>OX336890.1:15188723-17588723 GCA_946959425.1 Argyrosomus regius
ACATCGTCACATGCTATGAGACACGAGCTGAAATTAGCTCACATATGGCGAGGCTATGGGAAGTATCTCGTCGGTAAGAAGGTGCCTTTGTAACCTGCACAATGACAGCTGTATGCAGGTGTATAAACACACACACCTGTACACAAGAAGGATGCTATCAGCTAAAAGCGGTGACAAGGCTGCAAGTTGAACAGTGAGGGAGTCAGAAGGGGGTCAGTGTGTGTGTGTTTATGTGTCTGTCATTGGACTGCTATTTTGTGTAAGTGTGTATGTGTGTGATGTGTATGTGTAATGTTTCTCTCCATCTGTTCTCCCTTCCTGCTTCAGATCCCAGTTATGTTTTCCTACTGTGATCCTGCTGTTGTTAGCTCTGCATCTAAGGAGCAAGGCTGCATGTGTGTGTGTGTGTGTGTGTGTGTGTGTGTGTGTGTGTGTGTCAGAAAGAGATCTCTGAAAATGGTCCATTTGGACAAGGTAATATTGTTGCAAAGGGAGTCCTCCCTACCACCTACACACGCACACACATTCACAGACAGACAGACACACACACACCTACACACACCGCCACACCTTATCCCTTCCTGGCTCCCCTGGTTTACAAAGCCTCATTAAGCTGCCCCCCACAACACACACTCTCTCTATGATAAACACACACACACCAGCACATGTTACTAGCATCTGGTCCCAGTCTGGAAAGTCAATAAGTTCCTGTCACGTGTGTGTGTGTGTGTGTGTCTTAGCAAAAGGTAAATCGCAATTCAAGGCTATCATCACAGCTGGATACATCCTCAGTGCTCTTTCTCTTCTGCCAGGTAATGGACGGTTGTGGGGAAACAGTCTGTTTTCCGGTGTTATCATCAAAATGAAAATAATGCTTCCTCTGTTACCAGAGAGGAAAATGACATTTTGAAGATAGGAAGTAACACATAAAAACAGACCATGACATGAAGGTCACAGGGAGGTTAATCTCTCTAGGACAGTCAGATGCGTAGTCGAGGAGAAACACGGTTTGGGCTTAAGCATTGAAAGGGTAAAGCAATCTGAAACCCGAGCATGCTGTGAAGTTGTTGCTCAAAGTCAGTGATGATTCAAACAAAACCTTAAAGTGGAATAAAAGCCTGTAGACATAACTTCATCCACAGGTTTTAAAGACATGTTCATTTTTTCCAGGCATGTATTGATACATACATAAACACCGGTTTATATTTGTATTTATTTAGATTTATGATACATTTGGCTTTGTACTTCACTGCTACCTTATTTACTTAAATTTGGATTAGTTTGTTTATATTAGCCTTCTATAAATTTACATTCTTACTTTGCAGCAGAACTTTGGTCAGGATTTCTTTTTTTAAATTATTATTATCTAATACTATATGATGCTGACTGGTGGGATCCTAGATTCTCGAAGACCACGGCTCCTGGATATGACACTGTCTACATTTTGATATTTAGACTGGGGCACAAAGCATAATATAGATGTGTCACCTAATGTTTAGAGAATGATGACATTTTCAAAAGTTTGACTTGAAAAAGTCCTGCTGCCACTACAACAAAGATGCCATTGCCACTTGAAGTATGTTTGTTGGGGGCATGCCCCTTGTAATGTTGATGACCAGATAGACGGTTCCTCTAAAACAGCTGATTGTGTCTATCTGTCTTCTGTTTCTGCCTGCCTGCAACTCTACTGGGTTAATTTATCCTGCTCTTTCTCTGTTCCCCATCTTCTGTCTCACTGGCTTGTTTGCTTTCCACTGCCAATCTTTTAGTACTGTTCATAAAATTGGTCCAGATTGCTCCATGTATTTTTACCAGCTAGAGAGAGCCAGCATATTGGCATTTGTGTATATTAGCTACCAAGCTACAGTATAAATCTGTATTGATGATATGGCAGCCCCTATGGGACACAGCGGATGAGAGCCAATCCTGGAACCTATTGACTGGTGTGGAATTGCTTTTGTAATATTGTTCAGGAAGACGGACGACTATGAGGGAAAGAAAGACAGAAAGAAAAAAAAAACTTACAGCCAAGGTGTAATTTTTCTGTTTCTTTTATTGTTGTAGGTTTCTGGGAAAAAACATGCTCAGAGGCCTGAAGAGATGAGAAATAACAAGAAGAAAGTAAGAAACCAGAATCAATAAAAAGAAGGAACAGGGGATGTAAATGTACGAGAAACAGAAGCATGAAAATAGAACGAGAGGTAAAAGTCAGAGAAAGAACACAAAGGAAGGAAAGAAATATGCTGATGTAGAAGCAGACTGAGGGGAAGAATGACGTCAATGATATCCAGAGAAAAAGAAAGTAATGGCTGTAATTATTTTGATGAGAGGTCTGGAATGATTGCACAAAGAAGAACTGAGTTTGAAGTAGAAAACCTACTGTTTATGTGAGTGCGTTAGTGTGTTTACTATTCATCTGTCATTTTAGCAAGCAGTCACAACACCCAGTAGGATTACTGTTGTTCTTGTCTCCTTCAAAGGGTGATGAGAAATATGGTAATATCAGCAGTTTCTGTGTTAGAAACAGAGCATATAGATGTATAATGTTGCCTCAAATTTTATCACCAAACTTGCACTTGGATGCATTGGATTGGCATTGGCCCTGATATTGACCTCTGTAAGCAGACTGAGTATCAGCCAGACCTTGAGTTCTGGCTGGGACCTGAGATTAGGTTCTGGAATTATTATTGGGAGTAAAAAAGTTGAAAAAGTCCACGTGTAGCTACTTATAGGAGTGTGAAATTACTTCACTAGCTGGGTTTGTTTTAATTAAGATTTGGTATTATTTAAAACATTGATTCCTAACCAGGCTGCAGGGACATCAAAAGGGTCACAAGATAAATTTAAGGGGTCGTGAGATAATTAGGAGAAGCAGAAAATACCCTGCTTTATTTTTTTTTTAACTTTTGTATAATCTTGGCTTTTTATGGTGAACTACTGGGAAGTTTTGTCTCTTTGCATATCTAAAAACTATTAAAACAATTCAATTTAAAATGAAACATCACTCTTTGGTTGGACTACACACATCACACAAGGGGTCATACTATTTAAACATTGCTTCACTTTCAAGGCTCACAAACAAAGGGCTGGGACCCACTGACACAACCTACTGGTTATCAGCAACTTGTCCGACAAAATTCACATCAGTCAGGTAATCATGGTTTGACATTAGTTAATCACTAATCAGACATACACATTTAATGTTACTGCAGTGTAATCACTAATCTGACATCATGCAATCTTAAATTCTCATCAGGGATAACACTTCAGAATATATTTCAATATTTTTTAATATATTTAAATTCTGCCTCATTCATCAACAGTAATCAAAAAACAATGAACAGGTGCTAATTTGATCATCCATACACCCTTGACTCATTCATTTAGCATTTAACAAACATACCACATACATAGTTGTGAGGTTTATTGAGATGCTAATCACAGATGTCAATCATTTCCCTGCATATCACCTCATTTCCTTTTTTGTCCCCACATCCTCCTCTGAATATTAGCTCCTTTTATTTTACTGCTCTCTCTCTCTCTCTCTCTCTCTCTCTCTCTCTCTCTCTCTCTCTCTCTCTCTTTTGTTTCATTCACAGAAACTTTGACCAGCAGACCCTGGAGCCCACTGGTGACAGAATGTAAAAGTCGGCAACTAAGATGATGTAAGAGTCCCTTTAGTGCATTTGTGTTTTGCTTTCACAACATCTCAACAAATATGAGGATTTGACTTTTAAAGGACGAGTGCGAAGGATTGAAGTTGCAGATTGCGATTAACTGAATAACGCTACACCATCCCTTTTCAAGTGTGCAGGAGAACCTGCAGCAAAACTCAGGGAAAACACAAAAGGCCCTATCTAGAACAAATGTTTGGTTTCTCCATTCTGAAAAATGGCTGTGCAACATGACTCTCTGTAGATATAAAAGGTATGGTAACGAAAACAAAACAATTGCTATTATCAGGTGATTATACACTAATCAAAGCATATGAACATTATATTCCATTTCTGCCGTAGTCTGCCGATAGATCCCATACATTTTCCACACATGACCTTTTAACACAATGTATTAAACAC
Source organism: Argyrosomus regius (assembly GCA_946959425.1). Classification (NCBI taxonomy): domain Eukaryota; kingdom Metazoa; phylum Chordata; class Actinopteri; family Sciaenidae; genus Argyrosomus; species Argyrosomus regius. The sequence goes on from OX336890.1 coordinate 15,192,800, forward strand.
ATGTATTTATTTGAGATGTGATTTTTGCACGCAAATGGACAACAACATATTTTTTTTGTTCTTTTTTTATAACGCAATATTAGTGTGACAATAATCAAATAACAACTAGGACCTATCACTTCACTTAATTACAACTTTTATTGACAGCTATTAATAAAAGCCTCTCATAAATATATAGCAGCTCTTTGTATTTATTTCTCATTTATTCTTTCTTTATTCACTCACTCTCAGCTCTTCCTTGTCACTCATGCACTGCATTCAATAGTCGTTCAATTTGACCCTCTCGTCCTCCATATTCACAACAATAGCTCCAAGGTAAAAGAACACAGTGAATGCCAGAGGGGGTAATTTCAATGTCCTGTTTTTAATACTTCTTGTTTTCTTCTTGAGTATTTGGGTGCTGATGAGTTTGAATTTAACGACAACAATAATATGAGCTTCATTTAGAGTAAGAGAAAAGCAAATCTTACCAATATAGGATGCCTTTTCAAATTCACTGTGTGTGTGTAAGAGAGAAATAGAGAAATAAAGAGATTGACATAGATGGGGTCCCATATAATAGTGTTTTGTAGATACAATCACACATACATACACTGTGTGAATGCTTTGATGAGACAGCATGTGTGCGCTTTACATTTATGTGTGTTTGTTGCAGATTCGGCAGCTGTCGTACAAGCAACACCCTCATTCACTCTCTCTCTCTTTCACACACACACACACACACACACACACACACACAAACCTATACACACTCACACACAGCACCTAAGAGTTGCACTTGAAAGCCTGTCAGAGGAGACATGATGCCAGTTCTCCAAAATGACGAATGAATCTGACTTTTCATTCACAATGAGTCTGACGCACAATTCAAAACTGTTCTAAAGACATTTTACATTTTATTCCCATTCTAGGAGTCCAGAGTGACCAAGATTGAATGAGCAAGTGCTCAGTCAGTATTAATATGGAAGAGACAATGTAGTCCATCAATTTGAAATGGGGAGAGATGAAATGCTGGAGATGACAGTGCTGACAACTCGCCAATCAGCACTTTTATATCTGCATATCAGCAACCACAGAAGTGTTGCCCATGACACATCACATAAGTGAAGCCAACAGCACAACCACCTACAACATGCTGTTCTCTGTGGTCACACCTTGACTGTTTACAGTAAATTCTATTATAACGCTCAAACCAAATGCAAGTGATAAGTAAGTATGTTTATATTTCTAGCATTTTTCAAGAGCATGGGTCACAAAGTGCTTCATGATAAAAGCTACAGCAATAGAAACAGACCTATGAAAAGCAAAAATAACCTGTCCACAGATCCTAAATCCAAAGGAGAGAGCTTTAAGTGTGGGAGACACAATATAAATTTTAGTTTTGAGTCTGTGGTGAGAAACTTAGGATGGTAGCAAAGATAAAGTCATGTCACGATATTATACAGCAGTCCAAATAGGGAGGAGGTTTGGGGTCAAAAAAGCATTAGACTTTAACTTTAACTTTAACATTGTTCATTTCTGATTTTCAACTGTCTGCTGGAAATGGTGTCATGTTTTACAACGTTATTTTTTTTTTTACATTTAGGAGCAGCTAAGTAATACTAGCTTAAAAGTATGATTAGCATGTTAAGCACACTAGTGGTTTGAGTTGTGGTTACATGAGAGACAGGTGGGACAATGGTATTTTCTTTTTAATTAAGATGTGATTAATGGCTGTATGTGGTATTTTGCTAGACAGTAGACAACACATTTTGCGATGTGTATTAATAGCTGTTTTAATTTTGACAGCTGTGTTTACATTATTACTAAGTTCATTTGGTCCCAATTTAGAATTATGTTGCCCAAAAGCACAAGACAGTCGCATAGATGCAAAACAAGCTAATGTTCATTCACAACTGTCTTTTCTGTTATAATGTGAAATAAAGTCATCTTGCACTCATACAAAAACGTCATCCTTGAGGATGTAGCATAATTGTAACATCTGCATAGTAGTGATGCAACATACCTTTAAAACTGCTAATTATCTTATCAAAGGAAAACATACACAAGACAGAACAAGACCCAGGACAGAGCCTTGGGGTACACCACAATACAGAGTTTCAAATGAACATATAGCAATAACAATTGAAAAACTCTTACTATGGAGGTGGGACAGGAGTATCTCCAGAGTTGACCCAGTGATACTCACCCACTCCCTAATTCAGACACTGTGGTCCACAGGGTTAAAAGGCAATAAATCGGAGCATCACTGTGCAGCAAAGTGTCATTTTAGCATCTGAGAAGAGATGTTTCTGCTGCACGCAACTGATGGAAACCAAACTGAAACTGAATACGGGCACTTGTAATCTCTGCAGCAACCACTTTTTCTAGTATATCCACTGTGCTACCTATAGTAAGAAAAGCAATTATTCTTTTGAATGCTACACAGTACAGCCAAGTTTCTATACTATGATGCAAGGTCGTGATGATAAAGGACTTGTGACTGTTGTGGAGAAATTGCTGGAATCAATGGTCAATGGTGAGGTCAGGAATGAAGAAGTGTTCAGAAGCCTTTGATGTCTTATGCTGTAATATTTATTGTCGCTTGATCAAGGAGAATTAGAGACACTCTCATAGTGCATCAGAAGTGCCTGAGTCGGTCTCACATTCTGCCGAACTCGTGCTGGTGGATAGACTTTAAACCTCGAGATAACACCAACACTATACGGCCCAAATGAGACAAAGAGAATGTTTCTACCAAGGACGGTGTTATTGTCAACATATTCCAGTCTGGAGACACAGATGTCTGTTTATGTCAACGGCAAGCTATCTATTATGTCTAAGCAGGCAGCAAGAGTCTCTTCAACCCTGGCCACCACAGTGATGAGATAGACTGGCACCTACTGCTCCTAGTCAAAGCCAAACAATTAGTACCGCCGAGGACCTCAAGGCCCACACGTGACCTTGTGTAACCTAAGGATAGAAAATTCCATAACAGTGATCTGTGTGATGCAGCCAGAGTCAAAAAAGCAGGATGTGCAAACATTTCACTAATGTGACACACACACACACACATAGAAGTTTCTTGCGATGGGCAGAACTTGTTTGCAGTGCCATGCTTATATCCCCATGTGCATAAACATAAACATGCACAATATCTTTTTTTGTACATATGCATGCCCCTTTTGGGCACACACACAGTCATCGCAATGTGATCCTACCGTCTATACACACACATCTACTCACACGCCTACACACACAGGAAATGTCTTGGTTCCTGCAGTTGAACCCCTCTAGGGACACATGCTGGATAGCACAATGTAAATTGTATTCCCTGCCATTGTCTCTGTTTGCCCATTTTTCTTCTGTCCCCTAGAAGACACACGCACGGACATACACACCACGCTTAGTGCTTGACTACTGCTGCAGAAAAGCCAGAGGTATTGTTATTGTTATTGTTGTTGTTGTTCTTGTTGGAAATTGCACTGTCAGCAGAATTGCTACTGGTTTCAACATGCTGTGTGTGTATAAGACCCAGGAAGGGAGGGAAAGAAGAAGAACCTGTGTGTCATTGTTTGTGTGTGTGCGTGTGCAGTGGCCTTGCTCTGTCTCAGCCCTGTCATGTAGATTCATAACCCAATCCCACACGTAGAAAGGCTTCATTGAAAAATCACTCTCCGCTTTGCCACCAAATACGTAAAAAAATATTTACGCACTCAAAAGGATGTTGATATGGTACATGGACAGCCATTGTACATCCCACCACCTACTGAAGTGATGCTGCAGAGATCAAAATCAAATCACATTTAAGCTTTACTAAACTGTTTAATGCTAAGTATTTATTATAACATACCTGAATTTTATTATATTTTTCTCCCTGGTTATGGCTGAACAGGGGTGCTATCAAAATTAATGGAAGAAGAAAGGAGGAGTGCAGCAGTAGAAAGGTAGCTAATATAGAGACAAGAAAAGGATGTGGCTGAGGGGACAAAGATAGAAAGAGAAAGCAAAAAGGGAAAAAAAGAGAACATTCAAACGTGAAGGAAATGGAAAAAGCAAAAAGAAGGTTGTGAGAAAGAGCTAAAGGGTTGTAATCTGCCATTAATTTGGCTTGAGCTAAACCACAAGGGGATGCTGGGAAATCAATGCAGTCTGATTGCTACTTTTACAGAACTGCAGAAAACACTGTTTTCTTTGTTTTGTTTTGTTTTTTCTACTGAAGCCTGTTTTTCTATTCTTGTATCTGCAGCCATTTCTCTAGCTCTCCCTCTCTCCCTCTCTGTCATGAACAATCCTACTCTGGTAGCATGTTCAGCTTATTGGGGGAATATTAGACAAACGCAGCTGAACTCACAGAGTGGAGAGCAATGTTAGAGTTGACACTGTTTGACTGATTGCAGTGTGTGTGATTGAGCATGTGAGGGTGTGAGTCTGTGTATGTTACACAGACTAAGAAATGCAGCCTCTGAGGTTTGACTCTTATATGCCATGCAACAACTCTGCCCTCTTTTTCACTATGCATGTACACATAAACACACTCAAATTTTGGTACTTAGATGACACTCTTATCCAATCTGACACACACAAACATGTAGATTGGCAAAAAAGTAATATAGCCAGTTGCCTCGAGGACAACTGGCTAGCAGTGACACAGGACGCAGACAGAAGCAAATATGTTATCATGCTTGACTCACATCTTCTGAAATTGATTCAGATACGCACAAAATATTTTGCATGAGCTCGCCTCGAGCGCCAACAGTGTCACGACCGACATTGGACTTGGACAAAAGTGTAGCAGTAAGAAATGCCATCATTTGTAAGCAAGCAAGCCAGTGTTGTAGAAGTGCAAATTGAACAGGAAACTTGGCTTGTTGGTGTGATGAGAAATAATGAAGGAGGAAGGCATTTTTTTTTCAGAGTAGAGGATCCAGTACAAAACCAGAAGTACTTCATGCATAATTCTGCATCTATCCTGCATTCATAGAGATATTTTTACAGCAGACTAACTTTTGATGGGTCACCACATGTCAGGTGTTGTATCAGGATGCACAGCTACCATACTCAACGAGGAAATCAAAACTAGATGAAGAGTCTTGATTCACTGATCTCTCTGTTGCACATTAGAACGCACACAGCATCTATACACTAATGCGTATAGAGAGCACTTCTGCATCACTGCATTTGTTGCAACTAACATTATCTTGACACCACAACGTATCTCACCCACCTGGGATAGTTATTGCTAGTATATTTTACATATCTCATAACATTTTTGCTGCTTCACTGAGAGGCATGTCAGTTAAACTCAGTATAGTCAAATCAATGACAGAGTTAAGTGAAATTGACAATTTGAAAATGAAATCGAAACCAATTGTGATTATAGTCATAGTGTGATAAAGGAAGCACAGCTGAAGTTAGGTAAGTAGTTAAATCATCATTGTGATAACTAAATTACAGTCAGGGTTTCTGGCATATCTTCACCCAAACTCTAGGAATGCTGAAGAATAACTTTAGTGTCAAACTTGTGGCTTTCATCAGTGACTCTTCAAATAAGATATAATTTTAAAAAATATTGCATACTGATCCTGATGAAGGCCACAATCTTAAAGGAGTATGAAGATAAAGTTGTTCTAGATACATGTAATATTGGTAGAGTTTTGAAGTTTGATATCTCAGGGCAAAGATAGTACTAAGTGGTAAGTCAAAGGGAACTAAACTTTTGTTTTCTTTGTGCTCAGTCATGTCATTCTGTGGCTTTATGCATCTAGCCTATATTTTACTGGATCAACTCAGGTCAGTAAAGTGTAAATAGAAATTGTCAGCAAATGCAATGCATTGTTTACAATATATACTGTATATACTGTACACACCATCAAATTTTTGCATTTTTCCATCTTGCAGGCTACTTCTGCACTATATAACCACATAATAACTTTAGACACATAGTTGGTTTCAGTTTGCTCTGGTCAGACATACACAGAAGCAGCAATAGTTAGATCATAATATGGATTTTAATTAGTGCAATGGGTATAGTGCTACAAATAGACAGCATGTTCATGCTGCTTTAAGGTGAATTACTTTCATGCTGTTATGCAGACAGAATGGAAATCAGACTTTTAATCACTAAATGTTGCAGGTTATTACTTTAACTTAAGTATTTATCAAACCATTCCATGTAGCTTCCTGCAGCTGCACAGAGATTTGGATTTTTACAGTTATTCCTTCTAGGGCTGGAGCAGCCAGGTTCAGCCAGCATGCAGTTAAAAAAGTGGAACTTCCCTGACTTCCTCTTTAAAGTTGCTGCAATAACAGAGCAGCAGGAACCGGCCCTGTGATGGCAAGACGGATACCACAGAGAGGTTTTCACAGTTTTCATCACGATACGCCTCACATGGGGTTAGCTGAGGCAGCTGGAGAAATTAGACCCAAACACATCCATCATATTTACATATATTCATAGATAGTTTTTGGTGTGCATGTCTCATCCAGTCAACCACAACACCCCTCCCCGTCTCTCTCACTACCACGCTCCCCCTCTTACTTTCTTTACCCATTCCCAGCTCTCTCACCCTTCTCTCCTCTCACACACACACACACACACACACACACACACAAACAGAGCCACCCCCACTCCTCTCCACCCCTATCATTAATTCAGGGCAGTAGGTATAGCTGGCTACCAAGCTCTAATATAAGCAGATGAGATTGAGAGAGGGCCAGTTTCCTCTAACAAAGAGTCAAAAGGACAAAGCTTGGCCACTGTGAGTCAGGGCTATAATGAAAGCATTAAGATAACTGTTCAATATTTATGAAAGTGTGCTGGTCTCAGGCCATGTATACAGACACACACACACACAAAGAGAGAGAGAGAGAGGAGGTAACAGTCTGTTGGGCCATTCATTATATAAATTGATTTAGTTGAGTTTTCCCTGGTGGTCCGTCTGCGATATCAAGCTTCCTCATTCCATCCAACCTGTGTGTGTATGTGTGTTTTTCAGTCCAAACAATTTGTGTGAACGCATGTGTGTATTTTAAAAAAGACAAGGAGGGAGGACATTTTTGTGTGTGTGTGCATATTACTGTATTTGTGTTGATAGAGATGGACAAAGAGGGACTTCTGTGAGTATGCATGCATGGTGTGTGCATGTACTGTATGTGTGTATATGATAGAGACTACTTTTGTACTTTTTACCGTGCATGTGTTTGTGTGTGGTTTTGCGTTTAACGGTGACGTGTATGCTGAGGTGGGGTTGCAAATATTAGAAGTCTAACTTCTAGAAGTTGCACAAGTTAGAATAAAATTAAATAACTACAATAATATAGAAATAATCATGTTACACACACTAATCAGTTAAGCCAGCAGTAGCTCCTTTCTGAAAGATATAGATTTTCTGCTCGATAAACAAGTTTCAATTCTTTAAAATTATATCAAATAGTGTGCACTCAGTAGTCTGTTCTATATGTAGAAAATTTCATTTGACAGATCTGATGAACACAAAATGCTTGATCTACAATAATACAAATGACTGTGCTTTCTGATCAAAAACACTAACCAATATGAGCCAAAGCTCAAAAGCCCCATTCACATTACTTTCAGGAAAGTGATGTTTTGAATGTTTTTTTACCTCACCACCATTACTTTTAGTCTGTATCAAGCGGCAACCTGGGTGGGAAATGAATCCAATGCAGAAGTGCTAAAAACTGTAAAGCGGCTGCTTGAGACAGGCTGCAGAAGTGAGTCAATCTCTATAACCCCGAAAATCCTTGTTTATTGACGTATTTATCTTCTTACATTTGACTGGAGGAAGTATTTTTGACGTTACAACTCCTTGAAGTCCATCTGAGTTTGAATCTGCCTGCGGTGACCGCGTTTTTGTGCATCTGCGTCTGGTGGAATTTGGGGGTTAAGTGGCTGTATTACAATGCCCAACTTCACAGTAGAAATAAACATGTTTACAGACTGGTTCAGTCAACCGTTTTGGTCTCTATAGCTAATTTCCCCATCCATGACATCTGTGAGGGGGGTAGATTTTTGTGAGTTAACTCACCCATTCAGATCATATTAAGGCTTAAAGTTGGGCATAATTACAGCAGAAGAAGCAGTATTTTTTAGTCTGAAGCACATGCATCAGATATCAAACCACATTTTAGGGGACACCTTCACCATCTTGTTGACCTGCATGTTAAAATGTGAGGCAACAAAACAGCCTCAGATTTGTCATCATCTTTTATTAATTATATCAGGTTTTGACATGTATTATGGTTTTTGATCAAAGAGGAAAACACATAATATCTAATGATGTGCAGTCAGTATGTATTTTTTTTTTTTGTATTTTCTGTTAATTTCCTTCTCTATTGTCACTCCTCTTTATGTTGTCCTTTGTCCACAGTGTCTGTCTTGCCCTTTCTCTGCCCCTTTTTCTTGTGAGCAATTTCTTTCACTTTCTAACAGTTGGTTGTCACAGGAAATTATGTTCTTGTCATTCAGAAAAAGCACAGTCATCAAATAGATGGAGGGAGTGACTGACATTTTTGATATCTGAATAAATGACTAAATTCAAGTTTGCTGTCATGGAAACTGTACACAGGCACATTTGGAAAATTGATTGATTTAAAGATATTAAATTCCCTTATGTACATAAGGTAATGACACTTACATTGAACATTAGTTTGATAGAGAGCAGCATTATTAATTACCCTTAAAAAAGAACATGTATCCATGCTGGTACTACTCTACAAGAAAATCGTCTCACGTACATAGTTGATTATTTGTTTCAACCACAGGATGAAATTCCATGAACAGCTTGATTAAATCAAAATGGAACAATGTATATATCATTGAGATACATGATAGAAACATGTATCTTATATATACTCTATCTGTCTAACATAAAAATGTATAGATGCTGTACTGTAAAGCTTCTTATCTATGAAAAACAGCTCACTAAGGCCGCGTTCAGACTGCCAGCCAAAATCCGATTTTTAGCCCATCCAGATTGGAACCGGATGGCGCTATTGAAGTCTGAACAGTCACAAACCACATGAAATCTGATTTTTGTAAAAAGGATCGAAACCACCTCTGGGAGGTAGTTTCAAATCACATTTGGACAGATGCGTCTCAGTCTGAACAGCTCCCAACACTCAGATCGGTTTTGACTGTCTGTGACGTCACTTTACGCGACGCCAGACCAGACCCAATGCGCCAGACCGCCCGCGTATTTCGTGTTGTGGAGCTACGTTACCAACAGAATGGAGCAGGAAGATGCTGTTGCTGTCGCAATTATATGACGCCTCCGCTCCGACGTCGTTGCTACAGCAACCTGTCAGATCGGTCAATAATGTGGCCCAGTCTGAACAGAGCCATATCCGATTTGGACACTTGCTAAAAACAATGTGGACAGTCAGCCCTAAAAATCGGATATGAGAAGGAATCAGATTTGAATCAGATTCGCCTGCAGTCTGAATGCGGCCTAACACAATAGTAGTAGTGCACTCAGTAGCTGCTGCTGAGTCCAGTATATGGCCTCACAACCACATAATATAGCTCACCTTCCATCATTTACGCACCTCAGTCAATCATTTTGGTGTCTTTTACTACCATGCCCCTTTCCCACGGAATAACGTCTGACTCTTTTCTCGTTTTTCTGAGGCCTTTAACTTTCAATTAGTGCTCATCCTTTGATTCTCACACGTTGTCGGACTCCGCCTAAATGAGTCTATTAACTTTAGTACTTATGGTCCATGTTTACCCTGTTAACAACAAAGCAACAAACAAACTTTCTGACAGACACTGCCTAACTTCTACCTAACTCCTCTTCTCTCTTTCTTTCCCCAGTTTGCATGCTATCGTCTCTATCTCTCCCTTTGTGCATTTATTTGTCTTTGTGAATGCCGTGCTTCCTCGTCTTCTGTGTTCTGCGTCTCCCTCCATTATTGCTAGCATGTTACAAAAAACATGGTAGCTAATATCATCAGCAACATTAGAAAACTTTCTTTCAGTGGCTGCTTTCTTTGTGTCTTTTTCCCCAGAGTCCTGACCACCTAGTAGTAGTTTATGAAGTTACTAATTAACATGACATGCTCTATAGCTCTCTATCCCACTCTATTGCTAATTTGAAGACATTTAGTGAAAACAGAAAAAGACATTGCTGTAACAGCCAGTGCACAAAAACATGCACTTATATGCACTTGGACAGCACTGAAATGGTTTTGCATTCAAGGTACAGAAAATGAGCTCAGTTATTGAAACTGATTTTAAAAGAATGTATTTCACTCAATCAAAGAAAGCTAAACCTCACAGAGTTCCTCAGAAACCAACAAGAGAGAAAAAAAGGGAAAGGTAGCCACATCCAACAGGAAGAAAGGAGGAATATATTAATCATACAGGCTGTCAATCACCTTATCTTACTTGTTAAGTGTAATTATATGAAAGCATTAGCATCTTAGTGGTTTAAAATGACTAAATGAAGCAACTTTGACTCTTTTCTCTGTTGACTCATTCACTCCATTCAACCATCCACAGATCCATATGTGCACCCATGTATCCATGAATTCATTCATCACCCATCCTGATGCATCTCCACCCTTAAGCATCTCCATTCTGCTCCCTCTCTCATTAACTCCTCTTTCTCCCCATCAATCCATCCGTCTATGTCCGACCCACCCACCCACCCACCGTCTCCTCCTCCCCTCTAAGTGCCAATCATTAAGCTGTCAGTCAACTGGAGTTTGCATGTTGACAGAGCCTCGGGAGTAACTTTAGGATTTATGGTTTACAGACGCAAATGTACAGGTTTCCTTCTGACTAATTTATCTTCTCCCCACTCTTTTTTTACTCTCCCTGATTCCCCCTTCCTACCTTTTATATTTATCATTCCCAATTTTTTTATTTCTGTACTCTCTTTTTACTTTTACTTTACTTTCTTAGCTCCTCCTGTCCTCCTTTTGCTCCTTTTTAGGCTTCTGTCTTCTGACTTTCTCTTTCTGGTCCAGACCTGTACCTCCCTCATCCATCTATGTACTTTTATTATTTTTATTTATTTTACAGCCATATCTATTAAAGTACCTTCTGACTCTATTCCCATTCTCAAAGCCACAGCGATTTACACCCCTATTCAAGTCGAGGCGGGAGAAGTGGATGCTGAGATGTGGATGGGGGTGATGGCTGGGGGTTTGAGATGAGCCATCACCAACCAGATTTACAAGTCTCCCTTGGACAATCTCCTCTCCATTCAACCTTTGAAGGGTTCAAGGTTCAATTCCATTTGGAGCCTGTTTAGTAAGGACGCATCCTCCCGTTTAAGAAAAAAAAAGAGCGATGGCATTTTACACACAGAGCGATGGCCGTGTATGTTTAGGCTGCTGCCAGCAGCGAGGCAGAAAGATTTACGTGTTGGTGCTTGAAGGAGCGAGAGCTTTCGATCCCTGTAGTGTAATATTTTATTGTGTCAGGGATACAACGAGATAGGCTGCTCCATTCCTTTCAAGGAAAAAAGAAAAAAAGCCTGACACCAGAGTTTTGGACAGGGAAGAATGAGAGAGAGAGAGAGAGAAACAGGGAACGATGAACAGAGCATGAGTGAGGATTGTACAGCTTTCAGAGAGCTTAGAATAGAAAGCCAGAGGGCTGTATAGGCATCAATCAACCCACTGATCAATGAATTGATTAGTAAATCAGGCACCATACAGTAAGTCAAGGCTGAAGCTCCATTAGGGAAGAGCTATGTCATCATTACAGAGCAGAATCCAAAGGCTTTGGGTAAAAACTGGCTATCCATTTTCACAAAGGCCTTATAGAGAGGGTCAATAACACAAGAACTGGGACAGTGAGTTTAAGTTAAGTCTTTTTCCGGTGTTGACTCATCTACACTGTGATATAGAGTTTATGTCAAAAGCTGCACATTAGGCAAAACGAGCTACAGTCACTGGAGCAGTAATGATACCTAGCTGATATCATTTACTCTTTGTTTTACTCTACATCTAAACTGCAGTTCACACAAACAATAGACTGTAGCCACTTTAAAAGCTCCAGTATTACTGTCACTGCATCTTTCTTCTACTTCGACATAGGATACATTTATTACCTACAGTATGACTGCAAATGACAGGCATCCTGTTGTGACATTTGTTCTCAACTGAAAAAAGCCTCATCATAATTTAAAAAGGGTATTTTTTTGTGAGTGGTAATATCAATTTCACAGGATAGGAATGTCGGAAGTGGCCCGGTTGAGGTGTGGTCCTGCTCTTGAAACGCGTAAAAGCTTCAATTCATTAGCATGGACAACAATATCAACAAGTTTAAATGACTTATTAACAAGTCAAAACATTGCGAGTAAAGCATGTACTTCTTCGGTCTGTCGGGAACCTTCGGTGGAGAACCCGCTATAGGCACAACGGAGCCCCAAATGCCCCCAGTTACTAGATGGAGTGGATTTTTTTTTTTTAAAGATATTTTTTTGGCCTTTTCAAGCTTTATTTTCGATAGAGACAGCTGAAGAGTGACAGGAATGTGGGGAAAGAGAGATGGGGAATGACATGAGGGAAAGAGCCACAGGTTGGATTCGAACCCTAGGCTGCCGCAGCAAGGACTGAGCCTTCGCACATGGGGCGGTTGCTCTACCAACTGAGCTAAACGACACCCCATGGATCTGAGATTTGAGATCTAAACGAATGTAGTGGTGATCCATTTGGGAGGATAAACCCTCCTTGAGGTGTATTAAGTGTTTGGGGATGCTATTGCGGGAAGCCGAGGTGACAGCTCAGATTCCGAAGGAGTGACTGGAGTAGTTGACGGAAGAAATGCTGGACTGGGAGAGAACATGCACATGAGTGGCAGTTTGTCCAGACTCGGAAGAAGTGTCTCAAAAGGATTCAGCGTTGGTTAGACTTTGAAGTGAAGACTAATTTTTTTTTAGTTCTTTGAAGACTTCCAGTCAGGTTTTAGAGCTCAACATAGTACCGAAACTGTACTCCTCAAGGTGACTAATGATATTCTTTTAGCAGTTGATAGGGGCGAGAGTGCAATTTTAATACTTTTAGATCTGGTGCAGCTTTAGACACTATAGACCATGGAATTTTAATTGAGCGTGTTAGGACCTGGATCGGCATCAAGGGCACTGCTCTAAGCTGGTTTTATTCCTACCTTTTAGATAGAACTTATGCGGTCGCCATAGGCAGTCACACATCATCTAAAGCTGTGGCTGCCTGTGGCGTACCGCAAGGTTCAATTTTAGGTCCGATTTTATTTTCCATTTATATGCTCCCCCTAGGTCAGATCTTTCGTTGTCACAATATATCCTTTCACTGCTACACGGACGACACACAGATATACCTCCCGACCTGATGACCCGGGAAGCCTAGCTGCTGTCTATGACTGGACGACATTAAATGTTGGATGGCTCAAAACTTTCTATTACTCAGTGACTCCAAAACTGAGGTTTTACTGTTCACCCCATCACATTCCTCCCTCCCTGTAGACAATACCCATGGTCCACTTTACACTAATATCAAGTCATCTGCTAGACACCTAGGTATTCTGTTTGATTCTCACCTCACCTTTCAACCACATGTCAATAAACTTGTCCAGGCTTGCTTTTTTCAACTACAAACCATATCCAGAGTTAAACCCATGCTCCCACAATCCGACCTACAAAAAATAATGGCTTTACTTGCGGGCTCTGGGGTCCATTCTGCTGCAAGCCATTTAGAACCCCCAAAAGTCGATGAAAGGAGCAGCATCAGCGTACATGCAAATGTTGTGCAGGTAAGACATGTAGGATTGCAACTCGAGTGATGGGGCAAAGAAGCAATTGATGGCAAGTGAGAGACAGGATCGTCGGCAGGTGGTAATTGGGAATAGTATGTCCCTGAAAAGAGAAAGCAGCAAACTGTTTGAGTAAATTCTCTATAATGGGTGGGTGTTCTTCCTTTCAGGCAGAGGTGCCCTAGTGTCCTTCAAAGAAACTGTCGGGAGGTAACATCTGCAATATCATCTATGATCTGTTTACATAGACCAGTGGGAGCTGGAGAACATAAAAGTTGATCGTGGCTTGCTGTGTTACAATGAGTTGAGAGGGAAGACTGGAAGTAAACATGCATTCCAGTGATGAAGACTCCAGCTGACATGAACTGCAGGGACTGGGAGACGGAAGATCCCAAGACCATCCAGATGACAAAAGTGTTGTATGCTTCAACGTCCAGTTTCTTCAAAAACTATAAAGGTCCTCTGAGCAGCGGGCCATACTGATCAAATGTTATAAGGAGCAACAAATTCAATAGATAAATAATAATGATACTGTAGAATATAAGGTATGGTTGTTTACTGTGTCCTGATACATGCAACCCAACCTACTCCCTTCCTGCAGATGTCAGTCAATTACTACTGGTTTATGCTGAATGAGGTATAACACGGATATACACACTAGAGGTCTTCACGGGTCCACCTGAACCCTGAGACCTGACCCAAGACAAGCAAAAGTCCACGTTTTAGACGATCAGTTCGGTTGAGGTCAGGTCACAGATCTGTCTTATCTTAACTGTCTTATCTGTCTTATCCTGAACATAACTAAAACTCGTGATCAGACAGGGCTGATGATGGCAATCAAGGTGGTGTCAAATGAACTACTCAGATCTGAAATGTCAGAGAGGAGAGATCAGATTTGGTTTGTTTATGGGTATTACATTTCCAGGTCTTTTTGGGTTTGAGCACACATTTTTGATCCTGTGAGGATGTCTAATACACACAGTTCCTTGGAACCTGACAGTCACCTGTGTGAAGCCCCCTCCAGTATGTTGTCACATATTTGTGTTGCTGATAAAACAGTTAGATGGTGCTGTAGGCCTGGGGCTGTGTATGTAGCCTAAATATGTACATAATCTGTTTACATGTAGCGGCTATTTAAATTGTTTGTTAGCACAGTCTCCCTACTAAGTAAATACACGCAGTGTATTGTCTGATGTCACCCAGTGTCTGGTGACATCACACAAATGTGCACACACACACACATAGGTGGGTGTGACGGTCACCTGTGTGAAGCCCCCTCCCACTATCTCTGTAGCTCTCTATAAAATTGTCAACCTTGTCAGACATTTCAACCAGGAGCATCTTTTCTCTCACTCTCTGTGTGTGAAGAATTGAAGATGAAGCTTGCTGTGTTTGTTTCCCTGCTGGTTATTATACCATTCCAGGTCGTAACTGGCTCATGTGTCGGTAAAACTGTGGAAGTGTGGGTAGCCAATGGCCAGTCTCTTACAGGAGATGGACCCTTAAGCGATCCAGATCCCTATGTTAAGGTGAGTTGTTTCAACATTTTTTCTCAAAATATAAACAAACCCCAAAGTCGGGATACTGGTTTCTATGCATTGTGATACTTTTCCTGCCAGTATGACTAGTGAAAACATTAGTCACATTGGCAGCATTTTCATGTCAATTTGAGATATTGGTTTAGCAAGAAATCCACATTGACAATATGATGGATCTTGCATAAGAATAATCCAACAGGTGCTGCACCTTCTGCCATTCAATAAATTAACTGATACCTAAATTTCATCTAACAGTGTAACTGAATGAGAATAAAATATCACTTTTAATCAAAAAAAAGATGCCCTTTTATAAAAATGTACCTGCATCCATATAGAGTTAGATTTTAGAAATCTATCCATGTTAGTGTTATCACACTTAGTGATATTCCCTATTATGTACATCTACTAATTCCACATCAATGGTTGTATCAAACTATATACGTATATATGTATGTATGTATGTATGTAACTATATGTATGTATCATCTATCAAAGTTCCCTGACATAAATGAATATCTATTTTAAATGTTATTATCTGAAATGAAACAACTGATATTTCCCAATATGATCTTACACAGGTGAGCATCGGTAGTGACAAAAGAAAGACCACTGTCATTCATTCAAATGCCAACCCATCTTGGTGGCAGAAGTTTCTGTTTTACAATGCTGGCAGCGACATGATGAGAATAGAAATCTGGGAAGCTGATTCTGGAATTCGTGGAGATGATGACCACCTGGGAACATGCATGGAGCAACTTACTTCAGGAAACGGACAACTTCAAAATGTACAATGCAGGGCCAAAGACCAAGGTTTTGTCAGGGTCTTGTACAAATGTTACTAAACGTAACCTGCTCTTGGAAATGAAAGAGCACATCAAGAGTTTAAGAAAATACACTTTCTCTTTGCAGGCTTAACTGTACAAAATAACTAATGTTGTGACATTTTGTGACAAACTGTTAAAAAGGTGAAAAAGGTTTGCACCATAATTTCTGTATTGAAAACTGTATTAAGAAGGCCATTTCTCCTCTGTACTGTAGGCTTTTTGGAAACTGCATGGTCCACTTTCTTTCCTGTAAGACATTTGGACTGTAAATGAGAAAGTGAATGAATAAAATCCAATCAAAGCAATAATTTGTTTGTATGACTATAACTATCACACAGACCTGCACTCCACTTGAAATACAGTGAGTGGATACTTCACGAGAAATATGACAAATATGATATATGACCCAAGACAAGCAAAAGTCCATGTTTTAGACACAGATCTGTCTTATTTTATCTTAACATAACAAAACTCGTGATCAGAATAGAATAGAATAGAATAGAATATCTTTATCGTCATTATGCCATGCATAACGAAATTTATGTGCCGTCTTAAGTGCAGGAAGTAAAAGTACACTCAAAAAAAAATTGTGGCCAAAATGCAGGACTTATGCATTTCAATTACACAGAAAATTTCCATCTATTTGAATTACATAGGTTTAATATAAATTAACTAATAAACTTAATCTGAAGCAAGTCAAACGATTTCAGAGTTCTATTACATAAATCTTTTTACTTGCTTCACATTAAGTTTGTTAGTTAATTTATATTAAAACCATGTAATTCAAATGTATGTATGTAAGTATGTATGTAATTGAAATGCATAAGTGGTCTAAATAATTTTTTGTGTGTATAAAACATAGAACTGGGAGTGTTTGGGGATGCTATTGCGGGAAGGTGCAGCAGGGGCTACAGGGGTCCTCCAGAGTTCAACAGTCTCACAGCTTCTGGGAAGAAGCTGTTTCTCAGTCTGGTGGTCCTGGTCTTTATGCTCCGCAGCCTCCTGCCTGAGGGGAAAGGGACAAACAGAGCGTGTGCGGGGTGAGTGGGGTCCTTCATGATGCAGGAGGCCCTTTTCCTGCATCTGGAGGTGTAGATGTCCGTGGTGGTGGATAGGCTGCGTCCCACAGTCCTCTGTGCAACTTTAACCACCCTCTGCAAAGCCTTCTTCTCTGCCACAGGGCAGTTATCGTGCCACATGGTGATGCAGGACCACATGACACTTTCCACCACACATCTATAGAAGGAGGTCAGGACTGAGCTCCCAAGTCCAGCGCGCCTCAGCCTCCTGAGGAAGTAGAGGCGCTGGTGTGCCTTCCTAACCAGACAGGAAGTGTTGGTGCTCCAGGTGAGGTCGTCAGAGATGTGTACGCCCAGGTACCTGAAGCTGGTATATATGGTATGGTACTATGGTACCATTACTACTATGGTAAATAGTAGTAATAATAGTATAATAATAATAGTAATACTAATAAGAACAGTATATAATAACAGTATATAGTACTAATGGTAGCAACAGTATGTAATAATAATAATAATAATATTAATAATAATATATGTACACATAGAAATGTCATATATTTAGCCTGTGCAAGGTGTGCATACATACATAACTGCAATATATAATATGTACACATGTTGGGTAGCAGCGGACCTCTTTAGTAGGGATGGTGTTGTCAATGTAGAACCCAAGGTACTCAGAGACACAATCAGTCAGGCCATCAATGTCCTCACCATGTAGCTCATACAGACCATCCCAGTCTGTGGCCTCCAGCGCTCCACGCAGTGTTTCCATGGCCTCAGGAGACCATTTCCTCACTGTCCTCACTGTGACTGGGTGCTGCTGAACCACAGGCTTGTACAATGGTGAGAGCAGGACTAGGTTGTGGTCTGACCTGCCCAGTGGTGGCAGGGCAGTGGAGCTGTATGCATCCTTAACATTTGCGTACAGCAGGTCCAAAGTCTTATTATCATGGGTGGTGCATGTTACAACCTGGTAGAAGGTTGGGAGTGTGGATGAGAGGGAAACATGGTTGAAGTCACCTGTGATGATGATGAAGGCCCCAGGGTGTTTAGTTTGTAATCCAGCAGTCACAGTGTGGATGACGTCACACGCTGCTTCTGCATTTCCAGATGGGGGAATGTAAACAGTGATGGCGATGACACTGGTAAACTCCTTCAGCAAATAATATGGACGAAGTCCGATGGCGACGAGCTTGATGCAGACCCGCTCTTTAACAGAGACATGCCTGGGGTTACACCACCTGTTGTTCACGAGCACGGCAAGCCCCCCTCCTTTCTTCTTGCCGGTCGCGGTGGTGTCTCTGTCGGCTCGAACCATCTGGAAGCCAGGAATGGTGATGTTGGAGTCCGGTATCTGCTCGTACAGCCACGTTTCCGTGAAACACATGATACTGGACACCCTGTACTCCCTCTGTGCCCTGGTGAGCGCTTCCAGTTCGTCCACTTTATTTGCCAATGACCTCACGTTTCCAGTGATGACTGCAGGGATGTAGGGCTTAAACTTCCTCTTCTTCATCCTCTGTTTAAGCCCAGCTATGCAGCCTCGCCGTCTCCTCTTTAGCTCCTCCGGTATGGTGGGTCTCTCTCCGGCAAAGAGGGTCGGGTACCTCAGGGCCATCAGCTGGTCATGGGTTTAAACAATGCCGCCGGTGTTGCAGGCATGGCTCCCAGTGATCCGGAGACACCCAAGTGCAATTAAAAGGAGTATAAAGTGTCCAATCCGTTGGAAAAGCATCTCGCCGTTGTGCGTTGCGAAGATGCACAGAACAGTGCAAAAATAAAGATAAAAAACAAACAACAAACGCAATAAAAACACAAAAAAACGACAGAAATACCCGGAGCTACTACCACAGGCTCCTGCTAGGATGGCGCCATGTTGGGAGTTGCAGCAGACACCCATGAACATATTCCAAAACCACCCTACAGGTTATAAAAGAGCAAAGCTCAGGTGAGGCTCTGACATTTTCTTCATCACAGCGAAGAACAGCTGGCAGTACGGTGAAACTCAGAGCTAAACATGGCAGTTGCTCTGCTGTTGACTGCAGTGACCAGCACAAGTCTCTGTGTAGGCCCCCAGCCTCAGAGGACCTACGACGGGAGTGGATTAAGTTTATTTTTGATGGCGATTCCCAGCTACAGTCGGCTTTGTGTTTCTTTTGTTTGATTACCACGAGCTAATGCTAGCCATTAGACACTAATGGCTAGTTTGTGTTAGCTCGTGCTAATCGTCGTTAACAGCTATTTAGTGTCTCGTATCAGCTTTATTTGCTCCGTGATGCAGTAGTTTCTTAATTGAATGTCTGTCTGGGGCCTCTTCGTTTTCAGGGTCTGACTCTCTACTCAGGAAGTAGAGTCTCTGCTGTACTTTCTCAACCAGCTCTCTGGTGTTAGCACTCCACAAACAGCAGCCTGGTGTAGATCCCCCTCTGCTCTTGGTGGGTCAGGGCAGTGTGGAGAGTTGTGATTATCGCATCCTCTGTAAACCTGCTGGACCTGTACGCAAACTGGTGTGCATCAAAGGTGGATGGGAGTTGAGTGGTGATGTGCTTCCTGACCAGTTTCTCAAAACACTTGGTCACGATGGGGGTGAGTGCCAACGGACGGTAGTTATTCAGGCTGCTGATGTTGCTCTTTTTCAGAATCATGATCAGAATCAAAATCAGAATCAAGTTTATTGACAAGTAGGTTTGCACTTACAAAGAATTTGACTTGGTGTAGTTAGTGCAGAGTAAACATGAAGTATAAAAAATATAGGAAGATAAAAAACCAAGTATTCAAATATAAACAATATAAATATATATATACAATATCTTCTAAAACGAAGGAGCTGTAGTGCAAGCTGATGTACAAGTATATGACATGTAATAGAGTGAGAGTTCACACTATATTTTGGGAAGTGGGACTATTATTGATGACTTCAGGCAGGGTGGAATGGTGGACTGTGATAGTGACTGGTTGAAGATTCTGGTGAAGACCCCAGCCAGCTGCTCAGCACAGTCCTTCAGCACCTGCCTCTGAAATGCATCGGGCCCCGCAGCTTTTGACCACCCTCAGTGTGCACCTCACCTCTGCCCTTTAATACAGTTGAAAGAGACTTGATAAGCCATTTTATTTATTGTCTTGGTTGTGTGTGGTTTTATATTTGAGTGCTGTTTTTCTTAACAGAGACAGGGTCTATTTTATTGTTTTTGGTTGTGATTTTTATTCAATTTATTTATTTATTCAAGAGTCAATTTTATTTTTTGTTTATTGTTTTTTGTTTGTTTTATTTATTTAGGATATTTAAACGTTCTTGAAATTACAATTACAATGGTAAAAAACACTGAGAAATAAAAGTTTATTGTATTATATGTATGTAAAGGGTGTGCATTATTATGATATATTATCATGTTGACAATAATATCGTTTATTGGCAATAATTTGTGGGACAGTATATCATCCAGCAAAATTTGTTATCGTCCCAGGCCTACTTGTTACATGGTGCTGTAGGCCTGGGGCTGTGTGTGTAGCCTAAATATGTACATAATCTATTTGTTTACATGTTTACATGTAACGGCTATTTAAATTGTTTGTTAGCACAGTCTCTCTACGAAGTAAATACATTTATTATTTTTTTAAGTCAATTTTTCAAGTATTTTCCTTATTCACCCAGTGTCTGGTAACCATAAACATATGATATATGTTATATAATGGTCCAAAGGCAATAGAGTTGTGACTATTTAACTATTTAAGAAATCTGTTATTGGTAGTAATTTCAGTGACATAATGAATAAATAATACTAATGATAATACTGTAGAATGTAATAAGGTGTGGTTATTGTGTTAACTGATACAGTTTACCTGCATAAGTGTTAATAACATCCCTTAGACCACTGATTCATTAAGTTAGGTTGTACTATCCATTCATGAAAGACCTAATTAAGTTTTTCTGGCTCTGTATGAAAATATTCAGACATCTGGACAAACACACAAATGCACACACACACACACACACACACACACATAGGTGGGTGTGACGGTCACCTGTGTGAAGCCCCCTCCCACTATCTCTGTAGCTCTCTATAAAATTGTCAACCTTGTCAGACATTTCAACCAGGAGCATCTTTTCTCTCACTCTCTGTGTGAAGAATTGAAGATGAAGCTTGCTGTGTTTCTTGCCCTGCTGGTTATTATACCATTCCAGGTCGTAACTGGCTCATGTATCGGTAGAACTGTGGAAGTGTGGGTAGCCAATGGCCAGTCTCTTACAGGGGATGGACCCTTAAGCGATCCAGATCCCTATGTTAAGGTGAGTTTCAACATTTTTTCTCAAAATATAAACAAACCCCAAAGTGGGGATACTGGTTTCTATGCACTGTGATACTTTTCCTGCCAGTATGACTAGTGAAAACATTAGTCACATTGGCAGCATTTTCATGTCAATTTGAGATATTGGTTTAGCAAGAAATCCACATTGACAATATGATGGATCTTGCATAAGAATAATCCAACAGGTGCTGCAGCTTCTGCCATTCAATAAATTAATTGATACCTAAATTTCATCTAACAGTGTCACTGAATGAGAATAAAATATCACTTTTAATCAATAAAAGATGCCCTTTTATAAAAATGTACCTGCACCCATATAGTTAGATTTTAGAAATCTATCCATGTACATCTAACCAAAGTTACACTTAGTGATATTCCCTATTATGTACATCTACTAATTCCACATCAATGGTTGTATCAAACTATATATGTATCATCTATCAAAGTTCCCTGACATGATTTTAAATGAATATCTATCTAACTGTTATTATTTGAAATGAAACAACTGATATTTCCCAATATTATCTTACACAGGTGAACATCGGTAGTGACAAAAGAAAGACCACTGTCATTCATTCAAATGCCAACCCATCTTGGTGGCAGAAGTTTCTGTTTTACAATGCTGGCAGCGACATGATGAGAATAGAAATCTGGGAAGCTGATTCTGGACTTCGTGGCGATGATGACCACCTGGGAACATGCATGGAGCAACTTGTCTCAGGAGGTGGACAACTTCGCAGTGTACTATGCAGGGCCAAAGACCAAGGTTTTGTCAGGGTCTTGTACAAATGTTACTAAACGTAACCTGCTCTTGGAAATGAAAGAGCACATCAAGAGTTTAAGAAAATACACTTTTTCTTTGCAGGATTAACTGTACAAAATAACTAATGTTGTGACATTTTGTGACAAACTGTTAAACAGGTGAAAAAGGTTTGCACCATAATTTCTGTATTGAAAACTGTATTAAGAAGGCCATTTCTCCTCTGTACTGTAGGCTTTTTGGAAACTGCATGGTCCACTTTCTTTCCTGTAAGACATTTGGACTGTAAATGAGAAAGTGAATGAATAAAATCCAGTCAAACCAATAATTTGCTTTCTTTAATCTTCTTTAATATGCTTTAATCTATAACTATCACACAGACCTGCACTCCACTTTAAATACAGTGAGGGGATAGTTCACAAGAAATATGACAAATATGATATATGACCCAAGACAAGCAAAAGTCCAAGTTTTAGATGGTCAATTCGGTTGAGGTCAGGTCACAGATCTGTCTTATTTTATCTTAACATAACAAAACTCGTGATCAGAATAGAATAGAATATCTTTATTGTAATTATGCAATGTATAACGAATTTAAGTGCCATCTTAAGTGCAGGAAGTACAAGTACACTCAAAAAAAAATTGTGGCCAAAATGCAGGACTTATGCATTTGAATTACATAGAAAATTTCCATCCATTTGAATTACATAGGTTTAATATAAATTAACTAATAAACTTAATGTGAAGAAAGTAAAAGGATTTCAGAGTTTTATTACATTAATCTTTTTACTTGCTTTACATTAAGTTTGTTAGTTAATTTATATTAAAACCATGTAATTCAAATGTATGTACGTATGTATGTATGTAATTGAAATGCATAAGTGGCCTAAATTATTTTTTGAGTGTATAAAACATAGAACTTTAAAAGCAGCTTAAAAAAACAGAGATAAAGGGGTTAAAACATGGAAAAACTAAAACATACATACAGTACATACAAAACATAAGTCCATGAGTTATTTCATGTGGTTATTTAGGGCAGTGAAGACCTTAGCATAAAAGCTGCTTTTCTAGTCTGTTTGAGTGGGTTTTTAAAGGGGACATATTATGGAAAAATCACTTTTTCAGCTCTTCTACACTAATATTATTGAATTTGGGGTGCATACACCCCCCATGCTGTTCAGATTTTGAGCCCCTAGTGACATCACTAACAGACTCATGAACATATTCCAAAACCACCCTACAGGTTATAAAAGAGCAAAGCTCAGGTGAGGCTCTGACATTTTCTTCATCACAGCGAAGAACAGCTGGCAGTACGGTGAAGCTCAGAGCTAAACATGGCAGTTGCTCTGCTCTTGACTGCAGTGACCAGCACAAGTCTCTGTGTAGGCCCCCAGCCTCAGAGGACCTACGACGGGAGTGGATTAAGTTTATTTTTGATGGCGTAGTCCCAGCTACAGTCGGCTTTGTGTTTCTTTTGTTCGATTACCACGAGCTAATGCTAGCCATTAGACACTAATGGCTAGTTTGTGTTAGCTCGTGCTAATCTAGTTAACAGCTATTTAGTGTCTCGTATCAGCTTTATTTGCTCCATGATGCAGTAGTTTCTTAATTGAATGTCTGTCTGGGGCCTCTTCGTTTTCTGACTCTCTACTCAGGAAGTAGAGTTAAGCGCAGAATAAACATTAAGTAAAAAATATAGGAAGATAAAAAAACAAGTATTAAAATATAAACAGTATAAATTAGTGCTGTCAAAAATATCGCGTTATTAACGCGTTAACGCAAAACAATTTTAACGGCGTTAATTTTTTTATCGCGAGATTAACGCTCTTTGTGACCTAGTGAACTTGTAGTTTTTTCATAAGCTGTGGCCACTTCTAGTAACGTTAGAAAAACTACAGGATCCAGCTGTAAACCGGAAGCAAAACAATAAGCGCGCCCCACGCTACCGTATTGTGTGGATGTCGAGCACGAGATGCTGAAATGGACGCTGCTAACAAAATTATGAATGGAAAAGTTCGTTAGATAAAAGTTATCTGTGTGTATTGTCGGTGTGAACTGAGTTATCATCGTAGCACATCCAGTCTGAAATACGACTTGATGGCCAAACACACCGCCAATTCAAATTCTCCGCCTCCTCCGCGTCATAACCAGGCGACAATGGATGGATTTATTTTGTATCACCCTGTTTTGAAGGTTGTTGAGGGGGCTGTTTTTGTGACTAGGTATTTATTTTTTTGTCATCTGTTTATTGATAGTGTTGCTTTGTTTGAGATTTTGCTTCAGACGTGAATGGCTGTAACACTACATCTTGTTGTTGTGGTTTGCAATAAAAAAACATTTGCACAAAGCAAGCCTATCCACTTTTCCATGTTGATAAGAGTATTAAAATGATAATTCAAGGGACATTATAATAGATAAAAATGTGCGATTAATTTGCGATTAATCGCGAGTTAACTATGACATTCATGAGATTAATCGCGATTAAATATTTTAATCGATTGACAGCACTAGTATAAATATATATACAATGGGGTGGGATGGATTCCGATTTTTAAATAGATTTTTTTTGTTCAAAAATCGATTTTTGTTTCCAAATTTAAATGTTTCATTTTAGTTTATGTTTATAAGCCTAGGTGGGAAAAAGTTACCGCTTTTCTCCAGCGGAGGGAGAAATGTTTTACTTCGACTACCTAGTAACGTGACGTCATATCCGTTTGCGGGAAAAATCTAAACAGAAAGCAAATAAGAAAAAAAAACAGAAAGCGGAAAGTAGCGAACTTGCAAAAATGTGCGGCGATAAAACCTCCACCAGCACATTTTGGATTTTTTGCTTTGAAGGGAAAAGCAGAACTGGACATGTCGAATGCTATTTGTAAACTCTGTAATGCACACGTCGCATACTGCAGAAACACGACAAACATTACTGCCCACCTGGCAAGACACCATCCTGAGGTAAATGCAGAGCTAACAGCAGCAACAAGCCAGCAGACACTAAAAGCAGCATTGTACATCCACTGACTGAGCAGAAACAGCTAAATAAGCTAAATAAATACTTGACAAAAAATATTTTTTTATATTGTACATTTGTTTGCCTCTTTTACATGCAGTCCAGGCTTTGAAAAGAGAGTTTAAGTTCACTTTATTATGCAGTATGTTAATTTAAAGGCTCTTATTTGTGTTGTGTGCAGATAAATGTAGCAGTTTACATCAGAAAGTCTGTACTTTTAATTCATTCTGTTAGAAAGGTTTCAGATGTGGAAAGTATAACCCTCAGAAAAGTATATATTTCTTATATACTTCTTTTTTTTCACCTTTTATATGCAGTCCAGGCTTTTGAAAAGAGAGTGTAAGTTCAAATGTAGCAGTTAAAATGGTTCAAATATATTGCTGCTAAATAAATCTTAAAAACTGACTCATGTGATGTGCATTTTTTGGGGGAAATATGGCTCCTGATATAGTCTGTAGACATCATCATCATTCAACTCTTTCACATGGTTTGGTGTTAAAAAAGCAAACTAAAAATTGCAAAAATCGTCAATATCGAAGAATCGCAATTTAAATAGAATCGGCACCCAAAAAATCGTAAAAGAATCGAATCGGGAGAAAAGCATATCGTCCCAGCCCTAATATACAATATCTTCTAAAACGAAGGAGCTACAGTATAGTGCAAGCTGATGTGCAAGTATATGACATGTAATAGAGTGAGAGTTCACACTATATTTTGGGAAGTGGGACTATTATTGATGACTTCAGGCAGGGTGGAATGGTGGACTGTGATAGTGACTGGTTGAAGATTCTGGTGAAGACCCCAGCCAACTGCTCATCACAGTCCTTCAGCACCTGCCTCGGAAATGCATCAGGCCCCGCAGCTTTCCTCGGGTTGACCACCCTCAGTGTGCACCTCACCTCATACTCCTCCACAGTGAGGGTGTGGTTGCTGAGGGCTGGTAGACGGGATGCAGTTTCCTCTGGGGGATCCACCTTGAAACGGGCAAAGGAGTGGTTAAGTTGCTCTGCCAGTGAAGCGTCACCAACCACCTCAGATCCTCCAAGTTTGTAGCTGATGATGTGCTGGACCCCCTGCCCCTCTGCCACACCTACCTTAAGTCGTTGCTGTTCAGGTAGTCCTCAATCTTCCTCTTGTAAGGAGCCTTGGCCCTCCTGATGCCTCTCTTCAGGTCAGCTCTGGCAGCGCTGTATTTTGCCTCGTCACCAGACCCTGAGCAGGCCCTGGACTTCTCTCGTCATCCAGGGCTTCTGGTTGGGATACACCTAGATGCGCTTGTCCACAGTGACAGTGTCTATGCAGTGCTTGATATAGCACAGAACAGTTGATGTGTACTCCTCCAGGTCATGATGTTCAAAAATGTTCTGTTGTCTCCTAACGGCGTTGTGCAAAAGTCCAAGAGCCGACCTAGCATTAGCATCAGGTGGAATTTACACGGCAGTGATACCACTGTAAACTCCTGGGGAATGTATATGGGTCTGTCATATACTCCAGATCCGGGGAACAGTGACAGTGCGGCCTGCTAGCTCAATAGCTGTGTCCGGAACGGATGAGTGAAGTGTGATCAGCATAACACAGCTCTCTTTAATGTCTTTCACCGCAACCTGTAGCTTCAATTCAAGCAGCGCTTTATGTGGCTGCCTCCGTAGCCTCTCCAGTGCTCTGGCCCTGCAGCCTCGCTTCTGCTTCCTATCCTTGCACCACCTCCGTTCCCCCGGGGTAGAAATCCACGGAGAGCCCGGGTGCCTGGCTATGTCTGCCGGGATATCGTGGGAGCCGAGAAACTTGGCTGTAACAGTCCGCTCAATCAGTAATCCTATAGTTAGGAGATCATGCCGGCTGTAGATGTTGTTCGCCCAACAGAAGTCAGTCAATACCACGTACAACATGTACATAAACAGCCAAACAAAGCACTGAAAGATAGAGCACTGGACTGCTGCGTCTATGCGCCATCTTAAACAGACAGGGCTTATGATGGAAATTAATGTGGCATCAAATGGTATCACACATTTTGGTGGCTGTTGCTGGTTCTTGTTACTAGGCCTGGGCAATCAATAAATCAATTAATCGCACGATAAATTAAAATGAACTCAATAATTTTGCCGGCCTCGATATATTGCCATGTGCATGCGTGTTTGTTTTCCTCGTCTCTCGCCTCCAAGCAGGCTGGATGACAAGAGGGTTCGCTCTGTGCTCGGTCTCACCTGGGCGCTTTTGTTCCATAGCGGAATGAACGGAGTGAACAATCTTGTCAGTCACCCAGTCTCTTTGTCTCTGTGGGGGGAGGCTGGGCCGCTAGCATTGGCTACACACACAGAGTGCAGCAAGTGAGCCTCATGCGGAGCAACGCGAGGAAAAAAGATGATTGCAAAGCCAAATGCCACAGCCCCGGTGTGGGAATATTTCGGCTTCAAACCGAATGAGCAAGGTGAGCCCATCAACACGGACGAGCCAGTATGCCCAATTTGTTCAAAAGTGGTGGCAACAAAAAAAGGCAACACAACAAACTTGCATGCCCACCTAAAGCATAACCACCCGACCCAGTTTTCCCAGCTGGGGAAAAAAACTGCACCTCGAGATGCAGAGCCTTCGTCCCGACAGTCAACACTCACTGAGGCGTTTGGTCGACAAAGTAAATATAAACGGAACAGTGCAAAATGGTGTGCGCTCACAGAAAGTGTAGTTCGCTACATCGCAAAAGAAATGCTGCCCTTTAATACAGTTGAAAGAGACTTGATAAGCCATTTTATTTATTGTCTTGGTTGTGTGTGGTTTTATATTTGAGTGCTGTTTTTCTTAACAGAGATGGGGTCTATTTTATTGTTTTTGGTTGTGATTTTTATTCAATTTATTTATTTATTCAAGAGTCAATTTTATTTTTTGTTTATTGTTTTTTGTTTCTTTTATTTCTTTAGGATATTTAAACGTTCTTGAAATTACAATTACAATGGTAAAAAACACTGAGAAATAAAAGTTTATTGTATTTGAAAGGGTGTGCATTATTATGATATATTATCATGTTGACAATAATATCGTTTATTGGCAATAATTTGTGGGACGGTATATCATCCAGCAAAATTTGTTATCGTCCCAGGCCTACTTGTTACATGGTGCTGTAGGCCTGGGGCTGTGTGTGTAGCCTAAATATGTACATAATCTGTTTGTTTACATGTTTACATGTAACGGCTATTTAAATTGTTTGTTAGCACAGTCTCTCTACGAAGTAAATACATTAATTATTTTTTTAAGTCAATTTTTCAAGTATTTTCCTTATTCACCCAGTGTCTGGTAACCATAAACATATAATATATGTTATATAATGGTCCAAAAGCAGGAGAGTTGTGACTATTTAACTATTTAAGAAATCTGTTATTGGTAGTAATTTCAGTGACATAATGAATAAATAATACTAATGATAATACTGTAGAATGTAATAAGGTGTGGTTATTGTGTTAACTGATACAGTTTACCTGCATAAGTGTTAATAACATCCCTTAGACCACTGATTCATTAAGTTAGGTTGTACTATCCATTCATGAAAGACCTAATTAAGTTTTTCTGGCTCTGTATGAAAATATTCAGACATCTGGACAAACACACAAATGCACACACACACACACACACACACCACACATAGGTGGGTGTGACGGTCACCTGTGTGAAGCCCCCTCCCACTGTCTCTGTAGCTCTCTATAAAATTGTCAACCTTGTCAGACATTTCAACCAGGAGCATCTTTTCTCTCACTCTCTGTGTGAAGAACTGAAGATGAAGCTTGCTGTGTTTCTTGCCCTGCTGGTTATTATACCATTCCAGGTCGTAACTGGCTCATGTGTCGGCAGAACTGTGGAAGTGTGGGTAGCCAATGGCCAGTCTCTTACAGGGGATGGACCCTTAAGCGAACCAGATCCCTATGTTAAGGTGAGTTTCAACATTTTTTCTCAAAATATATACAAACCCCAAAGTGGGGATACTGGTTTCTATGCATTGTGATACTTTTCCTGCCAGTATGACTAGTGAAAACATTAGTCACATTGGCAGCATTTTCATGTCAATTTGAGATATTGGTTTAGCAAGAAATCCACATTGACAATATGATGGATCTTGCATAAGAATAATCCAACAGGTGCTGCAGCTTCTGCCATTCAATAAATTAATTGATACCTAAATTTCATCTATATGTATCATCTATCAAAGTTGTCATGTCCCTGACATGATTTTAAATGAATATCTATTTTACATGTTATTATTTTAAATAAAACAACTGATATTTCCCAATATTATTTAACACAGGTGAACGTCGGTGGTCAGAACAGACAGACCTTTGTCATTCATTCAAATGCCAACCCATCTTGGTGGCAGAAGTTTCTGTTTTACAATGCTGGCAGCGACATGATGAGAATAGAAATCTGGGAAGCTGATTCTGGACTTCGTGGCGATGATGACCACCTGGGAACATGCATGGAGCGACTTGTCTCAGGAGGTGCACAACTTCGCAGTGTACTATGCAGGGCCAAAGACCAAGGTTTTGTCAGGGTCTTGTACAAATGTTACTAAACGTAACCTGCTCTTGGAAATGAAAGAGCACATCAAGAGTTTAAGAAAATACACTTTCTCTTTGCAGGCTTAACTGTACAAAATAACTAATGTTGTGACATTTTGTGACAAACTGTTAAACAGGTGAAAAAGGTTTGCACCATAATTTCTGTATTGAAAACTGTATTAAGAAGGCCATTTCTCCTCTGTACTGTAGACTTTCCAGAAACTGCATGGTCCACTTTCTTTCCTGTAAGACATTTGGACTGTAAATGAGAAAGTGAATGAATAAAATCCAATCAAAGCAATAATTTGTTTGTATGACTATAACTATCACACAGACCTGCACTCCACTTGAAATACAGTGAGTGGATACTTCACGAGAAATATGACAAATATGATATATGACCCAAGACAAGCAAAAGTCCACATTTAAGATGGCCAATTCAGTTGAGGTCAGGTCACAGATCTGTCTTATTTTATCTTAACATAACAAAACTCGTGATCAGGCTGATGATGGAAATTAAAGGATAGATTCCCGGCTCCTCCAGTCTGCATGTTGAAGTGTCCTTGGGCAAGATACTGAACCCCAAGACGCCCTTTCATAGAATTTACCTGCACCCATATAGATTTGGATTTTAGAAATCTATCCATGTACCTCTAACCACAGTTACACTTAGTGATATTCCCTATTATGTACATCTACAAATTCCACATCAATGGTTGTATCAAACTATATATGTATCATCTATCAGAGTTCCCTGACATGATTTTAAATGAATATCTATTTTACATGTTATTATTTGAAATGAAACAACTGGTATTTCCCAATATGATCTAACACAGGTGAACATCAGTGGTGAGACCAAAAAGGACAAAGTCATTTTTACAAATGCCAACCAATCTTGGCTCCAGTAGTTACTGTTTAACAATGTTGGCAGCGATATAATGAAAATAGAAATCTGGGATGCTGATTGGAGACTTTTTACTGATACTGATGACCACCAGGTAACCTGCACC
Source organism: Argyrosomus regius (assembly GCA_946959425.1). Taxonomy (NCBI): domain Eukaryota; kingdom Metazoa; phylum Chordata; class Actinopteri; family Sciaenidae; genus Argyrosomus; species Argyrosomus regius. The sequence goes on from OX336890.1 coordinate 15,223,554, forward strand.
AGTCACTGGTCCCAGGAGTATTTCACAGTGTACAATGCAGGGCCAAGGACTCTGGTTTAGTCAAACTCAGCTACATGTGTTACTAAATGTAACTTGCAATGGCTCAGTATTTTTCCTGGAAGAAATTTGGACAGTAAATGAGAAAACAAGTGAATAAAATCAAATTAAAGCAATAATGTTTGTTAGAGTAATTGAGTAATTGAGAAATTATAACTGTCACACAGACCTCTGCACTCCACTTGAAATATAGTCACTGGATAGTTCATGAGAAATATGACATTTCAAATAAATATGAAGCAGATGATTTCAAATTTGTAATGCTAATGTTAGCCTGGGCAGCGAACAAGGAGTCATTATCACAGTTCAAAAAGGATAAATGGACAGAGTTAACTTTATTATGTTTGATGCAGCAGTACTGCAAAGTTGATTCCCAACTAATCACACTTGTCTGTCACGACACGACCGCAAGTGGATAAATGGATTAGCTTAGGAGAAGAATAACAAAGCCTGGATGTGTTTTACCACCATTTCTTAGCAAGGAGGATGGATTACATGCATCACAGCTAGGTATAGGGGAGACCGCCTCATTGGGTTGAAGTATGGTCCTGCTTCTGAAACTCTGCTTACATGTACACACTGATTTTACTCCTGTGCGTTACATATAATGCAATACTACCCACTACTTTAGGGTAAAATAACGTCATTGGTAAAGACAAAACCTTGCAAAAACCTTTTTTTTAAAGTTTTCGCTGACAGGCTGATTCAACTTTACGACATGTTAACATGGTGTTGTATTTTGGTTTGATTTGACAGTAAGAGGTGTTTCTAATAATCTGTAAAGTTGAGTCCTTTAGGTGGGATTTTATATCTCCTGACAGAAATATTTTTTTGTAAAATGTTAATAATACTACATGATACACCCCACATGGTATTCTGTGTATTTGCTTCTACACATTGGATTCACCAGGGCAGTGCTTTAGTGGATGATGGACTTCCCTGCGGCAAAACTTTAGGCAGGATCAAGGTCATTTATTGCAGAAATTAATAACCAAATTAATTGCATTTTTTATGAAAATTATGTGAGCTACAAAATGTCCTGTTGCCCTGAGTTAGTATTCATCATCCAAAGCAAAACATACCACAACCTGTTCAGGAGATACGCACACACATGCACACTTTTAACCACAGACATCCACCATAATATCATTAAGACACAGTTATGCAGCCCCGAAGGCGTAAACATACACACAGGCACACAAATAATTGACCACACACACCATTCACACCTGGCCACCTGCCCACACAAACACACATGCTGCACAGACATATTCACACGCACACCTGTACTCCCTCTTGTTTTACACAGTATTATTGATCATTGCATTTGACAGGATGAGGTGTTTAATGGAATGGGAACCTGGTGAGGAAACTGTAGCAAGGCAACAAATGGACTGTAGGACATACACATGTGCACACACACACACACACACGCACAGACACACACGCACACACACACAAACACACACACATAGAAAAGACAGCTGCAGCTCCTATAGCCAGTCTATGCCTCCCAGGGGACTGCTTAGCTCAACGCTGGCCCTGTGATAATGAGCCATTTTACTTTATGCATAAAAGCTGTGCGATATAATTTATAACTTTATAACCTGCTCTGATATCAGCACAGTTATATGTCCTCCTGATGCTCTCCAGAAATATCCACAAAGAGTAATTAGTTTAAGGCAGCTGCTGTAGTACACATCCAGCCCACATGCATGTCCTACATCTATTTTGCTGTCCTGCAATAACTATATATTATCTGTTACTAGTCCTATATAGTAGGTACAGTTACAGTTACAGTTACTTATTAGCTTAGCGTGATGTTGATTTAATGAATTACTCTATGTACATTGTCACCTGTTGTTCTGTCCTACCTTCCATCTGTCATTTGTCATCACCACACCTGGACCCATAAGAGAAAAAATTACTTTGCTTACGAATCATTTCATTCACTTCAGTTAAATATTTGTAGTCCATCAAAGGACCCTCAGAAACGTCATTCTGCTGCAACATTCAGCATTGATTCTGTTGGTCTTCAGTAGTTAGTATGTTCAGTTCATTGCTTGTTCAAGCTGTTATGTTCATTGTAGTACAGCAGCTTGCTCAAAAGTGTAAAAGCACAGCAGCCTCTTGTTTCCAACAGTAATCCCATTATGTAGTTTTCACAGTCTTTTAATAGGTTGAGGTTAAGTGGCTGACTACGACGCAGTAGTATACAGTATAAAGAGTTCACTCTGAAGATTTGTTGTTCAAGATTTGCTCCTACGTGTACTGAACACCTCTTTTGGAAAGAAAGACTACAAATGCCTGCTAAACCTTCCTGCTTTTTATAGTGCAGGATGAACACGTGGGTGGGAACTGCTGATGATTGAGCAGGTGTTGAAAAAACATTATTAATTAGACACTATAAACATTAGTAATTGTCTACTGTGAGTCTGGGGTAAAGCTATCAAGCTAAGTTGATTAGCGTTCATTTTCCAAGCGAAATACAAACTTAAGAGCATGATGCTGAATGTGAATGTAAAGAAATATATGTCTTACAGCTGATGATGACTGCTGATCCTGGTATAAGATGTCCAAAATGGAAACAATTATTATATAGTTTATTATAGAATTCTTGCACAAAGAGTAAGGGGAATTCAAATTCCAGTTCCACTTGCTGTGATGAAAATTGTTATATGACTGTGGTAGGAATGCAAATCTACTCTATGATGACTACTGATTCGTCTCCCTGACTTCCACCCTGTGTATGTTGAGCAGAAAGCATCCAAGATAAAATTACATGAGGAGAAATTTGATGGATCAGTGATTAAATATACTGCATACAGCAGTTCATAGTGCCATATGCATTAAAATATACAGACTGCCATGTAATCATTCCTTTGCACCAAATGCTTGACGTACTGCTGCTGTTTGAAAAATCTAGATTTGCTCTCTATTCAGCTGTCAGAAAGTTCAAGGAAAAGGTAACTACTTGCCCGATTACATTGCATTGTAGCAATTTGCATTTACTGAGGGACGTTTATGCAATTATTTGCAGTAAGTGAGGAGTAGAAGCAGTGTAAATGCATGAATGTGGACTTTAGTAATGGCTACCACTGTAACAGGATATTATTTAATAGGTTGAAAAATATCCTTCATGTCAAGGCTGCTCTCTCTCACCTATGTTTCCTGTCTAACTCCTTTTGCCTCTGTCTATCATCAAAAAACAATTCAACAGGAAACACTGAAAGAGAATTACATAGAGTGACATATCATTTGCAAGACTGTGCAATATGATTGGGAAGTATGTATAGCCACAATCCTGGCCCTATTTTAGTGTCTGCTTTTATCTACTGTTGCCAACTGCACTGTCTATTTGTGTGCAAGTATGGAAAATATCATGCATGCACAGTGTATATGTCCATTGACATATTTGTGAGTATGCATGTGTGTTGCCTATCAACACACGATGACGAAGGATAAAAAAAGGAGAACGAAGCAGGGTAACAATGGGAGTTCACACACTTGCATAGAGTGGGTGATTGGTTGCAACTTTGGCCAGTTCAAGAAGCTGTGTTGCATTTTTCACTCCTCTCATCATTTATCCAATGCAATGTCTTTCGTTGACATTGCTTGTTGCCTTTTTTTTTCTTTTTTTTCTACCATAGGTGGTAGCTTCCCCTGGGCGAGAAGTAACTTCTTAGACTTATTCATGTCCAATTTATTTCTGCCAAGATGTTTGTTGAACAGGGGGACTCTACGTGCAGTGTAATGATCACATGACTTATGTAAATGTAAGAAATCAGTTAAGATGCGTGCAGTTAGTGTTAATCAATATATATTTACAATGTATAAAACACATAGCATAAGATAACAGTGTCTTATTACTGTGATCCAAATGTAATAAATGCAATTTTTGTGTAAGAAACTATGTAAGAAATTAACTAAATAAAATTGTAACCTGCAAATCTCTAAAATAGATTTAGTTAGACTAATTAGAATTAGTACACAGGCCAGTCTAATAAAAAATACGTTTGTATTGCATCATTGGTAATGTATGACCCTGACTCTCAGGGGATGAAAAGTGATATACATTTCTGCTCAACATCGCAGACTTGAGGGTCCTGTGAGCTAGCGAGGTACCACTACCAACACTTCCATCTCTTCAGGACCTGCACTGTGGCTGACCCCTCCCACCCCAGACACTGGCAGGGCCGGCCCCTGGCATAAACAGTCATTTGTTTTGGGCAACAACTGCTAGTGCGGGGCACACATTCAATGTGGCTTTCTGTTACTTGCTCCTTACACTTTCTGTGGCGTTAAGTTGACTGACTTGCCGTCAAGCAATGACCGTGAGACCCACGCAATTGTCTCTTTTTACATCCTCTCATGCCACACGGGAATGCTCTGAAACTTTCTCATGATTCTTAATAAAATCATGAATATAGCCTGATTGTTCATCAATGCTGAAATCTAACATAATTGACCAATTTCACAAGGGAATCATGTATGTTAATCTGTCCTGTGTGCAAATCATGATCATGCTTTAGTATTTATCCTCGCTCTTATTGATCAGTCAGTACCACTGGTTAATATCTTAATTTAGCTGCAATTGTGTCACAAGATGAACTGGCTTTGTATTAGTACATATTCAGTTAATATCTGTGACCACAGCACCTCTGACATAATTAATGCTTTTTAAATTAACAAAAATCTGACAAATCCAAACAAAATAGTTCAGCTAAGAACTTTGTCTCTCTTTTCTATTTCTAGGCTGACTTTCTAGTTAAATAACATCATAAATCCTGCAGGATCCACAATCTTTGAACAATTTGATTACATAGGAGTGTTTTGGGGCCACAAACAAAATTCAGAGCCAATTTTGTTTGTGGCCCCAAAACACTGGTCCATCTCGACCAAAACCTTGCACCACAAGAGCATTTTTTTTTTTTTCCAACTGTAGCCAGTCTCATCAATTACCTGTCTGATTTACATTCTCTAATTTTAATGATGATTCTGTGTCACTAAATTGTAGATGAAATTACCCCGCCTTCTTTCCATGTTTGCTCTTCTTCCATCTCTTCCTGGAATCCCTCCATTTTCTTTTCACTTTCCACTCCCTCATTCCTTGTAGACATCATTTTTCAAGCTCAACTGCAAATGCTGCAAAAAAACAAAAACAAAAACAAAAAAACATGCCAGTTCAAAACCAATGAAAACCACTGTACATGTTAAAAAGGAATGTTTACTTTGGAGCGTCATTTTGTTTGCCTCGCCCTCACTCCATATTTCTTTCCTTTTTAAAAGAGTATATTCTCTCTTCGGTGTGTAAATCATATATGAATTAGACTGAATGTTGCTTGCTACTAGTGGTGTGCGATACTGCATATTTTGGTATCGATCCGATACCAAGTAAACACGGGCCAGTATCGCCGATACCGATACTGATACCGATACTTTTCAATAAATAAGGTGGATGCGTCATTGAATTGCTAAATCTCAATTAATTTTCATGACCTTAAGTGTTTTTTGTGATGTTTCCTTTTTTATTATTAAATAGTTAAAACCCAGGACAGAATTAGGACAAAGTTTATAATTAAATAGAAAATGCTTTATTATCAAATTTTTTTCAGAAAAATCTTAAATAAAAAGTGCACGCAAACCAGTAAACAAATTAAAACAAACAAGTTCTGTTGAGAAACTATAATACAAAAATTTAATTAAAATTCTCAACAACAAAAACAACAACTCGTGAAAATATAAATAATATGTAAACAACTTAACAACCCCCAAAGCCTTTAGTTAGTCTGTGCAGAACAAAGGTTTTGGTTACAGGTTTTTGTTCAAGAACAGTATCATATTAACATTTTTTGCTTTTAATGCACTTCGTCTGTGACTCAATAACTGCCCTGCTTTTGAAAAAATCCTCTCAGCTGGCACTGATGTTGCAACCACTGCCAGGTATTTTTTGGCAAGTTTGCTCAGACAGGGGAATGTTTGTTCATTGTTTTTCCACCAAAGTAGTGGATCCTGATCGCAAGGAATTGGCCTTTCCTCAGTGTACCTGCGCATCTCAATTAGGGCATCAGTGCCAGTTGTCCAATGCTGCTGAGAGGCTAGGACTTTAGAGTCAAATTCTTCCCATATCCCACCTTTTGCTGCAGGTGGGGATGAAGCAGCCCCCCTAGACGAGCTTGAGGTAGTTTCAGGAGTTGGGGCAGAGCTGGTGGCAGAGCTGGGGGCAGAGATGGTGGCAGAGCTGGTGGCAAAGCTGGGGGCGGAGATGGTGGCAGAGCTGGTGGCAAAGCTGGGGGCGGAGATGGTGGCAGAGCTGGTGGCAAAGCTGGGGGCGGAGATGGTGGCAGAGCTGGTGGCAAAGCTGGGGGCGGAGATGGTGGCAGAGCTGGTGGCAAAGCTGGGGGCAGAGATGGTGGCAAAGCTGGGGGCAGAGATGGTGGCAGAGCTGGTGGCAAAGCTGGAGGCGGAGATGGTGGCAGAGCTGGTGGCAAAGCTGGGGGCAGAGATGGTGGCAGAGCTGGTGGCAAAGCTGGGGGCAGAGCTCTTGGCAGAGCTGGTGGCAGAGCTGGTGGCAGAGCTGGTGGCAGATGATGAATGTGCTGACATCTGACTCACGGACTGCATTTCAGTTAGAAGTCGAGCTTTTACAGGGTCAACGTTTGCAGAGTCACGGAATCCCAGGTTTTTAAATCTGTTGTCCAAGAAGGTGCAGACAGCAAGACCATAAAATGTTTCAATAGGGTTGAAACGACGGTGACAATACCCTGACAGCTGAGCAGCTAGCTTGCTACCTTGAGACTCTGAAGCTTTAGTGGTTCTGAGAAGCAGTGACACCAGGGGAATCACCTTGGACACAGAAACATGTTTTTCAGTTGACATCTCTCTGGTTGCTTCCTCAAATGGTCTCAGTGCATTGATGGAGACACGGATGACAGACCATTCTTCCTCATTTAAACAAAGTGAGCTCTTTCCAAGGAGACAGAGGACTGTGGTAACTGCCTCCTTTTGCTCAAGCAATCTCTCCCACATGTAGAATATAGAGTTCCACCTTGTCTCAACTGCTTGAATTAGTTTTTGTTCAGGGAACTTCTGCTGCTTCTGGATGTCTTTGAGCTTGTCTGCAGCTTTAGTGCTGTGGTGAAAGAATGCAACAATAGCACTGCTTTTCTGCTGAAGCTCAAGCAAGTCAGGCAGAACTTTAATGGAGTCTTTTACCACCAAATTTAAAGTGTGTGCAAAACATGGGTAGTGTGCCCATCCTGCTTTGCGCACAGCAGCAACCATGTTGGCACCATTGTCTGTTACAACAGCCAGAATCTTGTCCGTTATGCCCCATTCTTCTGTGATTCTGGTTAATTGTGCACAAATATTGTCTGCAGTGTGTTGTCCAGGAACAGAGCACGTTTCTAGCACGTATGCCACCATTTGCCAGTTTTCATCGATCATGTGGCATGAAACTGTTAAATATGCCTCATTGGCTCTTGATGTCCACATGTCACTGGTGAGCACAACATTGTCCACACCACTCAGTGCCTTTCTAACCTTATCACAACAGTCTTCATAAAGAGCTGGTAGTTTCGCCTCCATTAAAGATTTTCTGCCTGGAATTTTGTACCGGGGGTCAAGTGTCTTCACAAAATTCCTGAAGCCATCATCCTCCACTATGGAAAGAGGATGCAGGTCTTTCACAATCATCTCTGCCAGGCTCTTTGTGATCTCCTCTGCTCTTGGGGAATCAGCTAAGTGAAATAATAAAAGAAATAAGCCTTTAGCACATCTATGTGTAGTTTAAATGCAGTAATCATACAGTATCCCTTAACACAAAAGGGCAATAATATTCCCTTAACACAAAAGGGCAATAATATTCAATAAATTCTGAGCCATATTATATTCAGTATATGTGTTTCAATTCCAGTAAATGTATTCATTTAAATAACACATTTCAATGGGATAAATGTATTACATTAAGGTCTTAGCATAATTTATACTTTTTGAGTTGGCTAAAGTAATAAATAACAGTTTCACTTTGTTACTTTCAACACTATAACCTGCCTGGATATTCTCTGCCATGCTGAAAGGCCAATGACCTCTGCCTCTGGACTGGGGGTCTTGCAGTGGGGCCAGGGGGTGGGGGATTTCTCTCCTCCTCTCTCCGTTTTTGTAGCTCCATGTTTTCTTTTGGATGGTTTTTTATATGTTTATATAAATTGGTAGTGTTTCCACTATACTTGACTAGCTTTTTACAAATCCCACATTTTGCTGTTGTCTCGTTTTCGGCTTGAAAATACAGCCACACGGCGCTCCTCTTCCTCTCTGCCATTCTTCTGTTGTATTTTCTCTGTGCGTGTGCTGGTGATGAACCTGAGCCGGCAACTTGCTTGTTTGTTTGCTTTGCGCGTCTAAGTCACGTCACGTGACTCACGTGACGGCGCAACATCTAAACACAAGAGGGGGTAGGGGGAGCAAAGTGTGCCTGCTCTGCGCTGACACAGGAGCGGCGAGTCCGGCGACCTGGCTGTTTCCTCTTTGCCGAAACCGCAGCATTGCAAACGAGCGGAACTTAAAGTAAAGAATCGATCTCACCAGGCTAGTATCGATCCGATACCGATACCGACTTGGTATCGATACTATCGATATTTGGATCGATCCGCCCACCACTACTTGCTACTGTATTTCATACAAAGTCTGTTTGTTTGTAGTATCAAAACATTTCTGTTATTGAAAATCATTTTAGGGAAATCGCATACTTTAGGCAAGATATGAGGTGTCTGAATTCTGTCACATCTTTAAATCACTTTATGATTAAGAGGGAAATGACCAGAGCTATTCATTTTTTTATGTGACAGCAATATGTGTCTTGATATACTGAATTAGTTCTATCTTTCTCTAGTTGTTTTTCTTCTGCTCTCTGTGTCTGTCAGTCAGCTCTGTTTTCATGACATAGCGTTGTCATGAGTGACACTGATCTAAGCTGCAAAAAACCTTCCATGATGTAAATTGCTTATACTTATTTTGCCCTTCTGTCCTTTTGTCTCCTTGTTCCCCTATTAGTTTTTGCACATATTTTCTGTCTTTCTATCTACACTATTCCCATCTGCATCTTTACTGCCTCGTAAATTCCCCGTTTGCACGTTTTGTATTTTATCCTCTCAATGTTTCCACTCGCTCTGATTTCCTTCTCTCACCTCCCATCTCCTTTCTATCTTACTCTCTTTCTGTCTCTCTCCATCTCAGTTCTGCTCATCTGGCTTCTACTTTTATTCAAGGTGACTTCTTGAGAGCAGTCCCTCTGTTGCATACAGAGAGAAAGAGGCACACCTGGCTGAGAGTGGAATACACTCAACTGAAATATTTGTCAACCAACAGATTACATGATTGCAGCTCCTCTAAGGCACAGCGGTAGCTACTGTTTGAAGAGTCAGAAACATGATACAACCTCACCCCAGGAGCAGAGAAAACACACTGAGACTTAACAGTAGCGTAAATGTTAAAGCCAGTCTGTGATGTTTTCAGCCAATGTCAGGTTACATCTCTCTTTTGTACAAAACGTTTATCATTCATTTATTATTCCTAGGTGGCTGGAAAACTGACATAAAAAGCAAAAGGCCCTATAGGCCTTTGTTTAGTGTATCTGCTATAGGCTACTGTAGAGATGTGGTGGTTTTATATATGTAAAAGAAAATTCGTATAGATATCCTGAACCTAATATGATCATGAGTTGAAATTAGACAGACCCTGAGGTTTGAAGAGTATATCTTGTAAATTGTGGGTCTGAATATGTGAAGATTTCTGAAACAGCATCCCACCTTTTTGTGTTTGTGTCTGAAAGTTGAAAGCTGAAGCTTTGAAGTTTTTTGAACAAGAGGTAGTTGCAGGATTTCTGTTTTGATATTCAACCATCAGTGATGAATAAAATGATATATTTTCACAGCATGAGAATCGCTGTTGAAGTATGTCTTAATCTCATAGATAGCATATATCACATCAGAGAAACATGACGCTGTTTGGCATGATGCATAAAGACATGTATGAAGCATATTTTATTGTAACTTTATAATAATATAAAAAGGTAATTTGTGGTCTCTTTTTAAAATCAATTTCTATCTCCCAGTGCTTGTTGAAAACCTCTTTGCCTGGTTGACTCTGTTCAAGTTTTTCTTGAGAGTGATTTTAGATTTCTTTCTTCAGCTTCCTCTTATTCTAAACTTAAATCCTCTTGGTTTCTGTAAATCATTGCATGCCCATGTTTTTTTTTTTTTTTTTTTCAACTGGTGTACTGTGATGTTGTTTCTACGTTTGGCCATCTGTCATTGGTCAGAACTTTAAAGGAACCAGGAAACAACAGACAGGGGAGACTTCTAATTGGTCCACAGAGGATAAGTGCCTGTTCAAGAGAACGCTCTTTGGAGGAGCACTGATTAGAAAACAGCAGGTGCTGGTAATAGCAGTGTACTAGCTCTCAAACAGAGGTCCAAGGCATCCCAGGAGCTCTCTGAGAGGGCTCCAGAGGTTCCCCAGAAAATATGCCAAATTCTTTCGTATGTGGGAAAGTTTCCAAACTAAATCAAACAACTTTCACAATCCTTCATGACTCAGTTAGAATCTTAATGTTCCATGATTGACATCTTGCATCTTCCATCTTTTTCCTCTCTGCCGCTAAGTGTTACTGATATCTTTTTCATTATGACACAGTAGTGTCCACTTCATTTTATTAGCTACCTCTAGCTGCCATTTGGATGAAGTGTGAAATTTGCCTTTGCAACTTGTATCTTACACAGCTTTCTTGGATCTTCAGTCAAGTTTTTCTATATGTAAATGAATATCTAAATTAAAAAAGAAATGAGCGATACACAGGAACTTCCAGTGACTATGTAGCAGTTTAAAAGCCATGTCCAAGCTTACCATGATTTTCCAAATACTGCACTGGACAGCCATTCAACTTCAAGACAGAGGCAGATTGAAACATGTTATTTAAGAAAAATTGATCCATACCAACAGCTGATAAATCAAAGAAGAAATACAGTCCTCATTAATTATCTCGAAAAAAACAAAAGCATAGATCACAAAAGATACATTTTTTGTGTCAGTTTTAATGACAGCTAAGAGAAAACCTTTTTTTTTTTTTTTTTTTCTACTGTCATGTTTTTGTCTGAAGTATGAATTGGCATAGCTGTAAACAGCAGGGCAGTCATGTGAAGCCCAGCCAATTTTGCTGCTGCTGTGACAATATGTTCTCCTGTAAAATATGTATGCTGCTCAACTAAAAAATGATCAGTCCCATCAAACTGAGGCTTTATGAACAGAGGGTTTGGTATGTTGTACTGATTGTAAACTCTGAAACAGACCTGCAATTTTGTGTAAGTTGACTTGACTTGTTTGACAAATTTTCTATATCATTATATATATCGTTATTGTCTATTCTTTTGGCCATGATAATCATGAAGTAAAATTCTGATATTATGATGGCTCGGAACCAGAACATGCTATTGCTTTCTTTATCAAATAAAACAGAAACTACAAAAAGTTTGTTCGGTTACTGTAATAAAGCTTTATTTATAACATTATTTAAAATATAAGGTGATCAAAAATTGCAACTATATTTTCAGTTTCTGCAACCAAGAGCTGACAGATAAAGTTAAAGAAGGTTAAAAGTTTGTAATCAGAACACACACTCTTCTGCCAGACACCACCAACAGTGAATATTAACATAGTTAATGTTGGTGTGGTGGAGTGGAATCATTCATCATCACCTTGGAGTGGAGTTAAACTTTTTACCTTTCCAGTCAGTAAAAAGAGGGTGAATGTGAGGGTATATTTGTGCAAGCATTGCAGCCACATGTGATTCATATGGTATCCTGACCTGATCAGGAATCACATGGTTACATCTTAACTTAAAGAGTACATGTGACACAGTCACGTTTTCCACTATGACACACTACAAGGGACAAAAGGGAACAATTTTCGATGCATAAGATTTCATACCTGACACCTCAGGTCTGCTGTGTTGGACCTGGGCTGATATTGTGTGATCTGATACTGGCATAAGAGGTTTTGCGGCTTTATAGTGTAGTGATATGATAACTTCACAATACTTTTCTCTTTGCTTCCTCATAGACAAGTCATAATTCACATGACCACTAGAGATCCTTGCTAGGTGAACATAGATTTAGGAAATGTCAGGGCATTTCTGGGATTTTACCTAGAAACACAGTTTGTACGCTTTTCATTGTGTCATTAAGAGTTCTCAGTTACATTCATATTCAGACCTTCCTAAAACTTCCTGCAGACCAGTTCTATACATCATGGGAGTTTATGTCACACCTAAATTGCATTGCAATTACTGATTTTATTTTCTTGTCATCTTTTATTAAAAACACTTGCCTTGTAGCAATGTTTAGTGGTTAAAACTGCAGTGAAGTACCAGAACAGAAATAGAGAACAGAATTTGTCTTTTTTTAAATGTTTGTAATTGCAATAGATGTAATTGGAGCCTCACAAGACTCTCAATTCAGACACACATCAACTAAGTTGCTGGAATCTCAAATGTCCTTTCTAAATGACAAGTTTAACTATAGAAAAATGTTCATTCTTTTTTCAATTTCTCACTTCATTGCCCTCCATTTCTTTTTTCTTTTCCCACTAGCATTCTACTGGCTCCCTCTTCACCAGCACTGTGCAATCTGTCAGTCATGTGTAGCCTCTGTCAAGTTTTCAGCTAAGAACCGGGTAATCCTGCCATCGCTGAGGCTGTTAACTGGCTAATTACGGAATATATTGGCCGTCACAGCCCCCTAATCCTCTGCTCTCATTCACTTTTGCCCATTAAGGATCCCTGGGGATTACTGTAACAATCACACCACCCTTCTCTCTTTGATGGTATGCAGGGATTAGTATTAAAATATACAGTGTGTGTCACAGGAAAGGTAGCACTACTGTCAAGAGAGGGGAGAAAAAGAACTGCTACACTGTGGAAGTTGTACTCTCTAAAAGAAAGAGTTGTCATATAAGTATTAGAAGAAGTGTTACACCAGCAAGTAATGCTTCAGTCAGAAAGCCATATACCACCAGTTTCCTCAAAAAGTGTTAGTTAAGTGGAACTATATAATCCAGTATCTTGCACTGCAAACACAATGATTTTTCTTGTATTATAAAGTATAACTTAATGTTTGTTTAGAAGCTATTCCTTGGACATTTCAAAGAGATAACAGAGAGATAAAAGAAAATAACCTGAATTTTTCCAACACATAGAGGGAATCAAATAGTGATAAAGGGAAACCTGTCTGCACTGAGTATATGAAATCAAATCTTTAAAGATGATGTCCAGTGTATAGTATCAGTATGCAAGATTTTTTAAGATAAATAGGTCATGTAACATAAAATGTCGTATACTAAATAAATTAATACATTTTAATTAAATACAATTATACAGATAACAAAAATATGTTACGGCCACCGCTGTTTCGCCCCTATATATGTGTGTATGTAGTGTGTTCCGTATGTAAATCCAGGTGGCGGTTACTAATCGGTGATTGGACGCCAGCTGGGGAGGTGTGGCCGCGATGGCGCCGGATGTTGGCAGCGAGAGGACCAAGATTGGCGCGGCATCCTCTCCCGACTGGCCAATCCGCAGGGCCCAATCTGAGCATCACAGGCATTTAAACCTGGACCGCCAAGGCATCGGGGTGGCTTGTTGTCTTTGTGTTGAGCTCGCCTCGTTGTTGGAATTGTTTAAATGTTAACTGGTTGACTACTTTGATTGTGGACGTTATTCTTGTTTGGGACTGGGGCAGGGTTTAGTTAGTTTTGTAGATTTACTGATTATACACGTAGACGATTTCTGTTATATTCATTAGCCTAGGGGTGCTGTTTCTGATGTGTTCTTTTGTTATTGATAATTAAATTAGATAGTGAGGTTTTTCTTTCTCATTTTGTTTACCTCGGATAAGAATAGTATAGGCTCTGTTTAGAGTTCTATTTTTGTTATATTTATTTGTTATTTTGAACAGCATCCGCTCGCCCCTTTGTTCCCTTAGCTCCTTTGAATTTTCATTTAATAAATACCTTTGTTAACCTTAACACCTGGTTTTTATGTTACTTCCTTCTACCTCTACGCTGGTCGTAACACTATAGAAGAACCAGGGATCAGAAAATGGCGACTTGGTTTTGCTCTACGCATTAGCTGTGGAGCAAGAACATAACATTTCCAAGAGAAATGTCAATGCAATTCACTTGGTCCTCTGTTCTCCAGGACAGTTTTGTCAACAGATGGTATTTAGTCCTTGCATGGCAGCTATTTTCCATGGCAGTCATGTACCCTGTTTGTTCCTTATGGCTGCAGTTAACGGCCATTCGAATCTTGCCGAATATCTCACTGTGGTGACTCTGCTGGTCTTTTGTTACATATTTGCTTTCAGCACTTTCTGACTGAGGGAAGCAAGGACAACATTAAGCCTAAGACTGAACCTGTGTTACACACCATGAACAAAGATCAAAGTAATGTAAACATTAGTTAGCACATTAACAAGGACACAGGATCTACAAAAGTATACAATAGCTACCAAAATAGTTACGCTGTTCCCATGCCAGGAAAAAAAACAAATATGTATTAATGAAAGAATAATATTAAGTCCCCATAGGAGGCACAAAGCAGTAATGAATTGAGTAATTATGCACATATTACCCTGTTTTAACTTACCCACCTAGTATAAGTTAAAACGATTAAAATGTGTCCAACAGTGAATTAACAGTTACTTAGAATGTTGCATTAGCAACAAATTAGCCTCATATAATGGCTAGCTTGGTTACACCAACTTTGCCACCTCAACAAAAGGGGAAAAATTCAGAGACTGAAAATGCGCATAAAAACAGGTGGATGGAAGCACACTCATTGGAAATGTTTGTAAGATACACAGTTTTATGTGTGCTGAATTAGGGCTTTTGAACCAAAAATAAAACCTTTTATAGTCACAGTTACAGCCATTAAATGTTTTACACTCGCATTCTTTATCTTAAGAACTACCTGCAAAAAATTGTTTTTCATACTTTCATACATTTTTTTTCATACTTGATTTTTGAGTTTTAGTTCTTGATTTTCCCCTTAACTTTCTCAATAAGTTGGATGAACTTTTTTCAGAAGTTAATGTTCGGTATGACAAAGTGGGACAAGGAGATAGAATAGAAAGTAAAAAGGACAAAGACATCATAGCACTAACTGATAGGAGCCACATTAAAGCACCGCTCCTCTGCCTCCCGGCAACACTCCGTAGGAAGAATGGAACAAAAGAGACGAAGAGGAGGGAAAAGGAGAGGGAAAATGATAAGCCAGCATATCTTTTATTATTTCACAGGTGGAAGAGTTTGGTTATCACATATGTTCACCTCCTCTCCCTCCTCCACTCCTGTTCTGTCATTTTTCGTCTTGCACTTGTACACACTTTTTGGTTTTCACGAACCCTATTTTGCCTCTCCAGCCATCTCTCTTATCCACACCTGCACACTTTCTAACCCTGTTTGCATTCTACTTCTCTGCTTCATTTAAGCCACCCCTCCCCCCAGTGATGCTACTCTCCACCTGCATCACGCCTGCAATCACAGTGTGTTGTGCTGAGTTTCTTAACGAGTTTGTTGAGTTCTGCAATGATGTTAGGTTGATCTTCGTCTCCCTGCAGCATAAAGTAACCTGATTTCACAGAGGAAGATAACACCTCTCTCTGGTTTGTTAGCCATTTTCAGGCTTTCTCACAGTTGCATGTGCAGACACACGCATATATTCCAAGACTGTATTTCTCTCTTAAATTTCCACGCAGTTACACACTCACTTCTTTGTTCTTTCCTTTGACACATTAGTTACCGATTATCCACTTCAGTTAAGTCACAGTCAGCAGGCAGTAAGAAGAGAATTCATCATAACCTCTGTTCTAAGTCTAAAATGCAGTCTCATGGAAAATGTTTCCAACCAACTACCAACTGAGCTAACCGACACCCCACATACAGCTCTTTTAATGTGCGACAGCAATTTTTATTTTCTTCTTCCTCAAAAATCTGTTCATTTTACTCTACTATACACATACTCACCTGAATGTATAGCCTTGCTAGCATCAGTCTTTTTGTTTCATTTTCATTCCCAACTGAATTGGACACAAACCTTTATCACAGAACTTTAACTAACAAGTGGTGGAAGTAACAACATTAATGAGCATGGCTCCATTTCAGTGATTACTGCAGTGCAAATTAATAATGTTATTAATTAAAATTTAAAATGAAAATCATTTTTTCTCATTTGTTTTTGTCTTTGTCCGGTATAAAAGGTTCATTATGAATCGCACTGACACTGGCAGGTGAATAAGGAAGCAGATCAAATCCTTTTTTTTGGATGAAAAGTGCAACTGTGACCAAGTTTTCTCAGCTGATGAACCTTGACAATAGATGGCTGAGTGAAGAGACTGAATATGATTTGTTGATTGTGTTCCTTCAATATAATGAACTGTGGCTGCAGCAGGAGTTTATTATTACAAAGTGGTACTTGTGTTCAGAACTTAACTCCTCTACAGAGCTTTGTTTGTGCTGAGCCAGATGCCACAGCAGAAGTTCCACTTTTTGCTAAAATACTCCTGCACTCTGGCTCTGCCACTTCAATGAATAAATGGTTCTAATGGTTCCTAAGGAGAGGCTGAAATCATTTTGGACACAACAACACCATCCTCTTCCCCCAGCCCATTTCTAACATCCCCATCCACCACCCCCCTCTCTCTAGTGGTTAAAAGCAAGAAGCAATTTCACTTTTTAGGGTGAAAGTGGAAGGCCAATCCTGCACAAAGCAATTACTGAAAGTTCTCGTTCATATACACATACACACAAAAAGTACACACAGTAACAGTATGCGTACTAACAGTGCATACTTTTTGCATCTGAGTCGTGCCTCTCTTTGAGCCTTGTTAAATTAACAACAAGCTGCCTCTAATTGTCTTTCCTGCTCAGAAACCTCTTAACTAATCAACATTTTGAGAGAAACACCTTGTAAGAAAGAGGAAAAAAAGAGCAGGAAAAGCCAAACAAACCATATCTCACATCAACCCACACACACACACACATCTAAGCAGCAAACTACTGCACAAACACAAAACACAGTGAGAGCCTTTTTTTCTCCTGTGGCACATAATCAGCAGCTCCCAAATAAAGACAGTGTACGCCAGAAATTGGGAAAAAAAAAAGGGCTAGGAGGGGCAGAAATGAAGGGATGTGAGATAAAAAGAGAAAGTGAAGAGATGGATGAGAGGAGAGAGTGTGAGGGGGAGTGTTACGGTTTCTTAGCTCTTCTGAGTGTGTGAAATAAAGAATCACTTGTATTCCTAATGACTGTGATGTGTGACAGGTTTTAGAGCCATTAGGGGGAATATGAGCCAGAAAAAAATTCCCACAATGCACCACGCACACCACATACTCTCCACAACTATGAGAGCTGTGGGTGGGGGGGGGGCAAAAGAGGGAATCAGAGAAGTAGTGAAAATAAAGTGGTGAAGAAAGAAAGCATGAAAAATGTTAAGAAAAATTTGAAAATGAGGGATAAAGTGAGAAAGATTGGAGAGGGAGTGGGAGGAAAAGGGGGGAGAAAGAGGGAGGATAGAAGGGAAGAAAGCAAGAAAGTGAGCCAATGTGTGAGAGGATGAGATGAGGAGTGGGGGGTCTGGTGACTACAGGCTCTCTGGTGTCTTCTATCTTTGATCTAAATGTACTTTGGCATTTCTCCTCTCCACTCCTCAGATGCAATTAGATTCCTTGCTAGCCAAGCAGACGCAGATGAAATGGCTGCTTAATGACTTCCTCGGCAACCCGCCCCGGCAACGCAAACCTTCCATCTGGAGCCTCCTGTTTCCCTCCC
The DNA here is from genome assembly GCA_946959425.1 of Argyrosomus regius. NCBI lineage: Eukaryota > Metazoa > Chordata > Actinopteri > Sciaenidae > Argyrosomus > Argyrosomus regius. Next base: position 15,241,489 of record OX336890.1, read on the forward strand.
TCTCTCCTTTTCTTCTGTTCTCCCTCTTTCTCCTCACCCATCTTCTTCATATTTCTTACTTTGATTTTCTGTCATTTTCCCCTTGTATTTTTCTTTGATTTGCTTGCGTTTCTTTCTCTTTTGATCTCTACTGTATACTTTTTTTTTCCTGGACTCCCTTCCTTATTCACTTTTTTCCTCTTGTGTTGACTCTTTTTTTTCTGTTTTGTCGCTTTTTTCATGCCTCTTTTACTTCTTCCACCAAGTGACCTGCATAAGAATGCATTTTCAAACATTTTTAAACAAAGAATCAATTTGTATTTTATGTTTTTATTCACAACAAGCACATTTCTTGTGAAACAATTACATACACAGAAAAAGTGGATCCAAGAGGGTGGGCATTTACAGTGGAGCCCTATATTTGACCTTTTTTTGTCTGCTTACCGTTGTTTACCAAAAAATAAAAAGAAGCTATTTTGCAATGAGCACAATCTTATGTAATGCTGTAAACATGGTTATTTCTGCTGTGAAGTTCTACATTTTAATACAGGTGATTATGGGGACTGGCTCACTTCTGGAGCCTGTCTCAAGCGGCTCGAGGAATTACAGTTTTTAGCACTTCCATATTAGTTTCATTTTCTAGCCATGGAGGTTGCTGCTTGATTCAAACACAGAGCCTAGGTCTTCCTTGTTTTGAGTTGAAACACCTCCTGCAGACAAGCCTTTTGGCAACTTGGTTAAAATTATGGATTACGGAAAGATTGTAGTTACAGTTATTAAAAAGGCAAATATTAATCTGTTCTCCTGCATCAAGATCAGACTTGTTATACCACCCTACACTGTTTCAATATGTAAAATGCACGCTATATTTGCATTTACTTTAGATGTGCTGTACAGTCATGTCTGCTATGATCTTTCTTTATTACTAATGCAGTTAGGAATCACAGTTTTTTGTCATCTAAATTGCAAACAAAATGACAATGCTTGTACTCTTCACATATATATTATCTTTTCAGTTTACAGAGTTGTTGATGAAAATGTGTCAAATCATCAGCCTTCTGGTTACAAGCCTTCTTGTCTAACCTTCGTGTTCCAGTTGTCCTTATAGCTACATCCGTTATCCTCTTTTCTTTCTGGCTTACTGGTATTTTGTGGGGCTCCGCTCATCTTTTCATCTCTCTACAGGAGAGAGGGCACATTTTCTAATCGGACTGAGTAATGCAAATTTAATGAATTTGGCAGTGAAGTTGCATGGTGTGTGTACATGCACAAACATAGACAAATATGGTGTGTACTTGCACACACGTGCACACACAGTTGCTCATCCAAAGCCACAAAGGCATGCTTACTTCCAGTCACAGGTGGATGCCAAGATTTAGAAATACACACACACATACACACAAAGGTACAAGATTAGGTATTAGCTGTGTGCAGACCAACAAGACACTGTACAGTGGTTCCTCTGTGACTCTTCGGGTGTCCATGGATACTGCCACACAGCAGATGGGTGCATACACACACACACACACACACACACACACACACACACACACACACACACGCACACACACAGACAACATAACTTATGGACTCTCCACTGTCCAGAACATTCAATCTGCTGCTCTTTTATGGTTTTAATTAATGCAATTTCCTGCCATTATGAATTGTGTTGTATGCCGTAAGGCCATTTTCATATGAAGGGCAGTCTGTAACCTTGAACATACAGAAATATATGGCAGACATATTTGGATTTGATTTGACTGCTGGGCTACTATTACACCCTCAAAAACTGTATAGAAACATATTTTTTTACTAGTTGACAACAGACTTTGGTATATTTTTCAAGGTCTGAAAATGTGATCTGGGATTGTGTAATATAAAATTATATAATTCTGAAATATTTTCTTTTCTAAACCTGCCCCCAGGAGCAATATTCAGGCTACAGTAGACTGAATGCAATAAATATAAATAGCAGTTGTGTTGCCCTTTTTGCGAGCCATGGACAATCCTATACAGACAAACATAGGATGATATTAAGGTAAGATATATTTTACTTGACCCCTTAAAGCTGCAGTAGGAAATATCAGTTTAAAGAACAGCATTTAGGAACGCCCTCTGATGTTTGATTGGCCAAAATGTCATAATCTAGATTTTGTAAAGCCATTTTGTAAAACAGAGCCAAGAGGAGGTGCAGAAGTCTAGTTTTCTCTCAGACCACTTGAATAACAATATGCTGAAAGGTTATTATGGAATTTCTGTGCACTGATGCCAAAAAGAGCTGCCTACTTCTGGTTTAACGTACTTAAGCTTTATTAGTATGCAACATATCCATTCTCTCTGTACTCTCCCTTACAATATTTCAAAAAATCTGCCAATTCCCTAAACGATGACTTTACTAAACAGCATTTAAAGTTCTCATAAATGTAGGCAGAAATGGATAATTATAGGAATTTAGCCTGTGCCTGAGGGTAAAATCTGAGACAGTGTGAAGAAGATGAGCTGAGTCAGACACTATTTTCAGAGACTCTTCTGGTAAGCTAAGCAATGGATGTTTTTTTAAAACCCACAATTTTCACCTGTATCTGGCAAATAAACTATTCTTTCAGCTTTACAGACAAGTTAACATGTCATCTCATAACCTCATACCTAAAAGCACTTCCTTGTACTGCATAGATGAATAGATAAAAACCATAGAGCCTAGGGTTAGCCTCGCACAGTGTATAAAAGTCTCTTTATCTAACAGAAGTAAGCTATGGTACAGCTTCATACATTAGTGCTGTCTGAAAATGTGATATAATAACATTGCTCCAAAGGAGGCAATCATTAGTCTTCAATGTGAAGACCAAAGATTATTTCCCCAGGAATTACGTTTATATTGGACAATTTCACACCTGATGCCAAAGCTTGCATGGCATTATGAACTTTGCCATCTTAGTTTTTCAGATCCAGAAATTATGAATCTTTGGACATGAGTGTGCCCAATCCAGTAACTGTAATTTGATCAGCACTACCCAGTTTGATTGGAGCTTTGTAAGCCTGGTTACTCCAGACAATGAATGACGCCCTTAAACCCTTTATCATCTATAGTCCTGCAAATGTGATAATTTTACAATTTACAAATGAACATTATTCTGAATGAAAAGTAGTGCCCGAGTCCATAAACTCATAAGGGGGTAACTGTTTACTAGGTAATAATTCAATGAGGGAGGTAGGGTCATTTCTCCTTGAGACTTCATACAATCAAGCCAATGGAGCTGCAAGTTGGAAGCTCTGTCCACTAATTATGCATTAGTATCAATGCAGGAAATAGTGTGTTCTCTATGAAGAGAGGCAGAGAGTCAGGAATAAGTCTGGTGTTAAGGGTGATGGATGTCTGTGCAAAGCATCATTGTTTATTTTTGTATGAGCTGTAACCACAATCTTTCTCTAACCTCATCCATACCTTAATCATGTACAGATGTTGTATAAAGCAATACTTTTAAAAACACTGACTTTGGCCAATTAAAAATAAATTATTCTTAAGTCTGGACTTTGACAGGATGCTAATAAATCTTGCATTCATGAGTGGTGGGTTCATTTGCATATACTTCATGCCAGCAAAACCAGTGACCATCCATTAAGGTATTATGCCTCTGCTTCAGTTTCAGAATCAATATATATGTGTATATGCAAAGCTGAGTGGAAAATTAAATGTTTTGTCCACCAGCCAAATGGCTCAAATTTTTTGGGCTGGTAAGTGAAGCAAATCTACCAGCCACATGAATATTTTACTAGAATTTGGCTGGTGCTAATTTCTAGACCTGATTTAACCTTGGCTTTAAGAAGGGACACTATAATCCTTACAAATTATTTTATAATGATGGCCGCTAATGTGACAAGCTGGTAATCACTATTTGCCTTGTGGCAAGGTATTTCAGGATGAAAATTTATTTCCCAGAAGGTTTGGATTGTATAGGGATCAGTAAGTAAGAATCATTTATTTTGCACTGTCTCCCCCAAAAAGTCACAAAGTGCTTTACAACTGAAACCTTAAGCCTAAAACATCAAACCGAAGAGTAAAAGGCACAAAAGATGAATATAAGGAAACTATTAATCCAGGAATATCATATACAAGACAACAAATTCATTCATACAGTTCCAGAGATCGAGCAAATATAAATGAGCCTTGAGACCTGTTTTGTTGTTGTTGTTTTGTTTTTGTTTTTCAGAAAAATACTGGATAATCTATAGTCAGAAGTAAACTACTCTAACATTCAGAGGCTAAGACAACCGATGCCCCTCCCCATATTTTAAAGGAACAATGAAACATTTTGGAAAATACACTTATGGCTTATTTGTGTTCTGAATGAGATATAGATAAGGATATCGATATAATTTCTGTACAAGTACAGAGCTGGAGTAAGAAGGCCCTCAGCTTTGCATAGGCTAAGGACTGGAAGCAGGGGGAAACAGAGCCTAGCTCTGTCCAACATTCATAAATATGCCTACCAAAACCTGTGAAGCTCACTACTAAACACGTATTTCACACAGACTTAGATAGAGATAGAGATTGTGCAGTGAAACAGTTTCTTAACAAAACAACAGTGTATCAATGTGCACATTAGTATAGCGTCTGTGCCAGTTGCCTGTGAGCTTACTGTGTTGAAGAGAAAATCAGTTCACAGCAAATAGTTATGGTGCAAAATTCCCCGAAAACTGACATTACATGTCTCTGTTTTGGATTAAACAAATGAGATATAAAACGTGTTAACAGGCTGCATCCAATCTTTATGCTATGGTAAGACCACAATTACCATAGACATGAGAGTGGTATCGATCTTTACAGCTAACTCGTGGCAATAAAGCAAATAAACCTATTCCCAAAAATGTACAAATAAGAGCTACTGCAAAAAAAAAACTCTTCTGTATCTGTCATCAGCTCTTATTTCTCTTAGTTCTTTCTCAGTGCCTCTCTCTAAATCAAGATCAGTTTATTGCCTGAGATGTAAAATCCAAAGATCTATCCCAATTGACAGTTATTTGGCCAACAGCACGTGCAACGTCCCACTAAACCATTAGGTGGTTTCAATGCTCTGCAAATGAGGCTTGCAGTATATACCAGAATCCAACCATCTTTTTTAAAAACTTGTTTTGTTGGTTTTTAAAGAATTGATAAGGTGCCTTGGGGAGTCCACAAGCTACTTTGAATACTGGTATAATATTTAATGTGTTACAACAGTGTAGGTTGGAAAGGAATACCATTGTCATTTGAATTTATTGCCCACGACTAGCTCATGTTCCCATGTTTTTATATATTTACTCAGAATCAAACCTGACAATGGTAAACATACTGTAGCTTGAAATAAATGACTGGCCATCAAAATAAAATATGAGAGATTATTTCCACTGGGAAAATTCATTCCTGTAGGTGATTGACAATAAGCAGAACAAAACATAACATATTCACACTGATATCAAAACAATTGGTCATAATGATAGAACAGGCATATTCATCCACTGTGGAGTTTCTTTTCATACTGGACAAGAATGACTTTTTCTGAATGGAACAAAACCATCTTTGATTATCTCCATCTTTGCTGACTCTGGACATACAGCACCAGGATGAAAGAAAAGTGGTGACGACAAAAGTGAAATAACACTGGTTTTATCCTTGAAAATGTTTTAGCTGTGTCATCTCATTCATTCCCTGCCTCTCTCTCTCTCAATCTCCATCTCTCCTGCTGCGTGTGTTAACCAATGATAATGAAACACCTTCACTGTGGCAGAGCAAGCTAGAGACTCAGCGTGAACTTTCTACAGCTGCCTGGTGAGTGTCACACACACACACACACACACTTGCATGAGCGTAAAAGTCCATGCACAAACATTAACATACATATACTGGGGCCACACCTGCATACTATTACTGTAAATATATTCTCTTTTACACCAAAACACACTGTATACATGTAAATACATGCACATTCACATAGTGTACAAGAATAGTAAAGAATAGTTTGATATTTTATGAAATTTTAAATATCAAAGGAAATCAGTAGCGCTCTTAAAGGTAAGTATGGAGCTCCGGTGAGGAGATGATTAGCTTAGCTGAGCGTAAAGACTAGAAGTCGGGTGAAACAGCTAGTTGGCCAAGTTGTATTTGAAATGTAATAATAAGTTGTGGTTTTGCAGCAAATTATATGCTGTAATTATTTATAGGCTTGGGGCACTGAAGACATCAAGAAACAGTTACATAATTCTAAACCCACAAAATTTACTTCCATGTCTGTGTTCTGATTAAGATGTGTCAATGGAGTTTAGAGTTGGTGACAGACTTAAATTCAGGCTAGCTGTTTCCCCTGCAGTCTTTATAAGGTAACTGTCCCCTGGCTTCAGCTCCATACTAGACATACAGAAAAGCGAGTGGTATCAATGTCAAACCATTCTTTGACAGATTCTACCTCTGTGTCAGGTATAACCAACATATTATTAAATGATCTACATATTGTGCAAATCCTAGTTAGTTTGATCTTTTAAACAAATATAATTGGAATGTAGAACAGGTGGTAAACACTCATACTCATACACATACAGTACGTACCACCAATAATGTAGAAAGTTAACTAGAGACAGAGAGACAGAAACATGTGGATAAGTGGACAGAGACAACCAGACAGCCTGGAGAATGAATATGGGAATATGTATGACACAAGGTAATTCCAATTAAAATAGACTTTTTTCATCCACTTGCCAACTTGGTTTGCCTTAAATTTAAATTATTAACATATCTATGATTACACTGCCACAAATTATTAAACTCATATGCTTATCTGATGGGGTCATTTGTAATAATTTCAGTATTTTCAAACAGTATTGTTGGTGTCAACTTAAAGACTCATGTCTACAAATGATCTCCCTCACAGGAAATTAGAAAAAAGGTTAAAAGTTAACCACACCAATGACCTTTTGACATTTTAGAAATTGCTAACTTGTTCTAACTGTAGATATTTTAAAACATATTCTCTTACAGAAAAGTTAAAGTGCAACACCAGGTCAGAAATAAAACATGTCAAGGTTGAAAGAACAATGATGAATCCTGAAATTGCTGCACTGATAGCGACTATGTTTGTGCATTGATTGATTTAATAGAATTTCCTTCTTACTTAATCAATCAATCAATCAATCAGACTTTATTTGTATAGCACTTTTCATACAAAACATGTAACACAAAGTGCTTCACATAAAAACATAAAAACACCCCAACACCCACAGCCCACCCACAACCCTCCACCTCCACAACCTCTTAAGTTTGCTCTTAAAAAATTAACATGCTGTACTAACTTTTCCTAAATGTCATATCATATTTCAGTACAAAACAAATGTGCTGCTTGTCCTATCCTCATCGGATAGAATTTCCCTTTTGCAAAAATATCTACTGGCTATTTGGGAATTAAACTTCATTTACAGTCAGACCACACTTAATATCTTAGTTTGAAACAGCTGAGATTAATTAGGAGAATCATCTCCAGATTAAAAGAGCTTGATTAGCACAGTTAAATTGATCCCATCAATTACAGGTTTGATTGGCTGTGACACAGCTACTGAAGAGTTATCCATTCATCTATCTCTCTCCTTTTCTTTCTCAGTCTCTGACTTTCTCTCTGTCAATGGCTGTCTCTCAGCTTCAGAGTTACTGGTGTCCCTTATAATTCTGCAAGGGTCACGAACAGAGGACAGAAAAAAAAAATCATCTGCAGTAAATAGTCCAGACATGTTTGTTATAGTCAGCCATGTTTCATAAATTACTGAGGTGTGTATACTGTATGTGCACTCCTGCGTGAGTATCTGCTGTGTTTGTGCAACAACCACAGGTATTCATAATGTCTAACCCTCTAAGCATGAACTAAGTCTCTAGCTTGCTGACAATGTCCTGGATATATCCATGAAAAAGATGTCTGCAACAAATGTGAGCTATTGCAACAAATCTTAGCCTGGGAACCTGACCAATTTGCCAAGCTTGTAATGTGTCATTTGCTTTGGCAGATGCATCTGGCCACCCTTCCATTCAAACTGAATTTCACCCATGCTGGATATGTTGAGGCCAATCACAAGCACTTATTTAATATGGCTTATGGCACTCAGATCAAACTGTCATACTATGCAGAGCTACCTGGATTGCCGTTTGCGAGCTACTGTACAGCATTGTAACTAGCTTTACGACTTGCTACAGTAGCATGTTAGGAGCCAGTTAGTTCATCAACTAGCCTTTAGTGCCACCTATTTCACAAGGACACACAAATTAATCTCAGTGCACCACAACCTTTAGACTGTTGGATCTCTGTGACACATGTTTGGTTCTCCCTACTTTAAAAAAATAACCGGAAAAACAGTGACATTCTTTGAAACCCTTGTTAAATAACAGGGACATCAAAATTAAGTTTGACATTTAGATATTTGGACATGCATTCAGGGAATACATGAAAGCCAGTACAGCATCTCCAAAACTGTGTGTGTGCTTTTGTGAAAGAAAAAGACCCTGACATGCAGAGGCCCAGATGGTAAGTGTGATGGATGGATGTTGATGCTCACACACACTGTGACACACACAAACACACAGCTGACACATACTGTTTGTCACCCATGCACACACATACAACAGTACACGTGTCGACAATTTTAGCTTACAGGTCTCCTTTTGGAATCAGGAGTGTATTCTCCCATGCACGTGCACACGCACGCACGCACACGCACACACACACACACACACACACACACACACACACACACACAGACTGTCAAGTACACTTCAGCGTGTCATCTGTCTGCCATTTATTCAGGCTCTGTACTGAGCAACAACACACACCATATTTTGTGTGTTTGTATCTGTGTACATCTACTTTCAATCAGATGAAAATGTTTCCCATCTCTTTCACTTCTCTATATTTCTGCTCTTTGTTTCAGCCCATCTTCATTCTGTTGATCACCATTCCCTTATTTTGAATTTCCATTCTTCCTTTCTTCTCTCTTTTACACCCCTCATTTCTCTTTCTCTCTACCTTAAGTTTAGATGTCTGTGAGGTTGGGCATTCTCTTTCACAGAGGAGGTGTGGGGTCAGTCTGGCCTTCAGGTTCGCAGGACCTGACTTGGTGGTGTTGATGCAGACCCTTAATGACACATGGTTTACTGCATGCACGTTCTTCTTGTACCTCTTGCTCCAGAAATAGTGTTTTCCAGGTCTGCAGGATACAGATAACAGGTTCCCACGAGGGTTCACACACACATAAATACATGTGAACAAATATACAACATAGAGTATATGTGCATGGACTGATACAACACTATTGCATATTGATATACTCGCATAACAGCCTCACATGCAAGACCTGACACACAGCATAGGCGGCGTATACTCACGTGTGCCATGTGCCCAATGCACAAGCATATGCATAAATACAACTCATACCTTTCATGCACCCACGCAGAAATGCTCTACACACAACAGGTAACATACACATACACACACTGAAACAAACACATCAAAGTGAAAATAGTTTTTCTTGATATTACTCTGGGTGTCAGCGCTAGCAGCCTGAATGCCAGAGATAGAGACACGGAGAGAGAAAGAGGGGAAAGAAAAGGAGAAAAAATAGAGAGAAAGGCATTAACTGGTGACATCCATGCGAAAAGGTATCTGATGACTGGAACTATATTTCATTTTCAGTGTATACCCTGAAAGAAGCAGCCTTTGTCTGATGGGTTCATTTTTTGTTGTGTGCATGAATATATCTTAGAATGCTACTTCATGCATGTGTGTGTGTGTGTGTGTGTGTGTGTGTGTGTGTGTGTGTGTGTGTGTGTGTGTGTATTTGTGGTGCTGGTGATATAAACTTGTCTGCAGTGTATTTATGCATAAGTTGTATGTGTGTTAATGACACTTTAACAGTTTATAGACCTGAAAGTAGCAATACCACACTGTGAAAAGTACTACAAGTAGCCTTTCAAAGGATCACTTCATGTCTGTTGGACATTAGACATCTTGTTGGATTAATATTACTGCTGAATTAATTCAATTCAATTCAATTTTATTTACATAGCGCCAAATCATACCAAAAGTTATCTCATGACACTATGAAAGTGCACTGTACGTTACATTTCACTGTTCTTAATGTTTAAGATTGAGCTCATTGTAACTACTTTTCATATCTACAGAGAGAATGGGTCTTGTTCGATGGAGTCCACCATGTTGCCACCACCATATTTCTACAGGACAAACCAAACACTGGCTCTATAGGCCTTTCATATGTTTCCTGAGTTCACTGCCACTGTAAGTTCTCCTTACACACTTGGAAGGGGATCGAGAAACAGGGGCTGATGGTTGATGTTGGTTGCAATCTCCACCACTGGATGCCACTAAATTTTACACATTGGACCTTTAAACTTAAAATGTATGCATTGTTGTTTGGAAGACATATACTAAATATTTGTGAATATTTCTCAGCTGACGCTTGGTAATATTGCAAATTGCGTTTAAGGTTATTTGAAACTATATTATGTGTTGATCACTTGATCATTGCTCGTTTATTATTGTCTTCTTCTCTTTTACATTAAACAGGGAAAGCGACAGGTCTCAGAGATTGTCCTCTTTGTACTATATCAACATGTGCATGTGTTTGTGTGTGTGTGTGCCTGGATGGACAGGTGCCATAGGGTCTTAAAATCACCATCTGCTCAACATACACACACACAGCACACAGCACACAGCACACACACACACACACACACACAGACTGGCCCATCTGTGTGGTGAAGCAGTACTTGAATTTGTGTATGTGTGTGTATCCACATAGGTTTGCATGTTTGTTATGCAAAATGTAAATATAAAATGTGTGTGTATATGTCAAGTCATGATTCATTGCATGAATGCTATAATGGCATGGGAGCTCTTTCCCAATCATTCTAACTGAAAACATCTTGATATCATTCTCATTTCCAATTTTATCACTCTCTCCTTCTCACACCCTCTTTCTCTCTTTCTCCTTCCCTCCTGCTCCCTGTATCTCGCCTCTCTTTTTCATATGCTAACACTCTGATTAGGGATTTGTTGGTCTCCCGGCAGTTTGAACCAATCAAGAGCTAGTTTAACTGAGAGCGCTCACACCTGTCCTGACAGGAATGATAACGACCATGGCCAATCACCACAGCTCTGTCGTGTTGCCACGGTGATCAACCTGTTTTGGAATGCCTACGGTGGTGTATGAGGAGAGGCTTTGCATTTAGATGGTTCTGTGAACTCAAAGTCAGCTTGAAAAGAGAAACATTCCCTTTAATTTCCACATTTGGGTTCAAATATGTTTTTACCTATGTATAACGTGTGACTTGGCTGGTGATGAAAGTTTATCTGGGAGAATGTGACTCCTTTAATTGAAGTAACACAGCAAAACACTGTTGGAAACTCACAGACAGTCACAAGGATGAACTGTATGTGTATTTTCATTTTTCTCAATCACTACTGCATTCAAATATTTTTTTTATATTATTAAAAAAATATATTTATATATATATTCACTTTTTCACTCACACACACACACACACACACACACACAACCGTAGATCCCAAAACTCTAATTCATGTCAAATTTATAATTTGATAAATTAGTTGTCATTGCCATTATAAGAACACATTTCAGGTTGTCAGGTTGAGAAAAATCCCCATGTCATTCCTAAAGCCAACAATACAACAGTCCATTAAGGTTTTTCTTCAATGTAGTGTCCTACTGAAGGAGAATAAGCGAACAAAAGTGATTTTTCACAACCTGTAATGAAAGCATTCATTAAACACTTTTATAAATGATGCCTGAGAAAGTGATACTTCTTCTTCAGCTGTGTTGATGTTGAGCTCACATGAACTCTAAACTACACACTTTAACACACATTAATTATGGCCACACCCCACTTCAGTACACTTAAATAGTGATGATGTACAATGTAATACTGAGAAAAAGGTCAGAAAGTGTGTGTGTGAGAGAGTGAGAGAGAAACAGGTGAACTTTTAGAAAGACGGAATGAATCAAAGGACAGGTAGAGACGTATGAAGAGAAAGGGATGAGGGAGATGGATGCATTGTTAATGAACGAGACAGAGAGGGACAGGAGACATCAATGAGAGTAGTAGCTTTTTATAGATACTGGTAATTCTTTGATATTGTGTGATGCATGTTTTCATACCAAATAACCAGATTTATATATTAATTATTGTGTAATGTTAGATGAGATGCCAATAAAGCTATGGCAAGAATTAATAAAAAAATAAAGAAAGAGAAAAAGAGAGAGCAAGAAGAGAGGTAAAGGGAGAAGGGCTGTCTGCTAAACCATACACCTTAGTCTTTCATCAGTGCTGTATGCGGAGGCGATGGTGGCGTGTGTTGGTTTCTATTCGTCTGATACGTCTGACTCATTCTTATTAATACAGTCAAACCTTTATTTATTCATTATCATGCTCATATTTTATTCATCCCTTGTTTCATTTTATTTTTATTTACTGCAGCGCCTTTAGCTGAAAGCATCATCAACTGGGTGGTGGAGTTTGATCAAACAGTGAATGACTGTGTGTGTGTGTGTGTGTGTGTGTGTGTGTGTGTGTGTAGGTGTATGAGAGGGAAAGAGAGGTGGAAAAAAAGAGCGAAAAGTAGAAACTGAAAAATGGATGGAGGTAGTGAGAGTGGATGGACGTGTAGGGAGAAAGAAGACAGCAGGTAGAGAAAAAGTTTCAAAAATTACATTTAATAATCCATTTAATTAAATGTTACTTTAGTACCTTAGTAAAAAAAGAAAGAAATCTCACCTATGAGATAGAAATCAAACCACACAAATATTAATACTTATAAAAATAAATATAAATGAATAAATAAATGCCACCCTCCCATCATCTTGTATCGTCCACAACATCTCACCATTTTAATTCCCCAGAGACACATAAAGGTAGTATAATTTAAAGATAAGTGCAGGGATGAACACTACTGCAGACTGAGAAACCACTCCCCAAAAATCAACCAAAAACTGTCAGTGAACAAAAATAAAGTGTGCCATGGTCTCATGCCATTGGCCAGATGTCTGCTCTAACTTAATGCTCCTGGATATTAGCTTGTACAACCTTCTGGGGAAATGTTTGGACTAAATAACTTCACCCATCAATGTACCTTATTTCTTCCAGGTGTAAAACAGAGCAGGTGTAAAACAAAAAGTCTTTGTTACACTGCTTTCTACCAAGTCAATCAAATGTGAGTCTTTTTTGGAGTTAACTACATTATATTCAGTTATATTCTTGTAAAAGTTCAAGCAGAATAATCCTGTAGAGGAAAACAATTACACTGTGAGCCCAATATAGGGGTCTACATTTACAAGTCCCACTATCAGCACACTTTTTGAGGGTTGCTGCTGGGCATCTGTGCTCGGGTTAAGTGCCTTCATCAAGGGATCTAATACATGATGAAGGAAGGGGGGCTGATTTTTCATTCACTCCTCCACCTGTTTTAACAATATGATAAACTGACCTCTGAGTCACTTAATCAGAGCACCCCTCTGTGCTAAAAGTAGTTATAGATTAACCATAAATCATGCTTTTCTAAAGGAAATTCAAATCACAAGAAAGCAAAAAACAGTTTGGCCTTGGGGTAAACACTGTATGACTCACACTGGCACATGTTAAGGATGATTTTTTTTAACTAAATATCACATTGATTGCATTAAAACAGCATCACTGAAGTGAATGGGATCTGACAAAAAAGAAACCATTAGGATCAAGCTCCAAATCTTACAAAAAAAGGTAACATTACTATAGCATAGCATACAATTTACCATATATTAGTGCATATCCATAATTATTATTGTCAACCAAGATACATTTTAACAAGGAATACATGCAGTATATTCTTTATCTTCACAACAGAGCTAAAACCTTTTTCAACATCTCAGCATTGTTATTTGGCTGCCCAAAGTAACTTAATCCTTCTCTGTTAGTTTGATATTGTTATCTTAAAAAAAATAAATAAAATAATAATAACCCAAGTGTGAAGCCAGTAGTCAGCCCTCTTGTTTATTGACGTTACATAATATCCATTACCAGCTTAGTTTTCTTGGTTCAAAGCATATGATTTGAAAAGGTAAGAGAGTTTCCCCAGCGTTGTATCAATATTTTATCTATTTTATCTCATCTTATCTAATAAATTAGGAATTATAAACTGCTTCCACAGGGGGCATGGGTGAGGTCTAAAAACTAAAGGAAGTTAGTTATTGTGTTTTGGTGTGCTTACCAACACATTCAACATTGCAGTAACACACAGCTCATGGAAAAAAAGGTATTTTAAAATATTTTGCCTGATTGCTGCATATAATGGGGCTCCTTCTATAGGGTGTTATCTAAGTCAAATGATGCTCTCCAGAACATGCCTGAAAATGATCATGTTATCATATCATCAAATTCCTGTAGTATTTGAGTAATCTAGTGACAGGAAAATTTAAGCTAAAAAAACCCAAATACAAACAGTTCTCAAGTTGTAGCCTGAGTTTAAGGCTCTGAATCTATAATGGCATACTCCCTGCTTACACCCCCCAAAGTATTATAGGAACTGTAGCTCTATAAATCTAATTTGAAATAGTTTTAATTTTAACACCAAGCTAATTATTTCACTAAAATTGCACTAATTTTGTCAACTTTATAGTATATTTACATTAGTTTGTGTTGGCTCAGGCCACTATCGCAACTTTTCTCTGCTCCACTGAGATTTAGGTTCCGTCAAAGCTTCCCTTCCTGCCCTTCTGGATTAAACCCAAGATGCACAGCTGCATCTTGAGGTCCACAAGTATATTTACCATATCAACAGAAACTCCTCTAATCTGGGATTCAAGCCTGAGTTTGGCAGATTAAAACATGGGCCTGCACTTAGTGAAAAAAAAAAAAAAAAAAAACCTGTAAATTGCCCTAGGTCAAATCAGACTCTTTCCCTCAGAAAACTTTCTTCCCTGTTATAATGCTTGACCCTTTCCATATATGTACATGCTACATACCTAAAATGAAGCTAACCACAGTAAGGAGCTGAGATAACACAGGCCTCTTGTTCGTCCACAACAATGGCAAAAAGAAAGATGCAACCACCTTATCCACAAGAGCAGAAATATAAATTACAGGTTATACGGTTATAAACATTAGCATCAATGCACATGAGTCTTGCCTAGTATTATCCATACAAACAGATACATTGGGAGGTTTTGCACTTAAGGAGAAATTTTGAAATTGAAAGTACACTCAAAAAATATTTTAGTCCAAAATGCAGGACTTTTGCATTTCAATTGCATAGAAAATTTCCATCCATTTGAATGACATAGGTTTAATTTAAATTAACTAATAAACTTAATGTAAAGCAAGTAATAAGATTTATGTAATATTACTAATAAACTCAATGTGCTTCCACTACACAGCAGTGTAGTAGTAGCCAAGTTTATGCATTCAGTATTAATAAAGCCAAATTGTTTGCCCAAACCCAACAGAGAAAATGAATGCAGTCATTTTGAGTTTATTAGTACTATTTCATAAATCTTATTACTTGCTTCACATTAAGTTTTTTAGTTAAGTCATATTAAAACTATGTAATTCAAATAGATGAAAATTTTCTATGCAATTGAAATGCATAAGTGGTCTAAAAGTTTTTTTTGAGTGTAACAGTCATCCCATAGCAAGGGAAAATAAAGCAGAGTAATACTCTGATGTCTTGACTTATTGTTCAAAAAGCAACCACGTGAGAATGGTATTACTACTGAAACAGGGATTACAGAAACGCTGCCATAATTAACTCATTAGGTATCAATTGCACCTGTGCTTTTCCTGCTCTTATGTTATCCCAATAGCATGTATATGTATATGCATGTATAAGCTTTGAGACCATTAGAGACTCTCACTGTGACCTACTGAGAAAAATAACATAGAAGTCTGAGGTGAAAAACACATTACTGGTATAGTTAGAAACAAATTTTTTGCCACTAGAAAGAGATAAACTGTATAGACTTGCCTATTTTTATGGTAGATGAAAGGTTAGAAAACACAACGTCAGTTAATCTCTGCATGCTTTGCCTAGAGAAATTGCAATCAGGATTTCATAGCTTTCATTGAAATTTACATTTTAACCTTTATAAATATATGTAAAGACAACAATTAGAAGCTGAAATAGCCAATTATGGTTTACCTATGTTTCTCAGTGTAAATTAAAAGTGTTTATGCACATGCATTAATCTGATAGATTTTCCCTGTTTTTGAGTCTTTTTGTATGCACCAATCACTCAATGAAATGAGTAATGGTTTCTCCGATAAAACATGAGCATTGATTGAGAAACACACAGACAGACAAACACACACGTGCACACACAAATGGGTGGTTGGATCAATTTAGTGTGAGCTAATTGGCTGTCACGACCTCTTCACCGAGCTGAGACCATGTAGGCCTTGATCTGGAAAACAGGCCTGAGGGATACACTCAGATATACAGTACAACCAGGCCAAATCATTGACACACACACACAAATACTTTCCCACATTACACACACATACAATGACAGCAAAACAAGCATCCCAATGAGATCAAATACAAACTCTCATGAATCAACAATGATTAATATCAGATGTGTTTCTAATGTGTGTATAACTGGACAATTCCACTTATTTGTGTACTGTTTGCTTTGATTTTTGTAGCTTGAGGTGGTGCATTTTGCTGTAATACCCACCATCACGTCAAAGGAAACTTTGGAACTACATGATATTACTATTTGACATGAGTGCAGTGCCCACTGACATGGCTGAAAGTTCTGGACTTTTCTAATCAAGAAAAGAAATCAACAGAACCTTATAAATTACAGTAGAACCTGTATAGTGAAATAAATTTACGTGAATATCTGAATTCTGCAGTCCTTTTCATGGTAGTTTTTTGTGCCTGTTGTTCTTGTAGTGCTTTACTGTAAATACGGACAGCTGTACAAGTGCATTTTTTATGATAACATTACTTAAGATCAACTAAAGCAAGGCGACAATTTTGCTACACAGCCAAACATCAAGAAAGTGCAGCAAGACAAGACATAGCAGCCAGCTAATATTACTTACTGGTCCAACAGCAAGAAGCTCAGTGTTTGTCGTTCAGCCTGTTATTTCATGAAGCTCTTGCTAACAACTAAAAGTCAGTCCCATTTTACTCTTGTCCAACGGCTTCTTGTTCAGTCACTCTCTCCTTTTCTCCTCTTAGCTTCCTCCATCAATGCCCCTTGGTCTTTTGTCCATATTTCTGACATCATGTCCATAGAGTCTGCTAAACTTAATTATATTGCCCACTTGCCCAGCTGCAGTTCTGGCATGACACCGGCTCTGCAGTAGGGTTGTGATGATAACCGCATGGCCACAATACCATGGTCATACTAGAGCCGACGTTAATGGTAAATGAGCCTTGCCTGCTCAGCTTCCAGACCATTATTTGGGGGCACCATTCACTTACCAGCAGTTAAGAAACAACAGACTCTCCAAGACTTTTCTTGGTCTTGAGAAGCAATACAGTACTTGAGATTGATAATACTTTGGTAAAAGTAAAAATTACTTATTTTTAAAAGTACACAAAAATGACT
The DNA here is from genome assembly GCA_946959425.1 of Argyrosomus regius. NCBI lineage: Eukaryota > Metazoa > Chordata > Actinopteri > Sciaenidae > Argyrosomus > Argyrosomus regius. The sequence goes on from OX336890.1 coordinate 15,259,102, forward strand.
TGTGTTACAGTAACAACAGTAAATTTATTTGTTTATTTATTTCAGGAAGAAGTAAAAATGATTTGGCTATCAGTCATAGAGATGTGAGATGTGAGTACAATAGCCAAGAGCAGGAAGATAGATATCACAAGACTAGACATGTGTTTTTTCAGACCTGTTATGTCATTACATGTGGTAGTTACTTTGGCCTCAGGCTCAGGACTGTATGCTGCTGTCAAATAGACACCTCAACAAGATGAGTGAATAGTGTTTGGAAAAAAAAACAGGAGATGACAAACAGGAGGCTTAGAGAACCAACAGTTCTGCCTCAAGGTAAAAGTTGTGTATTGTAACCATAAATGGGTGTGTACAGTGTAATAGCAAACAGTGACTAACTGTCCCCTAAAAGGAAGGGAAAACACTTTGTTTAACAAACAGTAACATTTACAGTACTATAGCAGATGAACACTATGAGGATGATGAGAAATTGGTGTAAATACAGCAAAGGAGAAACATATTATGACAATAGAATTTAGGAAAAAGAGGGGAATTGTGACAAAACTGATTAATATGTACAACAACCAAACCCATGGATCTATGTGCATTCATATGAGATGTAAGATAATTAGTTGTACAGTACCTTATGAGCATTGCCAATCTTTAATAAGTCTAGCAGCTGGCATGTCAGAAACAAACTAATAGTGTACCGTACATGTGAGTTCTATATTTTTTTTTCCGTCGAGAATTAGATCCAACTTTGGTGGTAAAATACAGGTTCAGTGTTTATTGACCCATTTTGAAAATACTGGAGTGAAACATGGAAAAACATGGATTGTTCTGCAAGGATGACTTAAAAAAAAAAGTCCCTAAAAGTACAATCAAGATCGGGAGATACTACTTGAATACAAGTATGACAAGAAAACATCTGTAGTTGCTGTTTTTCCATGTGAAAACAGTTAATCTCTTTGTCAGTGCCAAAGCTATAGTTGTTTTGACCAAGAAGAACCAATAAGTTATGTGGCTCTAAGCACAGCACAAACACATGAATGAAAATATGCATGTGTCACTTCACGACTATCCACAATCCTGACTGCAAAAGCAAATGTAGCATTGCCAATAGGGTATATCTAGATGCTCTCTGGATAACTACATAACAACAGCTGTAACATTTAAATAATTAGAAATGTCTGGCATTAGCCAGACTCATGCGGTGCCCAGCTCTCCAGCAGAGCCCTTAGTTCCTACTGTAAAAGACAATGATCTGGATGTCAAGCTGCTTAAAGTACATTACAGATCAAAACCCAGCCATTTTCATTCCAAATGCTCACCTCCTCAGCTCACACCCCCTATCTCCTCCCCACCTATTCCTCCTTCTCCATTTGTTTCATCTCCTGCTGCGCTCTGAGCAGGTGTTGAAATGCCAAACATGAAAAAAAAGAAAAAGATGATGAAATTTGAAAAAGAAAAAAAACACCACCTTTTTTTTTTACATTTTATCCACTGTGCCTGCCACTTAACAACCCTCTCAGCGGTTTCTCATCCAAATCCAATTTAGCTCATGTTTCCATCCTCACCTCCGTCCCCTCATTTACCTCTTGCCCTCACCCTGCATCTTCCTCTCTTTCCTCATCCTTTTCTTCTCCCATTACTTTCTCCCTCCTTCCCTTACTCCTTTTCTCTATCGTTCCACCTCACGCTTCCGTCTTTCCTCCATCGTCCTCACCTCTCCCCCTCACTGTCGTACCTCCCTCTATCTCTCGGTAGCAACATGAAAGGCTACCTGTGCGCTGATAGCCAGGGGAGAAGGAGGGCAGAGAGTTAATTAACTTGTTATCTAGGACTGACTGTTAATAGGAATTGGAACCTTTAATAATAATATCATGTTGTGCACCGTGTTAGCAGAAATATAGCTTGAGACAGCGCACACTAGGACGGAGAATGAGTCGTGGTGAGTGTGTGTTTAAGTGGAGAATTGTTCAGTGGTCCTTGTATGTGGACGAGCACATATACACAAATATGAAAGTGTGTAATCATGTGCACACACTCACACACACTTCATACTTACACATACTCACACATACGCACACATACTTAGTACACAGACAGGAAGGTGGCAGGTGTAATTTCACGCATTAGAAGGACTCAAGAAAAAAAAAATCTCTGCTCTACCAACCCAAAGCCCCACACACACACTTCACACACACACACACACACACACACACACACACACACACACATGCTTCGTCTCCCATCCCCCTGGCTGTCTCTTCTCTCGCCACCCAAACCCTTTGAAGATAACTTTTTCTTATTACCCTAACAATGGTGGCACGGAATGCATCTTTAATTCACGCTCCAAAAACGAGACAGGGAGGAACAGGACATTGCGCCACTTGCTCTCTCCTCTCGCTTGTTCCTGCTGCGGGGTGGAAAAGCGAGCGAGGAGGAGGAGGAGGAGGAGGGAGGAGAAGAAGAAGAAGTCAGAAAGAAAGAGAGGTAGGAAAAGCGGAAGAAAAAAGTTCAAATAGAAAACGCAAGGTAAAGCTTTTTTTTTTCTCTTAAGCCTGAAAATGGTCCTGAATACCTTTTCTTTTTTCTGTTTTTTAATTTCTCCACCAACTCTAAGATTGGCAAAGCGCTGACATGTGCTCTTCCTAACATGCACAAGCACTCATACTTTTAACACACACTTGACAAAAATGCACCTCTGTGCTGACGTGATTCATCTGGTGAAGTGCCACCCACAACACCGACAGGTCCTCTTTGCTTCTCCTCGAGGACCCTGCTCTCAACTCTTATGCTTCTTTTCCCCTACTGCTTTTTTGGCATCCTTTCCTTCTGTCTTCCATCCCCTCTCACTCTCTCCTTCTGTCTATTTTGCTCTCTTTGCGGTAGGTAGGCAGGCAGGGCTGACAGGTCCTCTTACAGACAAGGAGGAAATGCTTGCCCTTTGAAGTGGAATTGGGGCCTGTGGAACTGTCTAGTGCATGATTAGCGTGGAGCTCACAGAGAGAGAAAGAGATGAAGCAGGTTAAATGCAGGGTAAGGCAAGGAGAAAAGATATACAACTGGTAGAGAAAAATAATAAGGATAAAAGAAAGGGGAAGGAGGAAGTCCCTGTCAGGCATGCATTTTGTTACATGAACGTACTGGCAATTTGAGACTGTCCTCTCAAGCAAGACGACTGCATCAATCATTTCAGCAAGTGCATGAAAACACAACATATGTTTAGGTTTAAGTGCAAGCCCTCTAGCGGCTCAAGGGATTATGACTTTAAAAAATAATGTGACCAAAGTCCACAGAAGAGAGTGTGTGGTGGACTGGACAACAGTAATGTCGTATTTCTCTCTCTTTCTCTCTCCCTGTGTGTGTGTCTCCCACTCTGTCTGTGTGTCTCTCTCCCTCTTTCTCAAACAAACTGACACAAACTAATTAAACTTCTTGTTGTCATTATTTTGCAGCACAGACTGAAGTCAGGCTCAGACATAGAAGCTGCTTCATGAAATAAACCTTTTTGTGCTTGTTTTGCCCTCGTGGAGGTTCAGTGTCTTTAGTCTGGCAACATGTGTGAGCTACAGTCTGGGGAGGGGGCGAAGGGGGGTAGACTGCTCTCCAGTGTTTTGAATTTCAGCTGCGGTGTCAAATCTTACATATTGTACCTTAAATACAGTTTTCAATACAGAAATTATGGTGCAATTCTTTTTCACAAGTTTGACAGCTAGCTATTTTGTACAGTTAAGTATTTGAAACAAACAAACAAAAAGTAGAAAAAAAAAACATCTTTTTTTTTCTACCATGAAACACTGGAAAGAGAAAGTATATTTCCTTGAACTCAAAATGTGTGTTACATTTAGTAACATTTGTAGAAGAGCCCAACAAAACCAGAGTCATTCGCCCTGCATTGTACACTGCAAAGTTGTCCACCTCCTGAGATGTGTTCCCAGGTGGTCATCATCACCCCAAAGTCCTGAATCAGCTTCTCGGATTTCTATTCTCATCATGTTGCTGGCAACATTGTAAAACGTCAACTTCTGCCACCAAGATGGGTTGGCATTTGAGTGAATGACAAAGGTCTTCAAGGTCTGACTACCGATGTTCACCTGTGTTAGATCATATTGAGAAATATCAGTTATTCTATTTAAGATGATACAGTCATTAGTCGGGAAAGAGTAATGTGTGTGATAGGGAATATCCCTAAGCATAACTTTTGTTAGCGGCAGTCCCAGCCCTAACCAATTTGGCGCCCTAGGCAAGATTTTAGGTGGTGCCCCCCTTGCATCGCAGCATTGCCAATTTTCATATAATGACACAAGAAACTGAATAGCTTTTATTTTATTTTTTTAAATAAAGTTGCCCAATCAAAACAGTACACAAGAAGATAAATAATATATAATATTACATATAATAATTTAAGGAGCAAAAGGGACTCAAGAAAAAAAAAATCTAGAAATCTAGAAACGCTATACGGCCAGATAACAACACAAAAACAAACAAACATCGGATTATGTGGAGGGGGAAAAAAATAAGTTTTTTCCTCTCCTTACAAAGCTGGACCGTTTCTTGGCCACAAAAGGCTGTCTTTATGGAGACAAGGGGTGCTGAATGGACAGCATCTTTTTTCCTCGCCAGCAACCTAAATGTCGAAACAGCGCCACCAGCCCTTTGACTCCATGTTGTGGCTGAAAACGGTACTGCAGCGCATCTTCCAGCACCGTAACCAGGATTCGGTTCTGGGCGAGGAGAGAGCAGTTAAAACGTAACGGCTAGGGGCGCAGGCGCATTAGGGGTTACCCATGATCCCTCGGGGCAACTTGACAGGTTTTAAAGCTTTAATGCAAAAAGTAAGGCATTTTAAAACCTGAAAAGTGTTTCTAGTGAGTGGACGAGTGTGTCAACTTGGTAACAGACAAAAAAACTGACCTGCACTGTGAGTGAGAGCAAGTGCGCATCAGAGACCTATAAAAGCCGAGTGGAATGTTGGTTAAAATTGGTAGTTGGTTACGGTGTTCCTGTGCTGTGGTGACATACACAGACAGGCATATATGCACGCATGCGCACCCAACACCCGTTAGCAACACGCGGCTCCGTTGAGCTGTTGTGGACCCATGAGCTGTGGTACACGTTCCCAATGCCAGCACTGTGACCGCTACCTTTTAGTCATTACCCATAACAAGGCCTTTTGTGAGTTTGATAGAAAACTCGCTTTAACACTTTGAAGAACAAAATTGACCGAGAAACATCCCACTATTTTGATCGGGCCAACGTCTGCCATACTACCTGTCTTGTGCCATAAGAGACGTCATATGCCTCGGTGGCCGAATGGTTGGCGCCCAAAACAACATCTAAAAATTTCACCTACGCATGCGCACAGCGCTAGAGATCAGCTGGTCGCGAGTTCGAGTCCAGCGAGGCTCACAGCGTCATGCACTTGATTGTGCATATGCTCCTTTGACTTGCAGGATTCAGTTCACTGGTAAAGGAAGCGATCGGGTACTGATGCCAATCCCCTTGAAAAGTTTCATGTTAAGATGCTCAACTGGAACTTGTTTGCAGATGCCGTGAAGCATCTGGGGAAACTGGGTTGTGCTCACCAGAAACCCACATATGTGGCCTTGGTATGTGGGAGGCCGACTGCAACTAATGGTTACTTTCAATGTGCAGCAGGCATGTCAGTAAAGTGCTCCATCAACATTTAGTCAGTTGGTTTCCTCTGCTTCTGTAAGCCTCTGGAAGGCAATCCAGTACTAGTGCAGTGAACTTTGTAATCGAGGGGCCCTATTTGGAATCATACTGGGCTTTGGTTTGTCCTTCCGCTGCGGCCCTCTGGTGGCTTCTACAGTAAAGTCTAAGTACACTCACAGTACACTAAAGTCAAATGTAAAGCTGCATGTATGTAAATAAAGTGGATTCTAACAGGAGACTTCAAATTGCTTGTGCCATTCCTCATAAAGTACGCTCCATTGATGTGGAACAAGAGCTTGACCACGAATACAACATCCATATAACAAAGAATGGCCATAGAAAGGGATTGTCTAAAATTGCACAAGGGACAAGAGCTGTGTTCTCTGTGAAATCTAAACCCTCGGATAAATGCAGGCAATTATCCAAACTAACAATAATAATAAATTAGAAATACAAAAAAATAAAAACAAAAATAGGTAATGTACAAAAATACTATATATATATATATATATATATATATATATATATATATATATATATATAAATAGCCTACACAGAGTATAAGATTTAACTACCCACAGAATAAAAACTGTAAACAAGAGGTGGAGGCGACAGGAGGATCACTTGATGTTGCTGAAGTGGAGCTAACTGTAGTTGGCCCAGGATTGGCATGGGTGGGATTCAGATATCTCAACAGCACATCTGAAGAGAGAAGAGGAGTATGTGACATGTGTGTTACAGTCCAATAATAAAAAAGATGATACCAAGAATAAAATGAAACGAAATAACAAAAATGAAAAACCTAAGAGATGCATGATTTCCACTATTCTGTACATGTATCATATACAATGCAATTATTTCAATTAAAAAATAACTTTCATGACACAATTATTAATTAAAATTATGGTTTATTATTTTTCACCTGTTTACTGACTTGTCACCAAAAATACACAATATTATATATATTTTGTACAGTGAAGCATTTGAAAAAACAAACAAACAAAACAGTGGAAAAAAAATCATGCTCAGCTGCATTTCCTTGAAAGTGAAAGTGTATTTTCTTTAACTCAGAATCTTTTTCTCAAAGTCATTTTCAAGAGCAGGATACATTTAGTAACACTTGACAGAGAGATCGTCATAACCAGTGTCTTCAGCAAGGCATCTTTTATTTTTATATCTTCCAGTTGAGTTCATCGTGTAGCAGTTTCACAGGTGGTCATCACCACAAAGCCCTGAATCCTTGTCCCAAATGTTTAGATCTAGATAGTTGCTGTTGACGCTGGTAAAGTAGAACTTCTTTTCCAAATTGGGCTGGAACACTAATGACTGACATCTGCCTTTTTGGTCAGATAAACTGGATCAGTTAACACAACAACCGTACCTTATTACATTGACAGTATTATATTTGTTAAGATATATTCACTATGTCACTGCAATTACTACTAATAATATCTTTCAAACACAAACTAGTTTCAAACACAAAGTAGTTGAGAGTTGAATAACACTCAGATCTCTCCTGCCTTCGGACTTCAGGATGTAATAAAAGTATATATAAATGGTCCACCAGACAGTCAGATCCTGGGTAAAATAAGGAAAGTATGAATAACACACAAGGGTTAGTCCAGAAAAGATTGTCATTAAAAAAAAGTAAAACAACATAAAGCATGCAGTCACTCTACTGAGAAAGACAGCCCTTGGCAGAATCCACTGTGTTGAAAAAGTGATCACAACAGATTTGTCTGAGACACCACACAAGTCCATGGTAACTGTTAACAATTCCATCTCACTCCGCTAACACCAATCCGTCTCCTCCACCTCAGTCACCTTGATGATGAACAAAGGGCAAAAGTCAACAAAGTGCTTAGTGAAGAGGTCAGCACTTTTGCATGTGACAGCAATGACATCAGTTAGATACCGAGCCTACAGATGTCGCTCACCCTTAAGGACAAAATCCCTGTATAGAGAACCTACTCGTCAGTCCCAAAGGCACTGTTGAAAGAGGTAAAAGAGTAAATACAGGAACTGTTGAAAGGCTGGATAGTTAGGTCAAGGTATGCTGCTCCTGTTGTCTTGTCAGGAAAAAAAATGGCAGTCTGCACCTGTGCATCAACTATCCCCTCCTGAATAAGAAGACTGTCCCTGATCAACACCCGTTGCCCAGGATATAAGACCTGACAGACACCCTTGGTGGCTATGCCTGGTTTAGTATCCTGGACCAAGGGAAAGCATAAGTATCATCAGGGCTTCGTCGCTGAGGGTTTACACCACCTCACTGCCTTCATTTCTCCATGGGATCCCTACAAATGGGTTTGTATCCCATTTGGACACTCAAACGCCCCTGCAGCATTTCAGCAGAGCATGGAGGAGATGGATGCCGCATCCCATAACACAATGACATACTTTGTTTCGCAAAAACATTTGATGAACATGTTGGGACCCTCTGCAAAGTTCTCCAGGCTCTCCAGTTCCATGGAGTTAAACTGACAGCTGGAGAAATGCAACCTTTACAAACAAGAAGTAAGGTATGTGAGTCATCTTGTGTCAGCTGAAGGAGTCAAGGTGGACCCATAGGACATTGAAGCTGTACGAACCCTGACAAGCAAGACACTGCAGACAGTTGGTGAAGTGAGAAAATGGACTGGCTTCCTGGGCTATTACCTCTTCACCCCTCTTTACCCGGATCGCAAAACCGATCTATGAACTGATCCAAACCAAGCCATTGAGAGTCATAGGGTATGGTTCGAGGACGTTGACACCAGCCAAACGCAATTACCATCTGTACAGTGGAAAACTTGAGTTCCTTGCAATAAAATGGACTGTGTGTGAGAAAGTCCAGGACTACATGTATTACGTGCCACACTTCACTGTTTACACAATGGATTGTGGATTGGTGAACTCTCAGATTTCCGGTTTGACATCAAATACAGACATGGAAAGTCAAACATGGGCACAGATACACGCCTCCCCTTGGATATGGAGACATATGAAAGAGCTTTACAGAGGAGCTCTCAGATGAGGCAGTACATGCTACTTGGGTTGGTAGCAAGGCAGTGGAGCTGAAAGATGTGGCCTTATTTCCCAGATTCTTACCAGCACTCTCATTTTCATCTGCTGACTATCAGCCACAACAAACTTCTGAGAGCTCAAAGAGAGGATCAAGCCATATGTAAGATAGTTGAGTTAAAGGAGTCACACACAAAATTGACTTGAGTATGAGTATATTCTAGTGGTGGTGGATCATTTCACTAGATGCAGACAAATGAGAACCATGAGGAGGCAGCTACAGTAGGAAGTCAGCCACAGCAGAGTACCTACAAAGAGTGAGGCAGGTCCTGAAGAGTCGGCTGAATGGGAAGAACAAGGTCCAAGCCATCAACACGTACGCACTGCCAGTCATCAGATACCCCGCTGGCATAATAAGCTGGCCAAAGGAGAAGATAGAAGCCACTGATATCGAGACACGGAAGCTCCTCACAACGCATGGAGGGTTTCACCCCAAATCCAGCACCCTGAGGCTATACACTAAGTGAAGTGAGGGAGGCCGAGGACTGGTGAGTGTCAGAACCAGCATCCAGGACAAAACAAACAAGATCCAGGAGTACATCATGAACTGAACCGATGATGAACTGCTAAGAGAGTGCCTCAGGCAGCAGAAACGTGATGGTGCAGAGGAGGAGAACCAGAACCACTAATCATGGCAGCACAAGAATAGCAGGATGTAACATGCTAACAGGTAAAGCATACATGGAACGCCATAACCAAGTGGCTGGCATAGTGTATAGGAACATCTGCACTAAGTATGGGCTGGAAATCCCAAGGTCAAAATGGAAGACACCTCCTAAGGTGGTTGAGAATGACTGAGCCAAGATCCTGTGGGACTTCCAGATCCAGACGGACAAGCTGGTGATAGCTAACCAACCAGACATCGTGGTGGTGGACAAACAACAGAAGAAGGCTGTGGTGATAGATATAGTGATTCCGAGTCACAGCAATATCAGGAAGAAGGAACACGAGAAGCTTGAGAAATACCAAGGGCTGAAAGAGGAACTAGAGAAGATGTGGGGAGTAAAGACAACAGTGGTGCCAGTGGTAATTAGAGCACTGGGAGCTGTGACCCACAAACTGGATGAGTGGCTACAGCAGATTCCAGGAACAACATCTGAGGTCACTGTCCAGAAGTGTGCAGTCCTAAGTGCTAAGATACTGTGCAGAACCCTCAAGCTCCCAGGCGTCTGGTAGAGGATCTGAGCTTGAGAAAGACACACCACCACCCACCATAGGGTGAGAAGGGGATATATATATATATATATTTATATATAAATGTATAAATGTGATCAAACTTTGTGGGCATCACACCCTCCATGACAAAGTCTAAAGGCTTTCTGTATGTGTTAATGTGGCTGGTAAAATAGTGCATTAGCTGTTTTTTGACAACAGGTGGCAGTGCGAGACCCCAGCACAATATTAGTTCCAACTCAAAATTTGCTCTGTCATTTTCATTCAAGTTAATAACAGTCCCGAATCAGCTTCTCAGATGTCTACTTTGATTGTGTTAGTATCAAGTTTGGGAAACGTGAACTTCTGTCTCCAGGATGGGGTTGAATTTGAACGAATCATATTGGTCACATTTATTTTAAATGATGACATGGAGAACAAATATTCACTTGCAAACAAGTCAGTGATCAGTGAACTTTGATCCATTGATACACACATTTGTAAAGTTTTATGCAGTCATTGTTGGGGAAAGAGTAGATGTACATAATAGGGCACAGGTCACAAATAGGCGGACCGTGGTCCGGGTCCGGACCCATTCTCTGTCCTGTCCGGACCTAGAGCCGGATAGACATATCATTGAGTTTTATTCAGTTTTGGCAGAGATTACATTTTGACCAGCAACCTTTTTCTGACAGTGTCCTACCGCTACTCAGCGAAAGGGACATCCTACCTGTCTCTGATTGGACAGTACTCGTCTCTGATTGGCCAGTACTCGTTGCCTTTGTGGGTTCGAGTTGGTTGGGTTTAGGCATGAGGACTGAGATTGGTCAAGGTGAGGGCAAGAATGTCAGCCAGTCACAGGCAGGGTAGAGCGGGCCTTCACTGAATAGAGTGGCAGTGACAGTGATGGAGAGAAAAATACAAAGGAGTCAGGAGACAAGAGAGAGAAAAGCAGTCAAATTGTGAGTCAGCGTGCCATGGCGTGTGCTAAACGGTGGAAGGTTGACACCGAAAACCGGCTTTTAATCCAGAAGATTGCAGCCAGCCAATAACTTGAGTCGTTGACTTCACACTGTGCAGATGTTGATACAATGACAATGCTGTTTCAATATATATAAAATAATTGTAATGTATAAGTAAATTATAATGCAACTTAAACATGACACTGCTGCGGACCTGAACATGAGGAAATTTTCTCTATCCAGACCTTCTGAAATCATAATCGACTACCACTCTAAAAGGGAATATCAGTAAGTGTAACTTTTGTTAGAGGTACAGGGATGGATTTCTAAAACATTTTATTTCTATTTTATTCCATCTTTTATTGATTAAAAGTGATATTTAAATTTAAATCAAATTTAAATTTAAGCATCAATTAATTAATTGAACGGCAGGGACTGCTGCATCTGTTGGATTGTTGTTGTGCCAGATCCATCATGTTGTCAGCGTGGACTTCTTGCTAAACCAATATCTCATATTGACATGAAAATGCTGCAAATGTAGCTAATGTATTTACTAGTCATACAAGAAGGAAAAGTACCAAAGTGTATAAAAACCATTATCCCCATTTCAAGTTTGTTTACATTTTGAGTAAACAACAACATAAGGATCCTGGCCACCCACATGTCCACAATTTTACCAACACATGAACCAGCTGTGGCCTGAAATGGTATAATAACCAGTGAGGGAGAGTGAGGGAAAATGTGCTTCTTGTTGAAATGTCCGACAAGGTTGACATTTTTAAACAGAGCTACAGAGATAGTGGGAGGGGGCTTCACACAGGTGACCGTCACACCCATCCGTGTGTGCGTGCATTTGTGTGTGAACAGGAAAGTTACAAAGTAACTATGAGTATATAATATATACAAGTATTTACTTCATAGGGAGACTCTGTTAACAAACAATTTGAATGGCTGTTACATGCAAAAGATGCATGACACAAGACAGATTGTGGACAAATTTAGTCTATACACACAGCCGCAGGCCTACAGCACCATCTAACTGTTTCATCAGCAACACAAATGTGTGATACCATACTGGAGGGGCCTTCACACAGGTGACTATCAGGTGTGACAGCTATAAGTACTTTAACAAACACAATTGCTTTCATTTGATTTTATTCTTTCACTTTCTCAATTACAGTCCAAATGTCTTACAGGAAGAATACTGAGCCACTGCAAGTTACATTTAAAAACACTTGTACATGAGTTTGACAGAACCAGAGTCTTTGGCCCTGCATTGTATAGTGCGATATTGTGCACCTCCTGAGATCATTGACTCCGTGCAGGTTCCCAGGTGGTCATCATCACCCCGAAGTCCATAATCAGCTTCCCAGATTTCTATTCTCATCATGTTGCTGGGGGCATTGAAAAACTGAAACTCCTGCCACCAAGATGGGTTGGAACTTGAATGAATCACATTGGTACTTCTGGTCTCACTACCGATGCTCACCTGTGTTAGATCATAATGAGGAACAATTTACTTACTTTATTTCAAATACTAACATGGAAAATAAATATTAACTTGCAAACAATTTAGAGAACTTTAAATCACATATTTGGAAGGTATGTTAAAGTCATTGTTGGGGAAAGAAGTTGTAAATAAAAGGGAATATCACTAAGCCTAACTTAGGGACACTGTTGGATGGAATTTAAACATCAATTAAATAATTGAATGTCAGGAGCTTCAGCACCTGTTGGATTGCTCTGATGCAAGACCTATCATGCTGTTAATGTGGGTTTCTTGCTGAACCAATGTCTCATATTGTCATGAAAATGTAACAGTAATGTATTTACTAGTCATATGAGAAGGGAAAGTACCACAGTCCATAGAAGCATGTTTGTATATATTTAGAAACAACTCACCTTAACATAGGGTTCTGGGTCGTTTAAGGGTCCATCTCCTGTAAGACCCTGGCCATTGACCACCCATACGGACACGTTTTTGCCTGCACATGAACGAGCAACGACCTGGAATGGCATAAGAACCAGCAGGGAAACAAAACCAGCAACCAGCTTCATCTTCAGTTTTTTTTAACACAGAGAGTGAAATAAAAGATGCTCCTTGTTGAAATGTCTGACAAGGCTGACAATTTTATAGAGAGCTACAGAGATAGTGGGAGGGTGATCATACAGGTGACCGTCACACCCATTCGTGTGTGTGTGTGTGTGTGTGTGTGTGCGTGTATGTGTGTGTGTGTGTGTGTGTGTGTGTGTGTGTGTGTGTCATAATAGCAGCACATCATGCAGACAAGCAAACCGAATAGCAACAAGTATATCAAAAAAATATATGTTGTATCACGCATACATGAGAGGATCCCAGTTCTCAGTGAGTGGTACACATTCATTTTTCCTGTTGGAAAATAGTGTGATAATTGAAAAAGACACTAACCTACACAGGAAATGTAAGAAGAACAAACAGATCACAACTTAATAAAGCAGTGGGGGAAGACGACATTAGTCAATACGGTATTCATTTCATATATAAGCACAGGGTTATTATCCATTATGATATCATTATAACTATTGTCTTTTACAGCAGGCGCGCACAACAGTTTTAATAACAGTGACGACATACGGACACACACTACTTTTGAGTATCAACTAACTATCATATCTACCCACACATTCAGAGGTAATATATTCCTCCACACATTAGAGGTAATATATATACTGAGCATTGACACTAGTACTGCAATAGATGATATGCAAAGTACAAATAAATATTGATACAGGTCAAGTTAAACTTATGATCCCGAAAGTAGCACACAGTATATATTAAACCCTAGAGTTAAGGTATTACTAGGTACTGAACAAGTGTGCTTACACACATACACTTTACTTATAAGTATTACGGTTATATAGTCAGCTTTCGGGTTATTCCGCGGCGAGGCCGGAGAGTGAGGAGTATGTGCGGGTCGCCAGCGCCCATAATGGCCCAAGGGGCACACCTGCGCGCCCAGGCAAGCAGTACGCCCATCCACGAGGCAGAGGGCGGGGACAGGGTAGCGGCTGGACTTCAAATTCAGCAGGGTAAGTTGGGCCATACTAAGTATATGCGAACACTAGCTGAGTTTTTATAAGATTTAAGACCACAGCGTAGTGCTACTAATCTTTTTTGTGTGTGTGTGTGTGTGTGTGTGTGTGTGAAACACAAAGTTACTAAATCAGTTCAATGACAGTCACAACTCTCCCCCTTTCAGACTTCAGTACTACAATACAAACACACAAGGATTAGTCCAAGAAATACTGACATGAAAAGTTTTTTTAAAAATGTACTTACTTTGTAGGGAGACTGTAGATGGTCCAACCAAACTTAGTTAACCAGTGGTCTGAAGAATGCTATTAATGCTTTTGCAGGTACATTGTATCAGTGTACACAACAACCACACCGTCTTACATTTTACAGTGTTATAATTAGTATTATTTATTCATTATGTCACTGAAATTACTAGCTTTCAAACACAAAGTGTACACAAAGTAATTCAGAATTTATTAACAGTCACAACTCTCCTGCTTTCAGACTTCAGGCTGTAATACATGTATAAATAAATGGTCCACTATACTTGCAGACTTTGGCTGAATAAGGAAAATACAAACACATAAGGGTTAATCCAGGACATATTGACTTAAAAACAATGTATTTACTTCATAGGGAGACTGTGCTAACAAACAATTTGAATGGCGATAATATGCAAAAGCTGCATGGCACAAAACAAACAGATTATGTACAAATTTAGGCTATGTACACAGCCCCAGGCCTACAGCACCATCTAACAAGAACTGTTTTGTCAGCAACACAAATGTGTGACACCTTACTGGAGGGTGCTTCACACAGGTGAAGTCAGGTCACAGGACCTGTCTGTATAAGAGGTCTCCACAGGATCAAACATTTTTGCTTAACCCCAAAAAGACCTGGTAATGTACTACCCATAAACAACCCATATAACGTTAGCATTTGCTCTCATCTGTGCTCTTTGAGATAAATCTGACCTCTGCTCTCTAACCCTTCACGTCCTGAGCAGGGCACTTGGTCACATAGGTCACAACTTGATTTCCATTATAATCAGCCTTCTCTGATTATGGCCGGGTTTTGTTATGTTAAATGTTAAACAGATCTGTGACCTAACCGTAACCGGATGGACTGAAAAAAACACGGACCCATGCTTGTCCTGCGCTGGGTTCAAGGGTTCAGGTGGACCCGTGAAGACATCTAGTGTGTATATCTGTGTCACACCTCAGTTAACATAAACTGGTTGTACTTAAATATCCTCCTGAGAATCAAGGAAAAAAGTGTCTTCCAATTTAATTTTATTTGTGATTTAGAAATTCATAAAAAAATATTTTTGTCCACTGCAGTGGACAACATAACTATTTAATTGTTAAAAAAAGAACAAAATAAACAAAACAAAACAGTGAAACCAAGAATGTCAAGTCCATTTTCTGTTGAAACATTGTCCTTTATCTTGTGTTGAACTGTTTATTCTATTGTACACTAGGCCTACTTTGTACTTTGTTGTCAATGTACTGGGAACGGTACTGAAATGGACTCGCTGTTTTCACTGGCTTGCTATTTGCTTTCCTCCTCTTCATCTTTCTCCTCCTCCTCCTTCTTTTCTTCCTTTCATTCATTTTTTACCTATGGTACTCCAGGAAGCAGTTTTTCTTCTTTGTAATGCAGAGGAACATCTTGCAACTGTTGGTTGGTCGGTTGCCCTTGCAACCCTGGTTTTGGCACCTCTCTGCATGTTTGCAGTCTACCATCTCTGGCATATGCCTGGCGCCATATTTTCTTACAGATGCTTCCGGTTGTGGAATCCTCTTTTTCTCGGGCGGCTCGTACTCTTCTTCACTCTCTTCACTGTCGTCTACTCTCTCGCCACTGTCGTCGGGTTCTAGGTAGTTCAGCAGCTCGTCTGCCAGATGTAGTCTGAAGTCAAGGTACTGTTCAGTGTTGTTTGCTGATTTATTTTTTTTATTACATTAATTATTGTATGTAGAAAATACATTCAACATGTTTATTAGCTCACAAAGAAATGTGTTTTGGGGCAGAAATTTGAATGTAATAAGTTCATAAACAAGAAAAATATATAATTATCCTAGGTAAAAAACGATATCTGAAGAATATTTGACTTACTATTTCTCTTTTCCTGTCATGTGCATTTTGCTGCACTCTCCATTTTGTCTCAACCTGAAAAAAAAAGTTCCCCTCATCCCATCTTAACCCTTGAGATATCATTGGAAAGACCAGGATGTCCTCTAGAGCACATCAGGGCTTAGTAGGGTTGCTAAAATGAGTAACAAGATATAGCCAAACAACCAATGTCCACTACAGAAGGCATAAATGAATAGGATGGGTCTTCATTTTTCAACTAAATACTGTTGTTTAAAAATATTAAGTGACAATAATCTCTTGCTCTAAGTTAAAATAAAACATGACAATAATATACTTTTGTGGTTTACTTTTTATTTCCTTAATTTAAAGTTTCTGGTTTAAGGATTAGTTACATCAACTTGGAGATTAGTGCATTCAGCTTTAAAATTTAAGTTGAATAAATTGACAAAACAGTTGAATTTACAAATGATTTTAAGTTAAATCAACTTGGTATTTAGTGTACTGAACTTAAAATAAGCAACTCAGCAACTCAAATTTCAATTTTTTTAAAGTAAACTCAACTTATCCGGGCTTACAGCCCCCTCCAGTATGGTGTCACACATTTGTGTTGCTGATGAAACAATTCTTGTTAGATGGTGCTGTAGGCCTGGGGCTGTGTGTATAGCCTAAAAAAATTAAATAATCTGTCCTGCGTCATGCATTGTTTGCATGTAAGAGCCATTCGAATTGTTTGTAAGTGCAGTCACCCTATGAAGCAAATACAATAATTGTAAAGTCAATAATTGCTCTGAAGTGAATACATTAAAGGTACAATATGTGAGATTGGACACCGCAGCTCAAATTCAAAACACTGGAGAGTCACCTCTTCCCATACCCCCCTCCCTAGACTGCAGCTAACGCAGGTTGCCAGATTGAAGACACTGAACCTCCATGAGGTCAAAACGAGTGCAACAAGGTTTGTTTCATGAAGCAGCGTCTATGTCTGAGTCTGACTTCAGTCTGTGCTGCAAAATAATAACAAGAAGTTTAATTTGGTTTGTGTCCGTTTGTTTGAGAGAGAGAGAGAGACAAAGACAGAGCGGGAAACACACACAGGGAGAGAGAGAGAGAGAGAAATACGCCATAACTTTCTAATTGTTTTACAGCGGTTAAGTTCAGCATAAATAAACTCCTCTAGACCCCCTCTAGTAAAAGAAATGTCCCACACAACTGTTTTGGTAACTTTTGAGATAAAAATCGGCAAATTTCGAGCTAAATGTCACTGAGATCCGGTCAGTTATTTTTCATTTTACATGTGGCCTGGAATGGTATAACAGCAGCTTCATCTTCAATTTTTTTTTACCCGAGAGTGAGAGAAAAGATGCTGCTGGTTGAAATATCTGACGAGGTTGACAATTTCTAATAACCACCACGACAGAAGACCAAAATATTTTTATGTAGGCTATAGGTAACCACAAAAAGAATTCCCCCTTTGGCTCCACAGGTCCTGTGAGGTGCATTAGGCACTCACTTGAGATGTAGTGCACTATTATTTTCTGGAAAGACTTCCGTTGTCATTTTCTGTATTTGAAGTGTGTTTCTGTAATGTGTTGTGTTGTCTGTATTTCCATTGTGTTTTCTAAATGCTGCACATATGTTGTCAAGTTGATGAAGATGTTTTCCTAATTTGCTTGTGTTTTCTCTATTTGTTTACTTAAGTTGCAGTGCGTTGAGCTCTCAGGGCCACAGTAGCATACAAAACGTTACATTAAGGAAGCACAGTTTGCAGAGTAATAAATAGAACAAAGCAGTTTCAGTCACACTGCTGGTCAAGTTGAAGAGGCGCTGATCTTCTTTTTTGAACCAAAAAAAAAAAAAAAAAAAATCACAAAATCAGTTGAAGATTTTGGCAAATCTAGTGGCCAAATCACAAAGCTGATAACAGCAAAAGGACATTATTAAGTATTTTCTCTACAACTATACAGTTAATGCCCGCGCAATAATATAGTTCCTCAGAGAGAAAGATAGTGTTGTAAAGTAAAAGGAGAGGGGACAGAGGGTAAGTGAGGCAACAGATACAGTGTCTGAGAACAGTGAGTATGCATAAGACCAAGGTGGATAAACTGATGGGGAGCGGAAAGAGGGAGAGAGAAGTGTCCCCTCAACAGCCATCTAACCCCTGCCCTTTGAAACGAGCTGCTAAATGTCTAAATGTCATTCAGCTAACGAGTTATGGCCCTGTTGACACTAAATGGCAGTCAATGGACAGATAGATGGCCCACTGGGAATGGATGAAGTCAATGGGCAGTGAGAGAGTGAGGTCCATATTGCAGTAATGGGAGTAATACAATATACTAAATGGTATTTAGCGGACACTTTTATCCAAAATGACTTGAAGCACCTCATTGAGTGCTTTTATTTTTAGAAAGGGTGGCCCTGTTGAAAATCAGGGTCCTTCGTGTTTAAAGCTTCTGACACTTACCAAGATTCAATGGTCAGATGCTGTGACATAGTCACAGTCTGTGGGAAAGTAGGATTAATCACACCCACACATCTAAAATAAATGTGAGATGCAGTTTTATAAACTTAAATTGAACCCATATTTAAAGAAACCTATCATCTACAACATGTAACAATACTGTGTGATGCTAACACTTTCATAGTGACAGTCATATCTGATTTTTTCACTTTACTCACCTTGAGATAGTGTGGGCTGCTGCATACCACTTCAGCAAAGGCAGGTTAACCAAATGGTTCACTATTGGATCACCAACGGTGAACTATTCCTGTACTTACCCCCCCCAAAAAAAAGCAGAGACACCACACACTATTTTATAGTTGATGCACACGTCTTGTCTGAAATAAACCAACGTACAAATAGCTCAAATATGGGGATAAAGGTGCGCATTTTCAGACTGCCTTTCCTTTAAGGCTTTTATAGTGTTGCAGAAATAGTCGTGTCAAGAATGAAAAAAAAGAGGTGAACAGAGAAGTTCAAACCCTGTGGTGGCTTTTTACAAATTTTTAAATTGTCTTTGATTGATTGAGATTTTCCACTTTGTGTGTGAAAAAAGTTCTGCACCACCTCCCGCTCGGGCCTCCACTTCTCTCCTGCAATGACACCCTTTTCCATCTCTTCCCCTTGTGCTCTGCTGTATCCTCAGTTTTTATCACAGCCTCCTCCTGCAGTGTCCTCTCCTCTTCTGCTTCCACCTCTTTTTCCTCCTCCACTCATTCCTCCACGATGCCTGCCAACTTCTTACGCTTGCACTGATTGTTAGCTGGCTTCAAAGCCAAGGAGGGATCTACAGGAATCAAAGATGTCAGGACATGGAAGATCTCTTCAATGCCACAATACACAGAGGACATTGTGTGGCCATGCCAAAATCAATCTGACTTCCATTCATCACCTAACCCTGTCTGAATATGGCTTTAGTCTGAAGGTCTCCATGTTTGTCTGTAACAGTTTGTGACTCCTGCATTTTTCAACCTATTTTTCCATGTTTTTGTGTCACAGATGGGGAGAATAAGTTTATATTTGGTCCAGTATTGAGTGAGGGTGTTGCAGCTGGCAGTCCATCCGTTAAAAGTGCTTATTTTGGCCACTGACCGGCTCTGTCTCTAACAACACAACCTTTCAGAGAAATTAAACATTTTACACTCCTCCCCCTTGATCTGCTGTATGTCTCACCCGGTCGCAGTCAATGAGAAGTCTTGTTCTTAAAACCTTGGGAGTGATGAGGAGACTTGTTGTAGAAAAATAACAGTGGAAATGTGAGCGTAGTAATGCACTAGCCAGGAGGAGCTTGTTGTGTTATGAGTACAGAAAGTGTAGCAATCATAGTTGTAAACCCTTGTAAACCCCTAACAGAAATGAAAAATGAACACTTTAGTTGAATTAAACTCACAGAGTTGACTCATTACTGGACATTGAACTGTCCCAATGACCCCACCCCTAGAAAAAAATGTTGTATTTGGAGTTTATTTTACAATATATCATCACTCTATGTTGATTTATATTTAATTCAGCAGTGGTGGACAGAGCAGATTTCTCACACAAAATGCATGGTGATTGGCATAGCGGAGGTCTGAACAGCTCTAGAGGAAAAATCAGTTAATCTTTCATAAACTGACTTTAAAAGAGAATCACTATTATAGTAAAAAAAATAAATCTGTCATAGTAAGTGTAAAGAAGCTGTGGACTTCATCCTTCCTTTACCCTTTTCTGCATTTTTTTTTACTACTACTTATTCCCCTTTCTTTGTTGTTTTCAATTTTCCTTCCTCCTACTCCCCAACCTCTTTCTACTCTCCAACACATATAAAGATGAATTTGTGGTGTCATCACTATTTGGAGGGCCACACACACACTCAGTGATTAACAGCGACAAAAGAGCCTTTTGCTGTAAGGAGATTGTTATCATTTGATGCATTAATCTCTCTACAGATTCTAAGGTATCGCCTTTTTGCATCTATAGTTGAGGAAAGAAATAGGGAAAAGAAAGGAATCCTATATTTTACACAATAATGGATAGAATTTGAAATGATGCATTCAAAGCCACCCAACTATAAATGCAAGTACAATAAGAAGTCATGGAAATAGTCAGCTGCTATCAAAGACAAGTTTTATCTCTGTACGTAGGGTGAAAGATTCAACAGAACAGATTTGAGGTTTTAAAAGGTTCAAAGGCAGTGGGCAGGTAATGACAGAACCACCTTGAAACTTGACAGATGCATATCAAACTCCTTAATTATACTCGCTCCATGGCAACTCTGTAAATGACTGCCTCATCACTTCTGTAATTATGGTATAATTAGACAAAAACAAATTGCAATATGATGGAAAATTATGGGTTGTTAAATAGAAACTGTTAACAGTGTAAAAAAAAAAAAAAATACACACTTGGACCAAATTATATTTCTATTGCCACTGTCTCGTCAGTGGACAATAATTTATGCATTAGTTAAAAATAGAGATGTTTAGTTTGGCAAAATCTGTGGTATAACAATTTCCATATTGATCATTCATTCTGCTTACATGCATAATTACACATAAGTTCCTAACTGCTGATATACAACACAGTATAATTCCATATACTAGTTTAGCTTTTGATGTTACCAAAAAGAAAGCACAAAACACTATAAACATTTAAAGCCTGTGAATTAAGGGACTCACAACAAAGGTGAAATGTTATATCTATGCTCAACCTCTACGTCTCCATGGTGATGGATGATACAGGACATTGATTGGTCACCCCAAGGTCCCCCAAACTGCTGATGGAGGATTGAGTCTGCATTTTGGAGGCACAAACACATACCGGCACATTCGTACACACATGGGTGTACAGTAATGTAAGTACTGTTTTAAACATATTACATTTAAAAAAAAAATTTTTTAATTAGTTTTGTTAAGATTATTTTGACCATTTTTCTTTTCCATTTAAGTTATTTGTCTCCATAAGCTAAAACTTTGAACTTCTTACAAAACAGAAATCTCTATTGGGTTTCATTTTTTGTCGGAGAACATGGATAAAGCTAATGACCACAATCCCAAAAATGTTGAAATTGCTAGTTAACCAGCCTGAAGGCAGCTCAATACAATCACACGCGCACACACACACAGACACTCGTTCAAGACACAAAGATGAAATAATCGCTTCAATTTCACATCTTTCTCTCTCAGAACAAGATTACATTACAGCTTCTTTTTGATGTCTGCCCGCAAGGTTTAGTCTAAGGGTTTGGGAAAGTTTTTAAGATGTACTCCTTGAAAGTTTGGATTCAAACTCACACAGATGCAAAATACAAGCTCTATTTTACCGTGATGACTTTGCAGAGTGATTCACATCAAAACGCTGTCCCTTTCCTCAGAAAAATACGCTGCCCTCCCATCTAAATGGAAATGTATCTCAATCACCATAGCTCTTTTCTTCCATTGCATTTCATCTTTTTCTCTTTTCCCTTCGTTTCATTTTCTCTCTCTGTCATTGTCTCCTTCACCATCACACTACATATTTCCATCAGAAGACCTAAGATGTGTACTTTTCCTTTAAAAATAAGCACTGATTTCCTTTCTGCCAGAAAATCCTAAAATCACCCTGTCGACAGATGGTAAATGCAAATTAATTCATCTTGTGCTTAATCTGTTTGGCACTCCAGAGTTTAAAGAGGCTGCCTGGTAACTAGAAGGTTGCCTGTGTGATTCCTCTGCACTAGGTATGAAAATCTGGTGTAGTAAAATAACTTAAGCTGTCTTGGTGCACCTCTTTAGTAGTGTTGCTCAGTAGTGAAGAGAGCTCATATGAATGGCAAGGCAAAAAAAAAAAAAAAAAGAAGTTTTTTAATTGCTGAATAAATTATAGACCTATTAATTACCTTTATAGCCCTCACACATTGGGATTATATAAATAAATATAAATAAATAAATCATAGTGTTAATGATGCATAAATATCAATACTTTTAAACAGTCTCTGGTGTAGTGCTTCCAAGTGACATTTTCCCTCTCCATGTAAGCAAGCTAAAGGACAGGAGTGTTTAGTATTTTGTGTCAGTCTGGTCTGGTTCCACTTTGTCTGAATACAAATTGACTGACCTGTTTTTCACTGTGTTCATAATCTTATATCTCCTCATATCTCCAATAATAATAATAATAATAATAATAATAATAATAATAATAATAATATATATTATATAATTTCTGGGTTTTTTTTTACCTTAATAACCAAGAGTATTCTCCTGAATGAAAATCTATTATGACTACAGTGTAAATTAGGACCTGTTGGCATTTCTACAGCACATTTTTGATGTATGAGGTTGTACCAGTACACTGCAGGTTTTACAATCTGGAATGTCCTGGATAGCACTGGTGTAATGGGATCACACAGGTCTAGGCCCTAGAGGACCCTACAGACACGCTCCGTCTGCTAAACCAAATATCTACGAATACATCCTGTCTGCTAGTTAAACATGACATAGTGGCTAGCTGACTTATCTACATGTGAACACATTTAAACAACACACACATGCAGACTAGTTAAATATCATCATGTCACTTGCAAGCATATTTCTATGCATATGTACACAGATACACACACACGAAGGTGTTATTACAGGATTGTTGTTATATTGTTGAATTTGACTAGGAACAAAGAAATGTCAATACAATGTTAGATCAGCTGAAGGAGAAAATGATTGTTAGTTTTATTCTAGGTGTGAAACTACCACTACACAGTTTGTCTGTTATATATGTTTGGTATTTTCATGTACTGTGTAAAAGCACAATTTTTTTCATCAAATTTATGTTGCATTTGATATTGATGTTGATCATTTTACACTGGGTGTTGATATCTATCGTGGTTTTAATGTTTGTACAAGTTTTAAAGTCTAACTTGAAGTTAACTTTTAACAAAAAAAAAAAATTGCTTTGCATGACCTGTAGTGGTTAAAGTTCTTATCTTTCTGTAAAAGGATATGTGGGGTGTGGTGGCTACAGTGTGACAACAGCAACTGATGTGCTTCTGGAACTTTCCAAAATTGCTTTTCAGTTTGGCATTAAGTTAAAGTTTATCCAGTTTACTAGAGGTCTTGCACAAGAACATGTAACTGCGTGAGAATAATTGCTTTAGTGAGCTACTCCTGTGAATTTCATTTCATTCATATTTATAATGTAACTTGTATTTAAGCTGCGTGTCGGGTGTTGTTAAAAATACAATAGTAGGATTGACATGGAGAAAGTACAGAGCACATTCACAAAATTTGGGGTTTAATGCAGGAGTTTTAAATCATCATCAGAATTTATCCTTGTCTCACCCTCTCCTTCCTTGTGTAAAGGAAAAACTATGGTGGCAGTAAAATGTGCAAAAGGCATAGAGCCGTTGTTTAGTTTGTCCATTATGGGCAACTGTAGAAACATTAGATTGTGTTACTTAGAACTATGCAAATGTAGTTGAAAAATCACCTAAAGGTGAATGCTTTCAGTAGCTTCTCTATTGGTATGCATGTAAATGTAATCAGTAATAGTTAACAACCACATGAGAGCTGATAAAGAGGATAGCAACTACTTGATGATTAAATACATGACTCGATTTGATTGATTTGGGAGGAAAATACTACTCCTGTTCTTGCTATGTGCAAGAACTACTCTTAGGCTGATATCAACACAAATGGTGTATTACAGTGGAAATAATGATTATCATTGTGATATTACAACTCTCTGCTGTTTATTGAAAATCTAGTATGCAACAAAAAGCACATTCTTAAAATTATTTCCAAATAATGTGTACTTAACTACTTTGCATTAGCAGCCACACTGTATAGTTAATTCTTACTATGTGGCTACCTGTCTTTCTCTTCATCTTTTGCGACCCTGCCATAATGCCCTTTTTTCTCCCCTTTCCCCATCTTGCACTTATTCTCTCATTCTTGTTCCAATAAAATCCTACATGCATTCTAGCTAGACAAACTTATCTTGCTGCAGATTCAGCACCCAGGGTCAATTTCCCTCCAAATGAGAGCATTATCTGCGACAAGCTGTCCCCCGATGTAAGTCAGTGCCCCTGCCGGCTTCATTTGTTTCAGGCAGACAAACAGAAAGCTAAAAACTCTCCCTGCGTTTTGTTGCCGCTGCCTGATTGCTCTGTCAGACTACGTGTTTCGTTATTTGGTGTGAGGCCTGATAAGGAACAACCAACAGACTGGAACAAGATGCCTCCGTTCATGCTTAAAAGATTCAGAGAGCATGGAAGAGGAGGAGATGGGAGGTGTGAGGGGGACAAAGCAGCAGGAGAGGGTCAGACAGGAGGAGAAGGCAGTGGTATATTTATAAAATAATGTAGAAAAAGGCTTTATATCTAAGGCCCATTTTCCTTTTTGTTCAATAAAGTTGTACAAAGTGATATTGATAAAGATTGAGTGAGATTGGAAAAGGTTAGAACAGGGCTTTTTAAAATATTTGTTTATAGGCATGCAATTGGGCAAAATTAGCTCTATGGGTTAGCTTGGTGGAATACTGTATTAAAGGGGTACCCGAGCATTGTTGCACTCACATAAGGCTGTGGTACTTCCTAGAGAGAGATTTGAAAATGGGAAAGTCAAAGTCGATGCAGCAGAGGCAGAGTTATCCTTATATTTTATACTTTCCAAAGGAGAAGCTCCAAAAAAGGGTTAGACACTGCACCTCCCACAATGCAACGATATTATTATTATTATATTATTATCGATATTATCTTCAGTCTGATCCTGCATGTCTGGAAATGCTAACATCTTAGTAATGGGGATTACTAAATTCAATGTAAAACTGGCAGAATCCCCCTTGAAAAGATACGAGGGAGACAATGTTCAGAGCTCTCCAGAACTGCCCACCTTGTGTTTTGTTTTTCTTTTCAAGTCAGTATCAGAACACTTCTTGTGGGCACAAAAGAAGCAAAACAAATGCCTAATGTACTAATACCCAAGAGAACACATGCCCTTTTTGGTCCTGAGGATGTGATTATATTAAGCATATATTAATAACCATATGCTGACCTTTGGTCTTTTGCTTAAAATTGTTTATGAGAAAAGGTGAATGCAGGGACAGGTGGTAGAGCGTGACTTGCCGTTTGCCTTTAGGATTCTCAGTCTGAGCTCAGCCTTCTGGGAGGCTGTGAAGGACAGTGTTGCCATGTAAATATTATCTGTCCCTTTCATCACTCTCCACAGCCTGTGATTTCATCCAGCTAATAATCAAAAAATCTGAAAAGCAACAAAGAGTGATTTCTTTATCACTTGTGTCCACCATATGAAAATTGTAAAAAAAAAAACTAAGGAAACACGATGTAAATGATGATGCTTTTCAGTGAAATAACAGTTAAATATTTGATCATTAAATACAAACTCCAGGCTTGTCTCTACAAAGTGTACACTTTTACTGTAATACTTCTGAAAACAACACCCAAAGTTATTTGTTGACGTGTATTAGTTGTTCCTTCATTAGAATACCAGAATTATCGCTTCATTAAACTAAACAACTAAAAAGGCTGGAGGCTCAGAGTTACAGTCCATTACTCTTCAGGATTAGTAATATTGGTATTAGAATATAGATCTAATCACCTCAGTCAACTTAGTTAATTAGTTCAAACAGGTGTCACACTACACTGACTACAGTAAAGACAGGCACAAAGCAAATATTAGCATGTAACACACACACACACACACACGCGAAGAGGAAAAGAGGTTCCCTGCAGAGGTATTCCTGAGACAGATGATCAGAACTCGCTAAAGGGATTACATGTCCCACCTGGCCTGGAGATCTTGCAGAAAGCTGGAGGACATGGTAAGGGAAAAAAGATGTATGGGCTCATCTGCATAGCCTGTTGCCACCATGACCTGGATAAGTGGACAGAAAATTAACAGAAGGAAGGATGGCTAAATGGTGAAGCAGCTAAGTCTTTTAAGATACACGTTTTCTTAATGCTTCATAGTGGCTCCAAATACGGAGTAGAAGAACCCATATTTCCTGTGATCTGACTTTTGAAACGTATTTCTAATTCACTTTTTGTAATGTGTCTTGGTGATTGACAAACTACTTTTCAATTAAACCGACAAAGCCTTTTTTGCCATAATTACAGTCAGCTGTGGTGCCTTCTGCCTGCTTGATTCTTCCTAAGCTCTGCACCTTTGTGAAATTGAGATTTTTTTTTTGGCTCTGAACAACAGCAACTGCAAATCCTGCCTTGTCTTTCAGAATGGTAAAACTACACATATTTTTCCAGTTGGCATCTAACCCAATGACATGTGGTGTCATTGGGTTAGATGCCACTCAAAATCTCTTCTTCATTACACAAAAATTATTTCTTTACACTTCTTACAATAACATTAAAAATTTTCAACATTACTATTGGCATGCAGAGGCAACAAACAGTTGCAACCATTTTTATACACAGTTCCCTTATGTCACGGACTCAAAAGTAAATGGAAAAATGAACATATTCATAAATAAAATGTTCCTTTTTAATACTTTGTCGAGAAGCCATTACAGCCAATGGTAGAGCCCATGCACATCACCAAATGTTGGGTTTCCTCCTTTGTGCTGGGCTGGCTTTTTTAAATGGTTTTTGGCAAAGTCTAATCTGGCCTTTCTATTCATGAGGTTTATTAATGGTTTGCACCCTCTGTACTTGCTCTTGTAAAGTCTTCTCTTTATGGTAGACTTGACTGGTTGACTGGATGTGGTGAAGGGGTTTTTCTTTACCATTGAAAGGATCCTGTGATCATCCACCACCAGTGATGGGAATAATGGCGCTACAGATAACAGCGTTAGTAACGGCGTTACTTTTCTCAGTAATGAGTAATCTAATTGATTACTCTTCCCATCATTATAACGCCGTTATCGTCACTGCCAAAAAATGCGGCGCGTTACTATGATTGAAGGCAGCTGTTTTTCATCAGACCAACTAGATCTCTAAGCCGAGCGGCAAAGATTTTTCTTGTTCCTCCTTCCTTGGTGAGGGCGGGGGCACGAGACAATCACATAAATGATGACGATTGGCTGAGGTTGAGTAAAATTCCATGGTAAGCCAGTCAGAGGTGGA
The DNA here is from genome assembly GCA_946959425.1 of Argyrosomus regius. NCBI lineage: Eukaryota > Metazoa > Chordata > Actinopteri > Sciaenidae > Argyrosomus > Argyrosomus regius. The sequence goes on from OX336890.1 coordinate 15,286,635, forward strand.
GTTGGGCGGGTGTTGCTTACACAAATTGTCAGACACACAAAGACGACACAGGACATTCACGTGAGTCAACGAGAAACAGGAATGGTGAGCCCGAATAGTCCAAAAGTAGCCTTCTTTAAATGGAAGTATAGCCATTACTTTTCCTTCCAAGAAATGAAGGGAACGAGTGTAACCGTGAAATGCACATTATGCCCTGGAGTCAAGTGCCTCTCCACGTCGGTGTCGAGCATGAACACTATATAAACATAGTAATTATAATATCTACAATAATCCATGACATTTTATTGGATGCTAGTCTCACTTTCCCACAGCAACGTTAAAATAGTTTAGATTTGTGTACTGTGGATTTCTGTTATGTATTGTATTACGTGCCAATTTCATTATAATATTCAGATTTATCATAAATAATTGAACACGCACATGTATTTTAAGTTCCGTCAAAGGAAGGTGGGGTCCAAATTCTTTGACACATTTGAGCATTTAAAAAAATTACTTGGAAGTAACGCAATAGTTACTTTCCAAAGTAACTAGTTACTTTTATAATTTGTAACTCAGTAACTACTTTAGTTACTTTCTGGGAGAAGTAACTAGTAACTGTAACTAGTTACTTTTTTAGAGTAACTTGCCCAACACTGTCCACCACTGTTGTCTTCCATGGACTTCCAGGCCTTTTTGTGTTGCAGACCTCACTAACTATTTATTCAGCCACTCTTAATGTTCCTGCTTTCTCTCTGATGGATTTGGATTGTTTTTTTTTTTTTTTTGCAGCCTAAGGATGGCCTGTTTCACTTGCACTGAGAGCTCCTTTGACTGCATGTCATGGGTTCACAGCAACAGCTTCCAAATGCGAATGTCACACCTGGAATCAACCCCAGACCTTTTACCTGCTTAATTGACAAAGAAAAGAATAAAGAAAAGAAAGAAGAGAATAAAGAATAACCCACATCTGTCCATAAAACTGCTTTTGATTCAACTGTCCAATTACTTTTTGTCTCTTGAAAAAGAAGGAGCTACATATTAAAGAGCTGTAATTCCTAAATGTTTTGTCCAATTTGAATGTGAATACCCTCAAATAAAGGCTGAGAGACTGCCCTTTAAACCCATATTCATTATTTAACTAAGACTTTAATATACTTTGGTAAACAACCAAAATAGCTAAACTTGTCTCAGTGTCCAAATATATATGGACCTAACTGTATACCAAGCTCTCCTGAATAATTTGACAATAATGACCAAAATGATAGCAGGTTTACATAAAAATGTTGAAACCAAAGATAGTTGGAAAGAAAAAAACAGAAAGAAACGGAACACAAAAGTTGTAGCAGGAGTGAGGAGGACTTGAACAAAGACAAAATAAATCTCATGGACAGTAAAGTTGTCATATGTGTTGAATATAGAGGGTGGAAAATGACAAAAAACAAGACAAGATAAAAAAAATAGATGAAAGAAGACAGGAGAGAGAAAAGTTAGAAAGAAAGAAAAAGGAGGGATAGGATAAAGGAGAAAAATAAATGTCTGTGGCTGGAAGGTGGAGGGAAATATAAGGCATGTGGTTTAGAAAAAGTCATATTAAATACAGAAAGAGGTGGTTGCGTGTGGAGCAGAGCAGTGTCAGAGAAGGACAAAAGGATATGGGGAGAGAGAGAAAGAGTGAAGGAAGGATAGAGGGAGAAAAGTAATAAAAAGATGAGGCAGCAGAAAATGGCAGACGAGGGAGGGGGACTGGATGGATGATGTGTAAAACAGGTGAAGAAGCAAAAAAGGGGAGAGAAAAGATTAAAGGGAAATGGAGTGAAAGGGACTAGAGGAGGGAATGTAAGATGGAGAAAGTGACATGGGAAAAGGCAAAGACAAAAAAAATATATTTGGGAAGATTGGGTGAAGATAGCAAACTGAGATTGTAGTGGAGAAGGAGTATAAAGGAGCATTTCAGATAAAAAAAGAGGACAGACACCAATTGAGTGAGAAAAAAGTGGGGGGAAAAAGGGAAAGTGTGAGTCTATGAGAGAAGGACAGCGAGTAAAAGGGAGTAAGATGAGCACACAGAGGGAGAGAAACAGAGACTGATGGCGGGAGTGAGAGAAATGGAGAGAAAAAGGGAGAGGGAGAGTAAGGTATATTGCAGGACTAAGTGGCCAGAGCGCAGTCTGCCAAATATAAAATCAATAGACACTATCTCAGTCCGACCCCCTACTGCTGAATCCATCAAAAAAAATTTAACGATTCCTCAGTAAAAGATGCAGCAGCAAGGCAGCACCAGAGAACCTGTGTGCGTGTGTGTGTGTCCAGATTTATATGGTCTCCAGAGAGACACGCTGTGTGTGTTTTGTGTGCATGCACACAGCGCAAGTGTGTGTGCTTTACAGACAATATAGTATGTTTGCATGTGTGTACTGAAACAGAGAAGTTATTTAACCTCACTGTCAACATGACAGGTCCATGTATTTGTGTATGTGTGTGTGTTAGTATCAAGGACAGTCTTAGTGTGTGTATCTGGGTTACCTCAGAGAAAGAGTGTGTGTGTGTGTGTGTGTGTGCGTGCGCGTGGATGTGCACAAGAGTGTGTGTGTAAGCTGACAAGCGGTTTATGCCAGAAGTCATTTCCAGGTACATAAGCTAAAATGTTGCCGCCATTTTATGGACTTGCAATTGTGTTGATGTTGTCAAGGTCTCTTAGTCCACCTGACACACACGCACACACACACGCACGCTCACACACACAAAAAACCAGAGTCAGACTGCGGCGCAGACAAGGAGAGTTAAGTAAATGATTCACTGCTTCGCTGTCACACCCTAACACACTCAAAGGCACACACACACAGCTGACAAGTGGACTAACTGGCTGTGAGACTGCTATGCTAACACATGGCCTCTTATGTTCTGCACACTATTACTGGGAGTGAACATGCAGGGAGATGCAAGGAGAGGAACATGAATGAGAAAAAGAAAGAAAATGAATAGAGGTTGAATATTAAGGATAATTTGGGACAGGGATGGAGAGGATGGAGGGCAAAGGGAGAAGGAGGAGTGTAGAAGGTAGAATGGTAAAGAGGAAAGTTAGGTGGCGTGAGCGGGTAGGTGAGTAAGACAGCTAGATGGAGGGACAGCGTTAGTGAGGGTGAGAGAGAGACATGGAGAGAGGAGTGTAAATTTGCATAGGGGTGAAATTGAAGTAGCTTTGAAAGGCAACTCAGCTAAATCAATTTGAAGTCCTCTATTGAAGGACTTCTGGGATCTAAATAAGTCAGCCAATCTTAGAGGTTCACACACACAAACATTACATGTAGATATAAGCATAAACATGCACACCCTCCTCCACATATGCAAGTAAGCAGGCTATCTAAATTTGTAAGCCCATTCAAAAGCACACGTCTTGTTAAGTGGAGTACAAGCATGCACACACACACACACACACACACACACACACACACACCATCAGAGAGCCATGAAAGAGGCCGGCTCTTTTAAGCCCTGTGTTGAAGAAGTAGGAGATTGCTACACCCAACTAACACTAATGCAAATTTAATGCTGGTAATAATGCAAATTGGTGAGTTAATGACCTGTATTTAATCTTTATTCTCAGTCATCTTAATTAAAGATTGCAATTGTTGAAAATTGGCTATAATGTCATTATTATTTGACCCTATGAAGCTATCCTAGACCACATCATCTACTTGTAATTTATGTTTGTCCTGTTCTTTAGTTCATGTATGACTCAATCAATCAATCAATCAATCAAGGATCATTATAATCTGCTGCACTTATAAAGGTAGCTAGGCAGCTAGCACTGTGTAAATGTTTGAGTCAATAGTTGATCAGTGAGTTAGCACAGTAGAGTCTAGCAACTCCTGCTTCCCTACAACAGTTTTCTGTCTAACTCTTACTACTATAGTGAAAGCCTCATGTTTTCTAGTATAAATTGAATTATGAGGGCCTATTATTCCACATATACAGTACATCAAATTATGCCACCTATTAATGTCATATTCATGAATATACATATTCATGTCAAATCTGTGTAGCAGTTCTACTGAATGTGTCTGCTTTTGCATGAGCGCTTGTTGTGTTTGGAGATTAAGTGATTCTGATTGGCTGATGAGTTGTGAGAATTAGTGGTATCAAAACTACAACAATTTTCATTTAGCTATCCTCACATCACAAGAATGATAATACCCATTTTCACATCCATTTTAATACCACCAGCATCATTTGATTGTCAGTCAGTCCCCTGGGAGAATAAATCATCCAATTTACACTGAGCTAATGGGCGGGATTTTAATTAGAGCCGTCAACATGCCCCCTCTCCCTCTCTCTGTGTTATTTCAACAGCTATTCATCTTTCCTTTTCTTTTTTCAACAATCGTTTTGTTCTGCTGATTGCTATTCCACAGGGGCTATTCTCCCGACTTCCTCGTACACAGACACAAAAACATGAAGAAACACTCATATACAAGCACACACAGTCTCGACTGCATGCACATGCATACACACAGAGTCAGTTCTCATCATCAAAGTGATGCTCTGTCAGATTACTACTGAGGAATGAGAGCTAAGGGAATAGCGAATATAATGGGCTAAAGTTGTAACCAGTATGACTTCATGTCACTGTATCATCATATATTAACTGCAAGCAATTTCAGAACAAATCAATGGGGAATCCTTAAGTATGTAATAATCTGTATCCCTTTCGCATAAATATATACCCATTTTACCAACTGATATTCAGTCAGTTTATGAAAGCATATTACACCTTCCGGTGTAAACTCATCACCAGGGGCGTAGTGAGGGGTTAACCCGACTAAACTCAAATCATTCGCTTGGAAATGAGGCTGAGAGTTTACTCATCTATTTTCAGATTAACTGTATTGATCAATGTAGGTAAGAGTTACCAACATCAACTGGTCTGGTCATTAGCTGATCTCTCTGCACCAAAACCAACTAAATATATGTGTTCAGTGACTTTTCCTGTACCAGCACTGTGTGCAGGTTATTAATTTAATAAAAATTTTAAAAACAGATTTTCTTTTTGCCGTTGTAGTAGTAGTAGTAGTAGTATCAAATTTAAAATTCTGGTATCATGACAGTCTTAGTTGTGCTTAGTGGGACATCTGTTTTTCAATATGACAATGACCTAAAATACACTTCCAGGCTCTGTATGGGCCACTTGATCAAGAAGGAGTGCTGCATGTGCATGAGCAAAAGCTGCCACCAAATGCTTCCTTTAAGCTTGTGGAAAGAATACCAAGGCAAAGCTGTCATCGAAGCAAAAGGTGGCTACTTTGAAGAATCTAGAATATAAAATGTTTACACTTGTTTACCACATAATGTGTTATTTCATAGCTTTGATGTCTTCAGTGTTAATCTACAATGGAGAAAATAATAATTGTATAATAATAATAAAAAATGTTGGTCCGGAATGTCCTCCTCCACCAGTTGTTTTTTCTCAGGTAAGATTTCGATTTTGATTTTTAAAAATATGTATGTACACCTCTGCTTCACAGTCATTACAGTGCCACAATTTCTCCTACTGATGGCCACAGGCCGCAGTTACTCTGTAGGTTGACAAGTGCTTTGTTCAAGCTTTAACACTAACTGCTGAATTGTTGTGAGATGTAATGCGATTAACTATTGATGCTACAATTCTGAGGTGTGCATGTTGAACATATCTTAAAACCTGTAAATATAAATGTAAAGATTTTAAATGTCAGTTTTGATTGTAGCACTGGTGAGTGGGGCAAATTTTTGCTACAATCCAAAAAAAAACCAACAAAAAAAACTGACTCTCAACTCATGCAACTGTATCATCAAGCGCAGTCCTCTATGGACAGGAGAGTTTATCAGCTTAAGTGTTGTTGGCTTGCAGTTAAGGTCATAGAGGGAAAGTGAGAAGACTCAGCCTTTTTGATTTGCATGATTGGATGAAGTAAAAAAGGAAGAAGCTGTCTCTTAGTTTTTAACACAATAGGTAATATTGTGTTATTGATAATCAAGGGACAAATATGAATAGATAGGAGCCAAGAGGCAGTGAGTGGAGTGCAGTAGAATAAATGAAATAGTCTTGATTTAATGTTTGATATGCTCTTTTAGAATATCAATTAAGAAACTGTTCCAAATCTGGTATTCGAGCAAAACTATGGTTTATGATGATCATCTTTTTCCCAAAAGAGACTCTGAAGAGAAATTTGGAGTATATGATCCATAATGGCATAATGGCAATGATGGCTTCGCTATTAGAAATGAGTTCTGTGATCATGCAGTGTAAACTTGTAACAAAGCGACTACCCAAGCTGGGTGACAGGATGAATATATCTGCTTGGGGGTGGGGAGTGGGGAAAACAAGTAAGACCCACTGCGCAGTACACACACACTGAGACAACAAACTATAAGCCCCAAGAACTCCACTTCCCACAATGCCCCTAAGTGTTCTAAAATCACTGTAAACCACAGCCTCACACTTTTATGCTTATATACACTGTAACAACTTATACCTAGCAAGGTAATGTAATAATTTAGTGATTACAAATAATTGATCATTAGATGACAAGTAACAACAAGTAAACAAACTTGATCAATATATCTGCCAGCATGGAGATAAGGTTTTAAATATGTTTTATATATCTTTAAATTCCAGCAACTGAATATGAGAACTACACTTAAAAAAATAAATAAATAATACATCTCAGTAGTGATTTGTTAAGCCAGCTGAAGACACCCACTTAAATGCACAGTCAGTGCTATTTTAAACATTGTGACACAGTCCAAGCACTTTTCTCTTCCTCTCCCAGCTAGGAACTCATTATTACCCTGACAAATGCAGCATTAAAAATGTTTACCAATTGTCTGACACTGCTTGGGCTTGTGTTCAGGAGTACACATCCAAGTGTCTTCTTGTCTGTATGTAAAATAATTTGACAAACTGCTCCCCATATTACCATGAATGTCCTGTTGATGACAACAACTGTTAGCATTAATGTGTTCGCCTTTCCTCACTCCGCCTCCCTGTTTTGGACCTATGTTATGTCTTGCACCCATCAATGTGCATTTATGCGAGTGTAAAGCGAAATGTATGGTGTGTGTACACTGTTGTATAGTGAGAATGTATATGTGTGTGTCTTGAAACCTTGTGTGATTCTAGTGAATGTCTAACACGTCCCCTAATTTGTGTGTGCATGTGATTGCATGTGTGCCTGTTTTCTGCCCGCTTTCTGGCCTTTCAGTCAAAGGGGAGATGTACTACCAGCTTTTAAATTAGTCACACATCACTGCAGGCATAATACACACAAACACACTGGGACAAGTGCTGTGCACACATGCTGAAATGATGCATAGACATCAGTGTGACACACACCCATGCGTGCACACACACACACACACACACACACACACACACACACACACACAAAGCACAATCAGTGGTGAATAACAATTGAGGCAGGGATGAAGCCTGGATAATGTTTTCGTCTCTAAATGGTTAGAGAGCAGGAGAGAACCAGCAACCAACAAAACAAAGGTGACAGGATTAAGGTATAAAATCAGGACTGAGTGGAAGAAATAAGTGTGACGATGAAACTGGTTTGAGTAAATGAGAGTCTAGTTACATAAATGACAAAGCAAACCTAAACACATGTGCAGAGACTTACATACAGTGACCTACCAATTAATGAAAAGCCCATGGACTTTTTTTTAAGACAAGAGGGTATGCCTTAAAAGTACCGACAGCTGTTCCCCAGCCAAGTGGTTGGTGAAAATGTTTTGGATTTTTGAAAACAACTGCAAAGGGAAATCCAGAACATCAAACTCAGGAATAAAATATAGATATTTTTGTCAGTCATTGAACTGGGACAAATTACTGTCTCTGTCTTATGTGTCTTTGAATTTGACACGCAAAAAACAATCAAACATAGGAAAAAATAAATATCAAAATGTACAGCCAACATGTAATTTGAAGTAGTTTGTCTTCCAGCTGTTGACAAATTTTTGCCTTATCCTTTATAGTGAAGCTTTATGGTTATTTAAATAAATTCACAGTGTCAGCGGTGTGTGTGAGTGTGGTTGCATCTCCATGCCTCTCTTGTCTATTGGATTATATTGTAGTGGCACCTATTTTTAGCCCACCACACAGGGAGGACAGAAAGTTCAGCAATACAAACGTTGGTCTTGATATCACCCTGCACTCACCTTGAAATCAGATAATCCTGGAGACAAGAAATGAAAGAGAAAGAAATATTCCCATTTCTTCCTTTGGCTTTTATTATATCTTTCAACTAGAGGTACCCAAAGGAGATGCAAGGGAAGGATGAAACAGGCAGAGTGACAAAGGCAGTAAAAACAAAAGTCCCACAAAACTGCCCTAATATGGCCTTTTTATTTCTTTTTATTTTAACAGTTACTGCTATTTTTCTTTTTTAATTGTAGTATGTGCTGTGTGTGTAAAGATTTCTGTACTCACCTCTTAGAGACAGAGATAACTGAAAGATTATAAACAAAAAAGAGGGTGAAATGACACAATGCTTATCAAATAAGACTAAGATTTGCCCTGTGTATTAGCAAAACTCATTCAGCATCATACACCCTCCTCCAGGCGACCCAGCTGAGGCTGATCAGACCCCAGCTTGTGTCTGGATGGCCAACTGTTCAGTGCCCCTTGGTGCTCCTCTCTTGAACCACAGCCATCTTCAGGCTTACTCTGCCGCTTCAGTGGTTCTGTGGATGGCTGTGGCCCTCCTCTTTCCCTCAGTGCCCAAAAAGCTTAAGGCTGTGGACAGAGATCGGACTGCAATCCCTACTGGCAATCTAGCTCTTGCAGAAAAGACAATGATGGTCTTAAAGCAGCATATGAAGAGGGTTTTTCTGTTGTTTTTCCCAGTCTACCAGCAGCAGCAGTCTCGTACAGAGGCCAGGATTCCTGCAGATGTTTTTGCAGTCGGTCTAGGCTGCGGAGCGAGGGGTTTTTAAGTCTGACACCTTGGGCCTAAAAGCTTTGGAACTCAGCTCCCATACAGCTTTGGTAGATTTAAATAGGAAGTATAATGTTGTCATAGATTCAGTTATGTTGGGAGCTACAACTGAAGCTCTGTTTTTTTGCGTATATGTGTTTAAATTTTGGCAAATTGAATTGAATGAGCTATTAGTAGCTCCTGTTTTTAATGCATAGACATATGACTTCCACTGGATTACTCTGATACTGAAGAAAACGTATTACATATTCTTTCCATGATTTATATGTGAATTTATGGATATCTAATCATTATGGACATTGAGGATAATGGTATCTTCAGTAAGTTTAAAGGAGTACAGTGTGTAGGATTTAGTGGCCTCTAATGGAGTAGTTGCTGATTGCAATGACCTTGCCCCACCCCGGCCCCTTCCTAGCTTGAAGGAGAAACTACAGTGGTCATGAAACACACAGCAAATGTTAAGCCCCATCTGTTTATTTTGTCTATTCTGAGCTACTGTAAAAACATAATGGTTAACATGGCAGACTTCCTGGATCACTAAGAATTTGATACAGAGAGAAACAAAAACATCTAAGAGTTCAAAAGATATCAAACAGTTTTTGTGGAAGAGGAAAGAGAGTCTATCATAGCAGGAGACATGAAGTGAATTATTTTGCCAAGCAGAGAAGATCACAGACTCTAGACACCCTCAGGACATTTACCTAATACACACACTGATATCGAAGTGGGATGGAAAGCAGAGGGATTTTTTTCTTGGGTGTGCATGTGTGTGTCTGCATGTTTTTGCTCTGAAAGTGACATAACTGCACAAACACAACAAAGAGAGCTTAGTACCAAAATGTCATGAAAAACAAAAACATTAATCTTGTGGATTAACGCTAAGAGTGATAAAGCGTGTGTGCTTGTTTTTGAAAGGGAGAAGGGAAGCATTTAAGAGAGGAGCTAAGTAGATGGAATGTTAGAGAACTACAGTGGCTACTACCTTAATTCATGAAACATTCATGAAATACACATCATTGAAAAATATGGGTTATTCTTTTGCCAAGTATTCAGATTTTAGTTTTAATATACCACAGCTGATGTGAGATTTATATGAATACTTATATAAATATCCTCTGACAACTTATTTATTCATACATCCATCATTATTTTAGGGAAGTGAGTGAGTGAAACTACTCTGCCTTCAAACAGGCTCCTGTTAATATTTAAGTGTTTTAATGTAACATTGTCAAATTTTAGCAACTACTATCATGCTCCTATTGTACAAACCACAGATGATAGAAGGTTTTGGCAACATGGCTAACATTTGTTTTTATGACAGTTCTGTGCTATATATTTCTTTTATTATTACTATAAGGATTATTATTACTATGGATATATTGGTCTCCAGTGGACCCCATGGCAACTTACTTTACTTGCCATTACTTGAAAGTTAAAGAAGACCTTCTTTGATGACGATAGGATATTAATCATCTCGTATGCGCACTGCAATACACCTGAGGCCTTGTTTTCCATGAGTAGCAGCTGATAAAGCAGAACATGTTTCCACTTTTATAACAACACAAAATTAATAACTCAACAACCAATACTAGTCTCTACTAGACTCAGTGACTACAGACACAAATAGCACATCTATGGGACAAATCTACATATATGTGCTTAATTTAAAGTTTTCCAGTTAGGGATAAACTACAGCATCTGGCAGTACAGTGCTGTTTTAATCAGGCATCATTGCATTTTTCTTGGTGTATTAAGGGAGAGTTCACATAAAGAGACAATAACAACAGTGTTGCTTTGTGCTAACTTTATTGGATCAATATATCAGGTATGGAATTAATTTGGAGATGCTTCTGTTCAAGCTGAGACCCAAGATTTCGATGAATGTCAGCTTTTGAGACTGGGCAAAACATGGCCTGCAACAGACTAGGTAAGCTTTACTTTTAGTCTGGCAGTTGTTGATAACTTGTGACACCTCTACTTGATGGTTGGGAGGTGTGAGGAGTCAGCAGTCAGCATAAAACAGAGCAGTAAAAGGCCATTTGTTATAAAGATACATTTTTTTGGCCATGCTGGATTCAGTTTACACTTACCTGGCATATATCTAGTTGGCTTCATCAAGGCAACAAAGAAAAGAGAGGCAGAAACAGTAACTTGTCACAATTAAAAAAAATAAATAAAAAGCTGCGTAAATTAATAATATTGACTGAAAGGACCAGAGTGTAGGATTTAGTGGCAGTGTAGTTGTAGTGGTGTAGTTGCAACCTCCACACTTATCTAGCATTAAGGACAATCTACAATGGCCTCAACATGCAGATAAGCATGAGCAGAGCCAGTGTTTAGTTTGTCTGTCCTGGTCTCTATGTGGAAGAGGACCTGTGGCGTCTGCACATATAAAAAGCTCTTTTTTTTTTAAAGATTTTTTTTGGCCTTTTTTGGGCTTTATTTGACAGAGACAGCTTGAAGAATGACAGGAATGTGGGCAGAGAGAGATGGGGAATGACATGCGGGAAAGAGCCGCAGGTCGGATTCGAACCCTGGGCCGCCGCGGCAAGGACTAAGCCTTTGTACGTGGGCTGGTTGCTCTACCAACTGAGCAAAACGACATCCCTAAAAAGCTAATTTTAAGGTAACAAAAACACAACAATTGCTATTTTCATGTGCTTATACAGTAATGAAAACATAGTTATAGTTATGTTATGAATATTTAATTACTTTTCTGTCGCATTAATAATTAATAATGCTTATGCAAATAGAGCACCTTAAATCTAACACACTGGACCTTACAAAACTTAAACAAAACTCTGGTCAAAATATAAGACAGTGTTACGTGGTTCAAAGACTTTTTAAACACTGTTATTTTTTTTTTCTATAACAAAAGAAAAAGGCTGTTCCAGCTGTTCCCCAGCAAGTGGTTGGTGAAATGTTTTGGACTTTTGAAAACAACTTTAAAGGGAAATCAAAACCAAACCAAAACACCAAACTCAGGAATAAAATATAGATATTATTGCCCAGAAGTGTAATACACTTTGAACATTACAAAAGCGTAAAATAAAGCTTATACATTATGAATTTAGGTTCAGCTGAAGTACAGTATTGGCATCAGTCAGATATGACTTATTTATTCAGTAATGACACAGTAAGGCCACCAACTCAGCACCACAGTAATCTTTAGCCTCATATAAAAATATCCTAATAATTTAGACACAATAGAGCAAGATTATTTTTTTTAATCATTTCTCTATCCCAATATCCCAAGAAGAGAAAAGTTGAATCTGCATCACTATACTAAAAACTTCGGTTTTAGTGAAGATAGTAAAAAAATATATATATATATCACAACATGTGTATAGATGTGTTTGACAGTCAGGTGTCAAGTGTTCTTAGTGAAACAGAGAAATAATTTCAGTTCATTCCCGCTTATTTATCAAGGCATAAAGTCATAAAGAACTACTTTTACACTAATGGAGACATTACACAGTCACTGTTCTGCCCTGCAGTAACCACTTCTTTTTCACTGTGTACTACCCTCTGTATCACATTCTCTCTTTCATTGTATTTAATCCAACCTTTTTTAAATTAATTCAAAGTGCCTTCCTAGTTTTGCATCTCTCTTTTTTCCTCTCACTACTTGCTTAAACTCTTCATACAAGGGACAAATTGCTGTCTCTGTCTTATTTGTCATTCACATTTTCAATCAAGCACAGAAAAAAAAAAAAATTAAAATTTACAGCTGGAGACAGAGTTACATTCATCAATGAGTTTTGTTATTGTACTAGTAAATGTAAATGTAAATGTAAATGTAAATGTACAAGTCACCACTAAACAATTCAGCATGATAATTTCAGCCAGGAAGCATGGTGGCGAGAAGTCAGTGGAGACAGAACCTCATGAGAGTATGGGGGAATGACAGTGATGGAGAGATGGAGAGTGAGAATAGGTGAGAAAAAGAAAAGGAAAAAAAAGAAGTTGATACAGAGACAAAGAAAAAAAGCAGAAAGTGGAGAGAGAGAGATGACGCAGTAGGGGGATGCAGAGAACAACAAATTAACAAGAAAACAGAACAGCGTCCTGAAGGACTTCAAGTGGCAAATTAATATTGTTTCCAAACACCAAGGGAACTAACTTGACAAGCAAGAAGTAAGTTGGGGAAGGAAGGGGGCAGAAAAAAAAATGGAGAACAAAGGATGAAAGAAAGGTGAAACAAGCCAATTCTAGCTCAAAATCAGTTGACTTAATGTTATTTGAATTTGCAAAAGAAAACAATTCTTTTCATTTTGGTAGCTTTCAGAGCAAAAGTTGGACATAAATAAAATGTAAATGACAGGTGTGTGTGTGTGTGTGTGTGTGTGTGTGTATAGTTTGATGTATTAAAGCAATGCAATTTGTGTATGACAAAGCAACAGAAACCGACCAAAGACAACTTTGTTTTGCAGGTGATCAAAGCACTTTACAAGCAGAAAAGATTTGCACACACCTATACGTACACCACAATCACATTTAAAACTCTGCTGAGGTATCACCGTATAAATGAATTGCTGGTGTTCAAATGCTGCATTTAAAGAGAACAGGAATTCACTCCTAGAAAACCCATCCCTTGGTTTAATCTCACAACTTCCATAAGTGGGTGCAGGTCCTAAACTCTTCTAAAATGTAAAAGCATTTTATTGATAGAATGTTTTGAAGGTGGTGTACAGTAGAGTTGAGTACCCAAATCCTGAGAGCTTCTTCAGGCAACAACTACTAAACAAAACTGAGTGAATGAACAGGTCATGTAGTATGGCATTCTTTAGAAAATGGACAGCACTGATTGGAAGTATGCATACAGCATGCTACATGAAACTAGAAATGCCAGCTAAAAAGGGCAGCACACCCTGTCTTTACGAAGTTTCATGTAATACCACTTTTCTAAAAAGCAGTTCTTTCATTGTGGTAAATAAGCACAGGGTGGATAAGAAAGTGGTGACTCTGTGCCAGGCATAAAAGCAGAGAACAGTTCAGCTTTTAGAGTTGTAAACATTTTGACTACTGTTATGAAGGAGCTAAAATAATAATAATAATAATACAGATATCTAGTCATTGCAGGGGCAAATTTGGTTGTAAATTGTAATTATTTGCCTTATAAAGAGTCATTGTCAACGTTACTAAATCGACGGTTGTAGTTTTGCTAAGCAAACTTAAGAGACCTGGACATTGGTGCGTGTGGCATCACCTGGTCTTAAGATTAAACTGCCATAATGTTGTCAAAAACAAAAAAATGAAACAAATAGATTCAGTTCAATTTCGTATACAGTGACTGTAGCATGTGATCATAAATCACTCTTGATAAGGAGTGTCAGCAAAATGACTAAAATCTAAAATGGAAATGGTAATTGACTGCCTGTATTGTTGAAATGAAATGGTGGGTTTCAAATGGTTCCCCAAGGAGTCATCGGCTGCGAGAATGTGCTGATACACAAAGGTATCATAAAAACAAGAACATCACTTACGCTGTTTCTGTGGCTGCTGTAATGAGATTTAATTTTATATTTATATACCCAGTTACCTTATTTTGACATTTTATTCCAATAATATATTGCTACAATTTGTTATGGAATGTATTATTGTACTCACCCATTGGTGGCAGTGTAAGCTGTCTGTGACACTGAGTAGCAAGCCAAATAGAAGAAGAGTGTGTTGTGATTAATGGATGCTCTCGGTCAGCGTGTGTGCGCAAGGTGCTGACGCATCGATAAGTTGCTCACAAGTTACCTGTCCTGCTAGCGAAGTAATAAACTGAATGTTTTCCTACACCACTGACATTGTCTCTGTGTAAATGTTCTGTGTAACACTTCCACTGTTCTCATGTATTCATTCAGCAATCTAACAAGATTTCCACCTCATGAAGACTTTGAGTTGAAAGATTGTAAGAGACTGGAAGTGAGAACTGCCAGATATGAAGATGTATTGTATGTCTTGTTCTCGTTCTTTATAATTTCTTGTAGTATACACTCCTACACAGGTTTGGAACATGATTAATATGCATGTTTTTGCATATGCTACCTACCAATTACGTCAGATTGCTTGAGATTACAGGTTGGCTATATCAGCATACTGTAATTATATACAGTACATAATGAGACATACAGTATTGATAAATACATGTATGCCCACAAACCTAAATACACACTGAGAGTTAACCCCTGAAGTGCCTGTAAAGCACAGGCACAGTGGCTCAAAATAGTTATACTGTTTTATTTTATTTGCATACACACAACCACAAGCGGTTCTGCACTTGTTTTTATGGGAAGTGTGCATTTGACTTCATGCACACACAGGATTACTTTGTAATGGACACACAACTAGGAGATTTAAACATATATTACCTTCCTGCACTGCTCCTTCTTATCAAGGTAATCTTTGTTTTCCATAAAAGGATGTATACTGAGCTGCAGACTGAGAAATAGGCTTTGGCTGAAAATTTAAACGGCTTTGATATTAAGCCAAATACCAGACTGATGTACCAAATTTTACAAATAGATTTACTGTGTGTATATGAGTTATATTAAAAGGGGAAAACGGTGGGTTCATTATTTATTAACTTACCAGCGGTGCGACTGCCCATTGAGAAGGACTGACACCACTGAGAACTGCTTCATGTCTCTTTAATTTGCCACAGCTTGTAATGACAAATGCCAGTTCAGTCGGTCTTGCATAAAATCAACCCGGTTTAGGCTTGTACTGAACCAGGCCGGCAAAACCTGGTACACTGACCTAACCATGCTGAGCAACGTTCCTCAAAAGGAGCCGTAAAATAAATAAATAAAGACTTCTTAACGTAGCCTTGAGAAAGAAAAAGTTAAGTTATAATGGATGGTAATTAACTGATTTTGTTTTGTTTATTGTGATTATATATTTCACTAAACTTCCTGAAAAGAATCTTAGTAGACACGGATGATAGAGTTTTAATATACAGTCTAAAAAATGTGTGGACATTCAATGTTTCTTGTAAGGCTGTGTGTGTCAGCTGCTGCAGAGTAGCATGGGGTAAATGACAGCTGCTGTTGTTGGTGAGTTGTAATGTGAGAGCCTTCTCATGTTTTATGGCCCTCCAGGGCACTGTAGTCTGAGGACATCATGTTTATGTCCCATCAATATTCCATCAGTGTGGAGAGCTGTTATCCCCATTAACCCGCATATGAACAGACACATAAACACACAGAATACGTGAAAACACACACAAACAGACAAGACATCCACAAAAGCTGCAATACTGTAAGTTTGTAAATACTCTGAAACTAATACATTTCCACAGTGACCCTAAAACGCACACAAACATGCATATTTATGCTTCCCATATTCATATATTATTCAAGACATCATGCATCATGCCCAAAAAATCTAATACACACAAACGCATGCTCTTACATAAACAGACGTACAACTAACTCAAAATGAAACATAACACTATTTGGGGGGAAATTCAAAGAGATCATTTAAAGGTTCAAGGGGGTATTTGCACTTGTGACCTTACTATACAAAATGTTGTGCTTAAAAAGTGCAATCTTTTTTTTTACTTTCACTTGATGCCGCCAAAATGAAACATGTAGCTTCATGCCTTTTTCAGACCACAGAGAACAAATTCACTAATACTGCACTAGTCTGCTCCTTCTGCTTCTCTGTTGTACACTTATGCTTGCAAAACTGTTCTCGTCTGCCATTTGTATTCGATTCTGCTGTTTTTCCATTCACAAGACATTCTTCAGCTCTTTCCTGCTTCTCTTTTATTGCTGATTTTTCCTGTTTTCTCATTTGTTCTCAGCACTTTTCTGCTACTCGCTCATCCCCTCTCCTCATCCTCACAACTGAATACTGGAGACTAACTTTGCCTCCTGCACTTTTTTCTCACTTTAATAGCTATTGCTTGTCCTCTTTCCTTTGTATTCTCTCCTTCCTCACTTTGTTCTGTTGACCAAATTTTTATCCAAATGTCTGATTCTTCCTCTGCAATCATTGTGTTTCTCTCTCCACCTCTCTTTTTGTTCCTCTCACCCTACCCATCCATCTACTGACAATCACACTGGTCTGCGTTTGAAAAAGAAACGTTATCTGGCACAACGTTAGAAGACACGGAAGATATTTTAAAAGCACAAACCAGGTAAAACAGTAAACACACCTGATTAGTGCCGATGTCATTCATTCATTAGCTTCAATCGTTTCAATATGCTATGTCATTAACAACAAGCCTCAACCACACATGGCTCACCTGCTGTTGTGAAAATACAATTGCAGGTGAAAATAATCCAACATGAGTTGCATTTTAGTTGTTGCGACATCATAAAACATCATAAAACTCAACAGAACGAACAGGCAGACAGATAAAGAGGCAAGGGGAGTAAGCTGCTGTGTGTGCAGAGAGACGTGCAGAGGTGTGGGTGTGTGCCTCTCTCTCTCTCTCTCTCTCTCTCTCTCCAGCTTATTAAGAGAAAGGTCAGTTGTTTCAAAACAACAAGCTGCTTCAATAGGTAGCAAGCGGAAGAAAAACTAATTATCACCTAGACGCTAAAGTCTAACCAGTGGGGTAATTCATTCACTTCTGCAGGTACAAGTTCATTCAAGATCATCTATAATTGTAATTATGTCAGACAGTGATGCAACTTATGAATTCAATGTTATTCTCTTTCTTGGTATATAAAAGCCAGGTTGAATAAAAGAAAACCAGAGAAATGCTGTTCTTCAGCCCAAACTTATGATTGATGTCTAACAGTCACATAGGTCTGACTTCAAGACGAATGAAGATTATTAAATATGACAGACAGATACATTTACATATTCACTGTAAACTACCAAAACAGGAGTAAGCAACAATTTTATCATAACATGTACCCTAATATTTCTTGTCACTCCTATATTGATTCCCAACAATGTTAACTAGCATGTGTCTGAATGGAAACAGATGTTGCTGTTGTGCTTTTGAGTGCCAATATCAATAACACTGCTTTCTAAAAGGTTAGCCTGCTAAAGACTCTGACAAAAAGGCAACAACAACAAATCAGCACAGTTTGCACAGTTTGCAAGCACATGCCCTTTTCTGCACACGCACAGTATCTGAATCAAGTCAGTGTCTACTTCACTGTCAGTGGCTTTGTCAGTGGCTTTGTCTTTGTGTGACAGGACTTATTATATGTGTGTCTCAGGTTTCCTTCTTTGGTAAAGTTTACTAGTAAACTAATATATGACTGAACCAGAGTCCTAACTATCCTAACTATTGTAATTATCTAATAACTCCTCCTTCTTTCATTTGTTTCTATCTGTAGGTGCCTTTTGTTTCTTTCTGTGACTCACTGTTTATTTTGTCAGACTGATATTTGGGATGCTTTAACTGTGCTCTCCGTCATGCCTCTTGGCACTTGGAGAGTTGTTTTCTCTCTGACTCTGCTCTATGCTGAATGTTACAATGTGTAATCATTGTCTGTTTCTCACAGCAGTAGGTTTTATCTTGTTTTACAGTTTCATTCCCTCATGGTATTACACTGTGTCTGTGCCATCTGTGTGCATATAATGTACTGAGTTGGGCTATTGCACTGTGAAGCACTGGCGACGTATGGTTGATTATTGATAACTTGTAAAATGTTTTCATGTGTGTGTGTACAGGACGAACCCAGTGGGGCATGGACCATGTCTTGCTTTGCTTTTATTCCACTAGTAATGAAGGGCAAAGCGTTATAAAATATAACTTTAGTTATGAAGCGCATCTCAGTTCCTTTATCTATCTGTTTAAAAGGCTGGTTGGAGGGGCACAAATGTTTTGTCTCAGGTCAATTTATACCTGAGTGTCAGCAAGGTTGGGCCCATATAGTAAGTAGGTATAGACTGAAAGTATTCAGACCTGAGCAAGCACGGAATGAACCCACTAGGGGTAGCCATAGAGGGCTGTGCCAATACCCATAGAATCTCGAGGTGTGGTACATAATTAATGTTAGCACCTATTCATTTTGGAAGAGCAATGGCCAATGGAGAAACTCAACCAACCAGTGGTGTAACTTCAGCATTGAATATCTAACTCAGTCAGTCAGGGATAGACTGTGACATTTATAGGGCTGGGCAAAAATCACGTAAGCCAGAACTGACTTTGCCACACTGTGAATAAGTTATAATATAGCTGATCATATGATGATTGAGTGCAGCAGATTCTAACAGAGTGCTGTGTAGGGCAGCACCTGAGCCAGCCCCATTGGCAGGGACATGGAGAAAAGGGAAATCAGGGAGCTTATGAATGGGAAAAGGCACGATAGTTTGGCAGAAGCCAAAGCACTGACTGGATGAACAAGATGGAGTGGAGGAATGGGTTGAACTCAAAGCTCAGTCTTATTGTTGAACCTCAGTAATAACTTCCAATTGGTGGCTCAGGTGTACTGTTTGTCAAGCAAGCTTCCACCATTAATCAAACAAGTCTAAAAAGCAGTATGATGTCAAGAACTTTTTAATTAAACCACC
This sequence comes from Argyrosomus regius, assembly GCA_946959425.1. Classification (NCBI taxonomy): domain Eukaryota; kingdom Metazoa; phylum Chordata; class Actinopteri; family Sciaenidae; genus Argyrosomus; species Argyrosomus regius. The sequence continues at coordinate 15,306,065 of OX336890.1, forward strand.
TGCTCACACCAACACATGCACACCACAGGTCCCTCCACACACATTCAGTTTTGGATTTTGTCATTGTTGCCATCATTATTATTATTTCTTGGACTCAGTGTGAATATTACATATTACTCAGTAGGTTGCCAGTGTATGGATACAGAAGAAATGCATCAGTTATGTCCTGTCACTCTTCATTTCTCTTTCCATCTCTCCCAGTCACTGAGCATGTTTACATAGACAATCTATCATAGATAATGACTCACATAATAGTCAGTTTTGAATTGAGAATTGCTACTGATGTCCATGCCCTGTCTAGAAAAAAGCTGTATGTTCCAGCAAACATTTTATATTGGTTACTACATATCTACTGCAAAAACAGAAAAGCTACTTTCCTCAGGAAATAAGGATGTGGCCTGCCTCGATTCAAGGCAGTTAGGCTAAGGCTAGATATTTTTTTTAAAAATTCATTACGGGCGCCTATACAATACCTTACTGTTAGGACCATGGGGACTCCACAGATGAATTCCATTCATTGTGTGAATTAAACTGGACTTACTTACTGTTATGTTTCCAGTCACACCTCTCCTCAGATCACTTCCTATCACTGTAAACCAACAAACCTGCCAATGTGGTCAATGAAACTGCAGAAATCGCCCTCTGTTCTCCCTTTTCTCATCCACTCTTCTCTTTTTCTCTGAATCCAAATGTTTTATACTTTTGGACAGAGCCATGCTAATTTCTCTTTGTTTCCAGTGTACGCACTAAGCTAAGCTAACCACCTGCAGGATGAAGTTTCAAACTTCACAAACAGACATTGTTTTTCAATCTTCTTATCCAACTCTTGACAAGACATCAAAAAACTCCATACTTCCATAAAAGCCTTTAACGTTGCATTATCTTTCAATGAAAAAATGCTTTGCAGTACTGATATTACAGATGCTATAGCAGCAACGGAGGTTGCCACTCGATCATACCTAGTATGAAATTTAAGCCCCTGGCTGACAATAGTTCTTCATAGGACGCCAGTTGGTCTGGATGGCACAAACACAAGCCACCCAACAGTGACCATGGTGGTGGTGGTTTCTGCAGCACAATCTACCTTTAAACTGCATAATGATAAGCTCAGTATGTTCTAAACAATCATGCTGAAATATGGCTTCTGTCTCTTACTTGCATAAGACACTGTCAAACTCACAACTGAATGCTTGGCAGAGTAACACTCACCCTTTACAATATGTGTACAAACTGAGTACTTGGAAGGAAGATACTCAGGAAGACATACAGTATTATTAGATTAATGGAGTAATATCAGCACCAAGGCTCAGACACAGACTGTGAATGATCTAAAACTATACAATTTGCTGATGCGGATATAAGTAACTAAGTTAAATATGTTTAATAGTACAAATTCACATATATCCTAGTGCAATCACTCTTAAGGGACATTGTCTGTGGGACAGTGAAATTATATCCCAAATGGCGTTAGTAAATGTGCCTCTCAATCCCACAGTATGTATCCTGGGGTTATATCCATCCACTTCTCCTCTAAAGAACGATGTGCACGCACTTATTGCAAGCAAAACGCTTGATAGCTCTCGTCTGGAAGTGCCTGAACAGCCAGTGGGTTAGGAAAATGTCATCTCGCCTACTGTAACAATGGAAAAGATAGCATATATGGTGAAGGGCAATGGAGCTTTTGAATGAGTTTGGGTGCAATTTTGGATTTTGTTAAGCAAATATGATGTTGGTGAAATACTGGCTACTGAGGGGAACTCTTGTTAACTTAATATGTGCATGTGAGGTGGTGAGAGATATTTGATTGGCTTGTGGCACTGCATTTCATTTGAAATATATCTTAAGTATGTTCTACCCTCTCACATCAGATCTCTGGTAGGTAGAAGATACTTTTGTTTGTTTTCTTTCTTTTGTACCACTTGTGTTTTGCTTGAGATGATTGTTTTTGTCATTACTTTTTCATTTATTTATTTCAGCTCCTTTTTTCGTGGTTATTGCCATATATTGTCTTATGCTGGAGTTTTATTTTCCAAGTAATATTTACTTCCACATTTCCTGTTAAATAAATATCAATAATGTTTAAAAAAAGAGTATTGAATCCCTGTCTTCTATTGATCTGCAGTGTTAGGCAGTTACAAAAATTGACATTATGACAACATACTAAAACTGTAGTGTCAATTGTAGTGTTTTCTTTTTTTGTTTGTTTTATGTTGTTTGTTTGTTTTTGTATGCATGCATGCATGAGAGTTGTGACATTGGTTCCCTTCGTTCAAGGTAAAAAAAAAGAAAAATGTTAACTACAAATAAAAGATAGGGCCTATATATTGGCAGTGTCGCTTTTCTGTTTCTTTCCTACTTTACTTGACTCTCTCCTGCCTCTCTTTCTGGACCCTGTCTTTAATATATTTCTCTCTTTTTTTCTCTCTGCAGAATCTTGCCTGAATACCTGAAAAGTTATATTCCTGTGTTATATGAAAACTCAATCTTGCCCACAAATTCCCACAACTTCAACAGTGGCTCTATGAGACTGACCCATAAATAACCAAATCACATTCCCACACCTTCTGTGCAGAGGTGAGACTAAAGCCTGCCTTTTTACAGTTTTTTTACAACGTAAATACTGCAGAACCTCTAACATAAAACAAGAATGAATGTTTCTTAATCAGTTAGGAGACAGAAGAGTGGCAATGTGTGATAATAGCCTGCTATAAAATGTGTGATTTCTCTTGCTACAATAGAGACAACATGTTCTGTTGATTCACACTCAAGAAAAAGTATTCTTGAATAATTAGGTTCATTCTGTGTTTAATAAGTCTTGGTCTTCTCTTCACATGTCAGTGGATGGAAAAGGAACACATCCTGTACACATGCAAATGTCTTAGTGTCTTCTACATGCAAACACACACTTTCTTCCTTGTGCAGACACACACATACAAAGAAAGAAAGACAAACCTCTTATCCTTTTAGTTGTAAAACCTTTTAAATCTCTACTAAACTCTTGTGTGTTTATATTTTGTCAAATGTAATGTCAATTCTCTAGTCCATCTAATCCTAATTGCAAAAGTCTAGCAAAGATGCTTGCTTACTAGAGAGCCAAGCTGAAAGGGTAACTGAGAAATAAAAGCAAAAAATGTGCAGACTTCTTCTCTGGTTATTAAACATATTGTATGACAACAGTAGAGTAAATCACATTTTGCACAAGTTGCAGGAGTCTAGCATAGAAGAAGGAGGAAACAAACACCCATCATACATTATAAAGGTAAACAACAATGTGTCTCAACCCAGCAGGTGCACTCTTTACACGCTGAAACCAATTATGCACGTGCATCAACAGCAAAACAAGCACTTGATTCCTCTCTACAACCAGACCTGATGGGTCCCATTTCCATGAACCTCTGTGTTGTCAAGAGGACACGGACGAGTTACAGCTGTTCTTTAAGTGTGGTGCCCTGAGAAACTTCAATGTTAAAGTTAATATTTATGATTATCTTTGATAATTTTGATAGTCAGCCCAACAATGCAATAGAACCCCCCTTCTTGGGCACTTTAGTTTTGATCCGGTACAAGCATAAAATAATTCAATAAACCAGTACAATGTCAAAATAATGAGCTATAGAGAAAAAAAGAGCAGTAGGTGTCTGGCTTGCCTTTCCATATTCTTAGATAAATGTATAAATATGTACGGTGCGTCTGCATTATAAACTCATCGCCTATAGAGAAGCCATGCATACAGATTGGAAAATCAATAGCTTCCTTTTGGGTTGCCATTTCAAAGGCCTGCTTGGAATCTAATTTAAATCGTGACTTATTTTCACATCAATACGCATGTATAATATTCCCCAGCAATTTTTCAAAAGGCATGCCTCTAATTTCACATCCTGTATGAGAGTGAGCACACATACTTACTTATGTCCCTAATTGTGTGTGTGTACCGATATTGTTGTCTATACATGCATGACAACTTTAGTAGATTTATTTGTGCAGCTACATTTCTCAGTGTATGTTGTGTGTGTGTGTGTTTTGCTTCATTATAATGATCTGAGGGTTCTCTAGTCTGAAGTGAAGCCTTTCATTATGTATGTTCATTCTAGGTGACAGTCACACGTGTGCCTGTGTTTAAATGTGTGTGTGTGTGCTTCCTTCAGTCAACCTCGATGGTAGCCTGTCACAGTGCCTGCATAACAGACGAATGTTAATAACAGCCCAAACTGATCAATGGCACCTGCCAGTCAAAGAACACACCACTGACAGTCTTGGCCCTCATTTCAAGCAAGATTTAACACCCCTTAACACTTCAAACTGAGTTTAGGGAGGGGGAAATGTGGCAAACAGTTAAGGCAGAGATAAATTCTAATTACATGCTGCCATCCAGACTAACAGGGTTTAAAATTTTGCAGTAATAGTTCATATTGTTTTTGTTTTTTTTAACAATATCTACTTTCCAGTTGGTGTGGTAATATTTGAGCCATTAGATCATTAGGTTTTACAAGGATAAAATAGATTATTTCTACATCATACTATTGCTAAATGTGAGAAACATTTTAACTAGAGCTACAGCTGTAGCTCCTCCGAATATGACCGAACACAGATCTGTGATGGCTAGTAGCTCTTTTCATGTCACCACATTAATCTATACAGCAGTTTCAGTGCATTAAGTACATTCTCAGATGTTTTCTTCCTTGAAGACAGCATCTACAGCTCGTTTGGCACTGACAAAATTTTCTGCGACTCAACTGTGTTTACAGTGGTTTTCTGAACACACCATGAAGTGTCCTCTGTCATAGTCTTACTAATTTCCTACAGGAGTCCATGGGAGAAAAATGTCAACAGGGTCTAAGCACTCTTGCACATGATGGTACTCCAAATTGTCAGTCACATTTTTTTTACCAACTCACTTAATATCATAGCCATGTTATACATTTTTCAGAGGCATTTTTGGCCCAAGGTTTCATTATCTACTGACCCTGCAGTATGTCTGTGTGTGTGTATGTGCACATGCCTGTATGTCCAAGCTCTCTGGGGTAAATAGACCATTTACTAGTGCCATTCAGAGTAGAAGGATATAATCTGCACTCTCATTAACCCCAATTTCCTCTATCAAGACAGCTTTAGCTTGTCATTATTTTCATTTGAATTTCTTCTCCTGGTATGGCATCTCTCTTCTTTTGAACTACGTATCAAAGATAAAAGGTTTATCCATCACTGTAACGAAGAAAAGAAATGTTCCCATTGAGATGATGGCTGACCTGAAGGTTTGCTATTGGAACAGATTTCTGAGAGGAATCAAATCCTTATGTTTCTTATCCCTTTTATTGTTTTGAAATACAAAAACCCAAAGCATAAAATGCGTGAAGAGACAAATTCAAAATATAACTTCATACTCCCACCAAATCGGGGGAGCATAGTCCCTTCCATACTGTACAGTAGGTCTTCTTTTCATAAATGGCTAACTTAGCAAACATATTAATACTGTCAATAACGGGACATTGAAATGATCTACCTTCATGAACTATTGCTAAATAGCCAAAGTTAGCATTAACAGCTGTTTATATACCAGTCTAGAAGAAATGTTGCAAGTTCAACATCAAACTTCATTGCTTTACTCGTCAAGAGCTGTGGATAATGTTCTCTCGCGCTAACTTTGCTTATATTTCTATCATTTCTTTCTATGCTGCTTAAAATGTAGTTTCTTGCCCTCAGGGCAGCGCTACTTCTTCATTCAATCATGTTGGACTTTGGGAAGAGGACGCTACAGTGACTCACAATTGCCTCTTGAGGTACAAAGTGGTATTACAAGACAGGACAAGTCAGGCTAGCTGGTTGGCATGTTAACATCACTAGATATCTCTGCAACACAATATGGAGATGTCTTTGACAAAACTTATTTCTTGATATTCTGTGGATAATTTTGTTTGTTTTGTTTTTTTATGTTTTGAACTCAATTTCTTACATATTGCTCCTTTAAGAGGACTTCAGTTCCATAACTTTTTTTTTTTAGATTATATCCAAATAGTCACAGCTATTACATCTAATTGTCACTTATATTGGAGTGAAAATATATGTTCTATTTTAAAAAACAGATAATTGATGAAATAAAACAGAAGCCTGGTGATTAGGCCAAAGTTCAGTTCAGCAAGTAATGAAAACCAATAAAGTGAGCATTTTGTAATGGTTGCTGCAGTGTATGCGTTAAGAGAGGAATACTTGTCTTCTGAAAATAATGTCATTTTCTTGCTCTGAGAAAAAACTTCCACTTTCTTTATGAAAACCCCAAAGAGATAAAAATGAAACAGAGGCAATAAGCAGAGGAAATGGAAACGACAGGGTTGTATGAAAGTCCACAGTGAAGAGACAAGGCAAATGTTGCACTACAGATTCCTTTCACAGTTTATAAGAAGTGCAGAAAAGTCAACTAACATCATATTAGGTTTCAGATAAAAACCTAAACTTCTAGTTTGGAAAAAGTTCAGCTCCCCGTGGAATAACTTTCTATATCAAAAACACAGAATTTTGTCCCTTTATTCATGCAGTATGTGGAAAGCCTTGATGACTCAAAACTTTTAATGTACTTTACTTTTGCTGCAGCAGTAATTTTACCACAGTAGGTAGCATTTTCTGTAAAAAGATGAAACCAAACTCTTCATTTTACAGAATTACAGGTGTAATTTGCATGACGCATGTGTCCGCTGCATCTGGGATATTAGTGAGTTCAGTTTCAAACAATCTAGGTGCAATTCTCAGTGACGCCAATACAACTTCTTACAACTAATCTTTGATAAACTGCATTATGAACGTAATTACAGAAACAAAAGCTTATTAAAATGTTGTCAGTCTTTGTTTCTGAGGTATATTTTGTGTCATTTTTGGTACCAATGATTAAATACTGCCTAAGACACATTACCCTGCCCGGGTAGCCTTTGTCCAATTGGTTTATTACACATTCTTCCTTTAGCCATTCTCAATCTATTCTCTAACAAATTCAAGCATGGCTGTTTAATTAAAAAGAAATTTAAAGAAAAGGATCAATTTTATGTTTTGTTTCTTTCCACTCAATATACTGGAAACATCCTAAACCGTGATTTGAATGTATACCCCTATTATACCCCTTTATACCCCATGTTACTGCGCTTGGGCTTGAAGGTGCGCTCCATCCACACATCAAATTATTATCTATTTATCACTATATATCCATCCATGACCTTGATCAGGTCATCATCAGGTCTATGTTCAAGTCCATCCCTTGCACATAATATATTGTTGTTTAGTTTAACATTTTACTGTTTGAACCACATTTGCAATTTATTGCAGATCATTGCATTAAATTATGAATAACAACCGAGTAATCTGTATTGTTCTCTTGGTATATATTTGTTGAATGTTTGCTGGGTCTTCTGTTTCTGTGTGCCATTTGGCAGTTATTGTTAGGAAAGATCAGTGGCTGGTCCTTCAAAAGGGGCTTCACTCGTAAAAAATAGGCTTCAAATAGAGCGATGTCTGATACTTATAATCTGTCTGGAGAACTTCAGATAACTGACTCTTACACTTGAAAAAATATTAGAAAACTTTTGCGCGTGATAGATAAGACAAGATGATGAGAAGTTGGAGTCAGGGTGTAAAAAGAGAAATTTAATCAAACAAAAATTGTATAATACACATGTAAAATGGTTAACATGGTTAATTACCCACCCTCATTTCAACTGCTATACTGATGTACTATAAAATATTTATTTACTATCACATATTTTTAAATATTATAAAATATTTTCGTGAACTATGAGTAACTTAATTGTGTTATATCAAAGTTAATACCAGACATTTATTTGTAAGAAAATGATGCAGCAGCAGGGCATTTGGTTTGGTTTACAGTTTTGTATAGCTAATTACAATTCAAGTATCCCTGTTTCATTCTGTTCTTCTTTCACCTCCTGTTTCTCATGTCAAAATGGTCCAATATCTTTGGGGTTCATAATTACCGGCCATATGACACAATCTTTTTTAAATTTGAAATTCTGATGATTGTCACTGCAAGTTGCTTTTGTGAGGAGTCTGGTACAGTTGGCAGTCATAAAGTCAATTCCTTTGACAGCCGCCATGGAATAACAACAGGCATCCATGATATGAAATCTGAGATCACTTGCCTTGTGTAACAGCTTTTGGAGAGTTCTATGGGGACAAAGCGATGAAGACAATCCTCTACAGTAAGAAGGGAGTGGTTTTCTGGCGATGGTAGGACTAAGGTTTTAGGCTAGGTGTAGGTTAAGCGTCTCATGTGGCAAAAGGTCTTATTAGTGTATGATCTTGTAGTGCTTTTATATTATTGTTAACAGTGTGTGTGTGTGTGTGTGTGTGTGTGTGTGTGTGTGTGTTGATGACTCCTTGGGTGGTGCTATATTATACCTACACAAGCTCCAGAGGTATCCAGTTAATAAACAATTATTGCTAATGCTTTGACTATCCCTAGTAAGCAATGAAAGCATCTTTAACCACACACACAATCCCCATGGTTTTAATAAAAGCCCATTTTAATCGCAACCAACCATATTATGATTTTTTTTTTTTTTTTTTAAACTTGTATCTATTTTCCCTTACCAACCCTATTGTCTGCCACTAGAGATCCATCCCATCATTACAAGATAAAAAAATGACATAAGGGAGAACATCATTAAAGAAATATTTATTCTGCTGAATGAATGAATTTTTCTCATCACCAAAATGTGAATGTCACACACAGTTTAAGCTTCCTTGTTGAATACCTGGGGATTTAAATTTAATCTCAAAATCAGAGAAGATTATTCATGTTGCGGATTGAAAGCTTGAGGGACAAACCATCTCACCTCACATATCAAAGTGTCTTATCTCACTCAAAGCATTAAACTGTCTGCAAACTTCACCTGAATTAAATCTTGCACTCTGAAAAAGAAAAAGTTTTGAGGAATCTGGAAGGGTCATCATGTTAACCACAATTGAGATTAGTTACACTACTTACTATTCTAATTTGATTTTGTGTAAAAAAAACTAAAATGATGGGTCAAATTAGCTTAGATTATTATTAGCTTAGCTGTATTTTATTGTATGGTACAGCTGTAGGTATCAGTCTGACCTCTGTCATAACAAAGAAAAACACTGAAATTGTCAAGTATCTACTTTTTCTTAATCTCTAGATTATTTTGACTGAATGTTGACTGAAGTTGCTTCTTTGGGTAATTAATGCACATAAACCAAACTATGAAACCACAGTTTGCACTAAATCATTTGAACAAAGCTAAGGAAGAATCAAGCCAAAGTAACTGAGGTTTTGATTGAAACTACACTATTACAACTTCAAGATCTAAGTTGGGCATAATGCTGTATGATTTAAAGCGGACCTGCTCATTTTAGACTGCATTTTAGCTTTACCAGGCATTGTTTGCTATGCAGTGCACTTGGGGGACCGCACAGTGTGTGCCCAGTGTTAGAAATTCCATCTTTGTTTGTTGTTGGCTTGCTGTCTTCAGCTGCTGTCTGTACACTGTAAACCAACCTGCACTGTACAAATTCAGATTGTATCACCACCAATCATTTACAGACCTAACTAGCCACTATAATGCACTGCTTCATTTAATCCTCATGTATTTATTCTACCTCAAGCCTGACATAACCTGCAAACTCTCACAATTTTACATGTGAAGTAAATTTACAACCAAAAACTTCCAAATTAACCAGCTGCTAACTACAAACTAACTACTGATAAATTGAGAATTTATTTTAGGCCTGTGCAACTAAAGAGAGTCCATCTGGTGTCACAATCTAAGGTTTGAGCAGAATACAAATCAGGTGAAATTTGTGAAAGCATCCATGTAGCTCCATTGGTCTGATTTAGTCACATTTCCTATTTGTTGTTTCTGTAGAAGATCTGCCACACTGAGAACAATTAATTTCTGGTGAGGATATTATTCTGTAGGAGAATAAACCCAAAAAGCCAACATGTGTTGCCCAAATGAAAGAAGCATTGGGTCTGATCATGTGTTTCTGGAAGAAAGACAGATAAGCCTTAAAGAGAGATGCTCACAGCATGCTCAGCCATGCATCTTTACACTCAAAGACACACATACTGTATATAAATGAATACAAGGAGAATTCCCCCATATTTTCTTTCCCCTCCATTTTTTCAACTGCACAGATACATACAACTGTATTAAAATGATGTCCTACCGTGGTGTTCTCCTCTCTGTCTTGGAGATGGTTTCATTTTTATCTCTATTCCAGTGATTTATAGGGCCAAGAGGCTGCTATTAGTTAGCTTAAAAAATGGCTGTGCACTGAGAAATACCAGCCTTGATTGGACCAGACATGTTCCTCCTCCTTACTTCCTGCAGCCAAGAAAACCCAAACGCATACAGCAATCCACACATTACATGCACACACATACTCTCTCTACTATGTTTGCTGCAGTTAACATAATATAGTAATATAGCACAATATAATACGATATATTAGTCAGTGAATTAGTCCACAAAATTAATCTCCATTTTGATAATGTAAAAATCATTCTAGTTGTTTTTAAAGTAAAAATGCCAAATATTTGATGGGACGGTTCCTAAATTTGTGCAAAGCAGTTGTCTTATGCCAACAAAGTTGCACTCACCACTCATGAGTGGAGCAACGTCAACCGTACAACCTCATCTGACTGACTACTATTTGGGACAGTTTCAGTAGGCCAGTAGGTCATAAAAATGCAGTCACCATTTATTTGTAGGGATATGCAGATATGCTGCCAATGGTGTGGTAAGAGCAACTATCTTATCCTTGTTAGTCTTTGTTTTCCCATGTGGTGTCATACAGTTGAACTAAGTGCTTTAATGTGCAGATGAACTAGTATACCCACATTTTGGTTTTTCATTTATTTTTGACAATCATGTGATGGCAGCAAGAAATATAATCCAGTTAAATGGATCTTTCTTTCTTTCTTTCTTTTTCTTTCTTTCTTTCTTTTTACACTTTACTCTTTTGTGATATGTCAAACCTGTTGCCTTGTCTAATGTATTACGATAGGGTTACATTTATAATAGCTAATGTGACATCCATAACAAGGACAATAATGTGAGGAACCAAATGCAGAGACTGAAATTTATAGGCCATGTAATGAACAATGAGAGAGGGAGATGGAGATGATTGAGATGTAAGGAAAAGAGGGGAGAAATTGAGCTGTGAAAATGAAAAATAAAGCAAATACGAGAGAAGAGGTGGTGATAAGGGAAAGAAAGGAAGAGCTTTATAAAGAGATACTAAAAAGGAAAAGGTGGAGCGAGGGTAAAAAAGGAAGAGACTGAATAGAGAGGATAAAATGGAATGAGATAACACTGAAAGGAGATGCCAAAGGAGTGAAAGAGGGCAAGAGGTAGGAAAGGACAGGTAGCAAACAGATAAGGAAACAGAGAGAATGACTTGGAGTGACTATAAAAAACAGAGACATGCAGAAAAATACCCACACATGAGATTACAATAGGTGCTAAACCAATCCCTTTTAAGCTGACATATGGTATGAGACAGGGACACAAAGAGTCAAACACTTCAAACAGACAGAAACAGATTCGACACAAAGACTTGACTGGAAGTCCCAAGGCGGTCTCACCTCATGAGAAAAATCCAGGTTCATTCAACTACAAAGTTTTGATTTTAGACATCAGGAAACATGAATCTGCACTGTGATGCTGAGTAGGATCCAAGAAAACACAGAGTGTAACTTCTGTCATCAAAATTTTATATGTACTTAGCCAAAGGAAAAACACACATACCAAGAAAATCTGCTGCTAGAAAGGGCAGAAATAATCCACTCAACCTGGCCACAGACTTAAGGAAATTATACTCAAATCATTCTCTAAAAGCTTGGAGAGGCAGAACTGAAGAACAGAAAATATAAAAACAGGCTAACATATAAGACAAATGATAGGGCAGGCAGATCAGTCGTCTCAAAGAGTTGAAAACCAGCCCACCATCAAGAATATCGCTGAGTGACGGTTGTCCAGAATCAGCACATCAGCGGTCAGATTTTAGATATAGTCACTTCTTGTGTGTGCAGAGAAGATTTTCCACCATACCCATAAACAGAAATGTATTTGACCATTTAGGAAAATCCTATAATGTGTCAAGTTAAGGAAAACAGATGGTCTCCTGTTGCTGCTCCACTTTGTGATTTAGGCTGAAAAGGTGATAGTCTCTTGCCTAGTACAGCTTAAAATACGATCACTTCAACTAAGCAGTCTTTGTTGTTCAGCAGTCATGATTTATTTCCTCTTGCCTAAAGACCTCTTTCCAATGCCAAAATCAAAACTCTCTCAAAGGCTTTCTTACAAAGGGAATTTTACCCCTAAACCTCGCAGCACTAATACCATTTTGCTCCCATTAAACTACAAAGGACTAAGGGCTAAAAGCTCTAATCTGACCTTCTGACTGCCTGCTTTTCCACTCCGTTGCCCTGCCTGTCTGTCACTTGAGCCCTCTGCACATTCCCGTATTCTCGCAAATTACTGTATATTGGTGTGTCTGTCTGCCCTCCTTATCTCACTATCTGTTTGTTCTGTCAGTCTGTCTGTCTCTCTCTATCAGCATTAGGACTATAAGCTGTAAAAAGGTGCAGTCCGCCTAATAAAGGGGCTCTATTAAATTAAATACAGCCTCGAGGAGGTAAAAAGCCTAAATCTTCATCGTCTGTCACCGCAAACCAAGGTCGCCTGAGTGTGTGCGTCCATGCATGCGCATGCTTGTCAGTCACTTTTCAAGGTCACAACTAGCCTTTAATGCGGTAGACTGGAAGAGAATGTGAGTTAGAAAAAAAAACAATTAGATAAAGAGTGAAAAGTAGGAGAAAGGAGAGATGAAAAACAAAGAAAAAAAAGGCGGAAAGAGAAAAAAAAACTGCTGCAGGCATGAAGAAAAGGCATAACGACTATCACTCCCAAATACTCTGACTGAGATTCCATTTGAGAAAAATGCATTGAGTATTTGAAAATCACAAATTCTGATCCATCTTTAAAAACATAGCTATTTGCAGGAACCAAAGTGTCCTTTACTTTTATGACAGCAATAAATTTGGTCAGCATGGTGTCATTCACGTGTGGGACAGTAATTTCTTTGACTGTGGAGCATTAAATGAGCATAACACTTTTCAAGCAGCTACTTTTGTACAGCATAACTTGCGTTGAATTATGCAAATTATAATTTTTAGTGTAACATTTGTGCATGATTATTATTATTTTTTTTTTACATCTTATTTGTATACTTCTATGAATTCTTGCCTTTTGTTACACAGTGTAAAACAGTGTATGGCCTTCTGTCCATACACTGTTTGTGAAGGGAAACCAAACAAAACATCCCTCATGGACCGAGTTTGACTCTTTTCTCTTTTGGAGAAACTCTCAGTTACTATTTTTATTTTTAGATATTTTTTTGTGAACAAATAAAATCTATTCAAGTACTGTCTCATGTGTAAGCTACTAACAGACTAAGCAACTCAAAAGGTGAAATTAGAGCTTTTCTTTAACACTGGCAGGCAGTGTCAAGCTTGTGTGTGTGTAGGTGTGTGTGTGTGCGTGTGCGTGTGTGTAAGGTTAAAATGCAGAATGTTTCACAAGCTGAGGTCTTGAAAGTTCATACACAATGTCAGCACAAAGGATGCATGAGTGATTCTGCGAGTGTGTGTGAGTGAGCAAGAGAGAGGAAAAAAAGTGTGTGTGTGTGTGTGTGTGTGTGTGTGTGTGCTGCAATGTTAGCACGCCCTTGGTGCCCTCTCCCCAATCAATCTAAGAAGGAAGTGTTAGGTTAGTCCCGCCCCTCTGCCAGGGCTAAACCAATTAATATTAATCAAGCATTGATTAAGGCTTTAACACTGGCCAGCCATTATTCAGAACACCATCCTTCCCTCCATTCATCCTTATTCCTCGATCCTGTACTCTTTCCATCCACCTTCTCACTTTCTGTCCCTTCGTCCTGCTCTCCTTCTCCTTGAATACCCAGACTGTCATCCTGCATACACCTCTCTCCTTCTTCACTTTTTTCTTTGTAAAGCAACTCACTGATTTCCTTAATCCTCATTTCCCATCAACTGGTAAATACAAACCCATGTATCCTTCCCTCATGTTCCTTTCTTTAATTTCTTTCTCCTCTACTTTCCTTCCATTACATTTTCATTATTCCTTGTATTCAACTATCCACCCATCCAGTTCCAAGAGGGGGAGAGGATAAAAGGAAAAGAGAGTGAGAGAAGGAGATGGAAGAATACTGAATAAGGGGAGGGGAGTAAAGAGAAATGGAGAGCAGGACATGGGCTGCTCAATAAAACACAATAGGCCATTGTTCTGACATGACATTACTCACCTGTGCAGAGAACAGAGAGAAGAGGGAGTTTGGGGGTAAAAGAGAAAGAAGAAGAAGAAAAAGAGAAGATGAGAGAGAAAGATAGAAAGGAAAGACAAAGGCAGCACAGAGGGGGGAAAAGAAAGAGTGGTGGAGGGAAGGCGATGGCCATCTGCCACAGCAACATCAGGACAGAAAACTAACTTTTCTTTTTGGCCACCTGCTCTTGGGTTACTTCATCCTAAAATGAAGCCTGCCTACTACAATAAAAATACAAATTTGCTTTGCTAAATTACACTGACATGAGGAAGAGTCATGTTGGATTGCTGGGCACATAAAGAATACGCTAAGGCCAAGAACACTCGGTAAGGTTGTGCTTTTCACCACATCTCATTTTTCAAGTCAGTTTATTTTTTTGATATCTAAATAAGGCCACTGTCACTGAGCATTTATATTTTTGCTTTTTTAATGCTGTGCACATTATTTGCTTATAGAGACTATACACTATAATTTCAGGGAAAGATTATGGTTTTGGCAAAAAAAAACAAAACAAAAAAAAAACAATGCAACTAAAATTCTATTAAAGGGTAACTTCACACAATCTTATAATTTGTTGTTAATTCCCATAAATTCTTAATAACTTCTATAATTACCATGGCAATTTTCCAATTTGGAATATTTCCAAAATTCCCCAGCTCAACTTCCCATGGAACGTTTCTGGAAATTTACCAGAACTTTTCAACCCCTTTGCAACCCTAGTCCTAAATCTCTAGTGGTCTCCAGAAATATGACCTGGTTTACTGTTAAAAGGATGTATGGATAGATAGATATATATCAAAATAAAAATAAATAAATGTAGCAAACAGCAAAATGTCAGGGAAATTACACTGTAATTTTCAACAACAAAACAACAAACCCATTCCCCTTTCATTTCCTCTCTTCTACATGCAATCTGTACTGTACACATTCACAAACCTGAAATAAAATAAGAAATAATTACATTCATTGTTATAATCACACACCGTCACTAAAATACAGTGCGTACAGTATTCACACACACTCACTACATTGGCGATAGCTGGCAGAAATGTGTTGTTAGACTGCTAAGCTTGTCTTACTTTCAACACTGCATCAACTTTGTCAAACTGTAATCCAACTATTTTCTATTTCCCCAAGGACATTTTTAATGGATAAGATGTGACCACATTTTTTTCCCTCATACCCTTTCTGTCAGCGCAGCACTGAAATGCCAGCTCTAAAAAAAGTGTTGTTTTTTTATGCTGTTGTTAGTGATGGTGGTGGTAGTAGTAGTTGTGGTTTTTATACATTTGTAAATGAAAAATCTATCTCCCAGTCCTCTGTGAAGTCAAACACTGAAATTATTCCAAACAGAAGGAGGCAGGCAATCGAGTGGCTTTTCTCTGCAAAGAATGGCCCACTGGAAGGCGGATCTGGTTGATATATCACTGACAGATCATTATTCTTTTGAAACTGAACAGATTTGATTTGCTAGAAACAGGTGCAATTCAAGTACCCATTTATCAACACAAAAAGACTGAAAAAAAAAAAAAAAAAAGAACAGGAATGTTGGAGCTTCCAAGTTTTCCAGAGTACTGCCAAACACAGTAAAACCATCAGTCACTTATCATCTTAATAAAAAGAAAATAAGTTAACGTAGCTTAATCCTCAGAAGCAATTAAAAAAGGTCCAGTCTGTAAGATTCAGTAGGTTTACAGAATATGGTAGAAATGGAATATTAGATACATACTTATGTTATAATTAGTGTATAATCACCTGAAAATAAGAAGAATGAGACCTTACAACGAGCCATTTATATTTACAGACACTGCAGGTACTCTTCCACAGAATTTGCCATGTTGAACTGCCACGTTTCTACATTAGCCTAGAATGGACAAACCAAACACTGTGGCCATTTAATTAATTCTTATAAAGGGAACGCAAGTCAGGGGAGGGATAGCAATCTGCAACAAACCCTAGAAACATCTTAATCCTACACACTGATCCTTTGAAATTGTAGTAATTACCCCCAGTTAGTTACATAAACTCATGTTGGTGAATATATTGTTATAAAACTTTTTTGTTTGTGATCAAAAGATATCATTTTATTTTTAATTTAAGTTAAGGTAGTGTAAAAGTAGGAAGTTAGAGTCTTGATTTCATGGAGCCTTTCTGAAAGCTGAAAAATTAAGATTTAAAATGTTTGAGTGCAGAGGTTTTGTAAAGTTGTTTGGGGAGTTTTGCTTTTGTTTAAGTTATGACTGTTCAGCACTGAACATAAGATTCACATTTAATTGAACAAATAATTACAATTCCGTGACCACATTATGATATGTTTATGGAAATAGAGTGTAATTTTAAACAAATTGAATGGAATTGATACTATTCACTTATTACACTTAGGTTTCCATAACAATAAATACTGGAGTTAGTTATACTCTATTCAAAGTTTTAACATTGTAATGCTTAAATTTGATATACTTTGATTAAAAAAAAAAAATATATATATATATATATATATATAATAAACCATGCATGAACTTGAGTAAATGTTTATATACAATGCTAATTGCTAATTTTCTCAATCCAGTCCAAGTTTCATGGTCTCACATCTGAGTCACGACCATTGTTGTATTGGTCTTTTCACGGTTTTACATAAACCTTTAAAACTATTGTTTACATAACTTCAACAGATATCAGAAAATAGCACATTTTGTAGCCAGACCTTGACATACCAGACAGATGATATTCTTGCAGTAGATACTGTCCTACACCTAGACAGGTGAGCAGAGGTCACATAATTATTCCATAGACCTAGACAAATGAGGTGCAGAATACACAATTAGATAGAAACACAGCCCACAGGAATGAAATAGCATTCACTATATCCCAGGCACATTGTTAAGACAGGTTTTATGAACAGCTCCAAAGGAGCTTTTCCCAACTTGTCTCTCAGGTCCCATTTACATGTGATATTAAAATGTCATCTACACCCAAAAATCTTATTCTGATAAGAAAACAAAAAAGTTCACGTAAGCCTACAAATTAAATATGAAACAGGAGCACAAAGGTGTAAATGTAAATCGCACAGTATGTTCTAGTTGATCTGTTCATGGGATGAAGACAGCATCATCACTTGTAGATATAGCTGCGGGTGGAAAGCATGAATGAACAAACCTACAGGCCTGTGTAATATTGGTTGCTTGTACCGAATGGAGAAAAAAGAAAAATGGCTTACTGAAGCCACAGCACTGTGTGCCATAGGCCTATGGCATGCACATCTCTTCTCGCAAGACGCCTGGGTCATGTTTGCCACGTTTTCATAAATGCCTGCATTCAAAACTATGTAATTCCTGAGATATGGAACTGCAGCAATGTTTAAAAGGAATTTAAAAATAAGCAAAGAAAAACAGGACACATGAGCAGCCACACAATCGTGCAGGTTTTAAACAGACCCTCAGGTTATGTATGGAAGAGAACTAAAGGTAACATTAGCAACCAACATCCATCACAGTCTACAGACCTAACTTTGACTCATTGTACCCAATTTTTCACTTCACAGGAAAAATGGTAACAACCATTGCAACTGTGTTCACTTAACTTTGGCTCCTAGAATCAAATATTCTAAATACCATCAACTGATTTGGATTTTAGACGACGTTTTCAACTATAAATTGACTATAAATTACATCAGGTTGAGACAGACCGTGGTTGATGTTTGATTTGGTTGTAAAAATAAATCTGACAACTAGAGCTTGCTCTGAAATAGGGGCATGGTATTGCCCCTATTTCATTAATATGGAGTATTAATTTAATCTAATTTTTTATTTTAGAAACTTTATTAATCACGTTTTAACCCATCCAGGCTGGCACCTGTTGGAACACACACATGCACATGCACAGGGTCACACACTCAAATTGACAGATGCCAGATTCACTGGAGCTGCTTTACAAAATGCTGTCTTCGACTGTTTGACTCGTGTAGAGAGACTTTGCAGCTGTAGGCTCGTGATCTTACCCTTACCCCTTAATGATTTCTTGTGATCATCACTTACTTAATGAGTCTTCTTTCCACTGTTTAGTTTTCCCCACTCTTTAGCGATAGCTCTGCCGGAAAATAAAAGTTTAACTTAAGTTCCGACTGAAACAGGATCGGGACTTAAAGTGATGACTGGAGCTGGACTGGCAATAACAAAATCACCACCAGCATGGAGAGAATGCAGATAATGATGGACAGTATGTATCTGCTGTAAGACATCTTAACTGACAATCCAATGTCAGCAATGATCCCTCAACTCAACACAGCAAGGCAACATATTTCCTATAATCTGGGACTTTCATAATCCTATGAATACATCAGCAAAAAGCACTGCCAGCAAAGGATGCCTTCATTAAGGGAACAATGTTTTCCCTCTCTCTCTCACCCATTTGATAATGTCAGTATTCTTAGCCTGTGAAATAAAAGAATTTCCCTTTCTTTGACAGGGAACCCAAAACAGAGACAATCTTTTCATTTGTTGGGGGACGGAGGGTGTTGGGTCCAGAAATTATTTCTTTGTTCACTCATCTGTGCCGCAAAAACTTTTAGATGTCCCTGCTTTGATCTGGCGATTTAAGAAAGCATTCTGAGAGGGAACCCGACAAGGAAAGAAAGAGATGTGCTCCTGTGCACAATCGAAAACACCGGCAAGCCACAATCATTCAGGTGGAGAAAGAGAGTGAGAGAGATGGAGAAGGCAACAAAAGAGACACTTTTTTTCTCCAAATCAGCCCACTTCCACCTTTTGTCATTCATTTTTTCTTCATTTTCAAACACTTTTCATCTCTTGCGCATGTTTCCACTCTCCTGCTGCAAAACAACATCAAGCGATTTATAAGCATGGCTGCCTCCTAAAATGGAACCCAACTTCCCTTCAGCCTCTCCAAAGGAGGAGCCTCAAACTTAACCACGCAGACACACACACACACATAAAAAAAACACCATCAAACTGTTCTATATTAAAGCCTGCACACGTCCACCTCGTTTATCCACTGCATGCACATACCCTAAGAGAAATATTTCACACAAACTGCTTTTCTTTCATTTATAAACTTTTTCTAAATTTCTAGAGTTTTGCTTTATTCTCCACATAAACACAGCGTGGAGATTCTTTAACCTCACCTAACACTTTTCATGTCAGAATGATTTTATACCGTGAATTGATGCGGCCTAACTACAACTTAATTAGTTAAAGAAAAGAGCAGGTCAGTCTCAGCAGCTATAATAGAGCTGTAAAACAACTTTATCACTTATTCAATAGCAAAACTTAAGTTGGAAAATCAAATTTAAAATGTTGAGAGATCAGAGTGATTGAGGGTAAACAGAAAAAGAGAGCAACATTAAATCATGATTGAAAAATATGATCCTGAAAAACGTGAGGAAATGAAAGAAAGAATGTGCACAAAATGAAGAGAAGTAGGAAGCAGAGAGCAGCGCCTCGAATAAATTCGGAGGTAAATCAGTTCCAGTGGTTGCTTCCTGAAAAGTAGTTTGGCTGCCTGGAGACGGATGGTATCCCAGGACCAAACCCAGCACCACTGCAATTACTGGGCCATAATTTTACTGTCATTGGTGTTTCTGGGTCTTGCAGTTTTGGAAGAAGAGAGGAGAGGCAGAT
Organism: Argyrosomus regius; assembly: GCA_946959425.1. Lineage (NCBI taxonomy): Eukaryota > Metazoa > Chordata > Actinopteri > Sciaenidae > Argyrosomus > Argyrosomus regius. The sequence continues at coordinate 15,326,071 of OX336890.1, forward strand.
GGACAGACACAGAAACAGCCTAGATATACTGTATGGCAGGCCTAAATATGAAGATAAAAGTATAGAGATAAGACATATAAGAGGTTGCAGGGCATTTAAATACCATTTAGCTGTATTCTGACTGTATCCTGATGGAAATTAGTCTACAGTATGTGTAGTTAACATGTACATTTGCCACTTTTACCAATAGGGTTGATAATTACACAGACACAGGAGCCAACACAATCAATATGCTCACTCCACCCAATCTGGTGTTTTCTTTCTAAAACATGAAAGCAGTTTTGTTAGAGAATTAAATAATTAAAAATACATTAAAAGTGCCCCTTAATGTTGAAAATTAAACATCCACACTCCATAAAAGCCTGAGGCTATCCAATGTTAAACTGTACTCAGTAGAAATTTGATTTGGAGAGTGGTGGCATTGAGCAAACCGATTCTGTGTGTTTCTAGAAAATGTTACAACAACTAGGAAACATAATTTATGTTATGGTGACGTGTTTTGCTTGCAGATTTGGTATGCCATATTTTAGGGGAGTCTGAGAGAGTGAGAAGCACTGGCATTTATATCACTTTATACAATTGGATTAAACCCACCAGAAAACAAACACCATAAACCTGTTGTAATTTCTCATTCAGAGAGACAGAGACAGATATGAGTCATCATCTTAAACCTAAAGCAAACTCTTGGTCATAAAGAAAACCCTTAAAGTAGAGGGACAAAACAAACAATAAAAAACACACATGCTGTTAAGTGGGGGGAAATAAAATCGATCCTTAAAGCTGTTTACTCCTGTTTTGTTTAGAATTAAATGCTTGCTGGTAATATTGTTGTTTGTAAAGTGATACTGTCTGCCTGAAGCCTGAAAGAGACAAAATCAGAATGCACATCTAATGCATTTTTAAAGAAATATTTAAAAAAAAAAAATAAATAAATAAATAAATAACAAGAGAGCAAGATTAAAATAAAGAATGACAAACACAGAGTAAAATGAATGGATCAGCAAAAAGAGAGTAACTGAGACAGGAAGAGCAAGAAAGGTAAAAAGAATGAAGCGGAAAAAGACAGGAACAGGTCACATGGAGCTTAGCCCTTAAATGGGCAAGCACATGTAAAAATTTTAGGAAAATAATTAATTGCTATTTTCTAATGTATCTAGGCTAAAATAACACAATTTCATGATTTTTTTCAAAATATGACCTTTATTTTCCATTTTACAGTTTGTATCTCCCAGGATACATTGCCCGTTTGGGGTATAAATTTACCATTTTCCAATTATTCAAATATTTCATTTGTAAACTTTTAAAACATATTATAAGCAATTCATTAGCTACTCTCTTTCATGTCTTGTATACAAAGTTTCAAAAAAGTGGGGGAAAAAGTGAACACAAGTTATTCAAACCACAAGAACCACCAAACTATTTATAATTTTACACAAACTCCTGTGTGTCTGTGTGCGAGTCAGAGAGACTAACACACATGACCATACAACAGATCATGTTTTGTTGCAGACAGATGCTGTACATACAATATCTGCACCAAAATCACTGGATCTCTTACATAACAATTCACTATACTACTCTAATCATTACCTGAACATCTTCCCTCTTTTACTGTGGTTTGCTCCCTCTTCTGCCTCATCACTTGAGCTATCACTGAGCTGGTCACTGGTGCTGCTGTCCTGATTCTGGCCCTCTGTATATAATTCATCTACTTCTTCTTCTTCACTGGTTCCCCTTATCTGAATCAGATATTTAACACCTTTATATTATTGATTATCTAGGCTTCAAAACATAATTATATCTGAGAGTGATAATGCCTGTTATACCCCTATCTGGACAACGTAACCCCCAGGATACAGACATTCAATGTCTGTTTATCAGAGATCTGTAAATATAATTTATTATTTTTCAACAAGAATACATAAAATTATGCTTAAAGAACAATATTTTCAAAAACAAATGCCCCCAAAACACAATTAACACGAAAAATAACAACTCTTACCTCATGGCCAGTGTCTCTGTCCACGTGGGCTGCCATTTTGGAGTTTGACAAAAATGTATCAATTTAGTTTTGAATGCTGCCATGAAGTCACATGACTTGGGTACTTGACCCATCCCCCCTTAAAACTTTCTCATGATATTAAGTGCAGATACTTGATGCCCCTCCCATCCCCCGTAGCCAGACAGCCTGCAAAATGTCTATATCCCCCCCCCCCCCAAAGAAAAAAGCACACACTTTTTAAAATTCCCCCCCCTCTTCCCCCCAAAGATAACCCTTATTTTAAGGATAGATATATGAAATTTACCTTTAGACAGGGGAGAACGCAAATGTACTGCCAGATCCCGTTCCCCCTCTGTTCCATGGGAAAGGAGGCTCACACTCTTCAAATTCACACTTTTTTTTTTTTTTCCCCAAAAAAAATACCTGTTTTTTTTTTTGTGTTTTTTTTAAAATTTTTTCCTTTTTAAAAGGGGGGAACGCACTCTGACGGCTTGGAATGTGACTGCCAGATCCCGTTCCCCCTCTGTCCGCGGGAAAGGAGGCTCACGCATCTTTCAAATTCGCACTGCTGACTTCTTTCCCCGCAACAGATAAGCCCTGTGATTTTCAGGCTGATATCATGAAATTTGACCGTTTAAGACAGGGGGAACGCATCCTGATGGCTTGGAATGTGACTGCCAGATCCCGTTCCCCTTCTGTTCCACGGGAAAGGAGGCTCACACATCTTTCAAATTCGCACTGCTGACTTCTTTCCCCGCAACAGATAAGCCCTGTGATTCTCAGGCCGATATCATGAAATTTGACCGTTTAAGACAGGGGGAACGCATCCTGACGGCTTGGAATGTGACTGCCAGATCCCGTTCCCCCTCTGTTCCGTGGGAAAGGAGGCTCACGCATCTTTCAAATTCGCACTGCTGACTTCTTTCCCCGCAACAGATAAGCCCTGTGATTTTCAGGCCGATATCATGAAATTTGACCGTTTAAGACAGGGGGAACGCATCCTGACGGCTTGGAATGTGAGTGCCAGATCCCGTTCCCCCTCTGTTCCGCGGGAAAGGAGGCTCACGCATCTTTCAAATTCGCACTGCTGTCTTCTTTCCCCGCAACATATAGGCCCTGTGATTTTCAGGCTGATATCATGAAATTTGACCTTTTCAGACAGGGGGAACGCATCCTGACGGCTTGGAATGTGACTGCCAGATCCCGTTCCCCCTCTGTTCCATGGGAAAGGAGGCTCACACATCTTTCAAATTCACACTGCTGACTTCTTTCCCCGCAACAGATAAGCCCTGTGATTTTAAGGCTGATATCATGAAATTTGACCGTTTAAGACAGGGGGAACGCATCCTGACGGCTTGGAATGTGACTGCCAGATACCGTTCCCCCTCTGTTCTGCGGGAAAGGAGGCTCACGCATCTTTCAAATTCGCGCTGCTGACTTCTTTTCCCGCAACAGATAAGCCCTGTGATTTTCAGGCTGATATCATTAAATTTGACCGCCCTTAAATGGGCAAGCACATGTAAAAATTTTGGAAAAATAATTAATTGCTATTTTCTAATGTATCTAGGCTAAAATAACAAAATTTCATGATTTTTTTCAAAATATGACCTTTATTTTCCATTTTACAGTTTGTATCTCCCAGGATACATTGCCCATTTGGGGTATAAATTTACCATTTTCCAATTATTCAAATATTTCATTTGTAAACTTTTAAAACATATTATAAGCAATTCATTAGCTACTCTCTTTCATGTCTTGTATACAAAGTTTCAAAGTGGGGGAAAAAGTGAATACAAGTTATTCAAACCACAAGAACCACCAAACTATTTATAATTTTACACAAACTCCTGTGTGTCTGTGTGCGAGTCAGAGAGACTAACACACATGACCATACAACAGATCATGTTTTGTTGCAGAAAGATGCTGTACATACAATATCTGCACCAAAATCACTGGATCTCTTACATAACAATTCACTATACTACTCTAATCATTACCTGAACATCTTCCCTCTTTTATTGTGGTTTGCTCCCTCTTCTGCCTCATCACTTGAGCTATCACTGAGCTGGTCACTGCTGCTGCTGTCCTGATTCTGGCCCTCTGTATATAATTCATCTACCTCATCTTCTTCGCTGGTTCCCTCATCTGAATTAGATGAACCATCAGGTGGCAACACAACATATGCCACCTCTCTCTTTCTTGTACCATAGAAAGTACTGGTAGGAAACATATGTACACTGGTGAATTAATCAGTAATACACATTCAAGAGTAAAATGAAGTGTAATCAATATTTAACACCTTTATATTATTGATTATTTGTAGAGTATAGGCTTCAAAACAATTATCTGACAGTGATTATGCCTGTTTTTATACCCTTATCTGGACAACATATCCCCCAGGATACAGACATTCAATGCCTGTTTATCAGAGATGTGTAAATATAATTCATCATTTTTCAACAAGAATACATAAAATTATGCTTAAAGAACAATATTTTCAAAAACAAATCCCCCCAAAACATAATTAACAAGAAAAATAACAACTCTTACCTCATGGCCAGTGTCTCTGTCCACGTAGGCTGCCATTTTGGAGTTTGACATAAATGTAAATGTGTTTAGTTTTGAATGCTGCCATGAAGTCACATGACTTGGGTACTTGACCCATCCCCCCTTAAAACTTTCTCATGATATTAAGTGCAGATACTTGATGCCCCTCCCCCCTACAGCCTGCCAAATGTCTGTATCCCACAGGATAGAGAAAGCATTTAAGGGTTAACAACATCCAATATGATTTTGGAGTTGCTGGCAAAAACAATTCTGATCCCTCACTGGGTTTACAGGGAATGCACAACATTGAGTTCATTAGTACAGAAGGGTCCAAGGCCATCAGTAAAAACCAGACATAGAGGTGATCCAAATGGTTGATTGGCTAGTGGAGAGCTCATTTCCGTCAAAATAGAAATTACCTCTCCACCGGACAGTCCAATTGTGCAATAGGCCCACACAACTTGGTTGAGTTACTACATTATGTTTTTCAGAAGTGATGTTGTTGTGAGAGAAGCCACACTGCAAATATCTTCCTTAAGTCATCAGACAAACAAACAAAAAAACAACAACAAGATATTAACAAGTGTACGGCTGATGTAATGTCTTACACAGCAAAGAGAGAGATGGAGAGACAGAAACTGTGACCCAATAAGAAAAGAAGAAAAACTGAGCCAAAACTTGAGAGAGGCAGGATAGGCCAGCACACAAAGCATCGCTTGTCTCTGTCAAGGCAACACGCTGGACGACTGTGGGGCTCCCATGGGATTCAGCCTGGCTGTGAATGTAAATAAGTCTTACAGTATCAAGGCACAGAGCAGACCTGAAGGGAGGATGAGAGGGGGAAAAAAACGAGTGTAGAGAAACGTCAAGCATGGAGAAAAAAAGTAATTTTCACTGAGAAGGGTCATGTAGGGATGACGCACGCACACACACACACACACACACACACACACACACGCACGCACGCACACAAGCACACACACACATGCACAGATAGATGGCTGATGCTGGGATGTAATTTGTATCAGCTATTTGTAGGACCACCAGAGATATACAGGTACAAACATGCATACAAAATGTGGACGTACAGAGGAACATGGATGCACCTGCAGCACAAATCCACAAACACATACACCCGCAGCACGTACACTATGTAAAATGTCACCAACCCTCATGGGGAAATTTACATGCACCAACATTCAGACAATGAAGCATACACAGATATGCACCAGCGCTGTCAAAATTTGCCAAAATAATGTTTGATTATTCCTTTTAACACACTGTGAAACTATCCCAATATCTATTTTTGCACGTCTATGAGAGGACAATCAATACAACAAGACGTAACTAAAGTTGACCCCTATGTGCTTTGCTAAGGGCATTGTCTCATTTTCAGTTGCCAGTGCATCTGTGTTACTCTAGGTCAACCCATTTCATTTTGTTATATTCTTCACTACAGCCACTAATTATCTGCTATACATTTAAACGTACACTAGTACTGCTCAAGTACTCATCGCTCTCTTCTTTCAGCAACTTTCTCACTAATCCTACAGTTGTTTACATGCGATTCAGTTCTGCTAGCTTCAGTACATAGCTTAGCAGCTAATGGTGGCTTCTCTCTCTCCCTCTCACTCCCCTGCTTTCTCTTGCACAGTGTGTCAAATGTTTAACTATTCCTCTGTCAGTGTAACAAATGTAGTGTAGGCTCAAAGTGTAAGGTTGGCTCAACACAATTAAATCTGCAGTAACGTTAGTTATCCAGCCTCCAGTAGCTGATGTAACTAATGTTATGATTTGGCACGATTGGATTATTGCCAAATGAGGCATTTTAGAGATTGCTTGGTTGTAAATCATTCTCTCTGTGGCCGAACTAGTTTGTGAACTCTCTGCCATCATTACCACAGAGTAGTTATTATTTGCTTGTTACAACTTCAGTGAAGTGACATTGTGTGATTCCTGCCAATCATGCAGTGCGATGGCCCAAGTCCACGCCAAACAGAAAGCAGTTGGTGGTGCTTCTATTCATAAGTAAACAGTGAATAAGTGGACCCTGATCTTTTTTTTCTTTCTACTATTTGATTATATATTCAAATGTGGAATAGTGGTTGACAGTCCCAACATGCACACAATGGGGAAATCAAGCAAAGACACATGTATGCAAACACTCAACAGTAAGGGGTTCGCAGTGGTGTCCCCCAAAAAACACAGTGACCTTCGGCAGAGAAGTTGAGCCGGATCCAACTTTTGGAGAAACACAGTCCAACGTCACACTTCGTCCACCTATCAAACCCTGCCACAGTCAGCCTGAAATGTCACTGAAACTGAAGCTATCCAGGTGGATTCATGGAATAACTTATGATACTCTACCAGCTTTCTTTATTTCATGTACCCAGCTTCTAGATATGTATATGTGTCTGGCTTCCAATTTACGCTGCTAAATGGTGACATGAAGAAGTTTAATTTAATTTGTTTCCGATGAGCGTCGGCTTCGATAAAGGTGGTTAACCAGCTAAATAAAAAGTTATTTCCTGATTGTTTAACAGCAGTTACGTTAAACACAAATAGCACACCCCCAGCACCCCACCCCGCTGCACAATCCTGCAGCGATTCACCACAGCGCCTGATCCTGTCTGAATGCAGCCTAAGGTGTGTATCAATGTAGCCATGCATCACCAAGGCTGGGGGGGGGGTATAAGGAGAAAAGAGACAAGGAGGGTCAAGGAGATGGATGGTAAGAAACAAAAGGGGAAAGGCAGGAGTGATGAGTGGCATTATGGCCTAACAAGACAGTGTGTGATAGGTCAGCTAGATAATTCATAAACACACCAGCTTCCTCTTATTATTTTGCTTTTAGCAAACAGGGTGTAAAAGTCTATATACTGGATTTCAGTTATTTTTCTTCTGCTACAGTTAAACACCGACTATGATTTTAAGTTCCCTCAGACAAAGTGGCAATACAACAATATATCAACAAAAAGATACCCATTTACACATCACAATGCACATTTTAAGACATTAATATGACACTTTAAAAAACAAAGGGTGCTTTCTAGTCATAAACCCTTCAACAATGTACATCAAAGTTAGAAAAAAATGGAAATTTGACTCTTTTTTACCCCCAGGAGAAGGAGAGGAGAGGGGAATTTCTGTGTCAAAATGTTACATGGCTCTTTGACAACAACAGAGCAAAAAAAGATAAAGACTTCAGACAAAAAAAATTGAGTATCAGTCACTCTTTATCGCTGAAAAGTGACAAATCAGGCAGCACTGATCTTTCTCTCTATGCCTCTCAGTCGCTTCACGGGGAGCTAATATTAGGCATGTGAGCTATTTATCATTTCATGATCATGATGATTTCATGATACAACACACATACAAACCGGCATTAACAGACCTAAAATGCATCCACAAACACCATTCCACACATTGATTCAGACTCTCAGAGACTGATATCGGCATGTGGGCAAACTCCACTTTAATTTTTTTTCCACACACAGGTCAGGTATTATTATATAGATACAAATATATGTACACACTGACTTTCTGAAGCTTCTCTTTCACAGTCACACATTTTTTTAACCCTTAAATGTACTTTTATTTAAGGGGCACTTATCATCATATCAAATCATATTGCTTGTAAACTTTAAATGTCAAAATTTTAAAATGTTTTTGTTATTGTTTATAGATGTCAGAGTATCATTGTAACTTCTGGCACCTACCAAACATAAAATAGTCAGTACAATAATCACCAATTCTGATCGCTTGCTTGTAGTCATGGCAATATGGTTGTGTGAACAACTAGCTGAGGCGATTCTTGTCCCCACTTACAATTCACTTTCTCCCTTGTCTCTTATTCTTCATTTTCTTTTTTCTTCATGTTTTTATGTATATTGTTGAGTGTCACAGGCGATGTATTTTGACATCTGTTCTGGCTTTTGACAGCTTAAACTGTCTCCTATCTGAGTATATAGAGCATATTTGTTGAATGAGAACTGGAGAAACATGTTTCTTTGTTCTTTCATGTATTTTATAAAAAAACTAACTAAAATTTAAAACAGAACAATATTTTAGACAAATCTGCTTCAGGTGATGTAATAGAAAAACTTTTTTTTCTTACCTAAGAAGAGGTGATCAACCTGTGAGACAAAAACATGAGATCACACCTGTCTATACATCATTCCCACAAATATAGTACCTTGTAGACTGCCTTCCCCCTGAGCCCCTTGTATTCACTCTACACACCAGTACAAGTACAGTACCACCTCATATCTCAAATGATTTTACAAAACATCAGATTTGTCCATCATTTTACTCTACAACATCCACACACTGTCACTCAATCAAAACTGAACACACCAGGAAACAAGAAATGTTTCAAAATGTTCTCTTTATTTCACTAAGGAGTATTTTGTAACATAACCAAGCAATCAATAAGCCTACCACACTCGAGCATTACGACAGCTGGATGTTAAAGTCCTACGAGCATTTTTCTGCCAAGAAAGAAAAAAAAAACTTTGTGGGAATTAAACATGTGGACTACTGTGGTTCCTTAACAAACTGGCAGCACAGAGAGCATTGCCAAACTCAGATATATTTGTCCTGGCACATGGCAGAGAACTGTTGGTTCTTTAATAGGTTTGATTTACTGAAGGTACTCATGTTACACTTTACAAGTTTAAACTATTTGACCATGAACTCCTCCACATAAAACTCTTGTTTGTTCTTTTTCTTTGTTTCCTCTATCGAACTGTTAGTTGTGTGACTACCAGGTGTGAAAACAAATGACCCTGACCTCAATAAGGTATGCTCTGGAGAACAAGCTATTTTGAAATATTCACAAACAAACAGCTGGCATTGTGCATTGAAACACATGCTTGAAAGGAAGTTATATTTGTACATGATATAAAAAAAGTGAATGCAAGTGAATGAAATGTATTAATAAAAAACAAACAAAATTATGATCAACATGATGTCAAGTATGTTTCTGACAGACGTGTCATTGCTGTATGTGTGGCAGCAGCATTGAGACTTTTTGAATTCATATAAAAGGTTCTGGTGATAAGTTCAAGATATGTGCAGAATGCTAATTAGGCTTTAAGTCAGCGTCTGTCATTCTCACTCGCTTTATAATTCTTTCCATTTCTCTTTTTCAATAGTTCTGCATCTATCTTTCTTTCTCCTCTGCTTTTTTTTTGTGTGCCTCATTTGATGGCTCTCTGAATCTCCAGTTGTCATTAAATTGAGAAGACGTGAATGGATGAGGAGCCATTTAGGGCTCTGAGTCTGACTGAACATATCATACATCACACACCTACACACACCCATGCACTTGCACGCATACACACACACACACACACACACAGTCATATCAATTTGCTCATGCACATATACGGTATACACATAGCTCATTAGTATAGACTTATGTAAACACACACATACACGCACACGCACGCACACAGACACACGGTCATAAATCAAGGCAGAGACTTGAGACTGCTGGACTCTTAATAGGAAAGGTGGGACAGATGGTGCAGCAGGGTGGGCTGAACAGGCAAGTACCTGAAGTTGAACTGTGTGTGTGTGTGTGTGTGTGAGAGAGAGAGAGAGAGAGAAAGAGAGAGAGCACATTAGTTTAACAGTTGCAGGACTGAGGTTGTGACTCTTCACCAGTCTGCTGGTTTGAGACAGATAACAGTAAGAAACCTTGATTGTATGGTTGGCGTATGTGTGTGTGGTATATAAATATAAGGTTGTGCAGCTCATCTTGTACTCTGACCCGTCTTCCTGATCTTGTGTGTGTGCGTATTTGGGGAGCCAGTGGATTTAACTGTAGAGAAACAGTGTCTACTTGGATTTTGGTATTTTGTATGTATACATTACATTTGCAAGCCTCATACCGTGTACTTCTCACAATGTATACAGAATGTCATGTGTGTGTGTGTGTGTGTGTGTGTGTCTGTGCCAAAAGTAATGAGGCCATTAGTTGTTACACCATTGACACCGAATGCAATTTAGTTGTCTAAATGCGAGCTATGTGTATCTATCTCGATCTGATGTATATATTCATATATGTGGAAATATGTGTGTAAACATGTGAATATTGCCACCATCTATTAAAATCCCAATCTGTGAACATGCTAAGAGGCTCTTATGAGTGTGTGCGTGTGTGTAGGTGTGTGTGTAATAGTAGTAGTAGGATATCATCTATTACCCTGCAAGCTCACTAAGAGCTGTGGATCACCAAACACTTCAGGAAGGTCACACAGCGATTAATGGGCCATGAATTAAACCAGTCAGCATGCTTGTGTGTCTGAGTGTGTGGGTATTTAAGAGTAAGCCATTGTTATACACTAAGTCAATGTCCATCTCACACACATTTACAGCACATTAATGCAGATCTGTGTGTTTGTGTCTAACTAATTAAGTCAATTAATAAATAGTGATCATATACTCTCCCAATTGTTTCTCTCTTTCCTGTAGACTTATCCTAACCTTTACCACTACATGCCTACCCCATACCCTTACCATACCCTGAGGTTATCCCAAACCTAATATTAATCAGACAAACATGTACTAACGATAACTTCTTCTAAGGACCAGTTTTTTTTGTTCTTTTTTATCCCTAATGGAGAGTTATCCTTAAAATGTGAAATTAAATGTGTACAATAGTCATTTTAGTTCCTATGCAAGTGTAAAAAAAAAAAAAAAAGGAACAAAAGTATAAAAATGAAAAGAAATACCATAAAAGTATATGGCTGTGGAGGTGGATATTAGTTTAAGTTAAATGTTTGTGAGGGTAAAGTTTAAACAAAGAGAAATGTATATGGACACTTTAAGACCTCGCAACAGTAGTGATACCGCAAATTGTGTGTGTGAAAGCTTGTACACAAAGCTTCTGCATTGCAATAAATTCCCTGACTGGTCATTCATCAATTTAAACAGGATAGATAGGCAGGCAGACTCACAAGTACCTCACAGTGTCTCGTGTCATTTACGGTCAGTGCTTTCATTTTTGCAGCGCAGCAAGGCTTGTAAAGGGAAAGTTTCACTTCTGATCCACTAATGACTCCTAAACAACACTGAGCTGCTTTACTGAAATGCTGCTTTAGTCATTGCAGATTGTACTTACAGGATGTAAAAGCATAGGTCACAGAGGAATATCAAGCAAAATTAATGAGTTGCGAAAACTATTTCACCCCTTATGGAAACTATTCACAATCTATTGAATGATGCCGAAAATGAAAGCTGACAAAACGGCTGTTTTAACATTGACAAATTGCATCTGTAATTAAATATTAAGGGAATAAAAATGCAAAAAGCAAACCAAACTGAACAAGATTATTCTGTTTTTTTAGGTTCATGTTTTTGGACGGTGCCTAGATCAGTTAAAAATAGGACTACTTCAATTAATTGAAATGTTATTTCAGCACATTCAGGGCCCCACTGGCACTCTGTATCCCTTGGTGGTCACCCAGGACACACTATGGCCATTGTGACCTCACTCTGTCTTTCACAAACACACACTGCATCACTACAGACACACACACACACACACACACACACACACACACACTTGCAGCCATAAATTACACACCTTTAAATGTAGGTACTCTTCCTTGCTCTCTCACCCACACAGATGCTAAAACTTAAACTCACACACTTGCTGTACAGTATTTCCTTCTATAGCACTTTTTAGTCATCTTTCTGTATCACTCTTTCTTACACATACACGTTCTTGGCATGCATAGCAGCAGTCATTTTTCTTGTTAATGTAGCGTGTCGAATTTGCAGGGCGGCGGCGTGCAAATGAAAGGTTGCACGTCTCACTCGCTTGGCAATATGTATTTGATAAGAGCTGTAAATCAACCAGTGTAGCAGAGCAGAGCCTGCAGGGACGGACAAAACACATGTTAATGGAAAGCAGCTCTAAATTAGAGTGCAATACTGTATGTAAAAGAGAGAGAGAGAAAGAGAGAGAGAGAGAGAGAGAGAGAGAGAGAGAGAGAGAGAGAGAGAGAGAGATAGACTGTGTGTAAAATAGAAAAAAAGACAAAGTAGTTGCAGTTGGGTTTGTGTTTACCTGTGCGTTGAGTGCAAGAGCAAAGGGGGTGAACTGATGTAAGGGTGACATACCACAGTACATAATGGGTGAAACTGATAGTGACGGACAGAGAGAATAGGAGAGATGGAGATATGGAAGTTAATCCAGTGAGTGTGGTGGAGGACAAAATGAAAACAGCATTAGCTTAAGTTCTTTTTACACATGCCAATAAATGTGTAAATATATAAATAAATTAAATTAATTAATTAATAATGGTGGTAACTGCACCCTAAGCTTGGTCAACTGCCAAGAAAATGCAGAAAGAAGAAGAAAAAGCAGCTAACAGTTTAAAGTTTCTGGAAAACGTTAAAAAAAAAAAAAAAAGTTGCAAAGTTGCAAAATAACAACAGACCAACAACTAATTCAAAGACATATGATGTCTGTGTGCGGTTTTCCTTGTGTGTTCTGAATGTATACTGCTCTCCCGCCCTGTTAGACTCTTCTCCGAGGTGTGCAAAGACTGTGAGTGTCTCTGTTTGTGTGCCCTGCAAGCATAAAGGAAAGTGCAGAAGGGGTATTTACCTTGATGGACAAAAACACTGTCTGTGTATTTTGACAAGGTGAAGATAAGACTGTCATTACTGTGCTAAAATAACTCAGCAATAACAGATAGTCTCATCAAAACATACGCAAGCTCGCACACACTGATACACAAAAGACAACGAAATACATGACTGTAAACAACCAGTTTTTTCAACTTAGGGGCATCGAGTGGTATAGCTGCTGATTGCAAGAAAATATGGTGGCAGAGAAATGAACACAACACCTGAAAGGCTCTATCTGGAGTGAGTGTTTAGTTTGTCCGCTCTGGGGTACTGCAGAACCATTGCAGACTACATGAAAGAGGACCTACTACATCTGCAGATATAAAAGGTTCATTATAAGGTAACAATTTTATTTTAATAAAAATAGTTTTTTTCAGGTACAGTTGCACTTATACCATCCGATGCCAATACATCCTACACACTGGTCCTTTTGAATGGTAACGTGCAAGTTCACAAGTTATTTAAAGGTCTTCCTTTAGCCAAACTAATTAATTTTGTAACTCCTACCCTATTTTATTCCTAAAGAAATCTTGAATTTAATCTCCCATTCGACTCCAAACTAGTTGCAGGCTTTGCTTCAACCTCCCATTGTTGTTAAAGCAACTTGGCCCTCATAATGACAGAAAAGCAAGTCTGCAGACAAATACACAAGCACCACACACACACACACACACTCAGACGTATTTTAACAACATCTGAGTGGTATGTGATGGAGGAAAATGGGGTGATATTTGAAGAAATGGCCTGAGAGGCTCTTTGTGACCCTTATTACTCATAAAGAGTAATAAGAGTCTAGATTTGGACTTCTGCTCTTGTTTTCCCTCATGAGTCTGGCTTCTCTCAATAGCTGCATTCTCAGTGGGGCGTAAAATACATTTCGGTGCAGTATCCCCATGGCTCTGCATGTTTAAGGGTCATACGAGCAGTCTCATGTTCCTAAAAATGAGTCTTGGAAAGAAGTAGTTGGAAGCAGGTAAAGGAATAAAATTATTATTAATTGAATATTGTTTAAATACTTACGGGTTTACTCTTTAAAATGGTAAAAAAAAAAAAAATAATTAAAACTACTATAAAATAGTTACTAGATGCCACATGAAATATATTAAAAACAGTTAAAACAGTAAAAAAAAAAAAAAAAAAAGAACAAAAAAGTTTTTATATAATAATATGAAACAAAAAAATAATAAATTGGCACATTTGACAAAATCAACAAAATGCTGGTATATACTGTATGCATTAAACAGAGAGAGCTCCACCAGTGAATAACAGAACTGTTTTGTTTTCTAGCTAAACAAATTCAAAAGCCCTTCATGCAATAAGATATAGCCCATCTGTTAGATAAATGCCACTAAAGCAGCTCTATTTGCACAATATGGAGCTTAAAATATGCACCCAACTACCAGCAAAATAGGAATGGCTTTAAAATTTACTACTAGTGTAAAATTCAAAACAACAACTTTGTAATAAATTCAGTTCAGTTTTTGTTTACACTTGTCAGTAAGGTGTAAAGAAGGCTGTATTTTATAACAGCAGTCACTGCATTAAAATTAGTTTTAATGTTTTGTTTACTGTGGACTGAAAAGGTCAAATAAGAAAAAAACAAGAAAGTTGATGCAGAGAAACCTCGATCACTAAGTCTGATTTAAATTAATTTAGCAGCACAAAAACAAAACAACAAAATTCAGCCCTCAAGCATGAAAGTTTTTCTCATTTTTAAGAAGAGTGAAGGTGTCAAGAACAGAAAGATATGTGAGTTCTTTCAAAATCATCAGAAGTTTGATAGAACATAACAGACACAGCTGGACTGATTACAGTAACCCAGTTCATCCTAAGCAGATGCTGACAACAATATAAACTTCTACACTGATCGACTCTTCAAGAAAACAGCACCTTTAATAATGCACTTGACTCGTGCACTGATGCCGCTCTGTTAAGACTGTAAAAACCTAAAATAGAATTTGTGCTTTGCAGCATTGCAAAGAAAGGTGAAACCACATGATGTCTCCAGTTTAGACAAGAATTAAACTTATAGAAAGAATGCATTTCTCAAGATAAAGCGAGTGAGAGTATTAATGCTGCATGCCTATGTGGGAATTGCCAGTATGACTTTCTTCACATACAGGTCACTTCTGAACTAGCACATGGGCCATACTGGTCCAGTCCACCATATGTGTCACCTGCCTATTGATTAGCCAATACCAAAGTTTAATTGCAGTAGCTGGAGTTCAACCAGTACAGAGGGCTATGCATACTTATGCACACATTTATGTTCACATGCACATATCATAGATACATAATCAGAAGAAGTACTCAGATTTTGCCCTTAAGTAAAAGTAGCAATGCCACAATGTAAAATATTGTTACAAGTAAAAGTTACTGCAGTCACACAAATTTTGAAAGTTAAAGTACAAGGCACTACTATTAGTATTATCATTATTATTTAAGTAGTATTGTGCAAAATTTATCATTTAAGAACAACATATGATACTACTGGATTATAATTCTTTATGTATTAATATATGCATCACTGCCATGTGGAAGCTGATAAATGTGGAGCTAATTTTAACTACTTGAAATACTTCGCTAAATAATAATCTGCTGTAAATGTTATCATTTTATACTTTTTTATTGATTTATATATTTATATATATTTATATTTGATTTATTTGTTTATTTCTTGTAATATTATTCTGAATATGCAAAGTAACTAGTATTTAAGTTCAAGTAAAGCAAATCAAATAAATGTAGTGAAGTAAAAACTACCATATTTGCCTCTGAAATGTAGGAGTAGAAGTATGAAGTAGGAGGAAATTAACCTCAAAAATACTGTACTTGAGTACAGCAATACAGTAAGTTACTCTCTAGTAGTAAGTTACATTACATTACCACTGCTGTACATCATACGCACAACTACAACAAAGCCAAATACTTACATTTATCATGTATACATAACTTTCACATTTCTTATCTTTATGCTTGACACACACAAATGGCTCAGGTCCTAATTAACAAGAAGGATGAAGAAAACACCTTCTGCACAGGCTTATTCACTAAACACACGCTACAAACAACAAACAACCGGCTGAACAACCAATAAATGCAGAACTTGGTCAATTTCACATTATTCAAGCCTCTGTCCTGTCCTGCGTTGTCCATGTAGCAGCAATAACACAACAAGGTCCAGTGTATTAAAGAAAAGCATTTAACCATCAGGAAAAAATGAATAAATAAATAGCCACCAAAGAGACAGGGCGACATTTGGTTTATCTGACTCACGTTTGGAAGTCCACTATCCTCTCTGTCAGTGCAGATGAAGTCGTTCATATTCATGTCATAGTGAGTCCTCCTGCGCGTGTTGTGATTGCTTGTGGAAAGAACTCATCTTCTCTCCATCCCATGACATGTTTTACAAACACACTGTAACGTTAGCTGATATTAGCAGCACTGGAAAACAAGCTAACACTTGCATTTCGTTTTTGTTTTTTTGTTTTTTTTTTCCTCTAACTGAGCAAAATGTTGTTAACTTTCTGTGTGTCCATTCACACTTTGACATTAGCGCAACAGTGACTGATTTTCTAATTAACTTCACCTGCCTCAGTAGATTTGACTGCCCTACCTGTACCTCCCGCCTGCTCTGTACTGCGCATGTGCAACTCTCAACAGAGACGAGAAGGAAAGCTAAAGGAGAGGTCTCACTCTTTAGCGACTTCCATCATGGAAATTGGACATTTTTAGTTAGGGTTTATGGAGAATAAGTGGCTGTTCGAGGAGCTGCAGTTTCTGGCCCTTCGGATTGGCTTCACTTCACAGCCACAGGGGTTGCTACTTGGACCACACACACACTAACTGAGGTTTGCAGCTGTTAAAAAACAGAGGGACAAAGAAAATTACTAATTTTATCTTTATACAAAAATTACAGTGACTCAACTCATGAGATCCAGAATATACCACTATGGTGCAATGTCTCAAGTGTGCAGAAAATTTTTCTGCGATCTGTGGCAATGATCCAGGTCAAAGACAATGTTTCTACATTCACATGTAAATCACTTTAAATCACATAGGACTAGATTAAAACATTTAACTCACTCATTTGTACATGTTGTAATAATCCATTACTTGGGTTCATTTGACTACATATGATAAAGTTGACAAACTATGGACAAAATTCATCCGCGTTTGGGTTTTAAATGCCACATTCCTTAAGTCCAACTACATTTGACTGACTGTACCACAACTGTATCATGATTGTATCGCAGCAGTTCTATTGAGTGGCTACTGAGCAAGCTTTAGGCATGATGATTTGTGAAAAACATACCCTCCACAATGCTCCTCCTTTTTTTCATAAGACAGCTTTTTCAAAACACACTTCATGAGATGGTGGGCAGAATGCCACAGGGTGATGGAGGCACTTCAGATCAAATTTAAACTTTATCATGGATATCTAATTTCATACTTATTCGTGGTAATCCGGTGGGCTACAAAGCATTATCTTAATTAACTTTTGATGTAAATGCTTCTCCATCATCAAAACTCCCGCTGGGCCTCCAAGCAGCAGCTCACAGAAGCCTGGCGATTAGAGCCCAGACAAAATTAGTAAGGGATCTCAGAGGATCAGTGGTCCCCAGAGGTAATCACTTCATTTGTAAAATGTGACTATCCAACCAATGTGTTTCGTGAGCCACGGAAGGGAGAATATTGTAGCTGTTGCTAAACTTTAAGCCAAATACCTCTAAACTCTTGAGCAAATCATGCATGTAACTGATGCAGGGAGAGAGTAATTGCATTACCTGGCTCTCTTGATGCCTTGACATCAGTTTCAGTTGGACACAATTCATCACCAGCAGACATTGTTCTTCTCAGGCCTGGCTCAAATAAGCCCAAAGATACCACCAGGGAATTTACTTATTCAAGGAGTGCTAATCAGTGAAATCAGTTCCTGTTGTCTTGTAGCCCTCTGTGACACAGTTGCCTATTCTTAATTAACAGGTCAGTCACTGTTAATGTTAAATGTTTTTACTAAAATATCTCAGTTTTTGCCTTATCTAGAAGGGATTAAAAGCTAGACATGCCCAGTGTTTTTAGAAATACATCGCATGGCATATTGCAGAGATACTTTCCATTATTCCAAGTATCTCTTCAGAAAAATACAGGATTGCAAAGCTTTCATTCGGGTCAAAGTCAAGTTATTATGTGTTTTTTTTTCCCCTTTTATGGCAAAACAGATTCTAAGAATTTCCTTTCCAAAAACAACAGTATATTTTCTTTTGTTTAATGTTGCATTTCCTACTTTTTACAACTCATCTCCATGGAGCCTGTTTGTTTTAGCTTGACATTTCAACACAAAAAGTGCTTTCACTAGTGAGATTGAGAAACACACATGCACACACGCCGTTTCTCAGACTGTACCTACATTTCTAATTGTGTTCTGTACTGCCATAGAAGTTGTACACACCAGAGCCATTTTTATTATTGTTTTATCAGTCAAAATCAGATGATTATGGCAAGGAAGCTGAAGTTGATTGTTATTGTGACTCAAATTGATTGAACATC
Source organism: Argyrosomus regius (assembly GCA_946959425.1). Classification (NCBI taxonomy): domain Eukaryota; kingdom Metazoa; phylum Chordata; class Actinopteri; family Sciaenidae; genus Argyrosomus; species Argyrosomus regius. The sequence continues at coordinate 15,344,816 of OX336890.1, forward strand.
AAAGAGCATTATGAGACAGTAGAAGCAGGCTGTCAGTTTTTGGTTATGGGTCTTTATTGGCCTCCATGAACCATGTTTAAACAATGACAATAGCAAAAAGAAAAACAAAACAAAGAAAAATCATTCAGGGCTCTTGTCCACTGCCACCTCTTCTACGTGTAGCACATTCTCCTGCCGCCCATGGGCACCTCTCACTGTTATGACACATAATGACCAAACTTACCAGAATATGAATTTTTTTAATTGTTAGATTTTTTATTTTATTTATTTATTTATTTTTAGCACAGTCATATCTAGCCACTGTAGACATCCCATTTTTTTTACTGCTTGCTTGCTGGCTGAACTACTGCTGTGCTCTGTTTTCATCCAAGAGGAATTGTTAGGGATTTCTTTACATATTTCCATGATTAGAAGTTACTTGCAATGGTCTGAAAACAAGCTGGTTGAGAGGTGCATGTTTCCATATGCAGAACTAATGTGGTTCTAAGGTAGTATGTTCACTTCACTTGAGTGTTATTGCAAGACAGAGTGTGACAGGGGACGTCTACAGTGGCTAATAATGTAAAACCATCCTCTGAAAATGAGGCCTCCTTGTTTTCTCTTAGAAAAAAAATAGGCAGCACCATGCAGATCCTCTGTAGACACAAAGTCTAACAAGTGTGTACAATGAGACTGAGTGAGAACATATAGAGCAACTGAATCCTCCAGCTCAAAGGCACCCAGATCTGTCTCCAAACCTTTCGTGTCAGAATATGTTCATATAAAACTGTTTTGCAGTAGTAACATTGCTATAAGTTTTGGATGCAATGCAATGTCCATGTGCATCATTACACTAAATATTGAAGTCAATGTTGTTAGTATGAACTAAACACAGTATATGCCCAGTTAGTTTCCTTACTGCTATACGAACATCACACTAATACCTGCAGTGACTAATAATTAGTGTTGCCAGTTGGTTAAATATGAACATAATTCTGTTGGAGATGGATTGCCAGAACTTATTAGGTATCTATTTGCATGTTTACAAGCAAAACAGCCTCTGAGAGGAATGTGGAAAATAAAAAATAAATAAAAACTGTGCTTTTGTTTCTGCACCCACAGTCGTCTGTTGTTTATTGGTAGAACCAAATTAGCAACAGAAGACTCCATCCATCCACCATCTAATTGCAACCAGCTACTATCATGACCATTCTGTGAAACTTCTGACGGCTGCTAAAATGACAAAGAAACCAAACCTTACTTTATGCTTTTTAAACAATTCTTCTCGGAGAGTGCCAAAGTTCAGCAGTAGTTTACTCAGCAATCAGTGAATTGCGGTATTTCCACAAAGGCTACATACAGAAGATTTGTCTTTAAGTTGTATCAAATAAAAGCTAAAATGCCCCAAAAATAATTGTTCAAAAATAGCGTTGTATTTTTTTTTTTTTTTTCAGTTGACATCCATACAGTTTTAAAATTATACAATAGGTAGAATGGGTGTCACAGGCTGTAAAGTATAATCAATCTCACAGTTCTAACATGTTAAGAGTCAAAAGGTTTTTCTTCTGAGAGCATTGCTACACTTCTACCTTAAGCGACTATCAAACTTGTACCTGTTCAACTGATCCTTTCAGTCACAGCAGTCTTGTAGCTACGTTAGAGTAGGTGAGATACAGTGATGTGTATGAGTCCAGAACATACAATATTGTCACCATCATCAGTCAAAATATCTATTGCTTTGGTGGAGGCCGTGCAGCCCATTTATTTCCCCATTTGGACTCAGCTCAGGTCTGTTTTCTGTACCTATCCAAGTTCTCTGTCCTTTCAATCCATCCTGATGATTTGGCCATTGATTGATGTGCATTTATTTAATGAATTTTGTTAAACAAATGGCTGAAAACAGAGATGTTTATAATTGTAGTAATGCAGATTCTGCCTTTGTTTTCGGCCCATCATCCTAACATTTGATTTGGTTTGGTTTTCTTTCTGAAATGGATCACTTGGACTCACCAACCTCAAGCAATTTTGAGTGTGATGCACAATGGATCTCCATTTTTATATCTCATTATGGAGGTAAACTGATTCCTACCCTGTACAAAGACAAGAACTCATTTAATACTTTAAACAAAGACAGGAACATTTTTAGAAAAAGAACCAATAAGATCACTTTCACATTGTGTTGGTAGATAGTATTGTGTATCATGTTTGCACTGTAAAATGTACAAAATATCACCATGTTGTTGGCTAGTGACCTGCAATCTTATTCACAAGCACTTTGAAGCATGTTTATTTATCTACAACATACAGTGTACTCTGAAACAGTAACACATTTATAAATAAATATTGCAATCTTAACAATCTTACAGTTCTCCTTTTTTATTGTCGGTTCTTCATGACTCGTCACCTGAGCTTAACGAAGGTGAGGCAATCTCTGCCAGTTCTGTCCCCTTCCTTTCACTTGTTCTCTTATGTGCTATCATTCACCAGCAGGTATATTGTTTTCAATCATTGCCCTTGGCCTTTCTTTCCATCCTCACCCTCTCAAATGTTAATTTAAATAAATAGATCTCTAGGAGAAAAAAGAATCATATATACCTAAAATCTTAATAAATCTCTGAAATAAAAAGCTACAATTAATATCTTCCCAAATTAGGACAAACGCAACGAGGAAAACCATAATAAAAACTTTCTATTTATCAAAAAGGACAAACAAAAGGAGAAAAAATACATAATTATGTTCAGCAAGAACAAACATGTTTCATGAACCCACATCTATTCGTGTGAGTGTCACTCCATTTTCACTTGTATTGTAATGTCACTCAGTTTATCCTGTTAGCTCCATGTATAACACTGTAGGTATTCTGGTCTGTCTTGTTGCCTACATGGTTTCAGTTTTAAATAATCCTCATTATTAAATGTTCAGTCAGGCTTTGCAAAGCCCAAGCAGCCTCCTTTTTATATGAGACACCTCAGTCCGTCCCCCTTTAGTTTACAGACAGTATTTCACAGTTTTTCACTGTGTACTGAAGTTCACAAAGTTACTACTGCTGTCCAATCACAGACAAGAAGAGGAGCCAGGGGATGACAGGATTGGTTCTGAATACAGGGAGAAAGCCGTCATTGGCTGGAAGGTTTCAGGAAACAGGAAGTAAGCCTCAAATATGGCCAATGTCCTTTCCTGTTTGTAATTGTGCAAGTTTAAATGCCTCTGTCTTGGATCCAAGGGAGAAAGTCTTTCTGTGTATCATTTTCCACCTCTTGACACATTCTGTTGTTTGAGGAAAGACCAAGATCACCTGTATTCAGTGCTGAATGGCAACTCCCACTGGTGCCTGAATTTATAGTTGAGTACTTGGAATATATATATATATTTTTTACATGTTACATTTTACTTATGAGCAATGCAAATGGGTCACATGATAGAACAAAAACAAACAGATTGTACCTCTGATGCGCACCTATTCTTCAGAAATCAGTGACTCATAACAATTCAACAGACTTGGCAGGTTAATGAAGGTTTGTAAATAAAAACTAGATATCAATATTTAATCAACAGCCGCATCCAATGCTGGCAAGATACCATGTGAGTAAAAAATACTTTTTGCCACCATTGTTTAAATGTACAGTGGCTTAATGATGTTTGTCCAATAACATACCCTGAATTTACTGTATAGCACAATGGTTTACTGGTATTCTGAAAATAAACATTCATAACCAATAGTGACTTTATAATTGATTTTTACACTAATATTTTCATAATAAATAATATAAAACAAATTCAAAGTGTTATTCATCGTTTGCTACCATTGATTTCATTGTGAGCTAGTGATGACAGTATGCTTTCCATAGCCTAAGGGGCTAAGGGGAGTTAAATGTAAGCATCCCCTACACTGTCTGTTCAATAATCCTTTAAACTTGTCGCCACACTTCGTGTGCCCTTTACTGTTCTTATGTTCCTTCCATTCTCCCTCCCTTCATCCATCGCAAAGGCATTACAGGTGAATTGTACTCATTGTCCCTCCTCCCCCTCCTGCACTCATCCTCTGCCCCTCCTTTCTCAGTCTCTTTCCCCTCAGTCACAGATTGTCTTGTAGCCTCTCCATGTAGGTTCTGATTTCAGACTGACCCAGGTCCATATCCTGGCACACCCACTTGATGTCATCCTCACTCCCATTGGTCACCAAGACTGAAGAGTTGGTATACGGGCCACCACTACCTGAATTATCATTGGGCAGAACAGTGGCAAAAGATGTGAACTGGACGCGTTTGCGTTTGGCGGCTGCAACTGCAGCTGCAGTCGTGGCTCGGGGGGAATTATTCAGATGCTCCGCTTGGCCAGTGGCATTTTTGCCACCTGTAGTGATTGCTGAAAGGCACTGATGCGGTTCTGGAACAGATCTAGGCAAGGTTTGTCCGTGGGTGACACCTCGGTGTCCACCTGTGCCACCACTCCCACTAATGGTGCCCATGCCTGTGCCCATGCCCATCACCAAGGTGTTACCAGCCCCGTTCAGCAGGTACTTGTTCTCTTCATATCCTCCTTCATTACGGTCTATGATGGTGGTGCACTCATCAGGCAGCCCACCGTGGCATTGGTCAGAGTGGTCGGCTAAAAGGTCGGCTTCGTTGCCAAGCCACACCCAGTCATGGGCGTGGTTCATGTTACCTCCTGCCTCCAGCACAGGGACCTGCTTGTGACGGTATCTGCGGATGAAGAATGATAATTAGTCCACTGTTGAAGTACAATTTTGAAAAAGTGCAATCTCAGGTTGTTTTTTTTTTAAAATATTGACAATGGGAATCCCTTTGTTTAAACAGTAGAAACATACAAAGTGAAAGCAGAGACATAATTTGAAAGATTGGACAAAATTTGATCAGATCAAACCAAATTCAGCCAATTAATCATTGTCCATTAACACCAGTTGCTTGGTGTCTTCAGGTTCATATGGTGGAGAGAGGTGCAGAGAGGTTTCAACTGTGTTGCAACATGTTAATAGATGAAGGCATTATTATTTACCCTAACAACATACTTTTATTGCCAAGTTTCCTTTGAACAAAAAAAAACACTAGACTCAACAATTATCACAATATTTTACCTGAAAGCAAAGCTGACACAGTTGATGAGGAAGACCAGTATGGCCAGACAGAATACACCCAAGAGGGCATACATCCCAATCTCCAAATCCGACAGTCCTCTAGTGGTCTGCGTCAGCTCACTATCCCCAGTGCCTGGTACCTCCACTTGTGCTGGGTAGCTACTATAGTCGCCTGCTTGGCTGGGACCTCCACCCCGGCTGCTGCTGCTGCCTCCACTGGCAGCTTTTCCACCTGAAGCACGATGGGTTACTGTGCTCTTAGTCGTTGTGCTAACCTGATTAAAGGAAAATAAGACAGTAAAGGGAAATATTAAAACATGCTCAAACAATGCCCGTTGCATGTTGTGATTTTGGAGCAGAGTGGTTTCTATGAGGGGTAAATATGACCCCTCAGTGGTTGTAGGTATAAATTATCTTTTTTTTCCTCTTTTTAGCCTACATGCTCTATAATTCTCTAGATGATTAATAAAGGTCATGAACTGAGAGATGTGGGAGTTTTTATTTTACAGAGTTAACTGCACTTGAAAATGCCAGGGGGTTAAAAATAACCCCTTGATGGTTCTTATGTGAACATTGAAGGAGCAGTGAAGAAAAATTCTGTTTTTTATAATTAAACGTTGTGAAGTAAAAAGCTTAATGCTTCGATCTATACTGTTACAAGAGACTAAACTTTGCCTGACATTCCTGCCTGGTAGGTGTGTTTGTGTCAATTTCTTTGCACTAGGTTCAGTAAGAATACACTCAAACTATCCAGTAATGATGTCCAGTCTGGACAAGGGAAGAAATCAGCTGTGAGTTTTTTTCTGTCCAACCATTGTTCACTCCCACCTTTCTCATGGCTCCTTCCTCTCGATCCACTGCTGCACTGTTGGATTTCCACTCTCCATCCTTTGTTCGATGCTCGCTGGTGCTGTTGTCCATCCCTCCTCCATCGTCCTGTCCACCTCTTCCCATAACACCTCTTTCTTCACTTTTTGCCCCAAACTTAACTATCACATTGCCTACTCCAGATGCCAGCACACTCTTCCTTTTGGATTTCTGGCAAGTCTCAGAGATAACCATCTCTACACGAACCAGTGCTCCTTGTCCATCACCCTCTGCTACTACGATAGGCCAGTGTTGCTCCTAATAGAGGATAGAGACAACATGAAGGTAAACAGATACAGCAGTCAAATTTGGTAATGTTGTACAATGGACACCATAATGTCACTTTTGCAAGTCTTTCTGCATCTGTAAGTTCTGTAAAACGTCCATGTTTTACAGATCATTAAACCATACTGTAGGTCATACAAAGAATACTTCCAATAGCTAGTACCTGATTGGTTATGGAGATGACATTCTCATCCAATGACACAGCTGAGAGGAGAAAGTCTTTGGGATCATAGACATCAAGAGGAGTCACTGAACCGTCACTGTACTGGATCCACGCACTAATCACAGCTTCCTGAAAAACAATGAGAAACAGAGTATGGCTGCAATTCTCAGATCAAGTGCTATTTTATCTATCCCTTCCTGCAATCTCTGCTGCTTTCAATTCCAGTCTTTGTATTTTCTCAGTGTTGTTCATTGATAGATTGCTGTAACATAGCATTCTTAGTAACAGCCTCTTAAATGCTCATGTGGGACATTCATGTTGCTATTGCAACAAACCCCAGAGAATTATCACCAAACTTTTCAGATGGGGAGTGAATGATAAGCCTCATAATTAATTCTCAATGAGAGGCGAGTGGGCACGAGGACGTGATTCCATGAAGCTTTCGTGATCATGCTCATCTCAGGCACATCTCCAGCATGCTGCTGGAGTTGAATTGACTTTTTTCTAAGCAACGTGCAGTAACTACTGTCCAACACTGCCTTCCTGCTGGTGTAATAGTTTCCTGAACTATATAACTATATCTCGGCACATTAACAGGAGGATATTCACATGGCAGAGCACTAGTGCAAGACTGCATGTATCATCAGCATTTTAATTTAAGTTAGGCTATACTGTAAATTTAGGACTATGCTAATTTAGCTAACTTTAGCTATCAACAATAACAGACTGTGGTTGGCATCAAAGACAGGATGTGTCAACAAATCGACTCGTAATTAGGGTTATCACCACAGTCAACTGACTTAATGTTATTTCATTTAACTGTTCTCACTTAACACTAGTTGATATTCTTAGCTGTGCCGTTTCCATTGTTACTGCCTGTAGAGTGCCTGGCATTTCCTCGCGCAGCACTTGACTGCTGGTCTGTTTACATAAGAAGCACGGTGAGAGCCTGTGAATCAGAGCAAATACACAGGCGGAGAATCACTCCCCATCTGACAGGACCTAAACTCTGCAGCTATATGAAGCTTTTTAGCATCTTTATGCTTATTGTTTGGATTCAGTCTCAGCACTCTCATCAGTGTTAGTATCCAGATGCAGCAACAGACAAACATACACAGTTAGCAACCAGCTGCTGGACATAGGGAAGCATCTGGCAGTAAGTATTTCTCTCTGTAGTTGGCGGAGACCAAAACAGGGCAAAAAGGAGGATTGCTTACATTCAACACTTTTGCCACAACGTTATCACTTTGTTTGCAGCTAGGTCCGGTGCCCCCAAGTGGCCAAAAAGAATGAATTACTGCAGGTTTAAGTTTGTGACACTACATACAGAAGAACCTAAAATAGCCTAAAGGATGTTTCCATTAATTACCCGAAAGGAGAGATCCCTGATAAGTCTTAGGAGGTTTAACTTTTTGCACTAATGGGCCTGTTGCTAACTTTTGTAACATGCTTCAGTAATAGCATTTGAGGTAAAGATATTCACTAGTGTTGGCCTTGGTAGCTTGACAAAGTTATGTGTTTTTTAATGATCGCTAGCTGTTTGTATCTCCAACACAATAGAAATACATAGCGTGTTGTTACTCTTGAAACAAGACACAAAGAGAGACATCTATACTCCCATATATCCAACCCCCTACCCCACCGCCACACACACACAGAAAGACTTGAACATATAAACACTGATAATTGAAACCTAACCACTTCTTTTTGTGCATAGCCACATTTTTCTTTCTTGTCATTTTCTCTAGTCTCTGTATCTTCCTCTACAATCAGGACAAATGCTTAGAATAAAAATGTTTTTTGTCAACAGTCTTCTTCGAGGAGCAGCTATTCCATAAATAAAAACAGAGTTCAGCAGATAATGTATTTTCTCAGCTCATCTTTAAGTGATCCTGCCTCACTAATTTCCCTTGATAAAACCCTTTGCTTTCAGAACACAGAAAGAATTGTGCAGGTAACAAAGCAAAAACCTCCCTACAAAAGTAATTAAGTTCCAACATGAGGAACAGCACTTTATCTCTTTCCCTTCCTCTATTTTCACTTTTTTTGTTGTTGTTGTTTTTCTTCTTCTTCTTTTTTTCACCCTAATTTCTTCACCTCCTTACTTTCCCTCTCCATCACGTCATCTTACCACAGGTCATTGTGAACGACATAGATAAAAACAGACAGCTAGAAAAAGAAATTAATGTTTGAATAAAAGGCAAGATCAAATCTGTATTTTCATTCTAATGAGCTTCTCAACCAATTAGCCCTTGGATAGAAATTGTAATGTGGGGTACTGTTGATGAAAAATAAATAAATTAATAGAGAAGGAGGGAGACGGGAAGGTGGAGAGGGTGTGAGGGGTAATAGCTTGAGATAGTATGATAAAATTACCCATGGCAATGTGATCAGAGAGTCAAGAATAGCTTGTAACATGGTAGTCAAGCAATGTAACATATGTGTTGGTTACAATAGGTGAGTGTGTTTGTTCTTTAGGTGCTTTTTGTCTTTGGATATTGTGTGGTTATGTACTTTGGAGGAAAACTGGAGAAAAGAGAATGAAATACATACAAAATATATACAATTTCAGTTGTGTTGAACACAGATATGACAAATGTAGTTTCAGCTGTGGCTTCAACATTCAGTTGAAACCACAAACAAAAACTACCTTTATGTGGTTTTCACTAATAATATCATCTTACTGTAGACCTTTAGGTGATTGTAACTGTAGCTAAGTAGTGCTATAGCCTGGAAGTTATGCACTCCTAATTAGAAACTGATTATGGAGAGAGATAGCAGTTATATGATGTTCGCAGCACAGAATTACTGTTTAACTTCTGTGATTACAACCTTTGGGGTATTACTGTAGAGATGGGAACAGCTTAAAGTGCTGTCCATCAGTGTGTGATACACACCTAAAGCCGAGGTGTCTATGTCTGTTTATCATATGTGTGCATGTGCAGGATACATTCTGAAAATATGATAAATGCAACCCTTGGAGGATATGATATCTTACAGAGAGATTTTAATCGGTGTGTTTATACCTAAAGTGTGTCCTACCTGTTTAGGTGTGTGTAGCAGGTCTGTAGCTGCAGTCGTTAGCTGTATAGCTTGATAATTTCCAGAACTCGCCGACATACTGAGGGACAGAGATGCAACCAGCTGGACTCCCAGGTCTGTGATGGTGACCTAGACAAACAAGAAATACTGTTGGTCCCTCAGAAGCAACAAAAAAGTTTGGCTTTTACTTGTTTGCTCCCGTTTTAGTGGCTACAAAGGACAAGAAGGGGAATCTTGTTTGAGAGGAGATGTTTGGTACTGATGATGATTCTCTTGTATGATGTTAAATACCTAAGTAAATCACTTTCAAGGTGGTGATAGATTCAAGACCTTTGGTAGTATAATGAAATTTTCAGAAACTCTGGGGAAATTAGGAAGTTGAAGCAGTATTGCAGTACAGTGGCAAAATAAAATTAAGGGATAGAATGGCTTGCAATATTTATAACTGACAATTTTAAGACATTGAACATGCTGAGTATAAAAGTAAGTTTTAAATGACTATAATGGATGAACTCGGAAGAACTATGGATGAACATACCATGGCCTGTTTTTTTCAGTATACAATACACATGAGTAATTTGAGTGGTATACCTTCTCTCTGTGAGGCACTTTTATGCTTTTTTATGCTCATCATCTAAGTATAGTCCACTTGTAAAACCACTGATCTGCAACATGAGATTTAGCATGCAGCCATAATACCTGCAAATAAAAGGAACGTACATGCCAAATTTCCGATTTTTGCAATTTTATATTTACCTTGTCATCCAACACAGTTACAGTCTTCTCTGCCAGGATAGAGTCAGACAGCGGGGACAGAACCTGCAACGAAAGATCAAACATGAAGTGGCATTTAAGTTCAAATTTTTAATTACTTTTTGAACATTCAGCCCTTTATTTGATAGGACAGCTGAAAGATAGGCAGGGAGGCAGGGAGAGGAAGAGAGAGAGGGGATAACATGCAGCAAAGGGCCAGGTTTGAACCACACCACTGCGGTAAGGACTCAGCCTCTATACTGTATATAGAGCACATGTGCTACCAGGACGCCCATTAAGTTTCATTTGAAAAGAATCTGCGTCATATCTCTGACACACACACACTAAGTATTGGAAACAGATTCAGTACACACACACACACACACGCAAACACACACACACACACACACACACACACACACACACACACACACACACACACACACACACACACACACACACACACACGCACACACGCACACACACACACACACACACACACACACACAGTGTTCACGTTTGCCTCCCAGCTGTGCTCTAATGTGTCAGCATTCAACTAAGGCAACTTGGCATTAACAAAGCACAAGGCCAAAACTGAAGAGTTTAAAGAGAGTAAATAAAAAGGGAAGAGAGAAAGAGTGTAAGTGAGAGACTGTGAGTGAGCGAGAGTTAAATAAATGGAGCAGGTGTCAGCGAGAGAGGGACAATGACAAATAGAGGAGGACAGAAAGTGAGAGGGGGCAGAAAGAAAGAGCACGAAAGAGATTGAGGTACAGATGCAGAGAGGGAGCAGCAGACAGTGATAGAGATTAGGAGCCCCATGTTATAGTGTACTGCTCCGCCTGGCGACAGGAGGACAGGCAGATCTGATTGGTGTACAAAGAAAATCTCTCAGTGAACGTGTCGGGGCGTCAAACTCAATCCCACCCTCAGCGAGGTACCAAAATGCAATGATTGACGGCTCTGGGATTGCTCTTGAAGACAGACAGAGAATAAGAGGGTGAGAAAGAGAGACTTGGGGCGAGAAAGGAGAGAGAGAAGACGGGGGAGAAGAGGAAGATCGAGACTCGGGGAGACGGAGCTGGGGGGTAAAATTGAAATGTCAAACTATCAAATGACGGCTGTCGACTCTGGCATCTCGATGGGAATGCTGGGTAAATTCTCTCTCCTGGCTCCCAAACAGAGCACAGCTGTCTGTATGCGTGTAGACAGTGTGTGACACTGTATGTGTGCGTATCTGTGTATGCGTGCATGCATGCAGCGGTCCCCAGTGGAACGGATGCAAACACACACTCAGCTGTTCGCACAAATCCCCAAGATATCCATCCACTTCTGCACTCAACTCAATGCCAAACCACTTCTTCTAACACACACACAACACATTCTTCAGAGCTATCATAAGGGCTTAAAATATAGAGTTTATATATTGTTGCATGAAGGTGGCGATGCAACGCAGTAGGATACAATACAACAAAAACAGTATTGACTTTGACTGTAATATATTTGGTGGTCTTGCCTTGGCTCTGCTATAAAACAGCATACCAGTAATGTAAGTACGACAGTAAGCCACAGGACTGTCCTCCACTGTCACATTTAGTCACAATGGACTGGCTTATTGGAATTCAACATGTGTGCGAGTGTGTTCACTGTGTGCCAGTGTAAGTGTGTGTCTGTGTGTAATTGCTGAACATCACACTGAGATGTCAGGGCCAAATCCGACAGTTAATTGTGGCTAATTGTGTAACAAGCAGGCAAGGCTTATAACTGCAAGAGAGGAAGAAAGAGAGGATAATGTTTACATCACTGGAGTGCTTATGGCTGCAATTGGAATTACGCTGTGCTTCACATAATCATCCGCCTTTCTCTCAAATTGTTGTCCAAGTGTCCTTCAGTTAAGAGACTAGGTTGTTTTTGTGGTTTGCATCAATTAAAGTTTAAAATAATGTCAAAGAGAGCAGACTGGCTCACTTTTATAGTGATGAGAATAGTACAGAGGGTACATACAGTGGTGTAGTGGAGATAGACACGCAGGTATACATCATGTACCTACGTGTTCTTCAGTCCGCATTGTCTATATCCATTGTTAAATCTCCTCCTCTCTCAGCTCTGTCTTTCTTGCTAACCTAGCTCCTCTATCTCTTGGTCTCTTTGTGTCTTGCTTGCTTGCCAGTCACTTCCAGGGCTGTGTTCTGTAACTCTGTGCCCGACAAAACTAAGAGTGAAATACAACTATTTGAACTAACTATTATACAACTAACTATTTTCCTCTGTGAGGACAGAGGGTTCATTTTAAAACAACACAATGATTATCTAGGCTATTAGTCAAGATGGAAAGTAAAGATAGACATTGGCTATTGATTAAAGAAAACATTGAATCTAAAATGTTGACTTGATGGCCAAGTAATCAGCCAGGCCACAGTTTAAAAAGTATTTTAGATTTGAAAATGTGTAAAGAGAAATCAGGGGGAGCAGCAGAAGTTACATGACAATGTCCAAATACTACTGGCCCATTTTTGGGTGGACTAAATGTATATAAGTGTAGTCTTACATGTAACATGATTCTTATCCTTTGCTGGATGGGCCACTTTACAAAAAACCCATTGTGACCATAAATTAAGAGCATAACTTCTTCTCCAGGCACCACTACACCACTGGGTACATACCTGTATAGTGGTGATCCCCAGGTCCCGTCCGATCAAGATTCGTCCGTCTACCAGTCTGGCAATGCGAGGATCTTCTACCTGTGGAGCATAGACACAGCCATCAGCTACTAATATTAAATTAATTAATTTGTTAATAATTGATCTTTTAGACTTTCATGCATTTATCCTGAATTTGTACCACATAAAATAGCTTGTTCTGTTATTCAACACCTAAACATCAGTCCTAATAGAAGATAACATAAAAAAATAAAATAAAATTGGGAAATAGAATGGTCTGAAGTCAACGTGTTAAACAGACAGGCATCAGCTAACCAGGCTAGCTTGCCCTACTCACAGTCTTCATGCTAAGCTAGGCTAATCACCTTCTGTCTCTACTTAACATGACATAAAAGAGATCTGATCTCTCTGAAAGTGAATGAGAAAGGAAGGAAGATTTGGTTACATGTGAGTATACATGAGTATTTGTGTATTACTACCTTTAGCTGATCCAAGACCAAATGAGTGATATCAGCTTGCCAGTCCGCTCCTAACATGTAGACCATTTCTCCTCCTGGGTCAGAGGGTTCTGCGACAAAATGTGTGAGGACTCGCACCAAGGCGTACTGGTACTGAAAGGTCAAGATAGAGATAGAAGTTTACATTAGACTAATGCTTTACCTCGCATTAACTGCACAGTATCCTCAAGCAACTGAAGCTAATTGTTACAGCAAGTTACATTTCATTCTCACTATGTAGAAGTAAAGCTAGTTTTTAGGGATAGTGAAATTGAAAAAAAAAAAGATGAAATAACTCTCTCTAACAGTGTGATATGCAAACCAATCAAATAATACCTGTAGGGTGCAGCCCTTGCCTTTCCTCTCATCATCATCATCATCTTCACTGTCTCTCGTGGGTCTTGAAGGAAAGGAGATAAATGAGACAGAGAGAAGAGAGGGTGAGATTATCTGGTAATTAAATGCCATTTTTATACTCTACACTTAGCTCCAGGTAATCTACTGTATAATCTCTGCTCCAGGTTACATTCTCAGTCAAATCAAAGACACTTCAGTTTTTAATCCAGCTGTAACAACATTTTTAAAACACTTAAGTCGTAGTGTGGGTTTCCTGAATTTTCTGGCCTTGTGCTCCATTCTTTGGTAATACTGTCTGCAGGTGAGTTTTTATTAAACAGTGCACTTAAACTATTGGAATTTGTCTTAAAAAAACATTAATCAATTTCCCTTGTGAATGGAGTTCTGTTTCAGCTCAACAAGCTACATCTGTAAGGTCCCATACTGATGTAGCTGTTTTCCCAAATTCAAAATATACTTTATGTTTTAAGCAATGATTACAAGGCAGCCCATAAGTTCCAATATGTGCTTAACATGTTGTCTTAAGAGAGATAAGCAGTTGGGCTGGACACAAAATTGATTCTACAAGATTTTTATTTTTACCTAAAACTGGAGAAACTAGACTCGAAAGCAAACTTTCTAGAAGAGGTTTGTTGACTAAAACATATTGTGTATTTGAAAAGATGTCTTTGCTACAGTGAGTGCTTTCTGATTCCAGCACAGCAATGAAACAGCTTTTGTCATCTGACGTTCAAAAATGTATCTTTACTGGGTTGTATGTTCTATGCAGATGACACACCACTATATGTATCATTGTACTGTATACTCCATGCTGAATGCTATCAGTATATAGACAACATAAAACCTGCCTGAGTGGAATGGGGAAACATATTGAATTCTAGTTTTTAGTTTAGCCTTTACTTATACTTTTGATATTGTGTTGTAGATATATTGTTATTGTGTATTTGTTATTTGCTATATTTGTTGTTCTTTTTATATTACAGATACAAATTGACTTGCAGTACCACTCGACCAGCTTCATAACATAGTTTTTAATAACCTTTTATTACTTTATCTTGTTCAAATACAAAAAATGAAGCAGTGCAATTTGCAGTAAATATCTGCACTGATTTCATTTGCACTTTGTCATCTTTGTCATCTCTTTTGTCATTTTTTTTCCATTTGTTGCCACTGTGCAACTCCTAATAAAGCACGATTTGTGTTAAAAACTAAACAATTTAAAAATATTCATATATAAAATTAGAAATATATCAAATTAGTATATATACTTGGTGTGATTCCACTGCCTAGGAGGCTGAATAATCACCCCCAAAGAAAGAAGTAAAATGAATCTGAGAATGCTTTGAATACACTATCAGTATTAAAACAGAAAACCTTTCTCCCTCACTCCCTTGTGGAGCATCTCTATTTCTCTCTTATACACAGACACCCTAAGAAACCCACATTTTTTTCTTCTTTGCCTCCCTCTGTGTAATATCTACACAATACCACATGCAGACACACACGCACACACGCACACACACAAAACTGCATCCGTGTCCTATAACTGTCCCGGAGTGTGAAACCAAGGTAATATTACAAGAATTCTCTTTCCATTTTCCAGTGCCCCAGTTGCAAGTGTTTGTGTGAGAGTGTGTGCCTAATAGTAGTTGTGTTTCACTCTGTGAGATAGTGGTTAGAGGAGAAAGAGGTGCATGTGTATCTGTTTGTGTCTCTGGGTGGGAACAGGTTGGTGGCTATCTGAGCAGAAATTGGCGAAATTGAAAAATAGGCCCAGCAGAACAAAATGGAAAGGCGGCAAGGTGGGGAACACACACAAATAACCATGCACACACACTCACGCATGGCCGCATACAAATCCAGTCAAACACAAAGTCAGAGAAACATGCAGGCATGCATGCAAAGAGAAATAAAACACAACCATTAGGAGTATGAGGACATATCTGATTTTCAACTTAGTTTTAGAAGATAAAATATGCTTACTAACTTGCAACACACTAAGTTTCCCCATGGAGACTCTGAGTTCAAGAAGAAAGTTGGATTCTGTGTATCCAAATGTAGCAACTTCTTGCTTACACATCCCCTCTCTATATTTAAGTTAGAGTTTCTGACCAAGTCATACTGTTAATGTGCATACTGTCATAGCTCCATCCTCATAGGAAATACACAAAAGTTTAGATTTCATTATGCGGCAATTGTTTTTTTGTTTTTTTCAGTAAATGCA
Organism: Argyrosomus regius; assembly: GCA_946959425.1. Lineage (NCBI taxonomy): Eukaryota > Metazoa > Chordata > Actinopteri > Sciaenidae > Argyrosomus > Argyrosomus regius. The sequence continues at coordinate 15,360,739 of OX336890.1, forward strand.
GTGGCTCATGAGAACAATCTTAGCTTATAATATTAAGGCATCCTTTAAAGTTTTGTCCCTATTACACAAAAAAGTGAATAAATAAAAATCATCTCAGCAGGATAAAAATAAATAGAGATGAAGTTTAGAAACAGTAGATTTCTATTTTCTATTCTATTTCTATTCTCTCCTACATTCCTTCTTTCGATATCTACATATGTATGTATTGTTAGGCCTTCTTTCTTCTTTCACATTGCACAAATGCACAAGAAGCTGAATAAAACAGTAGACAAGCACATCCATGCACACATACACACAAAACTGACACTCACACACCCACTTGCGCTGTCTCCCTCTTGAGAGAACTTGTGTGTGTATGGGTGTGTGTGTTTAAGTGACTGAATGCTTCATTCAGTGGCAATGACGCTCAAAGCCATAATAGTTGTCATCAGTATAGCCAGGCAGGCCTTGACCTCATAGCAAATCATAGACTGGCTGGGACGATATGTGCTCTCAACTGCTCCATTCAATAAGCACTATATCACACGTGCACACATGAGCACAAACACATACACACACACACACACAAACAAAAAGAACACACATTCACATTCACACAATGCCTCAGTTTATTCTTTCTTTTCTCTCAGTCACAAAGAAACACACACAAATTTTACTGATTTATCATAAAACAAATGAGATAAAACTCATACAGTCTCCTTGTCTTCTGTTGTTAGGATTGAGGCTTTGTCTCTTGCACTGTTTGTATCTGTCCGTCTGTGTGTGCTTCTGGACATGGCCTCTGGTTCCCTCTCACCTGCCAATTCACTGCAACACCTCCTGCTAATCAACTTATCCCCTGACCAGTACAAAAGAATCAACCACCCAGAATCTCCCAGATCCTTCAGTCACTCAAGTGGTAACGGATTCTATCGCCAAACTGTGATTTTTTTTTTTAACTGCTATGTGTGATCAACCAGTTGCTAACCCTGCTTTTCCTGTCTCAGAACAGCCACCCTACTATCTAAAATACAGCACATCCACCTTTGTTTTATAAACAGTTAAAATAATTCTGGTCTTCTGGCTTGTGTTTGCATATTGGATCACGTACTGAAACTCAGTACTTTTGTTGAAGAAACAATATGCATTGAATGCTTTAATGAATAACAAGTGCATGGACCAAAGCACAAGCTGTTCTCTTTCACACATCATGTGCAAGACTAATAAATTAGCTAGGATGATATGTGGACTAATATTAGCTTATTGCAGATATATTAGTATTGGAGTATATGTCTGCTGATGAATACAAACAGAAAACAACTGCCATCCAGAACAACTCATGATCTAGTACTGGATTGGCTCTACTGTAGACTGCAGCCAAAAATAGCTGGTAATTTCAGGAGGACTAACCACTGGGAGCTGTAAATGATACCAGAAGATGATTCCTTACTGGTTTCCAAAATTAATCAGTTATGTAAAATGCAAACTGATATTTATGCTCACACCCAGTGGGGTTCCACCAATTGTTCTCTTAAGGTCTAACAGGTAATTTACCTTTTGTTAGTGATGATTGGTACCCTCCAGCCTTTAACCTGGCTGAGCTCAGTATCTGACACGTCTATCTGCAGAGGTAGCTTGGGCACCCAGACATTGAGCTGCAGCTGAGCAGAAAGGTGCAGGTAGGTGAAGTTGACTGCCAAAGACTGTCGGCCACGCATTTCTTTACCATTCACCAAAACCTGGTCACAGCTTGGGGAAACCTGAAAAGAGGAAAAGAGCAAAAGAGGAGGAAATTAGTTTGGTTGAGTTTGGGACAGTGTTCATGCTGAGCCTGACACGTCTGACCTCAAACAGACTTAACTCAGTGATTTTCACAGAAACAGATGCAGCCGCTGTTGCATTCCTTAAGCACAGCCTGGAGCGAGTGTTCATCAGAACATTCATGCTCTTGCAGCAAGTAAGATATTTTGTAACTGATTACTTACATTTTTATTCATCTTGTTAAGCACTTTGGAATACTTTTTCTTTTATAATGTGCCCTATAAAGAAAGGTTAATAATATGCTTCTGTAGCTTTTAACTGCTACATTGTGGCATTTTGGGTTTGTGAATATCCAGAGAGCTCTTGTCACCTCCACCAATCTGAAGCATTGGATTAAAAGTGCAACATGGAACATTCTAAAACCGGTTAATCATATTAATTTTAAGACACTAGTGTAATTACCTTGAAGACATAAGAACACCCACGGGAATAATGGCAACTTTTACAATGCATTTTAAATTGTGTGCCAATGGATCTAAGAGGAGAGCTGTTGTAAAATATGAAGAGGGCTAGAGGGCAAAAAAGAAACACTATGAAAAATATAGTCTTGCTTTCACAGCACTGATATAAGTTAGAGACTCAGTCATCAGTGACCAGAACACTGGTCTCATTGATACTCTCATACAGTATATGGAATAACAAATTAATGTTAGTTTAGTTTTATCAGAGGTTTAGCAACACACTATGTTACATGTTTAACATGAGCTCAGCTAACTTTGTCTACAGTGTTGAAAAGTGTGTTTACTCAAGCACTAGTACAATTTTATTAAAAGTAAAACTCTACCTTGACAAGCTACAACAGCTGCAACAAGATGCTACTTACACATTGTTGCAACAATATTAACAATCTAATACATGTTACTGTAAAATATCAATCACATGACATTTTTATTGAACTTTTAAAGCTTTAAAAAATGTATTGTACTGATAATGTGTAATCCTTAAGTAGGATTTTGAACGTATGGTTTGTATTGGAGCATTTTTACATTGTTGCAAGTACTTTGACTTAAATGTACTCCAAGGAGACACAAGGAAGACTATCAGTGAGAACATCAGCTTTTTCTATAATGCCACCAGGTTGATTCACTCAGATAACCCTTTAAATGAAATGAGACGAGGTGATGGAAACACTACCGCTCTTGTTAATTGTAGCTGTTTTAGGTATCTGAGTTCTGTTGCTGTTATGGTCTAATACATCACATATACAACACTGCCACTGCTACCCTATAGAGTAAATAATGATTTCTTTAGACTAGACCCAGATAAAGATTCATATGAAGACACACCAAGGAACAAATAGTAATAAATACTTTTCTCAAATGTCACATCATAACTTCCCACCCAATCATGCTATGTTAAAACAAACCGGAAATACAGATTTATTATTACCAAAAACACCATGGACTGGAGTATAAAATCACCATATGTTTACCTTTAGTTTGCATAGACAGTCAAGTCTGTGGAAAACGTCTTCTGTATTATCCTGACTGAAGTTACATCTTTTCTATAAAAGCACCATTACATGTTTTCTGTTTCCTTAATGATGGAAATGCAAATATCTAATTTTTGGACAGTATTATTCAAATGAAACTGACACGGCAACAAATAAATGTAGACACTGGATTGTATTTCAGAAGGTGAACATAACCTTTACAGACAATCTGACAGGCAGAACAATGGAAAAGCCAAGATTTCAGTCACTTTCATTTTCACCCTCCCTGCTTGTTTGACTGTGTGACTGACTGAGATGACATTTTTTGGAAAATCATCCCACATGTTTTAGCAACAATGGATTCATGCGAGAAGGACACTAATAACCCAATGTAGGCATATTGTTATGATCTCCCATGTTGCAGTGGGAGCTATACTGTATATATACAGTATTGTATGGATGAACTTAAGTCAAAGATCTGGATGGAACAAAAATAGGTCATCTACAATTGCTGCAATTTGTGTAAACACCATTTCATTTTAATGTCAGATCTATTTTATAATGTATTCATTTTTAAATGCTTTGAAAGAAAAAAGTTAATATATTGTAAAATACTGACAAAAAGCATCCAACTGTACAAAGATAAAATGTATAACAAGGGTAAATATTAAATCATATCAATTATTGCAAAACTGCATTTAATATATTGCCTGTCATGCTGTTTCTCTCTGTGTCCCGCCCTCTCATTACTTTTGATTCATTTTTTTTTTTCTATAGCCATCCATCCATTCCTGGCATAACTTCTCCTCATAGCTTCTCCTCCCCTTCTTTCTTTACCCTACACTTATCCTCCTTCATCTCTTGCTCAGTTTTATTCCTTTTTTTATTTCTCACACCCTCTTTCATCTCTCCACGCTACACTTATCCTGCACCTCATTCTTTCTCCCCACCGCATCCTATTTCACTCACATTTAACATGCACTCCTTTTGTCTAACTTTCTCTGTCTTTCTGTCTGATGTAGTTTGTCTGACTCCCACTGCCTGTCTGTCTCACCTTTCAATGTTTTTCCACCTTATTCCACTTTTGCAAAACTTTCCGTTCTGTCTTACTGGTTTCACATTCCATTAAGACAGCTGTTTCCAGACCAAGATATTCAGAAGACTTAACGTAAATTAAAACAGAGCCAATATGATTCTTACCATCTTGCTTTGATGTGTAAGGGGTTTTCAGAAAGAAGAGATGGTATTGAGTCTTATGGAGAAAATGACCCTACTACTCACTTGATTTATTACCTAAGTATGTATGAGTTTATGGTATCAGTCGCTAATTTCATTCATGATTTTGTCTATTCTGGTCCCATATAGATTAAAATAGATCATGAAGGAGGGTATGTTTTAGGCTGTGCCTACCTTGTGATTAATAAGTAATTCTCAGTGAATTTGTACAGCGCAACACACCGGGCTCACAAAACTCAGATCAAACAGAGGAGGACTGATCAAAGTCAGCATTCTGTTACTGCATTGCCTATTTCTCACCTCATACGTTTATATATGTTTTATAGTTAGTGTAGTGTTCTTCTGCTTACAAAAAAAAAAAGCTTCATAGTGCTTGTTGTAAGCCTGACCTTTCTTTCTGCCACCTAGTGGCCGAAATTCACTTACGCAATACGACAAAACGCGCGTTTAATGTTACTTTTAGAATTTCAGTGTTAAGTAAGTGGTTAGTTTTTTTTAGACATTGAACAAAAATGTTGATATATTTAGTTTTTGCATCTGGTTTTGGTTGATTTTAGTTGTGCTCAGACCAGATCAGGCTGAGGACAGAATTTCCCCTTCCCCTGATAAACACAAACAAGCACACACAGGACCTGCACACATTTTGTGTGGTGTGACATTTTTTCAAGCTCTCTTATGAAACTCTTTGATCTCAAAAGAGGTTAACATTTCGTACATCAGAGCTAAACCGTTTCCTCTCTATCTCCTCTCACCTTTTAATTTCTTTCAATTTTACTTTCTTCTCTCCACTTCTGCTACCCTAACATAAAAGGAAAGGTGCCCAACCCTTCTCCTTTCTGCTTCCTCTTTTCAATTTCTTCTTTTTCTTCTCTTCCTTTAACTTTATGTAATCTCCCCCAACATCCACTATTTCCCTGTCTTGACCTCCTCGTTTTCCTTTGTCTCTGCCTCGCCCTCCCTCTCCCATGCTACAGACTCCCTCTTCATCTTCTTCTCTCTCTGAAACCTGATTTACCGCTTGTTAACATCAAAGGGATGTTAGACTGTTGCTGCCTGAAACTATTTCTCCAAATCATTTTTATATTCCAGGTGTAAATCAGTGTGAAAACGGCACTTGGTTACTGTTGCAGGGTTCAGTTTCCAATGAAGGTATAAGACAGCAGAAGTCAAGGGAATGCACAATGGTTCTGCTTGAACTATCACTGTAGCCATTGTCCAAGTTCATTTCCACCACAGGTTTGCTGAATGACTCCTGCTTTATGACTGAATTCCTCAAAGGAACACTTATGAAAAATCAAGTTTTAGTTCATTTTGTCAACATTTGGAGAAACTTTATAGTTCAGTGACACAGGAGGTTTAAGTTAAAAAAAAGATACAAATTCAATTCAATTGCACACTTCTAATGTGCAATAGCTGCAGCATAATTACGTGACATACGACTCATAATCTTAACTCTATATACAATACAATATCCAATGAATAAGCCAAGAAAGCTGATTACATGTTAATTGTGTATTCCCATATTTTTCCCCATATCTGCATGGTGTGTTTGTGTTTTTTAAATTACAAATTAATTACAACAGCTAGATATTTATATTAACAGTGGCTATAACATGAAAGCTGTCAGAACCCACAGGTATTATCACCCGATCCTGCAGTTCCCCTCAGCTATACAGAGCATTTTAGTATCTTTCAGCTCATTGCTTTGGTTTTACAGATCACAACTGCCCTCATAGCATCAGTTTTGGCTACTTTGGCTAGTTTTGCTGAAATCAGTGAAAAAACTCTAAAACCACACTATACTATGCACTACCTTTTTAGCACCAAACACAGACAGATAAAGTTAGAGACTAGCTGGTGAACATAGTGGAGCATTTAGCAACATTTCACTCAGGAGACCAAAAACAATAATGGAAGTTACATTCATCAGGTGAACAGAAACATGACTGCAAATGAATGAATGACTGTTGCTCCATATCTGTTCAATGTGTAAAGGTGGTCAGTGCTATGATCACAGCTTGTTTCTGTTGCCCCAAGTGGTCAAAATATTATTGTAGAAACATAAACTATATATACCTTACAGCTGCTGCAGCTGTATAAGTGCCTTGCTAAAGAGTAAAAAGGTTATATGTTGCTTTTGCCACTCACCTCTTTAAATTGTGCTGAGGCTGAAAGTTGGTCTTATATTTAGAAATGTTCTTGTTTTTCTTGCAACTTTTTGTTTTGTTTTATTGCCTGTCTCATATTTAATTCTCATTCTATTACCCATCCTGTTTTTTGTTCAATTCAAATTCTCTTTTAACCTCTCATAGATTCTCTTTGCTGTATTATTTGTGTGTGTGTGTGTGTGTGTGTGTGTGTGTCCACATGGCACAAAATCGCTCAGCAAAGTGCCAAAATAGATTCACGAGAGCTGCCAAACACATGATGTGGAGATGGCAACAGACACAGAAGGAATTAATGCATGAATACTGGTAGACATAGACATACACACACACGCAGCTGTGGACAAGTGGTGGTAGAAGTATTCAGATCTTTTACTTATGTAAAAGCAATAACACACTATGAAAATACTCCACCTGTAGTACTGTAATTTAATAACTAAATTAGATGTGATGACCAATATTCCTTTTATCTCTAAATATCAAGCTAGAGCCAGCAGACAATTACCTTAGCATAAAGACTGGAAGCTAAGAGACAGAAAAGCTGGTTTACACCAAAGGTTCAAAAATATGTCTGACAGCAGCATTAAATCTAATCAATTATCATGTTGTTTCACTCATTTTCTATACATACAAACAAATCCACAAAAATATTCAGTCTTTATGGTAAAGGAATAGTTTGACATTCCCTTATGGTAAATTAGATGAGAAGATTGATACCAATTTACTTTCTGTCTGTTAAATATAATGCTTCAGCCACCAACCAATTAACTTGGTACAAAGACTGGACACAGGTTGAAACAGCTTGACTCTCAAAGGTAACATAATCGACTTATTAGCACCTCTAACGCATTTTATTGATCAAGCTATCATTAATTATATCTTTTTTGTTTAATCTGTACAGAACCTGAATTGTAACTGTGATAATTAGCATTTTTACTAAGCTAGGCTAAACAACTCCTGGCTCTAACATCATAGTTAATGCCAAACTATTGGCATTAACTATTAATTAAACTAAAATGTCATCTTTTTCCTTTAAAGTAAACATCAATAAGCAGCAGTCTCTGCCTTTCTACAATTTTGGCACAGATGTACAAAGAAAACCACCTTGATGTCAGTGAAACAACTTTTCAGGATAGATGGCTTCATACATCAACCGTGTGTTCTGTTTCTGTCACAGAAGGTATAAAATTAAATTTTAATGGTTCCAGAGCAGACTACAACAAACACTTTTACTTTGGGCACTTGGCATTATGTCCCCATGGAGCCTGAAAGAACTTCAAAATATGAGAGACCAGTCACATTCAGTTTGGAGACAGCAGGACACAAACATTACATGAAGACTTTAACTACAAAAAGCTTTATATAGTTGTGGTTAAAACAAGCCTCATAAATCTCCTAAAATAATAAACATTATTTTAGCCTTAAAATCTCAATATGAGGAAAGTCCCATGCATTGTAACAAACAACATGCAGAAACTGTGTAATATCTTTTATTAACTTAAAATGAAAGGAGTAAAGTTAGCTATTATTTGTCTAAATGAACTGTTATTCATACTAGGCCTGCTATTACTATTGTATGTTTTTAATAATTGGTAAGAAGTAAAAAATATGTATCTGTATCGGAGGGCTCACACACAGAGATACAGACACAGATGCAAAACCCGACAAACACAAACACACACACACACACACACACACACACACACACACAGTCTTAAAACAAGTGTATTGGTGTTTTTGCAAGTAAACAGCTGAGTTGGAGGTTTGAGGACACTGAAGAATGGATTTAATCTCTCTGTTTCTGAGAAAGACACAGAGAGCGAGCAGGACAAACAGGAGTGGGAACAGGGAAAGCAAAGCGAGAAAAAAATTGAAGAGACACAGAGAGGTAAAAGAAGAGCAAAGGAAAAGCATCAAGAAAAAGTAGCAGAGAGGAAGTAAAAGTGTGGATCTCAGCAGTCAGGACTTGTTGAAAACACAGGGGCCATAAAAACTGTCTTCACCTTCATCAGATACCACAAACAACACCACAACAATTGTACAAACCTCCACAGACAATCGCTGGAAACTTTCCTAACTCCTCAGCAGCAATTCAGGCACAAACAGACAAAAGGCTTCACTGTTTAAAGTATGTTTTGGTAGAAAGTAGTGGCTGAATCCAATTCACATTTTTCTAACTTTAAAAGCAAAGATGGACACACAGTCAAACATACACATACAAAGTGTGCAGAGATGCCACATAAGGAAAAAACAATGGTATTTTTAGTTTTTAGTTTTTTAAAACTTAAAATGAGTTAGTGAATGTTTTTCTGCAGCTTTTCTAAAGTGTCAAAAAGCCATAACTCTTTGTTGTCATTGTATACACACACACTATAAGCTATAAAAAATGTACAAATAGTACAACAGATGCTCAGATGCCTTCATCAGCGTAGCAGTCCGCATTTTAATTCTCTGAAAAAGTACATACTTTGACTTATAATGATCTGCCTGCAGTTAAAATATGATATTATGCACGCAGGAACCTCTGACCCACAGACCTCAGGCTTGTTTGATAGAAAATGACATGTTTTATTCTTGGCTTTTGTGTTGAGGTTAATTGATGGTCATGCCTTGATATGATGTACATGAACGTGTAGCCCTTGTAACAATCCCACTTCTTACTGTGCGCCTGTCAGACCACCTGCTGCTGTTTTGGTGCTGTCCCCTAGAGGAAACTCTGCTTGTTCTTTCAATGTCAGACCTTAACAGCAACGACCCTGTTGGTTGAGTGGCTCGTGTCACATTGTACTAATTTGTTTGGACCACTTTTGCCACCAGGCATTTGTCATTACTTCAAAATATATTTCAGACCACACTTGTGACTTTATTTCTTGAACCAATGTTGCTTTTTTTTTTCAACTCAGAATTTTAAGCCTATATATGTGTGTATAACCTACACTGTGCTTCTCTGTGCCTGTTAGTGTATGTTGTTGTCATATGTGAAGTTATCAATCCTATCATTACGCCCTGCAGTGGGAATTAGACGGTGCCATTACAAAACTACTGAGCCCTGTGACCGGCAACACCATCGTCAATTCCCTACCTAATGTTCTGCATCTTTAAAATGTCCTTGAATCCCTCCTACTCACCTAAATGCCTGTCTTTATATTTACATTGAAATGTCTTGTGCTAACTTACATTGGCTAGCCGCACTGGCTTGGTAGTCCATGCTATGGACCACTCAGATGTTCTGCCATCATAAATGTTAGGTCTTCAAAGTGGTCTTAAAATTATCAATTTCTCTGGACACAGATACAGAACAGGTACAGATGCATCAGGTGGGCATCCTCTCTGTATCTGGTGTTCCATGTATAGTTGAGTTGGGTCCACAGCAAAGAGAAGATTGAACAGGGTGGTCCACCCCACTCTATACCTGCACCATATCACCATCACCAGCTAACACCATGTTATGTCAACATCACTGGCAGCCTGCTGCTTAACCCACCGAACAAACCACACTTAACTTACTATAAGCTATCAGTTAACAGACATTCAAGCAACCATGCTGCTATTAAAAATGTCTGCAGTGCTAATTTCTAACAAATTGATATGGGGAGGGATTTTACGGTGGCTAAGAGGGGTTTCATTTTTTGGAACTACTTAAAGCTGTGTTTAGCTCTTAGTGGATGAGGGGTTGTTTCTGCCATGTCAGAGCTCAAAGTGGTGCCGCGGCACACAGAACAATGAACTGGAGTTTTTAACAAGTTGCAGCATGGTGCACCTTTGCTGCATCTTATTAAAGACTTAAACAATAACTGTGTGGTCTTTCACGACCTAAAACCTACCCAGAGAATGAAACACAAACCAGCAGAGCATAAACTAATACACAGACTATGGAAAGAGGTTTTAGCTTATTACACCCCTCTTTCACCCGACTCCCCTTCTCTTCCTCAAAAACCTACTCAGAAGTCCCAAAACTCAACCACCCACTCACTCCCATTTACCAGTGATATCCCCAAGCTGAGTCATTTATTTAAATCCATATTCATCTCCCTTCAAGCTAAGTGATCTGTCTGAATTTACAGTTACTTCTCTCTGTCTTTCGTCTATCTCTTACTGTCTCACATTTTCCCTATTAGTCTCTCTCAGATGTATATTTTCTCCCTGCAATGCAATCCATCCATCTCTCTCACTCTCAGATTTCATCTTGCAATCTTTTTCTCTGTGTGTTTCACAGTCTCCCTCCTTCTCCCTCTGCCCATTTCACTTGTTCTCTGCCTCGGGCAATCCAATCCATCTGACTTTAAGAATCATATCATCCAATCAGGGCCCACTCAGTAGACAGGGGCGGGCCCTGAGGGACAGACTAACCAACTCTCTGATGGGATTAGACTTCCCACCTGTCCGTCATTTAAGAAAACCCACACTAGGCCAATCGCCTCTGCACATAGTTTCATATGGCTGTCATTTAGGGTTCTTTTTCTTTTCGGCAAACACACACACACACACACGCGCGCACCTACACACACACACACATTAGCAGCCTGTAGCCCCATATATTATTCTGATTTGGCTTGGATAATAGACAGCTCATGGAGAGAGTGGTTGGAAGGTGTACACACACACACACACACACACACACACACACACGTTAGCAGCATATCACTGGGCCTGTCATTTTGAATTTGGAAAGGGGGGGAGTAAAATGTTCTCTAATGGACATTTGCACTCTGCTTTTCTCCACAATAAAACTGTCTAATCAAAAGAGAGCGAGAGAGAGAGAGAGAGAGAGAGAGAAATAAATACAGTAATGGGATAAAAAGAATGGATTATGAGAAGTTAAAAAGAAAAAACAGCCAGAAGGTGACATGAAAGATACAGGAAGAGAGAAGAAAAGAAAAACAGAAAGAGGAATGCATGAAAGAGATATGAGCTGATGTACAAGACACAACTGCTTTCCATTTTATTTTATTAGGTGGGATTTTTATGTTTTGAATTAGAAAAGCTGGAGGGAATTGGCCAAATTTGGGAAAGTCTTAGAAGTTATGCTAGCTTTAAATTGAAAGTCTTGGTGTTGGTACGCAAATTCAGCATGAAATTGCACTGCAAACACATTTGTTAAATAAATAAGGAGCATGTGTATTTACACAGGATGGGAATATTGGTTGTAATGCAAGCACCAGGAAGGTTACAGCTATGACTATACTCTGACAGAGCAGACTTGTAAATCACTCTGGAAAAGAGTGTTAATTGAAAAATGCTGTATCAACAAATCCTCCAAATTAAATGACAGCGACAGAGTGAAACATTTTCTGACTCTATAGACAGGACAGCATGATTTATCTGTGCTGTTGAAAAATCAGTTTTATGATGTGCTAACACCGTGGTTAAAGTATGGGTTTGGTTAGGTTTTTGACAACATGGAGGTTTGGGTTAGAATTATCACTTTGTTACGTTAGGGGACCCCTGCTGTCATGGTTATAATAATAAACAGTTGGTTAAGGTTATGGGTCAAACAAATGGCAAGCTCAATGGTTCAGCGTTTTGTTATCCTTTCCTCCCACCATAATTACTATGGCTACTTTATCACATGAACATGAACAAACTTTGTTTTAGGGCACTTGTTGAAACAACTGATGCTGTTGTTGGTAAGAAATGGTTCAGTTTTTTAGCATAATGCTTTAAAAGTTGGCCATCTATATGTTATGTCAACTGTACAGCAACTGTTTAGCACCGCCAAGGTTATCGTTGATCCTGAGTTTGGGAGCTTTATTGTGATTGTGTAATTGTTTTACCATAAACTGAGCCTATAGAACAATAACTTGTTTAGTACTAATCAAGAGAGTTTGTGAAAGCATACTATACAGCCTAACAGCAACACATCTCACTGGAAGTTTGTAATTTATCGGACTATTGGCTAGAAACATTCCTATAGGGATGGAGGAGAGAGGAAGAGTGAGAGAGAGGTGGAAAACGACCTAGATAGAGAGAATGACACAGAAACAAAGAATGGTTTAAAGAAGACAATAGAGGCAAGTATAGGATACACTTACAGTTAAACCACTAAAATAAAAAAAATAAAAAAGAACATTTCTGTTTGTGGTATTTAACCACTGATATAGCAAATAGCTCTGTTGTTTTTTCTGCATCCCTCCTCTTGATGATATTCTGCATTTGGGGAATATAAATTTCATGTTGCCGTAACCGTATCTGCCAGTCAATAGAAAGAAAAACAACAACAGCAATCAGAAAAAATGTATAGATGGCATTTGTTTTGCAATATTAGTAAAATTCCAAAACTAAATGGCAGTCTCCACTGGGTCAGATTTCACAGCCTGGTCAGATGATGCATATTCACCCATTCAGATCAAATAACCAACACAGGTTGCCATATAATCTGATACAGTAAACTCCATAATTTTTGCACAGGCCGTCCAACTCTCTCCTCTCTTCACTCTCTCTCCAATAAGACAATGAAAAGTAGTTTATAAAATCTATCTTAACTTCAAAGACTTTCTCTCTTTGACTCTCCTGTCTTTGTCAAGGAGGTCTACAGGGCTTTAGGAAGAAGCAGGAGGGTTTTCTCAATGTGGGTTTGTTGCAGTTTGTGTGAGTGTATGTCTGTGTATGTGGGTGTTGGAAGGTAGTGATGATTTCTATTTTTTTTTTTTTCTAGAAAGTTCCCGGCCCTGTGTGAATTAGTATGCTTATTAGCATAGGGATATAAGTCAACACTGGCCCCAATATGTCTGTTTGTATGGCCCTATTGTGGCCTAGGTGTGTGTGTGTGTGTGTGTGTGCAGTGCAAGAAATGGGTGCTTTCTTAAGAGTCTGTATTTTTTGTTTGAGTTGGACTTTTTTACTTATTTCTGACACGTTATTTAAATCATATTTAAATGAACGATACAACAGTCACTGCAGAACAATTCATGCATTCTTTATTCTTCTGTCCCGCATTAGTGCTAACAAATTTTCTCGCTTGGAAGCTATACAGAAAAATTAAATTATAGGTAAGTTAATATACTGTAAAAGATAACTCCACGGTGTTTGATAATGGGATGGACTTGCAGGATTTTACAAATAGCTGCGATAAAACTGTTGGAATGTTGGTAGAAGATAATAATAATGTTTAGCTGAGGTTGTTATACTTTAAGTAGTAAGCAGGCCATTCCCTCATACCAAAAATATATTAATAAATAGTTAAAAATATATTGAAGAGAGCCAGTTGTTCAGTTCAGCATGCTTTGAACTATGCCACATCTACAATAACTTACATGAGTATGTTATCCATGCAATACAAAATAGTTTCCAGTTGGTATTAAATCTGAAACCTGCCTTTATGTTGACTGTGGTGGCTCCTGTTTGGCTGAAAGGAAACATTCTGTGACATTCAGAGTAGATATAAACTGCAACGAACATCTGCTTTTAATGTGTTGTATTGTATTGTGCAGTGGAAATGCTGACATTACACAGTCATTACTGTAGGAAGAGCTATAGATGTTCAAGGCACAGAACTGTGTCAGATCACAAGAGATAATGGTAGTGAGTCCCAAACTTCTGGTGGCTACCAAACAGCCATTTATACAAAAATAAAACATGCCTTGAACCTTCATTTCACAATACTTTTATTTAAAAATGACATCATGGGCAATTGCTTTAAAGATAACCAGATTATGTGTGACACAAATGTCACACAGTTGTGTACTCAAGGCATTTAAATCATCCAGGGACCGACTCAGTGGACTGAGTCTGTTCAGCTTGTTATTTGTTCAACATGGGGCTAATCATATTGGTGATTACCTGCTTGTACTGTGCCCATTTTTGCCCTTTCAATTTTACACTACATAGTTTCATAACATTTAGTGAGTGAGGCTTAAGAAGATGTAAACACCAGCGGTGTAATGCTGGGTAGGCCAGATGCTCGACCTCTGTGAGAGTGGTTCAACAGCCTGGCCTTTCTAATGTTAATAGTCCTGCAGTGGAAGCCGAAGGCTGGCTGTTAACAAGAGAACGGTGCAGTGGGAAATGCAGCAATACTGCAGTTGATTCAGACAATCTCTCCATGTCTCTCGCTCTTTCTCTGTGTTTTCACTTCTCAACTTTTAAATAGGCTGAGTGCAAAAGGGGACTTGGTAAACATGAGTAAGAAGGGCAGAGAGAAAAATGGCTGGAGAGCGAGGCAATTTAGAGCTAGAAACAGCATCAAACTGTTAGGCATCTGATCAGGATGCCTCCTGGATGCCTCCCTGGGGAGCTATTCTAGGCACGTCCAACTGGGAGGAGACCCCGGGGCAGACCCACAACACACTGGAGAGATTATACATCTAGCATGAGACGGCCTCAGGATCCCCCAGGAGCAGCAGGAGGACATGGCGGGGGTAAAAGGACATCTGTGCCTCTCTGCTTTTCCTGTAACCTCAAACTGAACTGCACAAGTGTCTAGCAATGTATCAGTGGACTGATGTTTTACTGAACTTACTCTATCTTTCTCTCAACTTGTTTAAATGAACTTGTACATCTCCTTTGTCACTTTATGTGTATATGTCTTTGTGTGTATATGCATAAACGCATGGACAAGCACAAACATGTAGCCCTGTGGGAGACAGGTGCAGGTGTTTCACTTATTTGGTGGGACAGCAGATTCAGCAGTACAAACAAGCACACACACACACACAGACACAGACACAGACACACACACACACACACACACACACACACACACAAACACACACACACACACACACACACAGACACAGACACAGACACAGACACAGACACACACACAGTAATCATAACCATATAAACTGGGGCTAACAGTCCCTTTTTAAAAATATATACTAGACAGTAAATTTCTAAATTAATACCAAGTAGGTTTTTATTATTATTTTCCAGTTTCCAGGGATTCTGCAGAAAATGTTAAGTGTCACTCATGCTGACAGCACAGCTCTAAAAGCAGCTAAACCCTCAGGTTTTTTCACACTTTTTACCAGAAGTGAATTAACGACCACAGTTTTAACATTACATACATGTGGAAAGACATAGCTTCCAGTTTTTAAGACAGGCTTTGAATAAGAAAGCGTATTCCACTGGCTCTGTATTGGCCATAGCCACCAATATGTGAATGTTAGGGTTAGTTTAACTTACTATGTGGTCAAATCCAGACTGTCACAGAACACAGATTATGTGGCTCTTTTTCAAAGCTGCCATTTACAGCAGAGGTCTGCAACCTGACCAGAGTGTGACAGAACATTCAGATTTCATACACCATGTCTCTGTCTTGGAACATTTTCATGTGCTATGGGCTTTGGTTGGGTTGAACATTTTCTCAGGTTGTAGAGGTTTTTTTTGTTTTTGTTTTTGTGACTTGTTAAAGGTTTGGAGGTTGGAACATCTCTGGACTTTTTGGTGTTCATTTTCACATCAGGACCATGTGGGACGCTAGTTTTTATCAAATAAGCAATTGGTCGCTGGGTTATAGTTCTGTGTAGTTCTGTGGTACAGGTGTAACCGTCAGCTCAAATGTTACTTACTTCAGGCATAACTATACTTAATCAATATGCTAAAAGTCAAGTTCAGATATTACTCGATTTATCTTGAACAAAGATAGTTACAGAAACCATTGTAAAATGTACATTTCATAATCGGTAGTGCAGCACATTGAGGGTAATCCTACAACAAGTGACAGGTCAAGCGCAGGGCAGGGCAGACCCATGCGCACACACACACACACACACACACACACACACGCTGTGACAGCTAGCAGCAGTTTTGTCTGTGGTGTCTGAACTGTCCATGTGTGCCAGTGACTGGGGCGCTAATGCACCGCCAGGAAACAAAATGGCTCCCTGAGGGAATGCAAAATGGATGCATGGCAACAGCTGCCAAAATGTCAGGGTGAGAGAGAGAAAGACAGATGGGTGCCAGCCAGTGTGAAGCGTTAATGCGGGAAGAGGGTGTCGCTGTGACAGCTGCAGCTCCCCCTGCTGACCAGAGTGAAACACATTGAATTTAATTTGAACTTTTTAAATAATTTGTGGTAAAATAAATGTAATAGTTTCTGTCCAAGTGGTTAAAGATGTATTATTCTTTTGTGAAATAATACTGTAAATATAAATTATGTAGTTTTAGTTTGGTATAACTGCTTGCCTTCACCTCAGCTAAAAGGAGCTGCTCAACCGAACTGAGTGTAGCAAATTAATGCTACAGAAAATAAACAGCATATTTCTTCACTTTCGAATTGCCTCTGATAGAATGAGGTATTTATTTTAATAATTTTTACATAGATTGTACTCATTTTTACACTATGTAGTTTTCACCTGTTAGAGATGAGAGAGAAAAAAAAATTAGACCAACTACGGAAAAAAAAAAGTCACATGGGTGCAGCTTCGCTGGTCAACATAGCAGCTAATAATGGATGCACTCTGCTGCAGGCATACTGTTTTAGCCGTTTTCAGTACATCCTGAGGCCTATGTGTACAGAATTTGGCTTTTGATATGGCTTTTATTTAATTTATGGCTTTTATCTTGTAAATCCAGTGTTTGCTTTTTTTTTGTTGTTAAAATTGAATCTTGGTTTCCTCTCATGTACACAGAAAAAAACAGCAACGAAAAAAAACTCATAGAAAGTGCTGACAGCTGTTGGGCTGACATCTAAAGTATCTTAAACATGAGGTGTCATTAAAGTAAGTAGAAATCAGCATGTCTGTTTAACATGCTAAAGAGAGGAGAGGGTTGAGGTTCTTCATTTTTTTGTATTCAAACTTTCTTCTGGACCTTCTGACCTGCATCCAATGATTGCCCTGTATTTTTGCCAGAGTGTGTGTTTGTGTTGAGAAACAGGGTTTGGAGGTGTTACACATGGCACCACCCTACTTAAGTTATCAATACACGGATGTTTGTGTGTTTATACATTTGCAGCTGTGTATTTTAGCATGGTAATTAGCTGCTAATTAGTTATTGATTGAGGCCAGTGCATTTTATGGAGGTGAGAGGAAGAGTGTGACACGGGGCACAGCATAACACCCTTAGCCATAATTCATGCTCTGCTGCACACACATACACACACATACACACACACACACACCCTTATTTCTCCCCCTCTCCCTTAATATTTCACTCTCACACCTTACTGCACTTACTTCCTCTCTTGCTTTCATTCATGTCTCACTCACTTTACTTGTCTCTACACGAGATAGCTTCTTTAACTCTATCTCTCTCTTGTACTGTCTTGTTTCTTCCAACCCCAGCCTTTTATGCAATATATAATGTGGGAGTGGATCATTGTTAAAAGTAAAGAGGTTAGCGTAGACACTACTAGCATGAATTATAATTGAATTGATCCAAGAATTGAGAGTATTTCTTCACTGATAGAAGAGCAACGAATCTTTCTAATGCTCGCCCATGATAGACAGTGATAGACAGTGATAGACGGATAGTTCATCCAATCACCTGTCAAGTATTTTTTTGAAAGCACTTGCCCTTTTCCAAATAGTTTCCAAACGACTTCCCAGATGATTCTGTGTAACAAACCATGACATGCAGTCAGCCCCATCTATGATCATACCTTGTGAAAATTCCTTTTTGTTTTATATAGTTGGTGCAAACTCTTTTTTTAAATCTAATTTCCTATATAACAAAATAGCATACTGCTTATTGAATGATGCCCTTTCTTTTGGCTCATCATAATTGTTGGAAATATCTGTGTAGTGAAATGACTGACCTCAAACTCAAAAGTGGGCTGGCAGTTGGATCTACAATCTTTCTTGGTGAAGGTGAAAGTAATATGCAGCCACAATGTATCTAATTGAACAATATCTATAAATAAACAACTGAGTTCATAAAAAGTAATTTGATGAAATTCTAATATGAAATCTGTTCTGATGCAAGATGGATGCAAGAGAAATGTATGGCAGCAGATTTATGCACTCTTTCTGTATACTGTCTTGACAATGAAGCATTTCACTTTTTATAAAGCCTCGAGTGAAGCAGTTTTTCACTTCCTGGAAATTTTTGTCACTAAGCAATCTGTTGAACATTTTATGGGGAGGCACTGGGGGAGCGTTCGGGGCTTTGCTGATTTAACAACAAACTCTTTTTCTGCGACGTAAGAACTGAATCACTGGAGGTCTAAAAATCATTTTAGCCCTCCTCAAGGTCGCAGCTCCCACAGATATATGTCTTGGGTGTTGCTAATGGTCTGGTCTGATGTCCTGCACTTCAAATCACTGCCTATATCCTAAGCCTGTTACTGCTAAATGGAAAATGTGTGAGTTTAGTTGTATGTGTGTGTGTGTGTGTGTGTGTGTGTGTGTGTGCGTGCGTGTGACCTCTGCCTTTAATCCACTTTACCTTTCATTTCCTTTCTAGGCTCTCAAATGACCCAAGGCATCTGGTTAGAGCCCTCTCCCAGTTTCTCTCCTCTTCTACCTTCCCTTTTTTTGTCACTTTTTCTCTACTTAAACACACATAATTTATTTTCCACTCATCAGTCTATTCATTAAGTCAACCTCATATCCTCATCTTGAAATTATGGCATGCTGAGGTTGCTCTGGTCCTCTGTCTTGATGGTTTTTAAAGTAGAATTTCCATTCACTGGCCCAAGTAACATTTTGTTTTCTGCTTCCATCATGTTTACGAAGCTGCTTTGTATTGTTGTGTGTACAGTGATACATGGAGTCAAGGAATCTTAGAACTGAATAATCTGTGTGATTAATACTTAATTTTTTAACATGTTATTTTAAGTTGAAATGAAGCTGTTATTATGACAACACATACAATTATTATTTTAACTGTATTGTTTAAATTCAACAGTTGTGCTGCATCTGTGTCTTGCCGTAATCAGTGGTTGTTTGGTCGCAGTAGACTGCTAAAAAGGTTCATTTGTTAATAAAGAGAAACTTGATTCACTTGATTAGTTGATTGATGGGGGAACAAAAATGCTTTCATACACCACATAGTTGACATTTTTAAAATTCACTCAAGTCACAGTGCCATGATTGCACATTGTTTTCTTTTGCTCAGTGTTGCTTTGCACCACACAGAACTACCGAGTTCCATCATGAAAATAAAAAATTAAATAAAGAACCCCAGCTGACTGTAATTATCCTCTATTCATATCATTCAAATACGGTGAACAGATCACCTTTCATTTTTGCCGTGCCTACTTGTGTGAGTGTGTATTGTTTATGCAAGGTATATAATACACATTAGGGAGGGCATTTAAACACTCAAGATATGATTAATTGTTTTATTATGTGGGCAGCAGGTTCAAACCTTTAACTCTGTAGAAGAATTTATTTACCAAGAGCAATAAGTGTACAGGAAATTGTCCTTGTGACTTTGATGCATGTACACATCAACAATGCCCACAGTGACAAAGAGTAAGTACAGAATGGGATACATTCACATATAGACTTCACATTCACAGCAAGAGGACAGGAAATTACATACCATCCAACACATGCTCAGCTTTAAATTTATAGTCAGTTCTAACACTGTTACACACAGCTATAGGAAGGCATAGAGGAGCACTGACATTTATTAGAACAACAAGCAAATATATAATTGTCCTGAGTAAGATTAAATGAGTTTTCATATTTTTTCTTTTTCTTTTTCCTGAGGCTTCAAGTGGCTTTAAGGCTCATCCTGATGTTTTGAATAGTGTGTCATATACAGGCAACATTTGGCAGTAACAGGAAATGAACTCAAAATAAATTACAAGTAATGGTAGTTGTTAACCCCAGGGAGAGTAGAGGGATTTTGTGTCACAAAAAGCTGCTTATCATTTTCTTTCTTGATTCTCTAAGAAAATTTGATATGGCACCTGTGCTGACTAAGACACTAATGATTGCTTTAAATGCATATAGTTCAAAAAAGCCAGCAAAAAGGGGAAATAGGAGCCTTATCAGCACTGATGATGGCCTGATATGTTTTCTTAAAAGGTTTTCTTTTGCATATCTCTACACTTTATGCAGCATGTCATATTAAAGGATCATTTATTTGCTATCTCAGCTTGTACAGTACATTTTTCTTTCCTAATGCCAGCGCACAGTCTGACGGTACTACCAGCCTTTATACTGTCACATTTCCGTTGGAAATCAGTAAAAGAGATTAACAACAGTGATTGAAAATAAGTTCTTCTTTGTTAGATAGTTGACATTACAAGCGTGTGTGCATAAAAGTTAAGAAAATAACCACTCTTAAATTGTATTTTGGTAAGAAAATAGTTGGCAATGGAAAAACTCCAAATCCAAATCCAATCACAGAGCTTAATATCCCGTTACTGGAAGCTAAGTATTATGCTGTTGAGAAAAATAATTTCACAATCTGCAGCTTAAATTGATTTATTTTTGGATGCTTGGTCAAATTTTGATGAATTTGGCAACTGATCTCTGATTCAAGCCTCTGACTTGCTTCTTTGCTAAAACAATTTTTGTGTATGTTGAGGAATATTATATACTTACATGGTGTACTTTCAATTTGGTTTCACCAGTTTTACTGGTGATTCTTCCTGTCATGAGAAAAACTGTAGATAATCTTATAGCGAGTTTATACTTTTGTGAATCCAGATTTTCATTCATTTTTACAGTAACTTTGCTCTAACTCTCTGGATCTTTTTCTAATTTGTAATCACTAACGATTGCTTTGGTGTTTTTATCAATACTGTTTCAACAGTTGTTTTTTGTAAAACCTTTAAAGTCTTCAACACAACGTGACCGTCAGAAAAGTCCCTAAAGTATGTTAAATACAAGTTCACATAGAATGAAGAAAAAAAATCAGACAACAAATCAGACACAAACTCATCTATCGATTGATTGATTCAGCCTTCTCTCCTTTTACCTGTCACCCTCCCTCACCTCCTCCACACGTCATGTCTTCCCCCTCGTTTATATTCAAGTGCAGTGACAGCATGTAAGCTCACCTCCTTAAAAAAAATGTCCTCTGTTTCTAAATGTGATGTGCTCTAACACCTCCATCGACAGGAATAGCTTTATGACCTTCAGAAATCAGCTGCCAATTGATTGATGTCCACTTACCTTAAACTATGATGAAGCACGTCCACCACAACTCAACCTCCACACAAAAACTGTAACCCTTCATTTATTTCCAAACTTTAAACAAAAGTGAAGCAACAAAATACCAAATTCTAACTCACAGAATGGAAGAAAGAGGAAAGAGTTGCAGGTAAATGGGCACAAGTTTGAGAACTACAACAGTTAATGTGTGTTCAACAGCGGATCAATTACGATTACACTGTCATTTGATCTAAATAGGAGAGTTAGTGTACTGTATCCTTTAATGTCCTGACAAAGATACACTGGAAGTATAAACACATAGCACCTTTCCAAGGACAGAAAATGTGACTGTGTGTGTGTATGTGTATCTATGTGTGTGTGTGTGTGTGTGTGTATGTATGAGGGATCACGTAGGCGCGTGTCAAACTCTGCGACCGGTTCATTAAATGGCACACAGATCAATTCCTAATCTGCTTTGTGTCCTAACACATGCAGAAACACACAACCTAAATCTCCCTCAAACATTCATTCACACACATACACACTCGTATACACTGTCCTCCATCACGTCCGAGCCTTTTTGTCTTCCTCTTTGTCAAATTCAATTACTGACGACATCACTAAAGGAATCTCCACATGAACCAATTACTGCTTGAATCTCCTGGGTGTGTCTGTGAGATGATCTGTGTGTGTGTGTGTGTGTGTGAACAATTATACATAACAAGTATGATAGAAAGTGTGCGTATATACAGTACGGAGGAGAATTCTTTGCCATAAATGTGTTTGTCTGTAAGGTCCAAATCTTTTGACACTCTCTTTCTCCGCGTAGACCGCGTACAATGAATAAAACAACCGGTGTAAACGGGGCTGCAAAGGTGTCAACTAAAAAACCCAGCAACATGCAGACAAGTTGAACCACATCCAAAAAACATAGCCAGATATCATGCTGCACCCGCCAATCACATGATCAGACCGGTCATGTTTAGTCCATGTGTTGTGTTATTATTCACTTAGCTTCTGTTTTTTAGATTGTCTAGCTTCCTCTTCTCTCATGGGTAGAAAAAAAAATCATTTTCTCGTTTCTTGTCAGCTGAAATAAAACTGCATACACACATGATATTGTGTGAGAAGTATGAGGCTAAAGGTGCACATTCTGGGCCAAAAGTCAGCATCCTCACCATCATCATAGAAACATTATTGTTCTTGTACTGCAGTGTAAAGCTAGTTTGTATTATGATAAGGAAAATGTCAGATCAAGAGCCATATACATAAAACTTCCTAGTAGAAAGAGTTGAAATTCTAAGGAAAATCTGAGATAAATGTTAAAGATAAAACTTATTTGCAAAGCATCTTAGCTTTTACAAGAGCTCTTCAGGTGACAAACTGTCAAAAAATAGGGAGGAGGACTTTCAAGAGGCTTAAAAGTTTCTTAAGCAGAGGAAGAAATGGTGGAAATACTAAGAGGTAGGCAAAATATTCTCCAAATGCTGAATGACAGTGAATTAATGAAATGCTACAGATTAGATTGTGCAGGGATAATGTCTGTGGTCGATCTCATTAGAGATGCATTCACATCTCCCACCTAACACAATAATGCCATAACGCCATAACGGCAGAAATAAAAGTGATCACAACAGAAAGATATTTGGCAACTGGAAAAATGCAACAGTGCAGTAGTGATGACTCAGGCCTCGCAGACTTGCATCAGCAAAGTGATCACACAAACACTTACAACGCTTTCACATATAGGCTGGCCAGCAATTACAGAAATGGATGAAAGCTGAGCCATTCCCCCTGTTAATATCAAAGAGATTAAGTATTAAAATTGTAGCATGGTAAACAAACGTAAGCAAATAAATATAACAGCTATCAGAATGTGAATAGGCTACTGTGTTTTTATTTAGTAGGCTACATTCAAAGTATAGAATTAATTCAACAGAGATGTTCATTACATAAAATAGTATTCATAATTACACCATGTCTTAATAGAGACTAATTTATATGATTAGACCTATTTATTTCACTGTCCATATTTGTTTATTTATGTTTTGATCAACCAATCTCACCTTTTAAAAAGGATGAGTCATACCTAGCAACAGGGGCAATGATAAATCCTGCAGATGTTACACAGATATTTCGAACATAATTCTGTTTGGCTGCTTAGCTTACATTTTTGTTCATAGTTTAAAATAGTAGCTTTTCACTTTTAACGTTAGAGGAGAAAAGGCTTGCACCATTGTGACGCTATGTTGGATAACATTGGCTCCTTCCTTGAGTGTAAACTTCCCCAAAATCGAACAGGGCTGAGCTGTTAACAATGCCCTAAACTGGCTTAGCTAAGGGACTAACCCTGGCTTAGGGAATGGTCAATTGTTTCTATTCAGGGATATAGGTGTTAAGCTAATGGGATATAGTCTTGTGACAATATATATGCTTTTTAAGTCATCAGCAACCCTCCTCCTAAATTCTCTTTCTATTCTACCACTCCTCTCTCTTTCCACCTTTTTTTATTTCCTTTTTCTCCTTTCTTATCCACTATGCAACTAAATTCTTGTGTCCTTTTTACTTTCCAGTCCTCTCACTTCATCTCATTTTCTCTCTTCATTGATCCATTCATCTTCTCACCAGTCTTGCATCCAATCTTTCCTCCTCTCACCCCCTTGCTTTGTCAGAGAAATGCTTGCATGAGGTCAAGATAATGGTACTAATTTGTGTGTACGTGTGTGTGTGTATGTGTGTCCTATCTGTCCCCTACTAGCTCAGACACCGCTGACCTACACATACTGCTGTGTCAACAATAGCGGCACTTACACATACACACACATCACAGATGACAGCATCTCTGAGGACCTTAACAAGATAGTTACACTGACAGAGAACAGGAAGAAGCAGGGAGGGAGGGCTGAAGAAGAGCGGAAAGTTATTATCTATGTAGTACATCGCTGCTGCTTATGTTGTTGTCAGGGATAAATGGGCTAAACCGAACAACATGAGCTGCATCAGTGAAATCTACAGCAGTACACTACAGCCAGTGACAGGTTCAGCCACTTATTTCACCCATATGTTCATTAGCAGGGATGGGAAAAGGACTGTGCAATTCCCCCTGCAAACATTTATCCACCATGAGTAATTAAACAAAAGGTTGGTTAATGGAATGTGATGTGAAACCAAATGAGACCTCTAATCTTCCTCAGACTACTGCTTGTAACTTGTAACAGCTAAAACAGAAACCTTATTTTTCCCTCAAGAGTTTATCCCTCATTCTTATGAGTTTAAGAATGAAGCCAGCAGAGCAGTTGTTCAACAAACTCGCAATAAAAAAGCAGCATGTGACAGTTAAAACAATTGCGAAGGAAGTTGCAGTCAATGATTCATGGAATGACTGGAACCTATGTGTCCTTCAAGAGGGCACTTGGTGAGTCTCAGGTGAGAAAGCTGAGAAAATTATTACATGACAAAGTAGTTTGAATTGTTACCATGAATAGGTCAATGAAAAGGCTACTGATTGATGTAATTCATTGAAGGCAGCATGTATTCACCTAAATGGACCTTTCAGTAAGTTGTGCTATTGCGATACTAAGTCAGGGACCTGCATGAAAAAGAGGCAGGTTTTATATGAAGCCTGCAGGAAGTGCAGCCTTAGAGCTGCTTCAGTTCAGGGTACCTGTGTGGTTGCTCCATAGGCTCTCTATACTTTACAACTGTCAAAGTGAGTCACTGACAGCTACGGCTACCTGGAGCTGAACCCCATGGGTGCCATTGTCAAACAGCTGTCTGTGTTAAAGCCCTTCCCGTCTGTGTTTCTAAGGAAATGCGTGAGAGGAAATATCTGTCAGATCAAATGTCAACTCATAACAACAGTTTGCAAACACTCAGTGATCACATACACATTCTATTTGCCACACAAACAAACACAATCAGCACAAAAAAAGGGCTTCAGGTCGCTAAACTTATCCATATACAGTGAATGAGTTTAGTGTCTCCACTACATTTGCTTAAGTACTGGACTTAAGTACAAATTCAAGGTGCTTGTACTTTATTTAAATGTTTCCATTTTGTGCAAATGTATGTTTACTCCACTATATGTCAAAGGGAAATATTACACTTTTTACTACATTTGTCTGCAACATACATATTAATGTAGCAGGAATATTAATCCAAAAACATCATATATAATAGTACATTACTGCAGAGTTAAATTATTTTATTCAAGTAAAGTTTAGTTTTTAAAAGTTTTAACTTTTAGTATTTTCACAATGTGGTATTCCTACTGACCTGAATACTTCTTCCACTACTGGTTGTACCAACGCCTGCCTCAGTATCAATGTGCTCTCTCAAAATGTATCCAGCTGATTGATTTTGCTTTCCCCATTTGACACGTTTTATATATTAAAATTAAAATATCAGCAGCAGAGCAGAGACAAGGAAATTTGTCTTCATTTGATGGATGCAGTTGTTCAAAGCTTGTCTTTTTTTTCTTATGGAGAAAGGCCTCGGTAGTATTTTACTAATTATGTCTGTTACTGCCTTCCTCAAAGCGTATATATCAATAATACTGTATACTGTGTAAAATTTGTTAAAGTAATTCAGTTGATCTTTTCTTCAACCTGAAACTAGTGGTAATCTATGTGTCTACTCCTGCATCTGGATTATCTGGATTGCATAAAAGTACTGGTATAATCCAGCCACTGATAGTTGTACTTAAAAGTGCATTCAGACTGAACGTGAAGTGGATTTAAGAGGCAGTGTGACTGCACGAAAAAAAAAAAAAATGATGCAAAGGCAAGGGTTTGATCAAGGTGGTAAAAACTGAGGCAAAGATGCATGAACATATTTCAGCTTGACTGAAAACGCAGCACAACGATGTATGGCTTAATTTTATAAAATGTAAAGCGGGAAAGTCTGAGTAAAGTAATACAAATGACTGGAGACCCTCTAAGTATTATAAGTCTGACTCGTTACAAACACACTCGCAGTCCATTGCAGAATGAAAATTCTCTAAACAATAAATTTAAGTTCTGTTATACCTCATGTTTATTATCTAGATGCAATGCTGTCTCCTTATAGTCATCTATTAAACATACAGTGTATTTGTATGTCTGTCTTTAAAGATCTCGACTTGTTTCCTCAGTCTTCTTTCCTTGTTTCATTCACATATATGCTTACAAGGATTCAGAAACACCCGCCCACACAAACGCACAAAAAATGCATGCACAAGTAAGTAATCTTTTCCTACACAGTTTCATACACTTTTCTTTCCCTTCCATACATACACGCACACACATGCACAGTGCAAACATTACATCTATCTGAGTTCCTTCCATTTTCACTGTGTTGTTATTGATCGTACTTAAACAGCACCACTCCTGTTGGCTTGTACCAGGAAATTGGCTTCATATTGAAACTGTCACAGCAAGGGTGCATTTCATTTTAAGTCCTGAGGGGCTTAGGGAATGTAGCACAAGAGGAATCAATCTTCATTCTCTGGCATTGGCTTGTTTCTGTAAAGGTATGTTTTTAAAAAGCTATTTCTGTTTTATTAATAAGTACAGTAATTTTGTTTGTTAGCTTTGCTGGCAGAGTGGCTTAGCACTTGAAACTGTCCTTCCACCAGGCTCCAAGTGTCAGTGATCACTCGTCCTGCTTACAATAAGTCCTTCAGAGAGACATTGGATTCCTGCCAGTACCGTGGTGACTGTTCTAGCTGACCCTGCACTTGAGTTTTAATGCATATAGCAACTTAGTTTCTTTAAAAAATATATATCAAATGTGAAAAAGAAAAAAATTAATCAGCATCCTGTGTTCCAGAAGTCTTAGTAGCACTGGATGGTTACATTTTGACTGTGCATGCTCCTGAAATTTACATATGGAACAGAGACCTGCTACTCTCTGTAAGTTGTATAGGGAGTTAACAGTGCCCTGAGTGTTACTGATAGTAACACTGTAGAGCAATAGTTTTATAAGTGGGAATCTGTTTGTTTGTTCTCATGCAAGACACACAGGCATCGAGGTGAGGCTTTACTGTATGTATTTCTGCCATTGGTTTCACAAAATTCATTGTACAGTACTCTATTTTGTACTACAGGTGGTAGCTCACTATGAAAAAAGGTTTGCAAAGGTGGAGACTAGTAAATATGGATGTGAACCATGTAGATTTCAAATCAATTCATTAATAAAGGATATGCACAATGTGTGTTGGGCGAGTAACACTGAATGTAAACAGGTAACTCCTGGGCACCTTCAATCAGCTGAATGTGAAGACGTTTATATCAATACAGCCCCCTGTATGTGTAATGTAAATACAAACAAAACAAACAAAGATGTTCTCCACATGTGAGCAATTCTGAGCCATTTCCGCACTCAGTAAAATGGAAAGTGAGATAAAAAAAAAAAAAGCTTGCACACTAAGATTAACTAAATGTCTCATTATGCTCTGTTGCACAAAGTGAATTAGAGAGCAACAGAAATTATGCAAGAATTTAGATTACAATGATGATTCAAGATGGATTCTTTGCAGTGTAAAATACCCACCATACCTCCCTACATTACTGCGATTGCCTCTCTCCTTAAACATTGTTTCTACTTCTCAAGCTCTTGAGAAACTATTTCTTCATCCATATTTCCCATATCTGGCAGACCATGACTTAAGACATTTTGTGAATTGCCTGAGCCCATTTTTCCAATCATGAAACAAAATATCAACTGGTTTACCAACTCCACTGTCTTTCCCCAAAATGCAACGCAGGCATCAGTACTGTGTCTGTAGCTATCTGAATTTCAAAAATAAAAAGCACACCTGTAAAGTTCTGAATAAGGTGCCTTCAGATCTTGTATTTTATTGATTTGCATGAATGTCCAGTTTTATATCATACAACTGTAAAGAAACGTACGTAATTAATTAATAATTACTTTTTAAGTAATCTCACATACCTTTACAATGTCCACATCTGTAGAAGTGCAGGTGACTGAGTCGTCCACCTCCCTCACCTGCCCGTCGGTCTCCACGGTAACCAGTTTGATGGGCACTGCAACACGCCGTCCTGTAAGAATGGCTGTGTTCACCACCTCTGTGTCCTACAGAGAGAAAGAGAGTATTCTTTAAGAAAAAAAAACACACATTCTTAAACTTGTTTCTTTCTGCCTGCACCAATTAAAGTAAATTATATAAATGTTTTTAAACGTGGTAATGGCAAATGGCAAGATGCTGGACTCAAGGCCGGACAGTCCAAGGCCTCGTATGGCAGCTCTGTCGTCATCAGTATGTCAGTGTGTATTTGAGTGCAAATTTGAGGCAAATTGTAACGCGCTTTGTCCAAGGTAGGTAAGCGCTGCAGTCCATTTGACAGCCTTGAATGAATGAATGTAATTATTTAAATTGTTTGCTCTATGCAGAAATGAAAGAAGCAAATCATTTACATACAACTTTTCCATTGAGACATGTTCATCACATGTAACAATTAATGTTTTATTAAGTGTGTTTATTGTACTTCAAGACTGGGCACTAAATCACAAAAATAATTAAATGTAATATTTGATACTCCAGTTTTTGTTGTTTGTATTTAGACAACATGCAGTTCACTTGCCATAAACATGAAATTTAGCCCTCATGTGCTGCTACTTTTAGTATATCTCTACCCAAAGTGCATGATATTGACTTAAGATGGTGAACAATGCAGAAACAGAGACAGTAATAAACAAGTAACAGAGACCAGGGGAGAATTTAAAAGAAAGGAAGAAAGAGAGAGAAAAAAGAAAGTGATTATAAACCTCACGATTAATGTAATCAGCAGCATGATTACATTTGATTAGATCCTTCCAACAAAAATAGCACAAACAAACCACACACACACACACCTCAGAGTGCTGTGTGCCAGCGTCAATCTTGATTATTTGGCATTGAGTTTCCAAGGGGGCATTTATTACCGCCAACACACATACAAGCCTGATTACAGGTTATTTCACTTGGCCCACTGTTTCTGGATAGGAAGTGTGTCTGTGTGTGTGTGACGTTTGACTCTCCTGGAATTCAGCTGAGCATACAGGATGCCAACGGAGAAGATAAAGGAAAAAAATAGAATAAATGGACTGCATTGTACATATTTCACTCTGTCTCCAGAGACAGTTTGGTTTGAAAGGATTTCAATCCAAAATGTTGTGCACCATGGTTGTACAAGAATGTGTGTGTGCGTTCTTGTACCACTGTCTTTGTAAGGACACATTTTACATCTTCAGACTGAGCATGTTACTGGGAAGTTAGGACATTTTGGCCGCTTCTCACCTCACTTCTTTAGTCTTGAGACTTAGTTTGAAGGCTAAGGTTAGAACTGGGTTTAAAAGTGTTAATAGTGTTCCTATTGACACTTAAAGCAACACTGTGTAACTTTTCTACCACAGTTTTAAATCATCTTGAATCTAACTAGAACTAACTAACTAAAGATCGAAGACTAACTAAAGACGTTTTTCATTGCCAATCAACTTTGATAAAAACAAAGGTATGTGTAATTTCCACAGTCCTCAATCAGGAAATAGGACAAAACATTACACAATGCCTTACAGTCACCTACACATGCGCACACACAATAATGGTGATGAAACTGCAGTGCAAAGTGCGGTATTTCTCATCTGGAGCAACTAGGGGTTTGTGTACATTGTACATAAACAGAATGATCACAAACAGTAGGAAATAAGGCAAACATACACAAAAACACAAGACTATGCAAATGCAAAATTCTGAATAGCATAGCACGGCAGAGATGCACAGTTACATGAACAGTCAGAAATAACACAAATACACCTAACAAGATGCTGATACACACATACTCACACTTGACACACACACTCAAGAGTTAAAGCGCATGTGACCAGTGACAAGTCGCCTAATGCCCTATCCTTCTCTGACATACACCGCTATGTGACCTTTACTTAATGAGATCCCTCTCTCTCATTCTCGTTCTCTGTCTATCTCTTTGTCTGTCTCACACACATAAATAAACTTTCTTCATCTGTAATTCTCTTAGTTTTTTGCTCTCTCTCTCCTTACACTCAGTCTTGCTGGAATCAGAAATAGATACTTTAGATATGTAACATGACAGAAGACAGTTATGCAGATTGAAGGTGAGAAACAGGTGAGGTGAAGGAGTGGCGACAAACAGGATTAAAACCATGGAAAAGATGAAAGAAGGAGCGCAGGAAAAGGAAGATGAAGGGCAAAAAAAGACGTGCACAGAAAAAAAAATCTAATTAATGAAGATTTTTTTTCCACCTTGAGGGCTGGAGAGCAGATGGAGGGATAAAAATCAAAGAGAAAAAAGAGAAAGAGGACAAGAGATCATGTGTTTCTGTATGCCTGTGTATTTGTGTTGGTATGTAGCCCATGTGAGTATGTTAAAATGTATGTATCTGTGTATCCTGCGGCAGAGGAGTCTCTTGGAAGCCAGCGTACAGATAACATCATGTTTACATCTTTGCTATCTGCACCACAGGCCATAAGAGATGACAACAACAAGGGGGAAACACATTTTTTTGTAAG
This sequence comes from Argyrosomus regius, assembly GCA_946959425.1. Taxonomy (NCBI): domain Eukaryota; kingdom Metazoa; phylum Chordata; class Actinopteri; family Sciaenidae; genus Argyrosomus; species Argyrosomus regius. Next base: position 15,391,894 of record OX336890.1, read on the forward strand.
AAATATAATTGGAGCTCACCTGGTAGAAATCCATGGTTTATGGCTGAGGTGATTTTAGCCCGCCAAAAATTATTTAAAAAAGAATTAAAAAAAAAACAACAACAAAAAAAAAGATAAACAAATAAATAACTGATAATAAATAATCTCATTCTCTAATAGAGAGTTTAAGATAATGAAGTGGACACTGAAAACCGATAAGACTAACCACTAAATGTAAAGCAAACATCTCTTATAAAACCAGAATGTTTGAAATTAGGATAAACATCTTCTGCACATTTTCACCACTGACAAATGTTCTGGTACTGGTGTGTTTTTATTGTACTGCTGAAACTCCCATTGTCTTGTAACTCGCTCCATTGTGTTGTGCACAATAGATGTATTGAGCACAGAATAGACGGAAACAGCAATACTAACTTACTCAGCCTTAATTTCAGTTAATAGATTCAAAGGGATACACTGACGCAGGTTATGAATACATTTGTAATCTATTTGCATGGGTCAACGCACATCAGCTAACCTGGGTCCGTAAGAGAGAGAAGCCCACAAAAAAGAGAGAAGTTAAACCAAAACACAACTTTTTATTTACTATTTGGTAATTCTATCAGTAGTACAGTAAAATGCATGGAATTCAGAGATCCTGCCTGGGAAGACAAGCAGCCTATCATCACAAGCGCTTTGTTAAGGACTTGAGTTCATTAGCGAATGAATCACAGAGAGCAAAAAAATAGAGAGAAACAGAGAAGAGGCAGAGACATAAAGAAGGGAGTATAGTAAAAAGAGACGAAGCAGAACAAAATTAGAAAAATAAAGAAAGTAGATAAAAACACAACAGGAAGAGGAATATTAGAGCGAGAGCAAGGGAGACAGAAAGAGAGACAGAGAGAAAAGGAAAGAATTTCATGCCTGTCCAAGGGAATTATTAAGTGGCTCGTCAACAACTGGCTCCCTACTGCCTTCAAAAGCTGCTCCATACTGCACTGAGATAAGCTCAGAGGAGGTGTGTGTGTTGTGTGCGCGTGTGTTGTGTGTGTGTGTGTCCGGTGGGTCTTGTGTGCCAAGTATTCTTACGTATGAATGAATGTGTTTTTGTGTGAGTTCATGTAGGTTCCTGCATACACCTGTGTATGTGTGTGTGCATGAGTGAGTCAGAGTGATGTGGGAAGAAAGAGGGAGCAACAGAAAGAATAAAAGTGTGTGTCTGTGTGTGCACATGTGCATCCTGTATGCACTGACAAACGTGTTTGTGTGCGCATGTTGCAAGGGACAAATGAAGTCTAGGAAACAGTTTCTCTTTTCAACGAAGCTTATTCATGCATGTGTGCATGTCTGTGCGCACCCTACAAGGTGCGTGCAATTTAAAGTGAAGCAACTAGAGCGAGACCACCCATCACATACACGCATGCACGCACGCACACACACACACACACACACACACACACACTGTCACGCACACATGTACACACACTGTTGCAAAAGAGTTGACACAGTGAAAAAACTGTGGCTTTTTGCTCTTCTGTACAAATTCAATTCCAACTGTGACTTACAATAAGAGTATGTAAGCAGTTCCCTTTCTGTTTGTCCCTCCTCCTCTGTCTGTCTATCACTCACACTCACACACACACACACAGGAATCTCTTCCGGTCAAAATGGAAGTACTGCCATCTAATCTATGACGGTGTTTCCAGTAAATGCACAGAGACATTAGCACACACACACATACACACACACACACACACACACACACACACACACACGTCTACCCTATCTACTTTTCTGTTCATTCCTTAAATTGTCAAGTTTCTCATTTGGGGGAAATTGCTTGGAACATATACGACTTTGACTCTCCCTTTGCTCTTCTTGTGACCTTTTCACCACAATCTGATAGCGCAAACATTGTGGCCTTGGGCATAAAATCTCCAGCTTCTTCTGCAACTCAATATAATGAATTAAAAGATTTGAGAAAAAAGGTTATTTTAACAGGGAGGTAAAAGCAAAATGACTTCTTCTATTCCTTTAATTTGAAGGTTGTTAAAGAATTGAAAAGACTCAAAGGAAGCTGGAGGGGGGGTGGGGTGTATTCAATTAAAAGCAATCAATTAATCCTGTCCCTTTGGCTATATTCCACACCTATCATTGGCATGCTGACACATGCACGCACACACACGCATGGGCACATACTGACAAACTCTGCTGAAACAAAGCCACCAAATGACCAATAAAATACATTAAAGCCACTTAATCTATCAACGTCTGGACCAATTAGCTAATTGGGAAAATTGCTAATGGAGTAAGTGGCTTTCTATCAGGAAGCTAACAGATACCGTCCAGTAACAAACAGGCAATTTAGACCATGCCCTTGTGTCATTTATGTACTCACTGTTTGCTTTTCTCTCTGTACACGGGTACACGTGCAAAAAGGAACATTGCATTTGTCCAGGAAAAACACTGATTCACAACAGCAACATTACATGTTACAGTTCATTTCCTGTGTTAAATGCGAAATGTTGTTGTTCTCTTTGTCTTGTTTCCTACAATCCAAAAAGTGAGAGAGGGAAGAATAACAAAGAGAAAGACAAAAACAAAAAAGACCTGATGAAAGATAAAAGAGAAGAGTCCGAGTGTGAGGGAGAGGAAGCTAACCAGAGGAAGCTTCCCTTATGTCTTGACACAGTAGAGCTATTACATATGAATGGGCTACAGGTTAAGTAACAGTTTGAGAGAGAGCAGTATAATTGGATGGTTTATTGAATGTTTGACCAGGGGCAAAGCAGTGAAATACTAAACAGTGTGTTCATCTGACTGCAAGTACATTATATGAGAGAGTGGGGCAGAATGATGTAGAGAATGAGTGCTGCTCTCTGTCAACATACGGCTTGTTGGCCTGAACTGAGATCAAATCAGAACTGAACGTGGTAAATTAGGTTTGACGCCTCTGAAGAGGGTCTCCTCACTTGCTTTGTACCTTCTACCTGAAATTTTTGTTTTGTATCGGTATCTGTCTGATTTCAGGCAAACGTAAACAAAATTATAAAACAGAAAAAAATAACAGAATATAACAAAAAGCTTGGGTGTGTGTGAGAGAGGCAGAAAGATAACATAACATGCATCCACATCTGCACTGAGAGGCCACAACAGAAGGCTCTATAAAGAAATTACAGGTCATGCATGTTTGTACGCTCTTTATTGCGTTATATATGAGATTAATAAAGCCAGTGAAGGTGTGCATGTGGGCAAATCAGATGTTCAGCGTGTTAATGCTCCAATTCCATTTTTTATGGCTGCGTTAACACATTAACAGAGGTTGTTTCGAGCTGAATTATCTTGCTGCATTGACATAAAGTTGGTTAATATACTTCATAAGGTTGTGATTTCAGTCTAGCAACATATGCAAAATGCATATCCAAAGATATAACCATATAACCAGTGTAGACAATAGGAGTATTTAGTAAAATTAAAGAAATTAAAGATGCAAGTCAACATTTAGATCTACAGTGACTACCACACTAAAAGTGTAGCATAGGTATCAGACTAATAAAATGTTTTTAGAGTAGAAACAAATATTTTTGACCTCTTTAGGAGAACACATATCGATGCAGATAACTGTCTGGCCCTTGATATTAATTGAAATGTTTTATCTTTTATTTTATACTGTATTTTTTTTGCCTGTCTCACTCTGTTGTCACCTCTGTCAAACCTGTATTTGCACAAAGTGTTTTCTGTGTGTGTGCTTGCTAACGTGTGTGGGTGTGTGTCAGGGCTCAGCTGCAAAAGGAAAATTGGTTGAAGGCACTTAGCTGCGATTTACTACAGACCCATTAAACGCATCAAGTGTATTGCACTTATTGTGTGTGTGTGCGTGCGTGCACATATTTGCGTGTGCCAGTATGTGTCGTGTGCCTCTGGACGCTATTTAAGGTTTAACTGCCTTAATGTACTGTGCATGCTGACTGTACGAAGTCGAAGTACTCACATATAGACACACAAACACGCTACATAAACTTGGACACCGATAGTTCCCATGTGGTTGTTTTGAATGAATACATTGATGGAAAGTTGAAATGAAAAACCAAAACAAAAAGTCAACAAATCCCCCCTCTCGTCCGACAGAAGAATGTTACATCATTTAAAAACAGATTAATTTCAAACAATAATTCAATTGTTATTGTTACAGGAAAAATTAAAATAGATGGAAATATAATTAAGCAACAATTTGCCAACATTAGTAATAACAGTAACTTATCGGGTAAGGTTATTAAGGTTAAGGTAAAGCAACAAAAAAACAAAAACAAAACAAAAAAAAACTATTGGTTGGTTAAGTACAGAAAAGAGAAATGTAGTACTTTGGCCACTGCTGAATTTGAAAGTTGTTAAAAATGTCATTTATGTCCAGCCCAGTTATATTCTCATAAATTCAAATGTCCAACCATTAAATTAGATATAGCTAGTGATGTGAATCTGGCATTTAGATTATAAAGAAGGACTGATAGCTTGGACTGTAACTGTGACTGATTGGGAGTATGTAACCACTGTTGGCAAGAATGCAGAGATGTTGGGATGTTATCTTGAGTGATATTTATTAATCACAACAGGTAGGTGTGTGTGTGTGTGTGTGTGCCGTTCTACAATAAACAAGAACAAACAAAAATGTTAGAACACAAGCACAGTCTTAGCACTAACATATGCTATAAGCATAACTCATGACATTACTTAACCTAGTTAAGATAATCAGCCAATTAGCAGGCCACTGGTTTAACAAGATGACATAGCCTACACATTAGCCATGCACTTCAGTAATAACCATGATATTACATGCATCCTGGTATGTACAGAGCGCTGTTCAGAGTACACGTAGTGTTTCGTGTGTTTTCATCATGGTAATGTTATCCACTGATTCACATTACTGTTTCAATTATTAACAGGCTTTATACTAATAGAGCTAATTAGCAGCTGAACATATTTTGATACTGCCAATATAAAGCCAGAGGCACAGAAATTCTACTAACATGTTTATGAACGCATATATGCATGGATGGCTTGTGGAAAACAAGCTCTTTTTTTTTAAGATTATTATTTTTATTTTTTTTGGCCTTTTTCAAGCTTTTATTGGATAGACAGCTGAAGAGTGACAGGAAATGTGGGGAGAGAGAGACGGGGAATGACATGCGGGAAAGAGCCACAGGTCGGATTCGAACCCTGGGCTTCCACAGCAAGGACAGAGCCTTTGCACATGGGGCGGCTGCTCTACCAACTGAGCTAAACACCGCCCCAACAAGCCCTTTTTGATGTATCAGATGCACTTTCTTCTCTCCTTCATTTTCCACCACAGACTACAACTAAACAAAACATAGTGGCCCACGTGTAAGTATTGCAAGCAAAACCAATAACAACAGCACTGATTGGCTGACCCCTGTCCTCAGTGAAGTGAATAAAATGACTATAATACACAAATGAAGATTATGGGTCTGTATCCCTCCCTCTCTCTTCTTGGAGAGAGTCTGGAAAAGTCCTGGATATAGCTTGCTTTTTGCATTTAGTCTTGTTGAAGTAAATTAACTTCGACTTCAACAGATATTATGATTCAGCAGAGCGGCTGCCCAGTGCCACAAAAGTCAATACTGTTTACTAAAATAATTAGAGACTTGCTTTCTAATGTGCAAACTGTTGTATCATCAATATCACATCAATTCTTTGCGTCTATGAACACAGACAAAGCCTGCGTGTGTGTATCCCCCCAGAATGTGTTTATATGTCTAGATGAAGAAGAAAAAAAAGTGTATCATGTATCTGATGCAGCACAGCTCATACACCACTCTCCAAAACAGTAACTGATACCGTTGGTAAGATTAAATGTCAGTCAACCGAAACACCAGACATAGATTGTTGCCATGGTAACTGTGATAAACCAAAAGATTTCTTATTTTTAGTATTGATATTAAACAATGAAAACTGTGTCCCTCTGTGTTTCCTGATTGACTTCTTCAAACACAATACAGTCGCCCTTTATGAGTATTCATTTGAAATTATTAAAAATGTGTAAAGGAGTCAAGCAGGGACTTGGAATAGCTTAGCTGAGGCCAAATTTGGCAAGATATATTTTTCCTCCTAGACTACAAACAAGGGTTGTCCGTTTCGGCTCTGGTGGTCCACGCCACAAGGGTGAAAAACCATTCCAGCGTGCAGCAGAGAAGTTGAGTCCAACTTTTGGGAAAACGGCACGCTCTGGCTGCCAATCAGACACTCGGATTGGGTAAATCCTCCACAGTCAGCCTGAAATGACTATCCAGGTGGATTCATGGACTAAACTCTGATACTCTACCTGTTGTGTTCTGGCGTTGTTTATTTCATGAACCACCTTCTAAATCTGATTCTGACGGCAATTTACGCTCCGAAATAGAGACACAAATAAGTTTGATTTGTGTCCAATGGTTTAAGAAACAGAGAGAGAGAGCTTTGTTCAAGAGACAGTCAATGACAGTGCGCAAGCGCTAGCCTCAATAAAGCCGGTTAATCAGAGAGATAAAATGTTATTTCCCGATAGTTTCACAGTGGTTACGCTCAACACAAATAGACACGCCCCCAGCAACCCACCACCACACAACCCTACTTCGTAGCGCTTGTTCCTGTCTGAATGCACGTTGAGTGACAGCCTGGAGATCACTGGGGTTCATGTAAGGCATGCATCCTTTTCCTATTGATTTACGACCGAAGCAACCAATAACAAGTGTGATGTTGTTGCCTCTTATTAGCTGGTGTAGCTCAGTGGTAATTAAATCCCCTTGATCTCAAAGTAAATCACTTATCATACTACCTATCTGTTATGACAACACTATTACTCAGTTACTGCTTTTTCTTAGTTTAAAGATAAAACTCTCTACCAGAACCCCAGCCTTTGTGTACACATTACCTGTTCGACTGCTGCCTTTCTAAACGCTGTTGCTGTCAATCCCTGTTGAATGCTGTTGAATACCTGCTGTGTATGCCCTGCTGTTTGCTGGTCCTGTTTGCTTATCTGATTCAAACCTGCTCTGCCTGTTGCAAACTGTAGCCTTTAGGATCTACCAGTAAGGAGTCTTTAAACCTACCTGAGCAGCCTGTTGAGTGTCCTTCTGGGTCTACAACCTGTCAGTCAAAACAGTGCTACTCTTTGTTGTTGTTGGTACAAATCAAAAGAAACTTGCTTTAGTTTGCAAGTATTTAGACTAACACTTCCACCAGAACTGGCGTCTATTGTCATTCTCTGATTTAAAACAACAAACATCTGGTTACCTGCTGACTATATTCAGCTGCAGTGAACAAAGAATGTTTAAAAGGAAACAAATGTGAGATAAAAACACAGCGACTAAGTGAGGGAAAGGTTGAAGAAAGGGAGAGAGAGATGTTGAAAAAATAATGTGGTGTGAGTATTGAAAAGGAAGTGAGAGAAAGGAAGAGAGATGAGTGAGTAAAGTCATTGATATTGTTTGTTTAGATATTGAAGAGGAGATGGGAGAAAGAGGAGGGATGACCATGGAAAAGGGAAATGTGAAAACAGGAAATCCTCAGGTCTAAATACTGAGAAAAAGGAGGAGAGGAGGGAGGGAGGGAGACAGATGAGGGAGGTTGACAGCTCGGCGAGCTGCCTAGACAAGATAGAGGTTTTGGAGTGTGTGTGTGTGTGTGTGTGTGTGTGTGTGTGTGTGTGTGTGTGTGTGCGTTTGTGATATGTCAGGGATAAATGGCTATTATCACTATGACAATGTTAATTACAGCCAGACTATTAGGCCTGAGGAGTGCCGGCTCATTTATTTGGCTGCAATACAGTTGTGTGTGGGTGTGTGCATGTTTGAGTGTGTGCCCATGCCTTCTTTTGTGAGTGTATACGTGTGCGTGCATGTGTGTGTGTGACTGTGTGTGACTGTGTGTCTGTGTGTGTGTGTTTGTGTGTGTGTGATTGCATCAAATCTATTTGTTAGACAAAGTAATTACTTCAGGCTTTGGCCAAATGCTGAAATGTTCCTTGTGATCTATAAGACTTCAGACTAATCATTACTAACTGAGCACCAGCCAAATTTCCACTATTTCATTGGGATATACTTTTATAGAGCATGTTTTCTCCTTATAGAATCAAAAGATTATTAGTGCAGTGGTATGCATGATTATTTTCTCAAGATTTCACACAGTCACACATTAGAGCTGCCAAGTATGCATTGTAAGATGTAAAAGCTGGTAAATATTATTAGATTAGGGATTGGATCAAAAAAGTGCCTAAAAATGTTGAATTTATGAAATTAAATCAAGAAATAACCTCACAGTTTGCACATTTTCAGTACTTTTTGTAGTGTGCAAAAAAATCCATGAACGTGTCTTGATTTGTCAACAACAGAATTTTTAAAATAAATCTTTAAAATTTGTGCATGAATGATTCCAACAGTGAGGTTACACAAAAATTCAAAGATGAAATAAAGTTGTGTGAATACCTGCATACACATTAAAAGACGCAAGCACATAATCCAAAGTAAACCCTGCCATAACAAATACAAGCAGAAGATGTGGCAGGAAGAAAGTGACACTATCAGTGTGATAAATCTCACTGTGAAATGAACTGTAGATGAAATATGAAAATATTATTGTGACAGCAAAAAAGTAGATAGCCACTTTAAAGTTTTATACAACCAGGCACTGGAGTTTCAATGGCAACTATGGAAACAACTGTCATTTTTAATTAAACATATTTGTGTCGAGCCCCCCACGCGACCCTAGTGAGGATAAGTAGTTACAGATAACGTATGTATGTATATTATTTGTGTAGTCAAGAAAAAGATTATATTTATTTAACCAGATTACCACTTGCTAGGTGGAACTATTGATCATGGAAAAAATAAAAATACACAATTAGAAGTATGTGTGGAAGTATGATTTGTTCTTAAAAAGCTGTGACTGTCAGAGTAATCTGTCTTCTGGTAATTTGTTGGCTGTTTTCACTTTGAAAATATCAAGTCACTTGATTATTTTCCATGATTTGAATATGTATTGAGCATAACTGCATGGAATAGGCACAGCATAACACATGTAAAAAATAGGACTGATAAAATAAAATAAAAGTGCAACTGTGGATGGATGGATGTTTTTTTTGTTTGTTTTTTTTAAAGGTACTATTGATTCTGGTGTGACAAATTCAACCACACACTGCATGATGGAACATGTCCATTTGACAACTTGACAACTTTGACAACATTTGGACAACACTTTGAGACTTTGATTGTAGGTGTCAGGTACCTCCTAAGCATAAATGTATGTATAGTTGTGTGAATTTTAGGCATGATGTAATTCAAAAAGAGCATCTATGCTCAGGTAACCTTCCTCACACCTACCCTATGAATGATCATATAATGACCGCTGAAAACAACCATTGCTATCCATCTCTGTGCGTCAAAGTGACAGCGAAATGACTTTAGCTTCCATAATGTCACACATGGTGAAACAGAATATGTGTGCAGGATATAATCACCGGGCAGATTTAAACCGTTTTTTTTTAGATTTGATTGTAACCTAGTGAATACAATGTGACATAGACCTGTAGTGAGATATGAAGAAGGCTGCTGGCCTGCACCTACACCTCCCTCACCCATGTTCGGGAGGCGGAAGATGAGGGCAAAATGAATAAACATACACTATTATATTGCTGTGCTACTGTTTTTTTTTTTTGTTTGTTTTTTAGCATAATACAGCTCATCATCAAATCACTTATAATTAGATAAATGTATGTATACACACCTGAGTTCAGAATAAGTTGACAAGAGAGAGGCATTTTAATGAAAAAATAATTTATCATAAAATATTAAAGAGATATTTAGTTATTTCTGTGTCTTGCCTCTAGGATACAAGCACCAGACTGTTAACAATGGATACAAATATAAATATATATGGACAACAGAAAATGCATCTCTATTCATTTTATCACGTTTTATGTTGAGCACTGAGGTATCTGTCTTTCCGAGTTACAAAGTAGTAACTTTTATTGCAACTGAAATCGGCTTTTGTTACCGTTTTTTTGTTGTTGCCTCTTTGTGCCATGCATATCATTTCTATTTTATTCGATTCTTTCTGTCTGTCTTTCTGTCTATTTCTGTCTGTGATTATCTTTTTATAGCAGTTATCAAGCAACAGAAAGACCATCTCCTAAGCAAATTCTAGGCAGACCCTATTCAGCTGCTAAAAGTCTACGATGTTAAAATATAGATCAAATTATGTCTGTTAGTCATATTGGAGAGATTTTCACTGACTCTCACTCTGTCTCTCCAGAGAGTGAAGTGTATCCTAAACCTCTTCACCTCAGTGGTCAAAGTCTCACTGTCCCACCTGCCTGTCTGTCACAACACTAATTGTGGCTGCTAACGAGCCTATGGAGGTAGCTGGGAGTCAATCACCCTGTTGCTGGGGCAATTAGCTCACGCCTAACCTACTTCTCACCTGTCCCACTGCCAGCATGGAAAGCAAAGGTTGAATCTATGGGCAAACGCTCCCTCACAACACCTATACCCGTGCAGGTGCTAATGGGGCCAAAAGGATAAGTCTTCTTAGGGACAGCGTTTAGATTTGCCCGTGGTAATTATGCACACAGCTAATTAGAGCAAGTAATTAGCCAGAGAGACTTGTGTTGTTTTAAGCCTTTCCTGAAACACCAATTATCAGGGAAAGTATGGGTGGAAAAGGTGTTTGTGAACACCTACTGTTTGCCATGGATATGCATTTTAATAAATATGTGTCCTCATTTATGTTGTGAGACAGTTTTATAATTAGGCACATAGTAATTTCAGATGCTTGATTGTGTTTTCTCAAACATAAATGCAATAATTTAGCATATCTGTTACCTTGTCAACCTAATTACATTTAACCTACGTACATTTTAAGCAATGAACACAAACATGTGACTATTTGCAAAGTTGATAATGAAATATTGTAAGTATACTTTTTTAATAAAAATGATTTAATTGATTTTAAAAGCTATTTCACAAGTGTCATATTTCATTTAACTAATTATATTTGTTTCTTTAAGTATGCACTAATAAAACTAAAATTTAATACAGACTGTATTTCAGAATGCTTAAAAATTAATAAACTAAAGAGTATTGTCTTTTATCATTTTGTATTACTAAGACTCTGTTACTCTAATCCCTGCATATATTACTCGGCTTCCTCAGTTTTTGGTCATCCGAAAAATTTTATTTGTACTACTGTGGCTCTTATGACGAGTCGAAATGGATAAGAACATCAGCTAAATGTTCAAAATACAAAATGTAAATGTAAAAAGCAGCTGACATTTAGCTTTCCTCTTCACAAATTTATGAAACACAAAAATGCAGAGAGAGAGACAGAGATGGAGAGGAAATGGGCAGAGGGACAGGAAAGGATGGATGGAGCCAGGGAGGGAAGGGAGCAGAGTGGGGGAGGGGGGGAAAGAAAGAGAAATTAAATGGAGGGAGCGGACTGTAAAAGGAGAGAGTAATTTTGAGAAGTCAAATTGAGAGAGGGAGAGAGAGACGAAGAGATAGTACAGGAGGGAGGAGGGATGAAGACATTTGGAAGATATGAAAGCTAACAGCCCATCCAACTACACACACACACACACACACACACACACACACACACACCACTCTTGCAAAGATCCCAGGGAGAATTGTACTTTCAATTTCCAGACCCCTAATTGCATTAGAACTGCCCTGCTCTCGTCTCCTCTCTCTCTATTTCTCTTGCCCTATGTCTCTCACCCTTTTCTCTCTTTCTCTGTGCTACCCAGGACCTCCAAGGGACTATTACATGGTGCTCTGCACCTCCACTGGGCCCTCCTCTTTCTCTCCATCTTTCTCTCTCTAAAGCGCTCTCACTCTCTCTCCCCTCTGTGCCCACTTCTACCATTTTAGCTTGTCTAATTTCCTCCCCCTCGTGCTCCCTCTTTCTTTGCCCTGTCTTTATGTCCCCGTCCTTCTTTCTCTTCGTCTCCCCTTTTCACTTTTATCAATTAGTCAAACCCCTCCCTCCTTTTTCTGTCTATTCTCTTTCCTGCCTATGTCTATCAATTTCAATTCTTCCCTCTTTCTTTGTCTTCTTACCCTCTTTTCCCACCCCCTCATCTTGCCTATTTCGAACTAGTCAATTCTTTTCTCTCTCCTCATTCTCTCTTTGTGCCACCTCATTAGTCTGTCTGTTGGGTTTCCCGCTGACTTCTTGTACTTGTACTTGTACTTAAGGCTAATTTCATGCGAAGGAAAGTTTCAGTGTGGTATTTGCATCGAATGATATTATCTGAATCCATTTACCTGTCTCTTCTCTGGGTTTTTCTGACAGGTTTTTCAATGAACGCACCTTCTTGCTTTTATTAAGTTTATTAACATGTGACGGTTGACTTAAACCTTAAAATATTTAGGGTTTGTAATAAGAGGATTGCCAGTTTTAACTACTCTGATGGCAAGACTCTCCTCTCTGTTGGACTGCTGCTGATGTACACTTGACACTTAACAGCACTCTCTGCCCCAGGACAGCTGCTTTAGTGGCCCATGAGGACATTGTGGTTGAACTAAGTAGCTCCCGGGTGGGATTAAATGTGACTAAGCATGAAGGAGGCTGTTCTCAGTTTCAGATTTGGTTCATAAAAAAAGCAAGTCAAGTCAGCGGATCTTCATCTGAAAATAAGAGAGCTTTTTGTCTCCCTCAATTTGTCTTAGTTCATCTCTCCTCACTCTCTTGCAGGAGTTCCCTTGTCCCTTCCTAGATTTCAGTGGGTTTTATGTGGGTTGTCATTTCAAACTGCAATTCCTCTTTTTAGTTTCTAATTTCTCTCTAAAAGTGAAATCAATGTTTGGTTGTATTAAAAACTAGCATACACCACCCATGTTGGTGCATGATTATTCATGCCTCATTTAAGCTGTATTTGGTGAGAATTATCCTGAGAGTGAAAAAAAATATTACATCATTCGTTATTAAGAAAAGTAGTTAGGATTGGTGATATTAAAAGTCAGTACAATTTGTTCAGAAACTGTGTACCACCATCAACAGTGTTTCCTTTGCAAAGTTCTTTGAGAAGTTGAACATTTTTTCAGACATTATCAGCATGTCGACAAAGCAATGAAGATTTATTTTGCAATGTTAAATATACAATAAGCGACAGGGGTTTGCTTGAAGCTGATTGCATCTGCATTATATCAGATTAATGTCTTGTGCATGTCTTGTCTCGAAAATTTAAAGAGGAGCAAATGTGTCTTTCTCTCAATACACACCGCCAATGGCAAATGTACCTTTCTCTTGTTTGTTTCATTGACTTTTCATGCATCTACTGCCTCTTTTTAACATTATTTAGAAAGTGGAAGTAGTGCCCTCCTCTAGCCTTATAGGCTTGATCATTTTCTAACTTACCTCCGAATGTGTTTTTCTAGATTTAAACATCTCTATCTCTCTATTCACCCTGCTCCCCCTTCTTTTATCTCTTATTCTTGTTGACTGATTGGACCAAGCCAGAGCCGCTTGGTATGGAAATGAACCTGGAGCCAAGGACATTCTCAGTGACCCAAATACATATACACTAACATACATAGAATATGTCATATGTGTTGATTAATTGGGTGGTTGAAGGCTTGTAACAAGCAAATAGTGTAACTGAAGAGAAGTAAGAGGGCATGGGTGGAAAAATAAAAAAAAAAGCTAGGATGAAGACTTGCTAAGTTCTTTAGAAACTGGAGAGACACAGCCAAGAATAAAACAGCAGCATTTGAGGCTAATAGCCAGAATAACAGGGTCAAATTAGTTTAAATATCTAAGAAGGTTAAGTTTTTCTGAGTTTGTGTGATTTGAATCGTTATTTTGAAAACTATGGAACTATGGACTGAGAATAGTATTTTTTATAATCATTGTTTGATCGTGGCCTTGAAAATAAAATGTCAATAAAACCTGGAAGTTAAGTTTTTCTTCAAAACAAAAGTGCAGGCAACTTTGCCAAGCAGTCTGTGAGTTCACACAAACAGAGAAAACCTGGAGAGTGTGTTTGTAAGATTGATTCCACAGTGTCTTGCTTAATGTCAGTGTAAATTAGCAAGCACAGGTATTTAGAGCACTGCCGACACACACACACACACAGAGGAATTGAGAAAACAATAGCTTGAGACATAGCGATAAAACAACTGGTAGGGGGAGAAAGGGAGAAAGGCTGTTTCTAATAAACACACAGACCGTGAAAATGGTAAATCTATAATTGAGTTTGAAAACTCTCTCTGTGTGTGTCTGCTTTCATCAACAAATTATTGACTATTCAGTTTTCTCTTACTACTTACTGACTTCCTTTTAGAGACAACCAATCAGAAGAGGCAAAGGAGCCACTTAGCATAACTGCGCTGCTAAGAGGTCGTCGCATACACACAAGGTACACCGAAAAGTGAAACTTACAGGCATTTTAAAGCAACAAAGATAAACAAGTGCAAAACCAAACAAGTGAAACTCTGTGGAGAAGTATATAGAAGAATAATAAACAAATTGAATAAAGTTGATAGGCCAGAGGTGGAGGAGAATGAAGAAGGGAAAAGAGGTGAACGAAGCTGGTGAAAGAAACAAATGAAAGAAACAAGGAGAGAGCTATGGAAACTATTTAATTCCAAGACAGGACAGACAAGAAGATGATAAGGAAAAGAAATAATGGACCTTCTCCTTTTTCATTTAGTCTTCACCTTTTCTATACATGCATATAAATGTATGCAAACAGGATAAGACATAAAAGCATTATTGTTTAAAAAAAAAAAATAATAATAATAAAAAAAAAAAAAAGATAGGGCACGTCAAGAAACCGTCTTGTTACATCCCTCCTTTTTTGTCAATCAAAACTTCAATCAAAAAATGTTTATTTGGGTTATTGGCACAACGGTCTAGCAGAAACATCACTGCTTATATGTGAAACATGCATTTTAATGCATTCAAATCATGAGAGGAGAAAATATTTTTCAGTGTGTCTCTCTCTCAGCCTCACTCTGAGGGGTTGAAACAACCTCATTTTAGGCAGAGGTGTGTAATGGTGCTTGTAGGGAACGTAAAACAACATTATTACTGATCCAAATTATCTGCAGCTGAAATATCTCTAAGAGCAAGAAAAGTATAGCAGGTCCATATCTGACCTCCCCTTTCATTCTGTTCCTTTTCACCCTGGCTCAAATAACACGTTGTTTTGTTCCTCTTTCTCTGTCCATTTGTGTCCATTATTTTCTCTCATGTTTTCTCATTACATATATGGGCCTCCTGTAAACCAGGTAGTTTTATGCACTGAACTACCAAGAGGGCAGAACCTTTCATTTTAATAAGTAATCACTGCATTAACATAAACACTAAACTCTGTGTGTGCGTGTAGGATTCTGATGCTACACTGTGACGCTGTCCTTGGTGCTGACACTTAGGCTTCTGTAATTTGCTGAATTTTCCCTTATGTGAGGATGCAGCATGGACTCAATGACTACCTATCACTACCCCCTGTGCCTTCAATGTACAATACATACTGTTCACATTGTTTCTTTACATTACCTTTGATATATGCTTGGTCATATAACCTGTGTTCAAAGAAAACTATCTGTATATGTGACTGCAGAATAGAGATGTTCCGATACCATTTTTTCCCTCCCGATACCGATTCCGATACTTGTGCTGGGGGTATCGGCCGATACGGAGTACCGATCCGATACCAGTATGTTATAAAAAAAATGTCATACTACGCCTGCATGACTGTGATATGATTATCATTGTGGTAAGGCCTGGCTCAGGTTAAACCCTAAAACATGAATAAATTAGTGCTGTCAATCGATTAAAATATTTAATCGCGATTAATCTCATGAATGTCATAGTTAACTCGCGATTAATCGCAAATTAATCGCACATTTTTATCTATTCTAAATGTCCCTTGAATTATCATTTTAATACTCTTATCAACATGGAAAAGTGGATAGGCTTGCTTTGTGCAAATGTTTTTTTATTGCAAACCACAACAACAACATGTAGTGTTACAGCCATTCACGTCTGAAGCAAAATCTCAAACAAAGCAACACTATCAATAAACAGATGACAAAAAAATAATTACCTAGTCACAAAAACAGCCCCCTCAACAACCTTCAAAACAGGGTGATACAAAATAAATCCATCCATTGTCGCCTGGTTATGACGCGGAGGAGGCGGAGAATTTGAATTGCCGGTGTGTTTGGCCATCAAGTCGTATTTCAGACTGGATGTGCTACGATGATAACTCAGTTCACACCGACAATACACACAGATAACTTTTATCTAACGACCCATATTGCAACGTTTTAAAACTGAACTTTTCCATTCATAATTTTGTTAGCAGCGTCCATTTCAGCATCTCGTGCTCGACATCCACACAATACGGTAGCGTGGGGCGCGCTTATTGTTTTGCTTCCGGTTTATAGCTGGATCCTGTAGTTTTTCTAACGTTACTAGCAGTGGCCACAGCTTATGAAAAAACTACAAGTTCACTAGGTCACAAAGAGCGTTAATCTCGCGATAAAAAAATTAACGCCATTAAAATTGTTTTGCGTTAACGCGTTAATAACACGATATTTTTGACAGCACTAGAATAAATACAGCAAATTCAAGCCATTTATTTTTAAACAGAACAGTATAAAAAACAGTAGTGCAAATGCAATTTGACTAAATAAATCTAGGAATAATTATTTTAAAAAAAAATTAAGTGCAGCCACATCTTTGCATATGTTGCATGTCGCAGTCTTTTAGCAGAGACTATCCAGGTGGACTAAACTCTGATAATCTACCTGTGTGTGTGTGTTCTCACTTTATTTCATGTACCAGCTTCTAAATCTGAGTCCGACTCGCAATTTACGCCGCAAAATATAGTGACAAGAAGAAGTTTAATTTGATTTGAGAGAGAGAGAGAGAGAGAGAGAGAGAGAGAGAGAGAGAGAGTTTTGGTAGAGAGACATAACAACAACAGAGAGCGAGCGCCGGCCTCGATAAAGCTGTCATTAATCAGTGAAATAAAAAGTTATTTCCTGATTGTTTCACAGCGGTTACATTCAGCAGGTATAGACACGCCCACGGCAACACACCTCAGCTCCCCTACCAGTATCGGAGCAATTTCCGATACTGGTATCGGAATCGGAACAACTATACTGCAGAACTTGGAAATATACAAATTCAATTCTTTAGTACAACTACTACTACTGTGTAAATGTAAACACAAACAGAAGGTATCATATAAATAAAAGTTATAGGAATATAGGTAAAAAAGAATTTGAAAATCATTCCATAATGCTCTGTACATTATGTGAAATACTGTGTTTTTTCTTCGATTCACTTTACAGAAATGCAACTGAAATCAGCCGGAGCTGGAGGTGCTGATACGGTATTAGAACTATTTCATGGTTGTGTCATATATTCATCTATTAACAGTCAACTAAACACATGCAAGTTGTTTTGAAATGTCCAATTCTGTCTCAACCACCTCACAACCCGCCATTAAACTATGCAGCTAGCAAAAATGCTGTAACCCTTCAGCACATGCAACTGGGCCATCAACAATTAGTTTTTTGCATCCCATTTACTGACATGCTGACAATCTGTGGCTCTTTTAGACAGGCTGTGTGATAGCCCCAGTCAATGGGAATACAATCTGAAATTAAAATGTATACACTGTCCAAGAGGATAATCATTAGGATGGGACAAAACAGCTGCATCAAGAACCAACATATGGTGTGAGGCAAATAGTGGTGGATTTACTGCCTCAGGAAAAGCAATCTATGTTGTGTACTTCAGCCACTTTTAGTCGCATCTTAAAAAGAAATCAAGCTCTACACAAGAAAATTATATTTCAGAATCAAATCTGAGAGGTTAAACAAAAGGGACATTTCTCACTGAGTCAACAGGTCCAGACTCAGTTGTGTTCAGTGACTGGCTGCAGCTGCTGTGAGTTTCCATTCGAGGGATGACTACAAGTCCACTTTTGAGAGTGGGTAATCACATTTTCACTACTCTGATCAGTTTGCACTTCTCCTTAGGCAATAAATCCAATATCCCCACTTTGCTGCAATTCAGCTAAGGCTCTGTGAATTAGGTGATAGATGGTTTATTTGAGGAGGAAGTGGCAGGAATGACACAGCACAGGAAATCTTCTACAATGCGATACTTTTTATTTTTGTTTTGCTGGTTGTGGGTGAAAAATTGTAGTCAATTACAAAGCTAATGTTTCTGTGAGTTCTGTGTTTCTGATTTGTGTTTGATTATTTGCAGACATTGTGTACCAGAAAAGGTGTCACTGAATGGACTAACAGCTAAATAATGATACTGACTTAAAATGAGAGGAAGCAAAGACAATATACATACAGCAGACAACAAATGAATAGCTTTAATCTAAGTTCCCCTCTTCCAAAGCACTTCTATCTGTCTCTTTCTGTCAGTCTACTTCTGTTCCCATCTCTCTTTGGCTCTTTTTTGTCTCCCCCTCTCTCTCTCTCTCTAACTCTTTCTCCTCTCCTCTCCTCACCTCTCCTCTCCTCTCCTCTCCTCTCTAAAAGATGAAACCAATTTTTCAGCCCCCGCAGGAGACAAATTACTCCTAATAATCCCTCGTTTCCTGAAGAGGGCCTCTTTCTTTCCCGCTCAGCCAAGAGACCAGAACCTTAATGGATATGCGGAATTAGGAGGAAAATGTCAGAGAGGGTTTGGTAATGACAGACAGTGTTCTGGTTTTCATTGTTGAGAACCCACTGCATTACCACATCAGTGCTGCTGATAAGCTGACTTTTGATTTGGGAGATGGTAGATGATGGCTGAGGTGGAGTTGAATCACCCAAACAGATCAGACAGAGAAATAATGTTTAAAAGCCAGTGCTGAGTGCTCCTGATGCAATTATGTGCGAGGCTTCATTTTTAGGCTGTTTAAATATGTAACAGCTGTAAAGATTCCACATTTTGTAACATGGTTGTACTGCAGTTTTGTTCCAATCCTCAGATGTGGAATTGTTTAGGAAAGAGGGTGCAAGACTTTGTAAAAGCTTTTACATCCAGCTCCCTTTGAAGATTCTAGCTAATAATTTCATTTCTTCTGCTTCCTTCCTCCAAAAGACCAGGACATACTGAAGCTTTCATCTCTGTGACCTATCATAGAGACCTCTCTTAGTGACAGATGCCTTAAACAACCAACCAACAATCAAGACCTGGTCAACAGTTCTGGTAAACAAATCAGGAGGACCAAATGACTTGTAATAGCAGACATTTTGATGCTTTTACCCAAAGGAGAGGGGCAAAAGAGAAAGTGAAACTAGGTGTGTAGTTGTGTGTTCATAAAGATATGTGTAGTGAAACTATAGATGTCATTTTTTTTAAATCTGTTTTGAATATTGGGAGAGAGAGAATAACATAAACAACTACCTCATAGACATGTTTTTTTTTTTTTTTCAAAGCTTTTAAAGAATGTATCAGAAACATTTATTTTCCATACAATATCGACTTGTGCCACTTAAGTATGATTAACATTAACATTTTGTTTAGGCAACTCAAAGCCCCTGGTTATGGTGAGGGGAAGACTCTTGAAAATGTCAATAATAACATGAAACATGGTTTTCACTTTCTCAATATTTAAGAAAAAAAAACACACCCCTAAGATCAACCAAGTTAAGGTTAGACTTTTAGTAGCCTATGCCTAACCACGGGGAACAAATTACACAGACTCTTTGATGTTAACATCCAATATTTGTATGTTCTAAACATTCTAAAAGCTCCAAAGATCCCTGACGGTCTATGGATCCTGACTGAGGAATCACTGATGCAGATGACAACTTATTCAGTAGTTATGATAATTATGGTAACGCTTATAATCCGGTTCTGATTACACTGCAGTACAGCTGCCACATTGATATATTTATAATATTTATAAACTCAGCTGACAAATTAAATGATAATCCTTAATAAATAAGTGAAGACAACATGTCAAAGGCAGTTTCTTCCATAGCAGGAAGTAGGAGTTTAAATGATTTGATGAGTATGAAAACAGTGAATCATGCTATGGCCTCCTGAGTCACCAGCACTCTCTACCATCATCATCATCAAAACAACAAATAAGAGAATATCTTTGGGGAAAATTGTGTTCATCCCTCCAGTAGACTTGTAGAATCTACGCTAAAGAACACTGAAGAAGTTAATAACACCTGTGGTGGCCCAACACTTTAATAAGCCACCTCATGTTGGCTTTTCTTTCACTTTGCTGCCCATCTGAATAACAAATCCACACAAGATGACTGATTTTCTTTTTAGATGGAGCAAAAAACAAACGGAAACAAAATGTTATATAATGTACAGTAATTATTTCAAGGCTGCCTTCTCTATCATCTTAGTTGCAATAATACTGATAATAGAAAAGAAGTAGAAGAAGAAGAAGAAGAAGACGCCTTCTGATGTATTGTTTACGTAAGATACACGAGCACACAAAGACAGATTTTAAATTCTTACAGCAAAAGTTCAACGGTTGTGTGTAAATCAGTGATCTCATCGTATATACATACATAGCTTAAACGTTCAACTAATATCCATGAGCTGAAAAACACATTTAAATACTTCTGTCCTAAAGAATACTGGGGAAGGAGATGTAGCATTACTCATTCCCAAACTCCATACACTGTGCCCCCTTAGAAAAAAGCTAGCAAAATCCCAACAGCACTGCTATTTGAAATTATGGCTTCAAGCTGGCTTTTTTCCAGTGTGTGAAAGAGACAGGGTTTGCAAAAGCCCTGAACAAAATTGGGTTTTCTCACTAGGGCTTTGCTGTTTGAAGGAGGGCTATCAGGCCAGATTAGCTTTACCTCAGTGGTAATGGAACTGGGAGTATTTTGAAAAGCATCCTTCTCCTCACTTTTTTGCCTGAGGGTCTCGGTTGCTTTGGCCAGAGTAGCAGTGTCTGCTTTGGGATGTGTCTGTTTTGATCTGTGAATGTATGAAGTAATGGTGGTATTTTATCTGATTAGAAATGCTACAGATTTAAGCAGACTTTTTTTTAACAACATTTTCCTTTACCTGACCCTGTCTCATAAACAGTAAGTACAATTCAAAGTCATAATTCTTATGTAAGGTTTGCTCTCTTTTCCAGCTAGCTTCATTTACTTCATTTTTCCCCCTTAAGGGAACAATGCATGTAGCAAAGTACAAATGCATAGACACACATTTTAAGTTTAATTTCCTTTTACTTGTCTGTCATAGCAAATAACATTTCAAGATGTGTTCAGTTTTATATGTATAAAATTGAAATAGCTTGTGGATTTGCTAGCAAGAAAAAGGGAAAAGGAAATGATATGAAAGAAATGAAAAATAATCAAAACATCTCATATTGTAAAAATGATACGACACATGTTTTGATTATTTATCTTACTCTTTCTGTCATAATCTTTCCTTTCCATTTAGATTTGCACATTGGTCTTAATTATTATAAATGGAATAAAGCTATGAATATAATATAACAAGAGTTTGCCTTGCAAAGCACATGCTAGCCATTACTTTCTAGCAGGAGTCGTTATTAGTAATTTGATGCTATCACATCATTATTTCCTCCCATCTGCCAAGTATGCAAAAAATAACAAAATTTCAGTTTTTATTCCTTTAGTTGTGAACTGAACTACTAAGAAGGACGAGGGGGAGGGAGCTTTTTAAGGCCTAAAGAGGCAAATGTGTTTGAGTCTCACTGGGAATGACACCTGCCAGCATGACACATACACAGGGGGAAGCGTTTGTGCATAAAACGTAGGAGTGTCTGTGATTTTACTGGATAATTGCAATTGCTAATGTGCACAGTCTCTGTGTATGTTTTTGGATACACACTGAGGGTCTCAGTATGTGAATTTGCGTGCATGTCTATAGGCACTGTGTGCCCATGTTTGTGAGGCTGCTTGTCATTTTGAAACCTGTGAGAGTGAAACCTGCTGTGTGTCTGTGACCAGGAGGCTTGTAGCAACAGGAGGGGGTAAACAAGCTGACCTTTACAGGTTTGATCAAGCCGGAGGACGGGGATGGGCTAGGGATGTCAGCAAGAAGGTTAGGAGGAGGAGGGAAAATTTGGAAGTCTATTTCGTGTGCTGCCAGCTATGTCAGTATATATGCTCACAGATTTCTGTGCTCATCTATCAAATCATCCCTTACCTCAGCCAGTGGTACGATTCCTTGTATGTCGGTGTTGCTGATGTAGAGGTGCGAGACTTTCTCTGTTTGCCGGGAAGTTGTCTGCATGCCAGCAGGGTACTCGACGTTCCAGTGCAGAGTCTGGGTCGGCACCAGGTTGATTACGTTATCCACCTCAAAGTCTAGCTGCATTACCTCATATGATGGGCTTTCCAATCTATAGTGACAGAAAAGAAAAGGAAAAAATAAAATATGTTTTACCACTCAGGGTATGGAAATCTACATTCTCTGTTTTGAAAACCCAAATTTCTGTAGCTCTTTCCTGCAAAAACACCCTCTGACATACAAAAAGCAATGTGCAGCAGCAATGATATATGCTTGAAGTAGCTAGTGCGAGTACTGATAACCACTCTGACTGATGCCCAATATGAAAATCAAACTGAGGAAAATCTGAGGAAGGAGATGGCACAGTCCCGGCCACATTTAGGACAAATTATGTGCGGGACATGCAGTGCACAAAATACAGAAGTAATGGCCGTGATGACCAAAGAATACCACTTTCAGGTCTCAACAATGTCCACTTACTCATGACAGAACAATACTCTATCACAGACACTGTCAGCAACAAAACTAAATGTAATACAAGGCTAGCGTATTTGAGTAACAATGAAAAATATAAATATAAAATAAATAAACGTTAATATAAAATCCTTTCTACATGAAAATGTAGTAAAAGAGCATGATTCATTAACAGACAAAGAGAAAAGCGATAGACAGAGTTGGGGTCACCATTTCAAAATGGCTGTATGTGGCCTGCAACTTCTCTGTAAGCCATTTTAAAACAACCTCTAAGTATCTTTGTGCTTTCTTTGCTGTCTGGCCGGTGAAATAATAAAACTGAACATTTTTTCTACATCACTAATATCATCACTGTCTGAATGGTGTAACATTAGCATAATGACTGAAATCGGGGAAACAGCTAGCCCCGCTACATCAAAAGGTAACATCAATTTCATTTTTTCTTTTTTTTTTTATAAAGATCAGTCATAATCATAAGACTGTTAGTAAAACATCCAGATAAGCTTTCAAATTCAGTTCAAACTTCCTACTTGGAAAACTACTGCAACTTTTAGGGAAAATCTCTCTTTCTGATTGTTATATACAGAAATTTGTCTGTCGTTTTGACAACTTGGATTTCTGCACATCATGCCCTCACAACTTTGTAGACTGTCATTACCTGCTTTGCCTCTCTCCCTGTCAGACATCCTGATTCTGTCCGCTGACAGTGTAAATCACATTCAGTTGTATCATTTATCCCTACAGAAATTCTTTGCACCTCCTTCTTCAAGAACTGAGCCGACTCAGGGCTGTATGTGGAAGTCAAGCCCCAGTAGAGAGGACTGTGGTCAGATACAGAATGAGTGAATGAATGAATTAATGATTAGAGTCAAAAATAAAATGTCCACACATTGCAGCAAAATGTTTGAGGTGCTTTACCCTGTTGCACACAGAGCAAAAGAAAAAAAAAATGCAGCAGTTCTTAAATAAAAACACTATCTGAAATGTGACAGCACATATTCCTCGGTCAAGATAGCAGTGAAATATACTCACTTACAGTTCACAGCAAGTGTAACACAAGAGGTCTCCTGGGTGGAATTTTAGAGATAAACATTCAACAAACACCACAGTCGACTGTTACACAGCAACAAGAAAGGTGCTCTGAAAATAATTTAGATACAGTTTAGCAACTGAAAAAAATCTCTACACCGGTATGTCTGTATTTCCTTGTCACTGACACTCTCTCTAACACCCACACACCCCGCATGTCCAGCAGCTAGTGAAACATTAATTAGAGAGAAAGGAGGTAAGCAGCTGTAAATTGATTTTCGAAGCATATTTTATAGTTCTGTGTTACAGGCATGAATGCACACACACACACAGATGTAGGTTAGGTTAAAGGTCATGACAAAGCCAATTGCTGAGCATCTGTGATATCTGCTGTGTCTGTGTGTGTGTCTAGGGAGATGGGGTGAGTGATGTGTTACACACATATATTAAGCAGAGAAAACTGATGGGTGTCAGCTCCCCTTGACCTCGTCCAGATCCCTCCATCATGCTTGCTTTTCTTTCATCTGTGTCTGCCCATCTGTCTGCCTTGCTCTGTTTCTTACTAAACCCAAGCTGACATTATATTATACTCATTCCCTTCTTTAAACCCAAAGGTTGCTTTGCTTTTCTTGTTCTTGCTTTGGTCACATGGAAGCAGATACATGCACAGACATTTTGAGGTGCCTTTGCTGTAACCTGAAAAGAGGGGAAAAGACTTCTATCAGGTACATCTGCTTTTTCAACCTGAATGAAGATGAAAGACACAGCAGCTCATGTAACAAGCTAGAAAGAAACTAACATGGGTGACTGACTTGCCAAGCCAAGCTAACATGGTGCACAGGACATGTAGCTTTATATTGACTGTAAAAAATCTTTAAATTAGGAGTTATATTTGCATGAAGAGGGCATCAGGCATTGCTTTGTGTCACGTTCATTTTTTTTCTTAAGGCTCTGGGCCACCCCTTCTCTGTTTCCAGAGGAGGCATGACTCAAAAAGTAATACAAGTTTGGATGATGTGCAGATTTAATTTGGTCTAACTTAAGCAGTTATGGGCTCCTTGTATTTATGCAGCCAAAACATCAAAACTAAAACAATTATTTTTGTTACTTATTTTTCCTTCAGGGCAAATGAGCTGTTCCTCAAGCAACTTTTGTCTGGCCCTGTGCATGTCCTTACGTGGAACGACCAAATTTCATTAAACTCTCAGCCCATTTTATTAAACTTTCAGTTAACTATTACCTAACAAGTATGGAATACATCAAGATATAGTACAATTCCTATTACCAAATGACACTAGAGCACACTAGTCCATGTCAAACCTCTCCCAATATTTGCCAGATGAAAGTGGCTGGTAAACCCACAACTTTGTTTTCTTTTTTTCCAGCTGTACTTCATGGTTCAGGCATTATTCAGAACAGAGCTACAGGCACAATCATACAAGGTCATAAAGTTCCATGGACAAGCCCATGTCTGGCTCCTCTTTAGCAAGTCTTGCCTTTATTTCATCCATTAATGGCTGAGTGAGGAGTGGCAAGCTGCTCTTTTTTTTTATTGCCGAAGTCACAGTAAAAGAGTGGGGGGGCCCAATTGGTCCAACAAAGTTTCGTATTTTGAGGAGTAGGATTTTACAACATCATACTGCAGGTGCTAAGTCCGGTAATTATACTGTACATGCTGTGTTTACATCACATGGGATGGATGGGAAAGAATTTTGTGTGTGGGGTCATGCAAGACAGGAGGACTGCAAAGTTGGTCATGTTAACTTAATAAATACTGTGTAATAACACTATATTCAGTAAATTTAGGTTTAATTACCATAAATGACTTTTGGCTGACACATCAGGCACTTCTTTATTATTGAATGCCAAGTCTGAGCTTCAAATCAAAATTGTGACTTGGATGTTGACATTAATGTAACTAACTTTTACTTAATTATAGGACATGAATTTGGCATTAGTTGATGTTGTCAAAATAAAGTTTTAATACAATTTTTCAGAAGATAACGCTCACTCTGATTAACAAACATTCAGACCTGGAAGCTGTTCCGTGCAATCTGTGTAAGATAAAGTGTGACAAGTAAAGGAGACACTAAATAGTACAGTAGTTTATGTGATATTACAGAGTACAAAGAGAGAAAAAGAAGAAAGAGAAAACTTTGTCTGTGTATTTTATTTTACTTTTGGATTTTTTGGTGTGGCCCACTGTGCCTTATGTGTGTATCCATCTTACCACTTGTTGTTAAACCTCAAAGGACACAGTAGCAGTAGCCCTATTTTATATTTTCCAGGGAGAATTCTAAAACACAGCAGAGGTTTAGACACATACACACACAGACACAATGCTCTGTCACTCTCGCTCTCTGTTCCTGTCTCTCTCACTCACAGACACATACACACAAGCAATGCACGAGCAACACACTCCTCTCTCTTTCTCTCTCACTCACACACACTCTCTCTCTCTCACACACACACACACAAGTGTACAAAGAACCACCCAGAAAATGTTGAGTGTGTTTGGGTGCAGTGTAATCGCTGGAGCTGAAAAAGCAATGTGTCTGCAGTGACAGGTTCATTCAGGTGTTAGCTCCGTCCCAACCACAAGGCTCCAAAACAATATTACACTGTCCTCTAGTGCATACGTGTACACACACACTCATGCTCACACACACACCAGAATATTGTTCGTTGACACTCAGAACCAACCACTGCAGAAGTTAACACTTTCTGACCATGTGTTTTCCTTCAGGCAGTGCTGACCTTCAGCATTACCCGTTACTGACACAGTGATACAGGTTTACAGCGTCGGTCTGAGTGGGTCAACATGTGTCTTCTGTCCTGGTCTGACAACTATCCTCCCAACCAGGGAAGATCCGACGAGGATTGAATTACCATAAAAAGAACAGAGGGTGCAGAGGTTTTTTCAGATGAACCTTTGGACACACTTACTAAATCTCAACAATGTGTGGTGTGGACCACAAGATTCACGTAATTATACACAAATGAAAACATAGTTATGAATATTATATTCCATTTCTGCTATATTCTGCAAAAAGTAAGTGCCCCCTAAAATGTGTAAACGCCACCGTTTGCCTGTATGTCTCAGCCCAGTGTCCTGAGAATTACATGTTCCACAACTCACTATTTCCATCCAATGCCAAAGCTCAGTGCCAATGCAGGATATACTGTACCCCTCATGTAGAGAGGCAGAAAGTAAGAGTTACAGACCTGAATTGAAATCTTGCCTTTTTACTAACTGCAATCATTATCTTTCCAAACCTTTACCATGTAATTGAATGTATTAAATTCTCTACAAACTATACTTCATGCTTACCTAACTACTGTACCCAACTAAATGCAGTTCAAGCTATGCGTTGACCTACATGTCTAGGCCTAAATTGGAGTTCTGGTTAGCCCCTTGGAGTAACATCCTAGAAAAGGTACTCAATGTGTAATTTTGCTACTATCATTGACAAATTGGATGGGTATTTGCCTTTGATTTCGCACAAGAAAAACCTCAATCCAGCTGTACTTGTAGAATAAATGAATGAATGAATTCATGAATTTGATTAATTAATTTTTAGTTCTACTTTGATAATATTGGGTGGAGTCACTTCTTCAGTTATTGTTTTCTAAACAGGTCACTATAGATGTTGTCAAATTTTGTAGGGAACCAATTAGAATGAAAGTCCAGGAAGTCTCATTATTATGGGGGTGCATTACTGCATGGAACGATGGGTAACCTGCACCTTTGTGAAGGCAGCATTAATGCTGAACAATGTATACAGCTTTTAGAACAACATATGCTGACAAGAAGACATCTTTTTCAGGAGTGGCCTTGCTTATTTCAGCAAGACAATGCCAAACCACAAACCATTCTGCACAATAGTGCACTGGCCTGCCTGTAGTCCCGACTTGACTTGTCACCTATTAAAAATGTTTGAAACTTATAATACGGCAAAGGAGACCCTGAACTGCTGAGCAGCTGAAATCCTACATCAAGCAAGAATGGTAAAACATTCCACTGTTGTTAAAAGAAGAGGTGATGCAACAGAGTGGCAAACATGACCCTGTCCCAACCTTTGTTGCTTTGAACCCTTCAAATATCTGAAGTTCTACTCTTTGCTTACTTGTGTTGCTTGATAACTGATATAGATATCTTGATGCACAGACAGACAGACAATAAAATAGACAGACATCTTTTTGATAGTGAACGTTTCTCTGCCTATGGAGACTGGCCTGGCTTAGCCTATAAACCCAGATAAAAAGATACACTCTCTGGCAGCAGAGAGTGTCTGGTGAGAAATGCAGGCTGGAGTCACTTCTTACACTGTGTGTAACTGGTTTGGTCCCTCTGGAGTCTCAGAGCTGATTAGGAGAGATGATTGGCTATTTTTTTTCTCTGTTTATCTATTTAGCAATCAATTAAATGATTTAGTTTCCAGGCTGGGTCAACAGAGATGAACAGTTTTTTGCAGCCTCACTGATTCTGTTCCTTCCTCATTCTTAGTCACCTTTCTGTTTTACTGTCTCTTTCCATTTATCCATTTATTCAGCATCAAGCATTTCTAGATTTTATGGCTCCATGAAAAACAATGTTGGTCAGTCTGCCAGTTTTATCCAGACTGAAATATCTCAACTAATATTGGATGGTCTGCCAGGAAAGTTTGTACATCTGCTAACATGTATGGTTTTGACTGAAATGGGTCAACAACTGCTGAATGGATTAGCATTTAATTTGTTGCCCACAGGATAAATTCCAGTGTTGTTCATGATATCCCTGACTTTCAATCAAGCACCATCATCAGGTCAGTTTAATTTAATATTCTGTGTTAATGCCAATTACCAAATGTTAGCATAACTAGATAGAACATCAGCATGTTAGCATTGCCATTGTGAGCATTTTAACTTGAAATTAGCATTTAGCTTAAAACATCAGTGTGGCAGTACAGCCTCACAGCCACTGACATGGCTGAAGACACTTAGTCTTGTTAAACCAACAGTGTTTTTTTAAAAGAAGGCCTAACTAAGAAACAACATTAAAAAAACTTGACATGACATGACAGGGTGTCGTTTAGCTCAGTCGGTAGAGCATCCGCCCCATGTACAAAGGCTTAGTCCTTGCCACGGTGGCGGCCCAGGGTTCGAATCTGACCTGTGGCTCTCTCCCGCATGTCATTCCCCATCTCTCTCTCTCTCTCTCTCTCCCCACATTTCCTGTCACTCTTCAAGCTGTCTCTGTCAAATAAAGCTCAAAAAGGCCAAAAAAATATCTTTAAAAAAAAAAAAGACATGACACAAATAAGAGGCACACTAATTCAGAAGGTTTGCTATCTTTTAGTCTTACAGTCTCTCCAGGAATGTCTCACAGTGTGTGTGTGTGTGTGTGTGTGTGTCCTTGGGCTGCCCCCTGGGTCAATGCGCCAAGTCTCGTCGTCTTTCTGCTCATGTAACAAATGACTACCACACACACACACACTCCCTGAGACACCTTCAATGGCCTTGTCGTAGAAGTGGATACACAGTCAAGGACCCGTTCATCTCTCTGTCACAGCTTTAATAAGACACACACATAGAATTTGAAGTGTTTCTTACACACACATACACACATGCTCACATCATTGCTTGACTGATGAAATCAAGTCTCACAGTTAACTGGGCTCATTGCCACACCAAATATATACCACACACACACACACACACACACACACACACACACACACACACACACCAGATTATTACCAAAGCATCTGATCTGAAACTGAAACTGATTAGATTTACTTTCTCAAGAGAGAGATTTGGCTCATGTGTTCCCGTTTGGAGTTTGATTTTAAGTGTTGCAATATTCATCATTGAGTATAAATTAAATTTGAAATAAATATGGGTCAGTGACTCTCTGACTGACTATTATTTTTACTGAAAACTTCCCAAAAACTTTTATTGTCGTCAGGAGAGTTTGTATCCTTGTGGCTCCCTGTAGTTCAAACCCCATTGCTGACCCCTCACTGATTTGTCCTCTTAAAGAGAAGCAGGTGGTAGTTAAAGGAAAATCTCTCCCTTTAAGTCACCCTCAAAGTTGCCAAAAAAAAAAAAAAACAACACACATACTGTACGATCCATAAACACATACACACACACAAACACAGTCAGTCACACCGTGTAGCAAGTGCAGAAAGGACAGGTTGTCTTATCAAAGTGTACTGTAGGAAAGTGGTGGTCCCGGGGGAAATTCAAAGGACAATAGAGAACAAACACACACACACACACACACACACACACGCACACCAACAGACATGCACCGCTGGCAAGAAAAGAGGAAACATCCCCTGGGACAATACAAGGCAGGAAAGAAAGGATGGAAAAGCGAAGAGGACAAGGAAAAAAAAGGCAAAGGAAATTTTTTCCTCTTTTTGCTCAGAGGAAGTTGTCACTTACAGCAGTTCCCCTCAGCACCCGCACAGCCAGTGGCTGACAGCAGGTGTGTGTGAGAGACACAGGGGGTTTGGTAGAGAAATATCTGATATGAGACAACTACAAAACAGAGGTAAAAGAAGGATGGATAGACAGTAAAATAAAAGAATTAACCATTAATAATGTGTAAATAACAATGTGGCACAGAGACAAAGAGATAATAAAAGTACCATATTGAAACAGAGGTAACAAAACACACTTTCTTTCTCTCATACACAGACGCGCGCGCACACACCTGTCAGAGATGTGTTAGCTGCAACAGGGAGACAGAGAAAGACAGAAGTAAAGGCAAGACGACGTCAGGCGGAACCACAGGCCGACAACACTGTCACAGCCATCACCCACCTTTACCTTCACTGCGTGTGTGTGTGAGAGAGAGAAAGAGAAAGCTTGTGTGACAGCTGGACGCAGAGATGCAACGCACCATCGCAGACAACCCCTGTCAGTTTGGCTTAAAACAACCCTGAACTGTGTGTGAGTGTGTGCGCGTGGAAGAGCGCATGTTATTGTGTGTGTATTGCAACCCAACCTGGCAGTCCATCAGCCATTCACACTTAATTTCAGCACCTCAATGCACACTTGGTTACAACCATCCATTGATTGAACACGCACGCACGCACGCACGCAAACACACACACACACACACACCCGCTGAGTCTTTTTAACCTGGCTTAGCCTCCACTGACCGGCTGTCAGATCTTGGTTGCCATCAGTTACCAAACCCTATAATGTCAAGGGACAAGGGAAAGAAAGGTGATAATGTGAGAGAGCGAGAGATGGGAGGAAAGTGGATGCTATTTTAAACTTTCTATAGTGGGACAAGCTAATTAACCAGATTATAAGAGTACTAAATACTTAATGGTGATGCAGCATATGAAAGAACTGTTATGTGTTTTCAATTAACCTCAGCTAAAGGAAAGGGGATTAGTACTGCTGGACTATGTTTTCAGTCATGCTGATTAAATACTGTTGTATACCATACCAAACCATGTACAATCAAATGAGTTATTGAATTAGTTAGTTAAATTAATTAATTAGTTTAAATTACTAAAAACCAACCATGTTGGATCTTATCCATCAAGTTTAAAGGTTGAGGCAGACACGAGGCAACGATGAGTAATGAGTAATTTGTGGCACAAAAGTTCTTTGCATTCATAAAATCCCTGTCAAATGTGAACAAAAGTTCATCACATAACTAACTTTAATGATACTTTATTTAAGGCAACATTGTTTAACTTTTCTACCTGAAAATAACAGATTTTAAATCATTTTGAGCATCACTTGGTGTCTGTCATTCACACTTAGTACCCCAGGTATGATCCCCCATGAGAAGTTTGTAACACTTTACAGTGCTCACACACAAACCAACTATTTCACTTACTTTGGTGAAAATGAATCGTAATTTATGGACATAATGTTTTCTGTTTTTTCCTCTCAT
Source organism: Argyrosomus regius (assembly GCA_946959425.1). Taxonomy (NCBI): domain Eukaryota; kingdom Metazoa; phylum Chordata; class Actinopteri; family Sciaenidae; genus Argyrosomus; species Argyrosomus regius. The sequence goes on from OX336890.1 coordinate 15,423,542, forward strand.
GTCCTCTGGCTGGACATCACATCAACTCTCGCTTGCTGTTAGATAATGTTAGCTGACTGTGACCGTTTGTGACCAAACTGTGAGCTCAGAGCACCGGGGGAGTGTTAGTGTGGACCACCGGGAAGAGGATGTTTTCAGTGCCAAGGCCCGCGCCCCCAGTGTTGTGCCATTACATGAGCTGGGAAAGCGGGCAATCTAACCAGGCTCAGCATAATGACATAATGACAGAGGCGAAGAGACCGAAGAGGAAACTAAGGACGCTAAGAAGAGAAAAGGTGAGAGTGATCAAGCAAGAAGCCTCTAGACCAGGCATGGGCAATCTGTTCCACAAAGGGCCGGTGTGGCTGCAGGCTTTTGTTCAAACTAACCAAGAGCACACAGTTTGACCAATCAGCTCTCTGAAGACTGAGATCAGTTGATTAAATGAGTCAAGTCTGGTGTGCTGCTGCTTGGTTGGAAAGGAAACCTGCAGCCACACCGGCCCTTTGTGGAACAGATTGCCCATGCCTGCTCTAGACAAAAGGTTCTAAGCCTGAATGTAAGATTTAGGGGGCTATATTTAGTATTAGTATAGCAGATATGAAATATAATATAATAAAAACTGTTTTCATTAGTGTTTAGTGATTTATGCTGCAGGTCTTTTTCCACAAAGTCTGTCTGATGATGAGCAGACGTGTTTAATAGTATCCCAAAAATGGACAAACTAAACACTGGCTTTAGATAGGGCCTTTCGTGTTTGGAAATGCATTTTCACATAGATACACACTGTCCAGTCCCACTGACTTTTCAATTCCAGGTGTGAGCACAACTGACACACTAACAATACAAACTATTCAATTCATTCTCACACACAGAAACATACACACTCTTGCTACACTGAGACAAAAACACACAATGTGATAACATACAGGCAGTTACAGCTTGCATAAAAAAAGGGTTGGAGCTATTAATTCTCTCTTTCACACACACACAGAGAGAGAGAGAGAGAGAGAGAGAGAGAGAGAGAGAGAGAGAGAGAGAGAGAGGCTCAGTGCGACAGAGCAACTAATGAAACTTAAACTTAATTTCATTTTAAAGATAATAGCACAGCATCATTCCAGGCTTCCCTTCAGCTTTATTGGCAGTGTTAGAGCCAAACTGACATGAATGTAAATTACTAAACAAACTATTTTTTATTAAAGAAAAGGGTCTTTTTTTTTTATTTTCCTTCTTTACACTTTTTTTTTTTTTTTACCCTCACTGACTGCAAAGCACACAAAACTCAAATGAATCTATCTGTGTAAGACAGAGAGTGTGTGTGTTTGTATGTGTGTGAGAGAGCTGTCAAGAATACAGTCAGGTTGTCACTGTGAGGACAGAGGGGACTCTGGGGGGATGAGTTTGCAGAAATTAAGGAGACATGCATAGACTCTCTCTCACACACACACACACACACACACACACACACGCACACACACACACACCCCTAAACCAACATAGGCTACATTATGTTCTGCACGCACATACAGGCTAAGTATGTTTGCACCAAGCTCTAGTTTGAAGCGTGTTACGTGTAAACACATTTGCATACGGCACACCCCTGTCCTCTGCTATTCATTTAAATGTGTGCAGGCGACACACACGCGCACACTCTCAAGGTGAGAGTTAAGAGGATGACAGATCAATAGTACTGAGCAGCTAAAGAGAGACACTGACACTGACACAGTGCACTTGTTAGTTACAACCCCTCCTTTCTCTGTGAATTCCCTGATTTCACCATAAGAAAGTACATTTGCTCAAGTAATTTAAGTTTGTTCAATGTTATAACTAGCTTTTTTTTTTGCCTTATAGCAGACTAATTTTCATTAGTCAACATGTTTTGTAGCTTACTGCTTATTGAGTTTTTAAAATTCTAAACTAAGAAAACATACATAACTACATAACTGCAAATATTCCCTGCCAAAGCATATTGAACAAATCATTCATTCATCCATTGTTTTCCCAACAACAACCAAATCATTTTATGGGGATGTTTATTCCTGAAGAACAAGTTAAGGATAAGATTGTGGTCTTGAGTTAATAAATGCTTTAATATATTTAAATAACAAAATTCTAGCATAGAAGCAACTATATGCGCATAGCATTTGAGTCCACATAAGATATTTTGGTTATTGAAAGGTAGTAGTAATGGCTTAGGTTGAACTCACCCTTCTCCAGTGAGTGATTTTTGTCCTTTACTCATCCTCAACCCATCCCCACGAGCCTAGACACTGGTCTAACATTTATTTCGCTACCCTGTGACCACTAAGCAGCCTGCAGGGGTTACACATGCACACTCTCTTCCTCTCGCTCTCTTACACACACAGACACAGCTCTGTTGGGGTGGTAAGTAATGGGCTATTCCCTGGCATAGCGGTTGTCTGATTGCACATAGGCTTTTCTCCGACATGCTCAGACCCCTATCGAGCACTTATAAACACTCACATCCATGGACCTACGCCATCTCTTCTTCTTTTCACTCTTCCTTCATCCTTCATTGACAAGCAAATAGTCCCCTCTCTCCCTGTCTAACATACACAGGCAGACATGCACACACTCCTGTTCCTCATTTTTAACAACCATGGCACACATTCCTTCTTTCCATCAGACAAACACACAAGAGGACAAAAACAGACCCCCCACATGGCTCTACACCAGTGTGCAACATGCAAATGCTTTTAAGAGAGACTCAGCAAAGGGACATGAGTGTGTATCTGCACCTGTGTGTGTGTATGCATAGTGAAATGGTCTCCAAAGTGTCATGTTTTGTCTTTGTTCAGTTTTTCAGCATATTTTTATAGATTTAATGCTTTGTTTTTTGGGGTGGCACGCAGTAGAAAGTGTAAAAGAAGATGGGAGATGGGAACATTTAACCAAGCCTGAAGAGCTTCAAGACAGTGCTGGCATTAATTACTTACTCGCGTCTTGAGCTCAAATGTGACTTACCCAAAATACGGATGAAATGTTGACCACAAAATAAAAACGTCAATGGAGGCTCCAGATTTGGGGCTTCAAACTTAACAACTGAACTATTCACACATCTTTATTATTCAACAACAGAAGCCATGACACAGATTTGATCCATCACTATACATATTTAGTTTCTGTATGACTCTTCTATAAACATTCTAATGAACTGGATACACAATAAATTATTATGGTCATATAAGTTGGCAAAAATAGACATTTCATTGATTATTTTCAATAAACAAAGATGCAGTAATAGTTAGAGCCACATAAACTTATTTTACTGGCCTGTATTTGGTTTACGTGTTTCATTTAATAAAAAAACATCACTGGGTATGTGATTAAGGAAAGGAAACTCAATTTACTACTTTACTGAAAGTATAGTTGGTTTTTGATCATATGGGTGGTTGCACCGCTTTTTACATGCCAAATAAAGTCACTTGCCACTTTACTCACCTTTTAATTTTCTGCAGCAAGACGTGCAAATAACCGATTGTCTTATTTTTAAACTTTCAAATATATGAAAGCTTCTGAGTGAAAGAAAAAAAGGAATCAAGAGAGTTGGCGAATCTGAGAGAGGAGATGAGAGGAAAATGAAAGCAAGATATCAGGAGACAAATGGGAAGACGATAAGACCGAGAGGAAGAGATATGATGGAGAGAGGGAGAGAGTGAGACAGCAAGTGAGATACCGAAAAACACAGAAAGAAAGAAACAGGATAGAGACAGAATATTAGAGACAAACAAGTGAACAAAATAAAGATAAGCAGAGAGATTTTACATATCGTCAAGGTTCTCAGTATTAGTCTCCATTAGGAGTGTTCTGGTTTGTCTAATTGCTGCAAAATAACAAGATGTGAATTATCATCTTGATGAGATACAGATGATGTGCTGTTAATAAGTGAATTCCCGGCGTTCATTTCCACATATCTCTAAAGATCTCATTAAGTCCAACACATCTCCTCCCACTCAGTTACCTCATATAGCCCCCTTTCCTAAAAGCAAGCGACTTTAGCTTGTAGCTCCATCCAAATGATTTCTATATATTAGAAAAAAAAGTCCTCACTAAACTCAGTACTAATGCTGGAAGTTTAAACTGGTGAGTTAAAGTATTAACCTGAAATGTGTCACCCTCTGCAGGCGAAAGAAAAATCAAAAAAGGGAAAGGTAGACATGATACATTCAACAAAACACTGGAGAATTACAGGACCACTTTTCTGTCCAGGTACCATTTAGATGTGTTTAGATGTGCTTTCCATCTCCGGATAATCATATTTTCTTCTCACTAATCCCGGTACTCTTCCATCATTACATTCAATCAAAAGACTGATATACTGTAACTGCTTAAAAAAGCAAGAAAACCTTTTAAAATCAGAGAAAAGGCTGGAAGATTTCTTGGTTTGTGTTATTAAACGTATTAAGCTCAGATTGTTACTGGGAAGAAGAAAATAGTTCCTGGTCCTTCTAAATAAACTATAAAATTTCAACAAAATGGATTTTGTTTTGGTTACAAAGCAAACTTTTCACTGAAATGTTGACTCAAAGATGTTAGACTCAAAGTCTAGCTTTTCTTCCTCTGGGACTAAATACAAAGCTGCCTTAGAAAAAAACAAACAAACAAACAAAAAAAAAAAACCCTCAAAACCTTAGCAGACTCAAATCACCTGGCTGTACACCATGTCAGCTCTGATTTACACTTTATTGGTTCCTGTTGTGCTTAAATCCCCCTTTGCCAATCTCTTTCTCTCTCACACATACACATAAACACACCCAGACACACAGAGACACACAGTATTGATCTGGGGGGCCTATGTGAAAAATCTGGTGCAAAGGCAGAGTGACAGCTACCAACAACAAACACACAAATTTTGAAATCAAAGTGCAGTCACAGATGTAACATTTGATGCCGTCACCCCCGACCTCCATCCCAACTTGATAACCCTCCTTGCTCCCTCTCACACACACAAATACAGACACACACTAACCTTTCCTCAGTGTCTGTAATCAGATATTGATTGAATGCAGCAGTAGATATCACATCCATCTCTTCTTCTCTGATATTTCTGTGCTTTTATGATATTTGTCCGAGGAAGCGAAGACACGCCCTTTGAGATATAGGCTACTTGGCCCTGCCGGGATAAAAATTAGATTTCATTCTTTAATTTATTTGAGCAATAGCTGTCTCTCTTGAAAAAAAAAAAAAAAAAAAAAAAAAGAAAATGCATGGCTATTTGTTACAAGATGAGAAAGGATTCAGACCATTGCACCTCCAGACTATCATCATGGTATGTCTGTTTGAGTGTATTATGTTTTGATTTGATATGTTTCTACCTTTTCATTTACCCCATTCTATTGAAGGTCAGAGGTCATGCTCAGCTAAAAATAAAAACAAAAGAAAATAAAACACGTTGAAGCAGGTTGAGTCCAGGTTTTGCCATTTTGTAGGATGCGTGCGCGATGGGAGAGATTTTAAACAAGAACACAACAATTACCATCATTACCGTAACATTTAATTACTGTCGCTTAAAACTAAAACTCTTACTGGAGGATTCCTGCTGCTGAGTTGACGAAATTGCACACCATGTACCTGCTACTTACTGTGGAAACAAAATGAAAATTTAGACATTTTAGCACAGTGGCGTGTTTTATAAAATGCAGTAATCCACTCCACACTGTGATTTACAATGAGGTAGAAGAGCCAAGAGGGTTTTAAGTAATCTGCGTCTTGTGGCTCTTTGCTTGCATAGGACTCAACTCCCACAGAGAACATTAACCGTGGCATATGCAAAATAGCCTGCATAAAGTCTGTTTGTTTTTTGTTTTTTTTATTTTGTTTGTAATGGTACCAAATGAAACATGGGCATGACTACAAACTTCCCTCCAGTGGCCTTCCCACTGTTTAACGACCAGTTATGTTTACTTATTATATTCCCTGCACTCTGGAAAAGAAAATCTATACCAATCTGTAAGTGGAAATAAAGAATCTAATTTATTTTGTATGTAGGGGGCAGATGTAAAGAGATCAATTAGTCTGGCTGAAGTTACAGTGTTGGAAAAAGTAAACGAAAAAGAAAGATAATAAATGGGAAGTTCAAGTACAAACAAAAGAAGAAAGAAAAAAAGAATGGGAGAGGGAAGAAACTTTTAGAGCAGTGAACACAACAAACAGAATAATAAAAGACAAACAATAAAGGGAGGAGGAAGAAAGAAGTATGTTGGCGTTGTGATTACGAAATAGACACATACTGTTTGAAATTTTGAAAAATGAAAAGAACGGTAAAGACTTTGACTTTTGATGTTCTATAATGAAACATATCACAACAAAACATACGGGTAAGTAATTATAACTGCTTGAATAATAAAACTCAATGGTGACCACACACCACAATATTCTCAGCTGCAGAAGGATGGACAGAAAATAAAAAGGTAGGCAGAGAAAGAAGACAGTAAGATAAAGGGGAAGGGATGTAAAGTGAGCATGATGGAACAACAGAAAATAGGCAGCAAATCAGTAATTATTTTCCATTTCGACCACTTTTAACACTGAATTATATTAACAACTTTTACTGCTTCATTCATTCACTTTGAAACAATATTCATTTGTACTTACATGATATGTCGAAGTGACAGCTATATGCTATATTGATATATTGTCACACCTGTGTTTTCATTGCTTTTAAGGTATTATTGCTTTAAATGTTTCTACTGGTGTGTAAACTCTTTTTCTCTATACGGTGAACTAATTTTCATTGTTTTTTTGATAACTTTTTATTGTTTTGGCTTCAGAATAGAAAATGACTCAATCGCTGGCTTTATACTATATGATGGATTTCTTCCCACACACACACGCTCACATTCACACATACACAATCTGACAGAGACTCCAAAAGAGAAAAAAAAGAGGAAGAATGAATTATTAATCATGGCGTCTAATTATGGTATGTGGCCCTGAGAGAGATATGATCCTGGGGAAATCACATCTAACAGTCATTTATCACAACAAATAGAGTGAAAAACACTGGTTAGAGGAGAAGGGAGAGGAGAGGAGACTAGAGAGAGGAGGAGAGGGCAAGAGAGGAGCAGAGATAAACGGCCAACCCTCTCCTATCAGACTCTACTATTAAAATATGCTAAGGAGATGCAAGGATAGGGAGTCGAGAGGAAGGGTAAAATGAGAGTCTAAAGTAGCGAATTAAGAGATGCTCAAGGGAAACTAGAGCTCCATAAGAGCTCCTGAATGCTCCTGAAACTGGGTTTAGATGCCAACACATGGTATCTCCAAAAACAAGGATTAAATATGGAAAATAAAATGCACATATCTTAATGTCTCTTATCTTGTGGAACTTAGTGACTTTTATCAGTGTTGTTTGTACTTTAAAATATTTTCCCTCTTATTTAATTATTGAATCTGCAATGAAGGTCAATTGTGTGAAGCTTACTACACTACTACATACGAACACTACAAACAAATACTACACTATAGCTAAAAATGGACCAGTGTGAAAAGGTTAGCTAAAATACTTAAGTGTAGTGTAGTACAACAACTAAAATACGTAACCATATATGATTTTAGCCTGTATATACATTTCATTGTTTTGTTTTATATATTGTTCATTGCTGGATAGTAGCTTCTAATCATGTATGCGAGGTCAGTCACACCATAAGCAATCCATCTATCCCTGTTCCACATGGAAATAAATGGGGAACAATAACCAGTCTAATCAGCTAGGGCATTTGAAAATACCTGTGCAGGTGTGTATAGGCCTTTCAAGTTTAGGCCAACATTCTGGTTGCAGGTAAAGGGAAAGCTTTTATCATCACAGCAGGGGAAGCACAGGTGTGAGTAATAAAATTAATGATGGCCGAATTCCATTTAGCTACTTCAATATCAGGTCTTGGTATTCATGCTGTCTCACTGTCACACTGTTATTATGACTTACTGGGGCTCTTGAAAAGGAGCAATCTTTAATGTTATTAGTAACACCTGTGCCTTTCCTGCTACAACAAGTCAGAATGTCTGCTGTGAAAAATGCCGATTTGAAAAATATATTAATCATGAAAGAAAGAAATAACTTTCACAACAGGCAATTTTCTTGAAATTGATATCAACCAATCTCAACAGGCATGCATCCTGATTCTATTAGTACAAGAGCTACTTTTTAATTGTGTGTTCTCCACATAATCCTTAAGTGGTGTGAAATAGTAATGTTCGCCGTTTGATTTCAATGAGAAATTTTCACCATCACGTTTAATTGAGGGAATTAATTCCTTTTTATTTATTTCAACAAATTTAATTTCAAATCCTCTTAAGCAGGAGGAACTTCGGGGATAAGATGGAAGTAAGGGAAACATGAAGATAGTTAACATGAATGATCATCTTTACGTTTTTTCAGACAGAAATGAGGACTGTTGCAGAACACCTTCAGTAAGTGTTAATGGTCCTTTAAGTTATACTGATAAACCTCTCACATATGGTGAGACGTATGTACATGTAATATATTTTCCAATTAACAATGTGTGATGGCCTCCCTTTCACACATACACAAAATCTTTCCTCCGTCCAAGGAGCCATTCCTTTTGGGATTGTGCCTTGTGTATATTTAGCCACTTACAATATACACAGGGGCATTTGATGTGTGGCTGACGAACTGGGCTGGGCTGGGTTGGGCGGAGCTGACAGAGTGACTGAATCAGGCCAGGTATCAAATCCAGCCTGTCAGCTATGCAGACCAAGGGCCCACTCAGGCCTTTAAAAAAAATAAAAAATAAAACACCAACTCCCAGAAGGCCTAGCTCTTTGCCTCTCCGATTCCTCTCCCTGACAGCTCAGAGGGAGGTGGGGTGTTGGTGTGTGTGCACACACGTGTGCACCAAGGCAGGAGAGGGGAAAAGATAGTGATAGAGGGAGAGAAAGGTTGAATAGGAGTCAGTGAGAGTGGTAGGAGCCAAGAAGATAGATAGAGAAAGAAGTACAATTGCATCTCCACTTCCCATGAAGGACACTGAGATCCTTTTCAGTTTGTCACGATACAAAAAAAAAGAAAAAAGGAGAGTTTCCACAGTTACTAGGCAGTTGTGGGTTTACACTATACATACATGTCTCTGCACAATGTTCAAGCATGCAATGCATGTTGCTGTTCATGAGCATGTTTGTGTGTTTCTTTTCAGACTGTTAAGGAGGACGCATGCCAAGCTCCCACCACGCCGCAAGCCCCTAATGTCAGATGGTAAGTGGTCTGACCGCAGTGTGAAACAAGCCTGCAGGTTCAATTCTCCTGCTCACACCAGTGACCCTGTCAATCAAACTATCAGGGTCAGAGAGGATGAGGGGGAGGAGAGGAAAGTGGGAGAACAAAAGAGGGAGGTAACATAATGCTCAAAAAATTCAAGATAAAGGCTGATGTAAACACTGAATGGCCCGTCGCTTGTATCTGAAATGGCATGTCCTGCCAACGTCATTTGTCCTGCATAGGGCAGAGCTTGGCTTTCAGAAAGGTCTCTGTACACACACACAAATACACAGGCGTGCACACTCCCACACAGTGTACTTGGAGTCAATTGGCAGGTAAATGCTTGGACACTTTGTGTGTGTTGACACCTCTGGCATCAGAACACTTACTGTCGATTAGAGTGGCAGACAGACAGGTCACTTTAAGGAGGAGACACTCAGAGATAGAGAGAGAGGAGAGTGACAGAAAGGAGGTACAAACTTTTGATTTTCTTTGATGAGACATCTTACAGAGGAAGTCAGACCTGCAATTTTTAGCACTTCTTACACACAAAACAGATGGCAAAAACAGCAGCTGTGAATACCAAAACTCCTTAATGCTTTCAAGCAGAGTGGCACAAATGGCATTTAAATACAAACAGCCATATCATCTTCTCCCACTGTAAATCCCTCAGCCCCCGAACATTCATGTTTTTGACATATTCATCCTCCAGCCCTCTGACACATACAGTAGACTTAAGGTGTGCCACAAGGGAGGAGCAGCTCTCACCTTGGTTCTACAAGAACCTTAACATGCTCCTTAAGATGCTGTTTGTCTGAAAGCAGTGAGAAACAGCCACATAATGGTTTCAACACTTCAACTTAATTGATATTCCAGAAGGAACTATGGTTTGCAGTCAGGCAGTAAACACACACGTCACAGGAACACAATGACGATAAACAGCAACAATCTATATTAAACGATAAACCCAGTTTTCCAAGGCCACATGCACACAAAAGAGAAAACAACCTCTGTACTGGCAGTGATTTGAGGCTGTGTGCTTTCAGGAAAGAGATGAGAAAGACAACTAAAATAATATGAAATTGTCTCAAACTGTCCAGAAATAATCTACATTTAATTCTCTCTCTCTCTCTCTCTCTCTCTCTCTCTCTCTGGTATTTAACAGACAGCAGAAATGTAAAACCCGCATGCTATTGTGACGCCCCTCCTACCGTTTCCGGTGCCCCGTCCTGGTTAAATTCAGAAGGCCGTTGGGGAGGCTCGTCAGCAGATTCAGCTTACCCTTCAGGATATAAAAGGTGTCTCATAAGCTTACTTACTCTCTCTTTTGTTAGCTGGCATCCATCCTGCATCTGCTTCCTTTCACTTTGCACCATGCATCACCTTCATAGCCCATATCTCATTTATCCACGCATTATTTTCTTTGTTCATTTTAATGATTTTCCTCTACACATAAGTGTTTATTAGTCTGTTTAAATAAGTATATCTCTTCTTGTCACTTCTCTGTGATAGTTTGTCATCTACATAACCCATCTCTCAACATCCGGATGAATTTTCCACACAGTACTTTTGGAAAATTACATTCACAATGCACTCAACCCACAAATGCATGCTACATATGAATGAGGTTGTGTGCTTGACTAAACATTTTCATTGAACTCTCAGTGTTTGATGCACTATAATACTTGTTATACTGTTCTGATACTGTAGATGACACTGTTGTTTCCTAAGCTTTTTGTATGTTTTCCTTGTAATTTGCAATATGCAATTTCCTTCCCTAGCATATGGTTTTATCCCTCTGGCTGTCTTTTTAATAATGCAGTCAGGTTTTATACAAATTTGTGTTCTGTACACTTCCTCACAAGAGAGTCACTCTTCAAAGCTTGGCATTTTTAAATACAGTATAATAACTGCTATTGAAGTCTCTTGCTGTCTTTGAGTTTTGAAGAAGAAGTGAGGGACATTGTGGAATTTTGGAATAGCATGCTACTACATGGTTGTGTGCTTCGATAATGGTGCCTTGAGACAGAGAAAAACAGAAAGAGAAATAACAAATCACAGTCGTACAGAGGCAGACAGAAAATGAAAAGTCAATGTGCAAGTGAAAAAGAGTGATGGTGAAGAATACAGAGAGAGAGGGGAAAATGAATGGCCTATCTCCATAAAAGTATCCATGCTTCTCAAGGTGGGAGCCGGGCAGCTAAAAGTCAACAGCCGGAGAATGGATTGGACTGATTGAATTTATAGGAGCTGCTTCCTTAGATCAATGCCACACACACACACACAGACACACACAGACAGACTGAGAGAAAGTGCATGTTGGAAGCAGATTTGTTGTCCGTCAATACCTCACTTCCTCCTGACTTCTGAAGAATTAGTAGGAGTGAAAAGCAGCAGCAGTCTTTTCTTTTTAAACTTTGTTTATTGAGAGATTGTTGAGTGACAAAACATTTGTTTCCTTAACTTTCCCACAACTTTCTTATCATCCATCGTCTGGAGCGGCAAAGAGTTGAGCACAGATTTTTAAAGGAGGATGACGGCGCTTTACCTAAAATGTATCTGCCCTGAATGTCTTTGTTGATCAGCTGATCAAAGATTAGAACCTGCAACCTTAAAGTCAGAGGTGCAGCATCTTTACCTTCCTGATTAACCAATTTATCCATCTATCAAATCTTTTTGAGTATATTTGAGTAATTTGAGTAACCACTGATTATACAACATTAATAAACCTTCTTTTTGTAGTTTAAGTATTTCTTACTAGAGGCGGAGAACAGAACTCCAACTCATTTCATCACTTTGTTCAGTTCAGATCAAAGATTTGACATCACTCACTATGTAGTTCATTCACTGTATTTCCTAAGCTAAGTCGCATACCTGATCAAAGACACTTCAGTAATGAACGCATCACTGTTCTTTCATGTGTAAAATCTGAGGAGTGCTCCTTTAAGACACCTAACTCCAAAGAGAGTCCGCATTGAGCCTTCTTGGGTTTCCCTATGGTTGCAGTCTGAAACCCTTATAGTCTGTGTAAAGTACTTAAGAATGGCATTTTAACTGACTGGCCAGCATGAAGTCTAGCAACCGGAAGAGCATTATTCATGATGAAAGAAATCAAGAAACAAATGTGACACGCACGCACAAATACACACACTTCTGCTGAGCCTAAGTGGTGAGTCCAGCACTATTAGTTACTGATGAAAAATGAGGGCAGGCAGAAAGACAGTGAGAGAGAAGTGAGAGTGAGGCGAGCTTGTGCAGAGGCAGCGGGAGCGAGAGAGAAGAGAAAATTAGGAGAAGGAACAGAGAGCTCTTTGCAAATCTGTATGTGTGTGTGTAAGAAAAAAGGGGAGGAGAGAGAGAGAGAGAGAGAGAGATGAGAGAGAGCCAAGAAGAGACGGTGAAGGAGAGAAACAGGGACTTGGTTGTAGTAAGCGAGAAAGACACAGTGACAATAAGAGGTTGAGAGGGAGAGAGAGAGGGTGGGAGTCAGACAGAGGGTGACAGATACAGAATGCGAACAAGACAGGAAGAGAGGGAGAGACATACATACATAATATACAGTCTTTATTTATGTGTTAAGGTTTTTTATCTCATATGTCTTTGTGGGTCTCTTTCCACTGCAGGAACCTTTTTAAGAACTCAGGAACTATATTCCAACAGGAGAAACAAGGGCCTTACCCACAAATTTCACTGGGCGTGGATGTGCTGCTATGTGCGGCCATTCTTTTCAAACCCCACCGTGCCTGCCGCGGTCCAGTTCAGAAACATCCCAGAAGCAGGCCGCCGCTCAGCTCCGCGGGGAATACACGGCTGTTATTTTTGACGGACACCGTGAGCAGCCCGAGTTAATCTACACGGAGCAGCTCAAGCTGGCCGGAGGCCAGACACAGAAACAGCATAGAGAATCCGGTTGAAAACAGCCTGTGCAAACTGCCGGTTGTAAGAAAATCCAAAAGTGAAACAAATTAACGACGCAGGATATTTACACCATTAGGAGCATATTTGGGAGCACATAAACCAAGAACAATGACCAAATCTGAGCAAGTAAACAAAGTCTGACGAGCTAAAAAGCTACGTTTCTGAAACGCTACCAGTGGGGTTTGAAGTCGTGTAGAAGATGGACTGAAACAGCGATGCAGAAAACTCAGAAGCTGTATGCTGCTGACTGGTCCAATACACAACCACCACAAAAACTCAAGCAAGAGAAATCTAGGACCACTTGCAAAATGTTTGATGAAAATGGTGGAATAGCAACAATAGATTTGTGTCTTCATCTTCTAACAACAAATATAACTTTTTGAATCAATGGGGCTTTAAATCGTTTGTTTCTTTTATCTATCATTAATGGATTTGTTAGTTTATATAAAAATACTCTTGGTTAAAATACGAATAAATGAAACTTATTTGTATTATATGTCCCATATTGTGTGAATGCTTGTGTGCACATTTACTAGATGTACAGTACATACAATTATCTATGTGGGTACCTTTGTGGTCAGAGACAGAAAGAGATGACAGAGAAAGAGAGAACACTTTTAAAAGAAGCACTGGTGTGTAACAGAAAAAAAAGCCTGAGAATTAATCTCCCATGAACTTATAAGTGCAGGTTTCAAAGGTTGAACAAGTGTGGGTCTGTGTGTGTGTGTGAGACAGAGAATGTAGGAGGATAAATCTTCCATGAACCTTTAAATCAAAGTACAAAGGTGGAACAAGTGCGTGCTTGTGCATAAGTCTGTGCATGTGTGTGTGTTGCCTATTACTATGTCTTTCTCCCAGCACACACACTTACTGTATGTAAAGGGGAAAAAAAGGAAACAGAGAGAGGGGGAGTCAGACTGTCTGCAGGGATCACTTGCGATTAATCCAGTACATGTGCCTTGCTCGAGGGCATAGCAGCCCAACACATCAGCATGACGGATTAAAAGTATCAACATAAATCCCCTTTTCATCACGAAGGCCTTAAACTGTGTCAGCATTAAATGAGCAGCAACACCATTGTTTCTGTCTCTCCTAACTCTCCAATCTTGTTTTTTTTTTTTTTTCTTCAAAGAAACTCAGTGAAACTTTAGCAGTGTTTCTGGCAAAGGCATGGCAACTTTCAGAAAAAAGCCATACGAGCAAATTAGAATCAAAGCACTGTGATTATGAAAACAATGTGTCATAGTGAAAAATAATTTGAAAGTGTAATTGTTAGAAAAGCCATTTAAAGTCTTTAAGGAGTGTGTGCTCGAGCGTGAGCATACAACATAGCTGTATTGTATTTTAAGAATGTGAGTAAATTAGCTAAAGGGACCCCCCCCTCCTCTTTTCAGAACTGAAACCCTGTGTTGCTTTCTCTCATTTCCTGTTTGACACACCAATATCCCACAGCCTCCCACCCTGCTGTGTCTAAAAGCACATTATCAGCCACTTACCTCTATTTAGCATAGCATCGATTAACAATGAACTCACAAAAATGTCATCAAATGCCCCGGTCAATGCCCTTTCTGTTAGCTTCCATGCTAATGTCCCTGGCCATTTGTTGATACATGTTAATGTGGTAATCAGAGCGGAAGAAATGTTTAGCCTTAGGGGGCAAAGTTTTGGCTACACTTTGGCCCTCTACCAGCTAGCTCAGGACAAACAAACACACACAGGCACACATATGGGTCACTCATGGGAAAGTACCTTAACTTACACATTCCCTGAATGGAAGAGTCAGAATCAGAATCAACCATGAAATGTAACTTTGTGACAAAGCCAGATATACACTTACATTTCTGTCTTCAGACAAAACAACAGTTGCACACAGCTCCTGGATGCAACCTGTTCATAACATGTCACTAAAATACAGAAAACACTGAATCTGCTTAGGGAAATATCGTAACTTCCATTCTTACAGTCAGTCACCAAATTAGAGTGTTACAACTTAGGCCATTACAATTCTAAGCATCAACTGATGGGAATGAGGTCTGGCAATTTCAATTTCAAGATGCTGACGATGATGCATCAAAATTCCGATTGCATCTTGTCGAATATGGTGGTTTCCCATCAGTTAATAGCTATAGATGTGGCAGAAGTTATATATACAGTTTAAAAAAATGGGCCAATATCAGAGTATATATAATGTAGTAGTGGCAATGAAGGGGTAGAGAGGTGAACAGTGACAGTTCTCTCTGCTCATGGGGCATGCTTATCCATCAAGCGTGCATGCATGTTAGGAAACATTGTGATGTCTGCCAACACATCTGTTCAGTCGATACAAGCATGTACATTTCTCTTGGTATCTAAGTGCAGAGTACAATTGTATGTGTTATGGAGTGCATGTATCCACGTGTGTTAAGAGACAGAAAAGGTCAAGCGTAAAGATGGCTCGGGGGTTAACTTTGACTGACCTCTATGTTAAGATGGCTTCACATCTGGCTGGCTTTACATGCACGTATGAATACTAACATGCAGGCAAAGCTAATACATGTGGATGGAAATGAAGGAGGAAAACAACTTAGGTCTAACTAGGTGGTTATTAAGAAATCAACTTGATTAAAATGTTACTAGTTTCAAGGTTATTCATCAGGATTAGGATATAAAATTAAGGCTGCATGTAAGATGATTTGACACTAGTATTATATTTTTATTATATTAGTGAACTATTATCAATGATGCATTTGGGCACTAACTTCTCGTCATGTCCATCAAAGCAAAGTTTTAAGGACATCAGCGTCTTCAATGAATTTCATTATGCCAACACACTACAGAATTAAAGTCTCCCTCCCTGTGGCAGCTTCTATATACCTAAAAGCCATCATAATAAGCTTGCAGTATCTTGTAGGGTTTCCTATGAGATGTTTGGTTACCGTGATAATACATTGCTTTGGATGACAGCTCCAAATTTCATGCCAGGCCTTATGCGGTGCCCAGAAAGATCCTTGTGATATTTAACTGTTAAGATAGGAGGTAGCTACCATTGATGGATATCAGGGACAGTAATCACTAATATTAGCACCCAAGAGATTGACAGGCAGCTATGTGGTCGCCTAGCAACAGCAATACATTTCATACTGTCAAAACTGCCCATCATCGTGTGATTGGGATCAGAGCCTGCAATCCATTGCAGGTCGATAGTTCCACATGGATATTCCTGACTTCCGGTCTAAATGTGTCCTAGTGCATCTGCTCAGGAAAACAGGGACACCTTCAGCAAACTGATGTTTATATAGTTTTCGACTTGAATGACCGTTCCATTGCACTGCTCTGTGTCGAAGTTTGTTTATTTCCAGGTTCTGAGAACAATGTAGTGCAGCATTAGGTTGGGAAAAGCCTTGTGGTGTGCTTTACTTTGAATTCACTTTGAGTTTTGTTTATATCAGACTTTTTCTGTGGTTATTTGTCTTGTGAGTGACACCAACTGGAGGTCATAGTCCATGCACCCTTTTGGATTGCCACTACATCACTGAGACCACTGCAAGACTGCTGAGACCATTTTCCTTGAGTAAAACTTGCCTGACACAAAACCACACCTTTGTTTCTGTCTTATTTTAATGCAGCATAGCGCTTCTTTTTCACCCCCTTGTCTCTGGCAGTTTTTCATTGGATCTGACACTGAACACAACCTGTAAAACTCTTGCCTCAGCAATATCGGGTGGAGAAGGAGGAAGACGAGAGAGAGAAATAGAGAAAACTGGTGTGTCAGAGGCAAAAAAAGTAGAGAGAATGGAAAGACAGGCAGATGGCAAAATAGAGAAAAACCAAAGGAGGAAATAGAAATGCTTGTTAGCACTTCAATGGCCCAAATAAATATAAGATGACACACCTGACTGATAATTAGTCTCAAGAGCATTAGCGCCTCTGTGAGTAAAAAAGAAAGTGTGTGGAAGCATGTGTAAATGTGGGTCTGTGAGTATGTTTGTGGGTTATGGTGAAAACTCGAACTGTGTGTGTGTGTGTGTAATGGAAAAGAGGGCAGAGGCCTTTGCATGTGTCCAAGCTAATGGGTATCCTGGCACACATAATCAGAACCGTTAATCACAGAGAGAGGAGAGAGAGATGGACTGAGAAAAAGAGGTTTCCACCGATGCTAAATCGAGGTGGCGAGGAGCGAGAGAAAGAGGTTGAAAAGTCAATAGTGGTAGAAAGGGAGGGTGTGGAAGGGTGAAATGGGACAGAGCTGTCATTTCATTTAATAGGTGACCTATTTCATCTGTTATTTGCTGTTTTTTGGCAATAAGCACTTCTGTACTCCATCTCATGCCAAAAAACACCTTTGAATTTAATTACATGGGGGAAAGAGATCGAAAACAGAAGCCAGGGGGAAAAAAAGGGGAAGATGGCGAGACAGAGGGATGGAAATGGATTTTTTTTTTAGTCAACTAACTTGCGTCATTGGCTGGGGCTTAAGTCAAATCCTTAAGGAATACCCAATCTGAAAAACAATTCTCTTAAAACTTACCTATTGTTCCAGTCCAAACCAATATTTGTAAACATGGGTAAATCTGTCAGTTAGATGCCACACCATTTAAGATAGATTTTTTCACATACACACCAGGAAAGTAGTGCAACACACACATTCTTGTCCTTTCTTTCTCTTTGAATGTATGCTAGAACTAACACACACACACACACACACACACACACACACACACATCCTATCATCATAGTACTATCACTGCTTTAAGGTTATACTTTATTGTCCTTGCATGCTATTTATAGATTCTGTTGTTTGTCCATTCTCCCTTGTGTCTAGTTTGATGTTCTATGCTTAGTTCTTATCTGTTTTTCCTCCAGGGGGTGGGGATATTTTTTGCAACACCAATTGGGGTTTTATGTCTCACCTGCACAGATTGTACATCCTCCATTTTTCAGGTTTTGCCATTTGTTCATGCAAATAAATTAAACCATAACACATAATCTCTGTGCAAAACAAAGCAAGCAATAGACCCAGAGGCTGCTTGTAGACTACAGAATGTGTCTTATTTCCTGCTGACACAAAACGATGAAAGAAAACACTGTGGAAGACGTTGAAAAACTTCTCCCATCAACATTATCATGCAGCTATGTGCATTTAGAGGTACATACGTGAAGAATTAAGAGCTAAACTGTGAGACATTGTCTTTTGTTTGTCTGCCCAAACCAAATCATAACGTGATTCCACTCCAGATGCTGTGGTCTTTTCTTTCACATATGTCAAATGCCACCTCAATGGCAAGAAGCCCAGATACAGTAGGACATGCTAAGACACACAAACACACATATATACACAGTCAAGCAAACCAATCAGGCTTCCTTTGTTACTAAATAAAAACTTTGAGTCAGGCAAACAGCCTTAATGATTGATTGTAAACAATAACTTGCACTAGCTATCTCTCTCTTTTTGTTTTTGTGTGTGCAAGAAAGTGAGAGGGTGCATGTGTATGTGTGTGTTGATGTGTGTGTTTGTGAAAGGCACGTTAATTAGGTAATCAACAGCTGCGCCAGACAGACAGGAAGCAGGTTGTTAAGAAACTGAAACGGAGATGGAAATAGATAATGAGAGAGAGGGAGAGGTAGATTGAGCTACATATAAACAGAAAGAAAGAAAAAAAAAGGTGGAAACAAAGGCACAGAGCAGGGAAAAAACAGAAAAGGGTACAGGAGTAAGAGAAAGGCTGAGAGAGTGGTGTGAAGATAAGGGGGGGTAGTAAGGAAGGGAAGCATCAGATGTGAGGACAGGTGCTGCTGTCAGCTATGAAATCACATGTAAACATTTTATTGACAGGAGGAACCAATTACTGACAGCAAGAAGGGAAGGAAGTTTTTCACTGTCACACCAGGAAGCACAAACAAACCTATGTGGAAAAGTATTATTCGTTTTTAGTTTTTTCATTGTCAAACATCTGATGTTTCCCTCTGTGGGCGGGATGATGTGTCAGCTTTGTGTGCGGATAAAGACAGAGCAGCAGGAGACCTGAGCTGAAAGCTCCAGGCTTCAAAGCGGAGAGGTCACTGGCTTGAATCTCAAAATGGTAAAAATCTGGGCGGGAGCAAGTGAAGAAAAAATCTGAGTTTTCCAAAAACTGATGTCCTTATTGATTTTCTATCTGCTTGTACTTGACCTTAATACAAAACTTCATGAGGTCAAGAAAAGAAGTTTAAAGAAAGGAATAGTTTAAAAAAAGTCATTGCCTTTGAGGAATACTAAATGGTTTCCATAATTGTGTTCAAGCACCAGTGGAGAATATATAGATGTGTTTATTTTCATAAGACACAATATCTCATTTTTATTGCCAAATATGTGTCCTAGACTATAGAAGAAAGAAAGTACTTTTCTTAAGTATGTAAAAATATTATGCAGTTATTATGCAGGCTGTTGTTTAGGTAGTTCTAGGTAATTAACTCTTTTAGGAAGCATCTTAATGCTAAAACTAAACCTAAATGCAAGTGCCCAACTATGCAGATATATTTGCCTCTGTTAACAATAACTATCAATGTGAACTCTTCACTGCTGATGGTTACAGTGGAGCTGCTAAGAACAGACCAGCCAACCCATAGATTACCTATTTATTTGCCAGAGACATTTTAAGGAAAGAGTAAAGGCTGTCTCGATTATAACATTTCTTTGACAGAAGGGAGTGATCCATTTTTGTACTACAGGAAATTCATTGGAAGGTGCTCATGGTACATGGATGGTTTTCAATACAGGAGACCAAGTTTTGGTCTATGACACTTATAACTCGCACTTACATTTATATTATATTTAATATTGTTAGTGAAGATGTGTACACATGTTCTGTAAAAACATTTTAGGACTTGGCAGATATGTTCTTTAAAAACATGTCACCCATGTTGATAAACATTGTAATCTGGGCAGTGTTATGTTTTGTTGCAAATATGTAGTATATAACAGATATAAATGTAATGTAGAAAGATTGGTTGATGACAGAATTTTATGGGAATTAATACTCATACCAAGTCTAGTTAAATAAAATGCTATTTAGTCTTATTTGAACTCAAGATAATATTCTGATTCTTACATCAAATAACAAAAATAAATGCTGTTTTCCAAGGTGGAGGGATTTGCAGAAAGCCAAATAACCTTTTCGCCATGCTGTGCCTAATCTGCGGACTGCACAACTGGTATACTCTCCAACGGGAGGAACACTGAGAGAGGGTAGAGGTAAAATATTTCATTTTAGTTGCCTGAATTCACTGACAAGCTCTTGTTCAGTCAGAGCACACTTCTGCCAGAACAATGTGCTGGCTCTATCCATACAGCTCCTAAATAGCATTTAGATTATATGGAAATAGCACACACTCAAAATACAGCTGAGGACATGATGAATGTCAGAAGATCATGTCTTAAGACAGGTGACAGAAGAACTGGATGCATGAATGCTTGACTGCATGAGTTTTTAATTTTGTGACATTTTAATTTTATTGAATCAGGCCTGCACTCACTGAAATCAAACCTTTATGTAACTCAGACAAAGTCAGCTGCCTGGCGATGCGCACTGTGTAGTAGCCGGGAGCAGAATATATCAAAATGAAGGTGTGTAGCCAAGACTGGACTCCAGCTGTCCCCATTGGTATTTTTAGATGGTGCAATGGGTGTAAATATTGGTCGCCCTGCTGGAAGTAACTAAACCACGGTGTAAATGGCTCCTTGGATAACTTTTTTGCAAGAGGAATAAACTGGCACACAGGTAGTGATGAGTTATTGTGCATAGAAAGTTTCTTGAATAAATAATAGAAGAAGTTCCTTGAATGAAAGAGATCGCCACAAGAACCATGGATTCTTTGTCAACAGAAAACCAAGGGGATGCACAACTTGCCAATCAAATGATGGCATTTGACTGGCAAGTTGTCTTCTAGAAAACATTAAACAAAAGGAAGAGATAAATAGATTTTAAGATGCAACCTTAAAATCGATCCTCCTTCATCTCATCCCCTCTCCCTTCCCAGCTCTTAAAGGAATTTACCAACCTTAAAGCAAACCACAATGACTCTTGACCTGTGTCATTTGCTCCTTGTGTCTCCTTGTCTTTCTCCATCATTCCCCCACTGTTAGCTGGATGTTAAGGAGACACATTTTCACAGGAGCCTCAAAGCAAAGAACATTGTCTCATCTCCCAGCTACCCTCTCTCCTCCGATCCAGCCTTGCCCTCCCTGTGTCTTTCTTGTCCATTTCTCCCCTTGCTATCTAAGGATGGAAAGACAACCAGTCAAAGCATACAGCTGCTTGTTTCCTCTTTCTCTCTCTCCTTTACTCCCCCTGTCATTATCCTCCCCTCCTCCTCCTGCTCACTGCTAAAATACAGGCATACACCAAAACCATGAAAGAAAAGGATGTAAAATCAGTTTCACATTTGGTTTCTCCCTCCCCCTCCTTCACACACCTCCTGCTCCTCTTCCCTTCTTTGTAAAGCTGTCTGTTTATGTGACAAACATCAGAGCAAAGATGTCAATTTTTCTCTCCTTCAATTGCTCTCCTTTCTCAGCATGATTTCACAAAGTCGTGGTTTAATCAGCTTTTCACAGATCTCCAAGTCTATTAACTCAATACTTAAAAATGTATTAGTAAAACAAAGTGGCAAAAGGTTTTGGGTGCCCACCATGCCGTTCCCTCCACATAGATTGACATAGATATTTCAGTCTTTATGATTTGCTAAATTGACTGCTGCTGTTTTTCTTCAGTCTCAGAAAGTGCAAATTTGAACGTTGACATCGAAGGTAAAAAAGGAAAAGACGTAATCCAGGATTTTGCATTGAGTTTCTTGTCTTCCGATTGATTTGTAATTTTATAGATGTAGTGTATATGACCAAAATCTTCTCTGTACCTTCCAGCCCTCTTTCTGTCCCTCGCAAAGTTGGACATTCAAAACACCAGGATTCACTATTCCCATAAAAGCCAAAAATACTGCACCTCTTCTAAAACTCTCCCCCCTTTCTTCACTCCTCTGCTCCCTCCCAGTCCGTTTAAAGACAATTTTCTGTCCCACATTCTAACAAAGTAAAGCAACTTTTTTTGTATCTCTTTTTCTTTTCTTTTTCTTCTTATGGCAGATCCTTTAGCCTCCTCCTGGGAGACAGAGGCACTTGGTCCCCTCAGTTTGTTTGTGTCATTCGTTCGCTCGTGCGTGCTCGAGAGCTCTCAATTCAAAGACACAAGCTCAGTTTTTGATTTGCACGATGAAAAGAATTAATTAAACAGCAGTGATGGGACCCTGGGGTTCCCATTGCCCATAGAGGGTGGGAAGGCGAAAGCAGGAGGACAGAATGAAAGAATGGAGCTGATTGGAAAAGGGAGGGAAAGGACAGACAGAAAGAAAGAGAAGAGGGTTGGGTGAGCGAAAGGAGGACAAGTTGTTTGGTGTGAAAGAAGAGGGAGGACATGTGGGACGCACGGAGGAAAGGCATGGGAATAAGAGAGCAAACAGAGAGAAACAAAGAGAAAAAAGAGGAGTGAAAAGGGACTGGGATATCTCCAACGTTTGACACCTCTTCGGTGACACACACACACACACACACAAAACACATACACACACTCACGCACACAAGAAACAGAGAGTTAGTGTTAGCATCGGCACTGCTGCTCGCTCTGTGACACTGTACATCTCTAAGGAGAGGGACTCGAACACGCAGGGTCCGCGTAGGTCGCCTTAATTAGCCACATATCCCGCTACACAGGCTCCCAGAGGGGTTTATCAGGGGCATGGAGGGTGAGGAGACGAAGGAAGGGGGAGACAGAAGGGAGGGTGAGGAGCAAGAGTGGAAGCGGGGGAGGAAATGGGTATTAGAGCAAGGGGAATAAGCCAATGGGATTGGAAGGTTATTTAAAGCATGGCCTACAAAAAGATTCAGAAAAGTACAGTGTGTGTTTGTGTGTTTACTGTAGATATGAGTGCATGCAGGAAATGTGACCTATGTCATGGATGTGTATATACTTTACAGTCAGGATGAAACCCTGTGATCCCACGCAGCACATTCAATAATTTCAGTGTGAGTGTGAACCCAGTGCATACATGTGTTTGCATCCCCATGCATCCACGCTTGCATTATGTATATGTATATGAGTCCGGCCTGGTGATTGAGTGTGCTCAGGTGCCTAGGGTTATTTCACTGAGTGACAGAATGATGCTAGGCGAGGCTGTACACATAAACCCCATCCATATCTGCAAGGCCTAATTAGCCAGCCCAGGTCATCGCTCAGGACTATGATAGAGTGGTGGAGCATGCAAGTGCTCACCACAAAACACCTAACGAACACAAATGCTGCCTTTATTCCACCGAATCTCACTTCATCCCAACTGCCTTGATGTCCTTTTTTATGTAATTGACAGCTACCGCTTTCCTCCGCTTGTATAAAATGTCTCATAACCTGAAGAATTACAGGAGTAACCTTTGTAGAGGCGCCACTTTTCACTGTGTGTTTTCGGAATTGAAGCCGCAGCCTAAGAAACACAGTAAATAGTGTTTTGGGGGGACTGTCAGATGGGTCAACTTACTTAATTGGATGGCGGTATGAACTCCAGAGGAGGTAAATTATGGCGCACCTTGGAGACAAGTTGATGGATTCCAGCTGAAGTTACAAGGACTTAAATCAAATTCATTCTGATGACCCCTGCTCCCAGAAGTCTTGCCTTGCAGGATGACAGGTTTATTTTAAGGCTTATTCACTTACACATAGCTGGTTTGCCTACAGTGTGAACAAAGCTGCCAAAAAGTTATATTCTATCCACTGTGGTTTGGACCAAAGAATCTGGGGGATGCATGTGTTGTTGAACATTTTTGGAACTGAGCTTTCTCTAGTACTGCACTCTCCCTCCATTTCTACTTTTCCTCCACTAATGTTTTCTCCCCCTTTGTGCTGTCCACCTCCAACTTTCTTCCTCTTTTATCTGTCCTCCCTAATCTCCCATACTCCTATACTTTCTTCTCTCTCCGCCTCCTTCTTCGTGTCTTCATTGTCCTCTCTCAATTCCTCCTTCCTTCACCTCTCTTGTCAAAGCTAAGTTGATGTTTATCAGCTTTAAAATCTGGACATCTTTACAGCACTTACCCACAAACACAGCTCCAAAAACATCAACAGTTTGGTTGGGTACAAACTACTCTTCAGTGTCAAGATGTGAAAGGACAAAAAGCACAAAGATGGTATGCCGTTGTCGACCTTTTGCAAGCCAAACATGCTTGAGTGAAATTGAAATAGAAAATACGACTGTATAAAACGGAACCGTCAATCTACAAGTAATCTAGCAAGAGAAGGGAAAGAGGGGACAATTGGGGGAAAAAAGAGAGTGTAAAAATAGAAACAGAAGAGGAAGAAAACCATCTGTAATGGTTCAATACGGTATAAAGCAAGCAAAACACATAATGTTTGAGTATACATGTACATGTATGTACCCTTAGAAACACCTCTGGCCTCAAATAGGTGTTGTGCAATCGGGGGAGGAGAGAAAGGGCAGGAAAGAGTGATAAACACAGACTATTATCTATGGGGTGGTCATTTCTTCTGCTCTTCTGTAAAAAGAACCCCACAGACGTTTTGTGAGTGTGGGTGTGTGTGTGTGTGTGTGTGTGCTAGCACTATTACCCTTGTGATTTTATTTTTCAGGGACACATCTATACTCAGAGGTTGAGGTGTTGAAATACAGTACATAAAACCCTTCTATAACATAATGGAAGTCGGGGTGTGGAAAAGCAGAGCGAGGGAATGGCAAAGTAAAAATATGCATTGCACTGCACACCAATATAGTTTTCGCTGCTTAAAGATTTTTTTTAAAGCTAAGATGACAACATCAGGAAGGTGGACTTCTTGGAAGGCTGACATTCAGTTTAGGATAAGAGTCAACCAAACTCCAGTGCAGCCATCTTGCTACCTGAAGATTGAGATGACACTTGGAACTTGGTTTTAGAATTGTTCTTAACTTTAAAGTTTGATGTAGTTTAAAAATCAGTTCAATAAGTTCAAAAACAGTTCCTTAATTACTGTGAATAATCCATGGCCCTCTGTTTGCCGTTTCAGTCAACAGGTTTCATTGGAACTATTTGTAGAGGTGCTCAGCATATGTACAAATTACTCATTAAAATTTTTAAATATTTTAACTTGATCAGCATTGATTCTGAACAAAACAGAAGTTCACCTCACTGGTGACTAAGAGCGACATTGTCAGCTCAGCTATGATACATAGTACATTATTTACACATTATTCTCTAAAAACAAATATTTGCATATATATTTATATATTATTTTGGCACCAAACGTGTTCTGGTTTCCGTTTGTGTGAATAGTATTGACCAGTCACGTTTGAGTGGGATTTGGTGGCAACAGTCCATTTGGAGAGCAAAAGAGGCTAGCTCTCTAATACTGTCTTCATTCATATGCAGATATCTGTTTATAGAGATTAGCAGAAATGTTTTTTTCTCTGCATTTTCGCGCATGAAGTTGCTAATCAGACTGCAAAGGAAGTCTTGGCCTGGATATCTGTTATCCATTTTGCGGATATCCGCCTGTGGATTATCCAGAGTAACCAAAACATTGTTTTTGTTAAATGCTTGATTGGTCTGAGCAACACAAACAAAATTAGATTCACCGCCATTGTATTAGGGTAGCGGCAGAGATATCAGAGACAGATATCGACAAGACCTGGGAAAATAAAACCAAAACTATCTGGTCAAAGTAACAATAAGGATGAAGTGCATGTTATGTAAAATGGTTCAGGAAAAAGTGAAGGGATACTGTAGTCAGTGAAAGGCGTTTTCTATATGTGTCCATGTGTCAGGGGGTATTTCTTTAGAATAAAGAAGAGCAAATCATTTGGCCCTGGTTAGAGAGAAACATGTGTCAGACAGAAAAACACATTAATTGGTTATGCATGCTTATACCATAAACATGTAACACATAAATATATAACTTGGTCACACACGCACACACACTACGATGAATGAAAATGGGATATGGATGTATATTTCTGAAGGGAATTCTCCTTTTTTTTTATCTCCAGAGACAAACACTAACAGCAACACTGTTGTGCTCTCATGGCCTCTTTCTCTCTCATTTTTCTTCCTCTCTGCCCTCCCTCCCTCTTTTTGGCAGACAACCCTCTCTCTTTCTATCCTTCCTCCCTGTTGTTGTGTTTTTAATCCTTGTATGTGCCAACAGAGAGTGCAGACATCTTGGCCCCATGTCTATGCTGTGTGTGTACGTGTATCCCAGGGAGGCAGCCAGCACTCACACAAAAGCTCTCTGTTAAGTTAGTTTGTCTTTACAAACGACTCAAATCATACACTTAACCCTGTGCCCTGCATCTTTTCCTCTACTTGTGTGGATTTTAACCAGTTCAAACATAAAAAAAAAAAAAATAAATACATTTTAAAAAATCATATGCATGGCGTTTAAAGTTAAAACATTTTTTTGCATGTTACATACAAACTGACTTAAAGATTGCAGCCTATACATAATTTCATCCTATGGTGATCATTGATTTTCCGGCCTCAGCTGGACAATAAAGTTGTAAATGTTTATATGTTGGGGGAGGGAGGCAAAGATCAGCAGTGAGTGATGAAAATGCACCCAGAATTTTGAAAGTAGATATCTGGGCACATTTCAGACATTTTAAGGTGCATGTTGTGTGGAAAATCTCCCTGACAAAAACAAAATACTTTGGTAATAGTTTGATGTTACTGTAGCAGTTTTGACCATGTGCTAACATCTGCAACCATGAAGTGAGTCCAGCTAATCAGTCAAGAATTGAGGAAGTGCTGTCAACTTTGCTGTCCCAATCTGAAAGAGGGAAGAGAATCACCCAATCTGTGGCTGCTTTTAAAATTAAGGCTCTCTCTATCGGATTTGCAAGTCCCATTTCACTAAACAACCATACCTGCACTCTACAGAGAAACCCGATGTCATACAGGTACTGGTATTGAAAAGATGCAGTTGTTTTATGTTAGACTATTTTTGAAAGTAAATTGAAGATGGGATATATTGAGATGCATTTGAATCGTTGACAGGTAAATCATAATTGAATCATGAGGCCAGTGGAGATTCACACCTCTTCTTCCCATGTTGTACTGTCGACTGTAATGCATTTAATTAAAGCTGATATGAGTGTGTGTACCTCATTTGTGCAAATGAAAACTGTACATCATTTGATAGTGTAAACACGTTAATTTGAATCAATATAACATAAAGGTAGAGGTACCAACATCCACACACACATGAACACACACACACACGTCGATGTTTGTGTTTGAATAACTAATGAGACGTTTATATAACATTTATGAAATGTATAACTTGGGTTAATGAATAACTCATGTTGTGCATTACCTTCCCTACTCAATCATGCATACTACAGCAGTGTCTGCATACATGTGTCAGTTTGTATGTGTGTGTATGCAGTGTGCATGTGCTTTCAGTGGGTGTGTTTGGATGAATTTGCATTTGCATAAGTGTGTAACCATTCATATTTTCCTGAATATGGAAATGTTCTGCATGTGTGTGTATGTACAGTATGGAGAGCTTCATTAATAGCATATGATTTGAGCAGGAGATTTTGTAGAGGATTTGACACGCCACTACTGCCTTTTAAGAAATGTCTACAGTATTTATCATAAACAAACACTGGGGACTCCGGAAGTGTGTTTACAAAGTAACTTTGAATCTCAGATTTTAGGATTGCAACATGCACACATTTTCTGAGCTCTTACTGTATTTTTGAGTTTTGTGTTTTTTCAATGATGCTGTAGGAAGTAGAGAAAATGTTTTTTGACCTCATTTTAGATTTTAAATAGAATTTTAATCAACACCCAGAATTTGTTCAAAGAAAGTTATGATACAGGGCAGTGATGTAAATTTAGACATGATTGTTCACTGACTTGTCAGTTTGTAGAAATAAAGCAGCCCACTTGAAGTTGGTTGTTAGTTTTGCTCTCATTTTAGCTCAGTAAAAAACAGAATCTAATAACTCAAGACAGACGACATTTTTTTTTCACCATACAAGGATTTTGTTTTGCTGCATGAAAAGAAACCCTAATAATAAGAAATGCATCAACACAGTGTTCAACAACTGTCACTTTATGTTTAAAAATAGAGTTATATCAAATTGTGAATAAGATGCGAAACAACACACTAACAACTAGCTAAGAATAATCATAGTTTCTGATCTGAGGATGTCTGTACTTTGGATGTTCCATTAAGCTCAAATTATTTTCAGGACTTTTTGTTAGCTTTCTTTTGAACACAGACGAGGTGAAAAGAGGAAATGTATCGAAGCTGTCCTTTGATTAGAAAAACTAGCATTTGTAAATTGATTCTTGCTGTCCTGGTATGTAAATATGTCATGATTGTTAAATCAAAACAGAAAACAAATTGGGGTGTGTTTATTATTGAAAGTTCAGGTCATTAAATGACTAATGTGATATATGCTGGAACAAAGTAATGAAACGTTTCTAACTTTACAAGATGGAACTCTTAGCTGTGGTGTTGCTAAACAAATATATAAGCATTTAGTGCAAATAATCACACATCTTTTAGGTTAAAGCCTGGTGTTCATTGCTTCAGTACTTGGTGTTCACTGCTGAATTCAAAGACAATGATTATCTCCTCTAAAATGCTACAGTTTCACCGCTTTCCTGGAAAATGACTGCTATAATGTTGTGCCATCCCCAAAAGGAAGACTAAAAATATCCAGTTTCATTTTCTTTTAATGTTACAAGTTGCACAGAATAGTCTGGCAATCGCTTGCTAAAGTATTTTTTTAAACTAATTAATTTAATTCTACAGTACATGCAGTATAATATATTCAAAGATGGTTCAGCTACTGCAGGAAATACTGTAAAATCATTATATGGAACTTTTTTTTTTTTTCCCCTGTGGCTGCCACTGCAAGGACTCAGGATGATAAAAAACTTCAATGCTATTTAGCACACACATACACACACGCACACACACACACAAGCAGATAAATAGCAGGTCCCTCTATGGAGTGTGGACAGTGCATTACCCCAGTTCTGGTATTGAACGAGGCCCATTAGCAGTGTTAATCTATAGATCTAATCATGATCATGAAATAGAGCACTGCACCCATTCTGGCAGCATCAGCCAGAGTCATAAACTATGGCACATTTCCCTCATATAACCCACCAGGCAAAACTGGGGTCATCCTGTGCCTGTTCCACTTCTTGTTCAGTTTAATTCATTAAACATGCAACGTATTAAAAAGACTGTAAACAGAGTTGGAAGAAAAGAGAAACAAATTTTTACAGACAAAACTCCCATGGGGCTGTGAAAATG
The DNA here is from genome assembly GCA_946959425.1 of Argyrosomus regius. Classification (NCBI taxonomy): domain Eukaryota; kingdom Metazoa; phylum Chordata; class Actinopteri; family Sciaenidae; genus Argyrosomus; species Argyrosomus regius. Next base: position 15,452,999 of record OX336890.1, read on the forward strand.
ACACTATCAGTAACAACAGGGGAAAAAAACTCAACAAGGTCAAGGCTAACACAGTCACAACACAATTTCTTAATGAAAAATGACATAAATAATCCAATAAATTTGCTAGGAATGATACACATAACAGGATAACACCGTATAATAATATTAAATTATTAAATATTAAAATTTAGTGTGAACAGGGATAGATACATGCATAATAACTTGAAGTGGTAATCAAAATGAATTCAAACAAAAGACAAACCTTACTCCAGAGCGCCTCAATGGCAGCTTCTAAGGGTGAGGAGACACACACATGCACATCCAAATATCTCATTATATTTTATTTTTCAGAGCACTGGTACACAGCGGCAGAAGGGCAGGGAGGCAGAACTAAGCAGAGTGTCAATAACACAGTGTGATGGTGCTGTGTCATTACAGCTAAATGGTATCAGAATGATCAAATAGTGAGAAATGCACAAATAATGAATAACTACTGTATGATCAGAATCAATAAAGAAACAAATGAGAGCTGCAGGAGAGCTTTGATCGTGTGAGCGTTATAAAAAAAGAAAATAATTGAGCTCTCCTGTGACACGTGATGGTGGAACAGTAATTACAGTCATCATGCTCAAAAATGTCTCTTTTTTTGCTCTCAGATAATTGTCAACCTACATACATGGATGCAAAAATACTATACATGTAAAACATCATACATACAGCCACATCATAAACACACGAAAGCACAGCTACACAAAAAGCAAAGCCTACGCTCTGGTTCTAATTACAGCTTCTACTCAATGTGCTATTATATGCATACATTGAACACCATATAATGTCAGATAATATTATATCCTAGAATAATAATAGGTAACAGGAATCAATTCACAAGATTAATTGTCAGAGCTAGTAATCATTCCCACCCTCTCATTCATAAAAAGCACACTCACTGTTTCATGTCTCCACCAGTAATATCTCATTAGAGATTAATACAGATCAGCTCTTTTAATTAGCCATCCCGCCCACACAGTCGCTGATAAAAGCCTGTGATCTTTCCTCTTGTATGCTGGCAACTGTCTATACTGTGCTTGTGTGTGCTTGTGTGTGTGTGTGTGTGTGTGTGTGTGTGTGTGTGTGTGTCTTCCCTGTGGTAAAAAAATGTCAGCTTCACTCCCACCTGCAGTCTTTACTGCTGTTTCATTAGGGAGGCAACACAGAGGTACTGCACTGAAACAGCCCTGCTTCTCCTGTGTGTGTGTGTGTGTGTGTGTGTGTGTGTGTGTGTGTGTGTCATGTATATGTTTATGTAGGCCTGTGAATTTGTGTACATGCACGCATTGTGTGTACATCAATGCCGCATCATAATCTGAGCTTATAGGTACCTCTTTGTTTACAGTACCACTTTGAAGACTGCATGGTACATGAGTGGATGTGAATGTGAAGGAGTGTGTGTTTGCATCTGTGATTCTCTGTGTATGTCTTTGTGAGAGCTATATCATAATCTGGTTTCTAAAGAATCACTTTCTATGTTTACCCTGATGTCACTTTGATGAGTTTTACCCTCAGGGCAAGAAAAAACTGTACCACAGATGGATACGTGCCGAAGCTCATGGAAATAAGCAGTCGTTTACAGTCACCTCTATTTCAGCACCTCAAACAACACCATCCTGATGGATGACAACAGGCCTGGAAAATAACTTCTCTGCCTTGAGGCTACAATGGCTGGCTCATCCCAAAATTCATCAAACACCTTTAGTATTTTACCAGCTATGCTGAATACACCACAGGAGTATGAATCCATGAGCAATCCATTCAAGAAATATTCCAAAGATTTTACCACAACGTGTGTCTCTTTTCACCAGTAGCCTACCCACCAGATGACCGTTTGTTGAACCCCCCTCTCCAAACTGTCCAATCATAACTAAGCAACCATAATTACGCAAGGTAGGCCTGTCAAGCTTTTGAATTTTCAACAAAAGCATTTTGTATGAGGCTGTGCAAAGAGTATCACTCTTACTCGAGAGGGAGCCTTGTCTTATCCTTTCCCAAACAAAATACCCACCAGCAAAAGTGTAAGGGCTGAATTAAACATTGTGTTATCTGCTCTAACGTAACCTGAAAGTGTTAGAGATGTCCAGCTACCTATAGTTTACTACCTAGTAACCGAGCTCGACTGCAAGGCCAAGGAGCATGCCATTAAGCAGCATTAACTAAATTAGTTGTGGGGTTTAGGTTACGTTAATGAAAGCCCAGTTGACAGCTAGCTTATCAAATGTTTAGTATTCACCCATTGTAATGTTAGCAGCTCTGTCCTGCTCTTTATTGGATTTTGGGAAGTTTACATTCCCCCCAGCTCCAATCAGCATTGCCAGTTAGTCCTCATCGTACATTAAAAGTGAAAAATGTTGTTTTAAAATACAAAATATGTAACTTAAGCAGCCAACCAATGTTAAGTTAGCATAAAAATCAGAATCTGATCTTACCTTTTTTCTTAGTTAGTACTATGGCTAAGTAGCTCTACAGTACACAGCAAATGCCTTATTTATTTAGATGTCTTCCACATTAGCTGATGAGGATGCTAACATTTTTCTGGGGTGTAGCTTAGCCTCAGTCTTTTAGCACAACTGTGTATTTAGCCATCAAGTTCTTGTATTTCAATGCAACAAATTAGCCAGAGTAATTACAAAGTTAGTAAGAGACAATGTTTCAACTAACATTAGCTTAATTAGCTAACTAGCTACAGCTAATGGGAGCAGCGGCTGGTAAAATCAGTGGTTAGAAAATGAGATGTCTCTTTTTTTTCTACTTCTGTTTGAAATCAAGGACCCACTGATTCAAAAATCTAAAGACACAATTTTAAAAAAAACAAAACAAAACAAAACAAAAAACATCTGATGAAAGCTTTTAACAGTCTTATGCTCTTAATTAGAAAGCTTGAAGCTGTTGTGCTGCTGCGTCATCAGTTTTATTTCTCTCTATGCCACATTTGGGTTATCCGTTTGCTGCTGATGCTGTCCATCAGTCAAGCTGAGACGTGGCTAACGGCTAGCTAAGTGGTGCTAATTGAGCTGGGGTCATGCAATAATAGGTTCATGCAATGGAACATCATTCATCAGCTCTCAGCCAGCAGAGAGAGACAGAGAGAGAGAGAGAGAGAGATGAGATAGAGGGATAAAGGGGGGTGGTGAGGGACACATCAGTCACTTTAACACAAAGTTGGACAAAGAGATGAATGATAGGCAGGTGAGGTGAAAAAGGGGAGTGAAAAAAAACCCACAGAGACATGTGGAAGAGGAAGAAAAGAGGGGGAATGAACAGATTGCCTCCATGTTTACTGGTTAAATAGCTTCCCATTCATCCGTGGCTAACATAGTTTCCAGCTGATTTTGTCTGACACTAACACATACACAAACAGATATATACTATAATCTATTCTAGATTTCTGTGTTGTTTGGAGTGCATTTGAGTCACCATATAAACAGATGTGCACACACACAACATCCATACAGTACCAGTAGATTTATGGCCACAGCAAAATGATCTCTGTTACACCTTTACTCCATTCTTTGATCAATTCAGTGTAGCATGGTTTAATTTACTTAACATCTGTTATAAAAAACTAGGAGAGAAAAATGGAATGATTTGTTTTCACCTTGAAGGTGAGCCAGAGTTTTTTTCAATAACTATTCAACCCTCCTGACTCTGGTCCTTGAAGCTTGCTTTGAGCTGTAACACTATGTGAGTCAAACAAGCATCAGGGCTATTTTAATTCATTTAATGTGTTTTCCTTACCTCTTACTCATGCACTTTTTTTTTTTTTTACTTTTTTCACTCAGTTGCTGATTCACTTTTTCTCTGTTCACCCAGTTAACCTCTGTCTCTGTGTATTATCTTGACACACAGACAAAACATTTTTCTCACCACTTTTTAAAATCTTTTTTTATGTCCATCAATAATTATATTTATTCTGTTTTATCGTTTTGTATCTTTGCTAAGTAACAACCATACACTAGCGGTCAAGTACTGATCACCCATCACATTAGCAATGAGATAAAAGATGGGGTGTATTTACTCTCCTGTTGCTGGTTTTCCCCTCTCAACACGAACTAAACTAACACACACACATTCACGCACACACCAACACACACACAGTAACGTAACCAACCATACAAGGACAGAGCAATTTACAAAGTAAATGGCAAATTTAGCACGACACATGGTCACCGCTTTTCACTGCAGCTTTTCAGCCCACCGTGTATATGTGTCCTACATACTCATGGTGTGTCTGCAGGACGAAATGAACCCTTGTGACCCCACAACCTCAATTCATGAATTTGACGCTAGATATGTACATAAACAAATCAATCCACACACACACACACACACACACACACACACATCTTGAAATCTATGGGTTAAAGGTTGGAGTTCAAAGGTCAAATCAATTGGCAATCATTTAATAGACAACAAGACTTTGTGTGACACTGCAATTACATTGTCTTGTAATTGTATCCAGTCATTTTTAGGATAGCTCATAGAAAGCTTACATTAAAATTATAATCAGTATCAATCTACAGTTAAAGGGCCGTCCTACTTACTTACTACTTGTAAACTCAAATCCCTGGCTAATACATAAATCATGAATCTTATATTTGCTCTTTGTTGCAGAAAATGTTGCTACAAAACAGATTTTACTCTCATTGCCAAACTGAAAGATATTAATGTAGGGATTCATAACCTCTGCGCAGAATAATCACAGAGCCCTTCAAACACTTTATGCACCCCCAAACACACCTCACACTACAAAAGGAATAAGCTACTGAACTGCTGACAGGAAAAAAAAAAAAAAAAAAAAAAAAAAAAAAAAAGTATATTTGTGAGGTTCAGTCCTACCTCTCTGCAGTGGAGTAGGCCTTTCTCTGACACATCACCGCCAACGAACTGCTTCCCGGCGCCATTTCCTGTTTGATCTCCCACGCGACAAGGTTGCTGGGTTTCACCGCCAGGAAGTTGATGCCTGACTGGAACCACACCCTGCAGAGGAGGATGAAATAAAGACAGAAACGAAGAGCGAGAGAGGGAGAGAGAGAGAGAGAAGAGGAAGCGAGGTTAATCTAAAGTTCACACAAGCACATCATAAACAAAAGAGGAAAGAAAGCAGAGTTGTCACAGTGACAGTTAGGGGGAATTTGCTTAAAACTGAATTTGCTTTGCTTGGAATTTCCCCTGCCCCAATTTTCCCACCGATTTTCTTTAATCCGTGATACGTGCCATACTCTCTTTAATGTCTTTTAAAACTGATTCACACAGCATGGTGTCACCTCCCACGGTATGTCTTGATGGGAGAAGACAAAGGAGCAGCAGGAACTCTTATGGAAGTTAATATTTTTATCAGAATAAGTGCTGCATGGAGGATGTATAGGAAGTATACTGAGCTGGAGGTAATATCAAATATACATTGTGGTTTTGCTAAGGCAACATTGACTGGCCAATTTTTTAACAATAGGGATGTGTTTTTGTTCTTCCTCTCATCAGCATCTCCTTCACTCCTTTTCCCTTTTCAAATATTTATTCTTTTTAACTTTCTCCCCTCAGGAATTTGCAAAATTATACATTAAATCTTCTATCTGTCCCTCATGTTTTGCCACCCATCTTCCTCTCTCTTCTCCAGTTTTCCTATATTCTTTCTAACGTTAGATTTGCAACATTCATGGCCTTCCTCATCCCCTCTTCATCAAGTAGTCTCTCTTCTAGTCGTGTCAATCTTGCTTTTTTTCTAAACTTGCTTTTTTCATCCAGGTTTTCCTTTAATCTGGATGATTTCCTCCTCCATGTATCTTGGCTCTAACTCTCCCTACTTCCATTTCTGCTTCAGTTTTCTACTAGATCACATACCGCTTCCATCTTCCCTGTCCTTCCCCTCCAGATGTTCTCCTTGTTTCCTCCTTCCCTCGTCACACTCTCTTCTTTACTTTCCTTACCAGGTCTCCTCTTTCATCTCTTTTCCTCACCTCCTTAGAAAACGTTTCTTCTTTGCATCTATCCCTCTGTGACTTCCTTCCATTCTTTCCTTTTTCTTCCCTGTATAGCTTATTTCATCCCTCCCTCAGCCCCTCCTCCATCCTTCAATCTCAAGGCATCCTATGGTTAATCTCTTTATTTTCTTTCTCTCCTTCTCCCTCGCTCTCCCTCTTTCTCTAATCCGTCCCGGTGTGTTTTGTTCTATTTATCACCTTGACGAGACCCTCCCTTAGTTTATTAACACACTTTACAGGCTCGCACACACATGCACGCAAGCTTGTTTACTGCTTTCCTTATTAGCACGCATACACTAGTCTCTGGCAAACAACTCCTGGACTCTCTAATAAACTTTTTCCTCTACACAGAAGGGAACAAAAAATCTGCCAATCTTCTTTGTCTCCCTCCTCATTATTACTTTCTTGTGTTTGTCTTGCTTCATGTCTTGCCAAAAACAGCCTGTAAATATGTCATGGCAGTCCCTTGCCATGTTCTCTGTACATACATTTGAGAGTGTGTATGTATATATGCACCTGAGTGTGTGTGAGTGCATGTGCTGTAATCTAAGCAAGATGCTTTTAGGTGTTTTTCTGTACAAGGGAACAACTCTCTTGTGAAAACTTGAAAACACTTCTTTTTTTCTGTTTCATTGGTCTTAGTTTTCTTGTGTATATATAAAGAGGAAAAAATGCTCCCTGGTTGAACGTTGTTGTGTGTTGTTTTTGTGCTATGGTTAGGAAAAGGAAGTGTGAAGTTGCAAAAAAAAAGTACTGTTTTGCAAATGAGGCAGGGTACACATAGTTTGAGTTTGAGCTCATGTTCCCAAGTAAAATACCGTGTGTGTGTGTGTGTGTGTGTGTGTGTGTGTGTGTGTGTGTGTGTGTGTGTGTGTGTGTGTGTGCAGCAGCACAGCATAAAATAACGGGCGGTCCCCAAAAAACCCCTTTTTTATTATTCAACAGCTGAATGTTACATAAAATTAATTCTCCAGAAAACTCCCTGCTGTTGTTCAGCTTCCTCTGCTTATTTCTCTCCATCCCTCTCTCTTTCGGTCTACTCTATCTTCCTACCTCACCCTCTTCCTACCCCCTCTCTCTCCCTTTCACACTGCCCCCCCCCCCTCTCAGCCAAATCAGAATTGAAGATAACTCACTTCAAAGGAAATTTACTGCACCCAGACTGTGGTAATGCAAAGCAATGAGTTAGAAGAAGGGGGAAAAAACAGTTGATATATTGTGAATTACACAATGACAAAAATGGACAATGAGGGAACAGACATGTATGCCTGAACACTGGCTGAGAAACATTCATCCTAGAGATTTTTAGATGACAAGGTTGTGGCAAAGACAAATCATAAATAAAACATACTTGAAAAAAATAAATAAATAAAACTTCTCCAGCACTCCTCCATCAAAAGTGTGGGAGCACAAATCTTGTTCTTGTTCATGTAATATCAAATGAGACTTTCTTGACCACAGTCTTAAAATTCAAAACACATTTAGAGAGGCATTCCTACAGGACAACCAAACCAGAACTAAAACTATGACAGGCTCAAAACTGCAACCCACATTAGCCCAAATTCAATACAACCACTATTACAGAACTCAGAGGCTGTCTCTGAACATTTTGAGACTGACTGCCCATGATTACATCGGGCATATTGTGTGAAGACTGACAACTAAACATTGCAGCAATCATGTACGTCAGAAACAGGCAGTTTTGTGCAATTGCGTGGTATTTAAATCAGACCATTTCAAGGACAGTACAGATCAGCGTGAATGAGACTATAGCGTTGGGCTTTTTCCTTACAATGTCACTCATGCTTCTTTCTTGCAGCTTCACTGTAACAAGACTGTCCTCACCAGAGAGCAGCATTTGAAGTTTAATCACACACTTAATGAACCCTGCATTTTCCTGACAAGAGATCTCTTGCCATGGTCCGAGGGGTCATAAAATTACAATGCTTGATGTGAAAGGAGTTGTTGTTGGGATGAACCTCAAGAGAATTGTCTCTTGACTCTTCAGTTCTGTGGTGCATTTTAATATCTTTCAGCTCACTGTTTTGTTTTCGCAACCTACAACTTAACTCTCACTGCTCTCATCAACTTTGTTTTCAGACAAAGCAGGCAGCTGTTTTCAGGGGGAAAAAACTGTATACTGCCTGCACAGCACCAAACAGCAGACAGAAACAGTTAGCAACAAGCTGGTCAACATAGTGGAAGCATTTAGCAGTGGCAGACCTTTCCCTCAAGAGTTGGTGGATATCAAAACAGTGCTGGAAGGAGAGTGAGTAATGTTGCTCTGTGTCTGCTGGATGTGTAAATAGGTAACTACTTACAGGTATTTCAATAAGTATTATAACTTTACAGGGCCAAAATATGTCAAACATCTCAATGATATTGTGGATTATTCCCCCAGGCAGCCTGCATAAATGGTAACAAGAGAAGTAACTTTCCTCCTTGCTCTTGCCTAAAGTATGAACATGGTCAAAGAATATAAAAAGAGATCCATCACAGAGATTAAATACTTTTTTTGACATAAACAATTTTAGATCCCAATTTATATGTGATGGGGCTAAATAATGGAGTCAAAATTCAAAAATGAGCATACTGTTGGTTCAGTTAAAAAGAATAAAGTTGAACACAGAATGAGGCTTTCAATATCAACCCCTGAAATTCAGAGGTGCTGTAGGAGGAAAGAGGTAGATTGATTTTGCATGTGTTGCATGTGATGATGAGCACCCATAACCACAACACACACACAGTCACATATGTAAGGAAACAAAGCGACACTGTTGTCCCGTGGTGCATCTGTCAGGGCTTTGGTGTGTGTGTTGTCTGTCAACAAGTAGGATGATGGACAAGGCTGCGTCCCTAAGCTGCTTCTGTCAGATCTGTGTACAGCAACAGAGCCTGACAAGTGTCTGAGTTTCTTTCTTTCTCTGTCTTTCTTAGTTTTTAAGTAATGCAGGACGACAAGTAAAACGTCTCCCTCGACTTTATCTCTGTATCTTTCACTTTGCCTTATTTACCTCCCTCTATTTGTATCCATCTTTGTTCATGTCAATGATGCTGCTCTGTCTTTGGGTGACTGATCAACATACATTGTATATTTACAGGTATATGTTGTTTCCTTCATTATCTTATTTTCTTCTTACATAATAATCTATGAAATACTTACTTGAATTACTAGAATTTCAACAATTTCAAGGCAATACAGATAAAACACCAAAATCATTAACTAGCCATCTACTCATACCTTGTTCCCTTGGTGACACTCATACATCACATACGTTCACAGCTACAGTCTGCTCCTGTTGGCCATTGAGTAGCTCACAGAGCATTATAATTGATTTTCTTTTCCTTTTTTTTCTGGAGCAGTGCCTTGTTTATGGGCACTTCAATACCAGTTTTCCAAGTGAAAAAATAAAGAGTAAAAGAATCAGTGGAGGGAAAAAGCAAGAGGGCATTATGCCAAAAAGCCACACAGTGAATGTGTTCCCATTTGCTCTTTTAAATCACCATTGCAATTTTAAATGCAAAATGTGCTTCTGTCATTGTGGCGATGTCTATTTAATATAAGCCCCAGAGGGTTCGTTTACCTTACAGGACTTTACCTCTTTCCCCTAGAGATATTCTGAGAATTTAGATTTCATCTTTAGCTGCATAACATACATATGACAAAATTCTGGAATAGGTCTCATCAGTTTAAGGAAAAATGCCTGTTATTCACCTCATAAGATTTACCAGATACCTGGTTAACCCACATTTTTACCAAGAAAAAAAAAAAAAAATACTACTGACAAATGAAAGAACAGTTGAATGGAGAGGAGGAATGATAGGAATGTGAATGAAGCAATGCATATTTATAGCTTAGCCTTTCCACACAGGACTATTGACCCAGGAAAGCCAGCAATATGTGCGAGAAAAGGATAACAGATTGTTCTCCTGAAAAGATGAATGACTTAAATTCAATTAATTTCTTTTACACCTCAGCCTATCCCTTTAACTAATCATTCCACATCCTCACCTGGTTTAAACCTTTCATTCTGCAATGCGCGAAAAAAGGAAAATATTTTTACAATTTATCACGGGAGATTGTAAAATTGTCAGGAGATGAAGACTGAAAAATGTATCTGCTTCTGGTTTACACACACGTACACTTAATCATGATCACCAATACACACCCACACACAGTCTCTCTCTTACACAGAAGCACAATCAGTAACACAAGGTCATGTAGACCTGTGAGTCACATATGACACTGCATGAGTAAATCACTGCAGTGTTAGTTGTAACTTTGGACACTGGGTTTCCTTGAACAGCATCAGATGATAGGAGGACTGATTTACACTCACCAGAGAGACAGGGGAGGGAGAGAGGGGAAGAAGAGGGAGAGAGGGCAAGCGAAGAGGAAAGGGGAGACTAGTTATAGGAATGGTTATGGTCTATTATTTTATTTACATTCTGCTTGATTAGTTGTGCATGTTGTTTCACTGGTAGCAAGCGAATAAACTTTGGTTAAAAAGCACTTTTCGAAAACAGAAATTAGAAAGTGCTTTACAGTGAGAGGTATTGTGTAAGGCAAGACAAAGGGAATTAAGTTTACAGCCAATAAAGTAAACGTTTCAAGAAAGCCTAAGCAATTAAAAGGGATATATGCTTTTTAAAGATGTGACCTGATTCATTGCTCACACTTGCTTTACATTAATGGACCAGTGTCTAGGATTTAGTGGCATCTAGCAGTGTAGTTGCAGATTGTGCCCCCCCCCCACTTACCCTCCTGTTCCTAGGGGAAAGGAGAAACTATGGTGGCAGCAAAAATACACAAAAAAGCCCTTTCTAGATTTTATATCATGCCACTATGTCCAATATTACATACTGGATCTGTTACACAGTTTTCAGTTGTTTAAATTCTTTTATCAATTGTGCAATAATTACCTGCCTACAACACTGTTGAACAATAGATGAATTACAAATGCATGTCGTGAGCACCTACAGTGGCCCCTATCCAGGTTCTTTTTAGCCTCTTTAAATTCATTATATCCTGTGAAACTCCTTGTCTCTACACCATTGTAACCTCTGGAAAGTACCTGCTGCGTGGTAAATAAACTAACGTAGAACCTCCCATTATAGCATAAGCTTTTATTGCTTGAAAGGTCTCTGTGTTGAGAGTCTTTGGGCTTTAAATGGCTAAAAACTGACAGATCTCTTCAGGAAGAACACAACTCAAAGAGCTCAGTAAGTCTACCAAGGCTTAAAAGTGATTTGGATGTGTTATTCTAACGAGTATCAAATTGATGAACAACATTTTAGGAGACAAAAGTAGATCTTAAGCACTCAAAGTTTATGTGCTTCTCCTGCATACATTATTCTGATGTTCTTTTCACTTCATCAGTTATCAGTAAAAAAGATGCAGCAAAGATTTAAACCAGTTCCCATTATGTAGAAGATGCTCTAAAATATGATGGCTAATGGCTAATGCAGAGCTACAAAGAATGTACTTACGATGATGCTCCAGGTATTACCCTGTCTTTGATGTAAGAGGAAAGGTGGATTGTCTTAGATCAAGTATGTCACTGGTGTTATGAAAAGGGCATCTCCTGATTAAATCTGGCTCACAGAACCTCCAGTAGACTCAGCAGTTAATTATTTGCTGTCAACAATGATAAGACTTAAGCAAACCAATTTAAAAAGTACTGTTGTCACTGGATCACTACTATGAACATCATTACAACATTAAAATTAAGACTGCAGAAGTCCTGAGGGATGGGGACTCAAGTTTGTGACTTGGACTCACAAGGCCACAGATGATTGTAAGCTGCAGCAACAACACCATGGTGAGCACATCTGTAGCTGCTGTGCCAATTGTTGTAACCTTTGTCTATAATAACTTTACCACAAGGCCCAAACAAAAGAATCGCTAAATGCAACGTCTGTGTTACCAAAATAAAGGATGCACATCAAAAAGAAATGACTTGTGAGCATCTCTGCTTCACTTTCCCCTTCTCGCATGTTTCACCTGTTCAATCATCTGCTGTTTGAAAGTGTTTAAGAAACCTTTTCTTATAAAAGCCCAAGTTGAGCTCTTCCAATGTGCCAAAAGTGTGGCAATGATCATGATATTTTTATTAGAATACAACACATAACAAATAGCATTTCTGTTTTTCTGAAGCAAAACAGCACTCTCCCATGAATGCAATCCTTTCCGGAGGTTAATCTCACTTGTCTTCAGCTATCAGCTTCAAAAAATTCAAAGCAGAGATCTCCAGTATGAACGTCAATGCACTTACAAAAACAAAAACCATAGTTCCTATGGTTTCAATGAATACATGTAAAAATTCCTTTATTCCCTCTTGTGAGGTTGTTCTTTCTTGTCTAATGCTATTACTCTAGGTTTACAGTGATCCATAGCTCTAAGCTTTGTGCTCAATACTATTGGTTTCTTGTAATGTTCAAGGAATTTAAGCTTATTTTACAGTTGCACTCATTGCCATGCCGCTCTTGATGAAAGTGTCAGCTAAATGCCTAAAATGTAAATGTGAAATGTAAATTCAAAACCTAAAAGGCATTCTTCTCAAAACAAAAGAGCAGACCCGGAGCCATATGCTATGTGTCAGAAAATGCTGCTGCATGTACAGCAGCAGATGTGTCCAAGAGAGAAAAGTAAAAGAAGACATATTGTTTTTTCTAAAGTTCCTCCTGGAACAGATGTTTTGGAGGAAGACATGTTGAAAGGATAGTCTAAGAGTCCACTGTAATGTTCATGGCCAACAATTCTTACAAGTAAATAAAGCAGTGTCTGACAGTACAATACATTTACACTAAAGTAGCTCATTGTCAGTGTCTTGTACCTTTTGATCTGATCAAACCTTTGTAAATGGCTCTGACCGGGGTAGAAGACAAAGCAAAGTAGAAGTTCTAGCAGTGATTTGTAAATATCTGAATGTTAAGATGGATTTTAAAACATGTTCAGGCCAAAGGAAGTTATCTAATTGAATTAAAGTTCAAAAATATGATTCAATGTGGAAAATTGATTATTAGAAGAAAAAAAAAAAAGATTGCCTGTAGTTTAAATCCCTACATTGATGATTCATGACTTAAAGAAAAGGGCTTGGCAACAATAAGTAAAATGGCAGCAGTTCTTTCGAGGCCCCAACAGATGTTCAACAAAATTCAACACATCACTTGCATATTCCTCAACACATTCTGGAGAAGATGCTGCCATTGGACATGAGTGGCATTTAAATGAGTGAACTGTCAGATCATGAAAATCTTGTTTTCTGCTTTTCCTGCTTTTTGAGAGGCAGAGGCAAAACAATCTGTTGTTGTGATAGTATCACTGAGAAAAGGCAGGGTTACTTTTTTACAAGTGACAAACTGTCAATGCATTGAAAGTTGAGAAAGTGATTTCAGTTACAAGGGCTTAACAAGTCGCAAAGTTGGTGCTGTAACAAGAAGTTTGCCACCTGTGATCATGCATAAATCTTGGCTCATCAGATTACTGCAATACCAGTCCTATGATAATAGCCCTGGCCCTGATATTTCAAAATCCAATTAAAATAAATTTTGATGTATAATCCCTAATGCATGAAGACAAAAGTCATATAAACTTGTATGAATGAAGTTTACTTTTAGGTTACATCAAACTTTTTGAAAAAAGTGTACATTAATATTTATTTTCAGTTCAGTTAAGTGCTTCACTGAGCCTTGAATGTATGTATTTTTTGAAGTTGGAGTGACGGACAGATTGGAAGGCAAGGGTTTTGAAAGTTTAGAATGAACAGGTGGGACTGCATTTAAGATACGGTGAGACAGATGGGAAGCTGTAAGCATGGAAATTCATAATAAACAGTTGTTAAACATTTGAAAGAAGGATGTAAAACAGTCCTGTTATGTTGGTCACAGGTCAAATGTGTCTCTCTGTGAGAACATCTGTTATATGATGCTACCAGAATGTTTTTTCTCTTTTTTTTACTTTCAATTTCTCTCCAGTGATTAATTTTGGGGGGCTTTTATTTACTGTGGTCTCTTTTAAATGGTTGTCTTTTTTATCCTGTCTTTCATTTTTTTATTATTATTTCTTATTCTTCTCTTGCTGCAAAACCCTGAAAACATCAGATCTGTCTGGACCAATAAAGAGACTGTGTGAACGTAAACAAATGCTGTATTTCCATCATGGAAACAGACTATTTTCTATTTTCCTTTGCAGATCTGATAATTTGATTGAATTTTCTACTAAATGACAAACAGCAAGACATTTTGAGGACTCCCTGCATGCATTTTCTGATTATAATGGTAACTATGGCTAGATCAACAGCTTCAACAGCTATATAAATCCTAGTTTTCCCAATCACCATGGTGATGAGACCATGCCCAACTGTTGCCTAATGTTTTACCTAATGGAATGTTATGAAATGTTTCCACATCATAAAGCCTTATTTTGTGTGAAAATGTGTGTGAACAGTCATAACAAAAACACGAAGGCCCGATGTCCAGATGACAGTGAAACCTAACTGACTACGTACTCTGGGCCTACTGTCCACAACACTAACACAAACCTAAAACAAAATTACCTGTTCTAATAGGGAGTGAGAGGTCACCCCCTAAGCACCAACCAACATAACCAAGCACACTCTCACACACACACGCTCACTCTGTCTTTTTGGCTGTCTTTCTCCACAGACACTCTGTCCCTGAGCAGCTGGCTCCCTAGTTATACAAGTTTACTGCAAAATGACTATTGTGTAATAATGATGAAAGCTACTGGAAAACAGGGATGTGTGTGCAAGTGTCTGCTTCTGTTTGTGTGTGTGTGTCTGATTCAGCGTAAACATGTGACTTTCCTTAGACTACACGCCTCTTTACTCAATGTGTGGGTGCTTATACATGCCCGTATGCACATATGTTAACCTCACTTGTGTGTAAATTATGCATGAGTGAGAAAAGCGCTATCAGATGCCTCCTGTTCCAGACATAGTCTTTGTTTTGCACTGCTGCTCAGAGCAGGCCTTGGCATCATCAACCCTGCAGGGGTAGCCATTAAAGACGCCCCTACTTATACATCCACCCTACATCTGTCCTACATAGTATTAAAGCTCTTAAAACACTATAATGCAGTTTGATCTGGATGATCGTCAGTAAAAATGACAACATGATCATTTAGCCAGCTGTTGAAACCCCAGACTTTCTATAAATAATTTTCTGATATTGTGTTTTTGTTTTGCTAGACTTGTAATTCAAATGCATTATCAGCTACCATTATTTTTGATTTCAAGTCAGTTTAACAAACTTTAAGCTTAAAAATTAATCCATACTGTATGCACCATTTGATTCCTGGTCCAGGACACAGTGGATTTGGAGTATGACTATTAAGAAGATGATGTCCTGTACTGGGAAAGGTGGAAGTCAATGCAGCTTAATCAAGACAATTGTCCTCAGGCAACTGTCATTCTCAGCTGGGGAGCAGTAAGCTCACCACTGACCATGACTACAGTTATGACTACATTAGAAATACAGTGATGCTGCTGAAATATTTCTTCTCTATGCATTCTGTGACAATTTGACTACTGTAGGTCATAATTAATGAAGTGCCAGTCGGGTTGAGGACTGACAAAGTACAGTGAAAGTCACGTATTTTCACCAATCATTGTTACATCACAATTGTGTCCCAAACAACTACTTTCTTTTTTTTATTTATTTTGCTTATTTTACCACTAGATTAAATGTGACACAAATCAAAGGAAATGCTAACAATTCATATGTCACAGTTTTTGTCCTCCAATATTACACAGCTTTATTGGGATTTATGATTTCTAAAGGAAAATATGGCTACTGCTGAAAAGTGAAGGTGATGAAACAATAACGAACTCTGAAATGATCACACCAGTGTATCTTGGACTTTAGAAGCTCTTCACTGAACTGTCATGTTAAAAAATGTTCATTAAAGAGTGAATACAGTACAGGTTTTGAGGTAGATTGAGATTTCAGGGTTGCCTACAGCCTTTCTGTGTGGAGTTGGCATATTTTCCCCACATATGCATGGATTTCCTCCGAGTGCTCTGGTTTCTTTCCACAATACAAGTTCATGCAGGTTAGATGAATCAGAATCATTGTCTAGGTGTGTTATCCCCCAGTATATCCAGTACATGGTGCTAAATGATGAATGAATGATTAATGGATGGATGGAGGCAAACATCTACAATACAGAAGAACATATCTAAAGTGAACTTTGTTAATGTTGTGGACAATGTCCATACACAGCAATAAATGCAAATTGCACCAGTAAGATCCTTTAAATGCAAGTAAATTCAAGGTTATAACAGAATCACTGTAAACGGAGTTTGAATGCACAACTTACAAGCCTCGTTGATTGACTTCAAGATTAGATGTAGCCTGCGGGTGCTACCATGAAAATGGAAAATCAGCAGGAGTTGATTAGCAAATTATTGACATAAAGCTGTGAACAGGCTGCATGAGTATTTTTGTTTGTATTTCATAAACGATTAAACTTGATGTACCTTCATAAAGGTCTGAGTCATCTCGTTTTATCAGTCCGACATTAGCACTGCAGGTACACTAATTCTTTCTTGAACGTTTCACAACTGGCATACAAACATTTATTGAAATACCAAACTAACACCAACTTGTTACTGTCGCTGTCTTTGTAGTCTCAATTGTTCCTCTCGGTGGATGGTGCTAAAGTGCAGCACTTCAACATGCATGCAGCAAAGCATGGGACTTTTACAACTACTAACTCTGTACACATTTTTAAGCAGAACACTGAAAATGTAATCTGTACAGTTTGATGTTTGGATACTGGATCCCTTTCAAATAAAAACCCTCACACACAGAATCAAACCGCCCACTCTTCTTCCCACCACACATGGGATTAGGACGACATATTTCTCTGTAAACAAAGACACAGACAATAGTGGTGGGCTGTTGGCTGCTGTAGTAGCTTTGAGCTAGTCCTCTGGGCTGAGGTCCCGGATTAGCAGTGTAGCAACCAGCTACTCCACTACAGATCACTTTCTGGAGGCAGAGACTGAAATGCTAAAGGACTTTTACTATTACTTACTATAAGTACTATTCACTATTAGATTAAATCGGAATTTAAGGAAATTCCTCTCAGTTCATATGACACTGTATTTACATAATTGTGTTTTATTTTTTTGTCAGTATTATTGGACAGTTTTGAGTTCTACAGTATGTTGTACCAGAAGGCAAAGGAAGGCAGCTACTGCTGAAGGTCAAAAAGAACTGAAGTTGAATTATTTCTATTTATAGTTACTAGTAAGAATACTGTGCACCTTCTTGACTTAGAATACGGTTAGTTGGTCCTGACATTCATTAAAATATATCAATTCACAATCACGTGCTTGTTAATCTGATTGGTAATTACTTTTTCCCATTGTATTCTGAAAGTACTATTTTCGTCCAGCAGGTTCTCATGGATCGTGGCTGCTGCTGTGGTCCTGCATGACGTCCACTACATATATTATTACTGTCATTATTGTTACCATATCTCCATTACAGTTTATAGTTAGTTAATGATTTACTGCTGCTGTGCATCTGTGCATCTGTGTCTCTCTATCTCTATCACAGGTTCCACTGCTACTGTAATCATTTTATCATTCATTGTAATTCATTGTCATTTTATCATTCATTGTAATTGTACAATATGTCTCTGTTGATTTGTTCTGTACACGTGACATCTATTGCACGTCTGTCCGTCCTGGGAGAGGGATCCCTCCTCTGTGGCTCTTCCTGAGGTTTCTTCCACTTTTTTCCCTGTTAAAAGGGTTTTTTGTGGGCAAGTTTTTCCTCACTCGAACCGAGGGTCTAAGGACAGAGGGTGTCACTCCCTGTACAGATTGTAAAGCCCTTCGAGGCAAAATGTATTTTGTGACTTTGGGCTATACAAATAAAATTTGATTTGATTTGATTTGATTATTCTATAAAGTGCTGCTCCACATAAAAACTGTCGTTCTGTTTACAAAGTCTCACTTTCTGTAGGTGAAAAGTTGGTAGTTTTGTTCTTGTTGGTGGTGGCGGGTGAGCAACAATACCCATAGACCACTGGGGCCGCAGTCTGCTGCTACTCTGACAGTAAATTGGAAAGCTGTCACACAAGTCAGGTTCAGTGTCTTTATATAAATTGTAATAAAATGATTAGTTATTGTAAAATGTTACTCAATATCACATTATTTCCTGCTAACAGATTGCTTGATATGTAATCTTCAACGAAAAGTTATTGCCTTTTTCCTTTGTAATGCAGACTTGTTGACACAACAATCTGTCACTGAAACCTTAAACTACCAGTAAGAGTTGTGCCACTGTTATCAAGAGGAATATTAGGGAGCCACGAACATTGCTAATGAACAAGAGAGATTTTGGTGGAAACAGTGCTAACAGCAGGGAGAATATTAGGACAATATAGACCACATGTGGCTGAGAACTGCTTACTCAACTGAGGAATAAAGCTCCATGCAGCTCATTTGGATGAAAAGACAAAAATTTAAGAGTCCAAGCCTTCAGCCGCTCATTTATTATGAGTGGAAGAGGTCCAGAAGTACCTCATCCCTAAGTGAGCGGATGGCACCGAAAGGCTAATCACCGTGGGAGAGTTTGTGTGTGTGTGTAATTTGATTGGCATTTATCAACTAAAGCATCCAACTGAAGTCAACAAATCACACACACACACACACACACACACACACACACACACACACACAACACATCTACTCTGACTAGCTCAACTGCACACCTTTAAGCGGACATGTACACCGACATTCACAAACACACATACATTTTCTGAGCTCAGCAAATAAAAGACACGTCTCGGTGGGCTCTAACAATGGTAACCAAGGTACCAGTTGGCAGACAGAACAAACAAATAAATATGTCGACAAAACCAGCAAACACCAAGTTTGATCAACAACCACAACTGGGAACAGAGACTCAGTGATAGGAGGGCAGCCACTGGAGTCTGAGGTGTGTTTCTGGAGCAACAATACATGTCATTTCAGCTTGTTCATGTCCATAGAGAAGTGTGCTGTCAGACTGACAGTTCACACATTCACACACAGATCAACATGAACAGGTGAAGTGGATGTAGGAGCTTAGGGTATATGTGAAGTTGTATGGGTTGCTCAGTTGGTCTGTGAGCTGTCAAGATGTTTTTACTGTGTTGGATCTGGTTGAGGAACAAAATTTCAGGAAACTTAAAAACTAAAATTGAGAATTGACTGTAGGGAGGGAGAGATACATACTGCAGACACAATGGTCAACATATGTGCACTGAATGAATATATATGGCAGCTAATAGAAGAGACATTTCTGCTTTATGTTGAATTTTAAAAATTGGTTTAGAAGTCAATTTGTAAAGACTTGAAAGTTGTGGTTATGAAGTTGCAAGCAGGAAGTATTTTGAATGTTCCCGTTGTTCATACATTTAAGAGCACCACCAGCAAGCATTATAGCCACCAAAGCTAGGAGACAAACAATAAGCAACATGGATACTGTGAATAAGAAGAATGTGTTTTGAGTCATTTTGCATTTTAATCAGATCTTGGATGTGTCCTTTTTGCAAACAGCCCATGATCTCAATCAAATATTTAATAATTATAATTAAACAAATAACAAAAAACTACACAAAAGTATTTTGGTAGTGCATCAGCAGCTCAACAAGAATGCATCATCAATCTTTAGACTACTGCTAATGATTAAGTAGGGGGCAAGAGGTGAAACAGACAATCTTCCAGGTTAGAGTGGCCCCTGAGCAGTGTAAGTGAGAATATTTTAGCTTTTTCTGAGATCAACCATTAAAGATTTTGGCAATTTGAACCTTCACTAAAACCAGCGAGTGAACAAAGCATCAGAGAAGCTTGAGGATGCATATTTCAACATGCTCACATTGTAGTGCTAATCTTAAGCAGAGCTAAAAGGTTAAAACAGTCACCTGCTGAGGGAGAGATGCAGCACCTCAGGGTTCCATTATTGTCATCGCAATTAAAAACCTCAGCAGAGAGTGCACTTTAAAAGAGCTACAATCCTATCCTTTCTTCTCCTTTCTCCTCTGCTTCAATAACAATTGTAAGATGCAGAATCACACTTGTACGCGCACACACACATCACTGCCTGGTATGAGGCAGCAATTGTGGTGTTCATAATGGATTCTTTCATACTACAATTTCTCTTTGCTGCATGTGTGTGAGTTTGGATGTATGTAATTCAGGCATTTGAAAAGCAGAAAAAAAGAATAGACATAAGAAGAGGGAAGACTGAGAGAAGAATAGCATGAATTGTGAAGTATAGACGTATCCTTTTTTTTTTGTACATGTTTAATTTAATGTATCATTTCAGAGGCTTAATTCACCACTAATAAATACAGGCTGAGAATATACCTACAGCAGAAGATCTGTGTGATTTGAACAGCTGTCTATGGGCATTAAGAGTATGGGTGAGGGTCTCAGAGTGATGCCCTACATCAAAAAAACAAAAAAACATCAAAAAAAACTTTAGTGTTTTAGTGTTTAGTGTTGTTTAGTCGTGTGTTCAACCTCAGTTCTGCTTTGACTCCATCATCATGTTTCCTAAGGAGAATTTGTGAGCATTCAAAATGTTGTACATTCACGTTTTCTCTAACGTAGCTAGTTTTAGCAGCAGAAAACCAGAAACGTGGCCTTAATTTTGAGAAACACTTGCATGAACAATACTCTCAACTGAAAGTCTAATGTGTGATAAACCTTGCAACACCTTTAAGAATCTTGAAACTCTACAGCCTTTTTTTTTTTTTTTTAAGAAATGCAGTTTCTAAGCAAAACGTTACGTGGAGACATGAACACTCACACAAACTATATAGTGCATTAACAAAACGCATGCTATATGAATTACACAGACATAGAAGAGAAAGATGTCAAGAGTCACAGACAGGAGACAAGGCACCAAATTAAGAGGAGTAACATGCCGTATGACAAAAAAAGGGAAGAAATTATAGGGAAGTGAAGGCAGAAGAGGACAGGGAGGGGAAGAGTGACAGAGATATGAATTAAGAGAGAAAAGGAAATGACAGGACAGCCACAATGACCTTTAAGAGCTGAAGAGAAATGGATAAACAAATACAGTTCACACGTCTTTGTGTGCACTACTGCTTGAGTTTTGCTTAGTGTGTGTGTGTCTCTGTGTGTTTGACAGACGTCTCTGTCCGGTCCTGTCTGTCTTTGGTCCAGGTGCTTCAGTGTGATAACAGCTCCGCCTCCCTCCTCTCCTCCCTCCTGGCCTGACTAAGTCTACTAATTCAACGCGCCACCGACAGAAAGCTTGTTTCCACTTCAAGAGTCAGCTCTTTGGAACTCATTCAACAAAAACATCCAGTGTAGACTTTTAGGAGCTCATTCAATGGGCTCTGAATTTATTTGCCATAGCTGACTCATCTACACTGCAATATGGAGTTAACATCAAAATGACAAATAGAGGTGGCAGAAGCCTAATGGTGAGAGAAGTGAGCTGCTGGCCGGAGGGTCATATGCTCTTGATGACTCCTGAGCAGGAAAATCCGGCCAGGGGAAAGTGAGTGAAACTAAGTGAAACAAGTCTCTTCTCCTTAACGGTGATGCTGAGGCACCAGGTCTGCCAGCTGCAAAACAGCAGAGGACTAATGTTGTACTGAGCAGCTCCCAGGTGGGAAAGTTTGGAAGTAAATAAGTGTGAAAAAGAGTGCTGCTGAAGTATGTACTCAGCAATTCTTTGAGTGAATAAAGTTGAAGAAACATGCATTTGAAGCAAAGAAACGCTGTCAGCGTTTGATCCTAGGTCTACAAATGGTGAGAGCAAGACAAACTTTCATTGCATGTACTGTAAAGGCAAAAGGGCAAAATTGCCAATTATATCTGTCTTGAATTTTGGTACATGGTTGTGTGTCCATCCTTGCACTTCCATGTTTTCAAGCTTTACTTTTTGATTTTCAGAGAGAGACATTTGAACATGTGAAGGGACACTTTCTACTTTTTTTAAAGGGCTGGACTCTTTAACTTTAACTTTAACACTTTACTACTAGGCTAAAGGTCCAGTCTGGCAAGTCAGTTTTGCCACATTTTGTGGGAATATTTGCTCCAATCCAATGCCAAAGAGCATCAAAATCAAACTGTGTGAAAAACAAACCACATTACTTGGCTTTCTGTGTTTCCCTGCCTGTTTGTCACTCACAACCACTTTATTCAAGACAAAAGCCAATGCCAGAATCACTCACTCACTAGTATTTAGAAAAAAAAAATAATAATAACTTTCAAGATCAAAGGTTACCATAGACATTATTGCATTGAGATGAAAGCACTGGAATAATGTAAAACCGAACTGAATGGAGAAAAAAAAATGATTATGATTGCACCGACTGCACAAACTATGCATTTGTGAAGTGGCTTTTAGGATTATGCATATGGAATGGTGAATGGACTGCATTTATTTAGTATTTTTACCCAAAGCACTTTACAATTTGCCTCTCAATCACACACACACTTGCACCATGCTGGTACAAGCTGCTGGCCCAACCACTGTGCACAATCAGGGGTCAATATCAGGGTTCAATGCTGAAGGACACGTCAAAACCTCTGGCATCACACCTAACCAAGTCAGGCAATTCAATAGTAACTGCTTAAACTTTAGGATATAAATGTAGGAAATAAATGCGGTCAGTGGAAACTGTAAAATATGTGCTGGTGCCCCATAGCTCACTAGAAATATACAAATAATTTCCAAAAAGCCACTACTGAACCTTTAAAGGTCCCTAGAGAGCGTTAACTGATTGTTCACATGTCAAACTGCCACACCCTATCTCTGTTCCCTGCTTCAGTCAGTGGTCTTCAATCAGCAGTGCAAACTCACTAACTCCCCATCCCCACCCCTTCGTTTTGCCATGATGGATAGAGCCTGTTTTTATCCTCCTCTTCTCCTCCCCTGTCCCCTGTCAAAAGCAGAGATTTCTGGTAAGAAGAGGAGGGAAGAGAAGTGAGAGAAGCACGAAGGAGCAGCAGAAAAAGAGCAGAGCAAAGAAAAAAAACAAAGAAAATGAAAGCAAGCATCAACTTTATCATTCAATGGTAGCCCAGCAACGAAGGCAGTTGAGGCCAGTAATATGAAGAAAAGGCAGTATGATCACAGCAACGTGTTTTACAAGGGATCCATCTCCTCTCTTCCTCTGTGCGTAGTATGTGGTATGAAATTGTCAAAACAAGCAAGGGTTCCAAGCACACTTAAAAGACACCTGATAACTCATCCATCACTAGCCAGCCAGGTTGCCGAGAATTTCTTGTGGCCAAGACATTAGCAAAGGCTAGCCACACACGATTGCAGAGGTGATCATATTTGCAGTGTAGAGCACCTTGTAGAGTTCGTTTGACTTGAGTCTTAGGTCGAGGCTTGTTTTTGCTACACTAAAAAAAATAAAAATCAGTTATTGTAGGTTCAAAAATACGTTCAAAAAGTTACCTATAATAAAGGAAATATAGCCTTACTGTCAGATTTAAGAGTTGTAACTTTGGACCAGAAACATAGTACCTCTGTACTCTTCACCTCTAATTCTACAGTTGATTCTTGTTGTGCAGGTGTGGAGGTCACTGGAGACCCAAGTTATAATATTTCATGAATACATATTCAGCATATTTTATCTTGACAGTATATATATGAAATAAAACCCACATAATAGCTCATTTGAAAGCTCAACTGTGAGGTCTTACTCATCTCATCCCCTCTCCACTTTCCTTTACCCCCGCCTACTCTTTCCTCTCATCCTCCTCACACTTCCTTCCCCCATGTTTCTATCAAACTCCCTCTCTTCTTGCTTCCTCTGTAGCACCCACCTCTATCTCTTCCTCTCTCCCATTAGACTATCTGCCGGAAGCGCTTATGTAACTCCACACTGAACTCTATAGGTGTCTCTCACTCTAATCCCTTCCATGTCCGTGTCGCAAAATCTCTATAATCCTGTATGCCTTCTGTGTCTCATGGCTGTCTGATTATGGCTATAGGGATGTGTACCAATATGGCTGCCCCTCATCTCTCCTGCATGTTACTGGTTGACTGGATGGTTTGTTAGATAACTGTTTGGTTGACTAGAGAGATAGATGGGTAGATTGTTTGTTAGGATGACTGACAAAGTGACTGACAGGTTGGCTCGGAAGCTGATGACTGGATAGCTGTCTGACTGTCTGGCTCGTGCTATGTGTGCATTTGTGGGATGTGTGTGTTTGTGTGTATCCTCTTGTATCTGCTGCTCTGACCAATCTGCATGCCAGTCCCTCCCTATCCAAATTTTCTTCTAAATTCCCTCCTCAACTTTCTTCCTCAACGAGTGGAGGAGGAGAGAAGAGGAGGCTTGGGTAATTTGGCATGTCAAAAATGTGTGTGCGTGCATACATATGTATACAGTGTATTCTTCTGGGTTTTTTTTTTGTTTTCTTTCCTCTCCATTGGAGCCCATAGATATTTTGGCGACGGGTCTCCTCTCATGCCACCCACTACTGATCATACTATGACAGCTTCTGGGAACAAACACACACACACACTAACACAGACACACACACAGCAGGTTATGGCATCATACCCCATGGTTTAATTCTTAAAGCGGCACTGGGATCCTGGCAGCTTAGCCTCATTTATCTGTAACACTGACATGGCATGTGAAAAAGTGTGTGTCTGACTGTGTGCAGAAGTAAGTTTGTGTGTATGTATGTTTGCTGTCAATCAGACATCAGTCACACGTATGCAATAGTGACAGGTGTCCTGGAAGTCGGTCCTGTTTACACTCAAAAACAGAATCAAACCCCCAGAGGTTGCTTTAACTGCAATGTCAGTGCAAAGTGGAAAGCAGAAGTGTAGAAGTCAGACAATTTTTTTCATTGTTAATACATTAAGTATTAACAGAGCACACGATTAAAGAATGGCACAATTAGTGTCTTAAATTCAGAAAAGATGTTATTATAATACTAAGACAGTGAGTCAATACTGGTGAAATTTGGTGCAGTCTATTGGTTGTTTTCAGCACATTTATTGTCATTTTGTCCTGGTTTGATTGACTCGGAGTGTAGTTTCATGCAATGATTCCCAACTAGCGACAGTAGGTACATCTCCATCTGTCATCAGGGGGTATATTTTTAAAAAGGAAAAAGGAATTAGGATTTGTAATGGTAACTTATTCACATATTTCTTTTTAGGAGGAAAACAAAGGCATAAAACATATTAATTGGTGTGATCTTTAGTATATATTGTGTCACATTAACCAATGAACTTCCAGGCTTAATGCACAGGACCCGCCTGAGTCAGCTGTAACACCTCTTAGCCTCCTGCTGCTATTGAGAACTTGTGAAAACTAGTAAGCAAGAAAGCAATCAAAACAGCTATGGGTGGTGATAGATTGCTGGCACTCCAAGGGGAAGTAATGCAACCAAACCTACAGGGGAAAATATTATTATGTAATCATAATAATATGGCTAGTGGAACAAATATATGAAGTAATAATCAGCAAAATCTAATGTAGTAATGCTCATTTTGACATTAACGTTCTCTAACGAACACATAATGATTCATTATGTTCATTGTTGCTGTGCCCATGTGAAGCACTGTATGTTGACAGTAGTTTATTTTGTTATAAACAGAAGAAGAGCTTGGTAGTTATTTTCAGCTGTTATATCTACTGAATATTGCAGCTTAACACACAAACAAAACAACCCTCCCCCCAAAAAATCAGAAAAGAACAGAAAATACACTATAAACAACGTAACTACCAAGTGATGTCCAAAATCTTTGGTACAATAAGTGTCTACCATCAAAGATATTTTTTTATTTCTTGAAAAAAGTAGCTTACATATTATTGTGTTAAACCATGCCGCTCAGACCTTTCATTAGTCCAGTGTCCAGCAGTGTTTTTTTTAATACAATGTCCTTAAAAGGATTGAAGTTTGTATCATCTTGTACTCCCTCCATGTCTTCTATCTTACTAGCTGTCCCGTAAAAAACTCATTAGATAGACCATTCTCTGTGATCCAATCCACCTCTGTTGCTTTCTCTATCCTCCTCTGGAATAGTCCTGTTCTGTACCACACCCCACCCCTCTGCTTCCATCACCCTCCCACATGCCACCTCCATGCTGGAGGACTCATTATGCCGACCGACTCTCCCCGTGTCTCTCTTATCACTCTCCACTGGAGTACTCATTACTGTCTCTCGGTCCCTCACTTCTGTTTCTCTATCTCTCTCTTCCTTTATATCTTAATCTCTGTCTAATACCACACACACACAAATACAGTTGTACACTGCACAGTACTTTCTGGTCTTAGTTTTACAACAATAGCAAAAACTGTTTTATTATTCTTTCAGTCAGTATTTCACATATATAGATTTTTTTTTATTGGATACTACATATATATTACTGTACATTTATTTGTCTGTGATTAAACTCTTCTGAATATAGACTTCAATGTAATGAAGATTTTTACATGTTAGCCTGAGTATGTTTGCATATCTGTGTGTTTAATATATGCAGAGTTATGTCTCCGTGTATGTGTGTGCATGTGGCATTTGAGTGTGACTATGTGACTTTTGAAAGAACAAATAACCTATACACCTAAATATCTAACCCTTTCAAATAAAGAGATGAAATCGTGAGCAATAACATGCACTATTGCTCATTTCAGTACAGTCATGGGTTTTTCCTGCTACAGCCTAAGTTCTGGGATACATGAGAGCAGGCAGACATCACTCTCCTGTCTTCAGAGCGACCATGCCCCCTTTAAAACAAATGATGTAAAAGTGCCTAGTGGCACCATGCCTAAAAGCTGCCTTTTTTTAACACATCAATCAATAAAAATTCCCCATTTTACAATTTTCTTTATGTTCCCAAAGAGAGAAGGAAAGTAAAAGAAGAGATCTGTGGCTTCAGGCCATCCGCAGAGGGGATAAAAATTAAAGTGGGACTCTGCCAGTCAGTATGTGTGCACTTCATCACAGGGTAGTTAATGGTGCCATGATGAGCCACTAGCTCATGTTGACCAATATTAGTTTAGTTTAGTTTAGTTTATTTAGATATTGCTCCATAACTGACATAAAGCCTTTTTTTTTTTTTTACTTTTTTTTACTTTTTTTACTTTTTTTACTTCTGAAATTTACTTGTGCTACTTCTGAATTATCTTTCAGCATTCATCATTATCCTGTAATTCCAACTAATGGCCATTGTAGTTCAGCAAAAGCTACAAAGAGTTACGTCTAATCATTATCTTCAACCCTTTTACATTTAGTATAAATGCAGGAAGAGAAGTGCTGCGGGCAACAATAGATGTCATCTGCACAGCCATTGTCAGCAACAAACATCTGCACCCAACAAGGATGGTAATGAGCTTTTTCAAGGAGAAGCTTCAGCACTACCCAAGATGATAATTTTGGCTGCTTATGACTTCCCCTCTGGACTAGAAGCTGAAGGATGAAGTATATAGTAGGGAGGCAATTCCAAAACATCATCACTGAGACCGCACTCAGAACGTGATCCTGATGTCTATAACACAAAGAGTCCTGCTTTCTCTTCTACGCGGTGATTTCACGGACACTACTTCAGCTCTCTGTTTGGTGTGTTCTCTGACCTAAAGCAATTAACTTGCATTATACCGGGCCTTTACTTCATGCTGGCACAGATCAAGCATAGTGACTTTGCATCAGCCAAGCAGCAAATTCATTGGCATCAAGCAGGCTTTTTTACTACCTACTGTTTTCCTTTCTAATTTGGATATTTTTTGGCTCCACATTTTACTGTTTGTTCTGAAATGTACATTACAAAGGGAAGCTAGACCTAATATGTACTGCTGCATCCAATACCACACAGTAAGTGGCACCCAATGTCAAAGACCTTTCTCATACATTTGTCTAGTATCCATTATTTATATTCTGTCAACTGCAGTTGCATTTTATACATTGCAAATTCATTAGAACTTTATATAAAGGGTGATGCTATTATTCATGTGGTGAAACCCAATTTATCACACTTCAAGAAAAAACGGTACACAAATGGGGAGAGCTCTGAAAAAATGAAAAATATGGACAAATAGTAAAAGTAATATCTTAGAAAGTAAAGATGACATAAAAGCTATGAACCTTACAAAACAATATCACATGAGCCTCATCAGCAAATGGCAATTCCATTTTTTGTTTGTTGGTTTAGAAGTTAAGGTTCAAAAACATTCTTGACCGTGGACCAATCAGTTGATGGAAATAATTTAAAATCAAGATAGTAGCTGTTCTTCCTCTCATATCATATATATTTAAAAAAAAAAAACAGGAGTAAAACATCCAAAGAACATCAATGTAAATTGAATAAAACCAAAATTATGTGTATAAACACTCCCACAGGTACGTGTGAAAAGGTGGGGGAGGGATATTATTTGGGTGACCTGACCTTTTAAATGTCATTAAATGTGCCACCTCTTGAAACGTTCAAACAACTGGAGGGAAGCTGTTACATATGAAACACACCACAGGTATCAAAACAATTAACAGTCAAGCAATCTGTCCTTTCAGATCTACAAAGGAAGTGGTATGTGTGGGCCACTCAGGAAAACAGTGTCTTTTGTACGCTGTTGTGTGTTCCCAATTCCCAAGATGTGTGTGTGTGTGTGTGTGTGTGTGCTGTGTGTGTGTGTGTGTGTGTGTGTGTGTGTGTGTGTGTGCGTGTGTGCGTGTGTGCGTGTGTGTGCATGCGTGCGTGTAGGGTATTGTGGATCGTGTTCCATGGGCAGATAAAGATGAGTCCTTCCACGAGGATGTTCGGCAACTAATCACAAGATGCCTACTTAAATTAATTAGCGGACTGTACAGCACACATAATAAATACTAATTAGGAGAAATGGAGGGGGCAAGAAAGAGAAAGAAAGAGAGACAATCAACAATTATGAA
Organism: Argyrosomus regius; assembly: GCA_946959425.1. Taxonomy (NCBI): domain Eukaryota; kingdom Metazoa; phylum Chordata; class Actinopteri; family Sciaenidae; genus Argyrosomus; species Argyrosomus regius. The sequence goes on from OX336890.1 coordinate 15,481,930, forward strand.
AAATGAGGGAGAGACAGTGATAATAAGAGAAAGGGAGAAGGGAAGACAAGCAGTCAGTAACAGATAGTATAGGTGGAGGAAGGAAGGTGATGGATGCTGCTTTCACTTTCTAACTTCCCTTTTCTATTTGTCTAATACCTGCTCCCACCCCTCCATTTTCATCTGCACCCACTCTTTTTGCCCTTGTTCCTCCTTTTTTTTTTTTTTAATTTACAATTTTCTCCTTTCTCTCTTTCTTTAAGGGATTAAGACACTAGTAGACAAAAAGCTATGCAGCCCCAAGAGCGCTGCGCATGTTCTCGTAGAGCCCACCATTTACACATGGATATCTACTTTCTTTTGTTTGTGCATGTACTGGCTGTGTGCCATTTGCATGTTCTTCAGAGACAAATGCATATACACAAACTGAGGCACAGTGTGTGTCTGTGTGTGTGTGTTTGTGTGTGTGTCTTTTCTCTATAGGGATTGGAATATAAATCAGAAGTGAGACTACCTTCAGAAGCAACAAAAAAGAAGGGGATCAAACCACAACCACACGCTATTTTGAAAGACTCACAGTGTGTGAGATAGATGGTGTGTGTGTGTTTGAACGTGTGTAAGCTGGAACATTTTTTGTTAAGTCCTGCTAAGATTAGAATAGAAGGGGGTTTACAGAGGAGAAGAAAAGACGGTAGAAAATAGACTAGAGGCATCAGTGATGCCTTTGTTTTTCCAACAAGCTGCTCAACCGACAAAGGTGTACAACATCCAGTTACAATGTTATATTTAAGTCCTACTTGTGGCCCAAACTGGTGGCATTGGTAGAACTCCTTCACAAATTTGTCCTGCATCATTTTGAAACAACTTCCGCAGTGCTATACAGAATATTGTAAAATAAAACTCAACCATTCCTCATATTTGAAAACAACAGAGACAGCAAACAGAGAGGAGTAATTACCATAAAAGAAGGGAAAGATATATAGGAAAAGATGAAAACACAGAGAGAGGGAAGAAGAGGCAGAAAGGAAACAGGAAAGAAAAAAGCTAAACAGGCAAGTAGAAGTGGAGATTCTGCTATGAATAATAGCCCATTCATCAGTGCTAATTTGCTAGGCTAATGTTCTCACTGAGCTTAATGGGGAGATTAGCCAGGCAAATTAGCACTGATAAACGAGCAAACATGAAGCACGATGGTCAATCATGTAGCCAACCATGTATTCATAACATACCCCAGCAATGGCAAGCATCTGTTCTAAATGAGATTTTAGCTCAAGTTCAACAATTAACTGCCCCACATGTCCAAACTGCCTCGCAATAAACTTGATAATAATGAATAGGGATACAAACAGGAGCAGACATTAGAATAATCAACATTAAATACCCTGACAGAGAGCACTAATAAAATGAAGTAGTAGGTGTAGCAGTAGTAAGTGAAAGTCTTTTCTTGTATTTGAATTAGCCCGCAGTTGATTTAGCTTTGGATATACAATAGGTTACTAAAGATGTCAGACCTGAAATGGTTATAAGAGTATAAACAATGACACAAGTCACCAGAAGCTGGATCAAACTAGAGCCAAACTGGAAGAGAGGCATCACTTTCCAATTAGCATCAAAGACAAACCAAGCTGCGTTGGATACTTTGCAGCTAGGTATCCAATAAGACACAGTGCTGCTGTTTCCCTGATTGAAACATCAACAACCACTTACACACTCTGAAATATAAAAGGACATCAGTGTTTCTTCGATTCCTTCATTAATAAGTAACTTAATCATTAAAGTTTTACGCATTTAGGTGATGCTCTTAGCCAGAGTGACTTGAGAATGAGCTCAACAGCTTCAGAGCAACAGTGCCCTGTGACCTTAAAAAGGTCATGTAGCATGGAGAAGTCAAAAGAAAAGAAAAGAAAAGAAAAGAAAAGAAAAGAAAAGAAAAGAAAAGAAAAGAGCCAATGATTGCTGCTATTGTGAGACCATAGTTGGGTCCTTGAAGAACTTGAAAGATTTATGAATTGTGTTTCAAGGTTCACAAAACTGTATCTAATCTACGGGGATGTAACATGTCTTGAATGAAAAATAACAGCCCAGTTTTCAGATATCTTCAGAGATTACACAGCTGAGAGTCAAAGCCATACACATCATTGGACAGGTTTGATTTGAATCCTGAGTAAAGATTAGTGGCACTTTAAGCACTCATCCTTTCTAGCATATGCCAATACAACCATGACACATAAAGGAAGTCAGTACAGGCTACCACATTTTAGTCTACTGTGTTGGACCTGCACTTCCTGCAACAACACAGCCTGTCATGGTAGGTGAGCAGTCATACATGTGAAGAAAACCTCTTTATAGTTTTGACAGTGTTCACTGGCTCAGTGGGTAAATGCGACAGCCATTAAATAGCTGGATTGCAACTGAAAGGGGAGAGGGGAAACTTTTTTTAATTCTGGAGTTGTGCGAAACAAACTTTTAAAGATAGAACATTGGCACACACTCTTGGCCTTTCTGGGTTTAGGTGTTTAAAAAGAAAGGACACAATTTGCTGATCAGTGTGATGAATAATATCAATGATTATGCCCACATACCTGCATATATACCGTGTGTTGCCAGTTTGTGTGCATGTGTGTTTACATGTGTCAGCAGGTTACAAAGTATATGATAGAAACTAAGGCATATAAATAGAAATGCAATCACAATCACAGTATGTCCTCCTTTGTCATCTAATAGATGACTCACAAACAGCCAAGAAATTCTGCTCAGTGTTTTATACACAGAAACTTTATAATACTGTTCTCTCGTCATCAAAGCCAGCAAAGACACACCCACACACACGCACACACACACACACACACAGTAAGCAGTATTGTTCCTTGCTTGGGGGCTGTTGTATGGGGCTTCCCGCAGTGCAGAGTGAATAGAAAGATGTACTAAAAGAGGAAACAATATTGTATATTGCAAGTTTGTGTAAACTAAAGCAGAAAGTAAATCACTGTAAGCAACTGGGATGAAAAGAAAAATATGTACGATGTGTTGAGCAGATAAACAAGCTACTTATAGCAGAAAGATCTTTCTGCAACAATGAAAGGCCACAGGATTTAGCCTAAAGAATTCAATTGTGTGATCAAAGTGGAGCCACAGATCTGGTCTAAGGCATTCTTCATATAGAATGTTAAAGGTACAAGAGAAGATCATAGTCAGGGATTACCAAATGGGTCTGCCTCGTGCATACTTAGACTACGGTAAGCCTAAAGCTTAGCAAACAGCATATTGAGCCCAACAAAGCAATTAAGTAATTTAATTTCAATGTGTTTGACAGCAGAATGGCTGTGCTTTAAGAAAATATAACCCACATCACTTATTTCCTTTGATGGTTTCCCAACTTATTGTATAGTCACATTTAATAATTTGTAAGATCACTGAGAGAGAGTGTCAGTGTGCATCTGCTATGGCATGAACCTTTTGACAGTCTTTTCATCTCCAGTGGAGACAAAGGAATTCAGTTAATTTTTTTTTTTTTTTTTTTCTAGGTTATATATAACCTCCAATCTTATTTTAACCTACAAATCACTGACCCTGTGCTTAATAGGCTTTGTTATTTTTGTAGTTTCTTCTTCCCTGTTTACTGGAAGGAAAATAAAGAGGACTTAAGGAATTGAGAGAAATGGAACATTTCAGAAAACAGCACACATGGTTTAGGCCACGTTCAGACAGGGAAACCGGCAACCGGTGGTGGGGGGGGTGAGGGGAGCTGAGGTGGGTTGCTGTGGGCGTGTCTATACCTGCTGAATGTAACCGCTGTGAAACAATCAGGAAATAACGTTTTATTTCTCTGATTAATGACAGCTTTATCGAGGCCGGCGCTCGCTCTCTGTGTTGTTACTCTATGTCTCTCTACCAAAGCGCTCTCTCTCTCTCTCTCTCTCTCTCTCTCTCTCTCTCTCTCTCTCTCTCTCTCAAATTAAACTTCTTCGTGTCATTATATTTTGCGGCGTAAATTGCGAGTCGGACTCAGATTTAGAAGCTGGTACATGAAATAAACAAAGTGAGAACACACACACAGGTAGATTATCAGAGTTTAGTCCGTGAATCCACCTGGATAGTCTCTGCTTCAGAGACATTTCAGGCTGTCTGTGGAGGTTTGACCGATCTGAGTGTCTGATTGGCGACCGAAGCGTGACGTGGGGCTCCGTTTTCCCAAAAGTTGAATCTGGCTAAACTTCTCTCGACGGTCGCCGGCGACGTTTTTTGCGGCAACCCCTGCGTTGCAGGCTGCCGGTGCGGAAACGCACAACCCCCACTGAAATGAATTGAAAAACGCCGCCTGCGTCCGGTTTGCCTGTCCCTGTCTGAACGCCGACTTATAGAGCATACAGGATTTATGTTGTGGCAGACAAAAAATAATTTCATCTAGATTTAAACTATCTATAATTGATAACAAAATTAATGTATTGTAAAAAAAAAAAAAAAACTATACCAGCTACACACCACACAAACTCCTTCCAGAAACTGTGCCAAAGTGTAGCTGCAGTTCAGCCATTGTGCAGTAAAAATGTGGACTTTTACAATAGGAACATCTGTAGCTTATTCCAAGGGGGTCCCAGAATAATAAAAACAGACAATATGTTTTCATGAGCTCAGGTCCCAGGCCAAGAAAATAAAAATTTTCCCAGGGTGAAAAGCTGCAGGAGGGGATTTCTTTGTGTTAGTAAAAATATCAACTGGTTTCCCCTATCTTGTTAGGATGAAAGCAAACATATCCCCAAACTCATTTTTAGAACTCCTGGGGTAACTTAGAGGTAAATGCTCAAACACACAGAAGAACACACACATACACCACTTGGTTTAAAACGTGCTTCTCCAAACAACTGCTGCATTTCCAGCATAGAGGAGTGCAGGAGCTGTGTAGAGGAGCGCTGTTTCTAAATGGAGCTCCTCTATCCTCCAACAAGGAGTCAAATAAACAATAAACACAACACAATAACCGACCAGGCATTTACATATCAAGCATCCCCGAACTAGCATTGGCAAACCCAAACTCAAAGAGCGATACAGGCGAGCAAAGCAAAGAAGAAGAGAGGCAGAAGAGAAACAGGGAAGGATGGGGAAGTTCATGTGAAGAGACAGCAAAATGAACATATGTGTGCATACACAGCTGTGGTGGATCACTGTCTTTTCAATAACTGAGTTCAAAAAGCTAAAATGTTTGAAATTTAGTTCAAATACACACACTCATACTGACAGACATATTAATTAGAATTTTAGTGATAATGTCAATCATTTTGTGATTCAAGTGACAGCACCAAAATACACATAATCCCTTTTCTTCCTTCTCTCTGACTCTACTCCTCTTTCTTTTTCCTCATTTCCCTCTCCTCTTCTATGTCTACCTCCGTCTATTTCTCTTGCCCTCACACACATGCTGAAACCCAAAACACACAAACACAGGCGCTATCCCGAGGTTGATGGCTGTCACCTTTGTGTACTCAGCCTCCTTCAGGAGCCAGCAATGCAAATAACACCATTATGAATATTCATGACGGATTTGAGATGGAAAGAGAGTGAGAGAGAAAACGGGAGATGGGAGAAGAAAGAAAGGGAGTTTTGACAGGGAAATTGAAGAGTAGGGAGGAAAGAAAGTAAGAGGAAGAATGCTGTAGAAAGAATGATAGCACAGACTGGATTAGGGGAATAAACAGAGACAGAGCGACTGTGTGGGTATAAAGAATGAAAGTAGGTGTGTGTGTTTAGACGTGTTAACCTGTTTACCATATTTTGTTAGTGATTGACAGTCTAGTTCTGACAGTCTTCTCAAGGGAAAACCAGAGTGAAAAGGTGATAATGGCAATAGCGTTTTCAGCAGATGAGTGGACGAGGCAGAAAAGGCATATTTAAAAGTTATATTAATGTCTGTGATACCTACTGTCCTTGAAACTGAAATATATGGGAGCTCCTCTTTAATAAAAGTTAAGCTCAATTCCAGCCTTTGACAAATGCTTTTAAAAACAATTTGAACAATCACCTTACTTAGAACTACAGGTTCAACCATCCAGTATCATTACAGAGCTTCAGTTAATCTACCTTAGTGACACTGCTTTAAGAAGGAGTTATAATGGAGCTTTCAAGACATGCAGCAACAGCACCACCGAACTCTGAAAACCATTATTTCCAAAGGCTTGTGTCCTGTGGTACGTTTTTCAAGCAAAGTACGTTGCACATGTGTACAACATTAGGGCCAAATTTAGCTTCTCTGGCCTGTAGGATCAATAAAAGGTATCAGGGGAGTGTATTGTAACAATCAACAACATTCCCTTGTCTTTTTGGCTATTCATTAAATGTGAGTTTGTTTTATTTCACCTACCACCCTAAATAGTTTCAGTAAATTGTAAACTATATATCCTCCAGCCTACTCTCTTTTCCAAGTAAAACACCTTGACAGTATGATACAGTAACAATTACAACAAATGACACAGGAGCTACTCACTATCTATAGTTTTACATAATTATTGTCAGATTTAGCTTAGTTCAATAGTAATAGTATCATGAAATATGGGCTGCCGCTTCCTCAGCACTTTCAGCAAGAAGTAACATTCGCTAAACTACTGTGCCACTGATTGTAGGCTCTAGTCTGACCTCAAAGACTCAGCATATATTTTACAGACTGGCTCCTGGCATTAGGTATTCGGCCATCAAATAATGAGGGAAAGCAATTTTACACATCCGCTACATAATGTGTGTGTCAGCTTATATTAGAGACATGCTGTACCATTCACAAATTAATGGGTCTATAAATCTACAGGCTTTTCAAACATATGAATGATTGCTTCAATATGTATGTGCAAGTCCACGTGCCTGTGTGTACACAAAGTAAAAATTTGTTTCCAGTTTTATCTTTTACCTTTCATCAGGAGCATAAATATGTGTTTCTGTGTGTGATGCTGTCCTATCAGATTTTATAGTTTTATAGTACAGTTTAAGCAATGGCCGCATGACATGAACATTTCAATCTTCAGTCTCACTTCAGTCTTAATACAGCGTTTTTTGTTTGTTTGTTTGTTTGTTTGTTTTTTATCAAAACCTGCATTTTCACATCAAAGACTACAGAGAGTGCTATAGTCAATTTTAGGCTGCACACGAGTGCAGTACACATCCGCAAACATTGATAGGATGAATTAAAATAAATCAAACATTGCATATTGTGCTGGTATAGAGACAGTCTAGTAAAGCAGGCAGAGGTATGATGCTTTCAGTTGTGAAGTTAAGTCAAGTTAATTTGTTTAAACCGACCCACATTTTGTATTAAGTTTGACCATTTATCTGCACAACCACCCACTGGAAATGTGAAGTTACATGCATGATGATCATCTCCTCCCCCATAAGGCCTGAGCCTATATCCAGGAGGACATATACCTGTTCAGTTTTTCTTACCTGCTTATTTAGTGCTTTTTTCTTGCTTACTGAGCATTTAGTCTCTTGTTGCCTATTTGTTTATGTAGAAGACAAGATTATCACATGATGTGAACTTGACAAGAAGTATGAGTAAATAAGAATATAAGTTTTAGACAGTTGTCCTGCCAACGCCCACTGTGCTGCATTTTTCTTAATTTAGTTTGAATAAAATAACCACATTCTTACTCAAGAATGTTAAAGCTACAGGTAAGTAGCAATTTTATGAGAATAATGGAGGTGCGTAGAGCACATGGGGCTATAGAGATGTATATATGTGAGAGTGAGTGCTGTGTTGAGTCCAATTTATTGGCTAGGGTGATTATTTAGAGTGCAGATTCTGTGGAAGCAGAGACTGGAGGAGAGTATGGACAACATTATTATCTCTGATCCAACGGACGTAAAAGATTTCCTTTAGAGAATATGATATAGAAGAAGAAAATCTAAAATGAATTTTACTTATTTTTGCAGAAATGGGCCTTTTGCTACTTTTCACTACAAATCATGTTGTGTTATGTTTTCCCAGATTGTTTCTGTAGTACTTTATACACACATTGAAGATTAATTAGTTTTTAAAATACATACATTTTTAAAACATAATTTACTCAGTAGCTAGTGTTAGGTTTGTTTTGTGGTAATCAGGTTAACCATCTCATTATCATCCACTGTGCAGTAATTCTTACTCCAGACTGTCCATTTCTTTTCTAAGGGGCAAATGTAGGTGCTTGGAAGTTTCAACAATCTAAAACTGTCAGACTTGTGTCATGTGTGATTTTAATATCATTCATCAGTTAGCTCAAGATCTAGCAGATTATCAAGTAAACAGTGTATGCCAAAGTGCAATATGAAGCACCACTGACATATGGTTGATTTTGGGAGGGTTACAGTATGTGTTCATTACTTCACTGACCAAGATTACTTGGAGAATCTCCTTAATGCACTCTTGGAAGGAAGAAAGGAGAAATTTGACAATCAAAAAATGTATATAGAAAATGCTTTTTCTTCAACAAGTCAACGTTTATAATATAATACAACACATACATACAAGACTGACAAATTTTTGATTTGCAGATAAAAGAAGCACATACTGTAAGACAAAGAGTAGCAATACTATAAAACTAAAACAACCCAACACTATCAGTCACTTCGTGAATAGAATTTGGTAGAGGGAAGCCTATTTATTGGCTTCATTGCAGCTGAAAGAAATGCATCTAATTCTCATTTTATCTTGTGTGCCTTTTCAAGATTGCATAAATGCATTTGTCAGTTGGAAGGGTTTAACACAAAGAGCAGCACAGAAACACAAAGGATACTGACACACAAACACACATAAAGAGAGAAGAGACCAAACCAGTGTACACAAAAAATGGGACTCATATTATCAGAAGACAGGCGTGAGAACCAGAGGGGCATAAGTGACATTTGACCAACTTTACGGGAGAGCCAAACCAAAAGAAGCCATACTTTGCCCTGAATTTGTTCACTGAATTCAGCCTTCAATATTAAAACTTAATAAACATGTGGATGAACAAGTATTAATCTATCTTTTAAGTGCACATACATTTTTAGCCCCAAATAGTCCAGTGTATTCAGGGTTAGCACTTTTGGTTTTTGATGATTAAATCTTAATTGTTAAGAATTCACATGTTCCCTTTTGGCAGTAGAAAGAGCTCAGCAAGAGCTTCAATTTGATATATATTTATAACAAATTTCCACCAAAAATTTCACTTACAATATAATAGCATAGAAATGTGTTTACTTAAGACCACACACACTCACACACAAACAGTCCCAAACACAATTGATTCTGCCTCCTTGTTGGAAAAAGGGCATTTGAGGTGAAATCAATGGGGGAGTTTTGTGGAATAAAGGCATCCTGGGTATATTGTGTGTTTGTATGTGTCGACACAAAGGGTAAAGAGTGTGTGTGTGTGCGAGGTGTAACCACCAGAGAGGACTAGCTGGTCCTTAGAAGTACATCTCCCCTCTGATCCCAGGAAAAGTCCACTAATCCCTACTCACACACACACAGGCGAACACACACAGAAAGAAAGAATAAGACAATAAATACAGGCTGCATACAAATTGACGAGACCAAGACCAAAACAAATGACTACTATAATGCTAGTCCCATAAAAAAGACAGAGCAAAAGAGAATAGAGAAAATGAGAGAGAACACAAGCAGACAAAAAACGATTTATGTGCCTTTTGATAATTGTTGTGTATATCTCTATCTCACACACTTACATATATACATATACACAGACACAAACATAGCATCTATCGCTTCATCAGTAATCATCTTGCTAATTAACTAACCAAACAGCGATATCACACAGTTCAAGACAACAGCTTTTTAATGAGGGAGATACTAATCACTTTGACCCTCAGTCTGTCAACACTCCCACTGCTGAACAATGCTGAAATGCTCAACTGAGCATAGATTCAAAGCATCAAATGCCTATGGCAATACAGTATTAAACACATTTGGTTGAATGCTCACTGAACTAGAGCTGCACAGAGCATGAATTCATCATCAAGCTTCGCCCGCTGTTCTACCTTTTTATAAGTGACGGTGTGCTAAGATACGCCAATTTATTTGTGTCTTGGGTTTACTGATTCGGAAATAATGCATGAAAATAAATAGAAGTTATGGATGAGACTTTGTGGTAAATGCCATAATATGGCTGGTAGAAAAACTTGCAAATGTTAGAAATTGAAGCAAGCGGGGCTGTACCTGTATTAAACATAGATCTGTTTTGGCAGTGTGGGCCAGGCATGACATTAAATAAATTCTTTACTGACAGCAGTCAGTTTTGCAGGAATGTGGTCAGCCTTTTATCTATTCATATTTAGTTTGGCAGGTAATTTGGAGGCAAGACTAGGTTCGTAAAAGTGTGTATGGTGTCACCCTGTGTTGTTCTGTGTACAATGATACAGCAGAAAAATCTCTTATGCTTTGACTCACAACAGAAGGTTCGAACCAGGAGCTCCATCAACAGATTAATCATCAACATTTATGGGGCAGGCCTATCATCAGAGATGTTAGAGCTTGGCATCATTTCTAAAGAATGAAAGAACACTTTTCACTAAAATCCAGTGGTGAATCAGCCCAAAGCCAGTCCATAAAAGCATTTTTGTAGACATTTGGTTGTAGGTCTATCCTTCTCTGGCACACAGAAAGATATGCCTATAAAACTGATGGGGGAAGCTGAATAAGTAGTAGCAGAACAAGGGGCAACAGCCACTTTTCCTGAACAGAAAGAAAAAAAAAAAGGTAGTTTACTGTATAAACATCACAGTGCAGGTCTGCTTGGCCAAAAACAAGCAACCATCTGATCTGAAATTTCCTTGTTTCTGTCATCTTAAAGGATGTTGCAGTCAGTGAAATGCATCTTGGAAGAGAGACGTAATGAGGTTGCAGTGAGGAATGTGTCCTATATGTCTTTTAGTAGAAAATGTGACACAATAATATACATCGTTCATTGTTGCATAATACGATAATATGATGCTACCCTAAAAGCATGATATAACCAGCTGGACAAATAAGCTCTTTTTGACAAATAACCCTATAACCCTAATAAAATCTTTAATAATAACATCATGAGTATAAAACACCATTTTTTGAGTACTTCTTTATTAACTAAAAGGTCTCTCGGAATCACAATCCCACAAAGAGCGGGGGAGTCCATTTAAGTTAAACCCATTATCTTGGGGTTCTTATTAATATCTAAGCTTGAGTGCGAGTGTCAAAACCCAATTACAGACTCATCTAGCACATGTCTCCCATGTCGGTTGTGTTCTTTCAACCATAAACATGTTTAATTGTCTATCTGTATCATTTTCATTCAGTCACAGTCTATGACACTGGCAGTAGATCTATAATAGGTCTTTTAGCAGCAGACTGCAATTACTGTGCATCTGGTAGTCACTTTAGCGTTGAAATTTACATTTTACATTTTCTCCTTGTCGTTTTTTACCAGTCACTAAACTTTTCCTACACATTTTGCGGTATCATCATCATCAGAACTATATCTGAGGACAAACTGTGTTAAAAAAATAGTGGGATAAAATTAATACAATGTCGATGACGTGACTACAAATTGTAACTGAATTAGGAGAAGAAGACTTGGTGGATTAACCTAATCAGTGCAACCACGATTTCAGCTAGTTGTCTGCATCATCTGGTTATATGAGACTACAAGGCTAGTGACAGGTGATACAGCAAGGATGCCCAATCCAATTTGGCAAATGTGCCTCAAGTCATCCATCATTACATCTCATCCTTGCATCTTGGAGGAGCTATAGAGAGAAGAGAAGATTCTTTTACCCATTCTCTGGCTACAACCTCCCCATTTTCTCCTTTGTCTTTTTTTCCATTCCCTCTCTCTCCTTTCCTTACCGTCTCTGCCTGTCTTCCGCCTGTCCTCTCTCCGTGTCCCTCCATCTCCTCAGCAGTTTATCATAATCACATCACCTCAGAGTGATGGAGCACACTTAAGGCTTATTATAAGTCACACATACTCACACACACAGGAATGAGACCCACTTAAGCCTTATTACATGTCTGACTGTGCTTCTAACATGGGAGATTATCCATGGGACTGTATGCTAGGGCAGAGGGCAAGAGTTGCAAGTGGGAGGGGCACGCACACACACACACACACACACACACACACACACACACACACACACACACACACAGCTCTCTAAACAGAAAAATCAGCGGGATAACATGCTTAGAGATAGACAGAAAATAATGTCAGAGTAGAATATAATAGAAGCCAAGGGGAGAAGCACATATGATACCTTAAAAAAGGTATAAGGGTTTTTTTTTCCTCCACTATGATTCTGTAGCAGTACCACACACATACACATGCACACACAGACACAGTCACACAGCAGGGGTGTTGTACAACAAAGACAGAGACAAAGTGTCTGTAGGGGTAACCAAAGAGGCCACCTCATCATTTTATGTGTGTGTATTTGTGTTTGACATACACACACACACACACACACACACACACACACAGCAAGCAAAGGTGTACGGTGTATGTGTGCGTGCATGAACGGTGAAGAAGTATGTGTGTGTATATGGCAGAGAGAAATAGTGTGCACATGATGTCGGTGAAGCATTTATTTCCCTCCCTGTCTGTGTGTGTGTGTGTGTTCTATGTGTGAATTTTGCCAGTTAGTGGGACAAGATGTGGTGCAGTCTAGCCACTTGTTCTTTTTCTCCAGTGTCCTCAGATGACCTTTTTGAGTGATTGTGTGCAAAAGAAATACACAAGTGTGCTCCTTTTTGTTGTGTCTGTTTCCAGCACCTTTTAACAAATTTGTAAGAAATGAAAAAGTTTCTTAAAATGAAATCAGAAAAATAAAGCTGTGAATAGTGCCTTGAGTCAGTTTCGTGATTGTATTTAAACTCCCATTGCCAAGGATCATCTTCCATAAAAGTGTTTATTGTGTATTCATGCATTAGCTTTGCTTCGTAGTCGTACTGGTGTTTCAAATATCCTGAGTGCAATGCAACACAGAATCAAATCACTCATCAGTTGCATAAGTGTGAGTGTATTGCTGCCATGTAGTGGTCCAAAACTTATGCTGGTGCTATGGATTTACTTTACAGATCCAATGCCCTGCTATGCAAATGTGCGTAACAGTAAAAGTACACAGCATCTTTGAAATCATCAGGCTTTCTAATGTCCAGCAGGTTTACGAGAGGGGGTGATTTTGACCGCTCATCCAGGTGGCAGTACAAGGACAGCGACAGATGTTACTAACAGTAGGTGTGTTTGATAAAAAGCTGTATAATTTCCAATTTTGTGGACTGCTGGTGTTGACTCTTGGCCATGTTAGCTCCCACAGTTTATGCTTACAACCCAACCAATTCCACTCCACGTCCGGTAAAATCTGGTCTGACCACACGGGGACAACTTACATCACATTAGTATATAAAGTCCCAGTTCTGCCCACTATCAAATCAAGTAGAGGTATAATCAGCCAAAATAAGTGAATACAACTGTGTGGCTGTTTAGCCCTCAGTCTTGTGTTAAAACTGAATGTAGTATTAAAACAAACAAAAAAATCATGAGAACATTTTTTCATACCACACATCTGAATTAACAGAGACCAGCTAAATCAATAAAGGGTTTATGGCATGTAACTCACCATCAACCTTGATTTTTTTGGTTGAGCCTATTCTAGCAAAAATATCCCTTGATTACATCTACAAATTTACAATTCCATTATAGTATTACGTATATTAATATATATATCAATTAACACACAAATGGACTTTGATCGATTAGCCATGATTATGACAGAAAACTACCAGCAATACAAAAACATAAATTATTTTAGGATATTCTTACTCTGTAACTACAAATTAATGTTAGCATCCTCCTCATGTTGTAGCTACTGAGCAATCTCAAACCATTTTGATCCTACATTTTGATGCAAGCCTTCTTTGAAAAGGTCATTTGACGTGTGCCAATTATTGTGTTCAGTGTGTTCCAGGTTTGAATGAACGTGAATGAAATACTAAAAAACGTATCCAAAAGTTGCTCAAAGTTGCTCTCAATAGTAACTATTGAGAGCAACTTTGAGCAACTTTTCACCCTCATAGGAGCATATTGTTATAGTAATGCTATATCCAGCAATGTGTTGTGTGCTGGGATGTTCTTTGGATAGAATGATAAATTTGCACATCTATCATTTGTCAGCCTGAAATCCCTAAAGTCGGTGAAATGATGAGGCAGAGATGGGATGCAGAAATGCATGCTTAGTCTAGATCAGCGGTTGTAAACTTACTTTCTAGCCAGTGAACGATAAAAGAAATTTGTTTCCTGCGATGCAAGTACATTAAAAAAACACATTGCTTCTTTTGTGGGAAAGCATGTAGGTGACCTCTTAAAGCACACCTGAGAGCCATTTTAGGCACCCCCCTTCAGTTTGAGAAACCAGTGCCTACTCTAATTTTATGCCTCTTCTTTCATTTCCCTGTCTACCCAACCTTCAGTCCCTCTCAGTCACCCTTTGCCTCTCCTGCTTCTCATTTTCTGTGTTTTCTTCTCTCCTTGGATCAGTCATGAATATTCATGAGGTTGTTATTTGCATTGCTGGCTCCTGAAAGAGGCTGAGTACACAAAGGTGACAGCCATCAACCTCGGAGGCGGCGGTGTTGAGAGATGAGAGAGAGCGGATGAAGAGGGAAGGAATAAGTGGAGATGATAGAAAAAGGAATCAGAAAGAAACCGAAAAAAAAGTAAAAGTGAAAGGAGACAAAAGTTTTATGAAAGCATTTGCATTCCTACCTCAATGTAAACTGTTCCGTGTTTGAGTGTGTCTTCATGTAGATACCAAACGCTACTGTCTTGCCGAGCCGAACCGGGCTGGGTGGCACCAGAACCTCCACATTTTCATCCAGTCTCAATCTTTCTCCTTTGGCAGAAACTGGGCCCATAGTCATTACCACAGACCCAGCTTTCAGCATGTCCTGAAGACCCCCATCTAGGAGAGGGCTCCACTGTCCCCCAAGGCCCATACCCAAGCCTCCAAGAGGCCCGACGTTTGCGCTCTGAGCTCTCCATGGCTCATTAACAATGGAGGGACACTCTTGACCAGCCCCTTCCACTGGTATAATTGAGTAATACACATCCACTGATGGCAGAGTCACTTCAGGAGGTCTTTTTCTCACTTGTGGTGGTGTAAACCAAGCTGGGGGAATCTCCAGACGGACGACACAGATGCCAGATGGGCCCATGAGGCGGCAGCCTGCCGAGGGTGCTGCTTCACTGGTGTCCCGGATGGCCAAGGCTCTGACACATGGGAGGAGGCCTGGCGGAGGTGGATCAGGCTCGTCCCAACGCCGCCCTACTAGGTAAAAAAGTACCTGAAGACAAAACAGATATATCATAAAGGATAAATTAGTGGATGGACAGCTAGACATCAAGATACTTGCCAAAACTAAATTTAAGAACTAAACATTCCCTTCTACAATGCCAGTGCCAAAAAAAGTCAGCAGAAATGATTAATCATGTTTAAACACCTTGCTAAATGACAAAAATGGGTGGAAAATTGCAAAGAAATAATGCTGTAATAAAATTTCATTCCATACAGACAGATTTCTGTATTTGCACTGATCAATATATTCTTTACAGCTGCACTAATCAATAACAAAGGATCAAATTGCTGTACGTAATGTGAAAGATGTTGCTCATAGTGATAAACCCAGAGAGCATTATCAACTGATTCTGAAACCTCTCAGCTCTGTAGAGTGTTTTTAATAGTTTGGATTAGTTTATACCTTTTCTGACAGTGGCAAACAAGGTTTAAGTAGTTAATAATGATCACATACTGAATAATACATGAACAAATAGACAAATGTATGAATTGATAGATGAAAATAATAATCTTTTGAATGGATCATTCTTTTTGTATGGGATTTGCATATTAGGTATATGCAAAGCCTAAAACCATGTGTGTATGAGCTGCATTAGAATATTTATGAGTTAAAAATCCAACAATAAACTACCAATACCTGTATCCAGGGACGTGTTGAACCCACTTTTGGCACCACCACTTGACCTTTGACTTTCCAGTTCAGAGTCACCTGGTTGGTGGTCAGCAACAGATGTGGTGGTGGACCCTGAAGCAGATCCACTGGGATTGGCTGCTCAATGCTCAGGTTTCCATAGCTGCAATTGACGCTCGGCAGGGATTGTGGGGCAGCAACGCCTGGTTCCAGTTGGTGGAGGAAGAAGGGCTCGGTCCGCAATGATAGGCTGCCGTTTCGCATAACCTCCTGATTGGCTTCCCGCAAGAAGAACGCGGAGTCAGCACCACTTAGCTGGCATTGGACAGGGAGGTAGGTGGGGAGGGAGGAGGAGAAACGGGGCTGGGAGGAGTCCGGCCCTCCTCCTGGTCCAACTCCTGCTGTTCCTGCTTGGCTGTCAGACACTGAGAAGAGAGGAAAGCCGGAAAGGAGGAAAGCAGTGTAGAAAAAAGCAGCAGGTAAAAAAAAGAATGATGACAGAGAAGAATAGAGAAAAAGAGAAGAAAATATGCAATATAATCATAAGACATCCATTTTATATGTATAACAGACGCAGTGCCTAAACTTGCAATGCGTATAGTGTCATTTGTAACTGAAATCCAAAACTAATCCTCAAGTCAACAAACAGTGTGTAAATCAAAGACTCATTGACCTGTGAAATGCATTTTTATTGGGTGCACACATCTATCAGATTATTCACATGAACTCACAGATGCATCACAATACGCTGACACAACATACACCAGAGTACATGGTGTTCCTTAAGGAGAAATGAGCATAAACACATTAGCTCTCAGTTGTGTAGACAAGAGTGATATACTCAGCACCACACAGGGCTCTACATTAATGCAGAACATTTTTTGATCCCCATTCGAAAAGCATTACACCAGCATATATCAAAAATGACATATTGCTCTTTAGCAGTTTATTTCCATATATTTATATTCAGTTTTTATTCACTTCCTGTTGTATTTGCTAGACATTTCACAAAGATGGGAAAATTGCAGTCTGGGATTACCGAGGTTTTGGTGCAGTATTTCATTTCCAAAGAGGACAAGAGGTGAGTTTCAGTGACTGTGCTGCGATGGAAGGGAGTTTTGATTATCCCCCATCACTCAGTATTTGTTATTCATCTGCTGTTTGGCTTGTCAGCAGTATATTGTGCAAGGCACAGAGCAACTTATTGTACCCTTAACTGAATGTTAACACTAGGCGCAATTAATTATACTGAAGTTTACTAATGTTCAGGAAGAACTTTTACAGCCATGGGTTGGGGTTCAGTTACTATAAAAAATGCCATAAGTTTCCACTTAAAGCAGCTTAGTATAAGTGACAGGTTCCCACATAAACACAATATTTTCAGATTTTCTGACAGATTTCTGTGCTTTTCTCACTGGTTTGAAGTGGGTGGGGCTCAGGTGGAAAACTGTGATGTCACCTCCTTCTGTGCACCTTATCACGATTTAGCAATTGATTCAGCGATACATTCCAGTTGAGGGGTTGTTTGGCTGCTACAAATAAGTAAAGATGCTTGTTTACTTATTTATTTATTGGTACTTTGATTGAGTCCATTCCATTGCTAAGCAGAAGAAGAAGTTAAGTTTGATGTGTTTGGCCAAAAACTAAACTGCTGAGAATAGCATACAGATACAGACAGCTAATGAAGACTACGTTTCTACAGTCTGTGAGTTACGAAAAGTGGATAACAGGCTAGCCACCTATTTTTTTTTAAACATTTATGGAGGTTTGACTTGTGTAGTGCAGTGTGTTGAACTTTGTATTGGCATGGTGCCCACCAACAAAAGAAATAAAAATAGTGTAGTAAAAACCCCACAGAGAAAAAGTATAAAATGGTGCATTTTTCTATACAACAATAAGACAGACGGATTTCCATTTTAACACACCAAGGACCCAGCGCTGGCACAAACAAAACACACATACAGACATGGGTTAGTGTAGAAATGTGTATGTGTGTGTGTTGTGTATATCCTTGTGTCCTAGGGTAGCGGAGTGTGAAAATATAATGAGGGTGGGACAGTGTAGCGCTGTCTGGGGCAAGTCATACCGAGGCAACTTCACAAAAAAAATAATAGCAGAGAAATAAAGTGATACCTCAGTGCAACATGAATAAGCAGGCTGGTTTGGTTATGGTGCGTGGGCGCGCAAGGATACGTTTAGAGTAAGAAAGACAGGCAGAGGGGCGAGAGAGAGAGAGAGAGAGAAAGAGAGACAATAGAATACAGAAAAGAATAGGGAGACAGAAGAGGAGAAACTAAAAGGAGAGAGACGAAAAGGGAAACACAAGTGGAGAAGATGGAAAAAAGTGTACACATAGTGCAGTCTGACAGATTGGAGATGCTGGCATGTTTAATGCTACACGGGATGACTGCATGCACATCACTATGAATGACATCAACTTGTCTCCAGTCGAATCTTTGTCCTTAAAGAATCCAAGCAAACTTTTGGAATAGATGAATATTTCCTCCAGCACTAACACTGTGTACTGTACAGTGTCAGTGAAGCTTTGGAGTGAAAGTTGAAGAAAAAGAAAAGAACAATTAGACTAGCTATGTTAAAATCCATTATTATCCTGAGTAGTATTGGTCCTCAGCTGGTGGTGAGGCAAACTTTTTTGGGTCACGAGAAGATGTCAGGAAAACACATTTCTTTCATATTAATAGAAGCCAAGCTGCTTTGGTTTAATAAACACTTAAGTAAAATAAAAAACCCAATAAGGATGATATAAAAATGATTTATGGAGCACTGGAGGTCGACATTATGCACATTTATGCCTGTAGCATGGGAGGTCACTGAATTGGCTAGGTTTTGGAGCATAAAATTGAGAGGTTGAGAGTCACATGCAAAAGAGGCTGGTTGGAATGTAGTCTGAGTCAATTTTCAAATTTAGCTTGTAATCATCCACTGTTGACTGACGCATGGGTCAGGTGGTCAAAACACATCAGCACATTAGCTTCTTTCCTCATTATTATGGGTGTCCTTGAGGTGCAGAGGCCTGCATGTGTGCGTGTGTGTGTGTCCACAGGAGTCTCATGAAGCATATGTCCCAATCTCGTACATGGACCTCGAACAGCTGACACACGAGCAGCAAATAGGACCTTTATCTCAGGTCATATTTTGCTTCTGTATTCATCCATTATCATCATTGTATCATCAGATCAGAAGAATATTTTGTTTTCTTTCATCAACTTGCTGTTACCCTTGGTCGCTTGTTATTTTACTAATTTGAAAATCGACTGCACTCTCCTTCTACTGGATGACATCACTGCGATGTATGTAAATGTAGAAATATAATTATCAGACACGAGAGGCAGACCAATCTCAACTCAAAAGGTGGCGCTAAACTACAAGTCAGGGCTGGCCGTTTGAAATCTGGCATCCAAACGCTGGTATGCCATTGGCTACCATTAAACCTGGCATAGTCCAGATTCCCTGGCATCATTACTTTGGCAACCATCAGCCACAACAGGAGTCCATACCCGCTGTGTCCTGCTGCACTGTGCGTCTGTGTGTGTGTATACAAATGTTTTGTGTATGTGTGTGTGTGTATGTGCATGCAAGTAAGTGTATGTGTTTGTACGACATGTGTACATGTACATATAAGCATCCTTTTGTATATGATCAAGACGGGGACAACACGTACTGTATATATCCTCACGTGTGTGTGTGTGTGTGTGTGCGTGTGTGTGTGTGCATGTGTGTGTGTGTTTGTGGAAAATTGGACAGGAATAAAGCCAGATGTACAGAGATTTGACAAGGCCCATCTGTGATCCTTCTTCCCCAAAAAAGTGCCCACCCCTGCTCTATTTCCAAGTGTGTGTACACACACACACACACACACACACACACACACAGGCAATAATCAAAACACAGTGGAGCGTGTAGGACAGGAAGAAATAGAAATGAGGAAAGACAGCGAGAAGAAAAGCGAGATGGGTTTCGAGTGAGAAGAAGAGATACCATGATTTGATAATGGTATCAGTGCTGCTTGATATTGTCTCAGATTTTTATATTTAATAAGAGACAGGCACAGAAACACATACACACATGATTAGGGCTATCTTTCATATCGTCCTGGTTTGAACAGTCTGCAAGTCTGTTCATGTGTCTGTGTTTAGTAGGATAAACTCAATGAACGACCAGGCTTGTTGCAACAACACAAACAGAACCGTGAACTTGAATATGAACATGTTGACACACACACAATCCAAAGTTCAACTTTTCTGCATGTATACTATCAGTTTCATTTCCAGCAGGTGCTGCATTGGCATGGTCCAGGGTTGCCATGCAATGCCAAAACAGAGAGTGCCAAAATTCTCCAGAATGTTATTCTTGATGTACTGTTGCTCTCAATTTTCCGTAATGTATGACAAGCG
Source organism: Argyrosomus regius (assembly GCA_946959425.1). Lineage (NCBI taxonomy): Eukaryota > Metazoa > Chordata > Actinopteri > Sciaenidae > Argyrosomus > Argyrosomus regius. The sequence continues at coordinate 15,502,300 of OX336890.1, forward strand.
TCAACAAAATACTTTTCTCTCTACTCTCTGCTCCCCTCCATCTGTTTGGTTCTCTTTGCCAGTCCTATTTTTCTTGCTTCTGCTTCTTCTTTTTGTGCTTGACTTGAACAACTATTCCCTGTAAATTCTTTGGTCTGACTATTGAGCAAAATTCCACCAAGCATGCAGTAAAATATTTCTGCTTTTCTACATCTGTCAACCGTTACAGTACAACAAAACGTCCAAAATTGACAAGTGTTTGATGAAAAGCATCAAAACATCAGCTTGCTTTTGATTCATTCAAAGCTTTTATCCACAGAAACAAATTGCCACGAAACCCCTTTAAAAGTATATAATATGGCACAGGCACAGTACAGCGAAGAAAAATCCATCATGGGAGAATTTCCTGAAAAGAATGAACTCCATTGATCACACAGATGGCACGCTATCTGAGAGAGAGACGGAAAGAAATGAGAGGGGAGAGTGAGAGATACAGACAGATACAGGGAGATATATAGACGGAGATGTGTGAGATGTGGAAGAAAGGAAGGACAGCGTGGTGAGGAGGAGAGATAATAGGGTGAAAGAGGATGAAGAGGATGAGAGAGGGATGAGGTTTCTATTTCTGAGCAGAGCATTCATCATAAGCATAGAGTTTATTTTGGTGGTCTCTCTGTCTCTCGTTCTCTCTTGCCCTTCTCTCTCTGAATGTCTGTCTCTGTCTCTTACCCTGCACAACCTCTCTTTACTGGTGTTAATGTTAAATTTTTAAAAATGTTAAAGGGGAACTCCAATGATTCTCCACATAAAGGTCACTTTATTATTACTGCTCAGCCTGTTAAAACAGTTGTATAAAGTCCTCTGTGGCTCTGAAGGAACTTTAAGGCTGAAAAAAAAAAAAAAAAAAAAACACTTGGTCAAAGTGATGGGCTTGAGCTTGGAAACTACAGATTTATAACTAAAAGACTACTTTACAAAAATGGGGATGTTGTGTTTGAAATACATGGCCCAAGACCAAAGGGTCTAATGAGAAAGTGCTATTGTTTCTTAGAATAGTAAGATGTATATCCTGAAGTTTTCTGTTTCAGTTCCTTAGTTTTTGGGTTGCACAAGTAACCTGCTGCATGGATTACTTGAGTACAATGTGTAATGTTTTTCACTACTTTTAAAATCATAATTTGTTACTGACTAGGCCTACAATTTGAATTATATCCAAATGTTTCATCTGAATTTATAAGTCATGCCAAGGATACACAAAGGCAAAACTGTTTTCTTTTGGTGCCCATGATAACCAATTGGGCTGCTCAGACAGGTTTGCATGGTACGGCATGGTGCTCCGCAGCTGGCACATGATCTAGTTTCACTGGCTGATCTATTTTTCCGCACTCCAGACGTTAATCTGGCAAGAGAAATCACTGTACGCCATTGCAGACCATGAACAAAAAAAAAAATGTAGCAGCAGGCACAGGTTTGGTAAGATTTGGGAGTTATTTAGGAACTGAAAATTTGGAGAGAGACAGATTTGGCCCTTTGCAGTGCATTGGGAGAAATCTATACAAATCTTAGAATTTGTGTTTTTAGCTTATGCTTTTAACAGACAAAATTCCTGCTTGATGTATATTTGTTTTGAAAACAAATTGGGGGTCTTTAATACCTTAGTCTTTATCGATGAAATGTGCTTTGTTGAAAGTAGATATTTTCTGATCTCCTCTTTTGATTGACTGCCATTAAGGTCAATAGTTAGAAAGTAACTAATATTCTGTATATACTGAATACTTTGTACTCTTATTTAAGAACACCTGAAGTTTTACTTGTGTAGTAATTTTCAGTAATGTACTTCTACTTCAGTACTGAGTTTCAGGACTCTTTCCACCACTGGATATGGACTGGATTTATGTTAAAAGCTTATTTATGTATAAAGTATTTAGCATGCTGCACCCATTAATAATAATTTACTGGGGATATGTGGCTGTGTAATTTAGATGTATACTGCCTGATTTCATTACAGTGACTCCAAATGGGCCTACACACTGTCAACCATGATCTGTGGTATGATTCAAGACATTTTGGGTAAACAATTTTGGGTAGACAACTGAGCCAGTCTCCCTAGCAGCTTACTGTATTTCTGGTGTAACACATAACAATTTACAGATAGATAGATGGATGCCAATTAGTGGTACAGGGGCTGGAGAAAGTAGGCACACCACCTTACAATATTATGAAACCCAGTGCAATAGCCCTGCAAGAAACTTGCTACAAGAAAATTTGTCATGGATATGTTTATTGATACTGTCTCAGAGAGGTGTTCAGGTGTTCTGAGACATGATGTGTCCAGAAAAACTGTGCATGTCTGTTTTGTAACCTTTATGGACCCTTTTCCCCAACAGTTTAGGACCAGAAGATTTGTCCTCTTTCAAGGTGTCTTTGTTGTTTCAAGCTGCTTTAAAACACACACATATCAAAGTGCTGACTGCCAGACCCCTTTATTCACTGACTAATGATGGCTGCTAATTGGAATTTATCCGAACATGACCAACCTTTGTAGCTGTTCTTGTAATTGTGATTTAAGTTATCTCTGAGTTTGTCCTTGTCCATGGAGTGTTTACAGAATTGTGTCTACCCCTGGTAGAATAATCCCCAATACTCCCACACACACATACACACACCACTTGTTGATTGATGTCCCTGTCGCTGGGTCAGTGGAGTCACATTTCCCCTGATATGGTCCGACTACCATCTTTCTCCTCTGCCGCTAACCCCTACCCCTCATCCCACATGCATGGACCCAATATGACCCATCTCTTTCTATCTGTCTGCCTCTTTTTCTCAATTTCTCCCTCTATACCTCCATATATTAGCTTTCATCCCCTTCTGTTTGTCTTTGGCCTCTCTGTCCCTCCTGTTCAGTTTGCCCCTGTCTTTGTCCTTACACTTCTCCATAGGTGTGATTTAACGGGAAGACAGGGAGACATGTAGTAGCTAATAGTTTCATATAAATCATCTGTCTTCATCAGTTATGTGTTGGCAACGCTCTTGTTGTTGTTGTCAAAAACTATCACTGCCGACAGACAACTAAGATTTTTTTTTCACTTTAGTTAACAGTAACAAAATAAATGGCTTGGATTGGATTTTTTTGGAGATGACAGATGACCACCTTTACTGTGTTGTAAGTCAATGAATGAATGATACTGTTTGCCATTCCACCTTCCACTTCCTTTGCTATTATACTTTGTCCCTCTTTCAATATTTTCCCATTTCCATCATCCAGACTCACCTCTCTTCAATTTCCTTATCACTTTGCCTCACTTTGTCCATTCATTGCATTTCCAGTCTCTCCTTGAGGAGTTGAGGAAAAGGAAGTGAGATGGACTGAATGAAAGACGAATCAAGAAAGGATAAGATGTTGGCTTGGAGGGCATGGAGAATGGTGTTGCAGATGTGAATTTTGTGACTGTGATTCACGTCAGAATGTGTGTGTGTGTGTGTGTGTGTGTGTGTGTGTGTGTGTGTGTGTGTGTGTGTGTGTGTGTGTGCATGTGGGCCTGGGCGGCTGTAGAGGTCATTGCACTTGGTCTCTCAGGGTGTGTGTGTGTGTGTGTGTGTGTGTTTGTAGCAGCACATGCAGGGAAGTGTGAAGAACAATTTCAAATGGTCACCAAGAGAGACAGAGACAGAGGGAAGAAAGGAAAGACCTCTCAGAAAGGAAGTCGAGCAGCACAGACGGAAATGGAGGAGCAGCGTGCAGGAAATGCTGATCTCTTTTAAAAAAAAAAAAAAAAAAAATTTTAATTTTACCCCCTTAAAAAAACAAAATTTTTTTAAAAAAATATTTTTTTTATAAAAAAATTTTAAAAAATTTTTTTTTTTTTTTTTTTTTTTTTGGGAAATTAAATTTTTTTAAATAAAAAAAAAAATTTTTTTTATTATTGGGCGGTGTTTGTTAAAAAGTAAATATTAAGTTTCAACATTTTACAGCATCCTTAAACTTTGAGAATTCCAGGATAGTTGTCCCAAGTCCCAGTTCCAATTACAGGCACCGACAGATCAGGTCTGAGCCCCCTACATCCACATTTCCCAGAACACATGAAGACAATGAGATTAGAGAAGTAACCAAATCAGTCTCTTGTCTTTCTGAAAATGTCTCATATAGGATATGTCAGATATCATTTGGGCTAATGAAGAGATAATGCTGCAATGCTACTTCATCATGAACTGCCTGTTAAATACAAGTGTGCTTACTTATTCACTTTTACCTGAGGAAGACCATCAGACCAAAAAACGTTATATCTGTCATGTCCAGATAAATAAAAGTAGTTTGTTTATTTTCCATCTGTAATTTGGTCTCTACTTTTCTTCTTCTTGTCTCTCTTTATCAGACTAGTTTAGTACACCAAAGTCAGAGTGCTTTGAACAGAGTCATGTGGAGGCACAGCAGGATAACAAAGCACCAGCAGACCTGGGACCAGGCCAGCTGACCACCTGCCTCTTGATGGATCATGGATGCATAAAATGATAAACAAAAGTGGCATGATGAATACTACTTTTGAACATATCTGACTTATTGGTAGGTAGGGGGTATGTCCCCCCAATATTATATTTACCATTATAATTCGTGCCCTGGCGAGTCAGTTGTGTCTTACTTTCATTTTACTGGACTGTACAGTCACTGTATAGCAGCAAGCAGATGTCTGCTAGTACCAGTAGTGGGAAACTCATTGGTATGTTGAGCTTGTTTATTCTAAAATACTTAGACAGTGAAAATGCTTTTGGAATCAGCCATGTCTTCTGGTAAAAAAAAAAAAAACTTTGGGGTTAAAGAATAGGATATGTATTGGGTAATTTTACAATGTACTATTTACTATGTCCAACATTGCAAAACAGAATAAAAACAAAACATTGAAAAATTGATTGGGCATTCATTTATTGTTTGTTCTTGCAATTTGACCTATATTTGATGCAGCTGGTACAAAAACAGACATATCAACTGTTCATTTTGGTAGAATAATATCAGAAATATTCTGAAATTGAGCCAACATTATCACCTGCTGTGTTTCACCCCAAACATGTCAGCCAAAAAGAGTGATAAACAAACAGAGTAGAAGTTCTTTCAATTCAAACACAGTTGTGAAGAAAAGCCCCTGTGTGTGCCAGGATCTCCTGGCTATGAATATGAGGAAGGGATAAATCCATTGGGCCTTGGTGCCATTCAATTCTATCCTTCAGTGGTCCACAGCCAGGCAGCCAACTTGTAAAAGCTGCTTATAAAAGGGGCTAAAGCACTTGCAGCCTCAACCGACTTAATGGACCAATAGGAACTAAGTAGCTAAGGAGAGGAGAGGAGGAGGAAGAAACGATGGAGGAAACTAGGGATAAGATGAGTTTCTTTAGAGGAGAATAGGTCCATCAAAGAAGGGAGGTGAAAAGGAAGGTCAGAGAGAGAAGAAGCAGGGAACTGAAGAATGGGGAAAGGGAAAAGTGAAGGACAAGCTTGACAGGAAGAGGACAGACAAGAAGTGAGTAGGGTAGGTGAGGTGAAGGAGGTGGAGGAAGAGGAGGAGGGTAAAGGAGGATGAGTTGGAAGAGCAAATAAAAGACCAAGACCAGACAAGAGTTAATGGAGATAGATGTGGATAAGCTGAGGAAAGATGAAGCGGCAAAGGAGAGAGCAGGTGAGTGCAAGTCAAAGAGAAAACAGAGGAAAACATAAACCATAAGCATCCGTGTGTGTGTGTGTGTGTGTGTGTGTGTGTGTGTGTGTGTGTGTGTGTGTGTGTATGGGGGGCATTTTATGCCAGCACACTATACTAAAACGCCTTAACCGCGTCGCCTGCGCCTGCATAAAGACTGAAAAATACGCGTCCCATACGCGTGCGTACTGGTACTACTGTACTATTGCGAGTACACCAAATAATGAAGGGTGACGGGTGATAAGTGTCATGCCACGTGCGAACGCAGCAGACGCCTGTGCACACGCTCGTCTCAGTGTACAAATAATTATTTACTTTATGATGACGAATTTTGAGTTTAACAGCTGCTTCGCTTCACAATTCAAGCAGTCCATGTATTACCAAGAGAGACCGATGTGACAGTTTAGGCCATTTCAGTCACACGTGCACACATTCAGGCATCTGAAGCGTTGGCTTTAGTACAATAGTGACACATGCGTTAACGCCTATAGCGTGTGAACGCCTATAACGGGATGTTGAGGTATATCAGGGACTGTACCATTGCTCAGGCGCGAAACTGAGGAAGAGGCTGTGCGCATTTACGCACGAGGTACACTGGATCATCAGGACCTGACAGTTATTCATTTTCTATGTTCTGCAGCCTATCTACACAGATCAGCTGTTCATACGGGATTGTTTAGAAGAAAGCATAACTTATAGATGAATCCCAAGCCCCATCAGAGCTGTCAGGATATTTTTATTTTTAAGTAGCTGAAATTATTTTAGTTTTCCCTTTCACCCTTGCCTTTTTTACGTTTGAACAAAAAACAATAAACAGACCGCTTTTTCCGTTTTTTTGTTGTCTGAATCAAAATCGAAAAAACCGAAATAGCCTAAACTGTCACATCGGTCTCTCTTGGTAATACATGGACTGCTTGAATTGTGAAGTGAAGCGGCTGTTAAACTCAAAATTCGTCATCATAAAGTAAATAATTATTTGTACATTGAGATGAGCGTGCGCACAGGCGTCCACTGCATTCGCACGTGGCACGGCACGAATGACCCCTCGCTATTTGATTTCCACAAACACTACACAGTGTGTGTCTGTACGCTCATGTAGAATTGTACTTAACAGTCACACGTGGTCTTCAAGTCACGTATTTGAGGCGTAGTTCAACCGTCACGTAGGCGTATTCGCAACAACGCGTGTGCAACACGTGACGCCCGTCTGTCCATTCAAAGTGAATGGAATTTACACGCGCACATTAGAGGTTTGATGTCATCGCATAGGCGCTGTACACGAGTTTTTAGTATAGTGTGCTGGCATAAAATGCCCCCCATAGTGTGTGTGTGTGTGTGTGTGTGTGTGTGTGTGTGTGTGCTGTATATGGTACAACACATCAGACCTTTGTGGTTAAAAGGAGTAGCAAGGCATGTGTTGACTTATATCAGCCATTACGTGTGTGTGTATATATATATATATATATATATATATATATATATATATATATATATGCTCTCCACACTCACATACACACACATGCTTGCTGTGACACAGGTTGTGAACATGCGTCATTAGTGGAACATGTCCCAGAGTGGAAAAAAAGAGATAAAGAGGAAAGGAGAAATGAATGACTCAAATAAGGAAGAAGGAGAATAGAAGGAGAGAAAAAAACTGAAATGTAAGTGAACTCTATTGTGTGTGTGTTTGATAAAGAGCATTTTAAATAACGGTCTATAACTGAAGCACAAACAGACTGATAGTTAAAGAAGAAAAAAGAACAGAAACACACAATATTCAGAGAAGACCATGTGTGTACATCCAGCTGTGTAAGTGCATTACAGTGAATAACCAATGTCAAAGGTACCCTGTGGTGTTTTTGATCACTAGAGGTGCAGTAAAGCAATCTTTGATTAGTATTCTGAGTGATTATCCATAATAACAGCTGTTTATTGTGTTTTCTTTTTTTACAGTTGATAACACATATTTCTCTTTACTGAGCATTTTCTGAACTCTTCAGAATGACTCACAAGAGCTAGCAGTGGCATTACACACAACAGCCTAAAACAACAACCGGTAGCATTATAATATTTATAACTATTGTCTTTGAAGTATCTTTTATTAATTAATTTATTTATCTAGCATAAAAGAAGGCCCGACAAAAAGAAGGGCATGTCTTTATCCTGTGCATTGTGCTACCCACAGTATAGTTTTTTGGCTAAATTAAAGTAATTCCACAAACGCAATACAAAACTATTCACAATACACACTGTGCTTGTATAGGATAACTATAGCTGTAAAACTATGGAGCAAATTTACAACTGGAAAATATTCTTTTTACTCTTTGCATGCCCAATCCATCCCTGGCAATATTCTGCGAATATGTCTGGATATAATGCATTCATTGCATCCAAGTGGGAGATCTGATAATGTGGCGAGTGGTCATCTTTCCACCTCCGTGAGGAAAATAATTATTCTATGGAGTTTTTACAATAGTATGTAAACATATCCAAAATGGAGTTATAATACATAATACACAGAGAATTGGTGGTGGTTCAGTTTGACAGAGAAAGCGGTTCATAATTTTCAAAGATGTCAGTCTTTGTGTCAAAGCAATGACAAGTGGTCGGTTTAGTCCACTTTAAGTGATTTTGTGATGACTGCGTGAAGAGTTTTGAAAAAGTGAATGAGTGAGTATTGAGAGATGCAAGGTGCAAATTATGAAAAATTTGGAAAAAAAAAATGGTAAAAAAAAAGTAAGTGTCACTCAAAGAAGAAGACTGCAAGTCAATGTAAGCAGGGACAGTTTCAAAACATTCAGGAACTCTTGAAACCACAAATGTTTAACACATATTCATTGAGCTTTGTTGTTGTTGTTGTGCCTTGATGATACACACAATGTGATTTCCTGAAAAACTTCATTCCTAATGAAAGCTACATGTTACCCTTAACAGAAATGCATCCTGTTACACTGGGGAACATTTATCTTCGACTATCTGATTGCAGCTGATTGATTTCCACTCAAACTAAATGCCACCATTCCTTAAGGCTGTTATTTTGAGGCTTTTTTAAAAGGTTGAGAGACATTTACAGTAATTGTTGTGTTAACATGGCTGTAGCTATAGTTACTTTACAATGACAAAATTCTTTTTATGTTCCAGCAACAATCTGCTGTTATTTTAACTGTCAGCTTAAATCAAGTAAGAATGGACACAATTTATGAATAAGATCTAGGTATCTTTGTTTATTACATAAATTATATTATCCAAGTTGTTATATATAGAATATGCAATAAAGAATATCTACATCACTTTGTTTCTGACTATTTGCTGTTGCAAGTTATACAATGTAAAATACACGTAGACCCAAATCAAAATGATGCAGCAAAATAAAGAGTAAACGTACTTTCACTAGTCTCATTAGACCAGAAACTGCAGCTCAATAGAGTACAGTCTGCAAAAATTCACATCTTCCTTCCATTGTACAGTATGCCCTTGTAATCCATCTCTAATCTGTTTACAACTCTAATCTGGTTAGGCCAATCTGATTAATGTTCAAGTGTTAATTACTGGAGTATGGTGTGAGCAATCTGATTGATGTACTAATGAGAGGAGGATTATCACAGAGTTGACAGACACCTCTCTCTCTCTCTCTCTCTCTCTCTCTTTTCTATTCTGTGTATCTGCATCACTTCTTTATCTCATTTATTCTCAGTTTTGCTGGCATCTTTTAGCTCTGTTTATCGGAGACTCTTTATCTGTCTTCCGCTCTCTATCTGCACTCGTCCCTCTCTGCCTCACTCCCCTCTGCTGTCATCAGTCTTTCGCTCCCCGTTTATCAGTCTTTCTCTGGCTTATTGGCATCGATCGCTACAGAAGCCACATGAGCACAAACTTAATTAAGTCTGACAAGCACAGGTATTTTTATCGCCGCATCCGAAATGCACCCACTCGTACCCAATGCAAGCATACCAAAAACATAGGAATCCTTCCACACTAGACACACTCAAACAAATACTCAAACCTCTCGTTGTTTTTAATTGACTTTTAGGTGAAAATCATTTGTGCTAATTGTGCCCTTGTTCAACTTTGACATTTTGTAAGTGTGTGTACAATGGGAGGGTGTTGGTAAATGTCAGGTCATATTAAGCCCATATATAGCACACAAACAAACACATGTATATCCGTAGTTCTAGACCTTCCATTCACACCATTCCCTGCCCTTGAGCGCCATTACATTTAACCTTCAACCTGCATTAACCTTAACCTTAAAATGATCGTTTAAGGTGGTGATGACTAATAAATATCCTCACTGTTACACTGTCTTCACCTTTTCATGTTTGTGAGGTCACACACAGACACACACATATCTTCATCATCGACTTCCCTAAGGTCACAGCTGCGTCAGTCATGAGTTCTTTATGTAGAGGTGTGAACTAACATTTCATATTCGCCTGTCTCACGTTGATCCTCTGTCTCTCTCTTTCTGTCTTCTATTCTGAAGACATTTTCAAGTCAAGGTCCATTGTTCAAATGTTCAATTTTCTCACCTTTATATTTATTTATTCTATTCTCCCTTTGCCCAAATTTCTGTTTTATGTCTCCTTCAGATTTTTTGTTTACGTGTGTGTTTGCAGCTGTGTGTGCATGTGTACATGACAGATTACAATTTTAATTAGCTAAGGGGTTGGCAGTGTACATGTGTGTTTATGTGAATGTGTGTAAGTGTGAAAGTAACAAGCTATGAGTGTCAGCTTTGGGAGGTTTGTATTAATGAGTACTCAATCTGAGAAAGGTCACTTATATAATCATAAATCAAAAAGACAGCAGAAAGGAACACCTTCCTATGTAACCAATATTATTGAGCGCACCATATAAAATACTATAGCACTTAAATAAGGATATTTCTTCACTTCTTAACTTCAGTCTAACTTTTCACTGTTATATTTTATATTTTGCTTTTATGTTACAGTCTATTTCTAGTATAATTAAGTGACTGTTACGCTCTCACAATACTGAAAAAGCAGTTTACAGTTTAAGTGTAATTCTTTTTAAAACATGTACAGCATGTACTGGAGACACAGTGGCACAACAAGTAGAGATAACAGTCTTTCTCCATCTCTTGCCACAGGTCACTCTTGTGTCTAATTGTAACATCGAATAAAACAAAATTAAAACCATTAAAAAAGGAAGCAGTGCGGTGATCCAATTGTGAATAACAGACAAATTATTTTTATGAGTGCAGTCAAATTGGGGCATGCTGTGTCCTCCACACCACCAGTCGACTTTCAATTAATCCCTCAACCCTCTCCCTCATCAACCACCCGCTCTCTCCCACCGTCTACACTCTTTTTCTTCCTCTCTCCATGGCCCTGATCTCAACATTTCCCATAAAGCAGAAACACCATAAAAATCAGATTTAAATTCTAAGGTCAAACATCTGAATATGAGACAGAACAATTGTAGTGGGAGGAGAACTATTAGAGTGGGTCGGTCACATCAGACTATGGTCACAGGTTATCACATAGTGAGCTTTACAAGACAGAGAGGGGGATGTAAGGGGCTGTACTCATGAATGGCATGTTTTAACCTCTTTACTGTACAACAAACTCTTGTCTTTCTTTCAGCCTTTAAGCCAATCTGACTTTTGAAAGTCGTTCTGCATGAATGATAATGATAATGTACCTACAGTAATATTTTGTAGCATTTCCCAGAAAGAAAATGGTGCAGTTCAGCTCAGTACAAACTCCTGAGTCTAATTTTTCACCTTGAAGAGTTTTTAGCATTTCCATCACTGAACAATGTATTTTTATCTTCCAAATGTGATTGATTTTCTATCTCAAACAAGTTATAAGTCTGCAAGTTGGTTTTAATATTGGACTTATATTAACTGAAACCAGATGCTGTCTGTACTGTAGAAAAATGCATCCATCACTCTAAAACTAAAATGTGAATTACAAAAAATCTGAAATTACTGGGCCTGATATATATCGACTGATATAATGCATCAGTGAAGAACAAGCAGAAGACACTGCATTTAGATTTCTTATTTGTACATAATATAATGTAATATCTTATGCCATGATAACAACTGTTTCACTAATGAGCAACTATTTTGGCTTTGCTCTATAACAACAAGCTCTCGACTCTGTTTCTGGTCTCAAGAACTGATTCATGTTCACATGGTGTTTTTATTTGTTAAGCGATTATAATGCGGCTTTGTTTTTCCATTTGTTGTGCTGTCTTGTGTGATCCTACTAAACTCAGCCTGAAAAACTAATTTCTCTCTCAGCATGAGAGGTTTTGATATAATGAATACAAAGAAGCTCATAAGCCTCTAATTGGATAAAATATTAGGTGAAACAAGGAAATATGACACGCTTTAAATTATTATACAAGTTTTGGAGGGTACTGCAGCATGTTTGTGATGTTAATCAGCTATCGAGGTTGGGAGCGAACACCCACCAGATGCTGGTGAGATGCGGCTGTAAATAAGTCTGCCTACTCAACTAGTGACTTTGGCAGGCGGCCAAACATTATTTGAACGTAGTGTGCGTATGTATGAGTGTGTGTGGAGATGAAGTCGTAAGTGGCTGGTTAAAAACCCGGGTTTGACCAGCCACAGCAGTGTGTAGACAAAGACGCAAGTTCCTTGTTTGAGCAGTGACAGATGTAAATTGAATTAATACAGATCAAGAGAAGTAGACAGAGAAAGGAATCAAAGAAGATGGCAGCATTAGGTAGTGAATGATGCTTTTTCAGGGAAATAACTTTCCTGCGTGATGCTAAGCGTGAAAAACAAAAATTAAACAAAGGGGAAAAAGGTGTGCTGCATAGATAATAGACTGCTTTTAACAGTACACACCCACACTGCTTCCAATGGGACTCACTGTTCAACCTGGCCTCTTTATAAAAGGTTCTACACGCCCTTCCCTTCTCCTGTTGCAACTGGGACAGGAGAAAGAAGTGGCAGAAGACTCCTTTTACCCTCTTCTCTCGTTTTGCTTTTTGTCCATGACACCTGTTTTCACCTCCTCAAATGATATTTACGTTTCACTAAGTGTACAGTCTACACCATCCACTGAACATATCAAAATAAGATGGACAAATGATTAAATGTGGCAGAAAATGGGTTAAATAATTATCATAATCATTAATGATTAAAACAACAGAGCTTCGTACAAAGTCAGGACACTCTGTCATTGTCCCTAGCTCTCAGGCAATGAAACGCCGACACATACTGATCAAATCAGAGCTTTGCCAAACTCTGAAAGCATAATTTTTATTTTTTCCTCAACCTCCCTTTAACAAGAGACAATTCCCTCACATGGGTCTTTTACTGAAGCATATTTTGCATATATCGTGATATGTTCTATTTTAATCTACTCTTATCTCCTCTAATTTCTGAGGTTGTTCAGTTTGACAGAAATTAGTTAACAGTCAGCTAATTCATCCATCATCATCGCTTCTACCTGTCGTCACATCTCAATCATTTTGAGGGATTGACCTATTCGTACACGCACGCACACACACACACACACACACACACACTTATAAAGTCATACCTATGCATATATTCAGGAAACCATGGACTGGAATACAAATCATGACCCCTGTTGCTTGTCACCGGCTGATACATAAGAAATAGATGCAGTCTTTGCCGTTCCTTCTCTAAAGCAGAGCCTGGAGCCAATTTTACTATTTTCCATGTTTTTCATCCACTCAGCTGGAGCTGGTTGCTGCCACACTGGTGGCATTTTAGACTCATCTTTGATCATCTAAAGTAATGTATTAACAAAGTCAGTTGTTCTATGTTGTGGCTAGTTTTAATCACTGCATGTATCTGCACTTTTGCGGCTGGTTCTTCTTTCCTTATTATTTATTGCTGTGGGTTTTCTCTCACCTACATTTTCAATTTTGCAAAGCAAGCAATAACCCACATTTGCTCCTAATATAAATGCTTTTATTATTACTGAACTGAACATAAACCTTTGAGTACAATCAACCCTATATATTACACTCAGGATTCAAATTACAACCCAAGTGATTAACTTGCTAACTGATGCTCATTTAATTAGCATGCATGCCAGTTGCAAATGTTACTGCGAGGGGGTCTTCATCCTCTCTCCCCTCCTTCTCTCCTGTCCACACTGCACATACACATTAATAGCAGGCTTCCCATTGTGTAGCTCACTTTTCAGTAATTTAGCTTACTAACATATTGGTTGTTGGTGCACTTTGGTTTCTGTGCTGCTGACTGTGCAGCGTCAAGCCAGGGGGGACTCTTTAGCCCATTGCTGAGATTGATGGCGAAGTTAGAAATTATCGGAAGAGGTGTAACAAACTAATCATAAACCCAACTGGTGGTAAGAGCACAAGATAATTTAGATGTACATGAGTTAGAAAAACATTTTGACTGTATGCACTTACCATGGTAAATAAAATAAGTTAGTTTGGTTAGATAAAGTGCTGTAGGTAACTTTCTGTAGCTGTTCCTTCAGCTGATCTCATCTACTTCTACTTCAATTTGTGACTTCCTTATGCTGACATCCACTGGTACATAAGTGTGGGCGGAGAGCGGTAGTTACATCAGATCCTGTAGTTTGTAAACATTATTATTTCCTATATACACAACCATTCCTGAGTCTCAGGCAGGTAATGTTGTACCTTTTTCCAACACCCCCTCCTCCCCACTCTGTGTTGGCCCCAGCATTACAGTCATTAAACTTCATTATAGGGACAGTTGGTGCTTACACAGAGGTGTGAGCGTGTGTGTGTGCTGGGGGGTGGATGGGGTCCAGTGTGAAGGATGGGGTGCCACTTGCACTTTACTGTAGTCAGCACACACACAGACACATTCACATTAATGTGTATAGAGTCCCATACACTAACAAAACAACCAAACAAGCTCACAAACACAAACAGGGTTGATTCACTGTTGTAAGGTTACACCAGTGAGGCAGTGTCTGTGTTTACTGAGCCACATTTGACCTCAACACTGTTCTAATCATTAAGTAGTTTTGTTCAAACACTATGATGAATGAGAATGTTCTAAGAAAGTGCAATAACACTTTAAGCGAAAATAACAACATGAATTTTTTAATGCAGCTTTGAAGTTTTTACAAATGTATTGTGACTCTTAAGTTATAGTTCTGAGCGATTATGGCTATTCTAGTTTAGTTTTAGTTTAGTTTAGTTTATTTCGAACATGTGCGAGTAACACACGACAGTCTATGGTTTCTGTCTATGATTTCTGACCTTTGCTATAGACTTTGGAGGACCAATTTTGAAATCAATACAATTGTTTTTAGATCAATAAGTTGTATCAAATCATTTAGTTTGTAAAAATACAAGGTAATAAGCAAGGTAATGTACAGTGAGCAGGTCATTGTTGCATGCAAACCCCATCAGGGTGATTCAAGACCTTCCTGGATCACCCCGTCAGGGTTTATTTGACTCGTTGTACATTATACCTTACGTGACACACACGTATGTTGTATCCTATACTTATATGAAATAAAGTATCTAGCTAGAGAGACGTTCTGCACTGTGCTTCACTTCATCTTTCTTTATTATTCTCTTTTCACTTTGCAGCTACTCGCACATCACACTACTGTGTCCTCAAGCACCCTCAGTCTGCTTCTTAATGCAACAACAACACAGACTATTAAAAGTTTATCAGCGACACTTAATACTTGTACAAAGGTGTTGAGTACATTATAATAGTGCTATAAACTACTGACATATAAGTGATGTGTTACCTCTTCACCAATCATTGCCAGGACTCCCTTGAAAAAGAGATTTTTAAGATTTCCATTAAACGGTGTTCAAACATTTCTGATTGAAATGTTTGAACACCGTTTAATGGAAATCTTCATATTACCAAGTCTGTAAATCAGTAACTGATATAACCCCCTAATGTTCTTTAAATATGAGAACCAGCTGACAGTATGCCATACACATCTATCTTAAAACTCTTCATCTTAAGAAAGGTTAGCGCACACTTAGACAGACAGACGCACAATCACAGATAAATGTGAAAACGCGTGACAGATGTCACAGTCACACATGCACACATGCACACATTTCAATCACACGTTGCTCTTTCTAAGAGCTAACCTTTTCTGGTGTGTGCCAGAGACAGAGATCACTCTCACTTGTCTCCTCTCTGTCTCACCTGCAGGTGTGATGATGTCACGTAGAAGTAACACCTGTTTGATATTAAGTGTAACTCTGTGAATGTGTGTGTGTGTGTGTGTGTGTGTGTGTGTGTGTGTGTGTGTGTGTGTGTGTGTGTGTGTGTGTGTGTGTCGTGGCCACTCTGACTGCCAGATGCTGCACTGCTGTGATGACTGAAGAAGAAGTGACACAAACTTGAGATCACACCACATTTGTGCACGCAGATGTTTTTACTCCTGAGCTAATGCTGCAGCCTTTCTGAAAATCGAGGAAAAGACAAATCATGGTCTGGAGACTGACTGATAAAATTCAATAGATTAAAATTCCAAAACATTTTATCATCATAAATAAACAAACATCAATAGAGACAGATTGAGATAAAGGTAGAGTAGATAGTGTGCGCATTTACATTACGTGCTTATGCTGTTTGTATGTCTGCTTGACTGTGTATGTGTTTTTGTGTGCACGTGTGTGTAGTGGGGGGGTGACATTGAGCAGACAGTTGCAGTGGGATGAATGTATAAGTGATGGCTGATTAGCATAAAGCTCAGGAAACCAGCCGTCTCCACCTTTATTGCTTCACTCTGCATTCATTTCACTTCGACAGTTGCCAGTTCGCAGCCAAACATAAACAAACATTAATAACCCAAAGGCTTTTCTCCACCTTATTTTAATAATGCTCTGTTATTCTTTCCAACAATATTTATACTTGGGAAGAGTGAGTTGGGAGCATGACTGAAAACTGCAAATTTCATGACTGGGGAGTTAAGATGGGGGAAGGGCAACATGTCTAAATTGGAAAATCCTAAAAAAAAACATCGGCTGCACTCTAACAAACTCTGACCATCAACGGGGCCTTGGGCAATGCAAATATCCCCCAACTGCTGTAACCTCCAGCTAATAACAGGGAGCACTCCAACCCTGCCCGACACGGTCTTTCCATAAAATGATGAATTGATGTAAAATAGGGTGATGCTGAATATCAACATGTCAAGTTTTGCTGCTTGTCGTTGGGTTCCTCTCTTTTATTGTCTTCTTGACTTTCCTTTAAACCATAAAGTACAATCTGACCAGTCACCCTGCAGCACCTGTAGCATATTATTGATCTAATCCACAGGTAGGTTTTGGATTGCCTAAATCACATTAGATGCTTAAAATGTGTTGATCTCTCACTTTGAGGCATTTCTTTGCATTTCTGCAACATGCTGAACTGAGAAAATCACAGAAACAAGTCTTACCCAGACTACAAAAAGATTATCATTGCTATTTGCCAGCTCCACATCAGCGCTCTTACTATATGCCATGCTAATAACCTTACAAGCAACAGCAGAGTAACATCATTCCACTCAAAGTCTACCTCCAATATGTATAACCTAACTGTGCTGCAAGAGAAGAGAAGAACAATGTGCAGTATGTACCCATTAAAAATCCATCAAAAAAAAAAAAAAAAAAGACAAGCAGACTGGTCGATATGTCATATATGATTGTGTTACACATATTTCTCTTTAGAGCAGAGCTTCTATCTATTTAATGTATCTATACAACAAGATTAACCTTTTGCAGAACTCACAGACAACTGTCAACACACCAGGGTATAGATTTTTCCCTTCTGTCTCTTCTGTTACTTCAAGACATATTTCTGAGTTACAAAACTCCAGTGAGTATGATTTTCAAAGGTGATAGGTCTTAATATGGCCACACGATATTTTGTCTGTTACGATTACTTGTCCTGTCTTGGAGAGACATGACAGATTTGTTGGTTCCCGACCAATCGTAGCTTGCTGTCTTTCACAATAGGGACCAACTTTTGGGAACAATTATGTAAACAAACAATGGAGGTGTGTAAGATGCTAGCTGTCCTGTGTTCAGAAAAGCCTAAAAAAAAAGGAAAAGCAACAGAACAGATATCTTTCCTCTGATTCACAGTTCCTTCTCGCAGCACCAACAACATAATTCCTCTCACACGTCACCCTGTGTACAGCTGCTTTTTGTGTTCCTGTTGGTCAATGTTGGGAACACTGTCGTGGACAGCAAAAAAGATTTCTAACATGTCTTTTGATGCAGCATCGGCTGCCATCCACTATGATAATGTATTTCGGGTTGGGCTATTATCTGGTGGATATCGTCTATTGTGTATGATTCATAATTTGACTTCTGGTTATTATTTTTATTTGGCTATACTTCAGAAATTTGTTCAGGATAATAGTGATTGTTCAGACCTTTTATAAACTGTTCTTCAAATCAACAAACCACTTTCAACTACACTTGAAAGAACATTGTGACTCCGTTTTTTTTTTTTTTAGCAAACCATGGTTCACTTGTTTAATGTGCACCCACTGTTTTGTGGGTGCCCTTGGTTGGTGTACAAGCACAGAGTCTTTGAACCATGCACTTCCTCTTCCCCTGTTTTGTTTCATGAGGAAGGAGGAGGTAGTAATGTTACACTCCACCATTTTGTTGTCACTCTTACTAATTAAAGTTGGCCCAAATGTGACTTTGAATGTGTATTATAGACCCTGTGTAATCACTGATAATCTAATCCAATGCTAGAGATCCATGTGTGTTACATAGAGTTCATTAAATAAGAGCTACGCTAGAAACTACATACTACCTCTAGATCATATCAGCCTAAGAAAACAAAAGGAACTCTTCCTCTTCCTTTGTGTAACTTTCAGTCTTTTTTGGAAGTGGTTATCACTACTTTTGTCTCTTTTCATGCTCTCATCCGGCATCTTTCCTGCATTAGCACAGCTAAAGCACCTTCTAAGAGGATACCTGCAATAATCACATACCACCAACGTACCTGTGCCTTTCTCAACCTGTCTCTTTCTCCCTTTTCCTCAACAGCTCCTCTTGGTTCTTTCATTTCAAACTGCCTCCCTACCTCTCTTTTTTTACTTCCTTTTACTTCCTCCTCCTCACTGTCACATCATCCATCTCTTTGTTTCTCTATCTCAGCTCCTGTCACACCTCCTGCCTTCGCTCTCCTCCTTCCCCTGTTTCTGCTGGTAATCCTACCCTATCTCGCAACAACAAGCTGGTAATCCTACCTTTCCTTTCACGCACGTTCATGCACACACAAAAGGACACACATGCACAAAAGGATACGAACACATGCACAGGAACACATACTTGCACGCAGGTGCAAACCAAGACAAATTCACAGGCAGATACTGTCACAACAACACACACAATCACACCTACGTACAAAGTCACAAATACAGGTAGATACACAGTGTGCATTCACTGACACAAAGATCCGACCACACAAACACACACACATACACACAGTACTTGTGTTGTCAAGGTATCAGATATTATGAAGAAACAACACAATTTCTGATTGGCTTAGAGACTTGTGGACTCAGATACAGGAAACTAGCTATCAGTAATTAAGGTAATTGGAGAATGCCAACCGCTAATAAAAGCCTGTGTGTGTGTATGAAGTGATAGAACTCAACACACCTCGGATATCTTTCCCCTTCTTTAAAACAATTAGGCCACCAACCTACTCAGTTTCTGAGTGCAAACCTTTTAGCTTCTGCACTTGTACACTTGACACAGACTTTACTTGGAGTTATTTTAACCAATTTTAGCTAAGGCAAAGCCTGACGATGTTACGCCATGACCCAAATGTTTCAACAACAATATTTAATCTACATATTAGACCAAAATCTTACAATTGTATTATATTCACTTCTGAAATATATCTAATATTTGATGATATTATTATTTCAGGTCATTATGGAGTACTCTATTAGCATTCTTGCTAAGAGCTAGGTGAGAAGATCAAAATTATTCTCATCATTGTGTTGTAATTTGAGCAGTAGAAAGACTATAAAACCAGTTTATCTAATGGCTTACATAGGGAAGTTTTCATTTTTAATTTATCAAAACAAATCCTCTCAGGAACGTAAGAATGTTGTTGCTAGTAATCGCAGAATATCTCTATCATGTCTATCAATTTATTCCCACTAACCATACAGACACACTGCAACATAACATATTATTAACTTGAAATCTGCTTTATAACTAGATCACTGACAGTAAGAGAGCTCTTCAAAAGAATGATACACACACTGAGCCGCAGATATCGCCCTTTACACACACACATAGTTTTAAATTATTAACAATAAGGATCTGAAAGAAGAGGGAGAGAAAAGGAAGGTTAGCCATTGTTTCTGCTAAATGATTCAAAGGCAATTTATTTCTCTTTTGTAGAGAGAGAGGAAGACGGAGACATGGACATTTGTCTGGTTCCTTTTTACTGTCCTTCACATGAACTGTAAACTGATTTAAGAACTAAAGAACTATACCATGTGTACTGTAAGTGCGCGTGAAAGTGAAGTGACTGGTGAGCTCCCATTTGCCTTTTAAAGCTGAGCTTATGCTGAAATAACTCATAAAATGTTAATGAATGTGTAAAGGAAGGCCTTCAGTGGCTACAGCTGTGAAGCGATTTGTGTTTTTACCATGGTGTTAAGACTACTGTTTCATCTTTGTCTTAGAAGCCCCATGAAAGCTGCAAAATGTGCTCTGTCATCATACAACAAAGGTTTGTAAATTGTCTCAACTCCCCTGTCTCACCATCGCTGGATCAGGTCGCTCTGGCCTCCTGGAGTGTTGTTATTGGCTGTCCTCTAACTTCTAACCTCGACAGATCACATCCACACACAAGCATACATGCACAAACCATGCTTCTGTCTTTCTATGTGTTTGAGTGTGTGTGTGTGTGTGTGTGTGTGTGTGTGTGTGTGTGTGTGTGTAAAAGACACTTGCCTTGCCAATGACCTCACAGATGAGGGCTGGCAGGACACACACAAACACACACACACACGCATACACATACACACTCTTCCAAGATCTATGGACCCTCAGCAATAGAGGACACAGACATTCAACTATTAGCTATTTGACAAGATTTATGAACAAATGACGCATCGCACTTTCTCCACATTATAATTACTTAAGATCCTTAATTTCCTGCTGTATATTATAAGCTCTACTGTCTGACCCCAAACATATGGTGAGGGAAAGTTTGAATGTGGAGCAGCTGGAAGGTCACTGACAATCAAAAAAAAAAAAGGTTTTATTCCAACCTTCACCTTAAATAACTGAGCACAGAGAATAGAATGAGACTGTAATAGATTTGTGTTGCCCAAATTTTTCCGACTGTGATACATATCTAGACTTATTAGCTTCATAAATGAAAGTTGTGTGTATTTCTGTTGTGTATTTACCAGGGAAATTGGATGTTTTGTGAGTAAATTTAGTCTCTTTTTTTTTCATTTTAGAAAGGAGGTCTGGCAAGTTTGTGTCCAAAGTGTTGATAAACAAATGTCTACCAGTCCCCAGGATCTGCTGTAACTTGCTCCATGATCAGAGCTGAAGTGACAATATATAACTGATGGCAGGGGAAATGGATAGTTGCTATAGCAATAGACAATGTATTTAATCTTTCACTTGCTTCTTACTAGTGACTCATATAAGTCAGCCTTAAAGTTGCAAAGGAATAAAAGGTAGAGGCTGTACCATAAAATTACCTGCAATATTTTTGTTTAACTATGTATTTACGCTCCAGATACGCTAAGTTTAAAGATATGTTTAATGCAGATATATTTCATATTAGCAACAGCAGTAGAATTGTCAAGATGAAAACTGTTAAAGCTAATCAATGTTTCGTCAGATATAAGGGAGTCATTCACATTCCTTCAATAAATAGACACCTTATTAGTGTGCAGGGGCACAGTAATGTGCAGGCTTACTGTAAATAACTAATGTAACATTCAGCTTAGTGCACTGTATGCACTATAAGCAGCTTTCAGTCAGTCAGTACACAACAAACATGAAGCTTAGTCCCATAGCTTACAAGCAGACAGAAATCCCATTATCATCTATCTATCCATTTCCATCTCTCTCTCCGTCTCTCTCTCTCTCTCTCTGCCATGGTTTTGAACTAGGCAAAACCCCATTATCATCTATCTATCCATGTCTCTTTTTATTTCAATGTCTGTCCCATCTTTTTTCTTTCTTTCCTTCATATTCCCATGGCTTGGAACTAGACTGAAATCCCATTTATTCATCCATCTATCCCAACCCGAGACTATTTCCCCCCATTTCTGACTCCTTCACCAGATGGCTGAAAGCCAACTTATCTATTTATCTTCACGTCCATCTTTCTATCCATCTCTTCTCCTCCTTTTTCATAGTTCTCAGAGTGATGAAAAAGGGTAGGGAAGGGGTGGGGTTATCTACAGCACGCATCAAACGTTATATGTTAGGTGATTTCAGGGACATGTTGAATGTTACATCTTTGCAGTGTGGTTGCAATCATTACTCCGACCATCAAAAAAATTGATACTGACCATAAAAAATGTACAAAAATGAACTAAAGGTGAGCTATCATTTCAAATGTCAATGATGATTCACAATTTATATATATAAAAACCAAGGAAAATGAAAGGAAATTAGAAGGAAATTACACCATCAGTGTCAGCGGTTTCAGCTCTCAGCATAAATTCATTGCTCGTGTGCTAATAATAGATGTGAACAAGCATGAACAATTTAAAAACTACTTTTAAATCTTACTTTTATCTAATACATGTGGTATGATATGTAGAAGAGTGAGTCAAAGCTGACTGAATTTTACTGTTTTATTAAATCGAGTTGCCTCAGATTAGATGAACCCGTTTGCCGTTTTGAAGATTTTCAACTGTTTGTGACGTTTAAAAAAAAAAAAAGATACACTTCTCTATATTGTTTTATTATTACACACAGATAAAATCTCTCATTCTCTCTATTTATCTATCCACCTTCCTCTCTCTCTTTAACTCAACCGGTCACGGTTGATGGACGCCCACCAATGCGCTAGGTTCTGCTCTGAGGTTTCTGTCTGTTGAAAGGAAGTTTTTCCTTGCCACTGTTGCCAAGTGTTTGCTCCTGGTTGGAATTGTTGGGTCTCTGTAAATCATTTTATAAAGAGTATGTCCTAGACCTGCTCTGTATGGAAAGTGTCATGAAATAACTTTTTGTCATGATGGGTTTTGTGGCTCCATGGTAATCAAACATGAAAAAAAAATCCTTATGTTATCCTTTAGCATGTGGTTCCAGTGTAACAAGGCTATGGTAAGTGCCGCCATTACGCCAAAAGCTACTCTCGCTAATGGATTATGCTTGCCGATTTCCAACTTCTAGGCCTGGTGTCATATGGACAGTACATGCATGTGTAATTCCAGCTTCAATGGCTCTCTCCTTTCCCTGCTACCTGAAGGTTTATTTTACTGGTGTTAAAAGGCCAGGACACACATCCAATACTACTACAATGTGTGTGTGTGTGTGTGTGTGTGTGTGTGTGTGTGTGTGTGTGTGTGTGTGTGTGTGTGTGAGAGAGAGTGTGTTTTGCGAGTGTTTGTGTGCAAGGCTGTGTGTGACCACTTGTTTCAGGGCGTCATCTCAATAATTCACAAGCCTCTTTTGCCCAGAGGCAGCGTGCCTTACATCCGCTCTCTCTATTCAACATGAGTGTACTTCTACATGCACGTCTCCTTTCAAGTGTATGTGTCTATATGTGTGAGGCGGGTGCATGCTTGTGTGTCAAAGTGTGTGTGTCTATGTCTCTGAATGTGTGAGCCTAGCAGTGTGTCTGGCAGTATTGTATTACATAACCCTTAATTATAACTGGGGAAGAAATGTGACAGCTTGTGACCTAATCCTTAATACAAGTATTACATTTTCACAATTCAAAATGAGAATGTACATGTGAGACTGTGAATGTGTGTGTGTGTGTGTGTGTGTGTGTGTGTGTGTGTGTGTGTGTGTGTGTGCGTGTGCATGTAAAAGTGTCAGTGTGTGTTATTTGCCCATGCCAATTAAAGGAAATGTGACAGCCCGGCAAACACACTCCTCAATTCGGAAATGTGATGACTTGATAATAGCACATTGATGTGGCTTTTCAATGTGTGTGTGTGTGGTGGGAGAGGCAGACAAAAGAAGATTCTTCAAAGTGTATGTACATGTGTGTGTTTTCCTTTAATTGTGCTGAATGACAGATCTATTACTGTGTGGGGGGGTATGTCATTATCAACATTAAGCGGCCTTGCATAAGCACACACACAAAATTATGCTGTATGATTAAAGCTGACTTAATGCTTAATGTGTATGAGTGTGTCAGGATAGTGTCCGTGTGTGTTTGTGTGTGCGCGTGGTTATGGAGTATAGAAGCTGCCACTTGGCTTTCAAGGCACTCCGTAATATGGCTTTTAAAGGCTTCTCATCTCTCTGTGCCTGCACTCTTTACACATTTACACACACACACAGTTGCATGCACCCCTATAAACAAATAAGTCCACTGACTCACATGCACAGTCATCCACCATCTTCATACTCATACTCACACACACACACTAAAGGCTTACCCTCTCGTTACCCTTTCATCTCATTTTTTTTTACCACTTGTTCTCTTTACTTCTTATTCTTCTCTTTTCCTATTATTATTACCCCTCTATTGTCCATCCATACTATTTCATATGGCAAGAGAGATGAGATAAGAGAACCTGAATTTGAAAGAGAAAAGTCCGAATGAGAGGAAAAGTGATATCTGGTGTGAAAAGGCCTGTAGTCTCCCTTTTGGATAGCAGCAAATAAGCTGATTAACACACTGTGACAAAATGGACACTGTCCCATATACTGTAAGATCAACAGCCATTCTTACTTCTTACCACTGTAACAAGAAGGAGAGGAGAGGTTTCAGATATTTCACCAAACACTAATCACCACTGACTCATTTGGAATCAAACACACCTGGCTTATATACATGTAGACTGTTTGGAGCATAACCTGAAGACAATCTTTATCACTGCCATTCACTATCACTATGTTGCCGGCCTACAGTATACTGCCCCTGCTGCAACATCTGGGGTACAATAATTGGGAGCAAAATGAATCAAGAACCTGTAGTCGTCTATACCAATTACACGTAACACTTGCCTCAAGCTTACAGTCAGAACTAATGCAGCATCAGCTTGCAGCCAACTCCACCAGTCAGATGTAATGTACACCAAAGTCAATACCACTTCAGCTGGTTTGGTCAAAGATTTAATTAGAGGCAAACACGACTAAATTATACAATATACTCCAGCCAAAAATGCTGTCTTTTCAATGCTGTCTCGTGAGCCAAAAGCAGTCGTAAATGCCACAACAGTGATTCGTCTTGACCACTGAAGTGCTGTTGAGCTGAGTATTTAGCAAAGAAATTGCACAACTCTTGCTAATTTGTGTTACTTCCACGTCTAATCAAAACAGTTCCAAGGATTAGTCTTTCCCATGAACCCTGTAGATCTCTTGCTCAACCAAAAGTGAAGGATCTGAAGCAAACATGTTCATGGTTGTGATATAATCTGACAAGAAAAGGGCTCTTCTTCTAAGATATAAACACCCCAATTTTCAAGCATGAATGTTGAAAAACAAATGAGAAGACTGCAAAATGTGTAATGTGCTATAATATATTTATCTTTAATAGGTTTACCAACATTATATTTGGTATGTTTTGTGCTTGCCAACTATATTTTGCATTCACTGAGGCTTGAGAGAGAAAATACCCCCTATCTTCACTACATCATGGACCTTTATAATGACCTGCCCAAAGCAAAGTGTGAAAATCTCTCTGTTGGCCTCTCTGCTCCATTTTTCTCTCTAGGTTCAGCTGCCTTATTACTTGTTAAGAAATCCAGTTATCCAATAATGTCTAGAGCAATGCTTGAATGATCACCTTGTCCATACCTTCCACACATTACATGGTCTTTTCACCCAACTTGTCCGTCTCTCGTTTTTTTTTCACAGATCAATGTAAGTGGCCTCTCTCAACACATTCTTGTGTCAGGTTCTTGTATTTCCCAGACAGACTGCTTGTCACAGTGTCTTTCTTCCTTTCTCAGATGGGTTTAATCAGTATTCTATTCCCTCTCTTTTTTCTTGATGGAACTCTCTTTTTCTGCAAGAGTAGATTTAGACAGAATTACCTCCCACGTCACCTCTCTGTTACTGACTTTAATTCTCTTTCTGTCTCTCACCTCTGCTGGGTTTCGTTTCATTGCCAAACCTGTAGAAATTTAAGCAAATTTTCAACCAGATGGCAAAAGAAAGTGTGAATCAGTACTGTGTTTCCATGAACTACTTTCATGCAAGAATAATAATAAGTGCAGTGTATAAAAGGATTACATAATCAATTTAGAACAGTAACATGTCCGTTATCTTTGTAAATCATGATACTTCACTGCTGCTTCCAATCTGTTGTTTATGCTACTTCCATGAATTAATTCAACACATCATTTATTTTCTCTTCTTTCAACACAATGTTGCATCTAAAATATTGTGCTGTTTAACATTGTACAATTGTACAGTTACTTCCTTTTTCATAGTCACTGACTGGGTTGGGTTTGGGTCTGTCATGTTAACTCTTTCAACTGAAAACTATAACAAAAAATATTAATTTTCACAATGGAAATCAGACTGAAACAAAATAAAATAAAAAAAATACCTTCTGAAAACAAGGAGAACTGTGAAATGTATTATATTGTTGGTCAACAAATAAAAACTAAATACGTTAAAAAAAAAAAAAAAAATGCAAAGTCTTATCTACCAACCTGCATACATCTGTAGAATTACTCATTATAGTCCAATTCTGGTTCACTGATTAGTAATCCAGTATCCTCTTGTTCAATCTTTGTCCTATGTGTTGCTGCTGGAACAGTGACTAAGTTCCAGGATTAATGTCAAAGGTGAAGCACCTACTTAAATCTCCCTAAAGAAATATCACTGTTATTGTTCATTTTAGGTCATGCTTTCATGGCCTAAATTAAAGCATGACCTAAAAGTCAAGCTAAACCCACACAGTAAATACAGGTAAGCAAATCCAGCTTCTAGCGCGGAGAGCAACTGAGCAGCAAAAGCATTGTCTTGAGTTGTTGTCTAAAACTAAACTAACAACAAATAAAACTAAAACCAATGTACATTTTTGTCCAAAACTAACACCTGCCCAAATGTTCCCCTGTAATGTTGATCATTCTTTAAACCTTTTAGTAAAGCTACTTTTATAATAAAGCTTATGTTGTGCTTGAAATGAACTAGTTTGCACAAGGCAAGTGTTAATAGCCTTTCCAAATGGCCTCACTCGAATGTGGGGCAAAAAGACAGCCATTATAGAGCGGGACAAGATGAGAGGGATCATTCAAATGGGGATAATGGCACACACTTTAGGACAGTCTCTTTTCAAAGACTTTCTTGGTGCACTCACACTGTTGTACACACTAAAAGTGACATAAGTACTTGTAAAGCGAGCTTACTTTTTTACACCTTTGCACACCTGGCTAATCATAGTTTGCAGGATTGTGGGTTTCAAAAAGTTCAGATATTCCAACATCCAAAAAGTGTGGGGGCGAGAGGGTTTCTTTTTCTGTCCCTTTCTCCTTACTTTTTCTTGACTTCCTCTTTTCAGTTTTGCTCCTCTCAGCATCCCATCCGTCTACTCCAGCCTCAATTTCAGCTGCTCCTCTCCTTAACTTTCTTTCCATATCCACTCTCACTGTTTCCACTTGCAGTGACTGACTCTCATCCTTCCCCTTTCACCGTTTTCATTCTCTCTCTTCCACTTCCTCTTCCTCACTATCCATCTTTGAGTGCAAACCATCAGCTCAGCACTTCTTGGTCCACCTGAAGCAGGGCCTTGATTTAACAAACCCACTCTCATTCTTAATTGTATCCATTCCCATTTCTTTGTGTCACATCTTTCGTGCTTCCTATTCTTCCTCGTTCTGTCTCTTTTCAAATTTCTCATATCAGACACCTGTCTCACTTTTTCCTCTATATTTCTTTTTTTCCTGATCTCAAAATTAATATTCTCTTTTCTTCCCACCATTTCCCGCCTCTCAGTTTACCATTGCATCTTTGTCACTTTTTTTTTCTTATCTCTTGCAATTGCCATCTTCTACATATCGTCTCCTCCTTCCTCTGTCTTTAAACCCTGGTGTTGCAAAGTCAGACTCTGGTATGCTAATAGGTCTGAACACAATTATCTCAGACATTTACAGAAAAAGAGCAAACAAGGGTTTCTGTTTCATCAGATTTTTTTGTCTCCTCTCATCACATTTTACCTAATCTTGCCTTTTTCTCTCTACATTCGCTCCTGGCTTTTATCTAAAATCGGACATGGCCGCAACTTTCCCCTTTCTGTTGAACACGTCAGATCATAATTGTACAAAGAGATAAAAGACTGGGTTGTCTAAACATGATTTGTGGGTCCTCAAATGTTCTTAAAAATGTGTTTCTCTCAGTGGCAATATCTTAGGAATAAGAGAGCAAGACAGAAGAAGTGATAAGATGGAGAGGACAGACAGACAGACATGCAGACATGCATACATGCATACAGACAGACAGACAGACAGACAGACAGAGTTGAGTGAAAGAAAGATGACAGCTTCAGACAAGGACAAGGAGGATTAAGAAAGGACAAGAGGTTAAGGGACAATATCAAAGAACAGAAAACGAGGAAGAGAGCGAGATGGGTAGAGGACATGAGAGCCAGATGAGAGCAAGAGAGGAAAAGGGGGGATGAGAGCTTTAATGGTGGAGAGTGACAGAGAAAGGCACAGTGAGAGGTGGAGAGAAGGTCACGAGGTTTGTTGTTTGCGAAATGCATCCTCTCACTGCCTGCTTTGATGTGAGAGCTCAGCCACTTGTTCAGCCAGGAGAGGAGAGGAGAGCTAAGTAATTATAATTTCAGGACATACTTCATGCATAGCTCCGCTAAATGCACAGTGCTAACCTCTGTACAAGTTGTACTAATCTACACTACACTCTAGACAATTTGGACTTTACAGAGCAGAACTAAATAAGGTAGCACTAAACAGTGTGTCTAGTTATCAGACTGTTTCTTGTACGTAGCTGCTGTACAACCTGAGCTTTCCAAACAACCGTTCCTCGGGATGTGGCCAGGGTGTAGCAGCTGTTCAGCCAGCACACTGTTAAAAATGGGACTTCTGTGCCTAAAGATAGTAACTAAAGTCCCATGCGTTGGTATCCCCAGTGGACTAGAATCACATCCCACCAGAGCTTCTGTCCTGTGTCAGCTTCTGCTCTGCCTTCAACTTTTCTTCCCAACTGCGTGAAGCTGCAGCGTTATGCAATATACTGGGTTAAAACATTCATTTAAATGAAGCATGACTGTAACAAATAAGGTTCATGGGGTTTCTTACATTCTGACCTAGCTGACATAGCATTCAAAACAACAATCTAAAAGTCCAAATGTCATGCACCTTGGAAGTAGGTGACAAAAATCACTACTTGGATTGTTTACAGTGTTCTGTGTGTTGTTTTTTGGGGGGGGGGTTTCTGGTCGCTCAGAGTATGAATCACATACTCTTCTTTTTCATCAGTGTAGATTTTAAAGAGTTTGAAGTAACTTGGTACATAGCAAGGGGAAAAAATAAATAAATCTTGCTGTCCCCTTGGTTTTTCTCAAAAATAGATGCTACAAAAAAACAAGTCCCTTACACCTTACTAAGCAAGCAAAGCATCATGGGAGAACACTGTACTTTTCAACAACAAAAAGATTTTTACTTTAATCCACTCTGCCCCTAGGAAGAATTAATTAATATGTCTGAGAAATGTTTCCAGAAAAAGTTCACAAATACAAGATTTTAGGTACTCTGCGGTGCTATTTCCTAGTATTGACTGCAGTTGTCCGCAACTGCAGCCGGAGGTCATAAAGAAAGAGATAGACAGACTGTAGGTAAGGGGCATATTACTACATACTAATACTTCAATGAGTGTAGAGTTATAATGTCTTATTGAAACAGCAAATCTGTGTGTCCACATGCTTCCTCAAATGTTCCAGCGGTTAAAAAAAAAAAAAGAGAAAAATTTAATTCCTCCCGAAGCTCCGTGTGGTGAGGCTAAAGTGCAGCTGCAGTTCAGAAAACATGCGCAGAAAATAAATAAAAGCATTTCTTCAACAGCTAAATCTCTACCTATAACATCATATTGTCTACTAAAGAGTAGGTCTTATCCCACTTGTGTGATTACAAGACTCTGCATAAACTCAGTTGCCATGGTAAAGTTCTATTCATTTATCTTGACATATAGGGACATAAGGACCAGGGCAAAAACATCTTACCTCCAAACAGTTAGCTAAGTGTTAGTGGTTATATGTGGTGTGCCGACTGCATGTATCCACCTACCCTGAGTGCTACTGACAGGCAGATACGTATGAACGACTACAGCCCTTATTAAAGATGGCAGTTGAGAGCAGAACATGGCTGTCATAGATTTAGATAGATGTCATAGCAGACAGTGGCAAATGGCTGGGTTTGGTTAGAATATACTTAGAGAGGGCTGTCAGGGTCAAGTGTGTCAGCTATGTTGTGCCACCTCACTGCAAGAGGAGTCAGGGTTTATGGAAACAACTCTGACCCAATTATTCAATATGTGAAAACACACACACAAATCACATTTTTATTTTTGAGAAAAGGCTGGTTGTCACCCCAGTCTGCTCAATTCTAAGCAAACTGCGACATGCACACATGCATTCAAGTCAAATATTGTCTACATAAACTTCTACTATTCCCCATTAATAAATCACTACTTGTTGCAACCACTACCTTGCAGAATGATTGATCAATTTAGGTTTAAAGGATAAAAAAAGCTGGTATAGTGAAATATCTTAAACATAAACTATGTGATGTAAGACTGCTGTGCCCATTCTGCACATTTGCCCAAGCAATAAGGCAGCTTAAGTAGTCATCCATTCATTTTTAGGGGCCATAAAGGTTGAGGGAACACCATTTAAAATACAAGAGACACCCTGCTGAAAAATCATGCATAAATATCAATAATAAAATAACTTCTTACAAAGCCTTTTCACAAGGGCAAAGCACTCTATTGCCAAGTGAAAAGTGCTTCTTAGAAAGTTTTCCACCACAGAGAGGAGGAGGAAACAGTAGGGAGCTGAGTGAGAGGCACTTGGCGCCACACTCTTGACTTGTCTCTGTTTGAAAATCTGAACCTGCAGCTAAGAAAATCTCAAAGCGGTTTTCTTTGTGTGTGCGTGCGTATGTGTGAGTGTGCACGCGCATGTAAGGATGCATTGATTAGGCGTGGTAAAATCAAAGCTGAGCTTTGGGTTAGCAATCGATCAAAGACTTTTTTTCTACTCCTTTTTTCTCCCTCTCATCCAGAGGAAAGAAAATGCAGGTTATTTTAGAAAAATGAATGTTTTTCAAGCCTGACAGACCAGAGGTACTAAAAAGGGAAGAAGTACACACACACACACACACACACACACACGCACAATGGAAAAACACACATGAAAAACATATACACAGGAAAATTTGCAAACAAGAACGCACACTTACATGGTACAGACATGCAGATAGAAATGAAAACACACGAAATGCAACTGACATACTTAGAGAGAAAAAACACAAATATCACCAAAAACACACACACAGAACACCATAACCCAGACAAACACAACCAACAAACACACAAATACACAAATGCACAAGCAAAGCACACTGGCACATTTGTTGAGACACACACACACACACACACACACACACACACACGCGCACACACAGCAGGTTTTGACAGGATTGCGCCCACACAGCCAAAACACAGACATGCAGATAGGCAAGCTGCAAACAGAGAGATGGAGGTGGTGGAATGAGGAGAGGAAAGAATCGAAGGAATAACAAGAAAAGAAAGAGAGAGAAACCACAAAAAGCACAAAGGACAGAGCGAGAGAGAAGAAGCAGATGGGGAGAGAGTGAAGGGGACGATGGGGGGTGAGTGGGGTGGGTGTGAAGGGAGAAACAAAGTGAGAGAAAACAAAAGAATGACAGAGAAAATAAAAGAGGAGAGAGATGCGCTAGATGAGTGATAAAAAGATGAAAGGGACTTCCTCTGAAACATCCAGCCACCATGAATCAAACACTTCATCCAATTATAGCATATCTCCAACTCTGCAAACACACACACACACACACACACACACACATTCCAATCCAGTTTATTAATAAAAAAATATACAACATATATGAATTCATAGTGTTTCCTATACATTATTTCAACTTCCCGCAAAGAAATACTCCACCCAGAGCTGATGTAATGTATGGCTGAGGCTGATGCACACTGGGAAAATGAGGGTGGAGCTCGGAGGCAGAATTCACATGTATATTTGGAAAAATTAGACCCAGTATGTGTGTGTTTGGGGAGGTTAATGTATGAAGTCCCCTGTGAGCTCAGGGAACAAGACAAAGCTTTTGTGTCCTTCACTCTCAAGCATTTTTCTTTGAAGTGCTTTTTTGGTTACAGTTTTTGGTTGCATAATAATCATTACTTACATGGAAGACTGCTAAATATAGGACCTCTGCAAAGTTTTGTCCTCTGTAAGCAAATACGCTTAACAATTTTAATTACAATGTTCTTTATGCATGTTCTTTTAATCTTTGTGCTCATCGCTCTAGAGGTCAGGTATCCTGTGTCGGCCCTCCATTAGTGCAGCAGACAAGACTGTTTTTAAATGCAGGAGCAAGTTGGTGTATTTTAAAAAGAAATCCTCACATCACTGAACAAGTTACCTGAATATTTTTCTAACTTCTGACAACTCAGAAGAAGTAAAATTACTTTTCCAAGCAAAGTCTCTGAGGGATTAAGCCAAAGTGCAGAGCAGTTGAGTAAGCACACATTCAAAAGGAGGATTTCTATGGCTGCTGGGAAAGTGTGTAATGGAAATGACTGCAAATTCAGTAGCACCTGAAGAATTGTAATGAATAGTATCTTAAGTATCTCTCAGGACTATATTTTTTGCTAATATGAGACCTCATTATTACCTTTCAAAAACACACCCAAACAGGAAAATCGCTGATGATTGGGCTGCATCCGGTTCAGCTAACTTTCCACCCCCTCTATCTCTCTCTCTGTCACCTCAGCCCTGTCTGACTCATCTGTGATGTTGCTCTGCTCTGCCAGCTGAGACATCCATCCAAACAGACAAACACGAACACACAGACGTGGAGCAATAGAGACTCGGGCAAAGAAAAACTTGAAGTAAATGTTTGGATAAGCGCACTCACGTGCGCCCACTTTCTGATGGATTGATGAAATTGTATTATATATTAAGAGCATGTAGCACCCTACCCGTTTTAGACAGGGCTACAAGCATTTGCATGTTTGAGCATACACACATACATGCACATATACACACTATCATGCATATTTAAATACATATTGTACTTCAGGTAATTTGAGATGCTTAAGGCCGGTTGCACTTTATTGAACAGCATTTATTACAGAGTGTGAAAAGTGGAGGTCAGAGTGTGACTTTCAGGTGGGAAAATGTGGGTGGAAAGAGATTTTCTTGGATCAATACTGAAGAATGCATAGCTGTCTTTGAGCACAATAGTGACACATTTAGCCATCAATTCTGTTTACATCCTTTTATCGTGCTTTCCAGTTGTGTTTTTTTTTTCTTCTTTTAATCCAAATCTGCTTTATTAATGCTGATACGGGATTTCTGCCAAGACATTATAGTAATCAAGATTTGCTTAAACAAATGTGGAAACACTTTTTACAGAGCTCAAGATGAGGTGTGAAAATGGTAGGCTGGGGTAAATAAGACCTGCTAAATGAAACTATAGGTTGACGATAGAAATGTACACATTTGAAGGAAATGTACACCAATGTAGTGACGACTCATGTCTGTGTAACTACTACTATTCTACAACTTGCTTCTTAACAAAGCTCAGTCTAAAGAGCGCTTTCAGCCATTCAGGCACTCAGAAATGCAAACCAGCTAAATACAGATGAACACACACTGGTGTGAATTGCATACACGTGCTCCAAAGGACCTATAAATATATAAATAAAATGAACACAGAAATGTATCTATGACTACAAGGATGGATGGATGGATGGATGGATGGATGGATGGATGGATGGATGGATACAGCCATCCTGCATTGGTTAGGGGAAGCAGAGCTACCAGTCCCAGAGAGTTAATTCTGTGCCACAGAACTGAGAGGGTTTAATGAGCTAGCATTGCCAAACCACAGTCTGTAGGTGGTTCGTTGGCTGAGCAACAAAATGCACTTCACTGAAAATAAAAGTGGATCACTGAAGCCCCACAGACCGTTGTTGTTGTTGAATCTCCTGGTTGTGTAGTGAACAAGCCAAAACTGGTAGGATGGATGGATGGAGGAAGAACAGATAAATACAGAAGTGGTGAGGCTACAGTTCAGGTAAATACATTTTCAAATAAAGTTTCAAATGAATCATTGGTAAATTCGTCACATCACCAGATAAGGCTTGGACCAAATCTATCCTCTCATTGTCTGCAGCGATTGAACCCAGTGTCATATAGTACCTGATGTATTTACAATAGATTTCATATTGTTCATCTGTTGTTTGATGTGTTATAATATGATTGTTATCCTTCACTGTCGCAGACATAAACATCTTTCTCGGTAGCACATCTCTACTTTACTCTATTCTGAGCTGCTGGGTTATAAAAGTTCACCAGCTTGAGGTGCCATTGTAACTTTTAGATAGAGAGCTGTGGTGTGAAGGTCATAACAGTGCACCATTCAAACACCAAGCGAACCCATGGCACAATGGGAAAAGAGTGTGATCAGCAAACGTGTATGTGTGTGTCTGTGTGGACCACTCAGGGACAGTTTGCTTTTTACACTAACATCACCCCCTGCCTCCCAAACCACCAGCAACCCTCTCTCTCTCTCTCTCGAGACCCCCTTTGGGATGCTGCTAACAGACAAAACTGAGAAAAGCTGAGGGGAAGGAGGGACGACCAGGGACAGAAGGATAGTGGAAGAGAGGAAGGGAAGGAGACATGGTGTACACAATGTTTCTTTTCTGCTTAGATATGCTGTAAAGTAGATGGAGAGTGCTGGTTTATCAGTGCTCCTACGCAGTATGTTAGTATCCTGTAGAACAATGAGGTGTTTATGATCCTTTCTTTCCGATATGTTGGCAATGTACTGTAGGAGTGAAGCCAATACTGTACACATTCTTTATGTGAATTGCCCAGGGGAAAAAGAAAATAAACAGACAGACAGAGAAAGAAAGAAAGACTTCCTTGGAAGACGAGGAGAGAGATTTTTGTGTCACAAAGACTTTCTGCTTGGCAGGTGCATTTAAGAATCAATACACCAGTTTCTGGGAAAACTTTTGCTTTTCTGTTCCATGTCATGATGAATACAGAAGACATCCATTTATACCTGGTGGACTTGTTCACTTTTCACTGGTGCTTTATGTCAACATTTCATAAAATATCCTGAGAAGAGAGTGACTAGCTTTATCCAAGCTACATACACCATGGTTGCACGCTGAAGCCGTTCCTTAAAGCAAAGAAAGGTTGATGCTGGCGCCACAAACAATCTGTTTTTACTGAAAAACTAAACTTATCCTTTAAATGTTTGTCAGCTTAAATTTGGGTTTCAATAGCTACTATCTAATAACAGTGGTGATTCTGAATGATTTTTCTTCCTCAAGAAGACATTGCATTTAACAGGGATATATTTGGAGCCTTGTGTTGCAGCCTATCACATTCAGCTTTGATGACTGCCACTTGCCAACAATCGGTTACATTATCCCTACAGTGAAAAACTGTGAAACAACCAGTGCCAGACAACACCAGCATGTTTTTGAAAAAAGCAACAAGATTTTCAGTTCTACTTATATCTTTATTTGTTGGTTTAATTGTATTCTGAATGTATAGGTGATTTAATGGTGAAAATTACCAATGTTGAATTAACACAAAATAAAAATATATCCAATTATTACTGCTCCAGTTAGTGTGGATAATCTGATTAGAGATAAAGTATACCTACATATTTTACAGTCGGCATGGGGTATACACACTTCTAAATCCCCTC
This sequence comes from Argyrosomus regius, assembly GCA_946959425.1. NCBI lineage: Eukaryota > Metazoa > Chordata > Actinopteri > Sciaenidae > Argyrosomus > Argyrosomus regius. The sequence goes on from OX336890.1 coordinate 15,538,067, forward strand.
TGATGTGTATCATTCAGTAATTCTAATACTTCACTCAAAATGCATAATTATGTACTGTAGTTGTCTCACACAGCTGTGGGTCAGCTTTGCATCTCTCCTGTGGCTAATGTTAATTTCATAATCATCTTCACCCACTGAAGTCAAGCGGCAGAGGTAAAGTGACAATGTGCAAATAGTACTGAGACATTTGGCGGGTGAGCTAAGTATGCAAGTGTAGTCTTAAATGTCACTGTTTATAACACGGAGCGTTTATCCTTTGCAGTACAGGCCGCTATAAAAAAATTGGTGGGCATAAATTAGAGTATACCTACTTCTCCAGGCATCACTACACCACTATGCATGACTCACTTAACAGTGAAGCTGACCTTGAAGCCAACCTCTAAAAGTTTTAAGGGACTTTCATGAAGAGAGAGAGAGAGAGAGAAAGAAAGAAAACAAAAGGGTCGAAAGAAAGAGATGTTAGAGGGCTTTGTCTCTGTCAACCCGCTGTGTGTGTGTGTGTGTGTGTGTGTACATACATGTGTGATCATGCATGATCGTATTGTTTGCGCCTGTGTGATTATATCCATCTAAGTGTGTAGTATATATGTAGAGTACACATTGGTGGGTGTATGCATGTGTGTGAGTTTATGACAGTGTGAGATTAAGAGTGAGTGAAAAAATAAAGTTAGACAGTGTGTGTCTGTGTGTGTGTGTGTGTGTGTGTGTGTGTGTGTGTGTGTGTGTGTGTGTGTGTGTGTGTGTGTGTCTGCTCTGGCTTCCCTAGGGCTGGGGGTACCAGATGTACTGAGCTACATCATCACAGCTAAAAATATACATGTGCACATATGCACACACAGACATAAGAACACCCACACACACACTGTAAACACAGGACACATTAACAACATGCCTCACTGATTAGCTCTCTGTCTACATTTATCACACGGCCTCTTTTACTTCTGTTTTTTTTTTAAAACTGTTTTATGTCGCTCTCGCTGCTCTCATCTGGGTCTGTCTCGCCTCTTTTTTTTTCTTCACCTATCTGATTCTGTCTCTCTCCCACTGTCTGTCTTCCAGTCTCTATCTCTGTTTTGGAGATAAGTTGTTCAGTGTTTGCATTCACATATCTGTCTCTCTCAAGACCTCATTCCCTTTTCACCCACAATCTCTCCCCAACATCTCGTTGACTTTGTCAGTCAGTGTTCTCTGCAGCTTTCTTTACTCGCTGTTTTATTTCACTCTCATGTTTCAACAAGCACGGCTTCAACAAATGATTAGCTTCATTACCAATTAACTTCTAAACACATAGCCTATAAAATATCAGAAAATAGATCAAAATGAATAGATAAGATGCAGAATTCCCCAGTACTCAAGATGACATAGTCAAAGGACTTGTTTTTTGTCCAACTAACAAAACAAAACCCTAAAAATTCATCAATGAGGACGGCCAACTAAATCCTGATGATCTTGATCACATCCTTGATGATATTTAAAACATTACTGGCCTTTTGTTTAGGATTTACACACCAAACTGTGACTTACAGTAAAGGTAAGAATGATTTTTAGTTTAATATCAGATACTCTCTCCATAATGCTTTCCTGAGATTGTTCTCCTATTGGCTCTCAGTTTTTGGCTGGCTTCCTCCCCTTCCACACTGTGCTTTGTTAGCCCTCTAAAAATTCCCCAACAATCACAGCAAAATTGCAGAACAGCAGAACACTACCACATTTAAGATGGAAAAAAGCTAAAAATAAACCCCCATTCAAAGTGTGTACAATTCATTCAGTTGATAGTTTCAATGGAGCACTTCTCAACAACGTTGTTTTTGGACAGGTGCCATGGCAGTGTCAAGGGTTTGGCACTGTCCAAGACAACAATGATTAGTGGCTTCAAATCAAACAGTCCCATCTGTTTTTTTCTGCACAGTGGGTTCTACTGCCTAAACAACCTCAGCTGAGTATCCATTACCTTATGTCAATCTACACATTATTTCTGCAGTCACACGAACGAAAGAATCACAAGGAGGAGTATCAACAGTAGCCCAACATGCTGAGACACACACAGGCAGTGCCTCCTCACTTTTTTGTAGCTGCTGAAATCATGTTAGAGGGGGAGAATAAAGGAAAGGAGAGGAGAGAAAGAGAGATGAAAGAAAAGCAGAGGGTAGGAGGCAACAAGAGAAGAGGAAATGAGATGAAATGAAAAGAGGGACTGAAGGGAAGGAGAGATGAAAGGAAATGAGAAAAGAGGAGAGGATGACAGAAGGCAACAAAGGAGATGAGAAGAAAAAGGGAAAAAAGCAACAGAAAAGAAAGGAGGAGACAAGAAGGCCAGCTTTGATAACACAGCAGGAGGCCCAGCAGGTAGAAACTACCTCCAATGTTGTCTTAATCACCTTTTAATCCTTCTCCACCTTCCCCACTTGTTAGCGTGCTGAAACTTGGACTGAGAGAAAATGGCATTAAGATAAGGAGAGGAAGAGAGAAAGAGGAGGGACACTTCAGCAAAACAGGGAGAGAAAATTAGATCAAGATGCAAAGCACAGACACAGGAGGAGGCCGAACAATGTCAGAGAGAACAAGAGAGTCTCTGTGTTTTCCACAAGTGATTGCCAACTAAATAAGCAATTACCTCACAGCCAGGTAGCTTATCATGTAATTTTTGCTGTAAATGTGGGATTGTCTCCTCAACATGACCATTATATGGATGTTGGTATCCATCTCCACATTTAGATGTAGAAATGTGCAAAAGGAAAGACATTTTCTCTCGCAACATGTTACTGAGTCAGAGTTGTAAATAGACATATTTGCTTTCTTGCTGAGAAGAAGAAGCTGAGTAGAAGATTGATAACTCTCATATATGTACACTAAATATTAAACTACATACAGCAGCTGGTTAGCTCAGAATAAAGACAGAGTGAAGCGGCTAGTCTGGTTTTGGCCAAAGATGATGAATCTGTACAAAAATCTAAGCGTAAAACTAAGTTGTGGTTTATGTGCTAGATCAGTTGAGGCCAAAGTTCCTCCTGTTGCCTGTCTTCATAAGCTAAGCTAACTGTCTCCTGCCTCAAGCCTAACATTTAGCATACAGACATGAGAGTGGTATCAATGACTATTTCTCAGCAAGAAAGTATATTAGCCAAAATATACAAGTATTCCTTTAAGATGGACATCTCAGTTTGATTTCACCTGATGGGGTGTGTGTACAGTTAGAACGGGTATTGGGTTTTGTGTGTGTGTCTGCTGGTAAGGACATGCAGTCCTACGGGACCGTGGAGCAGTACTGGAACTGAGACGCTGTGTAAATAATACCAACAAACTGTCAAGCTTCACACAAACACACAAACACAGCAGCATCATCAGTGTTTTGGCTCATGAGGCTGTGCTTGTGTGTGCGCGAGCATGCGCAAGCGTATTCGCATTCAGTAAAATGTTTTATTATATACCGTTACTCTGGTGGTAACTAATGAGGATCCAAATAAATAAACAATCATCAGAAATTAACATAATTAAATACATGTATTATTGTTCAACAATGAGCACTTTTATCTCAGTTCTACAGAACATTTTCCAAGACATCACGAATCCTCAGTAAACTTCTAAATCCGAAGCCTTAATCCAGCATTTATTAGCACAGTTGACAGTTTTAATGTCTTCCTCTTCAAACATAATTTAATGTGCATGGTGAAACTCTGAGAAGAACTCAGGCAAGTTGAGAGTTTTGGTAATCCATGCTGAAGTCACATTGGTCTTATTTGTATATATGATCAGAATCAGAGCAGTTCAAACCTTGATAACCCTGACGGATCTTTAGTGAAACAGTTCTTTTTTTTCCCAGGTTTACAGTGTTAAACATGCATTTTAGGATATTTTTAAATGTCCTTCTACACCTGGAAAGCATTTTAGGACATATCAATTTGTATCTAAAGCTCTGTTTCAATGCTTTTTCCTACAACAGCTGATAACAGCTGAGCAGAGATCAGTTTTTGCCTTATTGACAACCAGGCTGACAGAGGACAGACCAGATTTAGTTTACTTGCAGTAAACGTGTTATGATACAGTAAATGATAAAAACTCAAAAGAGGAGAATACAGAAACTTGTTTTGAAGTTGTTTGTTTGCAAGCAAAATTTGCAAATGATCTGCCAGTAGCGAGAGATAACATGACTTTGAATATCTGGGAATAATCTTGCTATGTGTGAATGAGACAAAATCTCTCCCCTAAGCTTCTTTACAGTGTCATGTAATCTTACAGTCACTCACACACAGATCTTCGGCAGTAATCCAAGAAGTGATACAACATCAAGGCAACAGGGTTTGGAGGAGCATGTTAGCCTTGTTTTTCCAGCAACACAGGTTACAAACATCTGATTATACACATTCACGTCCTTCATGTCTATCTTTGTTGACCATCAAGGCTCAAGTGGCTTTAAGCACCGGACTCATCTTCCCCTTCATGGTCGTGTTTGGTTCAAATAGATTCAAACCAGCAACAGCAGCTTATGTCTCAAATACCCTTACAGCCAATGTGCTTCACACACTCCCTCATCATTAATATATCTTGTAGAAATAAAGCAAAGCCAATATGAATCTAATCCCAAGGCTTTTTTTTTTTTTTTTTTTTTAGAGAAAGTGAAAGGTGTAACATATTTCAAGTATATTTCACTTACACAAAACTGCCAGACTCCACTTGCATTTAAAATGATTTAAGATCTACTTTCACAGGTGCAACTATTTTCTTCCTCGTGATATTATATTAGTTACTGTACCGGCTGCCATAGTGTATGCTAAAGTGATGTGTGTGCATATGTTCTCATTGGTAAAATAATGAAAACCTCCCATAGTGAAAGTTATTTCAATTCATGAGTAAATGAGTAAATAAATCTAAGAGGTTGTGTTAATAGTGGCGTCCTTAAACTACTGAATGTTTTATAAGTCAAGAAAAAAAAAAAAAACTTTATTCATCTCTCAATGCTATTCATCTGTCATTCCGATCATGCATTAAAGCCCCTGAAAATAATATATCCTTAAAAACCTCTGTGTGTCATTTAAGCAGCAGCAGTTCTACTTTACACTACTTGGTATGTGCACACTTTGTGTGGGGCACAAAGGTAAGACTTGAAGGTTATGGATATAAGAAGCTTCTTCACAAAGAAAAAGGATGGAGGTGCAGGCAAGACCAGAGGAGGTGGAAAAAGAGTTATCTCCTGTTGCTGTGGCAGCAGATGAGTCAGGACATGACACTGCCTCATCTACAAACTCAGATTGGTAAAGAAGAGGGCTCTTTACCTCAGCTAGCTAGTGTAGCTCAGTGGTTCTTAAGCGTTTTTGTCACAAGGCACATGGTGATTGCATCCTTATATAACCAGGACAGAAGGGACAAGAAGAGAACAGGAAGAGAACACAGAGGAGATGAGGAGTGCTGCAGATAGATGAGACCCCAAAAGAGCTACTGGAGAAGTGAAGAAGAGGAGAGGTAGAGAGATAAGACACAGATTTAACACAGTTTGTCACAGCTCAAAAGGAGCCCTTATCACACAAGCAAAAGCTATGAGACCAGGGCTCTGCAATTTTCAAAACTGAACAAAATAGGACTGCATAGGACTGCTTCATCAACGTCAAGACTCAAGACAGTTTTACTGCTGCTGCTGAAAATAAAATCAAAACAAAAGTTGAATGACACCTCCTACTGCATTAATTTTGTTTTGATTTTGATTTTATATTGTCAAGGCCAGCCTATGCACCTGACTGGAACCTTTTGATTTGAGCATTGTGTCTCACATCTGATTTTCAATAACTTGAAAATGGTGCATTTATGAGGTGAAAATCTAACTATCTGCTCCAAACTGGATACATCACAATAGGCTGATTAGACCTGGCAATGTTCCCCCAAATGTGGCCAAAAAATGCAGCCTTCTTTTGTCTAAATTTGGAGGACATGATTGATGTGTAATGCACAGTAAGCACTGTATCTGTCAGCTGTTTATTGGAGAATTCATGTGATCCTCGTCAACCTATGCAATGTTCACTCAATCTCATGTTGAGTCACAACTCATACTTGAGCATTGTGGAACAAACATCCCTGTTATTATTTGTGGGCCAGAACACACCACAGGTATACATGTGAGTAATATAGAAAAACAACAACTAAATAAAACATTTTAAAAACACTGTTTCTACCAGACCAGCCCTTGTTATGTTTCACAACTGAATAAAGGATGAAAACAACAACATAATTATTGCTGTTGTAAAACTCCAGCCAGCATTCAGTAAAATGTGGGATTTCTACAACGGCTACATCTGTGGATCAGTTTATTACAACACTGATGAGCACAAATAACCAGGGGGCAGCTAGATAAAATCTGAAGGAGAACCAAATAAAATTTTGACTGAGACATTTTTCTACCAGATACCGATGTCTCAGCTTATGCTGCATATGTAGCATATGCCAGGTTGGATTCTACCGAGTGGCTGTGTGAGTCAGAGGGGATGATTCACTGACATAGTGGCAGCTTGGGCAGCATGTTAAGTTAGAAACCAGTGGACGGTTAGACATCATCTGTGTGTGACTGACTGTAATAATGTGATTGAGCAAGTGAAAAAGTGTGTGTGTGTGTGTGTGTGTGTGTCTCATAGTATGCAAAATGTTCCTGTCTGTTTCAGCATGGGAGCGTATATTCTACAACGCAGTGTGTGTGTGTGTGTGTGTGTGTGTGTGTGTGTGTGTGTGTGTGTGTGTGTGTGTGTGTGTGTCTTTGTGAGTAAATCTGTCTCCTGGTCCTCCCCTACAGCCTGTGGAGAGGATGAAAAAGATTTAATACCTCTGCCAAGGTGATGCCCTACAGTGCTGCCTGTCTTACACGCGCGCACACACACACACACACACACACACACACACACACACACACACACACACACACACACACACACACTCTCAGGGGATTAGTTAACCTCCTCCGGTGGCAAAGTACAACAGTCCACCAGCATGTCCAGCAGCTCTCTTGGACTAGCAGCAAAACTGCACACACAAGCACAGACAAATACACACATGTGGAGACATACATATACAACCAGAGCCTGTAGAGGTGCCCAGCACTGCAAACCTCTAACACACACCCACACACCCACGGAACAAAACATTCTGACAGACATTTTCAGCCCATGTGCCCAACACACACATTCATACCTCACTCCCTGTCTACCTACTCTTTTTTCAACCTCAGGGCATTCCCTCTATAACTGACATCCCCACATTTCCTCTTCTGTCTCAGTTCACTTTACTCCTCTTCTCCTCCTCCTTGTTCGCCTTCTGTTGTCATATTCCCTCTCTTGCACCATTTCCCCTGGGCAGGTTCCCACTTTTTCAGTGCACATCTCTGTTTATATGTGCACATATTTAATCATTTACTCTTAATCCACAACATGGTGACAGGCAGATGAAGAGAAGAGGTTGCCAGGTAAATCCCTCAACAGCTGTAAGAATCAGATTATGATGCGGGACGAGAATATTCTCTAAATTTTCTGTCTTGTTAGCTACATCATCTTAAAGCTGCTTCAGAGACATTTAGGTTTTCTGTCCATTTGACACCCATTTAATTGAGGCAAATGGGGAATGCTGTTCTCTGAATCAATCTCATTAAGTGGTGTATTACATCATGACTATTTCTTTGTTAGATCTTACAACATGCAACAAAAAAGCTAAACAACAATGTGTTTCATAAACAATGCCCCGGTTTTACTGTATAATTCATACACTTCACTATTAAGTGGCAATAAAAACTGTTGATACTTAAGTCTGTTAATTATACAGAAGAGATGTTACTACTCTATCTTTAAATGTAATTTGTCAGTAACGTGAGCACAACAAAGTCCATTCACCTCCATTATATTGAGGTGGAGGCATAAGAAAATATAAATATTCTAAACCTGGACAAATAAACCCAAAACTGTCTGCTAGATATGAAAATATTAGTTTTGTAATTTCTACAACCTTTAAAGAAAATCTAATTTACACTTTGATGTATTTTTCATTATCCTACAATGATGCAACCTAAAAAAGGAAAAGGCAATACAGCTGCTGGTCCACTAGAGGATACTGTGTCAGTGTCACGTTTCGACTTGTTGAGAAAAGTACACGTGTATGAAGGTGCAGACCACATATAGGGGAGGCTGAGTTGGATGGATGGGTCAAACAAACTAACTGTTGAGTCCCGTATAAAAAGAAAAGTCAGCACTGACTTAAAGTTAAAACACTTAATTTACATCAGGTATGTCATTTAACCCAATCTTCTCTAAACCTGACCAAACTGTGACCTCAGCGAGCTTTATTTTGAAAGTGTAAGCACACATTGCATATTTATTAGCGCTAATTTCACTGCGAAATAAGAACGTGTTGAAAACACAGAACCACCATGATGTATTACACAGCCCACAGGCTCCATTGTGCAGTGACATCACCTAAGGACATATACCCATCTCTGTGGCAACTTGTAACTTGTTAACAGGGATAAAGACAGACAGATAGCATCATTACTTAGCTGCTCCAAGCAGGCACCCAGACAGGCCTGTGGAGCTCTCCACTGTCTGAACTTTAAAGTAACTCTTTCATAAACCTCTCTGTCTCTCTCCTCCTCCCTGCTAGGGGATGAGCAAGTCTCCTGTCAGAAAATCCTTTAATCTTGACCCATGGTGGAGTGATGACCCACAGACACAAACTGGATATCTCTGTAACTGCGAGCTTATGCATCTTTTCAGGTGTGAGGGTGTTTGCGTGCGAGATTACGATGCTGAAATGCAATTGTGTCGCTTCCCTCCTCATAGCTTTAAACACGATTCCACCTGTGTATCAATATTCAATACATATACACAGAGAAGACACCCATACATAAAACATAATGAAAATTCAAATACACACGAACTGGTCTGAAATAAACAGACATGAATGTATAAACCAAATCAGAGCAGAGGGCAAATAAAAGAACAAATCAGTGAAACGGAAGACGGATGGGGGAACAAAGGAGTGCAAGAAAGGGTTAGAAAGGGTCTTTTTCTTCTGTGGGATGCCAAGCTGCCAGCACAGATTACTACACTTTCTCTCCTTCTGCTTCCTTTCCTCTACCCCCTTTTCATTATTTTGTTTTCTTCAGTCTATGCCTCTCATTGCACGCTCGTCTTTTATGTCACTCACAACTGACCCACCCACCCTTTCTGTCCATCTCTTTCTTATTTTGCACCTTTCATATCTCTCCTACGTATCCTTCCTTGCTTTTTTTCACTCTTGTTCACACACATCTGCTCAAATTGTATTCATAAATACTCATTTACATACATATGGTGTGTTTCTGTATAAGTCAGTCACCCCAGACACCAGTGTGGTGTCTGATAACAGCTACAAAACCTTCCAAATCGTATAACCCACTTTGCTGTGTGTGTGTCAGTGTCTCTGTGTGCACTAGGTGAATGATAAATTAGGCTGACTCTGGCCTGCCATCTTTTAACCACAATTAGAAAGCTTTTCTGACAGACTGTCAGACTCAAGGCTAGCAAACACACACACAGTACACACATGTCTGGAGGCACCCAGCAGCTTACAGACAGACATGGGAGACTGACGTATGAGTAGACATCGTTTCCAAACCATCACACACACACACACACACACACACACACACACGCACGCACAGTGATGCATGGCCATCATTACCCGCGCCCCTCCCTTGACAGCTGTTCCCTCAGCAGCATGCCCTGCGATGCTACTCTACTACGCACACACAGACACACAAAATCTCACCACCCCTCTGAGAGTACAGGCACAACATGTTAATCACTAGAGAGGTCAAAAGTACACACACACACACCATACTGTAGTTACTGTATACAGCTACAAAAAAATGTATAACATCCAGCAAAAAAACAGGTGGTGCGCCTGCAGTGATAACAATAAAAAATAGCCTCCTATCCTGCAGCCATCCTACTCTACAACTGCAGAGTGTAACAATTCACCTTGTGTTACCTCCATGAGTTTTATCAATGCAATGCAGTGTGAATGGTGTGACATGAATCAGTGAATTGATGGCACATGATAGACCAGGAAGAAACCAGGGCAAGAGTGTCACGGTCATTGTGATGTGTTCTGGTTCACGTCTCTCTTGCATTATTCTGTTTTTTGTTTGTTTTTTTAAATGTCAAGCTCATCCTGAACCATTTCACTGTAAAAGTCCAAATTAATTTAACTTTCTAATTTCATGTGTGTTAAACTGAATTTCAACTGAAATTATATATCAACCATCAGGCCTGGCTAATTCAAGTAGGACGCTATAGTGTGCCTTCGAGCTGATCCTCAGGAAATATAATCTGTGTCAGCTGAACTCATTTTGATAGAAGAAATAACATCTTAAAGTAAAGCGAAATACTACAAACACACAAAACGTATTATGTAATACCATTCCTCGTGGCATCAGTGCCTTCCTATGCACAGAAACAGAATTCAACCTAAAAAAATGTGGTGTTTTCTTGTCTGGTCATAAATTTCAGCCACTAAGTGCTCCTTTATTTTTCCACATTAACTTGGAGAGAGTGAAAAAGAGAGGTTGAGTACAAAGTGATACTGCCAAACTGGAACAATCAGAGAAGATGCTCTGCCAAGTAAACGACAGAAGGGTAGAAAGAAGAAGTACTTGTCCTCGTTTTCACCCTGGCTAATATCATTCGCAAGATTCTTCAGTTTGTCTCTAGATTTCTTTCTCTCTCATTTAATCTGATTCTCCCTTTCCTTCTGTTCCTCGCATTCCTTCTTCCCTTTAGCTCTCTCCTCTCTTCATCTCCCCCGTCTGAATCACTTCCTCCTGCAGTTTCGGATACATTAGGCAAAATTACAGAATTTCTACAAAAGCATCAAAACTGACATACATTCATAGTTTTCAGCTTCATAGTCCAAACATTTTCAGAGAAACACAATGCTACTATGATGCTGTGACTAAAGGATACAATTTTGCTCATATGCAACAGCCCACTTTGCGTATGGAATGACAAACTAAATAATACAGTTTAGAGAAGAGTTCATTGCAATTTTACCAGTGAACAAAGCAAGCTTTTGATCTCAGTTCAGTGAGAAAACAAGGCAAGGTAAAGCATGTAGGCGTACCTCTCAAGTCACAGTGTTGCTGAATCATAAAAACAGAAACACAGCTAGAAATCTTAAAGCTGAAAGCCTGTTGATTCATGTTGTTGTAGCTGCAAATGTCACAATTAATAAGTGTATAACAGAAATGTACCCAGGATTAAACCTTGCAGGGCTCCACACCATCGAGCTATCTGAAGGATTTTGTATATTATGCAACCAGTGAACAAAACCACCCCCAACCATGACCTATTTTGTTTTCACTGCAATATGTCTACAATCATACAACCTTGATTTAAGTAAAATGTAAATTGTTAAAAAATAAATAAAAAAATACTAAACTGTGTTTACTGACAACAGTTTTCTGAAGTGATCCAGAGCCCATGTAGTAATGTCTTTTATACAACGTTGGTTTTTAATGCAGTGCTGCCTGAGGGGTCGCCGGTCACTGGCATCCAGTGTTGGTTTTCAGCCTTGCCCCCCTTGCAAAGAATTCTCCAGATTATCTGAATCTTTTGAGGGTATTATGGACTATATGTGGTGAAATCTCTAAATGTCTGTCCCATGCAGTTCTTGGTCAAAGTGGCAAACTTCGCTCCACCCTTGCTTGGTTACTTACTACTTACTACAGGTTACTTTCCATGTCTTTTGTTCCCTCTATCCCCTTTTTTAAACATGTTGCAGGCATCAAGTTGAAAATGAGAGTATGTTTTTGCAAAAACAATTAAGCTTACCAGTTTGATTTTGTCTTTTGTCTGTACAGTATTCAATTTAATATAGGCAGAAGGATTTGCAAATCATGGCTGCAAATCATAGCATTCTGTTTTTATTTACATTTTTCAGTGTTCCAACTTTTTTGGAATCGGGGTTATGATCGCTTGATCACTTGTATTACAGCCACTTCCAGACCACAATGTACTAAAAAAGGAATTCCAGAATTAATCAGTGTTTCTGAAAAAAACAATAAATAAATAATTCATTTAAAACAGGCTGTAAAGAAAATGAAAAACTGTTAATAACTCAATATCCAGCTGTTGTATGTATTTAAAGTTGAGATAGCCCATTTTCCCAAATCAATGTGGTTTTTTTCCCCTCCTTGGGGCTACTGGACGTCGTAAATTAAACACTGCTAATCTAAAATACTATATTTAATATGAAAAGTTGTATTTGATTTCATGTCATGAGCCTAAAGTTTCCATTAGAAACTTCCCTGCACTCCTGCACAGCTCAGGTGAATCATTTATAACACTCTGCACTAAAGTGTGTCACGACCGCTGTCCAAGGTGCTGAACCTGGGCCCACCAGGGATGCAGGAGCTGTCCATGGTTCTCACCGCTGTTCACACTGATGGGCAGGATCCCTGCTGGTGCAGTCTGATGGCCAACAGGAAACTGTAGTTAATTTTCCTCTGTTATTGTTACCATCTGTTCCTGTGGCTCAGTCTCAACACCACCTTGTTAATTAACATCACTTCAGTCAAGTCTGCCTCTCATCATTTTAGAAAGAGTTTACTCTTTTACTGTCACTTTAAGTTTGTTCACCTTTGCCTTATGTGGTATTGTTTTTTTTTTTTTTTCAATCTGCTTATTCTGCATCTGTTTAAGTCAAAGTAGAGACTGACTTATCATCTACTCCCCTTTTCCTCCCCTCCTCATCTTTGAATCTCTTACTATTCCTCTATTTTACGATACTTCTATTTTTCTCCACTTTGTACCTACACTCTTTGTCCACTCATATCTCATATGTTCTCTGTTTCTCACTGTCTTCTCTCTCCCAGTGTCAGATCATGATGTTGGCAGCTTTATCTCCCTCTCTCCTTGTAGATACAAAGGCATTTTAATCCTCAAACATTGCCAACAAATACAGGAACCTCCAATCGATAAACTGCAATCTTTGCTGTTCGCCTCTCCTCCTCTCTCATCTCCTGCTTTCCTCTGTCTTTGACACTTCTTTATTCAAGCCTGCACTGTCTTTTCTTTTTTTCACAAAATCCAAATATTCTTTCCAGCCTCTCTCTTTTTTCTTTCCTGCTTGCCTGTTTCCCTCCCTGCCTCATCTCTTCTTTTCCTCTCTCCATGCATGCCAATCGTAAACTGTTTCCAACTGGGGCTTGACAAATTGCAGCTGACAGTTGCCACTATTTTGTGCATTTTTAAAAACTTTAACACTTATATACCAAAATCTCACGAGGATCGTGTGTTTCAACCTAGAATTTCACTCTCTGCAACGAGGAAAAGCCTCTAGCAGCATCATTCTCATCATGCATACTCAAGCCCAATCAAAATGTTGCAATACAAGTGTAACCCTCTCGCCTGTGTGCCCCTCTATTGCAGGTACTTTCCCTAAACATCCTGGGTCTCTGGTATCTGCATTGTTGTTTTTGTTTGTGTAGTTCAGGTTTCTTGTATAGAGAAGAAAACACTGGGCACTGGGTTCTGTATCATAGTTGTGGCTGAGTAGCACATTATTGTCTTGGCAAAACAAATCTTGGACTCTGCGCTGCTCTACACCACAGTGGACACTTGGCTGAATCACATTTTGGAGAACTTTTTTTTTTTCCAGACACTGCACAATAACATGACAGTAGTGATATTTCCCATCTTTCTTTGAAATAGCATTCTTGGCTCATAGTCAAAGTAAATGAAAAAACAGACTAAAGGAACAGAAGAACCATTTTCATTGAATAGACACACAATATTAGAGGAGCCCTTAATATTTAGAACATATGAGTAGTTATACTATAGAGGTTTGTTGTTTCAACCACCGTCAGGAGCAGGTAGAGGTGATGAATAACCAGGTATGTCAGCTGATGGCTCAGTTACATTAATTAGGTTCATCAGTACTATAATACTATATAATATATACAACGTAATCCAACTAAAATCATGTACATAATAAAATCTAGTACATAAAAAATGTGAATATGACAGCATATAAAACAAGTATCTGCTACTCAAACCTACACTGATGTGTAACTGAATAAAGTTATACATCAGCATGTAAGCATGCAAGCATGTAATATCAACAGATCAAGTGGATCCATACTTTTAGCTCTGATATTTCATCTATTGCCGGGCAAGAACATGACTATGAGACACTTCTGGAAAAACCTTGAAATACATTCAATGACAACATTTTTGAAAATTTCGCTTTATACAATATCTGCACATTGTAACTATGCTGTGGTTAAAGTTAGGTTAAAAATCCTGATTATAGCAAATTAAATATGTTGAGGTATGGATAAGGTTAAGAGCCAGTGTTCAGAGTGTGAATGGTTGTACCCTGCCTCTAGCCCAATGTGAGGTGGGATCTGCTCCAGCCCAACACGATGATAGGGATAAGCGGTTATGGAAGATGGATGAATGGATGGATACTTCATTAGAAATGCTAGTTGGATGCTCAAATAGCTTTGGAAACCCCCTCCCTCTGACACCTTTCCAGTGCCAGATTAGGGGGGGTCTGTGTCCAGCCATTTCTGTAACTTTACAAAAACACTGATCCAACATTCACAACCTCTTTACACTGTGTTTGGCCAAGCTGTGCAGAGATGAGAAAGCAGCGACGATTTGACATAACTATTTCTGTCACTTTTGGAATGAACAACTCTATGTGACAACATGTCTTCCTGGTCAGACTGTCTGAAAATGTCTACCATTATTCCAATATTCAAATGTTACTGCACGCCGTTCTAAATTGTGAGGTGCACAAACGCCTAATATGGACAAAATTACTAGGAAAACTGCGGAACTACCTCCTACAATACTACTAATGCAAAATGTAAAAAAAGAAAATCTGTACAGACTGATAAGCACAAGTCATCACAACGCATGGCACTAGTGTTCAACACAGGCTATTGACCTGCACAAAAATAAAACCATACTTTCTTTTCACAATCAATACTCCAGCATACTAAATTATCTTATTTTTGATATGTCTGAAACATTTAATTTGCCACAATTCAACAGCAAATTGATACAGTGCTTTAATTTGGGTACCAACTATGAAAAATAGATCAGTTTAAGTTAAAAGGTCAGCTTAAATAGTAAATGGATCAAACTATAATCCCTGATTTGATAAGTCTGTGTCTGAAAGAGAACACACATCAAATTGTAGTTGTATTTCTAAAATGTGAGGGTGAAATTGTAAAAAAAAAAAATCCTAAAAATCCTTAAACGTCCAATTTGACAACGATTTGACAACTGTAAAATCTTTGTATTTGTAAAGAACAGGGTTTTAAGTTAGTTTCTAATTTACATTAAAAAAAATACCTGAATGTAAAAAAATAAAAAATAAAAAATAAAAACTCATCAAGAAGCACACTCTTTACCTCCCTCTACAATTACCAGTGATGAATTCTTCAGCAGAGCAATTAACCCCCAGTTGCTCCACTGGAGCTGCTCTGCGGTAAACAGTCAAAGACTGTGGTTGTACTGGGCAGTTCCCAGGTGTGAACATGTTTAATTGTAAGTGCAGTGTTGCTGAAAATGCTCATTCAACCATTACATGAATAAATATAGAAATGAGAGCTAGGGCAGGGTGCCAAACTCTCATTTATTAGCTTGTTAACTTGTGTTTAACTTGTGTCAACTTGTAGTGAATAATGAAGAAGTGAAATAAATTTTACATTTTGAGTCTATCAGGCAGCCTTCTGGGGGAAACCCACACTTCTCGGTTTTTCTTCCTCCCTCACTGACTCTCATCTCAAAGTAAACATAAAACGCCCATAAGACAGATGAAACACCAAAACAACAAAAACACAGACACACATTGTCTCACTCTATCTTCTTCTGACTCCCTGTCACACACACACACACACACACACACACACACACACACACACACACACACACACACACACACACACACACACACACACACACACACACACAAGAAAGAAAACCATTGCTGAGAAGTGATGGATGAGGAGAGGAGCTGTGTGGGTGTGGCTGAAATGGAACTAATGACAGAAAGACAAGCTAGTGAGAAAACAAGAAAACAAGTGGGAGACAAGAGAGTGCAACAGAGATATAAAGACAAGGAGAGGCAGAGATGAATGGAAACAGCCACACAGAGAAGAATAGCTGATAGCAAGCCATTGAAAATGGATGCAGTCTATGATGTTTGTTCCTTAAGTGCAGCCTGAAGCCAATTTTCATAAGTACAGCTGAGTTATTGGAGCCATTTTCCTGTATTGCTGTTACATTGATAGTATTTTGGGGTGTTTATGGTTTGGAGTCAGCTCTATTATTTAGAGATATTGCAACAGTTGTTCGTAGTCCAGTGAAATTAATGTAATGCTACAAGCGGCAGTCTTGGCTTGAAGCAACATTATCTAACATTTCTACCTTAAACTCACAGCATCACAGTCATTTTGATAGTACACACTGATTGACATCTGTCATTCCCACTCGCCTGTACACCTGTTCTTGCACTATGTACAACTTGGTTTAGGAGAGTACCTTATGAAGTAACACTTTACTAAGTCACACAACATCAACTATTTCACAGCTTCTGGTGGAACTGAATCATATTTTAAAATGTTTTCTGGTTTTCCCTCTGATGTCCTCCAGCTGCTTCACCTCACCTTTCTCTGATTTATATCCTTGATGGACAGTGACCTAATACAAAATGTGTTACCTTTACACAGTTAGCTGTATTGCCTGGGCCTGGGTGCTCAGAGCATTCGGGGAGAGTTTGAGCAGCACAGGAGCTTTGGACCATGAGAGGAATAAGTTTCTTTGGACTTTGGACGTTACTGTATTGGATGACATGAACATATAGTTCCAATATTTAACTGCACAAAAAAAACATTTTATTATAGACTCATGGTAAAAAGAAGTAAGAGGACAGTCCTATTTGGCCAAATTAGGCTAACGAAATAAACAGGGGAAACTAAGAGAAGAAAAAACACAGACAAAGCAACCATGACATCTCAGGAGAAAGACTGATGACCTGGCCAAATGACACATCAAACCACCCGACTCATTAACAAGCGCTTCGTGAAATAAAAGGCTGAAAGACAGACGCCGAGCTCGGCTTCTTGCTGTCGGACTAGTTAATTAACTAGTAATTATGACTTGTGTTGTTACACTTGCTTGATGGTTAGCTGTTAGCAAAAATAACAAAGAAATAAATGTAATCATAACAAACGCACATGTACAGCTGGCTACATTTATGACCATGGTAAATGACTTCACATCGAGGTTCACATAGCTACATCTCAACGTTATGATTCATTATTCTCAGTGTGAGAGCTGATACAGCCTGAATGACTGGTTAAAAAGCTTCTTTATCAACAGCATCTTATAGAAACAATCTGCTGCTGCCAACCTTAATATATTTTTGTTAACTATACAGCTACACAGTGTGCTAAAATAAGCAGACTACATCTTAATTTGATAGAATAAAATTAGTTCAGGTATGATATGACACCTGAAAACTCCTTGGTGGAATAGGTCTGTGATGGCAGTCCCAAAAGTTTTCTTGCTAACCTAGAGAAAACTGTTATGAAATTAATACATTTATACCCACAAACAGAAACAGACACACATACACACACAGTCTGTGATTCAGGCTTTAATTACCTCTCATAGGAACATCAGATGGCAAACAGCTCTTAAACAGCCAGCTGGGAGAGAGAAGGAGATTCAGAGGAAGGGGTAGAGAGATATAAATGGTAGAAAAAGAAAGGAATGAAGCAATGGAGAGAGAGGAGAGGAAAAAGAGAAGCTGTAAAGAGGGACAGAGGAGAAAACAGGTGTAAACCCGATCGATAAGATGATGGAATAAAAAGAGAAATGGGCAGAAACTCGAAGAGAAAAACCCAAGGTTGAGGTGAGGGATGGTATATAAGTGAGGAGGAATAAAAGTTCAAACAGTGAGCAAACTGAGAGAGAAGAAAATAAAGAATATTGTATGTAGGGCAAGAGACAGAGGGGAGAAGAGGCGAGGTACATATGGAAGGATCCTCTTCTCCTCCAGCGATGAGTGCAGAATGAACAGATGTCCAACAGAGGAGAGAGGGGAAGAAGTATAAAAAGGAGGCAGTGAACTGAAGTAAGAGAGGGTGAACAAGAAAAGTGTAAGAAATTTGATAGTTTTGATTTAATCATGGGTAACAACTTGTTTTTTCACAGGCTTCAGCCACTGTTTGTTTTCCTTTCTTGAAACCTAAGGACAGCAGTGAGAACTAGTGGGGAGGTTGTACAAAGAGTGAGATCAGAGCATAGCGCCACAGGCTCTGTCTGGTTTCCTGCTGAGCACCACTTACAGGCTAATCCCTCGCTGGTCTATCTATATGTACGTCAGATTTATAGTTATTACCCGGATGGAAAGGCGAGCAGGAAGACCTTTCTGTAAAGTGGAGGGCCTTGGTTCAAGCGCACCTGCCTGGCTGAGATCTCTAACTAAATCCTCATCAGCTGTTACTACAGGAGGGGGAAAAAAGAGAAGCGTTTTCCTTATGGAGATCAGCAAAGTGTGACACTATTGTAATTAGAGCCACTTTTTGTCTTTTAACAGCGGAGAAAACCAGATGGTGAAGCACTTCACCGTGGCAGGTACTTTTTGAGATGGTTAACACTTAAATAGCTGTTTCATAAAACCTACGCATAATCTTTGAAATAAACTGTCTACTCAGCTCAGCTGACCAAATGATTATTAAACAGAAACAGCTGATTTGTTTGACAAACAATAATTGGTATACATTTGTTTTATTGTTTAAGCAAGCTTACCAGAAAAATGTCAATAAATAAACAAAACACTTTTACTCAGTGTGGATGTTATGAAATCGCCATTAGAGCTCTTACCGTATTTCATCTCATCACACGAGAACATTTTAGCTGCTATGGTTTGTTTCATTAGCCTAATTTGGCCAAATAGGACTGTTCTCTTACTTCTTTTTACCATGAGCCTATAATAAAATGTTTTTTTTGTGCAGTTAAATGTTGGAACTATATGTTCATGTCATCCAATACAGTAACGTCCAAAGTCCACTAGTAGAGAGAGTTACACAAAGAGAGAAAGAAAGAGAGACAGTGGTGTCACTACAGGTAGAGATAGAGAATAAATGGTCGAAGGATGCAGGAGAGAGGTAGAACAGTAGAGTGATAGAGAGGTGGAGGTGGGAGTCCTTATCAGAAAAAAGCAGGCTCCTTTATCTCCCTGCCCTCCAGACACACACACATGCGCACCAGGACAGAAGACCACTGACTGCCCACACATACACACCGATGCACACATATGCACGCTCAACTACACACCTAAAGATACAAACACCAGCAAAGCGCAAACACACAATCCCCTGTCAACAAACAAAACATCCACACGCTCTCCACACACACATCCAACACCGTGACTCTACCCAACATTGTCTGTGTCATAGAAACCTTATGCTACCGAACAACATACACACATGCACACGCCTACAGGTGAGCGACAGGCGCCATTTAAACACAGACAGCGATGCCCGCCTCCCCTCCAGCTGCTATGGCAATGAATACCATTAGCATCCGATAAAATGTCAGGGGGGCATGCCCAAGTAACTCATCACACACACATACACAAGCATACACACACACACACACACACACACACACACAAGCATACACACACACATACACACAGTTAGAAATGTCAGAGGCCCATGCCCAGTAATGTATCTGATTGAGAGAGAAGGCAAATGTCAGCTGTTCCTCAAAATGGCAGCCAGCAGCTGTGTCAGCTGTGACTGTGGACTGCCACTGCCAGACACATAGACAGCATATCTGTTAGAGCTGATGCATGTGTAGCATTACATATGTACATCAATAAATTGCTTAACATATTCAATCTGGCACAAAATAACAAAATATTGTGAGGTTGGTGGCTTCTAAACTGCAATAAAATCTGCTTTACTGTTTTACAGCACCAATTATTTTGCAATATTTTTCTCAGCTAAAGCTTTAACAAAAATTACTTTGAATTCTTTTTTTGCCAAAATATTCTCATAACAGAGAAAATAGGTCTGCACATAAAGATACTGCAAAAATTATACAGTTAGGAACTCAGGAGTAAGGATGGAACAGCATTCTTCGAAAACATTCATTCATCATTCGGTGCTTGATGGTTGTGGAGCACTTAAGGTTATGTTTAGACTAACAAGAGCACTGCATGAAAAAATGTTGCCTCTCATGTGGGGTTGTCAAAAGTCTCGGTGCTTTTTCAATACCACCACAATCTGATGTAAAGTACCAAACCTATTAAAAAACAGATCTATAATCATAGTGACGCTATCCGCGATCAATTAACTAGTGGACAATCTCTGCCTTGCCCTCCTCTTCCCATACAGACAACTGCTGCAGAGACATGGAGAAAGAGAGATATTATCCAGCATTATGTTGAAACAGAGAGAAACAGAGAGAGGCGGGGCAAGCAGGTGTGTGTGCACTAAGGTGGAGGTGTGTGCGTGGGGATAAAAAGGAAAAGCAAGGTGAGCAGATTTCAGTAGTTTGTGAGTAAATGCTAAAATAAGGTGAAGCATTAAGTAGAATTAAAATAGTGACATGAGAAATAATTTACAAGAAATAGGGTAATGTATTACATTAAAATATAATACTCACCCCACTGTCATTCTGTGGGAAACACTGCAGCTGGTCCTCAATATGTGTTCACTGACTTTTTTTCTGTACCAGGTTGTTAAAAAAAGAAAAAGATTCCCCTATTTTGTGTGCCTCACACATCTTTTTCCTTTTGCTATGGATCAAAAGAGTATTTTTTTTTTTTTGGATTATGACAACCTTACCCTCATGTGTACCTGGCTAATCAAATACGTGTAAGGGCATATTCCATGTAGATAACTCTGTAACTTGTACCAACTTGAGGATAAATGATTGCTGCTGTGATAATTAAAAAACATCCTTGGTATTATAAACCACTGTGTAGTGTTTAAGCATCAAAGTCTTAAAAATCTAAATTACTCAAACTGGTCTCCCTGGATAACACCAAAGCATTGGTTGCATTTTTATGCCATTTTCAGTCAGAACACCCACTTATACAAAAATCCAAAATCTCCCGTAGGCATTTAAATGAATTGATCCAGTGACACGAAGGCCATGGCATGAAATGAACATTATGTTTCATTTTCAAGGTTCTTAAACTATTCAGTGACCCCCTTGTGCCCTGTATGGAAGCATCTGCATATGTCAGGCTTCTTTATTTCTTTATTAAAGGCCCAGTGTGAAGGATTTAGTGTTTTCTTGCAGTGAAGCTGTAACAGCCAAATGAATACTAGTCACCTCACCTCCCCTTCCAAGTCTAAAGGAAAAACAGTGGCTATGTAAGAATATACTGTGGTATTTACAGTCTGTTTAAAATCCAACACAGATTTGACAGTATGTAAATGACTATACATACAAACACAAAGGCCTGACTAAGGCATCATTATAAGGTGTTCCGTTACCTCCTGTGGTTCAGTTGATTAACTAACTGATGATGCAAACTACTGCAGAATATTTATGCATTCTTTATGCATGCAGTCTTTGTGATTAGTGGATTTACTGTACATGTAGGCAGGAACTGCTCACCTTTTCATGTTTCAGTTTCTTCCCCAGTATTCTTTGTTTCTTAGTTTTGTAGATGATAATGATGACCATCCAGTCACCAGGCTATTCCTTGTGACATCAAACAACTAAAAAGTGAGAGAGGTTTTCAATTATTCTTACGGACAGGGCTTAAACGCAGCGGGAGTGCAGTAAAAATTGGAAGTCCGACAATTGCTTTGTCTGTGATCAGTCATAGTCATTTTTTCAAAAGTGCAGTTACGCACAATTTGAAAATAAATGATGTTGTTGATGGAGATGGAGCTTCATTATAAATGAACTCCTCATGAGTCCCCAAAAACTCCACAGCCATCTGTCAACAGAGGGGGGAAAACTTTTCCTTCATTCATCAGCCGGACGAACGGATGGATAGAGGGATGGAAGTCGTGTGATCCCTGGCCAAGCCTTTCTCCATCCGCCCTCCAACCCCCTACACAGAAATCTCAGCAGTAGCCACTGGCAACACTTGCCCAAGGTCACAGGGACAAAGTCAGGGGTAGAGGAGGGAGAGAGCCAGGGAGTGTGTGGGTGTACTGCAAAGAGAAAGCGTGTGCAATGAGGAGGTGTGTTCGTGGGAGTATGTTTGTGTTACGGCATAAGGGGTTTAAGATAAGGTATAAAGGTGTGTGTGTGTGTGTCCACATGCCTCGGTGTGTGCATGTACAAAGCACAGGGGGACATGTAATAACTTCTACAATTCCTGTAGCTCGGTCTGTTTGTGTCTGTGTGCGTGCATGTGCGCGTGCGTGTGTGTGTGCGTGTGTGTGTGTGCGTGTGTGTGTGTGGAATAAAGATGGCTGCTGACTGTGCCACAACTCAGCAGGCTGGGCAACATGACGATAAATAATCGTCTCTGAACCACTGCACTAATGAGCCAAACACACACACATAGACACACACTCAGCAACTCACTATCCCAAACACACCTACATTCACACATACCTGCTATCCTACACACTTTGGTCCTTAAAAGTGTTTCTTTCTTCTGCTTACTGTTACTTATTGATTACACCAGCCTATCAGTATCAGATGACACACAACACACACTGGGCTCACACAGATGTCTGAAAGTTTCCTGCACACACGCAGAAGACACTACTCATGGAACAGTATATACAGTATCTATATCTGCAGCAGACCACTGGGTGCTTGTTGGCTGTAGCAAGTGATCCATCAGGAACCCCCACTGCCACACAGAGGTCAAACCCATCAACCCCGGAGACCGTTGCCAGGACGATTCACACTTCGGCCAAGAACCAATCACAACAAGTCTCTCATGCTTCACAGCACACCATAGGTCATGCCAGCACAAGGTGGAGTTTGGACATAATATGTTCAATTCTATAGAAAAAGTGAATATTTCAGTGCAACCTCATAAAAGACAGTGCTGCAGGATAGCTTGAGTGTCAAGCGGCTCCTGCTGTACATGTTGCCTAACAAATCCCAGCCGTTGTAGTGTCATTTTAGACACCTCAGATTCCAAGAAGATGACAAATACCATCCCAAATGTAGTGGGACAGTTTTTCTAGTGTTAGACCTTTACCATTAGCGGGGCAAAATATATTTTGGCAGTAAGAAACTTTCATCTCATATTTTTACAACTAGATTTTTCACTTCTATCTATGCTTTTTTGTCCACAACATTTCTTTCTTCTCCACTGCTCAGTTTGTATATCCATGACTGAATACCCGAATTTGTTGTGAAGTTAGCGGCTGACACAACCATCATTGGATGGATTACAAACAATGATAAGAATGCACATCAGGAGGAAATCAACAATCTTGCAGTGTCTTCTTTACTTTTAAGGAGGCCCCTGCAAATCTTTGCAATAGAAAGCATCCTGACTTGAAAAATTAGGGTTGGCATGCTTTGTGCATGGACAGGAGGGCCCTGCAGCAGGTGATTAAAACCACCCAGAATATTATTGGTGCCCATCTATCGAGCATCAGTGATATCGTTGAGGTGAGGTGCCTGCACAGAACCCAAAGGAAATTAAAACACAATACACACCCCAGCCACAGCCTGTTCACCCTGCTGCCGCCTGGCAAGCAATACAGAAGTAGCCGCTGCCATAGAACCAGACTACAGAGCAGCTTCTTACCTCAGGCTCGTCCTCTGCACTCCACCATTGCATTTCAATGTGCAACTCTCTGTTTTAGAATGACAAATAAATTAACCTTGAACCACCATCAGGCCAAAAGTGTCTTATTAACAAATGTTACCATGCTAACACACTACACTAAGATTGTGAACATGATACATAACATTGTGCCTGCTAAACATTAGCATGTTAGCGATGCCACTGTGAGCATGTTAGCATGGTGATATTAGCACTTAGCTCAAAACATCACTGCCTAAGTAGAGCCTCACAGAGCTGCTAGCATGGTTGCACAGTTTGCTTTAGTATAATACTATACTATATAAACCACAAGAGAACTAGTCCAACACTGGATACCAATATAGCATTTACTAACCCAGAGTGTAGGGAACAAAGGGTAAACCTAAAAAAGAAAATCATTTCAATCATGAAACTGGCAATTTATGCTGTCACACTTTAGTAACTTGTTGGGTAATGGCCACCAAATATTCGCCCCTGCTTAACCAATCAACATTTCCACAAGGGTTAAACAAAATTCAATCATGAAGTAAAATATGAGCACAACTGCTATTTTGGGAATCTGGGCAAATTATTCAAGCAAAAATCAGTAAATTGGCTAAAGCTCCCTCTGCTCTGTTGAATTTTCATCCCCTCATCCACTGTTTTCCTAAATGGCTGCTCCCAACACATCCTACATTGTACATGTGATAAACTTGTTCCATCTCTTTTCACCCTTTCTCTCTCCATCCCCTCACCTCACCCTCCTCTTTTCCTCCTCACTGCCTTTGGGTAAACATTTGTCAGTGTAACGTGAGTGTCTCAGGTAAAGATATGCAGATTAACTCTAACTCGTTTGCATAACGAGCTCTTATTTGCCAGTCTAATTATGGTGGCATGCCGAGGCCGTCCCAGAGCTGCCCTCAGGGTTCATTAGTGGGGTTCGTTAAGAGGTTTGTTAACAGGCAGCTAATCGCTTCCTCCCTCCTTAACAAATAGTGGAGCTTGAAAGTCCTGAAAAGACAAGGCACTAAGCACACAGCGATGTTGGTTTAAAGTAGACACACATAAATACAGAGGCACACACTGATTTAGCAAGCAAACACAGTACACACACACACACACACTTGCTCTGTACTTAAAGGATAAAAGAGCAGGTCAGTGTATTGCAGACATTTCCTTTACACACAAGTTTGTTCTGGGAAAAACACACTTACACACAAACACACACACAAACGTTCACACCATGAAGAAGGACTGTGGACTGTGAATTTAAAAGAGAAAATACAACCACAACGTGCAGACACGCACACAGAAAGTCAAGGCCTTGGTAGCTGAAGATGACTCTGCTGTATTGAGGGAAACACAAAAGCTATACTGTTTCTGATCACCTAAAAGCAATCAATCTTACAAATATTCACTGTGTTTCTAAAAGAAGAAGCCAAACCTAAAAGTCAAACCACTAGAGAAGTCGAGAATCATTTTTATTGATAATCTGTACATCAAAGTTTGTCAATAAGACTACTATATTTATAAAATGATATGGTATTATGCATAAGTTATTACTCTCTGTATTTACTCAATCATTTGGCTTGGCTCTAAAACAGGAAACACGACAACATTAAATTAATCCGTTGTAATTACTTTACTTGACCTTTAATGAAACTGAGGCTGTTCACACATGGCTTGAGGCACACTCTCAGCAGTATCACTGCATGTAGGCCACCCATTTGTTATGTTACACACAATATAATTAGAAACTTTGTATTTATTTATTTTGCACACAGCCTGCAGACAACTCAGGTGTGTGTTTCAGGAGGTCGTAGTGCGCGATTAAAAGGAAGGCACAGGGATGTGAAATGAAGAGTTGCTCAAGGAAATTGTGCCCGTTCAGGTCTTCCAATATTCTATTCTTATATTAGAGCGCAAACAAAACTGAGTGTGACAGTTGTTTTTGTCTTGGGCGGTTACTTTTAGATTATGGAACAATTCAAAATAGATAAAAACAAATCCATTTATAACATATCTGAAACATGAGTTACACTATGCTGTCTGACTTATAGCCATTCAGTTGCAATTACTTCATCTTGTTATGCTTGACACTGCAAAGCTGTATCATCAAAATTACATTTGTATACAACTAATTTGCATCAACAAATAAGTTAAGAGGGAAACATAATGCTTCCCAGATTTCATTTGTTGTTACCATAATGAAGAAATGTTAATTCAAGCAAGTCTCAAAATGCTGATACTGAATATATCTTGTATCCTCAAAATGGTTGTGACAGTAATAATTTCTATTTGTTTCCTCAAAACGATCTTAGAGCTCTTGGTGATTAAAGCACATAAATAAACTTTTTTATAGATATGTTTAAGTACTCAAAGCAACTTGTTAAGGTAAGGAAAAGATCATGGTTGATTTGAAGCAGGAGGAGCGTATATAAATGTAATATACAGGAAAGGCTTGAATATTGAAGTTTTCCCTTCAAAGTTGTCATCCAGTCTTATCATATAGTGCATAGTGTTCCAAAGTTCGCCAGTACCATTGTGTGATATCACATGTGACAGTTGGTTGTACATAAAAGCAATGTGGCATTACCCATAAGCCAATCCGTTTAATTATAAAAACATTAATCCCCAAAGTTGAGTTCAAAACTGCTCATTGGTGTCTGAGATATCACACTTAACAGATGGAGGAATAAGCAGAGAAAGGGGACAAAAAGGCAGAAACACTTGGAGGGAAAGGAAAGACGCAAACGAGTGAAATGTCAAATACACTTCAGCAAGTTTAAGTATGAGTAAGAAATTCAATGAGTTTGATTACCCAAACATCAAAACCTACAGGCTGAAAGGAGTTGCTCAGATCTCCACCTTAGTCTGGGAACTCTGTTTGTTTAACATGAATATGAATGAGAGTAATCAATTTATTGGACCTGAATACATTTATGAGAACCGTATTTGGATTATGTACACATTCACATCGTTAGGATGCTGATATTCATGTAAGGCATTGCGGAAGCTGAAATAATAAGACCATTACTCACAACAAATAGGAAAAGGTCAAATTACTGGTTCAAGTTTCCTCCACAAAGGCTGAATAAGACAGCCTCTGAGACTGTGTGGTAATCACTGAGTATAGTCTCTTTCAGTGAGTCACTGTCTGTAATCACAAGGCTGCCACTCTGATCTACAACAGATGCAGCTTCAGTTGTTCATTTTTTAAGCACAGAGTGATGCCAAATCTCACTGAGATGTCAGTGTTCTCAGTCCGTTATTTCAGTGCTGCTTCTTTCAGCCACATCACAGGCATGTTTTGCATCTCCAAGAGCATGGAGTCTGTTCTGTTGATCAGAGGTAATGCAAAAGTGCTTTTAAACCTTCAGTAAGAAATAGCAAGAAAAAGGTCAAGTTCAGCTCCTCTAAAAGGCAGATGGGTGTTCTAAAGGAGTGTTTTTGTACAGGAAATCTAATGTATTTCAGGATGCTTCTTAAATTATCTCTCAGCCTCTAAGAGCAGCTACGTTTCTTTTTCCTAATGTGCATCTTCAAGTTCATGAACCATAAAATTGTAAAGAGAAGTGACAGGAGATAAGGTATTTCTTGTGCAGTGATAAAGCCTCCAATTAGCTCTAATAATCAGAAATAATGTACTTGCAGATACAGGTACTTGCACCTGCGAAAAATCCACTGCTCAATTTCAAAGCATTTAAGATCATGATGATCATTTGCACACAGGACAATTTAACAGGGGCTTTGAGGATTCCCTTTTATCATGCCGCATGAGAGCGTAAAATTATATATCATATGAGGCTACTGAATATTTACTGAAGACTTCAGCATTGAGGTACAATCATTCATGATTTTGTATCGTCATACTAACTATAAACCTCTTGATTAGAATTAGGTTTACCCACTGTTACACCTGAGTGGTAGTTCATAGTGCCAGAAGGGAGGGAGAGATGCTGCCAGAAGAGCCGCTGAATGAAGCGGTTTTCACAAATACGTCAGACAAAATCCAGACCGGAGTCGTTATTTCACACATGTAGCCCACAACAGGAGATTCTCTGTGTCAAACATGTTCTCACATGTTGGGAAAAACTTTCCAAATCGAGTCCCAAATGGCCACAAAACTATGACAGAAATGACAGAGAGGCAGACAAGCAGCACCGTGCAGCAGTGAGTTCTTCAGAGAAGGAGTAAAGCAAGAAATATGAATCTGTAGGTTAATGGACGTGCGCCAGGACAGCTGCGTGGGTCTCACGGTCATTGCGTAAGAGTCGGTAGCCCCTGAGCGAGTCAGTCAACATACAAAGTCACTGTGCACTTATGCCAGCGGCCAGCGCTGAGCGAGACCTGATACAATCACATCATTACAGTTTCAAAAAACACAACTTAGATCACAGTTTAATTTAGACATCTTATTACAAGCATTTTACTTGATCAAGTCCCAAGCAATCAAGCAATTACTGTGTATTGCTGCCATTAAAGCATCTGGGCCTCCCCTTCACTGGCCTCCTGGCAGGCCTCAGGGATTGATGCCCAAAATCCTTACACCGTCTTCCTTTGACGGGCAGAGCACAGCCGAGTTGAGCATGTTAAACATTATGTAGATGGAGTCCTGAAGGCACTGGGAGCTTTGTAAATAGTGGAAATCTTCACTATAATGCTAGCCTACAGGCTAAGAGCAACACAGAATGAAATGCTAAATCTCTCGCTGTCCCTAACCCTCGCTCTCCAGCAATACCCGTCCCTCCCATTCCTTTGTTTTCAGAATCTAATCATCTTGTTCTGTCTTTTTCTCTGTTCTGTCTTTTCCGTCTCTTTGTCTGTAATTTTTTCTTTGCCTCTCCCTCCTTCCTTCGCTACCTTTTTTCTCCTTCTCTGTTTTGCTCTCTCATCTTTTTCCAATCTTCCCCTCTTCCCTCCACTGCCCAAAGTCTCATCTCTCTCTCTCTCTCTCTCATTTTTTCACAGTGCCCAGATCGTAGCCTGGTCTGGCCTTTTAATGTTTCCCTCTGCTTCTCTCTCCTCTTAACTGTTTCCACTCTCTCCCACTAGTTCTCACTCAGACTGTAGCTATTGCCATCACGTGTTTGCAGCAGTCTTGGGCCAAACATTCAAACAACATAAGCACATGTCAGAAAATTAAATAAAAACACTTTTATATACACCTATATATAGACATACATTATGTATTGGGTTTTTATTGGTTTGACTATTACCACTTTGAAGTTTGAAGGAGTTGACATTAAGGCCATCGTCATCTTGGTTTTTTGGAGAAGTGGTGATTTAATGTGAGTTGGGCTTCACTCATTGGCTGTGCTTGGTTTTTCGCAGGAAAAAAAATGGCAGCCTGCATGGTCAGAAACTTTCTCGTATTACAGGTGAACAGCTCACTAAATGTTTCTAAAAACAGTAGAGGTGACAAATAGACAATGCAGTACCACAATCTTTAATCAGCATTGCCTTGTTTTACAGTTTGATCTGAGCTTTGTGAGCACGCTGAACAGACTTACTTAGAATGACTTGTCAATTACAAGTTAGCCACACCCTAAAGAAAACCCTGCTTTACTGTCAATCTTACTTTAAATCGGACCAAAATCTATAAAACATCATGCTGTATCAAAGAAGACTTGAAACTAGGGACATTAGGAAGAATGTGGGTTTCACTTTTCAGACCCAGAGGCTCTGTCCACTATTTATTACACAGTCTATGAGTGACATACATAAACACATGCATACTTAAACATACAAATCGTTCCACTAGTAACAATGACATGTTGTCTTTTTTATCTCGCATTTACTTTCAGGCCTCCTCTGCACGTCTTTTTTTAATCCTTCTCAGCTTATTTTGCCATGATGTGGGAAGCTTGAAAAATAAAAAATCTACATTTAAAGCCCTTAAAATATGTTAAATCTACATAAAATACAGTCATTATGCTTAATCAAAATCACAATTCATACATGTTTTGTTGCTCTGTTTCACTAAAACAAGTTACCACTCGACACTATTTTGCAAGGGCACAATCACTGCGTCCGCTAAGCAACGCCTTAGATGATTGTGATTGCTTTGAAGAAAAAAAAAAAAAAAAACAAACTGAAGTATTTTTCCTGTATACCAGAATAAAAAAAGATTGCAGCCACACCTTACTGCAATGCTAAACCGAATTGTCGAGATAGGTCTGGTTGCAGATGTGAGAACCAGTGCAAAGCAGCACAAACCTGCCTTTCTTTGTTTGGGTTATTTTCCTCCGAGTGATTTCTTTTGTTGTTACCTCAGTTATGAATGAGCCTCGCATCAACCGGGATGGAGGCTTATTCTAAATGATCAGTCACCTCACTACTTTTGTTTACTTTTCTTCTTGTGCATTTCAATCAAAAAACTGAACTCCTGGAACAATATGGAGGTTACTTGTTATATCCCTTTATAGGCTAAAACAAGACAGATAATAAACCAGGCCACAAACAATGAAACCCAAAGAAAAAAAATAAATCATTCATTCAAGGAATGTAACCAGGAAACTGAATAAATAAAACATGTATTTTTGATTTGCTTGCTGTGACTATTTACAGACATGCCTAGCAAATGTAATAAAGATGCCTCACCTGATGTACCCTTCATGTAGTATGTGTTGTCCTTTGCTTTTGTTTTGTGCAATTAAGTCCTTTAACACACCCTCGTTGCAGATTCTCATTTGCTTTACAATCAAACTTAAGCTGGGAAGAATTTTAAGATTGAAAATTAGAAAGGAGCATGTATTACATCAATTACTGGCCAGTTGGTTTTCCACTTGTTTAAATCTTTTTTATTATTATTTCCTCTATGTGATATCAGTGTTTCTGATTCCAGTTGTTAAAATGGGGACTGATCAGAGGGAAGAGAGGAATTCTCCAACACCAACACCTAACCCAGACTGTAATGGACTTGGTCCAACTTTTAGCCAACCATCATAAGTCATCAAGCCCAAATTGGCTCCACAATTGTATTGCCTCTACTTTACATCTATGCTTGGCTGTGATAGTTTTAGACCACTGATCCGAAGGCTTCTGGATCGAATGTCTGGATGGTAACATACTCAATCTCAGTCAATATGCACACACACTTTTACTTGGTTAGATGCCCTCACACACAAGAACACACAGTCCAAGACAAGGCATTTTGCTCCTTCAATCTCTGAAGGACAAGAGTAAAACGACATAGACGCTAATTGATTTCTGTGCGTGTCTAAAGTGAATGTAACGCTCCACTAACAACGGTCTGGATTTTTTTTTTCTTTTTTGGCCGCGTGCAGTTTCAGGTTTGAAATCAATTTGGCTGAGATGAAAGTTTTCAATTTCATTAGCTTGATCAAATGGAGCACTGTTAACAGGCAGCGGTAATAGAAAATCATTTAGGCCGAGCAGCTCACACACTCTCAAAGGACTGGTTAAGAGCTGCTCAGAGAGGGAGACATTGAGTGTGTGTGGGGGGGTGAGAAAAAGAGGATGACAAGTGGGGATATATCGATGAGAGACAGTGAGAAAAAGAGGAGACAAAATGTGAAAAAGATGGGGGAAAGAGAAGGGTTTAGAACGAAGGAAGAGATGACAAGAAGAGAAATATTGCATTTTAGATAAAGGAAGAGAAAGAGGGAGAGACGAAGTCTGAGCCACAATGGCAGGAGATAAGGTGATGGAGTGAGAAAGGTAAGAGGTAGAGAAAAGAAATGGGCATAGCAAATGCTTTTTAAGAGAGAGTGTAAAAAAGAAGTCTGTGACAAAGGAGAAAGAATGGGAATGGGTGGAGGAAAAGGACAGAAAGAAACAGAAAGATTAAATATAAGAATGATTGATGACCTATGAGAATGATTAAATGAGCAAAAATGTCAAAATAAAAGGCAGAGAAGAAACAGGATGCAAAGAAGAAGAAGAGGAAAGAAGACAGGGGAATTTGTCTCTTCCTTTTGTGTGTCAGCTAAGCACTGGCCCATTAAACCCCTGTTATTGCTCCTCAGATGTTTGTCAGAGAAAAATAGTGTTGTGTTGAAAGAACATAAATAAACTATTAGCCATCAAAAGACTCAGCAAGACAGCAGATCACCAGCTAAATATTATCACTTAGATGAGGAAAAACAAACAGCAAATCAGTCAGAGATTAATGCAGGAGAGGAATACAGCGGCGAAGAGAAAATCTGAAAAATATAGAGATGCATGAAAAGAATAGTAGATTAACTTATTGCACTGAGGAGGGCAAATACACCTGCATCACAGCTACAGGTAAAAAAGCAACCACACAAACTTTTTTGACAGAAGTATTGAAAACTGTCAAGAACCAACAAGCAGTAAAATCTTCTTATTCACTGATGAAATGGTTTCCATCTTAAGTAGTACTTTTTATTAGTAGTATGTATGTTTGTAGACAAAGTTGTACTGCTACTTGGTTTTAGACTTTCAACATTTGCAGACTTTGGCTCGTTTTGATAAATGAAGCTGGGATTCCTAGAAAAAGATGTTTATCGTCACAGTTAAAAGGTAGCAAACAAAGTATATAAAAAACTGCCTCATGCAGACCTAAGCCCAACATATGAAAGCCAACAGGTCCAAACAAATCACACAAACATTTTGTGAGGGCGCATGCAGTATTTGTATTCTGAACATGTCGTTAACATCACACATCACATCATAATAAAAAGGTGACCTGTCCAACTACTCGCAGGCAGTAGGTTAATGTTGTAGTTTATCCTTTACACTCTTTCGCATTTAGGAACAGACACACACACTTCATGGCAATAAATTACATTCAATCAAAATTCAATAAGAAAATGAAAGCTAATGATAATCCATTGTTAGTCTCTTCTCAGTCAGTCTCTCTCTCTCTCTCTCTCTCTCTCTCTCTCTCTCTCTCTATCTCTCTCTCTCTCTCTGCCCCACAAGCACACTGGCTAATCAGCCAAGTGAAGCTAATGTAGGGGGAAATGTGTTGCTGATTAGCTCAACCTTAAACCCCCAGAGATGACTTCTAGACCTACAGTAGCAGTCATACACACACACACGAACACACAAACAGACCCGCACACCCAAAATTAGTCCAGCTATTCATGCTAATCTGAAGGAAAATGACTTGCTCATTAGCAAGACCCTTAAACCTCTCGACAGGCCTTTGAAACTTAGCCGTCTCATGGTCAAAGAGAGTATACAGAGAAATGCAGGCTCAGACACACACACAGGCTTGTGCAGAGGAAGTTGGACTATTCAGAAGTATTCAGACTAATCAGTTGACTTTCAGTAAATGCCTGTAGATTCTATTAATAGCAGAAATGTAAACAGCAGAGCATAATACACTAATGAGGATAAGTCCACAGATAAACATAAAGATGATGCCTAAAACTTGTAAAAAAATAAATAAAATATATATATACTGTATATTCAATGCAATATATCCACAAAAGTAAGTAAAAAATAGAGGGGAAGTATGATAAGCTTCTGTTTATACTAAAAACATTCATACACAGTCCAACTCTCTGCCTCAAACCTTAAACCTACTTTACCTTATCTCAGCTACTATCACCGCATGCTGGATCTCAACCCTTACCCTAATCCAAAATCCTAACCTTAAAGGACTCGCTTCACATGAAAAACAACACAGGGGGCTAAGTGGTGTAAGTAGATTAATCAGATGCCAAATTACTGCACGATTTAAATTACATTCCAGTGATTTCAGTTTTATTTTCAGTCAAAAAGTTTTTAGTGTTTTGATATATCTAATAGTATATAATTATTATATATAGTATATATATATAATAATGTTTTTAAATAAATGTATTTCATTTCAGTTCACTTCAGAGATTCCTCCACGTACCACTAGAGGGATGATGCATACCACCAGTGGTACACGTACCCTAGTTTAAGACCCAGTGACTTAAGCACGCTGAACCTTTAATCCTAAAGTTCTAACTCTTAATTACTCCTTTTAAGAAAAGATGGCCAAACTGACCTCACTATAAAACGTCCTCTATCTGGCAGTCTAAAATGATTCTCTATTTATAACATAAAGCTAAATAGCATTAAAGAAAAACATGTTTTGAGTTACTATTGCAGTTATGATTCATCGTTATGAAATAATATCATAATATCAGCTGTATTCTAGGCATTTTACTTTGTCACCAATATTACGAGTCTATGATTTCACATTGTGATTCCCTAAAAATACAATCTTCTGTTGCATCTGTCAAATGTACACCAAAGAGAGAAAATGTGTGTCTGTGTCTGTGTGTGTGTGTGTCAGTGTAAATACGTCCAAACCCTGCAGCAAACACTATCCTTCTAGATGAGTTTTACTGATATAGAAGGAAGGGACAGGGGATGAATACACTCTCAAGGGAGGAGAAAGTCTCTCTCTTCAATCTCTCCATCTCTGTCACTTCCACTTCTTCTGTGTGATGAAAAGTTGGTCTCTTTATGACGATAAGAGACAATTATTTCCCTTATCATCCAGGTTCTTGAGTCTGTGTGTGTGTCTCTGTGTGTATTGTATTTGTTTGAGTGTGTTTGCGTCGAGCGTGGATGCACATCAAGTAGCATGGGAACATTTTTTTTTTCATGGAGGAAAAATTGAGATGTTTTCATGCAAGATCCAGAAATGACAACAGAATATTATCATATACATATATTTTTTTTCCTAAAAGCATATCCTAAAGGGAATCATTAAAAAATATAAAAATAAAATTGAGTTCAATGGGGAAAAAAAGAAAGGACATGAAAACCACAATTTACCAGACCAGACCTGTGTTCCAATTGTATATTAGTATATACTATATATACTATAGACTGTCTGTGTTTTCATTTCACACTGGGAAAAAAGACAGGATGAAATATGCACACAATGTCAGCTGGCACAAATCAATCTATTTTTTAGCATGGTGTTGGAAATTATTGGCCCACTGAAATGAAAGAGATACTTACAGCTGATGAAAGGTGAAACACGTGGATAGTAGTGGCTCTGCTGACAACTCAGAAATTCAAAAAACCTTGAGATTACACATATAATGGGTATTGTACTGTTTGTGTATTTGAATTTAGCAGCAGTCAACACTACAAATCTGTCTCATTTCCTATTAGTGCCAAAATTTCCTGTATACTAAGTGCCAAAACGGTACACTGATGTACACTGTAGTATACATAAACTGTATGAAACTAGAAGACAGTACAGTTTTTGTACTGGTGGCCAAAGAGCAGTGGTAGTAGGGTTTTTTTCTCAGATTCAGGAGCACCTTGAGTTTTTGAAAGAAAGAAAAGTGTTTCTTTTCTACTTTCTCAAAAAGAAAACCTTGGAGTAACGCTGCAATATCCGAAAAAGGTGAAGAGTGCCTCATGTCCACTCTTTCCAGACCCTCACTCTCTGCTCTCTGTTCTGTCCTCTCACTGTCACCATGACAAAGAGGTCATGTGACTGTGTACGCTGTGTGTGTGCGTGTGTGTGTGTGTGTGTGTGTGTGTGTGTGTGTGTGTGTGTGTGTGTGTGTGTGTGTGTGTGTCACAGTGGCAGAAAGAAAAAGGCTCACAATGAAAGGGTATGATTTTCTATCATCATGGTGTTTAGCAGTCTCACACACTTCCAGCCCCCATGCACTCATGAGTAAATGTTAAAAGTTCACATTTACCATCTCTGAAATGTCTCTTGTCCAATTTAAAATCCTCTGTTACTTATTCTTCAGAGGATAAGCTTCCTCTGTGTGTGTGTGTGTGTGTGTGTGTGTGTGTGTGTGTGTGTGGGTGTGTGCGTGCACGCGCATGCGCATATGTGTGTGTCAGTGAGTCAGCAAACCAGTGAATGAAACAAACAATGAGACCCAAAGAAAGACACAAACACACACACAGGGGGAAAGAGACAGGGTATAGTATAGAAAGGACAAGGGCAGAATGAGAAACAATCAGTGTGTGTGTGTGTGTGTGTGTGTGTGTGTGTGTGTGTGTGTGTGTCAGTGATTTTACGTCGGTAATTATTAATGCTCTGTATTGCTTGAGTAATGGTGCATACTGCTGACATTCTGCTACAGGTTAACAGCATAGTGCAAAGCGTAGCTCTCAAACACACAGGCACGCACACACACACACACACACACACACACACACACAACTTTGAATAGTGCAGGATTTCCTCCAGTGTTTGACACGTAGTGTACAATCTGCCACATAGCTATTCCACACACTCACAAAGCATTTAAAAAGGCGACCTCAACAAAAGTGAAGGTACTGAAGTGAGCTACTGAACACTGAGGTAATGTGTTTTAAATTATGTAAACACTTGCTCTGATTTAGAAAGCCAATGAATGAGACTGTTTACTCAGTGAGATTTTAAATGACACCAGCCAGCCAATCAGAAAAAAGCATTTTCCTTGGATATGCTATAAGAGCCCGGGGTCCCATACATATTTATATTTAAGAGTTTGTTTGACTTAAGAAGTGTTATTGTCAGTGCAGCAATTGCCGGTGCTCTCTAGTGGACAAGCTATGTAAATCTATGTTGTTGGCATTTATGCACTGCAATCTCTTTTTCTTGTTTCAGACATGCAAGCCGATACTCATGTATCTGCACTAAGAAAATATTATCTGAACTGTCTGTCAATACATTTAACATCACTGGTTGATGATACAGTATAACAGCAATAGATAGTAAAGATGCCACCTGTCACTTTAAGACAATTTAACCTTCAAACGTCAACAACGCCTGCAGCTAAATTTTACAAACTATGATGATAAATAGAAAAATCATTCATGTATTGACTTCATTTCTGATTTGCATTATCGTGTGTCAGGAATTCCCCGTCCACCCGCCCTCGACACATCTCCTGCTGGGAACACAGAACAGAGTCATGACCCCCGCGGAGACTATTCAGCCTCTGAACCTTCAAGACCAAACTAACTGTTTGCCTCTGAACAAGCGTCTCTCTGATGCTCAGCTTTTGAAAAAAACGGTAATGACAACCTGGAGGCGACCTGGATGATGAAATAACGGAGTGATGTAATTACAATGAAATGGAGTGACATGAAAATGGAAATGCCACTCAGGTTATAACGAGACAATGTCACAAATAGGGTCAAGTGGGGAGATAAAAGGCCAATAAATAACTTTGTTCTTGGTTAGAGGCACTACATGTCACAGCCCCTCTAATCAAAAATTGCCGGAAACAATATGATACACTGAAACTGAGCAAAATATGTTTTTAAATGGTGGTGTGTTTCTGCGACTGCAGTCAGACATGGGGGCGGAAAAATCTGAAGTATTACAGATGACAGCTTCAGTATGGTTACAGAGAGCAACATGCACACAAACACACAACACTTTCACACACGGGTGACTCAAGGCCTTTGTGACTAATCTGAAACACACGTACTGTAAATGAAAACACACATGCAATGATACACACACAATGATACACACACAATGATACACAGCAAGAGAGAGAGAGAGAGAGAGAGAGTTGGTGTTTTGCTTTTTTAAACAGCCTTAGGTGGCCATTACAGCATTAGAGCCAGGCTCCCCACATAAAAACTGTTAAACCAGAGCCAAGTCGAAATAGACCTTTTCCTATGTGTTTTCGTCTTTGTTGATTGTGTCAAGTGTTCTCCTGAAAGAGACACTACTGGCCATCCTAACTACCAAGGGAGCAACTAAACAGTAGTCAAAGAGTAACATGCTCTTTAACAAAAAGGTACAGTCCTGGGGCATGAAGAACACTGGTCTGTATTTGAAGAGAAGAGAAGAGAAGAGAAGAGAAGAGAAGAGAAGAGAAGAGAAGAGAAGAGAAGAGAAGAGAATGTTTGGTTGATTTCATCTTTTGGTTACTCAGCCGTTTTGTCGGGCACAGCTGTTTTCCGGCGCGTTGCCCCTGCTCGCCAGTTTCCTCTCCGGTCTCCTGTCTGTGTGCCGTGCGCTGCCACGGCCACGGCAACGGCGACCATTGCGCTCCGGAGCGCACAACGCAGCGACTGTTATCTGTTCAGTGAGCTGTGAGTGATCGGAGCTGATTAAAACATACACACGCGTACAAGCGCGCACACAGACACAAAATGCTCTCACGGGAATGTGATACTAATGCTGAGGACTGTCATTTGTGCGGAAAACGGAGGCGGACAATCGCGCACTCACATGGCTCCAAACCCAAAATAGCAGTCAGCCTTCTTCATCTTATGCTTCTTCGTCTTTATTCCCGGGAGTAAGTGGGTGGGTGGTGTTACCCGACCTGAATTCAGAATATCTTACCCCTTAGAGTTCAAGACAGTGGATCGCCATCTGCGCACACTGTAACACGCTCTTAATAAAATGATGTTCTGATGTAGCTTCAACTGATCTTATATGACCGGTTACACTGTATTCTGTGGTTATTATAAGTCACGCAGCACAAGTAAGATCATCAAAAGCCCTTTAAACACTTATGTGTTTAAGCCAGTGTTTTTCATGCGCGCACAAGTAGAGGAGATCTTGACCTCTCCTCTTTCTTCCTTTTTTTCTATAATGTGAGCATTTTTTACTTTTAGCATAATTTCACTTCAATTGCTTGGCAACTGGAGACAAGTGTGGCTATTATACGTCGGTTTTCTCCCAGGGACAGCTGGGTTTAAAAAGCAAATCATAAGAAACCCCTTCAGATCACCTCTGACAAGGGACACTCATTTCTAAACCGGATTCCAGGAGCGCAGAAGATGTCGTGGGCAACGAGCCATTCTCGTATTTCCTCCCAAATTCAAAAAACAAGTTTTAATTCCATGCTTGTAGAAAAACGCTACTGGTCAGGTCAGTCCTCTCCGAGACTGTCTGACAAACACACGGGCCGGTCAGCCGCCGACTAACCGGGGTTCGGGTGTCTCAGATGGCACCAGTTAGTACGCATCTGTCATCTGACGCTTCGGCTTAGTCAATTACTTATTATTCCACACACACGCATGGATACAGGAGGTGTCAAGGTGAATATGGGCTAATCGATCGTCATTTGGCTAAAAAAAAAAGAAAATTGCTTCATTAGGATTTCCAGAGCGGTGTTAAAATGTTGGCAGACATTCTGTGAGCGCCATATGGCAAACACAAGTCTCTTGTAATTTCATGACTTCATGCAACTTGCGCCAGTTTGATACTTTGGTGATGAATACTG
Organism: Argyrosomus regius; assembly: GCA_946959425.1. NCBI lineage: Eukaryota > Metazoa > Chordata > Actinopteri > Sciaenidae > Argyrosomus > Argyrosomus regius. Next base: position 15,576,967 of record OX336890.1, read on the forward strand.
CGAGGATGGAGCGGTGTGCAAATTGAGTTTAGAGTTGGATTTCCCTTTATCATCCCTTTTGCAGACCAGTTTCTAAGATCACTCCTCTCCAAAGCGCACATCAACGCACCAAAAGAGACAAAGAAAACATACCAACGATTATAACACATACGGAGTGGTTACAAATCCAGGGTGCCTTTGTGACTACAAAAAGTTACAGCCTTTTATTCTACGATAGGACGGTAAAACAGAAATGAAAGAAAGAAAAAGAAAAACATACTGAGTGGGTGTGACATCTCCGATTTCCAGCCCAAAACAATAAGACAAACGCATTTCTTGGCTGGAACGCGTCAGAGATGATATTCTGATTATTCGTAAAGCTCCACCTGCAATGCTTGCTTTGTTGGTGTGTCACATTTTTCTACTCTTCAATAAAACAATCTTTCAAACTGGCAACAAGTTTTCGCCTACATATGCATCTCTTACCTTTCCACAGGAAAAGAAGAACCGCTGTCTTCCAGAGGCAACAACCCACCGGCGCGCCACCCTTTCTCCACACAGTCTCCATCTCTCCTGTCGGTAAAAACCTCCGGAACTGTTCACAAAACGGACAAAAAGGGATCTTTTAATTTTTTATCTCTTTCCTTTTTTCCCCGAGACAGATCACTACCGCATCGGTGCCATCAGTAATCTCGATTCTTAATAATCCCGCTGTGCTTGACCTAAGACACCGCGCAGATGAGGTTTGGAGTAAACTATAAATCCTTCTGGAGTCAGTAATAAAAAAAAAAGAGAAACCCCCGATGGGCAACTCCGATGCAGGCTGACTTCTTTTTTTTAAATCCTCCCCCCCAAAAAAGTCTGCGGTGTGTCTCCTTCAAGCCAGAACCGAGGAATGAACCCGTTTCCCCCCCGTGATGAGCTTCTTCCACCGGTGCGCTCCTCCGCTTTATTTATCCAAACGGGACAGCTAAAGCTGAGGAAACCTCAACGTCTCTCCCTTTCTCACACTTTTCTCTTTTCAAAAGTTTAAACAGACCAGCAGAGTGGACCTCCCGCAACGAATTAAAAAGTCCACTTCGTTGGCGGTTTTCAAACAACCAAACCAAAGATAACTGTGTCACTTAAGGCTCATATATTAAATAAAATCCAAATTAAATTCCGCTCGCCCGGCAGCAGCTCCGTCGTCCCCGTGTCTATCCTCCGACTATCCTCCTCTTGCTGTGTGTGTTATGTGTGTGTGTGCGTCTGGGCTCAACTTGAGAGGCTGTATACACTCGTCCGCGGGATGGAGGGAGGAGAGGACAGAAGAGGAGGAGGTCTGACGCTTCCACCAGCCGGCAGAGGAGAGGGAGGAGGAGGACGAGGGCCAGCGGAGGCTGTGGGGCTGAGGAGGGTGCGGGGGGTGAGGGCGGGATTTGGGGAGTTGAATGACAGTTAAGCAGCCAATGAAGGGTGTAGGAATTTAGTTGGGATTTAGTATTTTCATTTCTTTTATCATTTAAGATGTCTTAACATGGTTTATTCTTTACTATTTTCATTATTTATTTGTTTATTTCTGGAGAACAAAGACATCCACATACCACAACCTGAGGAACGTGATTTTTCAAAATAAAAGAAAGAGTGAAAATCTACAATACACAAGAGTAAAGGCATTAAAAAGTAAATACAAAATAGCCGTAGATCAGTGTGTCGGAAACAGGTTTAAGTGACTCTCCTGTATACTGGAGCTGAAAACACTAAAACAGAAGTTTGGATATGGTAGTTTAAGATATCCCATCAGATGAGGCTCCACTCTCTGTATGGTTAATGTGCGTGAGTGTCAGTTGTGAGTGTGTGTGCGCGCGCGTCCACGTGTTGTTTATGCTTTCAAAGCCTCTCTCTGCATAATTCATTCAAAGACACACGCTACACCTGTTCTCTCTGTAATCGATAGACGCCAACTTCGCACGAGCATTCGCGCAAACGCACGCGCACACCGCATCCGCTTCCAGCAGCGGGTGACAGCTTGTACAACAAAATGTGATACACCAAGCACCTTGTAATAAAACTCATTCACTTTCTATTGATAGGACGGGAGTGTGCGTGAATGTGTGTGAGCGTGTGTGTGTTGAGGAGAGGAGGGGAGAGGAGGGGAGAGGAGAGGAGAGGAGAGGAGAGGAGAGGAGGGGGGTTGAACAAGCCAGAAGAGAGAGAACATTAAGGTCTTCTTTGGGTCTGAGACGATATTTCATAAGGCAGCGTGCCTGGTTCCCTTTGTCAGCTAAATGTGTAAAAGCTAAAGAGATGACATTGTGACTTATTGAATTGCAAATCAGTCCGTCGGCGGAGGGATGGAGGATTTCCGGAGATGGAGATACGTGAGCCTCCCTGTCTGTCTGCCTGCCTGCCTGCCTGCCTGTCTGTCTATCTGACTCCATGGCCTGTGTAAGAGAGAAGGCAAAGAAGGAGCGACAGCCCCCCCTAGTGTCACGTTTAAAGAAGAGGCACTAAGTGGTGGCGTTCACAGAAGAAGACCCCTTCATCCTTCATCTGTCCTGAGTTAGCAGTATATGTGATTGTCGTTGCCCTGGCCTTGCTGCTTTTATCTGTGATGTATGCTTCATTATTCTTCTGTCACTTCTCGCTGTTCTCTTCACTGTGATTCCATCAAGGGGAAGTCGACTCAGCCTGCACGCTCTTTTTCCACTTGTCCTGTTCCGTTGCTCACTCACTTTCTCCAAATACAAGATGATACAAGATGCTTCTATGCTCCTATAACTTCTAGGCGACCGCCATCCCTCCGTGTTATGGAGCAGAACCAAATCAGTGCATTTTAAAATATTATTCTAATTTTCCCTCAATGACTTTTCCCTCAGCCACTCGCAGCATTCCCTGTGACTTAAGCTTGAAAGATCTGTTTTTAACTGAACTATTCCTCTTGGGGCCACAACTGAAGCAAGGCATTAGTTCAGCAAGCATGCGGTAAAAAGTAATATTTGTACAAATACAGTGTCTGTATAGTCTGTATACCAATGAGGCCCCACTGGTTGGTTGGAAGAAATTTGACACAGAATAAAAAGAATAGCAGATAATTCCCCATATATCTAGGGATAAAAAGACTACATCTTCCAAAGTATAAGTAAAAAAAGTCTACTGGCTCATCTAGACATTTATTCTTCGAGCTTATGACCCCCTAAAAGAAAAGATGCCAAGACCCAGCCCTTTTACTCAAGACAATTTGATAGCAAACTATTATTTTTCTTCTCCCCTTTAAGGTTATTTCACTTGTCACTATTAGAGGAAGCCTGGAGGCAGCAAATATTCATTATATCACAAAAAGGAAGGCATTCATCACAAAGATTGCATTGTCAGTAACTCTTCAAACACAGTCTGTAATAGATGTTATGTGATAAATGAAGAAGAATATGCTTTCTAAAACTGGTTCTCAGTGTCATATGGCCTGGTTGCTGTGCTTATTCACTGCCAGACTGACCAAAGACACTGACCTGTTCTACTTTTGCACTTCAGTCAGGATGAGCTCTATGCAGCTCAATTCCTTAATTATAGAAGTCCCACTTTTTACTGCATAGTTGCTGGACTTTTACTGCACGTTGTGTCTATTCCCAAGGGAAACTATTCAAAAGTGTTGCTCTCATTTTAAGGTCTGTTTAAAAGCTTTTTGACAGAATGTGAGAAGAAAAAATTCAAAATAAAAGTGAAGAATGTCTTCTTAATTTAATCATAATAAGTGGTGACTGGCTGCTGCAATGCTGTACCTGAGGCAGAAGACAGCAGCTCAGAAAGGAAAACTAAACTGCCACTGATAGTATAATAATCAATATAAAGAGAGCTGTGGATTGGAGAGTTATATTTTCTGATGTGGAGCTGCTACAGTCACGCCATTAGTGTGAGAAAATATTTGTTGAACTCAGATATTGAAGAGTATAGTCTTTTTATTTATAACTTTATTAATCAACTGCACACCCTGCCTTACTCAGGATGTGCTGAGACAATAATTCATAAAATGAAATCGAACTCTAAATTGAACTTCAAAATCCACATGACCAAAAAGATGATTGCAAATATGAAGTGAGAGGTCAGGCAGATCTGAATATGAGCGACAGAAGGAAGAACAAAACACAGAGGAGACAAAACTCCTCACCTTGAAACATGCTGAGCTCTCGTCAGATGCACACTTCAACCATGAGCAGAAACCCATCACAACAAGTGTAAGAAGCCCTTTTTCCCATCACTGTCAGTCTGCTGCTGAGCTGTGCCCACCCTGAGGTCATAGTGGTCATCACTGCACCCGTCTGCTTCTCTCCCCAGTGGTGAGATGACCTTTGCACTGCAAGTCACTCCACATCTTCTGTCACAGGCTGAAAACTCTTCTTTTTAAAGAAGATACTTCAGAAGTTACTCCATCACTCTTTTCCTGCTGAATGACACATCTCTCTGTCAACATGCACTGCTATATATATATATATATATGTGTGTGTGTGTGTTTCTTTTCAATGCTTGTCTTAAAGTAGAGGAACATTCTTTCCAAAATCATCTTATAATTCTTAAAAAAAATTATTCTTTTTGTTACTAACAAAAAGAATTATATGACATATCTCATCATGTAGGGAATCCTAGTCCCTCTTGTCATTTGGAAAGTGAGAGGCCAGGATGACATGAAGTTGAATAATTGCCAAAATGTTTCAACATGGGCATTTCTTTTGTGAGTGCCCTGGGCTAGAAAGATTGAGAACCATTTTTTTATACCAATGGCTCACAAACCTTTCTAAACATAACTATAGATTACTAAAAATGTCCAGTTTTCAAAAAAAACATAGATGTTCTGGCAAGGTTGGCAAAACTCCTACCAAGGGACCCAGTCAAATTTAATCTTTCTCATATCATGTGGTTGACCCACCAGAAGCAGGTCTGCAAAGTCTAGTGAGAAAGGTCCAGTCTATTCAGTATCACATTTTCAATTTCACGGTATTGTTTAACAAAGGGCATGGCCACATGAAGTTCTCTCAAACTCCATTTCAGATCTAATATTATCTTGGCATTACAGATTTGAATGATCTCACCAGTTAACAGTATTCATGGATCATTTTTTAGGCCTTTAATAAGCATAGCCGGAATAATGACACCCTCAATCGCTGACATTGTGGGTGTTGTTAAGGTTCCAGCATAAAATATTTAGTTTTACTCAGAGAAAAAATATTGGTATCCAGTGGAAGAAATATGGTTTCTTCATGTGATAAGTTCATGTACAAGCTGTCTCAGTCTATCCTCTGGTAATTACTGAAAACATGTTATCTTTAATTTTCACCAAATAATATTGTCAATCAATAACATTTTTTGATGCAAATAGAATCTCATGGAACCCAGTCAAAGCCTAATTGGCACTAATTTCCGCACTCAACTTTTGTTGTGTGTACAGAGTGCTTTTTATTTTTTGAAGAAAGGCAGTGCCTTTCACGGTCAATTTGATTGTCAAGAAAAGAATGGTTCCCTCTCCTACAAGACAAAATCATTTACTCAGGGTGTAAACAGCACTAATACCAGGTGGTTCGTCAGCATGTGGACAGGACCATGCCCTTTAAACTCACTGAAAACTGGACAGTTAAAAATAAATTAGAATTACATATGAAGCTTTTTTTTTAGCTGAAAATCACTGCACTGGATCTTTAAGATGCCTGACATTGCAGACTGCTATATGTGCTGCCAAGTGGACAGTTCCACAGTGCTGAAAACGCTTACCAATGCAGATTAACAGTTCAGCAGTTTTTTCTACATGTTAAGCACACACATTTTTATGGAAGCTAAAAACTAAAAAGTACTAATCTATACGTTTACTTTAGAGCCCAACAGTTAAAACAATTGGGTTGGTACTGTAGTTACATCAGTAACGGCAGATGTGTTTTCCAACAAGACACAGAAAACTGTAGCACAGAAATGTCTAATATATGTTGTTGTCGCTATGTCACAGTTTGTCCATTTAGTTTAGATACAGTAATATGTTATATGCTGATTGGGTTGTAGACATTTCTTAGAGACTTCACAGTTTATATTTGTTTGCATTTAATGTACAGGAGGCTTCATGGTGAAAGTAGCTGTTTATCTCATCTTCCATAAAGATCAAATGGTGAACAATCTATGCTTACAAACATTGTTGAGTAAATGTTCATCTTTATGTGTTAGATATGTATGCACTAAACTGGAACATACTGCAGATGTAATTAATTGGCTGCTAACTTGGCACTGAATCAGGATAAAAGTATCCACCACTTAACAAGTTTGTCAGCTGAGCCCAAACTTTGACAGCAGTGTATTAATTAAAGATCAAATATAGTTGTGAAATAATTTGTGTGCTATTTTGTGCAAGTCTAAACAAGCATCATGAAGCTGAAATTATAACAGAAAAGTAAACTTTAAAAGTAAATGTGAAGCTTTATGATTGTCATAGTTAGCAGTACACTTATGCACCACTCCACCAGAGTGTACATACAGTACAGTACATTCATTTCTAAGCACTCAAAGGGCAGAGAGAAGTGCTGAGACTAAGAAGATACTCATATTGTGATCCTTAGATACTGATCTTGGGTCAAAGTGGCATTTGTGTACAAGCGCATGAGAGAAAGTGGTTTGTTTGCTGCAGTAGATACAGCTCTCATCGTCTCTCTATCTCAGCACTTGAATATGAGGATGAAAGAGAGGGGAGTGATATGGATAGCTCTCCTCTCACTCAGGTCAAATGGCTCTTGTAGAAATTCTGTCGACAACTTGTTCAGAAGATACACTCCACTCAGAGGCTAGAGGAAGATGACCACCACTGAAAAAACTCCCTATTTACTTCTAATTCAACCTCTCTGTGTATCTCTCTCTCCCTGTCTCTCTCCAGTCGGAAAACTATAGTCATCTCTTAGCTCAGAGGAGCAAACTGAATACATTACAATCCAATTAAGACTGGTTAAGAGAACTGCTCAGGCTTAGAGTGAAAACATGTGTGTGTGTAAGCTCATGTGTGTATGTGTGTTGACCATACATTATAGCTTGTGTCCAACCAATGTGTGAAGAAGGGTGCCTGTTTTTTTTAACGAAGCCTTGTGCTTCATGTAAACCAAACTGTACATGTGCATCTTTGTGTATGTGTGTGTTGTCATAACATGTCTTGTCATAGTGCATTGAGCAAGTCAGTGGCAAAGGATGCCTTTTTGTCTCACTCCAACTGGTTTCTGTTGTCGTATTAACACACAGCAAGACCACTGTCAGGCACGGTAAATCAGAGAAGCTGTTGGTGTGTGCGTGTGTGTCATTGTCAGTTCAGGCTGCCACAGAAACACACATGAACACACCCAGATACATTCACTATTCTATTCTTCTCTGGCCTGCTTTACCCTCTTCATTTTATCTAATTTCCCCTTTACCTGACTTCTCCTCTCATCATTCTCTCAGCCAGCAATATTCCCCTAACTTGCCTCTTTTATGGGGAGGTCAGGATAGGAGTTCATTTTCTACAATGGACTTCATTTGTAGTGAGTTAATGTTTAAGAAAATGTAAAAGTTTTAATGGATTCACCACTGTTATATGTAGACCAAGAACTCGAAGCTGACTGCATGACGTTATAGTGACAAAATACGTGTCACATAAGGTTAGATATATACACATGAATGTCCAATGCAATAATAGTCTACATGGCTACTGAGCAAATTGCAGTACATTGAAATAATTTGCAGGGGTATTGTGGAGGGAGGAAAGATAATTTCTTATTCATTTTACCTGTCCACACTTTGCAGACAAACTGACCACCAAAAGTGGCCAGTTAAATTCTTTTATCTAGAAATATGAGGCAATGCTGTACAAATGGTTCAACAGATTGTAGTTTCTATCTGTCAGTCACCTCTTTATCTTGTCCAATTTCTTCTCAAACGTCTCTCAACCTCTGAAATCAGACTAAAAATAACTTGAACGGCTTCCAAGGTCCCCTGACCCTTCCTCTGTCCAAGCAGTCATTTGAGCAAAAGGTTAGATTTAAGTGTTGCAGCCATGATGACAGCATGGTCTTTCCTGTACAGCTTCCGTCACTGTGAACACACCAACAGCAGCCTGAGATCAATTACAGAGAAACCTCGAGCCCCTCCCCACTTCTCCTCTCCCTGTACAGATGCAATTTACTCGCCCGCCGTAAATCAATGGAGACAAGTGGGGCTAATTTAGACCATTTGATGTCAATTTGGCCTTGACCCCTCCCTATCACACACACAAACTCACCAACTCACACACACCCGTACTCCACTTAATGACTAGCTGCACTGGAGTTTATTACGCAGAACTGAGAACAACCTCTCAGTCTCAATGGCAAACACACACACACACACAGACTCACACTCATGAACATACATGCGCAAAAGCACTCCTTTTCCTGTTTCACGCATACACTACCAGACACACACCATGATGCAAGCCATAACTCGTAGCTCCACTGCCTGAGATTTCCATATTGGTTCTGTCAGAGATGATTTTGTTTACAGGGCCCTTTGGATGAAATAACAGCACTGGGCACTATCAATTACTGTGAGAGAGAGGGGGGGGGAGTAGGAGGACAGGGGAGGAAATGGGGGGAGAGAAAAGTGGGAGAGGGTGTAGACGATTAAGAAACAGTGAAAGGGAGGCTGGTAAGGGAGGAGAAAGATCGAGAGGTGGGACAGAGAGGAAGTGGAGGGAGGAGGGAAATGGAAGAACAGAGCCAGAGTGAGGGATGGATTTATTTTCTGTGCGTAAGTGGCCAAAACTGAGTCCAAGTTATCTCTGCTCTGACCAAGGTCTGTGAACCAAGGTCTGGAATCTATTCAGCAGGGTGCACAAAAGTCGCCAAAACAATCATTCAAGCTCGCACACACACACACACACACACACACACACACACACAGACACACTGTGTACTATATGCTAGGGATGTTGTCAAATCTGAGACGGGTAGAGACAAAGACAGGCAGCATGGTACAAGTAATGTGCATTATGAAAATATTTGTTCTTTCCCAGCTTATTTAGTATTTTAAAAATGTTATTACTATTTTTCAAAATATAGACAAAAGGATAGCTTCCACCTAGGGTTGTCAAAGCTATTGATTGCAACTAGACTACAACTGCAACTGGTCACAGTTGCACAGTGTGCAGGTTATACATTTACAAGAAAAAGAAAATACTTTTTTGTGGTATCTAAAGAGGTATCAAGTATTGTTTTGTAATACTAGTATTGCACATGACATTAGTCCCACCACCAAAATAATCAAAAATATAAATAAAAGACCCAATATTTCTATCTAGTCAATGTTTTCTAATGGCAAAATGCCTTGTTTATCTCAGCATCTCGGTGAACAATGGAGTCACAAGGGCAGCAGAACTTTGCTTTAACATTTACAGTAAACACTTTTGTCCAAACATTTTATTACAAGCATTCAAACTCCGTAGGAGCAAAAGCTATATGTCATCCAAATAAAGTGTGTCCCTCCAAAACACAAAAACAACTAACAGCATGTCGAGTGCAATAGCACAAAGATAGGTTTTCAGCCTCTGGCAGAAGATGGGCAGTGACTCTGCTGTCCTGACTTCAGTGGGGAGTTCATTCCACAGCTATGGAGCCGGGGCAGATAAGGATTTTTAAAGAGATGACCACTGGCTTGTCAGAGTGATAGGTCAACTCATCATCCAGAGGACAGAGCACATGCTGGAGTATAAAGCTCAAGTTATTATTCGAACTGATTAGCAGAAAACCACACAAGGTGCTCATTTAACAAGTATGCAAAAACACATTGGTTTTGTTTTGTTTTTCAGAATCAGAATCAAGTTTATTGCCAGGTAGGTTTGAACTTACATGGAATTTGACTTGGTGTAGTTGGTGCAGAATAAACATTAAGTAATATAAAAAAATATATAGGAAGATAAAAAACCAAGTATTAAAATATAAACAATATAAATATAGAATATCTTCTAAAACAAAGGAGCTGTAGTGCAAGCTGATGTGCAAGTACATGACAGTATAGTTCACACTATATTCACAGAATGCTATAAACAACAGGATGAAGTGGTCCCAAATAAATAAAGAAGAAGGTCTGAAGATGCTACTTTAATGTAGCATGTAGGTCTGAATGGAGAGAGGGAGAGAGTCAGTGTCAAGGGGGGCTCTGGGCCTTGTTGATAAGGCTAGTAGCAGATGGGGAGAAACTGTTCTTGTGGCGTGAGGTTTTGGTCCTGATGGACCGCAGTCAGTAGAGTCCAAACACGCCTGGAGAACCTCCACAGCCTCACTGGTCCACTTCCTTAAAGTCCTCACTACAGGTTTGCATAGATTTAGTTTCTGCCTGTATGCAGGAATGACATGGTCAGAGTGGCCCAGTGCAGCACAGGGGACGGCGTGATAAGCATCCCTGACTGTGGTGTAACAGTGATCCAGAATATTCTCTTCTCTGGTCGGGCATTTAATAAACTAACTGTATTTAGGGAGTTCGTGGGTGAGATTTCCTTTGTTAAAGTCACCAAGGACAATGACTAAAGAGTCCGGGTGGGTCCGCTCCACACACAGTATCTGGTCAGCGTGCATCCTGCACGTTGGCATGCGGCAAGATGTAACCACTGAGCAGAATGAATGAAACAAACTCACGGGGTGAATAAAAAGGCCTACAGTTTATGATGAATGACTCCAGATCAGGAGAACAGTGCTGCTGGATCACTGTCACGTCGTTGCACCAACCACTGTTGATGTGAAAGCAGATTCCTCCACCTTTAGTTTTGCTGGAAAGTTCCGTGTCTCATTCCGCTCTGAAGAGTTGGAAGCCTGCCAGCTGCAGCGCAGAGTCCAGTATCAATCCACAAAGCCACGTCTCCATGAAGCACATGTTTTTCCCCAACAGCAGTTGTAATTCCTCCAGTTTGTTGGGCAGTGAACGCACGTTGGAGAGAAATAATTCCGGTAACGGTGTGCGTAATCAGTGCTGGCGAAGACGCACAAGCGCTCTGGCCTATTTCCCTCTCCTGCGGCGTTTCACTGTTTCCAGTGTAGGGAGAAGAAACGTGGGAATTAGTCCTCTGGTGTTGTTTCCCTGATGTTCATGAGCTCTTCTCTAGTGAAAGAGCTCCAGGTACCATCGCAAAAAACAGTTAAAACACAAAACAAAACAAACAACGCGCACCAACACACCAAGGCGACTGTCCGCGGCACCATCTTGGGTGAGGAGTTTTTTGTTTTTTTGTTTTTGTTTTTGCTATTAGCTTCCACTTATGTAAAAATAGGCAGATAGCGAGGGACTTGTCACTGTCATTTGCAGTAGCCCCAATCTATGCATCGCAGGTAGCGATATGATCAAGTGTCAGCATCTACCCTCCCATGAGTATGGCCAGACCCAAGGCCAAACACAGCCTCTGAAACTAGCAGCAGAACTCTGGTATGAAACGTCAGTGATGGTGTGATATATCAGATGAGTTTGACCAGCTGCAGCCTCCAATCAATAATTGATATCCAATAAAAAGCATGTTAGCTGGTAAAAGACTACTGTGAAGGCTGCTTTCGTGTATCCTCATTCATGGTTCCCCAGAGACCCCTCCTCACTCCTCCAGCAGATATAGCTTTGGGATGGCTGGCAAGATGGCAGACCAGAATGACTTCCAGTTCAAGCAAGGACCAAGAATTGAGGAAATATCAGAGTGTGACTTGGGATGCACCCATAGACTGAATAAAACAGGAATCCTTCTACTCTGGATGCACCATAAGGGAGAAAGTGTTTCATTGAATGCCAAATTAGTATGAGTGCAGGATGAGTCATCAACAACTTTATCATTCATCAGGAATTGACAAACAAAGAAATTACTTTTTGTCATTGTTGAGTCAGATACTGATGTATAGGTGACACATAGTGCCAGATATGTGATAACATATCAATTTTTACTTCATGGGGACTTCAACAATGTGTGTTTGCAAATGTGTCAGCCTTTCAGTACACCTCAGCACAACCATAGAGAGGTATTGAATATGAAAGTTCAATATCATAAGAACTTCAAAACAGGTTACACCCACTGATTATTCAGGTTTTGGAAACACTCACAGCTGTTTTCACTTGTTGCTGATTAGACCTCTGCTCAGACATGCATAGCTGCGTACAGTAAATATCCAAACTGTATAATAAAGCTACACACTAATATACATTAATACACGGGAATTAACCCAAAAACATCATATATAATAGTAAAACACTATCATACCCTAAACTCATCCACTACCCTAAAATAGGGAGCATTTTATTTGCAGAATGAGTATCAAAAATACAACGTACACCTTTCAGGTTCCTCTCTTTTACCCAAGATTAGCTTAATTGCCTGAAAACACACTTCATTTAAACGCGACAGAAACAAAATAAAACTCACCAAAAACGTCCTGCGTAGTCTTCCCGCGGTTCCAACAATCACCAACTCTGGTTTGGTCGATATAAATCCTCAATTCATGTTGAACTCGGTAAAATTACTGTTTTTGTATAAGTAGTCTGGTCCGGTGGCTTTTAAAAGAGTATAGATAACGGCCTGGGTCTCCAAGAGCTGTCTGACGGCAACGTGAAACGGTGAAAATATTCTGAATATAGCAAACTTTTTTTTTTTTTTTTTAAGGTAGCCAAAGTTTTGCTGCTCCCCTGTCCTGTCCACAGCTGCACTTTGCTCTGCTTCCGCGCAGGGCAGGTGCTCCTGAGGAAGATGTCAATCAACACGTGATGTGCCACGCCTACACAGTCTGGAGAAATGCTCTGAACAGCAAAATGAGCCGAGCAAACTAGTTTTTCTAATAGTTCTGAACATTTAGTTTGGCTCCGATTTCTGTGGATGCTTAATGAACTGCTCAACTTTAATATCATATATGCATTTTTACAATTTCACGCCACATTTCCAGAGGCTTTAAGTGAATTGCTGATAAAGTGAAAAAGCTGATAACACTTGTATAGTTTTACTTAGATGTGGTTTTGAATGCAGGGCTTTTACTTGTAGTAGGGTAGTAGTAGTATTTTCACAGTGTGGTATTAGTTCTGTAGGTGCCTGATGCAAATTCAGCCTTGCCAAAATCCACCACACCTTCTGAATAAATTGTTAGAAAAATAACTAACATGTCAGTCATGGGTAGTGTGTACACTCCTATAAAGTGCTGACAAGAGGTCTAATAATGGGGCAAAAATATATAAAAAGATCGGTGGTGGTTTGAACATGGGTGTGTATTTTAACTGTCTAATGAGGGTTTGTACTGAGGCGACCCATCACACTACTTCACTGGACACCAAAGCCTTGACCTTTTACGAGGAGTTCTCAAACCACCAGGCTGCCCTGTGACATGAATGCCAGCGTAGTTCATATACACCATGCTTTCTTGCTTGCATTTTTGTCAAAACCAGATTTTGATGGCACCACAGAGAGGCACAACAGTGCACCACTATGAGAAGCTTTTCACCACTTCAATAAACAATCCCTCCAGATTCATGATATCATTTTACAGATATTTCTGTGCTTAAAGTCTTGGAAAATGCTCATGGGCCCTGCTGTCAGCAAATGTTGATATCTGCATCTGTCTGTCTGTCTGTCTGACACCCAAGAAAGTTGTTCTCCATTGTTGGAGAAATGATTCAGTGCACAGATATGGTTCCTGATGATTACTCAAATATTCTTCACACACTTTCTCCCACCATGTTTCTGTTTCTAACATAATATGCACTCCACAGAGTACACAGACTGTTCAAACTAACAGAGGGAGGGATATAAAGAGATATTCCCAGTGTGTGTCCATCTTGAATCTTGTTTATTGTTGGAATGACAGAAACCCCTAACACCACTCTCCTCTGCAGAAACAGTCATTTAAATGTTGCCTTCCTCATCTACAAATATACAAAACTTGTCCAACTTGACGCCAAAAAAATCACCATCACTGCTTAAATTCTGACATTATCTGATTCAACAAGTAGGAGTTACTTCAATAAATATCCAATATTTGTTCAAAATCCAACTCAACTATTGTCCAGGACAGCTACAGTCAGTTTTTGTTTCACAAGTTGGTGTCTGTCAAAAGAATGGAAGAATCAGCTTCGGACACGTCATTTTAAATAGGTAGTACACTTGATAATTGACAGTTCTCGCCATCATTGAGGCATCAATGTGAACTCCTTCTACATGTGACTGGACAAAGACATCAGAGTTGTCTACTGGTGATTCTTCAACTGGGAATTGTGGCTGTAATAAGCCACGCACTTCGCAGAATCAGGCTTCATTGTACTGTATTTATAACATCAGTTTTTAATCCCTGTTAATGAGCTTATGGAGTTTGGAGGTAGTGAGTCATGTGATTGCTTGGATGTTTACTGGCTGTTGTGTCTGAATGAGTTCAAATTGATTCTCTGAAGTTGTTTCTAGATTAAAATTTTAGAGTGAAACCTTATCTTGAACCCTAGATGTGCAAGGACACTAGAGTTAAATCATAAGAATTATCAATAACAGCATAAAACTGCACTGTGACCCTGTTCTTTATGATAAAGGATAAATAAAAGGAAGGTGGAATTTCTGTCAGTAATGCAGTAAAAATAATTGTAATGATGATATCTTCTTCCGAGTAATGCTTAATAATACTTTTTTACGCACACAGTTAAAAAAAAAATCAAATCAAATCACACATTTGAAAAGGGACTGAGGGGCAAACAGAGAATGAGCCTGAGAGAGACATATCACACATTTCAACATATCACAGATGTACACATTCAGCTAGATAGCTTTCACACACACACACACACACACACACACACACAATGTCCTGAGCTGGATAGCAATTCAAACAAACATCCAATTTACTGGGCAGATTACCCAGGGGGCCTTGCTGTTTGCCACCTGAGAGAGGATGGGAGGTGACTCATCAGGAAGATGCTAATATCAATTTTACACACACACACACACACACACACACACACACACACACTGCCAGTAAATATTAATTCTCAACAGAAACCCTCTGCGACTGGCAACTTAATTACTCTCATTTCACTGTGATTGTCCCCCACAGGAGCACAAAAACACACACTAACACACACATACTGAGCTAAGACAATTTGGCCCTAACACTCTGAATTAAGGATATTGTCATACTGGATCATTTCCCCTGTGTGTTTGTGTGTGTGTCAACATGTGTGTTTGTGTTCCTTTGTGTGACAGGAACCAAAGGCTGCAATTGGTATCTGCAGCAACAGTGTTATTCTAACAGATTTTTTTGTCCCATTTGCAGTAATTCACGTCACATTTTGCATATTTAAGTAATACGTTCCTCTACAATGTTGTACATTGACTCACTGACAATAGATGTACTAAATGCAGCAATCATAGAATGATAACGTACCATATAACTGAGAATCTGGAACCCTAAAAAAAATGAAAAAGACGTAGAAAGGCTTAATTTGAAGTCATTAGAGAACAATGGCATGGAAGATTGCAGGAAAATTGCTTTCTACTTGTATTCAGTTCCAGCGCCAATTATTTAAAATAGTTCATTGCTAGTTTGACTTACATTCCCTTTAAGTTCTGTTTAAAAATGATAATTTCAACATCAAATACTAGTCCAAATCTTCTACCGGATTATTATTTCAATCTGAGTCACAGTTTGACACCTTTTTTAATGTCCAATGCAACATTTTTAAAATTGTTTCTTTCTACAACCTCTGTGCATTACAACTACAGTATTGGTTAGTCAAGGAGAAATCCTGTTTATGGAAATGTTAGGACAAAAATATTTGCCCATACTGCTCTAATCATTAGGGTATAGTCAAGCTAGGCGCATGTCACATGGTGGTAATTTGTCCTAATGAGTAGTTGCCAAATGTCTAATCTTATATGACCCCATCAGAGGGCAGACACCAAGAAGAAGTAAGACAGGGAGGGGGGAGGAAGGGAAAGAAAGTTGGTGTGCTGCACAATAGTGTGATGGACATTGACTTGACTCAATGTCTTTGTTCAATACATTTTGACTTTTGGACTTTACAATGCTGTGGAGTCAGCCAAATGCGTCTGTGGTTGTCATAGATACTACAAATGTTAAAAACAGGCATACAGACTGCCGTCTCTTTTAAACATGGAACGGATAACCAGGTTAACTTGTGACCACACCTGGCTGTGTTACTCTGTGACTACACAAGCCAAGAATGTGAAGAATTTTTGCTTCAGTTACACTAACGGACCTCGGCGCAAGCGCCTCGTTTGACCGCATCACTGTCGTGCCAATAATAATGTTAAAGCACACCCTCTCATGTAATATTGCTTAATTAGTACTCAGAATACAGTATATTGTGGCCTTTTAGTAGCTGGTATAATCAAAAGGCTTAATGTTAATTATCCTAGTAACAGCAAATCATTATTTATGTACTAAAAGCATCATGACATAAATAAAACACTTTGATAAAGTCAGGAAAAAATCATGGTTATGTCTCCATGTGTGTACGCAATACACACCTATTCACCAACCCAACGTCCACACACTTATTTTCCACTTCATTACATAAAATGAAAGACAGAAAGACATAAAGATGGATAATAGGAAAAGAGAAGAAGAAGAAAGACAGATGGAGTTAGAAAGTGTGCAAACAATGAAAAGGTAGATAGACAAGGAGACAGAGAGAAATGGAGGTATATGGATAGAGACAGAGGCAGACAGGCAGATGGAGAGAAGAGTGAGCAAATAAGAGAGTTAGCAATGGATGGATGCTGTGATAGCAGTGAAAGTGAGCAGGACAGGAGTTGTTTTGAGCTGGTTGTTTGGACAGATGGCTGTCTGTGTGCTAATTACAGACTGAGTGCTTGACACTGTGAACACAATCAAAGAGGAAACTAGCTTTATTTGTTCAGCTTCACCCACACATAGGCGCACACACACAAAAAAAAGAGACTGACATACACACACCAAACACCAAAGAAAACAGTTTGCCATTGCCACAAAGAGGTACGAGCAAACAGACACAGAAACACACAATTATGCACACAACGGGGCACAAAGAGGGGCCTGCAAAGAGGCAACTCTCCATGTATGCGCAAGCTTATCAAAAATGCACAATGCAAATGAATAGCCATACTTGGCATAAATTCTGGAGGGCAACCAGATCACACAGACCTCTTAATTTCTCCTGCAAAACACATCGTTTTTAAAGTTTCTGAATGGCATTAAATCATCCATGTTCACATCTCCTATTCATCTCCTCTTAACTCCTGATACTGTAGAGCCTACGATTCATTTCATCTGCATACTGTGAAAAGACAACTTGGCAACACCAAGTGACTTACTGGAAGCATCAGCTTTTTATTTAACACAGAAGTCTTGTCAACTGTCCAATCAGAATATGACACATTCATTGCCAACCTCTAAAGGATGTTGCAACTCCAACACAGAGACTTCAGAACAAAATGTACCATTCACAGCATACTACATATACTGAGCACACACTTTGAGACATCCTAAAACACCATGGCTGACAACCTCCCAGGAAAAGTCCAGTCACTTAAACCTCATGCTGAGGTGACTAATTCATTACTACTCATTAAGTAGAACTTTTGTTAATCTATTGTCATTTATGCAGCAAGATGACAGATATTCTACTTCTTTCTCTTAATTGTGAGAATTTGCTCAAGATGAATCAATAATCGAGATTCGTGTTGCTGCTCCATCTCAACTTTACACCAGATTTGTTCAATATGTGCACACTATTTCGCGTTAAGCAATGTCACCTCCTTGAAAGTATCATCTCCTTAGAAGTGTCACAAGAGTTTAACACTTGTCTCAAAATATATGCTAACTGCAGTGTCTAATAATAGAAATGTCTAATACATCTGAGAACTGCTTTCCAAGACTGACAAGACAAGTCAGTCAATTCAGCATCGCCTTATAAATCCCTGCTCACCCTGCTGAATCTTGTTAGCAGCAAATACATTGTGCAGCAATTATTCAAGGAAAACAATATTTTCAAAATGTTCATTGACATTTGAATATATTAAACATACATGGGCATTCATTCTCTCAAATAGCTGCTGAGCTGGTCCCAGCTCTGTTTGCTGCTCCAGAAAAGGAGCCGTCAGGGCTTTCAGAAACAGTCGTGTCTTTGTAGTCAGTAAGGTATGAAAATGTTATTGTGTTGACCTTGATTTTGTCCCTTAATTTTTCTTCTCTATGATTTAATGAATCTATTAGACTTTGGTAAAGTGGTCTGTGCATAGATAAGACATATCACTTGGTGTATATATGGTGAGAGCCCATTGTAGAAAGTTTTTAGTCTCCTCTCACTTAACCATATTATCCAGCCCCTTTCCACCTTTCATTCAGACATTTTGACCTATAGCAGGAAGAACACTGATGTAACAAATAACCTTAATAATGTCAACAGTAGGTCTTGATATCAGACAAAACTTACAAAATAACATGAAAATAAAATGCATGGATGCATACATGTGTTATTGGGAATCACACTCGTTGCATTTTTCTACAGAACCTGATGTGAATCTGTTTAGAAGTTATGCACCTTTTGCAATAGACTACTCCCATTGCCACACCCAATTTTAGCCAATTGCTATGAACACAAACACATACCTTTACACACACACACTTGACTTCCATGTCACATTATGGTCAAAGGGCAGGGGGCAAAGCTACCTGCAGAGCTGGTCAGAGCTAAAAACTGTAACCCATTCCAAAGCCTGCCACTGATTGGCTGTATCAGTGTGGCCACTTAGGTTACATGAACTTGATTTCCTTTAAACATGCCACATCAAAACCCAGCAACAACCATAACATTTATGGCGGAAGAAATAAGATCACACTTACTCCCTTGCAGCTTATGTCAGACAGCATGGATATTCCACCACAGATTGTGAGTCATCACATGAAGATGAAGAACCATATCTGTCTGAAAAGGCTGCGAAAATGATTGACAGCTCCTACTGTCCTACTGTTGGTGTCCCCTCTCAAATAAAAACTGGGTCCTTCCTGTTTTTCTTTAAGCTGTTAATAAGCTGTCCACCCCTGGTTCAATGCCACAGGTGTTTTCAGTTATGATTAATTAAACCTATTAAGCTCAGGTTATATCTGGATGGAGCTATGCTGAGGATTTGAAGAGGAGGGCTCTGACTGCATATGGTCAAAAGAAGAAGTTAGAGGTTAATTGATTCATTTGATTCTTTTTTTTGGTAATATCACTTCAAAAAGACAGAGCTGTGTTGTTTGGGGCCCAAAAACATGCAAATAGCATTTTCTGTCTCCTCTCTTTTTCAGCCACTTATTTTTCTTCTCACTCTCTGCTCTACCTCTACCTTGATATAACTTTCTCTCTCTCCCTCCTTGGCTCTCCCTTTCTTATTCCTCCTCCTATCCCATCAAGGCCAAGCTTGTTGCATTTGCAAGCCACACGACACATTCCCACATCCCTCCACAGCTCAGTCACCTCCAAGCAGCCTCATTAGCAGAAAACATAACGAGCGGGGCGTTAACGAGCTTAACGAGGACCTAACGAGGTGTTGGTGTCTGTTGTTACCCTGGCGCCTGGTCACACCTCGTCAGGCAGCCATAGAAAACAAGGCGCCAGGCACCAGATGTTCAGTTACGTTTCATTTTTTTCTTCTCTTTTTTTCACCTGCAATGTAGATAATTGAAATTTAGGTTAAAACATAAAATCACAGGTATTGTTCTTTGACTTTTGTATGTATTTGTAAATAACTCAATAACCTCAAAATCCTCCAAACACTTCTGTGATGTTCTGCTTTTGGGTGAATCTAGTATTCAGGAACATTTCCAGTTGAGAAAATTCTGAATTAAGCTCCTCAACACAAATCATATTGTACATTATGGTTGTATTGTATTTTGGTCTACTGAGATACTCCTAGTACAGAGAGTACCTGCCTCTACAATACAATTCTGCTTAATTACAATTCATGTGGCCATTGCTGAGATCTAGGAAAACAGCAGCAGCAATAAAATGAAGTCTGAAGAGGCAAGAAACCAACAAACAGGTTGAATTCAGATGAAAAAATCAAATGTAACCACACCAGAAAGCACAATAAACATGGTAGGTCAAATTACAGCACACACATTTATGCAATTAACAACACATATGTTGCACACATAAAAATACAGAAAACACAACCAAATACAGAAACACTTACAAATATTACCTAATAATCAGCCAAAATGACAAAAACCGGAACAGAAATTTCCCGATGTGTTGTTATGTATAACAATAAAGCAACATATTTATTTTAAGGGTTCCGGTTCTGTTTCCCTAAATTGCTCCTTTAAAGAAGTTGGTTATGGTAAAACTTTTCTGCCAATGCACAGTGGAACTTATTCGTCTTTATTATTTGTTTTTGTTTTTTAGTGAATGTGTACTGGAGTAAGACAGACCGTTCTGTCATCTGTCTGACGTCGCGACATGCTCGCTGCTGACAAGTCCGCTAGCTTGGCTCAGACTGAGCCAGTAATCCTCCAGTAAGAGCCGTTAAACCACCACAGCTGCAGCAGGCAAGCTGCCACCTGAAGCCAACTGGACTCTCTCATGTCACACACATGGAAAGACGCACACATACACACACACACACACACACACACACACACACACACACACACACACACACACACACACACACACACACACACACATCCTCAGAGATATAAATCATATAAAAAGACAAATAAATTCACTAAACTTTCACCCTCATTCCCTGTCTTCTGCCTGTTAGTGTGTGTTTTTATCTGTCTCCTATTACTGCATTCAGCATCTGCATCAGGATGTATTTGTGTGTGTGTGTGTGTGTGTGTGTTTGTGACAGAAAGAGAGAGAGAGAACGAGAGAGGGAATAAGAGAAAGAGAAATAGAGCAGAACAGAGTTCACACTTTGCTGTTTTACTTTTTTGTTGTGTTTGTGTGATAAAAACACACATGAGGGAACTCGCACTCTGTCCTAATTGTGTGTGTGCATGTGTGTCCAAGTTTATATGTACTCAAATGTACAGACATATGTATGTGAATGGTTTAAAAAGAGAGAGAATGAAAGACAAATAAAGGGGTGGAGGGGTTACAATAGGGGAGAAAAGGGACTTACCTATTTATAATTTATGTTACATGCACACACACACTCATAACACACACTCATATAGACTTGAACCAAGACCAGGAGTGCACCAGCTTGCTATGAATAATCATTGTG
This sequence comes from Argyrosomus regius, assembly GCA_946959425.1. Classification (NCBI taxonomy): domain Eukaryota; kingdom Metazoa; phylum Chordata; class Actinopteri; family Sciaenidae; genus Argyrosomus; species Argyrosomus regius. Next base: position 15,598,166 of record OX336890.1, read on the forward strand.
TGTGTGTGTGTGTGTGTGTGTGTGTGTGTGTGTGTGTGTGTGTGTGTGAGGGAGAGAGAAAGAGAGACAGAGAGAAAGATTCATAGGGAGGGATGGTTACTGCCTTGTGTAATCCCACTCAACAGGAAACATATACTCCTGGGACAGGACATTTTGTCTGGTGTGTGTGTGTGTGTGTATTGGTGTGTGTTAGTGCGTCTGTGCACTCTTTCCCAATGAAGTACCTCGGGGACACAGGGGGCACTTGTGTTTCTGAGTTAGGAAGGAAAATAGTACACAGAAACACAAAAGGTTAGGTTCAGAACACACACACACAAACACAGCTCTTGGCTCCTTTCATTTTTCATTCAAGCTGCTGTGAACATTCCTGCTTTGTGTGCCTTTTTTTGTAATTATGAACTGTGTGGTGTGCTTTGCTGCAAATCAGTTTCCACATTGGGAACAATATTAGGGAACAATTACATGTTTTGAACCTTGAATATTAACTGGATGGATCTCCTAACACACAGTAAGTCATGGATAAACAAAAGAATATGACCCGTAATTAACTTAAGTTTAATCCCTTTTTGCCAAATACACCATGTTTTTTTATTTTCAGTTTAAAGAAACATAGACAGACAGACAGACAGAGAGACAGAGAGACTGTATGCATGCAAGCGTGCATTATGAGATGAAGTGTTCATCAGTCTTTATTAAGAAGCTTCAGGTATCATTTGTGTGTCTAATTAGATGTGCGTAGTTTCTGAGCTTGTTTGGAGCAGATAACAAATTGTTGATTAATGAGCTGATGAGACGTGATTGGATAAATTGACAGCAGGATAATGTGTGATCATTTTATCATCCAGCTAGTTAATCGGCCAGTCTGTTATTCACTCAGTCATTCAGTCCAAGATTGTCAATGAAACAGCCAGTTGATTTTTCACCCAACCAGTCACTCTTCATTTAGTCTGTCCCCTACAGAGGTTTACTGAAACAAACTGACATTAGTTGTCAGATGTATGTAGTACTGAACCATAGTCAAGATGTTGCAGTCACATGGTTGTCTTTTTTCTACTTTTAAAGTTCATCAAAGCCATTCAATTCAAAATCACCTCTCTATTTGATAGTTTTGATTGTTATTTACTGACCACAGATGGAACAGACTCTCCAACAATGGTTTGGCTGAAGAAAAAAGACGAGGTGTCATTTTCTATGTAAGCCCTCGAAATGCCAAACCCATATCCATCATGGTTTTTATTCTTGGGGTTAAATACTCAGTAGATAGATAGATAGATAGATAGATAAAGATAGATAGATAGATAGATAGATAGAAGATAGATAGATAGATAGATAGATAGATAGATAGATAGATAGAAGATAGATAGATAGATAGATAGATAGATAGATAGATAGATAGATAGATAGATAGATACTATTGATCCCGAAGGAAATTCAAGCATCCAGTAGCAGTAACATACATTGAACATACATTGAACATACATTAGAGTTAACTTTGTATATACATTAGAGTTAACTTTGTATATATTGCTACTGTTATATATTGCTAGTATCAATATATAATAAATTTCTATCTTCATTCTACATAAGCTAAATAAATAGTTTCTTATTTTCTTTGGTATTTTTGTCCTATACAGATATACAATGAGTATGCATATTGATGTTGTCAAAGTACTCTGATCTCAAGGTGTGTTTTCTGTCACCACACATTTGGACTCTGGGACCTGTGTTTTTTGGCCGCACCAGTTTGTTGCTTCTGCTAAAATGGAACCCATGATGCAGCAGGCATAAAGCTGAATTACTATCATCTGATAATCAAACAGCAAGAGTTGACATGCTGTGGTAAATTTAATTTAATCTTTTGACACCTTTATTGGTGGCAGAGACAGTACAGTAGCTTTTCCATTTAGATTCAGCTGCTATGTGAAACGTGTTTATTAGTGTGTACTGTTTATGTCTAGTTTCACTTGGTATTGTATTTACTTGCTGCAACGAGTCGTTAGTTGAAGTCAGCCTAAGCATCATGTGCTGTTAAATTGAAACAGAGTGGAAACCATGCCCAATGGACCCAACCACATATTTAATTTAACTTTGCCTGCTTAATGGTACCAAGCAGGCACATGGACCATGATTCTGTGTATCTACAAGTTAGTATCTATTGTGAAAACAAAATAAATTTAAATTAAAGCCTAATAACTGAAAATTACCTAATTCTCCCTTATGAACATTAAATTACAACATCAACATTAACTGCTTATCATTTAGAGATTTAATGCTGAAGAAATTAAAATGCAAAACAAAGCCTGGAAATATACAAATGTATTTGGTGACCTTGTTTAATATTATACTAGTACATTAGTAATGCACATCTACATCTCTAATACTATTGAGTCCATTCTCTCCTTCAGGCATGGAAACATCAGTGTCAAAACATTAAAATCCTGGAAAAACCTTAAACCTTCCCTTCATGCTTCCCCAGCGCCCCTCCTCCTTTCCTTGCCCCTCTAGATCCAGCCTAGTCTTCTTGGCTATTTCTGGGCCAATTAAAGATGTTCCTCTGCCCAGTATTCGGATGGCCGAACGGAGTGGATGGCCTTCAATATAATCCTTGAGAGAGGAGGGTAAGGATAAATTCACAGCAGGTCATCGAGGAAAAGAGGGGGCTATGTGAGGTAGACTGTGTGAGAGAGGGAGGTAGAGACAGGGAAATAGTCAGCACTCAGTCGGACTCTTCTAAATATATTATTTTAATAATAGAAGTTTTGAATCAGCATCAGCATACAGTTAATATCATGACCGACATAAATGCTGAAGTTTGAATATATACCTAAATCCAGTCTGGAAATATTGGACTGTGCAAAATCTCAAGTGACAGAGATTCATTTGAATTAATCGTTTTTTTGAGGCACCACTTAGACAAAGTCAAATTTAAAGAACAACTCTGAGGTACTTGTAGTATTTCTATTTTCTTTTACTTCACTCTAATTTACTTTATACTTCTACTATAATACATTTCACAGGCAAATATTGTACTTCAATCACTCCACTAACTTTATTTAATTATTTTAGTTGCTAGTTACTTTGCAGTTGCAAAATGTAATGAACAAATTATGATCTATTATTTATTATAGGTTAAGCTAAAAACATTATTGATCCCTGGGGGAAAATTCACAAGTTACCCAGCAGTATATAAAGTAATTAAAATCAGCTCCACTTTTATCAACTGCGACATTAAAGTGATTTACACTCTACTTATAATCCAGTAATATAATATATATTATTCTGAAATGGGTCACTCTGCATCATTATTACTTTTACTTTTGGTGATCATATAGTATATAAGTATGGTTTGATGCTGATACTTTTCTACGAACATTTTGAATGCATAACGTATGACTTTTACTTGTAATAGAGTATTTCCACACTGTGGTATTGCTACCTTTACTTACATAAATAATTTGAATATGTCCTCCACCACTGGTTCCCTAGAGTTCACCAACTTCTCCAAAAAAGGTGGTTAAGACTTCACATTTCACATTAACATCATGATTTGAAACAGACTCTGACATGACTAGTTGGATTGCTTTCTACATGGCAGCTGAAGCTAAAATAAAATACTCAGATAAATTCCTTGTGATTATCAAAATATTGGTGTACAGGTTGCCATAATGCACGGTGGAACCTGTTCCCTAGAGCATGCAACAAAATGTACTATTATTACATTTATATTTTATTATTACATATTTTTTTATACCGGTCCTCAGACTTTAGACTTCAGATCAGAGAGAGGCTGGTCTACAAAACTAAAATCTTGTAACAGAGTATAGAATTTACAAGTGACAATGGTGCCATCTCACAAAAACAGACACTGAATTGATACCAGAGCTGTCGTTAGCTGACTATTTGCTGAGCCTTTAATAAGTTTCTGTCAGCTGCACTTATTAGTATCAGCCAAGATATTAGAGGTCCATAAAGATTTCCAGGTTCCCGAGACTGACTAAGACAGGGAAACACTCCCGGGTGGTAATTCTTTAGCCCTCTTTAATATCTTAGATGGAGATGCAATCGATCCACAATCCCACTCGGAGTGCTGAGGTGAGGATCTTCCCACAGTGAGACTAGATGTGTTATATAAAGCAGATTAATATCGGGGCCATATTTAGACTTCCAATAATAATTTCTCAACCTAATTTACAAGCCCCTCAATGCTGAACTAAATGTGCTCAGTCGCTACACTAGTATAATATTGTCTGTCTGTGATGTCTGTATGTGTTTCTGCAAGTGAAGTTGAAGTATGTGAAGACAGAAAAAGAATAATAACAATAAAACATGTCAAACCGTGTATGTATGTGTGTCTGTGTGCACAAAGTCAGTGTGTATTTCTGACAAAAGTCATTTGATTCAAGGTCAAAAATATATGTATGATATAATAAGTCAAATAATACTGAAAAACCAAATGGAAAAAGACAGAGAACAAGTTAAAAGTATATTCACATACATTTCCATATAAAAACACAAAATGCATGCTAATATGAATTTCATGCCTCAATGGGTAATATGTTTTATGCCATATCTGCATTTTGCATGCTGTTTCAAGCAGAAGCCTGTGAAAAATCATGTTTCTCATTGCTGCTGCTCCCTCCCCTTCAATTTCATGCGAATATGCACATTCTGTTCAGCTCAGTATGCGACCAAATGTGAATGCAACTCTTATGTGATGCAAACCCACATACACTACACTAACAGACAGAAAAAAGCATGTACAGTATACGAATGCAAACACATGCACATGGCCTGACGTTACAACAGTAATTTTGCTTTGCATAAATTACCAATTTTACTTGCTGAAGATGTATGGAATGACAAAATTAAGGAATGGTGTGTTTATTAGATGATATAGGGACATAATAGCTGTGTGACACTAATTTGGCTCAAGACGTCACTGCCTTATTGCTCAAACCAAAGCAGCATACTTCATCAGACAAGCGAGTGAACATGAGGATTTATTGTCTTAAGTATTATTAAGCCTTTAGATCATTTCAGTTAAACAACTTTTATAAATACTTGACTTTAAGCTTGACCAGGTCAGAACAAACCAGAACCAGGACAGTAAACGACAGAAAAGGACAGAGTAGATGAGACTAGACCAGAATCTAATCGATTATAACTCACATGTGTGTCCATGCTGAAAGAATAAACTGGCCTGGGTTTCTGTGTGTGTGTGTGTGTGTGTGTGTGTGTGTGCCTGTGTGTGTGTGTGTGTAGGTGTGTGTGTGTGTGTGTGTTTGTGTTTAGTCAGTGGGTCAATATCAAGAGTCGAGCCTTATCCCTGTGTAATCCAGCTACCCTGATAAAGGTGTTTTCCTGTGTGTATGTGTATGCATGTGAAAGTGTGTGTACCCACGTGTGTAAAGGACATACACTTTATCCCTGTGTAATCCACTGACCCTGATAAACAGAAATGGAAAGCAATATCTCAAATAGGGATCTGTGCGCTATGAATTCTTTTCTGTCTGTTTTATTTTTTTCTCCACATGTATCTGGTTGTGAATGTGATCGCACAATCAAGGACACAGATCGATGCAGATGTTGACTAATGGACTAAACCGTGGGAAACCTGATTCTCTCCATGCACTTCACTTTTAACAATTAAAACATTCATAGACTTCTGTTGACAAGTGAATAAGACTTTCAGTAGGTGAAGGTCATTCTCTCTTTCTGTCTTCAGGGTCTGTTTATTTATTTTATGCTAATGCTTTTTTATGCAGGGTACAGGTCATGGGTTAAGTGTAGCATTACTCTTTTCCTCTTACCTTCAACTGTCATACCATACTTCAAATATCAAATTCAGTGCGATCACAAATTTACTAAACTTCTCTTCTCTTCTCTTGAGAATTTGAATCATTGCTGCAGAAACTGGGTGCTTTATCATTTAGCTGCCAATTGTTGGTGTATTTTAGAATCTTGATCACTTAAAATGTCCATTGTCTAAGACTCAGGGGCATCTACTGACATTGAATATGTCCGAAATGGAATATAATATGCATAACTATGTTTTCATTAATGTGTAATCATCTCAAAATAAGAATTGTTATGTTTTTTTCCCCGTAGAATGAGCCTTTTATATCTACTGACAGCACAGGTCCTCTTCCACAGAGTCCGCCATGTTGAACCACCATGATTCTACAGTAGCCCAGAATGAACAAACTAAACACTGGCTCTAGAGAGGGCCTTTCACATTTTCATGTGTTTCATGGCCGCTGTAGTTTCTCTTTCACACAAAGGAAGGAGAGGGTGAGGCGAGTTGGTTGCATTTAGCAACTCTAATTGATGCATTACATACCACTAAATTCTACTCACTGATGCATTAAGTTATTATTTTGGATTGGGTCTTGGTTGTTTTTGTGATTTTAGGTAGCTCATGGGTTGTTGAAATCCACAATGAGAAATGTTTAATCTCAGTGAGATTTTTCTGTTAAAACACAAAATGAAATGAAAAATAAAAAACAGCTGGCGTTTTCCATCAGGAAAAGTCCAAAGTGGGCAAAATTAGAGTATAAAAGCAGCTCGTCTTGACCTCCAGTCTCTAAAAAACATGTTTTATACAACATTTTCTGTGATTATTTTTAAAACATTGCAAATTTTCTGTGATTATTTTTAAAAATGGACTGTGAACTACTTCTTTGGGTAACTTTTGTTCACTATATTTCTCTCCAGGGAACTGTAGCTTTTCCTGTAGTTTAACGTCTTCCATCGCTAACTGGCAGCTTAGAAAGCTATACTTTCAAAGTGTATTCTTCAGCACTGCCTTCTCTCTTTCCTTACCACTCCTGTTTTTGTCTTCTCCCATGCCATTCATCCATCCATCCATCTGTCTGTCTGTTTCCGTCTGTCTCCCTTGGATGGATCCAGCTGTATCTGTCTGTCAATCAAATGTGAAATCTCAGAAGCCACTGATCTGTTTTCAACAAAACTCGTAGGGCGCCATACTCTTGTGCTACAATTCTGGGTGCAAAATGTACTCTAAACAGCTGGTGAGGTGGATACAGACACAGTTGGTCACATCAACAATATATTGTATATATTGATTGTACTGTATTCCACATAAAACAGCTTTGCCAAATTAACTTTAGCATATGGATCAGTGGAAATAACTGCCAATCAAACTAGTTGAAGGCAGCTCAAACATTAAAAAAGTATTTGTCAAAAGTATTGGATGAAGAATGATTTATATATTTATAGATCTGTCCCACACAGCAGTGAATGTATAGTAGACAGTATGTCCACCCATTTCCTGTATATGTATGCTGCATATGGTCTTAACATTTTCAAGAATGTAAGCCTTGACATGTTCTGCAGATATTTTGATTTGATGTAATCTCTACCACCTGTTCAGGATGTTGTCATGAGCCCAAATGGAATCTGCAGAATTTTTGCATATTGGTTTTTGGTTTGGTTTTTTTGACCTTTATTTAAAAGTGACAGCTGAAAAATGACAGGAAGGTAGGGAGAAAGGGGAATGACATACAGCAAAGGACTGGAGGTTGGAATTAAACCCTGAGCCACTGTGGCAAGTTCTGAGCCTTTGTGCATGGTCCAGGTGAGCTACTGGGGCGTCTTGGACAATATTAACTGTGTTTTGAGTAACTATTCAAAAAGCACTGAACATACTGTACCAAGCACGCATTTGTCCTGTATCTACTGCATTATTGTACTGTACAATCACGGCACTGAAGGTGTTATTCTTTGCCTAGTAAAACTGCTAAAATGCATCCCACTCATTAAGTATTTTTCAGAGAACTAATCCAAACGTGAGAAAAAAAAGTATGAATACCTTCTTTTAACACATTTGAACTAATCGGTCTCTCACTTTCTACTCACACTCCGATTCTGCTGTCACTTATGAGAGCCAGGATTTTTCAAGGAGTTAAACTGACGCACTCAGAAAGTCAATGATGTCTTCAGGAGCTGAAGAGAAAACTCACTACACACACACACACAGTACACTCATATAACACAAATCAAGCAGTGACAGCAAGTGAGTGTGCATCTGTTGTCTCGACAAAGCAGGGAGCCACCTACAGATGAACAATCCCGCAAAAAAAGGCAACAAGATTGACGGGTGGAATTGGAGAAAAATCAAAATGTTCATGGCGCTCAGCCCGTCTGGCTTATTTGTGACTTCAGATATGATTCATCTCTTTCTCTCCCTTTCCTTTATTTTCTCCAACTGTTTGGTTTGCCTTGTTGTTTCCCACCCGCGCCATCTTGCCTCACCTATCTACAACTGATCATCAAGTTTCCTTTTTTCTCTTTCTCACCCTCAATTTTACCTATTCGCTCTGATTTTCTTTTTCCTTACATGTCTCCTGCTCTCTCACCATGGCAGTTTGATGAAAGCAGACAGAGACATGGAGGAGAATTTAGGTACATCAGATAGTGTTGTTTCCATGTGCTTGCTTCTTTACCTGCAAAAGTTACATCTTAAAGTGCAGAACTGTAAGATTTAGGGCGATCATGGCAGAATATGGCAAAAATGGAAGATGATTGTCATATGTAGTTCATATTAGTGTTATTCCAAAATTGTTAGGGGAGGGTGAGATGAGTGATATTCAGTTGGTTGCAATCTGCGCTGGACATTTAAATGAACAGTACATGAGGGTAAATCAGTAGAATATTGTACTAACAAATGACTGAAGGTTATTTTAGTTAGGAAGTTGAAATGTGACTTTATATTAGAGCATTCAGCATTGATAATTTGCACAAAACACAACACTGTGTGGATGTGGGTGGTACTAAAAGTGACAGAGAAAAATTGCAAAGACTCAAAGAATCATAACATCGTTCCACAGGCAACTAAAATAACTAAAAGTGATGCGGTCTTCCTCTTCTCATCGCATCTTAAGAGAGCTGAAACTCTTGAAAACTGTAATGAAACACCAGGGAGTCTTATTTCTCAGACAGTGTTCGCTTTACAGCCCTTTATGGAGATACTTTTTTTATTTTTTTTTATTTAATTAAATACTTTTCTCTGTCAGGCACTTCTCAGGTGACAGTGAGAAAACTTTCTATAATTGTCAAAAGGACACTGTTTGACTTATCTTCATTTTTTATTTTCATAACTTTTCAGTTTCAGTCAGATGAATGAGGCTGATGTGGATTAATTGAGGTTAGGTGGTGATGAGAGGATAACTGCAGGGCATAAAGGGAAAATGTCTTCCAAGAACTGATGTGCACATGTTTAGATGTGTTAGATGTGCTGGAATTTCTACATTAAATTCAGTTATGTCTTAGAATAACACACATTAGCATATTAGAAAACATATATATATATTTTAAGGTTTTCACATGTTCATAGCAGCATGCTGAGCTGCTTAACACATCCACAGATTAGTATTCTCTCTCTGCTGTTTCAACTGTGATCTAACCTTATGTGTGACCATGCATCTCTGCATCAGAGAAACAAAAATCAATTACCTTTAAGCTTATCAGTTCTTAAGATTTCTGTAATCTTTTATGTGTTTAGCAGTAAGATTACATAAGCTTAAACCTAAAGTAAACTGGCACAAAAACAATCTGAAACTTATCATGTTTCCGAACTCCATTCTTAGTCCTTCACACTATGTTATGCTTCAGCCTAATGTGTTAGTGATGCTTGATGGTCTACTGATTCAGTTGTGCATCACTACAAAAACTCATTTGAAATCTTTTTTTGTTTTTGACAAAAATAACTGTGACATGAACTTACAAAATAGAAGTAGCTTCAAATGACACAGACCATCAAAATGTATATCAGTTGAATACTGGATTGCCACCAACTGTTTCCCATCCCCTCTGCTGTCATGTACAACGTTTAAAGCTATTGATTTATTGTATGTCTCAGGAATGTTCCACACTGTCGCACTGATCCATCATGACGGCCAGACACAGCAGGTATCACTCCATCAATATCTGGCATTTATTGTCTGCTAAGCTTTTCATATGCATTTTCCCCTCTTGCCTTTTTTAACCTTTCTATGCTACTCTTTACATTTATGTATATCACATTGATATTCTGAACAAATGGTTGAGGCAACTGTGACATGTAAAGAGGGTTAAACCACACGCTATGTGGAAGCAGACTTCTTCATTGTAGCTTGATGTAGAACATTTTCACTTACTTCTTTCACCACATACTCTGTTATACGTAGTCACATCTGGGAGTTCTCTAATACACAATAAATATTGTCTACCAGACTTTTGAACAGTTTGGGGTCAGAGCGTTTATCAAAACTCCACATAGACTCTAGAAACAAAGAAATGCTAACTCATGAACCCCAAGTTAGCAATACTACAAATGTGCAGTTGATCTACTTTGACAACCAGGTATTTCATTTTGCATTCACGCTGCAAAAATCTCTATCTTTTCAATACTTTTTTAGAGGCTTAGACACATATACAACAGCACACAACTAGATTCACAGAAATATCAACCAAAGAAATATGCCACTCGAGAGGCCTTAGACTCATACAGACCTCCACTTACGTTCAACTTAAGAAAGGAAAAAAGTACTAAACCTAAACATAAACCACCATAGATCCAAAATAATTTAGCACAATACACAGAGAATAAATAACAATAAGACACAAACAAAATGAACAGTTCCTCAAATCAGCAGACAATAATCATGTAAAAGGATACAAAAGGCAAATATAAACATTATGTATGATTTCTATAAAACATATATTTCAACATTGTAAGTAAACAGGACACTGATGCACAGACACGTTTTAGGTTGGAGAAGCAAGCCTGTGTCGTATGTTTGAAAACCTGCACCAGCTCAGTTGTCCAATTCAGAAGACTGCAGTTGCATTGGGCAGCTCTCAAGTTGATTTCTCCAGATAAGCACTAATTTTTTAAACAAATGACTCTGCATAAAGTTTCCCAGATAATAACTCAATTTACACAGCAGAACTTGAATGCTTTATAAAGTCACAATTGCCATTTGAGAGGACACAAAAACATTGTTTCCCACTGCGGCGATAGAGGAATTTAAAAAATACGGGAGCAATTTGCACATCTGCTCTACTCAATTTGGGCCACCCTACACAGGCATGAGTCTCGGTAGAGATTCTTTTCCATTTAGCTGCTTCTCATGTCAAATTCAATTGAATGACCACATAAAACAAATTGAAATTCATTTGCTTTAGGGGGGATATGAAAGAATTACTATTAGAGATACAGGAGTGGGGGGAAGAGGGAGTTATCTCAAACAAATTGTTGACAGTGAATATGAAATAAAAGCCACTGTGGTCCTGTGAGGATCAAATTGAAAAGGAAACAAAGAGCAGGTTGGTTGTTAACGGCACTTTATTTTGATCACCGAATATCTACTGAGCAGTTATATACAGTATACATCTCATATAATTATTAATTAATTAGTTATAATTACTCCCTCTGGTTTTTGTTTTGTATTACTTTCATATCATACCATACATATTCAGTTATACATAATCAACGCATATGTCCAAACATTCACTAGTAACTATAGTCAAATTAATATTATTTCTGAAGAGCAAAATATGTGAGATAAAGATAAAAAGCCAACAAACAAAACAATGAGTCTACAGCCATGTCAGCAGGGTTGCGCTGTGCTAATACCAGCATGCTGACATGCTCACAATTACATGCTAAGATTTTGATGTTGAGTAGGCCTTTGCCTAATGTTTAGTTTAGATGTTAGCATGCTAACATTCACTACATTTACTAGAGTACAACATTAGATTTATAGGTATTTGGTCATATGCAGTACCAAATTATTATTAAATTAAGATGTAAGCAACCCATCCAATAGTTGCAGAGATATTTCACAAAAAAAAACAAAAATCAACCCCATGAGGGTATTAGAGTAAAAGTCAGGCAATCACCAAAGTCAGTAAGCCTCATCCTCTGGGGACCAAGAATGTCTGTACAACATTTTATGGCGATCCATCACCACCAAAATTAGTGAACTGGTCAACAGAAATACCCACATGGCCCTACACAGAGCCATGCTGTTAGCATACATAAAAACTAGAGATCCATGATGCCTGTCAACACGTCGATGTTTCGATCCATCAGTAGTCATTACTATATTATGATATGAGTCAAGTACTGAGTGGTCATGTGTTGGACTATACCCATCTTGGAACTCATTTTTCTCATTCACTCAAACTTCATTTTGATCTCAACTACACACCTGTAAAATTTTCTGACTGCATCTTGCACAGTTGTGACATGATCACATTGACAAACTCTGTCCACAGACAGAAAGACATATAAACACCCCTGTGTGGTAGTTTCAGCTATAGTAGGTGTTTATATGAGAAGATTTTGCCATGAACAAACAAACACAGACTTACAGGGGTGAGGATAACACCTGCCATTGCTGTTGCTGCACGTAGTAAGGCGAGAGTTGGCAAAATATGCAGGCAGTTTGTTGTCATCTTAGATGGACAGAGACTTCATGATTTGGCACCAATAATGGATTGAAGGAAAACCGGCCCAATGCTGTGGGGTACCCTGAATCCAACAACAGCAAAAAGACAGTTGACCCCCACCTGCACGGTTGATGTCTATTGAATTACAGTAAAAGTGTGTCTCTTCAGTTCTCCTCAACTCCCTGAGGTGATCCTTTGACCAGACTAAAAAGGAGACTTCTTTCCATTCCCGAGTTGTATGAGTGTGTGGGTGACATGCTTCATTTTTGCATCAAGATTAAACACGTTTCTGCTACACTTCTGTCAGCACGACATCCACACAGAAGAAGTGAAGCATATGGAAGCTCTTTATTGACGTTGTGATCAGCCTTTCTGGAGGAAGTCTCTCTGGGAACCAATTTAGATTTAACAAGTCTCCTATAGGGAAGAAGAGTGGAGGGAGGTTTCAGTGAATACACCATCACCTGGGGATAATTGGGGACATGGAAGATAGGATACAATAGGAGGGAACAATAGCACATTCCACAGATCTGGAAAGTAGGAAAGTTTCCAACTTCCGAGATAGGAAGATAAATGAAAGAATTCTTTGGAACTTGAAGTGAGGCCGGGTAATTTCCATATGCTCTACACTCTAGTAAAATGATTCAAAAGATGCTTTCCGGGATTTTCATTATGTAACCCTTGGGGAACCAGTGAAATGTTTGTCTACCTAAACATCCATGTATTCATCCTAATACATGTTGTGTTTATAAGGAAGCAAGCATCAGCCACAGGTAAATGTTGAAACAAATGTAGAGATGTCTACAGATGCAGTTCCTCTAATGGTCTCTAGAGAGTCATCTTGAAAAACTTTTGTATGTAAAACATTAGGGGAAATATGCTTATTTGCTTTCTTGCTGAGTATAACATGACAATTTAAATGCCATACATTAAATATGTAGGCCAGTTAGCTTAGCTTAGCATATAGATAAAAAACAGGGGAAAACTGCTAACCTAGCTCTGTCCAAGGTAACAGAATCCACCAATCAACACCCCACTATTTTTTGGCCAGTAACTTCTTAGGGTGTTAGCTGATTGCCAGGCAAGAAATAGTCCAGGACATAAAGCCTCTTTTATCGAGCAAAATGCCAACATTCACTGGTTCCAGCTTTCTAATTCTAAGGATTTCCAGCAGATGTCCATTTACATCAAATGCCAGACAGTGATCTCACCCCATGTGCAACCACCTGTTAACATGCAGCCAAAATTCCATAGTAAGGTCATGTGATAACAAATGAAATATCACCATGAGAATTGCGCTACTCCATCTGCTTATAAAGGCCATGAGAACTGACTGAAGGATCCAGCAAATTGTTTTGTCAAACTGAACATTTTTCCATAGGTCGACAAAACAGGCGATTTGAAGACAACAAGGTGTTGTGCTCTCGTTGAATAGGGTAAATGATTAATTGACTGATCAATACAACAATCGAGAGATAACTCGATAATGAAAATCATTAATTACAGCCTTGGAAATGGGCCTTGGGAATGTTAGCCTTGTTTGGCAGGATAACACATCCTGGCTGCTTTCTGCAAGCCACTTCAGCTACACCCAGTTACTTAAATTTGGATTTTCTGATTTTTTAATTTTCTGAATTTTAAACCAAAACCCCATCAGAAACATATTGATGACAAAACAGAGAAACAAACACTATGTCCAAGGGTTTTCTAATGTGTCTGTATTCTATTCAAACTAACAACTGACATACTTGCACTGTTTTGAATCACATAAGTCACCTTTAAGACTTGTTACATACACAACACGTTGAAGTGTGGGCAGACAGAGTCAGTCAAAATACTTAAATTTCATTTTCCTCAGTATGGCAGGAAATTGTCTTATGTAAGCACCACAGGTCAGTTTCTAACACAATAACTCAGAATAAACATATATAATTAGTTTGTGCAGTTTCAATTTACATTCTAAATTGATTGCACAGAAAGTAAATTAACCACCAACCTCTGTAAGCACAGAGTGTACAATCAAGCTGTTAACATAGTCATTTTCTGGTTTGTGATGTGCTCTGTTATGAGACTACTGGGATGAATCATACAACTACAGACAGCCTCTCTGGGGAACTGCATGGCACTTACCATTCATGCTCATCAGATGGATATTATTTGTGAATTTGGTAAACACTTACTTGGTAACACAGCTTTTCGTTTGTCAACATTCCTACATGCTCAGCCCTCACTTCTCTCTCTTCAAAATCATATCTTCTACAGACGGACAGGATGCCAACAAAACATTTTCTCATGTTTGAATGACTGAAGGTAAGAATAAATAAATAAAATGATAGAACACCAGATTGGTGAGACTTTCTACACTGACAAACTGGACTCTCACCAAGTCTCACTTTTTCTATTTTTATATGTTTCTCTCTGTTATGTTTTGAAGTTTGGCTGACTGGCAGGTCTGAGCGTTCACGCTAATAAAGGTTACAGGGAGTTTTAAAACTGCCAAGTTTATTTCTAAAGTTGACGTCAGTCAAAATGACTGGCTTCTTCACATACTCACTAAAATATACACACATAGAGAGACAATTACTCATACACAAATCTTTTCTGTTATTCCACCAGTCTGATAGTTGTTTATTCTTCACCCGAAAGCAAATGTTCACATGCTGAGGCGGTCAAGACATCACAAGCTGCTAACTGTAGCACCAATGAAACCCAAATGTGATGCCATACACCACAGACAAAGATGCAAGGAATGAATATCAGTCAAAATGTTCCTGTTTTAACATTTATAAATGTGGTTTATAAATGTCTAGACTTTTGTCAACTACCTTTGAGTTGCTGGTGGTTTTACGTCATAAATATTTCAGTAAATCTTTTAAAAAACATAAATGTTGACTAAAAAGCTCCCGTGTGTCACACATGTGCTGTGTCCAGCAAACATGGGATAAAAGGTCTCCCAGTTTATCCTAAGAATCTTATCTTATGTGGATGCTGTAAATCTGCAGTGGGTATTAAAGGCTGAAGATTTGGAATACAAAATTGTATGTTTGAGCTTTTGCTTTCAGACTGGCTTTAGTTTATTGGGCAGCTGACAGGAAATGCACCCGTGCTTGCAAAAATATCTCCCTTAGTACATGGACTTAAGTGGTATCTAATCCAAATACTCCCATGAAAAACTTTGACAGAACATTGCCCAGTGAGTGCCAATGAAAAGAGTTCACCATCCACTCATGGCTTTGTCGACTCCCAACATAAACTAGACCTACATAGTGACCATAGTCGTCATGCTATTGTGTAGAAAGAGAAAGACAAAAGACACTTGTCACATCTGATTCAGTAAAATTTCTCGCAACACCGAAATAAGTAAAACTTACATTGTAAATTCACTAAAGGTGGACATGGAAGAACCAAATACAATCAACTTGCCTTGTGACATTGCATTGTTACTCTTGGTCTATTATAAGAAACATTTGGTGCAGAAAGAAAACTGCATAACCTGCATGCATACGACAGAACGGAACAGTATATAAGCCATGTTTCACCAGAGTTCACCATGAACAAATTCGTATATACAGTACTAAAGTGCAAAGTATACAGTTATCTAATTATGATCCCTGTCTCCATTAGAGAGAACATGCACATCTTTGAGAAAAAGATACCCTGTGGAGTTTTCTTCTAAAACAAAATGTTAAATCTTAAAAAGTATTGTGTGCCCTTGAGGCCTAAAAAATCTCAAAATATTTGAAAATAAATATTTTGTTCATGTTTCTAGCTTGCAGTCTTCTTCCCTGCATTTTGCTAGTACATTGCTACTTTTCTTGGCACATTACGCTGCCACCTATCAGTCAGTGGAAGAGCATGACGTCATTGGCAGGAATATGTATCCCGTCACCCACATTCTCGTGCACGCACACCAGATACAAACAAAATGGAGACCAACTCATCAATACATTGCTCCTTAGCACTCCTAGTGATCAAAAACTCCACAGAGTAGCTTTATAAAAAGGAAATTTGTTCAATCTAAGCAGTAACATTAAAGATGAACTGCACAGTTTTCAGTTTATTATTTATTTATGACCATAATGTTAAACATGTTTAAAATAATCCTGAAACAACTAAAAAAAGACAGAATCAAAAGCCAAACAAGAAGAATCCTTAAAAACCACAAAAGGTAATAAGAAAAGTGCTACCTCCATATCAGTATGAAACACTTAATCCAGCTTAATATTTATCTTAATTTTTCATTTATTTTATCTGTGATTTCTCAACAGTTCACATTCTGGTTCTTGTACCATGTTGCTCAGTAGTGCTACTCATCACCAAAACCACTGCAGTTCATCTTTAATAGATTTACCCAGGCTTTTTGGCTTTTCCACACAGAATAAGGACATTTTGAATGAATAATTCTGCTTTCCCATGTGCAAATAAAAATTAAAACAGGCTGTGCTGTATTTGAAGAGAACACATTTTCTTAGAGTTATGACAAACATGATGCATTAATTGTTGACTATAAAATACAGGCTTTTGTGGTGAAATTAACATTTTCTCGCTTTTAGATCACACTTAAGCTTCATCAGTTAATGCCTTGATGTCTTAGGTGGAATGAAATAGAACTAAGGGTTACAAAGTCAAATGAAGGTTAGGATTTGAGCATTTCTGGTTCATTTATTCAAACTACAACTCCTGACATCTAATAACCGTCTAAATCTCAGACTCACTTTGGTTAACAGGTTCGAGTCACTATCTTTCAATGCATAATTATAATGTTTACATAATTTCACAGTCCAAAAAATATATATTCATATATATACACACATTTAATAAAGCAATACACACCACATAACAATGATATGGTGATATGAGCTGAGGTGTTAATCCCAGGTGTGTGTGTGTGTGTGTGTTTATCTGCACACTTCCATGATTTTTCAGTCTGGGACTCACTCAGAACCAACAACGGGGGGTTAAAGCAGGTGACACAGAGAGATATGATTCTTCAACTGGCTGATAGCAATCAGACAGTGAAGCCAAAGTGCTTAATGCTGAATTTCACTTCTCTGTTGTTGGTGGTATTCACAAGCGCTGCTGTGCACATCATATTACATCCAAAGAGATACTCAAGATGGTACACTAAGAGCAGCTGCTTGATCACTTAACAAGCTATGGAGAAGTACACCTAATGTTTTTAAAGTCTCTCATCGGATACAATGGACTTTATATGCGTACACATATTATTTGTACCCTTTTTGTATTATTTTGATGTATGTACTTTTTCCTCTTTTATGCCCTGAACAGCTCAAGGTGGCTTTGTAAACTACCCCTGCAATGCACTTTGCATGTCCCCCTGTACCTGCAAATTTGAATTAAGTTAATTTAAACTAGGCTGAATTCTTGGTTCACTTTTGCAGATCATCTCTCTAGCTCCATGAAGCCCCGTCTCTAATAGTTTTGCAGTTCAGGAATGTTCTTGTAGAGGTCTAGTGAATCAGGGTTGGAGAAAGCTCCTCTTTGCATCACCTCCCGGCCAGCAATGACCTGTTTCACAGCCACTTCCACCTTCTTACCGCTGATTGTGTACTGCAGAGGGATGAAGAAAAGGGTTGTCATTAAAGCTAGGATCATTGTGAAAGGATAATCCATATATTCTATTCATATCTGAGTGATATTTATAGTGTTCTTACAGGAATGTCTCTGGTCTCCAGTAGCAGAGCAGGGACGTGTCGGGCAGACAGGGCTTTTCTAATGGCTCCTTTAATCTTCGTCACCAAGTCCGGACAGAAGGGTTTACCGGGTGCCATCTTTAAGAATAAAATAACTCTTTCTTCTCCGTCGGAGTTGTACTGAGGAACGCAAAGACTGTCTGACACTTCTTCGAACGCCTCCACTATAGAGAGGACAGGAAAGGAGGGGGCAGAGTAGAGGACAAGGAGACAAAACAAAAAATGAGGAGAGCAGATGAGAGGCATCAAGAGACAAGGAAGTGAGTGGTGAAGAGAGTAAGGGAGCAAAGATTAGAAGAACAGAGAAGAGGAAAAGATGGAGCTTTGGAAGAGTTTGAGGAAATTCACTTAAACCACTTAAAACTTCAAAACTAAGCACAGGAACGCTGCATTCCTGCTGTCAATAATAAGAAGAAACTGTGCTTTTGTGACATTCTGTTAGTTGAACACATAATGACAAGTGACACTTAAAAATGAATGAAAGGATGGAAAATATCTTTTTTCCCCACCAACATAAAGAGGACCATGACTCAATTAAAGCTCACAAAATAACTTTGGTCTTTCCTTTCTTACGCCCACAGCCTGCTCCACCTGTAATGTTCAAGACTCACCAATGTTGTAGATCTCTGAGCTGCCAAATCGGACTCCATTGGGGTTCAGTGTGCCGTCACTGCAGAACAAACACATGTTCAGGATTTAAAACTCTAGTGTCTGTCACTGGGAAGCTGTATGGCTCACATCATACAACACATTGCAATGAAGGGAAAAATTCTACCGGCTTATAGAAACAAACTCAGTTTCTGTACACTAGTGATTTTTTCTTTAATTATTTTTATTTTTATTAATTTTTTATATTATTTGTATTCCCTATAAATGTATTTCCGTACGTTCAGTTTATGAAACTCAAAGGATTAGTATCTCACATTTAATGTCTGAAATCTGCATAGTTTATATTTAAACCTGTCCACTTACTAGGAGTATAAAGTTCTGAAACCGACTGTGTTTAGTACATATACACACATACTTGCATACATGGAATAGAAATTTTCAAGTGCAAGTTTTACCTGTGGCAGTGCACAAGTTGTTGTCTGTCAGCTGTAGCACACTTATCGACTAGGTATGAATCAAACCATGGTTTGAATTTTTTTTTAAAATAAACTTTAAATAAACCATTCTTCTTTCAACATTCAGTTGCACTGCCCCGACTAGAACGGATAATGGCTGACCTTCTGCCCAGCATGACAAGGCCTCCCGTCTTTGGGTTGATTTTACAGTAGTCACCATGGGCCCACACCCCTAGAGAGAAGGAACATTACTAAATTTAATACAATGTTTTAGTTCAGTGACATTTGTAGTAATAGATAATAATGCCATAAAAATAAAATCAACAGCAAAAACATATTATTTAAATATAATAATAATAATACTAATAATCTAAAAGATGCTATAAAGTTACATGCAGTCTCAGAAGTTAGGCCATATTTATTGGCGCATATAATTATACTCATTATGTGAGTATAATTATATGCAATTATATTACATTGCATATAATGTGTGCATTATATCACATCATACCATATATCAAGTGTTGATATTTTCCTGAGTTCTCTGTGTACAGTATATGTATACAGTATGTAAATTTGTATTTATATACCACGTTTGTGTACTTACCAGGATATGAGGAAAAGTACGCTTTGTGATATTTGCTCCCGTTCTCGTCATTCCAGAAGTGTGTAGGCTGGCAGGGGATTGGCTTCAAGCAGACAAGCTCCCCGCTCTCTCCCCATACAGGCTTACCTGTCCACACACACACACAAACACACACACACACACACACACACACACACAAAGAGATTTCACAGGAACAAAACATAAAGTTAGAGGCTTTTAGATGTACTCTGCTTTGACACACACAGACACAAACATATAAATCATTCTCAGTTAAAAAAATAAATCACCTGGAAATATATCTCACTCTCTCAGAGAACCTGATACACTTTAGTGTGTGGTTTCACACGGACCTCACCTCCTCCCACAGGACAGTGTTATAGGCTTAGAGACAGACTAAAATAATCCCAAACTCTGCCTACAAAACTGCCTTTAAATTATCCCTCAATCCACTGTCCTTTGAGGTGGTGGAGACACAGCAGTACTGCCTGCAGTAGGGATCGGGAGCTGGAGAACAAGGGACTAAAATCAATAAGAAAAACAGGCTGGTTTAAGACTCCCATTGTTCCTTCAGTTTTGACCTTTATTTACCGAGGGAAAGTTCACTAATTACTCTCACAATTTTTCAGTGATGGCTAGCTTCAAATTAAAGCCAACACATACAGGTACATCCACATATGGGAGCAACCAAGTATAACCACAGTCTTGTTCTGTTAGCTACCAAGCCGCTCCAGAAGCAGATGGGAAGTTTGCTCAAGGGCATCTCAGCGGTTTTTAAACATGCTTGTGATTAATATTTATCCATTCCCTCCTTGGATTCAAACAAACAGCTCCCTTACAACCGCTACAGTATGTGATCCCAAAGCAATTCAGCCACTCTGAACACACACACACACACACACACACACTGACACACACTCTTACCGTCAGGGCTCCAGGCCTCCACAGCCATGCCAAGGTTTCTTGTTTGGATCTCGCCCCGATACACTGGAACTGTTGGGTTCTGACCCATGAAACACGACACTATGTCAGTGCCACCTGGGGAGAGTGATGAGAGAAAAACAGGTTTAGCGGCTCTGAAATGAAACACCTCGCTTAAAGTTACCCTGTGAATTTTAAAATGTGTCACAGTTTTGTTTACATTCATCCTTCTCACCAAGACTATCTTAATCCTTAGGTCTGCTAATAAATATTTGTCATATTTACAACAAATACAAAGATTTTTCATTTGTTTTCAAAAAGAGTCCAGTCGAATAAAACAACTATACATGCCCAGCACAGCAGACAAAGTTAACAAGTAGCTGGTAAACTTAGCAGCTAAAGACAGCCAGACTGAGTGGAGACCAAACCAGAGTTTAAAAATAAGATTGTATAATGACCAGACACATAGCCATCCGTATTAACCATGTTAATATGTCAGCGCTTCATGTCTATCTGCTTGCTGTGGTTTGCTTGCTGCCCCCTAGTGGCAAACAAAAATCAATTAATGCAGCTTTAAGATTAATAAATTATAAACAAACTAGTTCCAATGAAGTCAGGCTCAAATGAGAAACATACATATTATAGTTTGCTTACTAAACTGAATCATAATGTACCTAAGTAAGTACTCACAGAGACATTACTAAACTTAGTAACAGTAACAATCTGGTATTTTGACAACACAAATTGGCAGAGTTAGCACCCTGCGCCACCTACATTGACCTATATAGAAGTTCTACACTGTTGCAGCACATTCCTAAAACTGTCATGAACACACACACACACATACAGCCGCACCATCCATTTGTCTCTTTCTACCTTCCAATCATCTACTATTTTTGACACGTTCTATTCATCTCCCTTCCCATTGTTCCCATCTCTACCTCCCTGCTTCGTTCTCTCGCTCTCTGTATCATAGACTCCATCCATCCATCTTGTTTGCTTCCTCTCAACTGCTTTCTGCCCTTCTACCACTTCCTCCTCCTCTTGCTTTTCTTTCTGTTCTTTACACTCATCCTCTCTCTCTCTCCCCATCTCTCTCTCTCTCTCTCTGTCTCTCTGCCAGGTTCTTTATTGAGCTTTAATTGGCTCCCCGGAGGAAGTGGAAACTTTGTCTTCTGATTAAACACACACACTTATAGTGGGAAGACATGCAATTATTTTATTACTACACTCACTTTAATAGGTGGGTACACACGCAGAAATGTACACACACACACACACACACACACACACACACACATAAGCATATTTTAAGCCAAAAGCCACTGCTTATTTCTTGGGATGCCTTCCATCACCAGCCATTTAGTGTGTGTATTGTGTGTGTGTATACACAAGAGGGTAACTTGTCACACTGATCTGATGTTTCTAACAGCACAGATTATTCTGAACAGAACAGAATGAACAGTGAAGACAAAGCTGTTTTGAATGTATATATTTGTGTGTTTGCGTGTGTGTGTGCGCGTCAGTCTCCTTTCATTTGTGTAGGTGTGAAGCTTTGAACATCCTCTGGCACAGTTTGGGGTCAGTCAAAGCCAACAACTGAGACCAAAAGCCAAACCATCTAACCTACGCATGCATTCATATATTCAAAAATCAATTATAAAATATGAAAAAAATATATAAAAGAACACAAAAATAAGAATACACATGATATAAGTGACAGGAAGACTTCACAAACACAAATTCAATACTTGCCGTGCCGGCACACATGCAAATAAAAACAGAAAACTCAATCACATAGTGTTTCTTTCCTGAAGAGAAGAGAAGAGAAGAGAAGAGAGAAGAGAAGAGAAGAGAAGAGAAGAGAAGAGAAGAGAAGAGAAGATGGGGTAGAGGAGTGACATATGGGCAGTCAGGCTGAGGTATATTAGGATGGGGGGAATCCAGCAGTGAAAGTGTTAAAATCCCCCAATGAGGAACAATGGGGTTCTGAAATTCCCGCTGACAGGGTAACACACACACACACACACGCACACACACGCACACACACACACACACACACACACACGCATCCTGAAATACACAAAAAGGGGGAAGGAAATATACTCAAATTAACTTGCACATGTTTATAGACACAGCCACACACACACACACACACACACAGTCACACAGGGTGAAATCAGCAAAGGGGCCCATCACATATGTCACTGTGACCACCAGTCAGTCACATATGCTGTGATAAATCCTAAGAACACACACACACACACAAACACACACAGGCACACAAACACACACAGGCACAGAGCGTTGACCTCGGGGGTCAAGGTTAGGTCGGTTGGCAGCCAACAGGGTTGAAGCCTGCTGTTGCCCTTGGCGACAAGGAGGAAACTGACTGGCGCCAGACCTGCTGTTCTGAAGAATACACACACAGACACATACATGAGGGCACACACCCTCATATCCATGGTGATCATGGTGATCACACATAGATCTAGTCCCTTAATTAAAAAATGGGTCTCAATTTTACAGTTTTGGACATAACTTCTAGCAATTATGACAATGTTGCATTCATCGAAGTAACCGCTATGACACAAGACATCGCTGCAACAAAAGACGCTCTACAACAGAGGATAACACATTACAAGCTGCACCACTTATATGAAATGGTATACACTTCCTGTCTCCCCACCCTGCTTAAAAGAGTTGTGAATGTTGTGTGGATGGATGAAAGCAAATGATATGCCAGAGACAAGTTATTTAGTTGTTAGAATTCATCTTTGGTGGAATTGGACTGATGATTCAGCACCAATAGAGAGAAAAAGAGATCGGTGTAGTCAGATCTCATGAAAGTGTGTTGCTGCTGAGACAGAGACAGGTCTTGAACAAAGTTAATCTTCTCGTGACCTGTCTGTCTGTCTGTAAAATGTCATTTTATTGTCAGAATATTCAGAAGATATGTGGCTTGTGAAAAATGAGCCCCCTATTTACTTCAGTGACTATGGGACGAAAGAATCGCTCATAATCTGCTCACGTTCACATCTCCCATTAAGGTCAATAGACTCAGACTAAAGGGGAGCGGCAGTGGCTAAACCCATGTGACACTGAGTCTTCAGTGTGCTTCTTCCCTCTAAAACGTCTCTGCTACAATGATGTCTGATTAAGCACAGCAAGAAATGAGTGGTGAAATGACCAGACACATCAAGCAACCCAAATGCTTAGCCATAATACCTACACCACTTTATTCTGAGGAAATAATCCAAGGAAAGCATACCCTTTATTGCAGGGGAAACTGTGTGTGCTCACAACCACAGTAAGTACGGTGGTGAGTACAGTCAAATGTGAACCAGGAAGTCAGTCTGCGAACTGTGACCAATGTTTACAACAGGTGGTTTAGATGATAAATTTATGGTTGACCATGATTTTCTTTCCACACAACTTTGGTTAATCTGGGAATATGTATGATGATCTTGCTGTTGTTGCTTCTTGCCTCATTTCACCTCTTGTTTACACTGTCACCGTGTCTCATCATACTTGTAGTGAGTACAATGTTATTATGATGAACAGGAATGATGGTCAAAACTATGTATAAATAAGACCTAGGTTTTCCCTTCAGCAACCCTCTTAGTGGAGATAGTAGATGGATGCAAGTACAAAGTCTGTGCAGACACAAGTAGAAGCATGGATGACTTTGTACCAACAAAATAACTTCTGATCGCATATAAATGTAAATGTATTAACCCATACCCTTTTTCTTCATCGCAGGGTAGCTTTCTGCTTTGTGGATGACATTTAAGTCGATGCTAGTGTGCCCGATCCTTCAACCTGCTTGTCACTGTGTGCATGTGTGCATGTGGCGTGCAAGTGTGTTTATGTATGTATGCATCTGCGGCTATAAGCTACACCCGTCTGGGATGTCATTCACAGTGTGTGTGTGTGTGTGTGTGTGTGTTGCTTGGATGCTGTTAGTCTCTGCATGTGTGACCCTCCAAGCTGCTACTCAATATGTGTGCGTGTGTGTGTGTGTGTGTCCGTAATACGTCAGTCACCCAGGCTGTGCTAAATGTTAAACGTTTCAGGACTCACAGAGAGAGACAGATAGCATTCTATTGGCCTGTCAACATAACAATGGGCTGAAAGGGTCTGTGTTTGTGTGTGTGAGTGTGTGTAGTGGTGCTGTGGGTGTTGAGGAAAATGTACAGTTCAATACAATTTATTTCTGAATTTTACTTTGTACGTGTCAGCCGTTTTGTGTTTTGCATTTTTATGTGCAACTGCCTGTGTCTGTGTTGGACACCAACATGTGGAAAAGCTGTTGCTACTTGTCCCTTTAAATGGACGTAAAGTGTGAGAAACACAAAATGTTTCTGTCACCTGAGATGGAGCCCAGCAGCACGTTGCTCTTGATGCAGCGGTAGACGTAGTCGTAGCTCATAGGCTTGAGGGGAGAGCCAGTAGACAGGATGGTGTGGAGAGACTGGAGGTTGTGTGTTTCTCCTGTGGAAAAAAGAGACAGGGACAAAAGATCAATCAAAAAATTACATATATACTTCACAGCAGATCTTATTAAGGTTATTGTATTTGAGCTTCAGCATCAAGTACTGAAAGTTGTATGAACAATTGGTAGTGAATGTTTCTGGTTGGTTTTTTACTCTTGTTTACTTCACTTTTGAGGAGAGAATTTGTGATCTAACTAATTGTAGCCTGTATTTTAAGTGCAGTAGGCAGAAGTTCTTGTATGACTGCTGGTGTTAAGAGTAAACATCGTTTCATTGAGAAGTTTTGCATATGTTGTGCAATAAAAAGGGTTTTCTAGTACTAAACGACGCAATCAGCAATCATTTCTGACTAAATTAAGAATCCATACACAAACATGAGCTTGCACCTGTGCACAGCTGTGGCTCCATGCACCCTTACATGTTGTGTTGATGCAGTTCGCAACCCTGATGTGACAGAGCATACAAGCATGCATGTACTATTACGCGCACACTCCCCTTTAGACCGTGTCTCCAAGGACCATGCATGGAGACCATGCATGACACAGTCTCGCACACATGCCCAATCCACAAGCCAATAACACCCCGCAAACTAATAAGCTTGCAGCAACCGACCCTCACCCCATAAACACACACACACATACACACACACTGCGGGAACTCTTGCTACCCCCCACCATGCCTCCAGGTGTCCGGTCCAAATGTCAGCCCAGGGAAAAGGGCCCCTCCACTGGGGCAGCGAGTGAAGAAGCTCCCCCTACCCTTCCCAGCACACTGGAGGCATGATTGCACGCGCACACACATATGTAAACACACACAGACAAACACATCTCCCTCTGCCATGCTCTCTTTCTCTAATAAGCATCCAAACACACACACACACACACACACACACACACACACACACCTGCTAAATGGATCAAGTGGCTGGCTGACTGAAGGGGGTGGGGCAGGCAGAGAGAGAATGAGAGAGAGAGAGAGAAAGAAAGACCAGCTTTTTGGACATTTTGGTTTGTGTACCTTCCTGTTTAGCCCCGAAATTGGGAATGTGTTTAGCTAATTTACAAGTTGCAGACAGAGAAAGACATAGACACACACACAGCAGGCACCATGAATAAAGATTTGGGGTAATTATAACAGTGCACTGTCTGGGAACTCAGACACAAAGCAACTGTTATAAATGCAATAAATGTTGGTTATGAGTGCTAATTTCAGGAGAGGAGAGGAGAGGAGGAGAGGAGAGGAGAGGAGAGGAGAGGAGAGGAGAGGAAAAGATCAAGAGGATAGTTTAAGAGTTTAGATGAGGGGATGAAGAGGAGGGCATAAAGAAGATGAGAAACAAAAGAGCAAAAGCTTTGACATATAATTATTTCAACCAAATGCCAGCTAATGTAACTAATTTAAATGGTATTCCTTTGTCATTTCCCCACCGAACTGCACTGCCATTAGTGTTGACCAGGTAAAAAAAATAAATATCATCAAAATAACAAACTGTTTGATGGACTGAATTTAGACCAAGCTGACGATCGGAGCCTAACAATTTGAAAATTTGCTTTGTTCTATCACAATACAGTATGTACTTCTATAAAAGAACACAGCAATCACAATATTTGAAGGGTGCACTTCTAAACTGACATTTTTGACACACAAATAGCAGAGAAATAACAACATGTATGAAGGTTAGCAGCAAGGCTAATAAGCACCAGAACAACTCTGATTATGAGTAGAGACCTGGTTCTGTCTCTCGAGCGCTGTGACACTAAAAGCAATTAGTCGGTCCTGTCCATGACTCATATGAATTATCATAACAGCACTTTTATCCATTTGATTCAGTGTCACAGAACCAGAACACAGGACAAACAGTTTATTCACACAGTAAATGGCATAAAGGACATTTAGAGTCAAACAGCAACACTATTATAATCATTATCATGTCCATTTGCTCTTATTGTTCCAGGTTCCATTCTCAGAGAGTTGATGTGTGTGTGTGTGTGTGTGTGGGTTCTCTCTGAGTTTTTGCTTGTTATTTGTGTGCGTCCATGTGTGTCTCTCCTGGATGTCTGTGTGCATGCTCATGTAGGCGTGTACACGTTTGTGATTTCGACCACAACTCACCGGGTTTCAGGTTCCTCTCCTGCAGCACAGACAGCCACTTGGCTCCGGTACCAAAGATAGTGATGCTGGAGGCAAAGATAGACAAGAAGAAAAAGACGGAAATTATTATTATTTTTTTTTTTTTAAGCATAACAATATAAAAGTTCGATGAAGCATTCTTTTATCAAAAATTGTCTTTCCATAAGTGTGAGACGTTGTCCATTATCGTGGGGGAATACTGAATTTGCGTCACTATTGCCAACAATGACAGCCACTGCTGCAAAAGCCCTCCTACATGGATGCACTGTATTCTGAATTGTGACAGCAGAAACAACAGCACCAAATTAGCAAACATTATGAATCATCCTTTGGGGCGGTATTTGTATTGTTGCCAAATTTAATGGCAATCTGGCTGGTCATTTTTTTCTTTTTTAGATATCTCAAGACCAAAGTTGGACAGATAATTGGATGGCAGGCTGACAAACTGTGTGACAACATAAACCTCTACTATTGTTTACCTTGGGAATTCTAGTTTGTAAGTAACAACTCTTGTCCAACATACCATGCTCCATTCCCCAAATGTTTTTGACAACCTTGTCCTCATCAGGACAGTGATGAATATTTTAGTGTATTGGATAATTGGATTCTAACTATGATGGCCTGTTTGAAACTCACACTTGTCCGCGCCATCCAGTGTGTATGTTTTAGATTTTATGTCTTGGCTCTGACTTGATCCATTGTTTGCTGCATGAGCAATAAGCTCGGGCTCCTTGTGTTACTTTGGCAAGTAACACAACGTCTCAGAGTCTGCTCCATCTAGCTGGCCAGGACATTTGTGCTATAATCTCAATGGTCAGCAGGCACACAATTTAGGAGAAAGTGACCATTTATAGTAATGATTATAGAATTAGATTTGGCGTATCATGAAAGTGTTGAGATAGTGAGTGTTGAGTGTATGAGATGATAGGAAATTGTCTGAAACAAAAAGAAAATAAAATTGGAGCAGAAGAGAAGGTCTGCTGTTGTAGACCACACTGATATAGCAGAGTATTGGTGCCATGCCAGAAAAAAAAAAAAAAAATGTTTTTCTTCAATAATATTAGTATTTAATATAATTTTAAAATCTTTTTTTATTCTTTTGCAAGACTGATTAAAAGTGCAGGATTTGGCCCCAGAGAACAAATCCCACTTTAATTAACATAAATCAACAACAGATCAGAACAGGGAGGGGGGGTGCCTGTATTGACAGAGTAACAGTGACAAGTGAGAATGTTCCAATCTGTATAAATATGATTGGACGTTACTAGTCACTAGTTCGCCATTCATTAGCAAAACAGCTAATGAATGATGGAGAACTAGTGAGGATATGAATGAAGGAGCTGATGCAAGTACACTTCAGTGCTCAGCCTGAACTGACAATGTTCCATTTGTTGCACTGAATCTATGCATGAGAAGGCATAATTTCAATGTCTTGTGCTGAATATAAAAATATAAAAAGGGGCAACAGTTGAACAGCCTTTGCCCTTAATCCCATCTGCTCCAGTGGAGCTGCTCAGTAGCTTGGTTGTACTAGGAAGCTCCCAGGAGAGGAGAGTGTGTAACTGTGTAAATGTAAAGCAAGGTGATGCTGAAACAGAGCTTGTGTGCTCAGTCAACCCTTCGCGGATAGATAAGAACAATGCAGGAAAAAAAGTGATTGGGAATTGACTTTCAACTGAACAAATAAAAACAGAGTCAAACAGAATAATGGTCAGTCTAGCGTAAGAGGACAAAATGTCTCCTTTTCCTCAAGGAAATAGTTCAGAGAAGAATGTATTGACAGGATGGTTGCACACAACCACCCTGAAATGAAATGACTTTAGAAGGTGGCTTTCTTCTGTGTGAATGGGAGTCACCCTGACAGCTGACAACAGTTGGACAACATGTGGAAGGCAAGAAGTGACAAAACGTCACTTCTGTGTTCCCCTGCAGTTTTAGTTTTAAAACAAAGGGCCTTTTAAAGTCTGCCTCTGTGAATGGGTGTGTTTGTGTCTCAGTCTGCGTCTTTCTGTCTTTTCAAGTTATTTTTGTTGACATCAAATCAAATCAAATTGCCTCCTATCACTATGGTAACCACGTCTGTCACTCAAAAAACATAAAAAAAGAATCAGTCTCTGGGACACAAAAGAATCTGTCTCAGAGGTTAAAATCGATTAGCGGTAATAGAGGTTGTTGATCGGGTGAGGGAAAGAGGGAGGGTGGATGGGGTGAAAGGGCAAAGTAATACCTCAAATGGAATGAAGGGAGTGATACGAGCAGGACGCAGTGGATTACCAAGACTTAAATGTCCATTTTTGGCTAATCCAGCAAATAAGATATGTGACAAATTAAGGTACTTTATCACGTTGATG
Organism: Argyrosomus regius; assembly: GCA_946959425.1. Classification (NCBI taxonomy): domain Eukaryota; kingdom Metazoa; phylum Chordata; class Actinopteri; family Sciaenidae; genus Argyrosomus; species Argyrosomus regius. The sequence continues at coordinate 15,627,902 of OX336890.1, forward strand.
CAAAAATAATAAAAATACAACTATGCCTTGAAACTGGCCTGGCTCATTGATTTGCAAAATTGCCAATAATCGCCTAATACATCAAGAAATATTAAAGAGGCAGATACCGCATGGCAAAATCTTGGATGGTTGACAAAATTCCATCATCTCAATGTTATATGGATCATATCATCCACCCTTTTATCTATGAGGGTCTGAAGTTTGGAGAGAATATTAAAAGACAACGTACTGTAATGCTGTTTTTTTGTTTTTTATTTCGGCTGTGTTTAAAGTGATTTATTTTTTTAAAATATTTTTCTACAACCCCAATTCCACAAAAGTAGGAACCATCTACAATTCATAATATCATTAAAAGATTCACAGAATCTGGACAAATCTCTGCAGGTAAGGGGCAAGGCTAAAACCTAACACTGAAAGCCTGTGACCTTCGATCAGTCAGGCAGCACAGCATTAAAAACCAGCATGACTGTGTAAAAGGATATTACTACGTGAGCTCAGAAACACTGAAAAACCATTGTCAGTAAAGACAATTCATCACTGCATCTCCAAATGCAAGTTAAGTTAGATCCTACCATGCATAGCAAAAAACATATTGGCAACATCCAGAAATGCAGCCGGCTTCTCTTGGTCGGAGCTCATCACATTATCCAAAGTAGAAAAGTGTGCTGTGGTCTGACGAGTCCACATTTCAAATTGTTTTTGGAAATCATGGACATCATGTCCTCCAGCCTAATTCTAGGTTTTAAGCGTCCCAACCTTTTTGGAATCAGAGTTGTATAACTTATTGCAAAAGGGCTTTATTAAAAAGGAAACTGGTGAAAAGAAATTATTGCATACAAAAAAGGTACTAACAAAAATAAAAATGAAAAAATAATGAAATTAATAAATACTTAATTAAATAAGATGACAAACTTATTTTCCTTCTGAGCACTTTATTTGTGCACCTCATATTCCAATCTTCATTTTCTCTGATACTAAAAATCTTGATTCCTTATTCTGAAAGTTACATACATCCCTTTATTAAGATAATAGGGGTGTGTATGTGCACAGTTTGTGTATATTTTGTATAGCCTGTTCTCAACATTCAGTTACAGCCACCGGATATTTGGAGTTTGGAGGTATGCGAGGCGTCCTCATTTCCCGGCGCTCGCTGGAACCTGTCGACCCCTGGCTGATACCTGTCGTTGGCCCGGATGAGGGGTTTCAAGCCCGCGGTCCCTGCTCTCCTCGTCCCCGCTGGCGCGGGGTGAATCACTGCAACCTGCGGCCTCTGTGTCGGGCTCCCCGGACAGCTGACACTGCAGATCCACCGGTTCCTGCCAGGCTCGGTCTGGTAAATACTAGATCACTAGCGAACAAGACTTTTATCCTAAAGGATCTCTTCACTTCCAGAGAATTGGACTTTCTCTTTGTGACTGAGACGTGGATGACTGTTGGTGAGTCCAGCGCCTTCACTGAACTTTACCTCACGATTGCTGCTATTTCAACTCACCGCGGATGTCTGGTCGAGGAGGAGGAACAGCCACTGTTTTTAAGAGTTGTTACAAGTGTAAGCTGCTATCTCCGTCATCCTCTTTTACCAGCTTTGAACTCACTTTATTTGAGCTGGGTCACTCTCACATCGTACTGTGCGCTGTGGTCTATCGGCCTCGAAGTACAACAAGGACTTTATAAATGAATTTTCCGATTTCCTGGCTGAAATCATGCCTAAATATGACCGTGTCCTTATTGTCGGTGATTTCAATGTTCATGTGTGTTGTCCTGATAAGCCAATGGCAACGGACTTTTTAAACCTCATTGACTCTTTTAATTTTGTGCAGTCTGTGTCTGGACCCACACAAGAACGCGGACACACACTTGATCTTGTTTTATCTTACGGTCTGCCTGTTTTTAATCTTGAGATATGTGACGCAGCTTTCTCGATCATATGCTCGTTCTATTTGAGGTTGCTCTTGCCTGTAATACTACAGTTAAATCTGCCGCTGCTGCTCGGCGCTGTCGTGTTATTAATCCTTCCACTGCCGCTCAGTTCTCCACTGCCTTCAATCTCAACTGCGTCTTTCCTGAGACTGTGCGCACCACTGAGGAGCTCAGTTCATGGTTTCACTCCACCTGTAAGTCTGTCTTAGACACTGTGGCTCCATTAAAAACCAGGCAGCCTAAAACCAGATCTGAGCCCTGGCGAATGACACAACTCGGGTTGTTAGACGTGAGTGTCGCAGAGCTGAGCGCAGGTGGAAGAGGGACAAACTGCAGGTGTCTTTGAAATGCTTAGGGACTGTTGGCGACGCTATCAAACATCTGGAAAGCTGCTAAAAGAAAACATTTGTCTGACATCATCTTGTCAAACTGCCACAAGCCTCGCATCTTGTTTAACACTATTGACTCTGTCCTGAATGCCCCACAGTCTGTCAGTATGGAGACCTCCCCTGCTGTTTGTGAAAACTTTCTTCACTTTTTATCAACAAGGTTTCTTCTACTAGGGCTCTAATTTCCCCCTCTGCATATGATCCCTCAATCTCTGTCACCTGCTCTGCTGTTTTTACCAGTTTGAGCCTGTGACGCTGTCATCCATACAGGAGATTGTTGGTCATATGAAGCCCTCAGGTTCTCCAAATGATGCTGTCCCTGCTCGATTTTTAAGGAGGTCTTCCCTACTGTAAGTCCATATGTTACTTCAGTCATTAACAGCAGTCTGTCCTCAGGTGTGGTCCCTATGAGTTTTAAACATGCAGTGGTGCAGCCACTGATTAAAAAAACAGGGCTAGATCCTGCTGTTCTTGCCAATTACAGGCCCATCTCTAAACTCCCTTTTCTTTCAAAAATCATCGAGAAAGTAGCTTACGGTCAATTAATGGCCTTTCTGGAACACCAAAATATTCTTGAGATTTTCCAATCCGGTTTTAAATCCCTGCACAGCACTGAATCAGCACTTTTAAGAGTTTTTAATGATATCTTTTTAGCTACAGACTCTGGTGATTCTGTGATTCTCGTGCTTTTAGATTTAACTGCTGCTTTCGACACAGTGGACCACGAGATCCTAATTTCTCGCCTGGACCAGTGGGTGGGCATTAGAGGCGTGGCATTGGAGTGGTTCAGGTCGTACTTGGCTGATAGAACATTTTGTGTTAGCCTTGGCGAATCTGTGTCCTCCTCCGCTCCCCTCTCGTGCGGGGTCCCACAGGGCTCAGTGCTTGGCCCTCTCCTCTTCTCTCTTTACTTGCTCCCGCTTGGCTCCATAATTAGGAAGCATGGTATTCTATTCCACTGCTATGCAGATGACAGCCAAATTTATGTACCGCTTAAGAAAAATGACACCAGCTCTGTCACTGCACTGATGAAATGTCTAGATGACATCAAGGCCTGGATGTCTTTTAACTTTTTAAATTTTAATCATGACAAAACAGAGGTGATGGTTTTTAGTGGAACCACTGGAACCCCCTGCCAGACCTTGGTCCCCTAAACAAGTACATGAAACCCACCGTTACAAACCTGGGGGTGAAGATGGACCCTGATTTTAAACTTGAGAGCCAGATCAGGTCCGTCGTTAAATCAAGTTTCTTTCACCTGAGGCAGCTGGCCAAAATAAAACCTATTCTTTGCAGGCAGCACTTTGAGACAGTAATCCATGCTTTTGTAACCACTCGGCTGGATTACTGCAATGCACTGTATGTGGGGGTCAGTGTGTCGGCCATCTCTCGGCTCCAGATGGTACAGAACGCTGCAGCTCGTCTTTTAACTGGCACAAGAAAACATGAGCACATTACCCCCATTTTAGCCTCACTCCACTGGCTGCCCATACATTTTAGAGTTCATTTTAAAATTCTTTTATTTGCTTTTAAATCCCTCAATGGTCTTGCCCCGCCGTACCTCTCTGAGCTTCTACACTTTTACACTCCTTCCCGGTCTCTCAGGTCAGCTGATCAGCTGCTCCTGAGAGAGCCTAAAACAAGCGGAAGCTCAGAGGGGATCGTGCCTTCGCTGTGGCGGCTCCAAAACTCTGGAACAATCTGCCTCAGCACATCAGACAGGCCTCCTCTCTGTCTGTTTTTAAATCCCACCTAAAGACCCACCTCTTCTCCTTGGCTTTTAACACCTAGTAGGAAGTTGACTTCATTTATTTTATTTGAAGGATTCTATTTATTTGTTTTTACTTGATTTTACTGTGCTTTATCTGTTTTCTCTTTTATCTCATTGATTTTATTTTTTTTTTTTTTTTATCTTACTTTACCTCATTTTGTCCATTGTTCTATTGTGCTTCCGTTGTGTTATTTATTTTATTTTTATCTTGCTGTGCAGCACTTTGGAAAACCTTGTGTTTGTTTAAATTGTGCTATATAAATAAAATTGGATTGGATTGGATTGGATATGGTAGATGACACACATAAATTCAAACGCAAAGACCCCATTTGTCATCTGCACACACAGGCAGTCACTCTCCATTCTATCCATCATCTCCGACCCCCCATCCGCATCTGGATTTGTTCGTAGCCGGCTACCATGGAAAGGGTCACTCTATTCTGATTTGAGGCAGGTGGCCAGGTGTGGCTGCTAATTGGGTGTTTAGGATGGAGGGTGGAGGAGAAGCTGTGAGCCCCTGTTTGTGTGCCTGCATGTGTAAATGTACCTGTGTATCGGTTTCAAGGGAGACATGTTACTGGAAGCTACCAAGCCAATAAGAGACACTTGAAGCTAATCAGACACAAGCGCACTGAGCATTTGTTACGTTAATGTGTCTCTATGCGTGTCATGATGTAACAGCTGAAGTACCACTGAAGTGCAGGTTTTCTAAACTACTCTCGCACTTGTCCTCCACCCTTGGAATAACTGTAATATAAAAACGGACCATTGCTCTCTTCTCAGGAGGTACAAGGAACAGTTTGAAACCACTGTTGTAATTGTTTTCCAATGTGCAAATATCACAAGTGTGAGGCACTGCATCATTTTTGAAAATCAACAAATATCTAATATATTGGGGTATTGGGTTATTCTCATGCATACAAGAGGAATTGTTGCAGTATGATAGACAGCCTGCATATTAAGTCAACAGTATTTTTAGTGCTATTGTTTCTAAAATTAAGTTCATTTCCTATGAACCTCCTCACAAACAGGATTCTGATACTCAGCTCCCTGGAATGCAATTGTTATCTCCCACTCGTTACTAAAAACACACATTTTTTTCCCATCACCACTTCACTCTTTGTGTCATCTAGTATTGTGAAGCTCTACATTGTCATGTAAAACATTTTCTTTTCGTGATACAATCTCACCCGATAACAGACAACCAAAAAGGCAGAGACGAGGCCAACATGGCTCAAAATTATTGTGGCAATGCAAAGGATGCTGTATTTAGCTGCATTTTAAGTATGAGTGTTGTTTAGTTTGTGAATAAATTATCTCCGTAAAGGATTTGATGAAGACTTGAGTCCCCAGTTTAAAACATTTAGACACAGCTTGAAGACAGGATATTTTAAATTGTTATGCCCATGTGTCTAAAACTGTAACTGAGCTGGCAAGATGCAATCTGCTAAACGGTATCTGTGGTCTCTTCCAAAGAGGATAACTGAGAATTTTGTTTGGCGCACATTTTCGATAGTTGGTACAAAAGTTTGGAAGGAATATTTTCCGACATATCAGCTCAACACACAATGGACAAAAGATGGAAGATGGAGAAAAGAAGATCCTTGGAGAAAACAGAGGCGCCTCCAGAGTCCTGTGGAATACATGGAACCTGTCACAAGTATAAATCGTTGTAACCTTTCGCTTGCTTTACACAGGAATGCTGCTGCTTTCTTTTCGCTACAGCCTTGGTGGGAAGTCTCTAAAAAAATGTTTCAGTTCAACATGATGTTTCTGTGGACAGCAGGTGTTCAGGTCTCTTGTAGAGTTACTGCCATCCCTTTTGGCCATTCTTACCAGAGCCAAAGATAGTGAAATATGACACTAAATAGGGGTCGCTATTTTTTTTGGCTGTCTAAGATTGTATCGTGCTACAAAAAGGTATATTTTACTATTACTATTATACTATTAATAGAAAATGAATATTATTAAAATATAAAATGCAGTTAGATACTTGAATAATTAAATACATCCCTTAGTGTGGTGATCCACCATTCTGTACAAAATACAAGATTCTTTAAGTATTCTTGAATTTTAAAAACACACATCTAGAGTGGGTTGTTTCGCCCAGTAACTGCTACAATTCAGTTGTACCTGAAGAACTAATACAGTGGCCTACATATGTTATATAGTCTTTCTATAGATTCACAATATGCTGTGAAGCACAAAAAACTACTTTGCAGCTAAAAATGAGCTAAAAATAATCTTTTGATAATCTCTTTTGAGATGCTTCAATCTCCCCTCACTTCCTTTCCTTTCACTTTCCTCACAGAGCAGCAAAACTGCAATAATTCATTTCAGCAAATAGAAAGGTTTTTTTTGTGTAAAATGACCACATATCTAGAAAGAACCATAAAAAAAACATAAATGTCATTTGTTAAAGGTGATGTGGCAGTGGAATTCAAAAGCAAAATAGTTATTACAATTCCATAATTGACTCACTAACAAAATCCAAGGCAACGGGGGAAGCCTCAATGTAAGTTTAAGACTCTCCAAGGCTCTGACAGATTTAGCCCCAATTAAAATGTCCAACCTCAATTCAGAAGATGAGTGTGTAAAATATTTCATGTCAGCCTCTCCCAGAGGGTTTTTCCACATAGCGTGGGGATCTGGAAAAAGTGTCTGAGGTGGCAACATCAGCACTTAATTGGTTCAAAACTCCTCTCACAGTTTAAAAGGTACTATCTGTCTTTCTGCTATACTGGCAGCTCTCCATTGAATTTCTTTATGTGGGTAATAAAAGCAGTATTCTAACCTTGTTCACTTCATCATTTAAATTCTTTTTTGGGAAAACAAGTAGTGTGGTTGAAAGAGGAGAACATTCATCTCATCAAGAAGCTGCTACAAACCAAACAATACTGTGAATGTTAATCAAACATACAGCTTAAGAACTTGGTGCAAACCCTACCCTACCAGTTATTTTACCAGGTAAACAATCATCACTTGAAGATCATAATAAGTTTGATAATTCAAATGACTACTGCAAAAGGAGTTAATTCGCTTTGGGATCTACTAAGAGATCTCTCTCTCTGTGTCTCTGCAGTAGAAGTACTTTTTCTTAGTGCTTTCAATCTAACGTTTCCACTATTCCCCATCTGTGTCAAATCTTTCTCCCCATTACTCCCTTCCATGCCGAAGGCAATATGCCATCTCTGCTGCGCTGAAGATGTGTCTGTGGTATCACCTCCTTAAAGGGTCTTACTTTTGCTGACCACAGTGCATTTTCTTTCATAATTTAACCACAGGCTGACTTGAGTGTACTCAGTAATGGACACTCACACCCAGGAGCTGCCTCATATGACATAATCTCCAACTGCTGGCTCCAGTAATAAGGCTGCTTATGGGCAAGCCAGGTGCAGTATTTTTTAAGTGGGGAATAGAGGTGGGAAAATTTCTCATGGATTTCCACCATGCCTTTATTCAGTCATATTTGTTACATTTCTTTGCAGATGATGCACATTTCTCTTGTTGTAAACTAAATGGTTAAACTCAAGTGCTGAGCAAAATTGATGTTTTTGGTGATCAAAAAAGGATGACTAAGTCACACACAGTACATCATTAACAAAGCAAAGAACACATTATATTTCACTTGTCTAGATTCTTAGTCTCCACCTTGTCATGTTTTCATGTATCTTGAGACCATGTTGTGCTAAGATAACTGTTATTGATCTGTGAGTGTATTTGTGTTCATCTCAGCCTCTGACTGATATAGTCTCTTTATGTTTATTAGGCAGATTCATAAAGTCAAGGAACTAGAACTTTTTTTCATTGAAGTTCTTAATTTTCCACTTACACAGACAATCCTTCATGTAAATTTGTGCTATACTGATGAACCATGTCTAACTTGCATTGTTATATTTTCTTTGTATGCTTTGTATGCTTCTATAATTCCCCATGTCTTATTTTTGCTTTGGTAATTAAATGTGTGTAGAGTAAATTTGGTGTAGTTTTTTTTTTTTTTTAAAGTTGTTTTGAATCATGTCATGAAAATGAAGAACTGAGTGAATGAGGCTAAATAGAAGTTTAAAATAAATAATAAAAATAAGAAAACCATTTGTTTATCCCACAGCAGAGCTCACACACACACTTGCATACCTTTTTCAGATGTATACAAAAGTAAACAATGGAACACTGGGAAAATATATATGCTTGCCATCTTCCCTATTAAATTTGAACCAATTATTTGTCTGCCTGCACACATTCTCCCTCTCTCTCTCACACACACACACACACACACTATTATCCTTGACCATTTCCTTTCTTCTTGCTGTCTTCACAAGACAATAGAAGATCAATACTAGGTTTAGCAGCTGCTGTTTATGATGGTGATAGCAGTGGTGGTGAAGCGAGACGGTATCAGGACAATTACAAAGAGGATGTGCTGTAAATGTCCTTTGTGCTACTTTGAATGTGAACCTCTGTGTGTGAAAATATGTCTTGATTGATGAAAAGGAAAGGGGTTAAAGGGTGTATATACTGCAGTAAGTGGATGTGGGTTTACACAGTAACTAAATCTGGTATCACAGAACCAAACACCTCCTAATCTTATCTCAATATTGATCGAGCCCATTGTTATCCTTCTAATTGCGTTACCTCCAAATATATTTCTAATGCAAACCTTATAGTGAAAAAGAGAAAATGTTTTTCAAACATCTAATCTGATGACAAATAATCCTTTGTCTCTACACGTCTCTACAGTCTCTGGACTTTAAGTTTTAGCTACCCTGGCTGTCTTCTAGTTTTACCTGTGTTATTCCAAATTTACAACATCACCATCAATCTAAATAACAACAGTATAAAGGGATGGCTGACCCTGCTGACTTAAAGTAGCCTGTTCAGCTGAGTACAACTCATCAGTGCAGGGCAGCTCATTTGAGGTCATCAATAAGGAAGTTTGGGGTGTCTCTGATGCAGATTTCTTTTAAAGTTATGAGAAACTTCACCTACAATTATATTTTCTCCAGATCTCAATAGATTTACCAGTCACAGTAAAACTCTTCTGCGTGGCAAAAACTTGACATCAGATTTGGCAAGTTCAAAATAGCCTGTTCCTATTTTCCACTGAGGTTTTATTTTTACTTTATATCAGATAATAATCTTCCTTATCTCTGGTGTAAAAAATAAAGCAAAATTATCTCAGTTACCCACTATATACTCTATTACCTCCCTTTTTCTTTTGGGCTTCTTTTTACCTCATCTTCTCGTTCCTCCTTTCATTTAAAAAGGTGTATTAAATGAGTAAGTAAATAATAAATAATATTAAATAATTGTTTCAATGATAATTTAAATAAATAATTTGTGAAATGGTCTCCATTTTGGATGCACATTATAACCAGCAGAAATCTTTATTCATGGAGTTTGCTCTTGTGTGCGTCTACGTGCAAGTTCTCAATTAAGTAAGCACATTGTCAATTAATCAATGTCAATGCCAATAAAACAAAATCCCAAGAAAACCTCACGCTCTTTCTCACTCTCTGTCTGTACACGTGACTCCCTCTTTTTCCTTTCATTTTCTGTTTTTGGTCCGTATTCTCTGTATCTCTCTACTCTTCATTCCCCAAAACATCTTAAAATGAGTAAATCTTTACTTGTTCTTATAGCAGTCTTATGTCAGTTGTACTATTTGTGTTGAAAGTGCAAAACAGGTTGGGCTCCATTGCACTCTATTGAAGCTACAGAAGGTATGGGTAAAATCTGTCAGGAAACTGATATTTCCGTGTTCTGGGATGGGCTTAATCTTGATGCATCAGGGCAAAAAGGTACCATAAAAAAAATGATGATAACACAAACTGTTAATGAATCTTTCAATGGAAGTTATTTCCGTTAGCACTGCCGATCACAACCATGAAAAAGACTATTTACATGAATCATCTTATAACCTTGTGGAGGATCCCGACCCTTAAGATTGAAAGCAAGTTTATTAGCAATGATATACTGTGGGTTGTGTGTTTTAATGTTTTTTTGATGTTGCATATACAGTACAATCACTGTCACTTAAATATTACAATAGAAACTGTGACAAAACCCTTCATAACAGAGCACAGTTTCAAAGGGCAATTTTAATTTTGGCATTAAAATAAAAATCAACTTCCAACAAGAAGAAATAAGCAATTCAGTCTTTGTCACTCTCTTTTTGTCAGCCTCTCCTGTTCCTCGGTGTGTGTGTGATGCATGTGCGTGTGCATGTGCGTGTGCATGTGCATGTGTGTGGCTAACTCACCCCAGCTGGTCTGTCAGGTTCCACAGTACATTGGCCGTGGGCATTAGCGGTGAACCATCATATAAAACCACTGAGGCTCCCACTGACAGAGAAGACACCAGCCAGTTCCACATCATCCAGCCAGTCTAAGGGCAACACACACACACACACACACAAACACAGCGGTCAGTTTATCTGATACAAACACTCCTTTCTCATCAACTTGGATAAATGGGTTGCAAAATGGAGAACCCCTGCAGAATTAGAGTTATATATATCTGTGGTTCATGACTGTTCACATGATTCTCTTTTTACTGCTTGCTGAGCTACAGACAATTGCCTGCAGAGAGCATACAGAATATGTGCATACTGTATGATGCACTTATGCAATTTCAATTAGTAATGAATCAACAATTTTGATGAACAACTTAAGCATAAGTTTTTGCTACTTTTCTCTCGATTACACATTCCCACAACTCTAAGAGCAGGCAAATATTCATAGAGGTTCCTTAAACAGATTTAGTGTGGACAATTATATTTTTCAGAAAGGAGGTACTTAATCTTGAACTTGCCTGTATGATACCAGTGCTTCACAAAAACAGTTTCTAAATTAAGAAAATGTGCATCCACCTATTTGTTCCCAGTGACAGTGTCAAAAAATCCAAACCACCAAAAAATTAAAACTTTGCACTAATCATGTATAAACACACAAAAAAATGCAGCTGTAATCAACATAAAATGGTGTTGCTCTGCGTTTGTCATCAAAAGGAGCTAGGATCTTCTAGGAATAACAAAAAATTATGCACAGCTCTGACCTTCAGCTCTCAATGCTGCTCATTAGACAAGATCAGTTTGTGTGTGTCCTTGTGACCAGGCTCCTGATTAAAAACACTCCACAATACTTAACATTCTACTCCTGCTGAGAACTGAGATGAGACAACAAGAGAGCCGTGGAAACTTCCCCTGATCCTCACAATTTTGGAACCATGAGTATTTTTATTGTGAAAAGGTTGTGGACCCACCGTTGTGTAGTAAATGATGACATCACTGCTGGTCATATTGCCATGAAGTATATGTTCTTTCAAGTGTTGGATGAGTGTTCCCTACAGAAACAAAGAGACAAAGCATTGACTGTTGATTGTAAGCTTTGTTTCTAAAAAACAGGCTGTAAATACCCTCCAATTATGACAATATATATAAATTCATTTTCAGTTGTGCAGAAAAAAAAATTCTGACCAAGACTACTACACACAGCATATGCAGGCACTTCTTTTAACAAAAAGGACAATTTGTGTTGAGTGTGAATTCTCCCGCAGTCACCAACCCATCACAGTTTGATAGGTTATTATTGCTGGCGGTGCGTATGCACTGTATGAGTGTGTGCGACTGTGGTGTTTTACTTTTGAGCCCATGCGTACCTTCCTGTTCACACAAACAGGTGCTCCGTGTGTGTGCGTGCATGTAATCTTTGGCAGGACTCAGCTGCCATACCCGTCCTTTGGTGCGTGCCATCTTGCTACTGACAGCATGTTAACAGAGCCGTAACAAAGCAGAAAGGACAACAGTGCTGGGGCTAATTGGTAGAGCCAGAGAGGACTGCCAGCGTCGCAATACGAAATGTTTTCAGCAACGCATTACTGCCCAATTATAGGCAGCATGGGGAGAAAGAGGGGGCACAAAAGAAAGAGACAGAGACAGAGAGGAAGACAATAAGAGAAAGTAAGAAAAGGGAGCTAGAGGAAAGAAGAAGTCAAGCAGGGGGAAAAAACTAATGAGAGTCTGAAAAGGAGAACTAAGTGGAAAAAAAAGGAGAAAATGCATGCAAGTTAAGGACAGAGAAGCTAATGCGAAAAAAAAAGCAGGAGGGTAAAAGCAAAGCAAGAAACAGAGAAAAGAAACAAAGGTGTGTGAGGAAGAGGGAGAGGGAGAATGACCGTTTTGTGAAAATGTGTGTATGCATTTGTTTGAGTGTGCTAACTCAATTTTGAAGTGTTTCAGCCTTCAAAGTGCAGTGGTCCTTTTGAAATCACACATTCATCTGACACTCCGTCTCACTCAGATGTGGTATGTAGTGGGTAAAAAAAAAAAAGAAGTAATTTATACACTCTTGAGAACCTTTGTGAGATCTGCTGATGGAGGTCTGCTGCCATCTTGTGGTAGAAAATATAATATAAACCCAAATGACACAAGTGACTTAAGTTTCTGTGTAATTTCATTAAAAACATTTAAAACACATTATAAATTGGAGGCATGATAGGCATCATCAACACATTTACAGGATTTGAAGGACAACATCATAAACCAGTGATTATGCTCTTAATGTGTTAAGTGTGTGTACCATGGATGGAGGAAGTGAGAGTTTGTATTTGCCTTTGAAATTTAGGATCATAGTTTCCTGATACTCAGTGGTGCTAAAATTGTAAAATCCTTTTCAACTGAATGAAGAGAATTAACTTTAAAAATTAGCTCTTAAATGAATAAGAAATGCTGTGGGGAAAACATTGGACCATCTAGCTGATCATGCTCATGACAGCTAATAAATGCACCTTGTGGTGAGATCATTTTCTCAACCACTGAACAATTTCAGCCAATTTTCTTCTCCTTCTAATCTCATCATTTTACTTCTTCTTCTTCTTCTTCTTCTTCTTAAAAACATTACTCCAGCCTTGGTGAGGGCACCATCTTCTCTTCAAATTGTTAAAATGTTTATTAATATAAATGGTGTGCTGTGAATATCAAACTGTACATGTGGCCCAAACTAGGAAAGCACTGCAAACAGATGGGACCTCTGTGTGTGTGTGTAAGAGAGCGAGAGCAGCTGTGGTCTATCTAACCCTTGCAGAGCAGCAATAAAAAACAGCAACAAAAGTGTCACTTTGTTTTGAATTGCAAATGTGTCCCATTTTTAAATAATGTGAGCAATTACATGGGATGCAACAAGAATACAGGACAACCCACGGGTCAGTCAGTGAGACGCAGCATTCCTCCCATCATTTACACAGTGAGAAACTGTGTTTGTGCCAGCTTAACAACAAAGTGAAGCAGAGTGATCCATAAATATATTATTTGACTAATGGAAGCTAATGTGTTTCTTACCCCAGCAGAGTGAACCATACATTTAGGAGCACCGGTGGTACCAGAAGAGTACATGATGAACAGAGGATGATTAAACGGAAGCTGCTCAAATTCCAGCTGGGGAAACTGGTCGGCCTCACCACGTCCAGAAGCCAAGAAATCATCTATAAATACACTGCAGAAATTAAAGAAACAGAGAGAAATGAGAAGAAGAAACATGAAGAAAAGATTGATCAAATATATCTGTGAGTATCACTCTGACCTGCTCTCTGTCATACAACTTCTCAGTTTTAACATTTCAGTGTAGCTTAGTGTAGCTGTATCTGCAGACACGCACCTGTTGGGGATCTTGGAGAGGTCAGTCTCGTGCTTGGAGCGAGCGTAGGGAATCACCACTACTTTCTGCAGGTCAGGCAGACCTACAGAGAGAGGGAGAGGCTGATGCATTGTTTTTTTTTCACACTACAACCTCATGAAAAGCCAAGAGAGTTACCAGAGACTTCCAAATATTATTTCCATGAACACGTACAGCATCGTCTTCTTCTTTACAAACCCACAGAAGGTTTTTTTAGTGAGGGGCTAAAAGATGCTTAGTAACTCTGTGGACATTCTCTGTGGATCTATCCAGCATCTGTTATGCATTAATTTTTCTCACAATTAAATTTTTAACACTTTATTCTACTCTACTGCTTATCCTTTCTACTTGTTAGCAGGAATTCCCTATTTTCCCTAAGTTTTAATTGCTGTAAAGAGACCAAAAAAAAAAATCAAAAAACTTCAGCAGGTCTTACCACCAAGAAGACAAATGTATTTATAAAATGAACTGATGGTAATCTTCAGTAGTAACAACAGACACTGTAAAAATGTACAGACATGGGTGCCCACCTTTGACAACACTGATGAGCTTTTCCATGTGGTCATGTGTTTTGCCGTTGTAAACAACAGCGGCAACAGAGAAGATCAGCTTGGGCTGAATTTGAGAAAACCTGTCAAGAACACCCTGTGACAAAAAAAAAGGGAGATGAGTTTAAAATTGAAAGAAAATACGTACAAACAAATAATTAAAAAGTGCAGAATACCCTCAAGTCTTTGCAAAGACTTGAGGGTATTCTGCACTTTGAGCAAATTAAAGACAAATATTTGAATTTAAGTTACCCACAAGAGAAAAGTAAATCTAATTTTAATTTTAATTTTCAGATTTTAAGTGTAGTTCTCTGATCTGCCAGACGAGGCAGTAACACACAAGAAACTAGAAGCAGAGGCCAAGATGACAAAAAGACCATTGAGGAAAAAGTCAATTACACTCACACTTGCTCACACACGTGATGTTTTCCCTGACAGACCCGATTCAACTTTTTACTTTGTACAGTATGCATATGTTTGTTTGCATATGTGAGCCTGTGTCGCCAAAAACATGAATTCCCTATAAGGATGGATAAAAGGACATTGGCCCAGTGCAGATCATGATGAGCATGAAAAAAAGCATTTAAAACCTAAAATCTAGTTTGAGTGACTAAATTAAGTGTTGATGATACATCAGCCAATATGGAATAAAAGAAACTATAAGTCAAATATATGTAAATACAAACAGTATAATGCAGTCCTTACATTGACTCCAAAGTCGACAGACGTGGAGCTCCAAATGGCTCCGATGCTGGCTGCTGCTAACATGGCCTCCACTGCATGGATGCCATTGGGTAGGTAGCCTAAAGTGTAAGTAGTGAAAGAGAAGGAAAACATTTTGTGTAAACAGAAATTTATAAGATTAATTTTAAGAAAAATTTTCCTACATAAGAGTTATGCAATGTTGTTGCCCAGACCACACATCGTATGGGACAAGAACCTAGACTTTAGAGATAAGATATAGCACAGAAACATACTGTTTATTCAGTACGTGCAGAAATATATATACACAGTATATACTATTGTTTCTTAGACTTTCAGCGATCTAGGTTATGGGATACCTAGCAGCAGCAAAATAAGAGCAATTGGATTTGTTGTGTAGTCTTAGTCTTATAAGTGCACAATACCACACAGTAGGTCACCTCACTGAGAGAATAGCAGAAGACAAAGACAAAGGAGGGTTGAGGGAAAAAGATATTGAGCAAAAACAATCTGGATAAAAGGAGGAGAGCGAAAAATGAGAACGTAAAAAGAGAGAGAGAGAGGGGGAGAGAGGGGGAGAGATGCGATGAATATCAACCAGGGCAGTGAGAATATTTCATTCTTAACAAGCAGAGCTGAGATCATAACTGCTGTCTTTCCATGATATATTCTCTGATCAATATAGGAAATGGTTCCCAAGGACACACAAGTCTTTTCACCGGACCAGACAGGGAGAAATATGGACAACTGCACCATGGAAAATGAAGAATATCGAACAGAGATGCACAGTACTGAAATTCTGACCATCTTACTTTTACCATTTCACATTCATTCACGTTCATCTCAGTCTCTAATATTCACTGGATTTATATTATTCACTATGTATACACTTTGGCTGAAATGCCAAGTGTCAATACAGTCCTTCAGTCATGGAAATAGTTAAACTAAACTAAATACATTGCATTCAAGTGGATGATTAATAATAATAATAATAATAATAATAATAATAATAATATAATAATAATAATAATTAATACTAGTTTTATTTTAAACAGAAATAAAATCCAAGCACTTAATAAAAAAACAATCGACTGGCCAGGCTCAACACAGGAGCTCGTATGCTACCTTTAAACCCAGGGCTGATAGCATCTATCTAATCTAGCATGATAAAACAATAATGCAGCTGGTAGCTCCAGCAGAGCAATATAACTGGTCAAAGGCAAAGCCATACTGTCGCTTCTTATAAATCGTGACTAATCACTGTTTTATTGGTTGCTATGCTGACTCCTGCTGTAACCAGGAAGCTGTTCCTGGTGGGATGACATCTCAGGCTGACAGATCATCCTTCTGCTACATTTGCTCTACAGACACTCTCATAAATTATTATCTTCTTACACTGGTCCAGGAAAAATAGCGTCATGGATCATAATCTTATGACAACACCTTGCTTGACTGCCCCCGTGGCTACTATTATGAATCACTATCTTGCTATTTTGCTTACACATCAAAGCAACGCACTGCTGTTCCTGTTTGTTTATTCAAACACACTACTATAAAACCTTTGGGTCTACGTGCATGTTGATAACCACTGAATGAAAGCCAACTTTCGCTTCAGGATGTTAATGAGTACCACTATACCACTTAAAATGTACCACCAAAGGGCTATTGTTCTAGCATTTGTCTACTGTTTTCATATTCTACTAATTTATGAAACAGACAGTGATTTTAAGGAGAAATGATTTTGTTGGATTCTTCTTGTTAAAGTTCAAGTAAACTAGTAATTAGATAACTGGTTACAGAAACAAGAATGTGACCACTGGTTTAAAATCAGCAGAGAGAATTTGTGTGGCGTGAATTCTACGGGGGAAACTTTTGCCAACATGCCCTAGCTCTTAACCCTCATGAAGATACTCTGTGCTAAACTTCAGAAAGCTTCCGGGCAGTTTAAATGAAAGGGAATTAATGAAGTTGTTGTACAAAGACATTGTAAAAAGATTAAGTTAGCTTTTAAACAAACAAAGCTTACATTCAGTAAAACACACTGGGTTTATTCCTACAAACATTGCTCCATAGCAAAACTTTCATTGGGTAACTTTAAGATTAATCTGAAGCCCAAGTAAATAAAAACAGCTCAAACTAATTTTGCTGTTTTTTTTGTTGTTTTTTTTAGATTAAGTCAGGTAGTTGGTTTGGAAACTCTGCAAGAATAAAGAGGAGAGAAGGTTTACTGTCTTATCCGGAGTTAAACCATGTTGACTTAGTTTGATTAATACTAAACAGGAAAATAAGGATCTAAATTAAAATTGCTTTCATGCTCTTACCAATACATTGTTTTTCCTCTAGCCCATCCACATTTAGCATTACAGCCACATGTCACTTATTACACATAGTATAACATTCCCCACCCACGCCTGTTAACAGTTTTCTTTAGTTCCAGTTGTACTTTTTCTAGCATTTAAAGATGTTTTATTTTGTTATGTATATTTTTTATCATGCCGCTACATCTGTTTCATATTATTGACTCCACATTCATATTAGTCAACACTAAAAGACTGTGATTACGCAGTATGTGTTATGTGTTCAGTGTGTGTCACGTAATAAAGGATTCCCCAGTGGATGAACAGCGCCTGTGAAGGCCTGATACCAGTTTCGTAAGACCAAGGGGAAGAGCAATAGAACTAAAAAAAGTGCACAAATTGAGGATACATCAGTGTGTGTGTGTGTGTGTGTGTGTTGGGTTGGCTCATCCTCTGCTATAAAGCTTGGCTGGCTTCATCAGCTAAGTGCTTATATATCTCCTGGATTATAGACACTGACAAGACATTTTAGTTACAACCTGGGGGGCTGGTACAAGGACATCTCTGTCTTACACACACACATACACACACTCACATAGACACACAGATTCACGTTAAGATATTTGAGCAAAGTAATGAGGAGAAGCGAAAAAGGAGGCATGAATTAGCTGGTGTCTCTCTCGCTTTCTCGCTCTTTCTGTGTTTTTCTAGCTCCCTCCCTCCATCCCTCCTGTCTTTCTAATGAGATTCCCACAGAGCCTAAGTCATTTAGCTAATGGATTACCCCACCGCACTATACATCTTTCCTCCGAGCACACACACACAGACTTTCATACGCACCCTGGTCATTCTTGAACAGAGTAGCTCAACATGAGCTCATGAACAGCAGCCATAGACATTAGTCACACCGCTGCTTCAAAATAAAAGCACATATGTAGGGCCAGGGAATTCAGGTTCCTTGATTTTTAGAGATTTATTCATTTTATTTTGGATAATGCCTGAATATACTCGGGCTGGCTTCAGTTATCCATGTTATGACTGCTCGGTTCATGAACACTCTTTCATTATCAAATAGACATAAAACACCAGGGAGCTGCCCAGTACGACCACTAGTTGACATCTATTAAGTACAGTTTTGGGAGGGGTGACTTAAATTCTAGCAGTTGTTGACGGAGGTCAGAATGTTCCTGTCTGCACAGATTTTAGTCCTTCATACGTACAAATCTTTGCCAAATTTCACAAAGTTCTTGAGGTTAAGGACAGGCAGTACAATCTAGATGTCCTTTTCCACATCAGTTTTCTCCTGCTCAGCATTTAAACAATAATTTTTTAAAAATTACACAAACATTTTCTGTAACATCTGAACCACTGTGCCTGTCATCTTTATCCAGACAAATATATAATACAGAATGTGTCCGATCCAACTTGAGCAGAAACAGAAGATGTTACAAAGAATTAACAGTTCAGACAACTGAGAAGCTGCTATTTGACAACCTCTGTGTAACTGAAGCCCTTGATACTGACACAATGCAAACAGCTCAATACACATTGCGGCGTCAAGGCTGGAAATGTGGCACAGAACAGAGAATGAAAGAGACACAGCGATGGATATGGACTCCATGGAGCCATTTAAAAAGAAAACAAAACATACAGGTATTGTATGACACCCCCCTCCTCGTAACGAGGAAGGCTTGGTGAATGATTTTAATACTTCCTGGTGACAAACTGCTTATTGAAATAAAGCTAAAATGATCTGTTACGTATGTGAGAGATATTGTTATTACATTAAACTAATGTGGTTCTTGTAAGAATTGTCTGGAGTACAACAACTAAGATAAATGCTATCATAGTAGTTAAACTGCTAGTGTAAAACATGTTTGAACATGTTACAATTGTATGCGTGGGTGTGTATTATGAGATTAGAAAACCTCTCAAAGCCACCAGACATAACTTTTGTGGTCAACAAAAGGTTCAGTTCGAAGGTCTGAGACACTTTTGTTTGACAGTCCTAAAGTAACTAAATCCCAGATAGCTGAGAGGTTCTAACAGCTGCTCAGTGGCAGTTTAGACTGTTTGGTTTGCAGGTAGAAATGTGTAGATCTGAATCTGGTGAATGTACTGTACAGTGGGGCGTTAAAGAAAAACATGCACCCTCAGCCATTTCTCCCTGTACAAATATGAACTTGAGGAATGAACTAAATGGTGACTTTCAGAAAGAGCTGAGACTTGTGCCAACACAGCCAGCCCTCCTGACCAGTGAGCACAAACACACACACAGAGCTAAGACTCCACATCCAACTCATAGGGCAACAGGTTTCAAAGAAGAGAGAAGGAAGAAGTGTGAAGGAAGGAGAGGATGAAGAAGACTGGAAGACAACGGGATAAACAGAAATAAGTCAGGAGAAGAGACAGAGGGAAAAAAATGTGAGACCCACCTGCAACCCTGTCCCCGGTCTGGATGCCCATCTTCCTCATGGCGGCAGCAAACAACGCCACTTGGCTCTTCAGCTCCCCATACGTCACCTTCACGATCTCCTCATTTGCCTCCGCTGGTAAAGAGAGACACGAAGAGGAAGTGTGACACATGCACAGAAATAAAAATGTACATTTCAAAAAACGATTCGGAAAACAAAGGACACCTGAGTACATTTTGATTCGTTTGGACATTTTAGGCTTTGTGTACCACTTTGTCAACCTTGCGAGGCGGCTGCACTCACAAGATCACTAAATCCATCTTGCCAGGCATCAAGCTATGCGCTCATGTCAGAACCACAGTGGCACAGTGGTGTGTTTGAGAAATGACTGATGCAAGTATTATTACAAGTATATGATGAAAGTATTTTTTCATTTAAAGATGGAAAAGAGGTTTTTGTTCTGCCCCTGACTGACTTTGGTAAGAGTTTCACTACGTTGTATGATTTGTTGATCTGACTGGTTGAAGTTTGCGCATGATAGATGGTAATAGACAGAGGGTTCGTCCTATCACCTGTCGGGTACTTTTTGAAAGTGCCTGCCCTTTTCCAAACAGTTTCTAATGATTACTTCCCAAATGGCTCTGTGTAACAAACCATCTGGCGTAGTCAGGTTACCCACTTTGTGAATGTTGAACGGAGGGGTTTTATGGGTTGACATAAATGCTAATAAAACCTCTGAAAATCTAATCTATGGAAAAGAAAAACAACGAGACAGACATGGAAATAGATAGATAAGATAAATAGAAAAGAATAGTCTGTGATTGAACCACAGACAGACCTCTTGTTTCTCTAAGTAATAGCTTACTGACATTGAGAGAGGCTCCCCAGCACTGTGACCAATGGGCCTTCTCATAATTACATTACAGCTCCTGAGAGAGCTTATGTGCTTGCGTACGTGTACATGAGTGTGCAAAAGCTCACTCTCCCTTACGAAGACACAGATAGGCCAATAAAGAAGGGCCTATCCATTATGTCAGTCCTGAGAGATAGAGCAGAGAGCAGCGGTTAATCTAATAACACAGTCACGTGTGCAGCCTTGTGCTCACCACTACATCGATTCTGAACTCAAACGCAGCTTCAACTCAATTCTTTCGTTTCTTCCATATCTTCTTTCTGCTAAGTTCATTTGTGGACCCAAATTGAAGAATGAATGAAACAAAAGTGATGGAGAGGGAAAAAAACAATTTCTAACACATACATTTAGAGGGAGACGCCAGAGCAAATGCAAAAGCAAAAACATCAGAAGAAACAGAGTGTGTAAAGGTGTTTTTTTTTTTTTTTTAGGAGGGATCAACATGGGCGTCTCAGCATGCATGCTGCTTGCTCTTGCATGGACACTGCCAGGATTAGGGATTTGATTCCTACTGGAGATCAATCAATCCAACATTCAAGGTGCAGCACTGCATCACACATACTGCTGTATATTACACAGCATCATAAACTTCATATACTTACTTGCAGCATAGAGGGCTACTTTTTCCTGGTCTGCATGTTTGAGCAAGTTCTCAGCATAGTTGAGGCGAGCTCCTTTAAACCACTCTGGAACATCTGAGATCCGTTTTGATACATCCACAACCTGGTATACACCCAGAAAACACACACGAAGAACACACACACAGGAGAGACACGGCATTGTGAATGACAAAGACAATGCATTTCAAAGCTTTGGTGCACTTGCTGGCATAGAATTAAGTCTATTTAAAGAGAACTTACTTTCTCATTAAATAGACTTAAAATAAATTGGTATAGATAAAGTGTACAGCTCACACCACTGTAAAACAAAACAAAATACAATGGAATAAAGCTATGACAGATCAGAGAGATCTCTGCATTAGGCTCCGTGAGATAAAAGCACTCAGAAACAAAAAAGGTACTGTTTTACACACTACTACTCAATCATATCTCTACCACTACAACAGCTGTATTACTGCACTTGACACAAAAACAGCACACTGTGCATCACTGTTACAAAACGTTTAACTGACTCCATAATTGTCATCCGTACAATGTCTGCTGAAGCCACAACCCTAAGAGAGGTTTAAGTGTAAGAGAAATCAATAACCTGCGGCCAAAATGACGTGGAATAATACGTTATCTATGTGTACAAAAGGTGTGTATTAACAACATGTCACAGCGCCTTAAGCTGAGACACCATTTATTACCGCACCTAAGCGGCTATATCCTGGAGCTAGGCAACATTAAGAGCATACAAAGTAAATAAAATAGTCACACAAGCTAAAATATTTAGTTAAACCTCAACTGTCTTTTGTGGCTTTGTTAAAATACTGTAAGTACAAATGTAGAAAAAGTGAGCTCACAGGTATCATCAATGGGAGATTTAGCTTTTTTTCCGATTTATCTACTCGTGTAGGGTGAATCATGCCATCCTACAATATTGACTAAGAAAGACTGTTCCCCATTTATTTGGTAATATTTGCCCTTAAAACAATGGGCCTTGTTCACTATGTTTTGTTATTTTTATGTCTTTCAGTCTCTGCATGTATGTGGATGAGCAGTCTGATTTAAAATTAGTAACCACAAACATTTGTTGGCTGCCATGGGAGTAGCATAACAGGACCTAACAGGATACGCAACCCATAGAGGCGTTGCATTCAATCGTTTGAGCAGAAAGACTGCCAGCTCTCAAGAACACCTTGTGCTGCATAACTCAAGGACTGGTATGTTGCAGCACAAATATAATGAAAATCCTGCATGCCAAAAATAGTGAAACATCTTATGCCATGTGTCATCATTAAGTACCAGTCCTAATCAAGATAGTATTTTGTTTTGTGTTTAAACAAAGCATTTTGGAAAATAAATTGTGTGCTTAAGGAACCAAACAATAATTAATAATTACACGTTATTGCCACACTTGGAAGCATTTCGCAGTGTTGCACAAAGGGGTTGTGTATATTTGAGGTATGACATTAAAGAAGGTCAATGTACTATTTTAAAGCCATAAGAATGCAGCAGAGTGACTGAAGTTGAAAATTACCACAATAAAAAAAAAGAGAATTGATTCAATGGATCTTCATGGTGAGTTTCTCTACTCTGCCAGCCATTACAACCCTTTAAAAACAACTAATTTCTTGGCAAAATTCTATTTTAAAAATATATATTTTATTTTTATTGTGTGATGACAATGTGCCAGCAGAGGATGGACTCACCTCTTCATATGGTTTGGAGCTGACTACTCCACAGAAGCGCCACACCTCTCCCCAGAACTCTGAGTAGCTGTCCACCGACCACTGGTACAGGTCATTGTAATTGGCTAGAGGACACAGAATCAGTGGTTACTACAGATTTATAACAAAAATGTTAACATACCAGTGTGAGCTTAAATATAGAACGTAAATCTAAATACAAGAAAAGATCAGGCATACAAGTACCACTAGACCTAAATGGACAATTGATTACTTGCATCACCATAAGTTGAAATCAGCCTCCATGCCCCGGTCATGTTCCACTAATAACCATCACACAAACCAGAGGCCAGAGAAAACGACTACAAAACTTTGGCCTTTTGTTGTGTAATCCTGAGATTAAAGTCACTGATAATCTCTACACATTATTTCATGATTAATGCCAAAATGTCAAAAGCAAATCTCAGTTAAATGTAGTCAGTGGGTACCGTTTCCTTCAACACGGTCTGTGTTTACATGCACATTATAAGATGTGGTTCCCAATCTTTTGTCTTATGACACTTTATAGCTAAGTAATGGCCACAATCACAGATGCAGATGTATTTTTCATTCAAAGAAATGCAGGATTTCAAGAAACATTGGAAAAAAAATAAACAGAATTTTACTGAGCCAATGTGTGCTTTAGGTATCACTATGAATAATAAAAAGGTTAAACTGGTTCTTGAGAAGAGAAGAGAACATTTTCAGACACCTGTCATAGACATGTCTACACTCCTGCTCGCATCTCTCCCAAATTACGTAAGTCTCCCTCTCTTTCTCTCTATTCATTCAACACCCAGTGGCACAAGTTTCTCAGCATTCCTCCAGAGCCCTGTTGGATCAAATTGACACGGTGTCACAGAGACAATTGAAATAGGCCGCTCTCTTTCATTGCCTGGCAGCTCTGCAGGCACAGCTCCTTTTAGTTTTTTTCTTTAAATGAGGAGCTGGGAATAAGCCAAACATGAGAGCAAAGCCGAGCTGCGGCGTAAACAGCTAATTATTATCAGAAGGGGAGTGGTTAGAGGCCATTTTTATTAACGTTCTTATTAGTCTACACCTGCAGAGATGCTGATTCACTGTCTCTAAAATATCATGGCTGCACACTAACGCTAGCCTGAAACATTGATTTGCAAAGCAGCTTCAGACGCTGCCTCTGAGATAATTACACAACATGTATATATTAAAATAAAAGGCTGTGGAGACACTGTTTCTGCGTTGTTATTAATCTCTGATATGCAGCTTCGTATGCTCAATAAAATCCGACATGCATTCATCCTAACACACCTACTCTGTCTCCCTCCGTGTGTGTACCATTGTTTGTCTTCCCCCCCTCCTCTCTTCTCTACTTACCCAGATTAAGTCCGTAGTCTCCGTTGACCTGTATCCTAAACTTGTCCATCTGTGTGTTCCTCTTAGAGTCCGGGTACCACAACACCTTGCTCTCCATATCCATAATTTTCTCGCTCTTCCCTTCCGTGTCTTTAGACATCTTTGTCGCGTGTCTTTAGTCGGCTGTCAAACACCGGTTAGCGCGAGCGCCTTGCTGAAGCTAACTGTCCCTAAAGGTGAGAGCTCGTGTTATATCAGATCACCGGCTAGCTGCTCAGTTTGAATGGCTCGGGAATTACAGTGCACGGCAGCTAGCAAGGCTCACTGTCAAAGACGAGCGTGGGGCTGCCAAAGAAAAGTGACAGGCCACGCCCCGGCGTCATGACGTGCGGGAACGAGGTAAGTTCAAGAGCACGCAGTGATCAAAGATTGTTATACAACATAAACTAAACTACACAATAGGTCCCAAACTGACAACAAAAGCCTTGTGTAAAGGTCCAGTGTGTAAGATTTAGGATGATCTATTGGCAGGCATTGAATATAATATTCATTAGTATGTTTCCACTTGTGTGTAATCACCTGAAAATATGAATCGTTGTGTTTTTGTTGTCTTAAAATGAGCCCTGTACAGTGAGAGCGGGTCCTCTTCCATTAGATCCGCCATGTTGAACCATCTTTTTCTACAGTAGCCCAGAACAGACAAACCAAACACTGATCTACATATGGATTTTTGCTTTTTATGTGAATTTGGCAGCCAGAGTTTTTCTTACATGCTTGGAAGGAGAGCACTAAATCCTACACACTGGACCTTTAAAGAGGATTCCTAGAATAATTGTGATTATAGCGAACTATAATAATCTAGTCTCTGACAAACATCCTCTCAGTCTTCAGTATAGTTATATGAACACTGGTAATCATGTATAAATTGTAATATCAATATTTTAACCCCTATATGTGAGGGCTTTTCTACTCTTCGCTACTTGGAAAAAGACTGGAAAAAGGTGCCCATGAAGATAGCCTAATATTGCTACCATCCATCTGTAACCGCTTATCCTCATCAGGGTCGCGGTGGGGCTGGAACCTATCCCTGCTGACTTTGGGCGAGAGGCGGGTTACACCCTGGACAAGTCGCCAGTTTATCGCAGGGCACATAGAGACAAATAACCATTCACACCTACATTCACACCTATGGGCAATTTAGAGTCACCAATTAACCCATTTAATACAACAAAACAAAGTTCACACAGAAAGGCCCCAGCCAGGGTTTGAACAAGGAACCTTCTTGCTGTAAGGCGACAGTGCTAAACACTGCGACATAACTTCAAACTACACCAAATATATATAATAACAAAAAACAAAAAGATCTGTCCAAAACTATATATAAATTGTCAGTGGTCATTAGTTTCTGACTCTGAGATAGCGGGAAAAACAGTAAAATTGTATCACTGACCTATCAAATCACACACATTTAGTGTTTTCTGTACTAACTACTGTAATATTTTTTCCCCTTCCATTTCACTTCCTCTGAAACAGTTAACAGCCCACCATCTCTGTGGGTAATCTCTGCTTTAAGTCATTAAGTGAGATTGATTGAATTAGACCAATGATATGAGAAAAGGTTGTATCCTGCCAAAATATTATCATAGTTTGATGAGTTCCAGAATTTCACATTTCTGCTACTTCCTTTAGAATACCAAGCATCTAAAAATAAATTATAAATATACAGACAATTGTGTTACTAGAAAGAACGCAATATATTGTAGGTAAGTATCCAGACTCTAGATATTAAAAACATTGCATCTACCCAAACTCTTATCAGAGTTTGTTCAACTTTTGTGCCAACAGTATTACTACAATGAATGTTATAGATAGTACAGGTAAGAATGCAAGTTATTCATTGTCTCTTCATGTCTGTTTTTGAAATAGGCCAATTGAATGGTTGCAAAAACACAGTAACCCAGTGCTATTGGCCATATTGAAATAAGTGATAGGTCGTCATTATACATTTTACATGCTGGTCGTTTAAAATATAAAATCATCCACTTGCCAGTATGAATGCATTCACCTTTTTAGAAAATAAATACATTTTGTGCATCGTTTAACCTGCGCACAAAGACTGGAGTTGCATGTCTTGAACATATCCCGCACGTGGACGCGCGTTAAAGTTGTATGGTCGAGACTCTCGTGCACGCGCGAAACTTGCCAGTCAAAATGAAGGCTTTTGATTGGTCCTCAGCACCCTGGTTCCACATCAGCCGACAGATCGGTCTATGTGAGGGGCGTACCGTTTTTGTTGGACTGACATGTCGTTTGATCAATAGCAAACTGGCGTTTAGTCGGTCAAAGGGGCCAAATGAACCAACCAGACAGCGACAATGTAAGAGCGTTTTAGGGGTGTGCCCAATCAGTGAAAGGGAACAACGACCCTCCTTATTGCCCGGTGGTGTCATCTCAAGTTTGAGTTAACAGTGCAAATTTTCTTTTACAGTTTAGTCCTGTCTTGTCTTGTCTAGTGTAGTTTTCATTGTTCAGCTGCTATAGAAATGGCAATTTCACAATAAAGACACATGATGCTTTTAGGACACTTTTTAAAAAAATTTTTTTATCATAACCTGATGCTTTGTTGTTTTATCAAATCCTAATCCAAAAACATTAACCTAAAAGTTACCTGAGCATCATTCAGAAAAACTAAAGAGAAGGGCCACAAAATCTCACATTTCTACTTGTCAGATAAACTGCACTAAATTGGCATCCCTGCTTTGTGACCAAATGTATCATCTTTTGACTGCTGTGTGTACTGGCACAGAAGATACTGAGAGAGAGACTGGGTTAATCAATATGTTGTAAACTAATGATATTTTGTAATATGGTATCAGTGCCTTTAAAACATAGGACCCAGAGTCCAGATTGCAAAAATGCAGGCCTCATTTCTCAAACTAGAACCTGGATGTGCATGCTTTTGTAAACTTTTTTTCAATATACATGTATACTACAAAATCACATGAGGAGAACTGAGTAACCACACTATGTCTTCTGATTTGCCCATTATTATGGTATCACCCTTTTAACCACCCATGTTTTGACCATGCCTTTATCAAAGGAGACTTTGAATGAGCCAAAACATAGGAATGGATGGATGATACCATTAATATTGCCCACGGAGTTAAATCTAACACGTATGAAGCACTATAAGGAATATTTTTGAAATGTTCAGAATCTTCAAGGTAAGAGAAACATAGTGTCAGCCTGTTGCTCTTGGGTTCCCTGCTTACATTACATCCTTTACTACTCTGCACTCTGGTTAGACGCCTAACTGCATTTTGTTGTTTGAGTATTTGTTACTTTGTTCAATGACAATAAAGTTGAATCTAATCTAATCTACATTGACATGTGTTGTGGCACTTACCAACAAAGTGGGAATGCATGATGCATCATTATAATATATTAAAATATTATTTCGCCACAACATCCCTTTTCTCTAAATCTCAATAACTTCTGAGAAGTAAGTGAGTGTATTTGACAGTGGCTGTGCACATTCAAATATTTTTGCAAACCCAGCACCTATTTGTCCTGGTTTCACTGTGCAAGTGTGCATAGAAATCTGTTCAGGGTAACACAATAATCCAAAATAAGTCAATGCACTTTTTCCCCCATTGACTTAATTAGGTATGCCTAGATTAACGGCCTTACACCATGTGTAAAATGTATTACTGAACTGAAGTAAAAGCAACAACATAAGTAGTACAATAATACACTGTTGCCCATAAAGTTGGAATAATTTTGTTTTCAGACACATTCCTCTTTCTATTCATATTTATACACATGGTTCACTTTTCACTGTGATATATTTGGAAGAGATTGATCAATAAGGTTCTGAGAAGATACACTTTATCTATCAAGAATAAATCACATTGTCACACTTTATGGGCAACAGTGTAATATTACATATAAGTGGAGGAATAAGAAGAATTATTCACCTGAATTTACATATTTTGGTAGACTGAACTGGACCAGACTTTAAATGTACAGATCCTGCATTAATTTGCCTCCTTGTATGTCGTTGGAAGGCTTGTTTTAAAAGAAAGAAATCTACCACAAATTAGATGTCACCTCTTTTGCGAAAAATGAATTAAATCTTCTCATTAGTTGTGAAATAATAAGATTTCAAACTGGCTTTTAGGTAGCATTGTATAATTCTGTAAATCTTGCTTTTATAACTGTATCCTGTATGTTCATTGAGACTAACATTTTTGTAGCTGATGTTGCCGTTTCTGACATTGAAATTGACCTGAAATGGACCCTGATATCACTCCACAAGGGTCTCTTTTATCTGTGTACCCTGGCTCTGTCGCCACATGAGCACATATTTCCTGCAGTCCAGCCAAAATTGACATTTTGTAACAAGCAAAAGCTCTATCTCATTTTGTTTCACAATCATATTCTTTCTCAATGACTGTGGATCCTGTGGTGTAAAATGTGTAACTGATCCATACATACTACATCCTGGGTTACATTTTGTTATACATTACATTTAGCTGATAATCGTATCCTGAACAACATACAATGAACCCTATAGGGCAAAAAGACAAGCTTCTAAGTATACTCTGAAGTGTTACAAAATCTTTTTTGCTTGATTTAGTGTATTGCACCATAATTATGTTAAAAAAGGACAAAAGATACATATATTTCTCATTGATTTAAACACTAAGACTAAGATAAATCTAATTAGTTTTTTGCATGCTCACTTTTCAGGTTTAGCCAAATCAAAGGTGCCAATGTCTTTTTTAGTTCACATGTTATGTGAATTTATGGTGGTGAAAGTGTTGAGACCATAATGATTTGTTTGATGGAAATGCAAAATCTGCTTTCCCAACCATGAGGCATGTGTTCAAACTGTCAGCTATTGACTCTGTGTTTGTGCATGTTGTGTTTACTTGTCCATCTATATTTGTGGGGACCCTTTTGAGTTTTAGACTTTGGAAGTGAAGACATGTTTGCAAAGTGAATGACAGAGAGGAAGAGATAGGCATTTAATTGGGATGGTTACATTTATGTTATGGTAAGGGGCTGGGGAACCTATGTATTTCCCAGTGGATGAATATTGGGTGTGAAGGCTTGATGCCAGCTTTGTAAGACCGGGGAGAGAGCAATGGAACTAAAATGTGAGCGAAATGGATGAATACATGTGTGTGTGTGCTTGTGTGTAATCAACTCATGCACAACAGTGTTTTTCATCATTCACACTGCACAGGTGGGTTGACATTGATGTCCACCAGCATATTTATCTGGAGGTAAGTATGACACTTCCCTCATATTTATAATGTATATGTCTACATATATACAGCACTTTAGAGGAGAGTAAATTGTGAAAATGGGTTTTTAAAAATGTCCTTACTTTGCAATAAGGACACAGTTGAAAGTGGCTCAACTTCTCTGCCACAGGTCACTGTGGGTTTTTTTTCAGCACAGTGGCCACATCACTGCAGCCAAAACACCCTGCCCCCACTCAAATGAATGGAAAAACCTGCACAAAATGATTTTTTTCTATTGTATGTTACATAAAGGGTGGCATGGTGGTGCAGTGATTAGCGCTGTCACCTCACAGCAAGAAGGTTCCTGGTTTGAACCTGGGCTGGAGCCTTTCTGTATGGAGTTTGCATGTTTTCCCTGTGTCTGTGTGGGTTCTTAATGGGTACTCCGGCTTCCTCCCACCGTCCAAAGATGTGCACTTAATAGGTTAATTGGTGACTCTAAATTGGCCGTAGGTGTGAATGTGATTGTGTGTTTTTCTCTATGTGCCCTGGGATGAGCTGGCCCTCCTCTCGCCCAAAGTCAGCTGGGATAGGTTCCAGCCCCACCGCGATCCTGATGAGGATACAGATAGATGGATGTTACATAAAATAAACAGGTTGGCAGGGTTTTGCATAGACTGATACAAGCCTGAGCTTTATGTGACTGTGTCATCCTAACACTGACTGATTCATTTAAACTGCTGCATTACTTGAATCACTGTCTCTGTGTGTGGAGCAGGACACTATAGATATATGTCCAGTAGATGGCGCACTAATACATTATATTGTTTACTTCAAGCATCCTGCAAGCATCCTTTTCTGTTTCCTAACTTTTTTTTCTACGTCACATGACTGAATCGTGTCCTGACGTCATCACCCTCCACGGAAGTCGGCGCTGGAGATGGTGGCGGCCTCGTCAGCCTAGCAGCAGGAAGAGGATGTTTGCTTCCAGTGAAAGGATAATATCACCTGATTGTACGCTTTTATAACTGAGTAAACCGATCGAGAGTTTTTCCACCGACACTGCTGGGATTTTCAGACGGCACATTCCTTCACCTGGAGCCGGCCTCTGTGACTCTGAAGCAGGGCTGCTGGATAAAATGTCCCTGTTCCAGTCGGCACTGGATTTCCTAGCCGGGCCCGGCTCGTCCGGGGCGGCCAGCCGGGACCAGAATGACTTCGTCGGACAGATCGTTGAGCTCGGTGACATGAAACTGAGGATCAAGAGGGTGATCGCGGAAGGTGAGACGGTGTACTGCTACGAGATTTGTTGATAACGTCTTGCGCGGCTAAGTATGCTAGCTAGCTGAAGTGGCTAACATTAGCATGAGTGACAGACTTATCATGTAGTCAATGGCAATAGCAACTGCAGAGCTGTGAGTCACCAAGTAAACACACCAGTTGATAATTTGGTTTCGTGTGAGACTAACAAACATCAAATCAATTTCCAGCAAATCATTTTCGTCATGTGACTTTAACTTTAGCTTTGTGTGTTGCTGCATTGTACTCGTCTACCAGCTCCCAACCCATAGTTAGCTACATATCTTAAACCTTATCGTCTTTGTTGGCAGCAGGACATGTTTGACTCAAGAGAAAATCATCATAGTGGGGACAGAAAGGCATTTGGTGATAAAAATGAAAATATGAATGATGGCAGTGAGGTTACCAGACCTCTTCCTTAACATGGTGGTACATTAAGACCTCTTTGTTTTTTTAAATGTTAAATACACAAACTGCAAAATCAAAGCATCTGCAGAGCTGTGCTGGATCCTTTGAGACTGGTTGAGTGCCAGTACTTCTTTCTCCCTGATCCCTCTTTCATTATCTTTTATTCATGTGTCTCTGGCTCAGGCTCCAAAATAAACAAACGAACAAGAACAGGATGAAATGTGTCAGTGAAACCTGTTTTTAAATGTCCAGTTTGGTCTTTGGCGTTTCAAGTTAAGCTTTATCGTCAATGCTGCCATATGTACAGGACATACAGAGAATTGAAATAGTGTTTCCCTCATATCCCTGGTGCAAACAGCAATATACATGAAATATCAAATATACACAAGTTAAAAGATATCTAAGAAAAATGCGGCAAATCTAAAAGATATAAACAGTATAAATATGGCAAATATAGAAAGACAGTTTCACTAGTTTGCCAGTTAATTACTATCTCAAAGATATATTTTTGTGTGTGTATACATATGAGTCTCAAAAAATACAATTTGGTGGAGTCCCCTCATCATATGCTGCAAAATTGCTCTTTCAGCTGCTTGGGTTTATAATAATGTGTCTGAATAAAATAGCAGCCTCTATTTGTTTATATGCATCAAAACAATTGTGTCTGCTTACAGCAAATGTGTGAACCCAGAGATCAGGTTTCATCTCTGCAGCCCTAAACAGGGATTTTTGTCCTTGTTGCAAAGTGGAAGGACAAGCTTTCTCTACTGTCATGCATGGTTAGCTACTTAGTGGCTCGTAGAGGCAAATAGTGGTTAAATCTGTGATTTAATATTAACGGTTAGATCAGGTAGGCTGAAGATGAGTACTCTATCTTTCAGTGTCAGCAGTGTTTTCAGCATAATCAGCCCCATTAGTTCAGCAAGTAAACTCACTCCACTTTTTATGTGACTTATTGTTATGACATTCCTACAATACAACCCAGCAAAACAGTAGAAAAAAAAATACAAAAAAGGGTAAATGGCTAATTGTCTTAATTATTTATGATTATAAATAGTCCTCACATCTAACTGAAGATTTGTCAGGTAATGCTGTTGGAGATACTGTAACAAAAACCAGCCTGACATTTTAGGAAGTTGTCAAGTCTCTATGTTCTTTCTGTCAGCACGTAATGTGTGCCTTCCGGTCCACTTGGAAATTTCTGGCAAATTTTGACAGATTATTTGACAGAAACCTTTGTCGTGCAATACTCACTAACGTGTCCCGTTTCGCAACACTCTGACTCATTCTGAAGTGTTCAGTCCCAACTGCATTTTAAATCTGTGTAATACATGTTTTAAAAAAAATTTACAGCTGATTGAAAACCGTGTAAAATGCCAATCACATCACCTTATTTTAGAAATGCACACAATTGAGCATCAGTTACATTTCTGCTTGATAAATGACAGATAATTAACTTTTTTTATCATTAAAATTGTTGTTGCTTAACTATCAACTACTTGTTTCAG
Organism: Argyrosomus regius; assembly: GCA_946959425.1. NCBI lineage: Eukaryota > Metazoa > Chordata > Actinopteri > Sciaenidae > Argyrosomus > Argyrosomus regius. The sequence goes on from OX336890.1 coordinate 15,660,652, forward strand.
CACTAATTCAACTCTGATCAACAGTATAATCATGTTGTTGTGATTGCACATCCTCAGCCGTAATAGTTTGTTGAAGAGAGAAGTTAAACACGACCTAAAATCCAGGCAGATGATAAAAATCAGGATCATTTTACACTAAACCGTTGCACTTCAAACATCCTGCTGTTGAAAAGTGTCTTTGTGGTGTTTCCTCGCCAAGATAGTTCATGAGAGAATACAATGGATGGCTGTAACCAGATGGTTCTACTTTTTTAGGGCCATGACTAGTTTGTCTGTCTGCTGTACCAGCCACTTGGGCAATGATCATTCAAGGTTTGCTCTACTTCAAAGATTCAGTTTGGGTAACCGTTTAATACACTTGGGTAAATTTAGGAAACCATAATCATGAGCTCAGTTTCTCAGCCACATACTTTGTCCTTTGGTTTGTGAAGATGAGATTAATATCTTCACATTAGGGATCGACCGATATGGATTTTTCAGGGCCGATACCGATACCGATTATTAATAACCAAGCGAAACCGATAGCCGATATGTAGAACCGATATTTATTTGCAGTAATAAATGTAAAAAATGGCCTTAACTTTTTGTAAAGTTAAGGCCATTGGTGGCTGGAACCTTGGCTCACTACATTCATTTTATAGATTTAATAGTTACTTTTCAGATTAAAATTTTACATAAAACAGCATAATGAGTAAATAAAGACACAACTTTCAGTTTTTCAATTATAGTTCCTTATGTATTATTATATTTATTTATTTATTTATTTATTTAGAGAAATTAAGTCATATTCGGAATCTCAGAACATTAAATGTACACTCTTGTGCTTAGAACTGTATGTCATATTACATAAATAAGAATAAGGCGCTTGGCAATTGTAAATGCAAACAATAAAGGCTACTTTACACACGTGAGTTGTAGACGCGACGGTAAATTCATTGATTGAAAAAAACTCGACGTGTGCTCGCTGCTTGACTCATTGAAATGGCCCATCATTTCCCTGGACTTTACGAGTGACCGGCAAACAGACGAATATTTAACATGTATTCTGTGTGATCATAGTGTAGTGAGAGCATGAGCGCTGAGGGAGAGGCAACTGAAAACAAACAAGGACACGTTAGCGTGTGGCGTTAAACTTATAGGCTATAATCACCTCGGGTGTAGTTTATTGATAAACCGGGAGCCGCCCCACGGGCTGAGACACGTTAGAGGATTAATTATTCCCACAAAGTAATGATAACCATAAGGGTCTCCTATTATTATTGTGCGTCTGGCCCCAGCTCTAAAGCGGTCGCGGCAATTATAATGTAGCGGTGGGCCATCATTAAATAGTCTACCCCGTGTTGAAGTTGTGAAAAGTTTAATCTCAAGAGCCAAACTGCAGGTTTTCCTCCCTTATACTTGCTACAGGCTGTGGCACTGCATGTAGAAGCTTCTGTGTTGATTGATTGGCTACTTGGCACATGTGAGACAGCCAATCAGTGAGGGCTGTGGGCGGGACATTGTTACACAGCCAAGAGAGTGGTGACTTCAGGCAGAGACGGCTGCATCAGAGCCAAAGGAGCGCGTTTTAAAATACATTAATTAATTTTATCGGTTATCGGTGAAAAAAACGGCCGATGCCGATGATCGCAAAAATGCAGAATATCGGCCGATATTATCGGCCAGGCCGATAATTGGTCGATCCCTACTTCACATAACTAAACAGGTTTTCAAGAACAGTGACACCTGGCTGGTCTTCCCTTTCTCTTGGTTTTTATTCCCTTTTCTGAGCAGGTGAAACAGTAGACAAGAGAGGTCTCTTTATTCAGAGCTAGAGTGGATGAGCTGCGCTTCATTCCTTACATCCCTGTAATTATTTAACACAAGCACAAAGATTGTATCCAAGCAAGTTTTGGGTGAGATGGAGTAGGATTTTTACCCACCGTTTCAAGTATTTTTCTTGGAATGGAGTGGTAAATAGAGCAAAAGAATAGAGCCTTTCAAGTTGCAGTCTTTCCATTTGCCAGCACAAAACAGGGGAAATGTGATCCCTACAGGGAAGGTTGTGCATTCTTAAGGTGAGACTCTGCAGGCAGAAACATTGTTTTTTCATGCACTGGTCAATATTGAGATTTTAGGCCCAAAATACACTATTAGGCATTTATTTTACGCAGTTACAGTTAACATTAGCATTAGATAATGCTATATTTGCATGTTTAAACATACAATTTCACAAAACTGAAAGTAAAAAAATGCCTTAATGTAAGTAATCAATTGGGGAAGTTGCATCTATTAGTTACAATTTAATTACAATTAGATTACAGTTATAATTTTCTGATTTATGGAGTCATAAAAAGAGATGCATCCAAAATTGTCCAAAACTCTATAAAGGCCTTTGACACTAATATGTAATTAAACTAGAATTTATCCAATGTTCAGATTTCTGTTCTGGAAATCTATGCATCTTTAATTAGGTAAACCTTTTTAGAAATCTTGTAATAAAACAGTCTTGATGATGAACTATGGAGGTTTCATTGTGATATCTACTAAAAATGTTGTTTAAGTTATTCACCTGTAGTGTCTCCCTTTAAAGGAAAGTCATAACCATTGCAGGTAAATGTATTGTGTAAGTAAAGGATGTACTGGTTCAATAGATGGCTAGTGTTTGCACTTGTAACGTAAAGTATGCGCTAAGTGGAGGGAATGGGCTGTTATTTTTATGCTAAACAGTGAGGTTGTGTGCCCATCAGGTGGCTCATTTGCTTACAAAATCAGGCCTGACCAAATAAAAGCCACTGGCCACACCTGGCCAGTCCTCCTTTTTGTAAATAAGGCTTTAAAGATTAGAATCTTGAACGTGCTCATTCAGGTTTTCAAAGAGCAGAGCACAGCTGGTAGTTGATTTACTCATCACTATGGTAACCTCTTCATGGCCTCGGTTGGACTATGACTTGCTAAATACATTTTTCTTGCGAGCACAGACACACACAAAAACGGAGCTAGCACAAAAAAACAAGTGGTGTACTGACTTAATAAAAGTAGTTATAGATATGTATTTGTAGTTTTTAGTAAGCATTTCCCATATTATCACCAGTGCAGGTTTCAGCCACACCTTCAGTGAAAAGGTGTATATTCAGCTGGGGCTTAGCGGTGGCCCAAAGGTTAGAGAAGTGAGCTTGTGACAGAAAGTTTGCTTGTGTTGTGTTGTACTTGAGCAAGGCACTTAAGCTCCAACATCTCCAATGTGGCTGCTCAGTGGCCAGCAGACAAGACTGTGGTTATACTTGGCAGCTTCCAGGTTTAAGTTGTTTATGGGAGTGTGAAGCAGGGCATTCCTGGAGGTTTTAGTGCTCTCTGTAGTCACAAGGTGAAACTAAATTAATTCAGTATCCTGTGGAGTGGAATGGTAGTGTGGTGTCCTGTGCTGGGGGTACTTCCACTTTAAAAAAACACATTTCTGCACCACCAGAAGAGCAATGTTGTATGAGTGTGTGGCCAAATGTGCCCATTAGAGCCTATCCCCAGAGGCAAACTCTTGAGGTGGCATGTCTTGTATTAAGATGCATCAGCATCGGTAATATTTCTGACCAATGAAAGAACAGCCTGCTCACACAGAGCATTTGTTTACATCTTTTGGACTGCTCTTGATCGCTGCAGTGTGAACAGAAAAGAACCAAGGGGCAAATTCAATAATTATGGCATCAAATTAGTCCATGAATCAGAACAACTACATGTCTGAGAACAACCTTTAACACATTAAAGTTTAGAGATTAAAGTCCAGAACAAATCAGACATCAGAAATCTGACATTTATTCAAGAGAGTTACTACACTGTTTTACGACATGCCATGCTCTGCATCAGACAATATCTACAAAACATTTTACACCCAACATGGATGATTACATATCATTGTAAGAGCTCAAGATTACATGTACTATTCAATATAAATTACATGCTGTTTTTTTGTTTTCATAGGTGGATTTGCCTTTGTGTACGAAGCCCAGGACATGAGCGGTGGTAAAGACTATGCCCTCAAGGTAAGATAAATGTATACTGACAAAATTCTGCCTGTTGCTGCTTGTTACATGTTGAGCCTCTTACATGATGTACCGCTCAGTATTGCACATGCATAAATGTTACACTGAATCAGGAACATTAGCTCTCTCTGCATTGATTGTACATTGTATATACTATGCAGTGTTATTATTCTGTCTGCGTTGTATGCATACTGCAGTTCAGCAGTTAACTGATGACTTTTAATGCAGGACTAAATAAATGATAAATGCACAAGAGAGAAAGAAAGATAAAGCACGCTGCAACACAATGGCTATATTGAAGGAAAAACAATAATGTGCTAAATGTTTGGCTTAGGTTTGCTTGCAGATATCCATTTTAGGGTTCATTCTGGGTCTAGAACCAGATTGAATTGGGAAAGCGGCCATTGAACTCGTCAGTCACCATAATCAGCAGGAGCAGTCAATGTGATAAATCTCTTATCCTGTTTGACTTGGCATCGAAATCAGTTCCCTGTGCTCAAAGCACATGCTGTATAGACTGTTTATTGATGGAATATGTTAGTTCAATCCTCTTAGGTATGTTTAATAAAAAGATTATGTGTCGCCTGATGAACAGCAAAAAACTAATGGTGTGTGTGCACATTTGTTTCAGAGGCTGCTGTCCAACGAGGAAGAGAAGAACAAGGAAATCATACAGGAAGTCTGCTTCATGGTATCCTTTATCATTTTCTAGACCCTCACGAAACAGGGTGACATGTGACCAAGGCACATTAAACTCTAAACCACCTCCAGTTTACTGCACTGTCATTACTAGATCACTTGTAGTTTATTGGCAGCACCACACAGTGCCAGAATGCACAATCCAGGAACTAATATATATTTACAGTGCTTTAGTTTATTATGGCATTATTGTTTCACAAACACAGACTGCTTTGCATTATGTGGTTGTGTCCACATAATCTGAATCTTACTTTGTGGAGTAGTCTAGTGTGTTTCCTGTTTGAGGAGAAGCGATGAGCAGGGCAGAAAATGAATAATTCTGGAGGGGTTTCATTCACAGATGTGTTATTCAGTGGCTGCCAGGAGGGATAAGATCAAAGCACTGAAGCAGCCATTGTATTTCAGTGTCTCTGAGGAGGTTTTATATCATGGAGTCACAGTTTTTGTCAGTGGAGCTCGGGAACTAACAAACCTTTTGGCCAGCTGCTAAATAAATTCTGGGACCTCTCGTACAGTTGGGCAATAGTTGTTTTATGTTGTGTAGCAGAGTCATAAACCGCTGGTAAATGAAACACTGTGTTCCCGGTTTCATTGCAACATTGTGTTTTAAAACGAATGATGTGAATGCTGAGTACGCAGGAAAGAAAATATACAGTCATCAGTGAATTCTTCCCATTACTCAACTGTAAGCTCTTCCTGCTTTCACTGGACAATTGTCAGTAATGGGTTTTTAATCATACAAAACACCTTCCAATGTGGCTGGAAGATTTAACCTGACACCCGAGGCCAGGCTTGACACCACAGCCGTGTTTTTGCTGCATGTTCCTTAACCTGCTCGCTGTATAGAAAAAGCTGTCGGGTCACCCCAACATGGTTCAGTTCTGCTCTGCTGCTTCCATCAGTAAGGAGGAGTCAGACACCGGACAGGCCGAGTTCTTGATCCTCACAGAGTTGTGTAAAGGTAAATGCACACATTCCTACAAACAGAGAGACTTCTACTTTGTCTTCCACCTCTCTCTTTCTTTGTTTAATTTATTCACTAATGAATCAGCACTTTCTCATTCTTCAAACTAGATTTCAGTTCATCTGAGTGATCAGAACTGTTTCCCAGTAACTTTAACTGAACGACACTCATGATGAAATGGATTCCTGTCTGCGACCTTTCTACTTCCTGCTCTACTTCCTCTCTGTTCAGGCTGAGCTGTCATTTACGACGTTTTTCATTCAGTAGTTTCCTTCTTTGTAAGCCACTTACTCTTGAAAATGATGAATTAACACTTTCCAAATATTTATTTATGAAGTGTGTGAAGCACCTTTTTGTTATTTTATCAGTTACTCTATTGCATGATACAAGACTTTTATCTGCAGTGTGTCATATTTTCTCGAATTCCCTCAGACAACTTATGGTCAGTAAAAAAGACACGTGGGTATTGGCAGGTCTTAGTTTCACTTTAACTGATGGGTTTTCATGCTTTCCCCTTTTTGTATCTCCTGTGCCTCAGGTCAGCTGGTGGACTTCATAAAGCGGGTAGAGCAGAGGGCTCCCCTGTCATGTGACACTGTGCTGAAAATCCTGTACCAGACGTGCCGCGCTGTGCAGCACATGCACAAACAGAAACCTCCGATCATACACAGAGACCTCAAGGTTTGTTGTTGATCTGTAGTTGGATAAGTGAATGATGAAGTACCCGTTATGTCGTACCTCAAAATGAACCACAATATTACTGATTTTGTAACATTTGATAGTACTTTAAATTAGTCGCTATTATGATTACTAATTGGTAATTAAATGTGCTTTGGTTGATGTGCTAACCACAGCTTACTTGATGTGTTGCAGATTGAGAACCTCTTGATTAGTAACCAGGGCACCATCAAGCTGTGTGACTTTGGCAGCGCCACCACAGTGTCACATTACCCCGACTACAGCTGGTCAGCACAGAAAAGGTCCATGGTGGAGGATGAGGTACACACACACAAACACACGATCACTTAAGGTTAATCTCAGCAGGGTGCTCCGTTATACAACATTAAACATTGACTCATTGACTCTTTTTTTTTTCTTCTTTTATATATATAAAAAAGAGTCTATATATATATATATATATATATATATTTATATATATATATATATATATATATAAAAATAAATAAAAAATGCTGTTCTTACATAGGTAAACAACATTAAACATTTCAATCCGAGGCACTAATGGTTTAAATTTATCAAAGAAAGTAACAAAAAACATTGTATATGAATTAATAATTACTTATATGAATGCATCTTATATTCTGTAATGTCACTATGAAAGTCAGCCGTTCAATTGGAGGAAAAATACTTCACTGTGGGTCAATACTGTTGTCATGGTGTTTGTCAGGAACCAGAAACCTTTGATTGAATTAACAGCTAGAGGTCCAGGAAGCACAGATTAATCAGGTTAATTATATTTATACCATAACCACCAGACACAATCACACACAGGAGTCCACAGATGACCTAAGTATGCAGGTCCCCAGAGATCCTGCTTTCTAAATGTAATAACCTGCGTGACAGCTGTTTAGTTTAGATGTGAATAATTTGTTTGTAGCTCTCTGTGAGGGGGACAATGCATTTTCTTAATTTCATAAATTTCTCTCAGACAGCAGACCAGCAGCTAACTATAGCTGGATACTTGATTCTGGTTTTATCTACTGCAGCACCCTACAGTGGTCCATCAGCTGTGTTTGTGTGCTTATTTTTTATTTTTTCTGTCTGTGTGTAGATCACAAGGAACACCACTCCTGCATACCGAACACCGGAGATGATCGATCTCTATTCCAACTTCCCCATCAATGAGAAACAGGACATCTGGGTCAGAGCTTTTACCTTTTCTATTTTCTATTCCCCAATGTCACAGCTAATCCAGGACCAATCAGGGTTTAAGACTGTATCATTGCTACAGCCGAGCTACTCATCACAATGTTTATAGAAGAGAGATCCGGAAGTTGTTTGAAGAGGATTTTGCTGTGTTGTTAAAGTGGCAGATAACATTGCTTATAGTCAGCAGCACAGATTCACAGTTGTTTTGGTCTCTTTTTAAGGGTAGGATAAGAATATGTTCTTCTTATTTCTGGGAAAACACTGTATGTTTTCAGGCTCAATGTAATACTTATTTCTTATAACAGAAAACAAAAATAATAACAGTGACACACAAGACACAGAACACAATGAGTTCTACAGAGTTATGGTAGTTATTTAGAGTCATTAACAAATGTTAGCTAGTCCTTTCTAGTGTAGTTGTTTGGACACAAGTGTTTTGTACCAGTGTCTTTTGTTGGGACTGTTTCATGATTTGCTTTTCTTCTCTTTTCATTGAGGAAAGTGTCTTTAAAGTTTATTGTGATCTTTGTTATTTCCTCTCTCCTGTGCAGGCCCTAGGATGCATCCTCTACCTGTTGTGTTTTAAGCAGCACCCATTCGAGGAGGGGGCCAAGCTGCAGATCGTCAACGGAAAATACTCCATCCCTCAGAACGATGTCAAGTACACCGTGTATCACGACCTCATACGTACGTACCTTTGTTCTGTGTCTGCTAGTTCCTGCCCATCTGTCCATTTATTCATCCATCCTTCTAGTTTCTTCTGGTCTTGCTGACTGACACAGTTGTCACTGCAGTGCTGCCAGTACCTTGTTACAGCTGATCTAATTAGGTTAAAGAGCTCCACCTGGTGGATAATTCACATATGTCCTTTTCCTGCAAACAATGGCACAAACACATAAATAATAATTAACCTCAATTAAACGTGATTAATTGTTACTAATTTATCATCTATGCAGCCTTGATTTCCATAAATGGTAGCGCTGTCCACTGTCTTTTTTGCATCCACCTCGTCATTAACTATCTCTTTAGTTTTTTAAGATTTCCCTCTTTCTCCACTCATTCTGCTGCTCCTCCTCCTCTTTTCTCATGTCCAGGTTCCATGTTGAAGGTGAACCCAGAGGAGCGTCTGTCCATTACAGAGTTGGTCAACCAGCTCCAGGAGATAGCAGCGGCACGCAATGTCAACCCCAAATCTCCCATTACAGAGGTAGGTGTGATGCATGATGTTGTAGAAAACACAGAAAAGTGATGCTACAGTAGAACTGTGCTGTCTTACATGTCACATAGACATGCTGTGCTGCTGCACTGTTAGTGCTGCTATTTTGCTGCAAAATCTTGACTATGGCTGTTCCTCCACCTTATTTCTCCTTCCTTCTATAAAAATGGATTTGAGACCTTAGTGTGTGATTCATGAGTTTTTCTTACCTCTAACTGTCTAAAGTGGTTTCTTCGGGTTGGTGACAACTTTCATCAAGTGCATTCAAGTAAACAAGTTGATGAAGTGAGACACAGGCTCATCCTCAGTGCCTGCCAGCCTGGGAAAACACTATTGACAGGCCGTCCACACGGCTTCTTCCGCTGTGTGTGTAATCCTGCCTCACATGTGTTCAACCCCAAACACAACACACACACACACACACACACAGTGGCAGTCTCAAAGGAGTCTGTATTCTCATTCCTAGGCTCCTCTCTTCCCAGCTGGCATGGTCCTAATGCATCCAAGAGAGACATAGAGGTGGGAAATGGGCGAAACTGAAATGAAAAAAAACAAGCATGAAGTGACACCAACACGAATAGAAAAGCATTTAACCCCATACTGGCCTTGATCGACTAAGCAGCCACAGCCTCTTATAATTCTTACCACAAATCCTGGTACTCACCACCAAATCCTCAGCCACAGTTTATAATATGTAAAGCTGATTTCAATGTCAAAAAGCTCCAGGTCGGCAGTTACTATTCTTTCCTCCTTCCCTCTTTTTCTTCTAACTCATACACTGGTTACCACTGCAGGAAATCCTAGTTTTCTTGTGCTTTAGCACTACAAACACTGGTCTAATCTTCTTATTCTAAGTTAATGCAATTGTTTAAAACAAATCAGTAAACTGAAACTCTTCTGTGTCTCCACCAATTTCTTACCAAACTGAATCCGGATAAGGCTGGTAAATGTGTGCAGGGGGAAGGCAGATTTGGTGATCGCTGATCTGATTAGGGTTAAGAAGGGGTTTCCCTGCTGGACATAAGGAGAGTATAATCCTCCTCCTCCTCCTCCTCTCTCTGCCACTTCGTAGCAGACATATGGAGAGGCAGACTGTTAGATGGAGCGGAGAGGAGAAAACTTGTGAAGGATGGGAGCAGAGGTGGAAGTGAAACACTTGAGAGGGAAATACGGTAGACATCTCGGAGGGGAAGCGAGACGCAGAGGCTGTCTGGCTGACTTAACGCAGACCCAGAAACTGCAGTTCTGAAAAATTGTTTTAGCGAGCATGTCTCATTCAAACTACTTTGTAAACTACTTTTTGGAATTGTTTTGAACTGGTGATTTTATATTTAGGGACAGAGACCTGTTGCTTAACATTCAGGATTTGACTGATGTTCTTTTTCTATTCCTCGAAGCATTGTTTTCTATCAAGCCCCATTTTATCCTTTGCTGGGGTGGAATTACTGGAATATTTTTATGTTTTTAAGATTAAATTTTTTTGCATTTCTAAGGAGGATCTTTGTTTTTCTGAGTTCCTTCTCTCTCTCTGTTAACCTCTTTTTGGTTGCTGCTCCTCATTCGTAAATATTTTGAACATCTTAAGCAAAACCTGTTTTGTTTGTTGTTTTTTTTTAAAAGCTTTTTTGTCAACCTAGTTTTTGTTGACCTGCCTGTTGCAATGTTGAGTACATACTACTGTTGGCGTCCAGTATATGACGGCTATGAATGTCTGCAGCTGTTGGAGCAGAACGGAGGATTTGGCAACAATGGAGCTCAGCCGCCCATGCAGATCCACAACGTCCACAACAATGCAGGTAAGAGTCTGTTTGAATGACAATATTATTCTCTCTGTAGCTTTGGGACAGTGTTTTGTTAGAGAGGTTGCAGGTTTATGTTTGTTTTTTATAGCGTTTCTTTGTTCAGAGTGTTGAGGGTGAAACCGAATCTTCTCTGAAAACAGAGCAGTGATGTTGTCTCATTATGTCAGTGTCACATTTCCAAAAGTGAAATTTAACAACTCATTGATTTGCTGAAGGGCAACCTAAAACCACATAAGCAGCCCCAAGAATATCCATATATTTGTTATGCTGTACTCGAACAGCCACATTATAACAGTCAGACAACAAACACAGAATTTCTAATCAAACAGAAAAACATGTTCTCACACACACCCCCCCGCCCCAGACACCACCCATATCCCATACACCCTGCATTCAGTAGGTCAGTTGTTTTTATATTATAAGAACATTTGCATGGTGAATTATTGAATCATGATCATTATGTAGGGAAATTTCCCAACATGAGATATCTTACTCTCATTCTAACTCGAGTAATTTTGACATGGTTATAGAGCAGGATTGTTGCAGGATGTTTCCTTTACTGCTACATACAATATTCTAGTCTACTAGAATACTACTCTCTTGAGTCAAGTCTTGAGCATAAACTTGAGGCCAACAAGCTTGTGTGTCGCTTATGTAATAAATTCAATAAGATGAGATTTTAATGTGTATGTCACTGGCTGTATGCTCTGTTTTTAGGTTGTGTTAAGTGGTCTTAATTTGTAGCAGAATAGACAGGAGCAATCACAGGAATAATTTCCTGCCAAAATGGGTGTTAGAGATAACAAACTTTAGAGCCACACACCGCATATTAGCATTTGGCACAGTGACTGTGATTCACACCCTACAGTATGTCTGAAGCAGACTGTACGCACATTCATTCTGATTTTTAAGAGCACAAGCTGGAGGTACTTTGTGAGAAAATCATATTTCTCTTGTTTATCTGTACCTTTTCTCTCATCCATACACATAAACACCCCCCGCACACACACACACACACACGCACACACACACTTGCAATCTGTGTTAAGAGGATTTCTGCAGGGTCAGTAAACCATCTGTCAAAAGGCAGAATATGTTTGCTCTTTCCCTTGAAGAGAAACCTCCTGTCCATTCATGTCAGGCCTGGTCAATAAATAATGATGAGTCAATCGAAGTCATTTGCAGCTTCTTGTTGTTGTATCTCAACATCAGGCAGCTGAAAGCAACTGATTTTATCCGATGCATTTACCTCAAAGTAAAACAAACAATCCCTTTTGACCACTTTTTTTCATTAGTTTTTTTGTGTTTATCACAAATGTCATGCACATCACAGCTAAGCAGGAACATGGCATTTTTTAAATTCTCCATACTTACTGTATATCTGCTGTTACAACATTACATTTAACTTACTCAGTAACCTTTCTTTTTTTTATCAGCTTGGTAAACAGATCTTTATTTGGTCTATTTGTTAGATAATAATTTAAAAATACAAATTATGCAGACACTCATACATATATATATATAAATATTGCATACATGTTTATGTCTGCATCGTGTCATTCTTATAGGCATGTACGATCCTGATCAGTCGGGCAGTGGCCTCTTTGATATCTTAAAAGGAGGAACAGAGCGGTTCCTGACCAACATAAAGGACACTTCCTCTAAGGTCATCCAGTCAGTAGCCAGGTAAGGTGCTCTAACCTTGTTACCCCGATTATTCTTGTTGTTTATTCATGTTTTCTGTCGTATACTTTGCAGTTAATCTTTTTTGTCATGACAGATCGGTTGCCACTGATTGTGCTTTATTCATATAACATGTCAGTTTTTTTCTCACTTGGCGTAGCATGGGCATGTTTTGCTGAATTGATCGTATGATTTCCATTATGTTTGTGTTAACCTATGGAGAACTTTTCACGTTTTGCACGTTTTGGCTACTGTAACTCCACATATGCCTACTCGTATTCCACCTCCATGTTTGTGTTTGATGATAAGGAAACATCTGAGAAAACTGTAAATTTACTGTACACTCATAGTCCTCTAAGTAATTTTTATTTCAGGCATCCACCAGATTACTTAACAGTTTTCTAAACATTACCGTTTGTCAGTCATCGTGTGCATCACAGTTGCATCACCCTGAAGGAAAATGCAGATATTGTACACCTGCAAATTGTTTATGTAACCATTCATACTCATAGCTACCATGGCCCCAGATCTACCTTTTTTTAAAAGGAACATTTTGCTGTTTGGCTGTCTGAAATGTGGTTTTCCACTCTGATGGCAGACTTTACAGTTGTGAATCTTGCAGGAAAAGACAAACCATATTTCAGGTTCTCTCTCTTTGTAGTTCTTTCACCAACCGCTGGCATAAGTCAGCGGATGGTGGGAGTAATTTGGTCTGCTACACCTGGCTACAGCAATCAGTGACAAGTGGGCTTTGGGACGGGTTTAAAATGGTTAGAAATAAGCAGAGTGTTCCTTTAATATCACTCAGTCCATATCTGTTAAGGTTTGATGTTTCATTTGGTTATTCTATCATCGGTTTGTTTCATTTGTTTGGTCGTTTTGTTTATTTTTTGTTTTTTCTTTTCTCTGTCCCAATCCCTCATGGTCCCACTATGTGTCCATCACCTAGCAACCCAAGGTAAATATGGGTCGGTGAAGTGCGTCAGTTAATGCGTTGCTCTGTGTGCTCCTGTAGTCTGTGTTTAATTTAGACGAAGAAAAACCCCTACTAAGCCATTTGCTGTGCTGTGTCCATCGTCACAGTTTGCTGATCCTAACATCACACATTCAATAATTGAATTGAATGAATGCAGAGAGTGACGTGAAGTGAATGAATGGACGAGTATCATTTTAAGAGCGAACGCAACGGTCAGATGATTGGAAAATGACATCAGTGAATGACAAAACAAGTGAAACATATACTCTATGCATGGTACAGGAAATTATTGGGCTACTCAGTAACAAGTTTAAAATTAACAAGTTGAAAACTAAAGCTGATGGTGAAGCAACAAGGGCCTCATCATAGCAGCACCTGCACCAGACAAGTCTTTATGATGCTGAATACCAGAAAGTAGTGCACGGTGAAAATTGAAGTTGTCTGTTGAAATGTTGACTTAATTTTGCTGCTCTTGTTATACCAATCATATAATTCGTGTGTATCATTTGTCAGGATTCTTTTTAGCTCCATAGCCAATATCAGTGATGTCAAAACTTTTTTTGTTAGACATACACTGCCAGCTAACATTTTGAATTGTCTATCCATACTTTTAGCTATCTAGTTCAACCATTTATTTATCACTTTTTAATTATTTTAACATATCTGCTTGCTTTTTTACATAATTATTGTTTATTTATGTTTTCACATTAGTTGAGCTAGTTCCACATATCCCCAAGCAACTTCAAACGTACCACATGATTAGGATTTACTGGCCCCTATAACTGAATAAGTAATTGAATGAATGAGTGAATGAATGAATGAATGGTAGTTCAAAGGTTTTAATATGGCTCCACTGCTTACTAAATCACCATTTCAGTTACATACGTGTTTTAACCAGCGTCACCCGTCTGTCCTGACACCATACAGATAAAACTGTGTGTCATCAGCATATATAGATTCAATGTATTTATGTTTTGCTTGGCCTAAAGTTTGTTTGTGTGAACTAATTTTTAATTTTCAGTGGGAATCATATTGCATTGTTTTAGCTGTTGTCATTGTTCCAATATGACTTTTGCTGTAAGTTCCAATGTAGCATACTTTCTACATCAATTAACTGCCAATAATACTTAACACCAAGGAGTTATTGGCAGTAATGATCCTCCTGAGCATATTCCCATGCAACAAGAAGCATCTGCCAAAAGCCTGTGCTACATTTAAGACTCAGAGGAAAGATAAACTGGGGATTTATTTAGTGTAATTTGCACATTTGTGCAGCAGTCTCCATCAAAACTGTTTAAAATTATTCTGTTGAGTGGTAGTCCAGGCAGAAATCCCTCATGGTTGTACCTGATTCTGTTTTTTCCTCCCTACTTAGTTGTATACCAACTTCTTTCATAAGTGTTCTTTTAATTTCTCTTTCAGCTATGCCAAAGGGGACCTGGATATTTCATACATCACCTCCAGAATAGCAGGTAGGAATAGTACCGTCCATAAAACTGACTTTTTGATTTTTCATGATGAAAATGACATTAGAGGTAATTCCTTTCAGACATCGGTGAAGTGAAAGTGATGTGACACAATATCTGAGTTACTGTTTAACATTATGACAAACAGATAAACCTTTGACGTAATAGTTAAACATGTTTTCTCTGCAATTGTTTGTGTGTGTAGTCATGTCCTTCCCAGCAGAGGGGGTGGAATCAGCGATAAAGAACAACATCGAGGACGTCCGTCTGTTCCTGGATTCACGTCATGCTGGTCACTATGCTGTCTACAACCTCTCAAAACGATCATACAGGCCTTCTCGATTCCATAACAGGGTATGAAAGTGTGTGTTTGTGTGTGTGCGTGCCTTTTTGATTAGTCGATGTGTGTCAGAGTGGAACGTTACCAAACTCCCCTGTTTCATTGTGAGTCATTGCTGTGAGTGAATAGTTTATTTACTCAGTCACAGTGTCAGTAGTGTTTTTCTCTATTTTCTGCTATTACTCTTTCAGTCATGTAGCTATACAAGATTCTTTTTGTGTTAAGGCGTATGTCGTTTTGTGTGTGTGTGTGTAGGTCTCAGAGTGTAACTGGCAGGTACGCCGTGCCCCCAACCTCCGCAGTCTCTACAGTGTGTGTAAAAACATGCATCTCTGGCTCAAACAAGACCAGAGGAACATCTGCATAGTGCACTGCCTGGTAAGTGGCCTCTTACCACCGACTACATGACTAAGATGACTGATGACTTAGTTCTTCATACATTATCACGATGGGACAAGGACATAAGTAGATGATTAGAGAATAAAAGAAGACTCCTGTAATATCTTCTATTGTTACCTTCACTGTACCACCTTGTTCCCTCTCTCTCTGTAGGATGGCAGAGCAGCATCAGCGGTGGCAGTGTGCTCCTTCCTGTGTTTCTGTCGCCTTTTTACCACAGCTGAAGCTGCTGTCTACATGTTTTCAATGAAACGCTGCCCACCTGGCATAGCACCCTCACACAAGAGGTATGAAAACATACACATTAATCATTTTTTTGGTCTCCATTTTTAGGATGTAACTCATGCACCAAAATGTTCACTGTTTTAATAAAAGCCAACAAAACATGATTCTAATCCTGATTTTGATTGTTGCAGATATATAGAGTATATGTGTGACATGATGGCAGAGGAGCCCATTATCCCCCACAGCAAGCCCATAATAATTCGCTCCATCATCATGACACCCGTGCCGCTGTTCAACAAGCAGCGTAATGGGTGCAGACCGTTCTGCGAAGTTTATGTTGGAGACGAGAGAGTCCTAACTACATCACAGGAGTACGACAAGATGAAGTGAGTTGATATACGCACAAGAACGCTTTTCGGGAGTGAAATAATGTTACTATTTCAATTATTCATTCTCTCTCTCATTCCTTGGCTCTTTCCAGAGATTTTAAGATGGAGGATGGGAGAGCAGAGATTCCCCTCAATGTGACAGTCCAAGGAGATGTACTGGTGGTGATATATCATGCAAGATCAACACTGGGAGGACGTCTACAGGCCAAGGCATGTATACACTCTGTATCTCATCAGTTTTAAAATGCATATAAGAAAATGATGGACAAAACACTCATTTTAAATTCTATATTGTTGTGTTTCAGATGGCATCCATGAAGATGTTTCAGATCCAGTTCCACACAGGTTTTGTCCCCAGAAATGCCACCACTGTCAAGTTTGCCAAGTATGTACACAATTTTGAGAAATTCAGTTTCTTTGACAAAACAAGATCACTCAAAGCTTCAAATTTCCGATTTTCTTCACATTATGTCAACTAGAGCAGATTTGTTTGTTTTTAATTAACTCTTCCTTCGTAACATTGTCTTTCCCATCTACCTGTTCTCCTGTCAGGTATGACTTGGATGCTTGTGACATCCAGGAAAAGTACCCAGACTTGTTCCAGGTCAACTTGGACATCGAGGTGGAACCCAGGGACAGACCCAGCACCAAGACACCTCCTTGGGAGGGCTTCCAAACCAAGGGCCTCAACCCCAAAATCCTTTTCTCCTCTCGTGATGAACAGCAGGAGATTCTCAGCAAATTTGGTAGGTGGCAGTCCTTTACAAAAGCCAGGCTCTTGGATTAGAAGTATTAGGGTTTGGTTTGATTTGCTGTGTATCTCAATCCATCAATCTATCAGTTCACTTACTGTATAAATCAGACACATTTCTGAGCATGTTTTTCAACACTTTTTCAAATTAATCTGTACATGTGAACCAAATATTAAACCTTTATCACTACAGGTAAGCCCGAGCTGCCTCGTCAGCCAGGTTCCTCAGCCTTTTATGACTCTGAGTCGCCCCAGCCGGCTCAGACTCCAGAAGGCTCAAATGCAACAGAACCAGAATCTCCTGTGAGCACCGATAGCAATGCCAACAACTTCTTCCAGACACTGGATTGGGAAGGTACTGTAGTTATAATATATAATGATAATATAACTGGCAAAATCATGTAGTTTCTGCTCTGTATAAGTTTAGATTTTTAGTAATTGTCCCTCTTTCTAAAAAAAGAAACGGGAATTCTCCCAGACAAACCATGAAATATACTCTGACCTCTTCATGTCCACCGCCCCTACTGATTAAGAAATAACATCAAATCCCTTAAAATGTCTAATTCTTTTGTAATTGTAGATGTGCGTGGCACTCCGAATGCTTCAGGCAGTCAAGGAGGGGGGTCCATGAATGACCAGGAGGACCTGAGTGATCAATCAGAAGGAGAGTCCTACTCTTATTCTGCTCCCAGTGGGGAGCCTCTGTCACGTGACACCAGCGAACCACTGTTTGATGCTGACTTCCAGGTAGGTAAAGTCCTGAATGGCTGATTGTATCATATTATGCCATCAGTACAGTATGACTTTCTTTATCTTGTGCGAGGTAGAGCCAAAATGCTTTATTTTCTCTTCCACTCATTGCTGTCTTTTCTTGGTGACCTTCATCTCCCCCCAGAGCTCCACTCCTGCAGCCCAGGAATCTCCAACCGGTGACACAGCTGACCTCTTGGGGTTGAACTCTGGCCCTCAAGATCCATCCATGTCTTCAGCCTCCTCTTCTGCTCCTAATCAAGGGGTCCAGGGAGGAATGAAAGCTGCATCCAGCAACAGTGACCTCCTCAATGACCTGTTTGCACCCCCTGCTGCTCAGACAGGAGCAGTGCAGGAAGACTTGTTCTTCAGTGGGCCGCCCAGTGGGGCGACACCAGACTCAAAACGTAAGAGATAAGACTTAATACGTGCTAGTTGCATTATTATAAAAATGCATTTGAATTAAGCTATTGACTCACTTTAGAGGTAGGTGATGTATGGTGGCAGCTTTCGTCACCAACCAACACACACAGTATACTACATCGAAACCTACAAATGGTCGTGAATGTGCTTCACTGTCAAAACTCCAGGGGCACCACAGTCTTACAGCTGCTCATGGCTGATAAGCTGGGTTAGCTCTGACTAACCGCAGCTGTATTCCTACAAAAGTGAGCAGTGGTCTGTCACTCTTGTCTATGTTATCTCCCACATCACACGCTTTGTGGCCATGAAGCCACCTCCCCTATAGTGCTGCATTTTGGTGTCACACTTTAATCCTCATTTTCTTTCTCCTTCGCTGTGTCTGTGTTGTAGCCATGGGTGACCTGTTTGATCCATTTGGGATTGGGTCTGGCTCTGGTGTTGGCTCCAGTGTGGGTTCGTCTCGGCAGGCCTCTGGACCGGACCTGTTTGGAGACTTGTTGGGTTCTGATAGTTCGGCCACCAGCGGGTTCAGTTCAGCTCACAGTAACCCCACTCCTGCTTCCAACACAAGCCTTTTCAACCTCAGTAAGTACATCAGCTACTGTGACATTTCTAGTTTAGTTTTTTTGTTTGTTTTTCTTTTCTACAGTGTGTGTGTCACTGTATTGATATTTGCTCCTAGCAATGGCTAATGGTAACATGCAAAAGAAGCATAACTAGTGTAACTTTGGATGTTTGTATCTTAACAGACAAGCTAGTGAATGATACCCCTAAGATGACATCATCAGCCAGCCAACCAGACCTGCTAGGTGGGTGGGACAGCTGGGCAGCTGGCAACACCACTAGCATGAACGCCACCACCAGCAAACCGAACTATACCAACACAGGTAGGTGGATGAACAATAAGTAAGGGTTTGCAGCTGATTGAACATTTACTAAGTTGTGTGAATTGTTGATTTTGTTGGCAATCTAACTTGCATATTGTTAATTTGTCTGTAGCTTCTGGTGTGTCATCTATGTCCAAGGCCAAGTCTCAGACCTTTGATCCTTTTGCTGACCTAGGAAACCTGGCATCCAATTTACCAGGTAAGAGGCTGGGTCAGATATGCAGCATGCCTGTAATGGTGCACTTATGCATGCTGCACAGAGAGAAACTTGACTTGTAATTATAAATGTATCTCAAATAACTAACTGTATCTAAATAACTAATATCATTCCTCGTGTTTTTTTGCAGGTTCATCTGCGCCTTCGTTTAGCACAAAGGCTCCTTCCTCCTCTGCTAAGCCTCAAGCTCAGCCCTGGCAATCTGGAAGACCCACTTCAGCCCAGAACAAATCTTGGATGGCCGCATCAGGATCTGGGTCCGCACCCAAAGCATCTTCAGCATCTCAGCCTGCAGGCGCACAGTCCACCAAACCCAACTACAACCTCAACTTCTCCAGTGTCATTGGTGGGAGAGAGGAGAGAGGAGTTCGTGGGCCTGGGTTTGGTAAGAGACTCTGAGTAGAGGGGAAAGGTTTCTTACCCGCGTTAGAGATAATTTTTCTGTTTTAATTTCCACAATTAACACTCAAGTATAACTCAAATGTTTTTTCTTAACGAAGGCCCCAAGCCAAAGGTAAAGGAGGATGACTTTGAGGACCTGCTGTCGACTCAGGGTTTTGCCTCCAGGCCTGATAGGAAGGGACCAAGGACCATTGCTGAAATGAGGAGACAGGAGATCACAAAAGACATCGATCCACTAAAACTACAGGTAACCAACTGAATGCACATGTGAAAGACAGGATACACACCAAAAAACGCACTATTAAAAACAAATTCTTCAGTGGATAAAATGCAAATATAATGCATTTACTTGTGACTAGATCATCACCAGTTCGATCTTATCAGAATAAATTTAGTGGGGAAAAGTGAAAGAGCAGCACTTCATTTCCCACCTGAGCCAGGTGGTTGTACTGGGCAGCTTCCAGGTGTTGATGTAACTGCAATTGTTAATAGAGTGTTCCTGAAAAAAACATAGCTCTTTGCAAAACTTCGGTGGATAAATATGGCTTAAAAAGTGCTGAGTAAATCACCTTGCCCACTGACTTATTCAGCAGATGATTTTACTCGAAAAAATGAAATTGTGAGCAAACCGATCGGTCCGTCTGGTTACTTACTGCTTAGATCAACACGATAAGGCACCTTTTGGCAGGTGATACCCAGGATGTGCCTCACAAAGTAGCCTATAAGTGCTGAACAATGTTTGCACTAAAGGTAGTAAAGGTTTGTTTTACTGTCGTGCTGCAGATCTTGGACTGGATTGAAGGGAAGGAGCGAAATATCCGAGCACTGTTGTCAACTCTGAATACTGTGCTGTGGGAGGGTGAAACCCGCTGGAAAGCTGTAGGCATGGCCGACCTGGTGACACCTGACCAGGTGAAGAAGTACTACAGGAAGGCTGTGCTGATTGTCCATCCAGATAAGGTACAGTATAACATGCTGCTTACGCATTTAGCCAGGTGCATTAATAAAACCTCACAGGACAGTTACAAGGCAAAATTGAATACTGTTTATTATAAAAGTTATTTTCAGCATGATTTAAAGGTATTTCAACTCTCATCTTTACTGTCCTCTATTAATTTGCATATGTATGGTCTCTCTTTCTCTGCAGGCAACAGGCAAGCCTTATGAACAATACGCTAAGATGATCTTCATGGAACTGAACGACGCCTGGTCAGAGTTCGAGAACCAGGGATCCAAAGCACTCTTCTAAAAGTCTGGTCAGGATCCCAGCTAGACCAGACCAGACATGGCTGGACTGGATTTGGCCTAACCAAATAAGGGTTAGACTGGGCCAGATTGGACAGGACTGAGCCCACATTGGGCCTTAGGGGGCGCAGAGCCTCTGAGAGGTGTCCTCTCTACCATTCCCTTCACTCCCTTCTTCCTTCTTTACTTTCTTCTGTTTCTACAGTCAAAGAAAAAGACAGTTCGACTCATGTCTGGCTGTGGTGAAAATTTCCTCACTGGTTCATAAAGAACCAGTTAAATAAACATTGTGATTAAATAAACATTAGTTCTTAAAACTCACTGCCTACCTGTACGACTGCCTGAGTGGTGCTGCAAACATCAGGAGGGAGGAATGGGTGACAATCACATGAAGAAGAGAAAAAGGAAAAGAAATCGGATAATACAAAGACATTTCAAATTACCGAGCTGATTATCATGACAAAAATATAAAATGACCCTACTCTAATGAAATGCTGGTAAATTTTGGCTGTGGCTGGTAAGTTTGTCATTTGTGCCTGGCACTTTTGCAAACAGCAATTAGTCATTTAGCTGACTGAAAAAAAAAAAATGAATATGGCTTTACAATTTCAGCATGCCAGCCAATATGGACCTTTACAAAACATTATTTCAATGTTTTTAAGCTTAGTTGCCTCAAAAAAATAAAAATTGCTGATGAGTCTCAGAACATACCAGCCAAATACCAATGAACAAGAAAAAAACTCTAATGCCTCTAATGCAGAAGCAGGATTTAAACCTCCCCAAGATTTTTGAAACAAGGTAGATCTGTTGATAATACCCATTGATACTTTGAAGTGCTACTGCTGCACCTTTTGGGTACAACACTTGGTTGGGTTTGCTCTTGAGCCATTTCCTCTCCAGAAGACTATTGCCTGCTGAACACTACTAGTGCTGCTTCTACCATCACAGTTACTGCTACATACACTCCTCAGATCGATGTTAAATCCTGCATCCTGAGCTTCTGACAAAGAAGCTGAACTTGTTTTGGAGCCCCATATAAATACAAGCGGGCAGTCTGTTGTTTTTGAAGTGCTCTTTTAATTCCACCCACTCAGGCTATACTGTGTAGCTAACTGCATGCTCTCCCACACCAAACCTCAAAACAACAGGGCGGAGGGGGGTAAGGTGTGTTTTTATTACAAACCAGGGTAGTCCAAGCGGGCGGAGGGGGGGGGGGGCTCTTTTGTTGAAGTGCTCTTTTTCTTGTAGCAGAAACATAAAGAGTCTACCTGCCTGATTGCGCTGAGTTGGCAGATTACATGCCTTCCCAGCGCTCACACTGCTGATTGCTTTTGAGCATCTCCCGTCATCGTCGTCATTATTAACCCCTCTCTTTGTCTCTGTAAGCCCCACCCACCCCCAGTGCCCTGGTTTAGTGGAAATCCACTTTTCCATCAGTGCATAGGAGGACATGAAAAAGTGAAGGAATGAAAAGAGAATATGGTGATTTATTCTGCTTGCTCTTGGTTTTACTGATTTTTTTGGGGGGTTTCATTCTGAGCTTTTGTCATCACTTCAGTGTAAATATAGAAATGTTATCATTCATCAAGTGGCTTTGTTAACATGGACAGATTGATTTGTTACTAAGCTTCATGCTTGACCGCGTGATTGGTAGTATGGGCGTATGTGTGTGCAAGTCAGTGTCTGTCTGTGTGTGTGTTTCTTTCTGAGGGACTTCATGCTTTTTTGTCTGCAATCCTGATCTTTTCTTTCTTAATTTAATTTTTTCAGCCTTGCACACACTGCTTCTGTTTTTGTGTTCTTGTCTTTTCAAAAATCTTCCCAACTTTTTTTGCTCTTTTTATTTCACATTTTACCTCATGGACCAATCAAATCACCTGTTTTCTTATTTATTATTATGTTTTTGAGGGAGGACTTTGGGTTATAATGACATGTATTCATGCATATTAATGGCACAAGATGAAAAATTTCAGATAATATATAAGTGGAATGTGCTGAGTGCAAGTTGGACAGTTGTTGGTTGATCACAGTGAGTCTCTTTGTTGCTGTTTTCATTCCAAAGCATCTTATTATTATTACGAATGTGCTTTTACAAATATATATCCTCTCTGTTGTTAAGCGTATGTGTTTATCATTTGTCTGTTTAGTCTGTTCTTTTGTTGTTACTTTTGTTTCTTTTGTTCCCTCTTAAGGCAGAACCCGAAGTTGTTGCTTCCGTTTTGCATTTTGACATTTTGTTAAAATTCCAACACGAGGGGCCAGTAAACCTAAGTAAGAAAAAAATAAAAAAATAAACTGATGCTTGAAATTTAGTTGAAACTCTCTTTGACAGTATGATCATAGTATAAAGACGGAGGATTGCAAAACCACACATTGACAGTGTTTACTGTACCAAATTACATCATACTAATATGAATGTAGATTTCAGTGCAAAGACAAATAATTAAAAAAAAACTTTTGAACTGCTTCATTGTCTTTATTTTGAAGATTCACAATGGCTTTACATTCACCACCTGCTACTTTTTCAGTGGTAGAAACCTCACAGCTAGCTTTAGAATTTATTCCACTTTAATCATCTTCATGTACCATTTTGTTTGTGACCATTAAGTGTTAATTATTTGTATAAATAGCAACTTTACTTCTAAATAGAGAGTATGGACAAGTGGACGCTTCCACCAATTAAGAGAAGATTTACTCTATGCAACAAGCCCAATTATATACCCCCGTCCCTTTAATGATTAGAAGTATCAAACATATACCTCACAATATTCTGAAAAAGAAAAGACTTTTATATGTTTCTGTTCCTGTTAAAATGAAGTTTTTTCTTGCCATTGTCGCCAAGCGCTTGCTCATGGTGGGAATTGTTGGGTCTCTGTAAATAGTATTATAAAAAAGTTCAGTATAGACCTGCTCTATGTAATGGGATTACTTTTATCCTGATTTGGCGCTATATAACTGAAATTGAATTACTGCAAACAGTATAATTTTTCACATTGTCAAAGCCTGTATGTTATGCACTTTTGTGGGTTTTTTTTCCTCTTAAGTTTTTGCCAGTTTATTCTTATTCCTGTAGGCCAGAACAAGGTTGCAGTTGTTAAACTAACCACACAACAAAGTATTTTAAGTTTAAGTTGCATCTTTGAAAGCTAACAAAACACTATTGCCAGTGCAGAACTGACCTAGAAAATGAAGCCAAAATATACAATATCTCTCCTCCTGTTTGTATTGTATTGTATGAGTGAAATAGTGCATAGAAAGTAAAACAAGTACTCCTTCATCACGATGAGTTACAGCTTTATTTCAAAGGTGGAGCCACATGACCAGATTACATTACATTTCCCCTCCAATGCACAGACTTTGAACACAAAACTGTAGCACATCATATGGTCTATACAAAATGAATTAAAAAAGGAGAATGTGAGAAAAAGGAAAAAGAAAGTCATCTCTCATCTCATCCTCTCAAACTCTGTCCAAGCTCCAGTGACCATAAAAACTATGTCTTAGCACTGGCACTTACGGAGGCAGACATGAGAAGTGGAAGATGAAATGAAGGCAAAGGGGGAAATTTGTAGACGTGTCTCTTTGAGAGTAAAAAGGGTCTGGTGCACAAAATCTGTTATTTCAAAACGTGAACAAAACAGAACATGTTGTCCCTCCCACCCTTATGAACACAGACTCAAGTACAAACTATAGCAACATTCATTGATGCCACAGATTTCACATGTACTGAGTGTGTGTAGCATGGAAAGAGCTGTTCTGGAGAGATGAAAACATGGCAAGAAATATCAGGCACTGCCATTTTTCTTGTTTTAGGAGTCTCCATCTCTCGAGCACTTCTGCTTCCACTGCTAATGCAAATTCACTGTACGTGCTTTTAGGGAGAAATACAAAAAAAAGTCACAATATGTTTGTTCCATTTATGCACACTTAATGACAACAGTGCCTTGAATGCAGCAGTTTGGGCATGTTGACATTTGGTTTTGACAGGAACAAGGGCCGGAAAGGCACTTCAAAGCGTGGATGTCCCTTCAATTTCCTGGTGGTTCTGTCGTAAGCCCTAAAAAATAAAAAATGTCAGCTGGTTGACTCCCTGTAAAGCTTTGAGTCCTCCAAATGACCAAAGGGGAATCTGAAAGAGACATAAGACGGGGGCCGAATTAGTGGCTGCTAGAAGTTGTGTAAACTGAGAGAAACTGGTCAGAGAGTGAAAAAAAACTGAATAACTTAGATTCAATCTATGTAATAAAAGACAGATTCAGTATTGTGAGAAACTTACAAAAACAAAAGGGTTTTTTCAAGCTGTGTGTTGTGTATCTAGCCCTCAATGGAGACCTCTGGAACAATGTGTCCATTGATTGATGCCTCCACTGACATCTCCACAGACTCCACAGTGAGCTGCATCTGACATGGCATGTCACAGATTTCTTTCTTAGGCTCTTCTGACAGCACATCCAGACATGTCTGCTTAGCAGCACTATCCTGAAAAGGAAAGGAAGCAGAGGAGGTTAGGAGACAGAGTAGATGGTCACCAGTACCTCAGAGAAGAAAGTGTCAAACTATAATTAAACAATGTCACACAATGAACCAGATAGTTACTGTCTGTTTATAATGATAAAAATCTGACGGTAACTCACAATCACAATTTCCTCTGCAGGGGCAAGACTGGGCTCAGGCACAGGCTCAGGCTCAGACTCGGGCTTAGGCTCGGGCTCAGCCTGAGGCTGGGGCTCAGGCTCAGGGATGGGCTCAGGCTCAGCCTGAGGCTCAGGGATGGGCTCAGGCTCAGTCTGAGGCTCAGGGATGGGCTCAGGCTCAGTCTGAGGCTCAGGAATGGGCTCAGGCTCAGGCTCAGGCTCAGGCTCAATGGGCGTAACATCCAAAGATTCTGATTGGGTGTTGAGGTTGTCACTTATTTCCACAATTTCCTAAATATTGCAAGCAGAGAAATGTCCCGCTTAAGATCAGCATAACATTTGTACAATGAACATGGATTATGTGCAATAAACATTCAAGAAGTGAAAAAGATTATCCTGGTCTTTGACAAAATTTATTAACAAAAATTACATTGAATTAACACTGAGTTACTTCTTTAACTAGAGAAGAATGCATCAGGCTTCGCTGTAACCTTCACACTGTTAAATGATACCTCGTCACACTGTGTTTCACCACAATATCAATTAGGAATGTGGTGTATGCTGAAGTAAGTACAATCATGTATAACAACAATAATAAAGACTACCACTAGATTAAATTCAAGCTGAATGATACTGAAATGCAATATTGCTTTTTACACATCGTACAGATGTACACAATGTAACGCAATGTAATGCTTGTTAACTGGAATAACTGCAGTGTGTAGTGACAAATTCCTCTTGTGTAGTTCTCACCGCCTGGACAGCAGCAGACTCAGCAATGGCGTCCTCCACCACTGAGGCAGATTCTGTGACAACAAAGTCATCGACCAGGCTGTCAGCATTGTCCTGGGTGGCGGGAGCCTTTGGAGCGACACAGAGAACAAGATGAGAAATGTTAAGATTGTCCACATATCAGCACACACATAGATTAGGTGAATGAGGGGAATTAATTACCATCATCCCAGGAGAAAATTAATAAAAGAGTATCAAATTAAATATGAATAGAAATAGCTCTCTAATGACATAATGTAGTTTGAAGATTTATTAATAGCATAATCCATAGACTTCTAATTTCAGGGTGACCTATATCTAGAATGCAATCTAACATGTGGGTTAAAATTGTTCAAGTTTAGGCTTTACCTCTATGACTTCAGGTACAGGGGCTTCTACCTCTTCTACCGGAGCCTCAGGGATGGTGACTGGCACCTGGTGAGACAACAGATCCTGTCAGGTCATTATTTAGCAGAAAACAGTCAGATGAGGCTTAAGTCAAATATCTACTTATGAAATTTTACTGTTTATACACAAGAAAACCTGTTAATGAAAAGCTGCTAAACAGTTAAGAAAGATGAGAAAAATCTCTGTCTTTCTTTGATATTCATGAAAGGATTTACAGCAACACTACTAAATGTTCAAGCCACATGCTGCACACAGCAAACAACAGATCATCAAACACACGAAAAATTTAAAAACTACACAAAAGTCACATCTATATGATTTTTGTGTTCTTGGAAGGGAATTAAAGAGTATTTTTTTATCAATGGTGCACCTCTGTCATCGTAACAGGCTCAGAAAGGACTTCAGGTGCCTCTTCTTCAGCCAACACTTCTTCTTCAGCCAACACTTCTACTTCAGCATCATCCTCTTCTGGGGCTGCAGGACTGACCACGGCTTCAGTCACCTGTTCTGGCTCAGGTACCTCTGTGACAGCTTCCTCCACTGGTTCCACCTCTGTTTCTGTAACCACCTCATCAGCAGCGGGTTCTGCTTCAGCACAAACCTGGTCACAGGTCTGTGCTTCTACCACTGGTTCTTCGGTGACTTCTGTGGCAGCCACTTCCACCTCAACCTCGACGGCTGGCTCTTCCTGTGCCAAGGTCTCAACCTCCACTTCAGTCTCTGGCTCACAGACATCATGTGTCTGCACATGCAAAACCAACACGGCACACATTAAGAAACCATGCAACATGCAACATGGGAACAAATACACAATGACTGATCCATATGAATTGTTGATCAACCAGGGGTCTTTCCTGGGCAAGCATATAATACAGACAAATGGCAAGAGTTTATACTAATACAACTATACTGTCAAACCATGCTCATTAAGAAGAAGAGTCTCACCTGTTCAGTCTCTGTTGTTATGATTGTAGTTTCTTCTGTCTGAATCTAGAGAATGAGAAATAAAAACACACTTAAGCAAATGAATACATTGATCAATAGATGGGTGGACAGATCCATCACACACAGCCTAAAGTAATCTTTAAATGATCAAATTTAACTGATCGTACTAAGCTGTGTTTCTCAGGACTGGACTGCAACTATTGATCGATAGATAGATAGATAGATAGATAGATAGATAGATAGATAGATAGATAGATAGATAGATAGATAGATAGATAGATAGATAGATAGATAGATAGATAGATAGATAAAATCCATGAAACTGAACATGACTCTGAGTTTCTTTTTTTCTCTCTGAAAACATTTGGAGTAGCTGAGCCAAGCTGTGATCTGAGAACTGTGTTATATAAGAGAAAGACCTGAGGCAGTGTGGTTGTTATTCGTAAGGTGTGAAGCAATATGTCACAGAAACTTTCCCAATGAGAGAGTTGTCTTTTGTCTAGTTAATGCTGCTATAAACTTATGAAACATGGAAGTGGAAACTGTGAGTTACTCTGGTTGTGTGCAGTCTTTTGCAAAACTGTTTGGGTGTGACATGAGCAAAACCAGCACACATACTGAAATGTTTTACCTCGAAGGCAGCTTGTTGTACTCAATGAATTTACTGTATTATTCTTTATGTAAGGGCTTAGCTTCAATGGCCACTAATCAATGAGACTGATTATTTCAGCCTGAAAGATGCTATACAAATGCAGCCCATTTACCATTTCTGTTGGTGTTCTGAAAGAAAACCAGCAAATCTCTAAAATACTAACAAGTAGTCTACTGTTGACCCCTCTTCAAGAATTTAGCAAGTTGTAGCAAAAATAAGCTCCTCAAAAATAAAAGCCGGTCTCACTTGAAAGGCAGCATGTTGACTTATGCTCCACTCATTCTCATTGACACGTGTAATCTGCCTCTGGCGTATACCACAAAGATATACTGCTGGAGCAAGATGAGGTTTGGAGGCCTGAAAAGGGGTTTTGTGTGTGTGTGTGTGTGTGTGTGTGTGTGTGTGTGTGTGTGTGTGTGTGTGTGTGTGTGTGTGTGTGTGTGTGAAAATGAAATGCAGGTTTGTTTTACCTCAGTCTCAGCAGGAGCCACCACTGGAGCCTCAGCTGGGGGTATGACCTATGAACGAAAAAGGGAGTTTATCCACCAGTCAGCAAAACAATCATACAGATATAAATCTATTGAATCTTATAAAATAGAGTGTAGATGGCAAAAATGTAATCTTACATACATTAACAAGCATTTACAGGAAATTAAAACTCTTTGCCTCGTGCCACGATTATGCTGTTTTTGTTTTTTCTTGTTAAAGGTCAGGCTTTGGGAGGTGCACACACACCGGTCCTAAAAATGTGCCCAAAGCAAAAATGATCTGCTCAACTGTTTGTCAGCCAAACTGTAGCTGTGATAGCCTCAAGCTGCTTTACTGTGAGAGTCTTAGCAGGTTTATTGTGTGCAAAAAAGATATGATCATAAATTTGCATTGATGGATTACAAACAACAAATGCAAATGATTGCTTATGTGAGTGTATTTATAGGTCAAGAAAGGAGGGAGGAACATCATACATCCTCAGAGTTTAACAACCAATTGCATAATGGGAGGCTGGTACACCCATTTCTCACCTAGTGTTTTACAATCCAGCTCAAATTTTGAAGACTTATTATATACAATTATTCACCTTATTCTTCATTATCTTCATTATCACGTCCTTACTCCAAACATCCACATAACCTAGATACATTCCAGCATTTGCTCTGTTAAATGTTAATGTTCTGTGTTTGGCATGAAAATGCCTAAATAATGGCAGAAGTCACTCTTATTTTTCTATAAGCCATAGCCATAGCTTTTGTAGCCTTTCCACTGATTTACTGGAACAGTTGGCAGTAAGCTAAATGGTGAATGGTGGCGGCACCAACTGCACATCCAACCGTGTTGAGCCATAGGAAGCAGCACATAAATATTGTAAATGTTCATAGTCCGGCAGTAAATTATTCATACTGTCTTGTACCAGCTGTCTTGAATGTAGGACAAATCTGGTGCATGAGGGCTGCTACTGTTAGTCAAGAATGGGCCACATGTCCATTTGCAAAATCACATTTTCTATCTACAGTAGTTAGAAGAGAGTGAAACTCTTACAGAATACAGTTTAAATGCTCGTGGTTGCACTCAAGTTTCGTGATCGCTTTCTCTGTACTGTGTTACTGTGCAGCAAGGAATCCTGTCTTCCTGGATTTTACCAACTTTTGAACAAAAGCCAAGTGGATAAAAAAAAACACGTATAGCCGAGATGGGTAAATATATACTCCAGATATATAGCCTTGGGTGGGGTGGGGGGAGGGTGGTATAGGGGCAGAGCAAAGAGGAGGGAAGGGAAGGAGGGAGGTGGACTATAGGCCTTCCTTTGCTTGACAGGAAAACACACATCCACACACACACACACACATAAAATATACACACCCCCTCCAGCCTCTCCCAGCACCAGAACACTGTGTACCAAACTGATCTGCACACAGATTATTCCTCACCAGTTATACAAATCATAATGCATAATTCCAACCAAATTGACACTTAAACACACACTAATTTTGGCGTTTTCAGAATCCCTGACAACCAATTAAGAGAAAACTACTTTTGCAATCGTGCAAGGTTTTTTTTGTCAAGATAACTAAGAATAGAAAACACAACAACAGCTTCTTGATCAGTCAATCTATTCTTGGTATAAAAGGAAAGTTTGCAAGGCAAACAGCAAAACTGACAACCTAAAAAGGAGCATTTTGACTGTTCTCTGTGCAAAAGTGTATGGTTCAGCTAACAAAGCCCCACAGTGTTCCTGAAAACAAACCCATAAAATTTGCCAGTAAATGTCTGGTGGGAGGGGGGCTGCATGTGCATGTGTACATGTGTGTGGAAGGAAGGCTGGACACTGAGGGGAGGAACGTTGGGCCTCACGTGCATTGCCACAAGCAGAGACGTTTTCCAACCAAGTCCGAAAACATTAAAAGAATCACTTCACACATCTTTGCTGGCCACTTTTTTTCTCTCTCTGGCTATGATGTCAAATGTGATAGAGGAAAATATGCTGACTAATCATTGGAAAGCATGCTGTAATTAGCATTTTTATTAAACTGAAAGCAAATACCCCATGTCATCCCTTCACTAGATATTTCTCACATACTTTAAAACAGTTGTGACAGCTGTCTGTAAGCTCCTCTTCATTGCCCTAAATACCAAAGGCTAAACTACACAACTACACACATGCACAGACACACAACTCAATCACACCTTCCCCAGTCCCGTCTCTTCCAAATGATAAAAGGGGACAGCACGTGCACACGAGCTCATGGTGGCTAAAAGGTTGTCATATTACAGTAGGAGAAGAGAGGAGGGGGAGGATTGAAGAAGGGAGAAGGAGAGGGGGGCAGGCAGAGGAGGGGGAGAGGAGAGGAGAAGAACAAGTGGTGATGATGAGGAAGAATTAATTTACGAGGGAAGGGGGGATGAGGGACCGAAGGGGGAAGGAGTGGATGGTTACAGGAGCACAGAGGGAGCAAGCTGGTACAAAATGTTCAGCCTTGAAAGAAGCCACACCCACCATCACTTCAGGCTACAGAAAAATGAAACACACTCAGCAGATCTGGGTGGATTGGATGGTGGGTTTACACTCACCTGAGTCTCCGTAGTGACACCCAGAAGCGAAGGGGCCACCTCCTTTTTGTTCCAAAGCCAACTGAATACAAGCCCCATTTATACCTGTTCTGATCCTACCACCTATCTCAAGTGATGTCCAACTCTAGCCTGAAGTGGTGCCACCGGGCAAACACTTTATTACAAGACTGTGGCCGCAAGAATATAAGCTGTCTGTCAGCAACTTTTAATGAAGTCAAAACTGAGAAAAGCAAAACGTTACTTGCACACTTTTTTAACCTGCTACTGTATGTGTGTGCATTTCCATCCAGCACTGACTACTTTTCAGTTTTGCAAAAGTGCATGAGGGTCTACGCGCATTTGTGAGCGTCTGAGCTAGATCTGACACATCTGCAAGCAGTGAAGGTCGGAGCAATGAAGAAGGAAGGCAAGAGGGGAGGAAAAAGGCGAGATGGGTTGTGTGGTGGGAGGGAAAGAGGGAGGTAGGGACAGTGAGTGGGGTGGGCTGCCACAACTATACAATGAAGGGCAGTCCATAACCTATACAAACCTCTTATTAGTCCTCCTCAGGGGGTAGGGCATAACACTTAGGGGTTAGAGGGTACAATCAAAACTTCTAGTCTAACATATATGTGAACTGGATAGAATGAGACATGGATTACACCCGTCCTTGGGGAAGCATCGTGCACTGGCATGCACGCTAACACACACGTGAGCATGTTCATGTGCACCATATGTGGTCATAGCTCAGTTACTGGGAGCAAAGACTACACATTTAGTGTGTGTGAGTTTAGGCACACAGATACATGTATATGTGGTGTGCAGCTTGTGTGCCTGCAGTCTACTGGCTCAAATAGGACATTCTGTTCCCAAACGTGTACATAATGGCTACATGACACACCAGAGAGAAATGTGTCATTTTTCAACTTGCAATGAAATTGTACAGAGTTGGAAGGCAAAAACATTTCTTTAGTCATAACTTTGCAAAGCAAATAGCCAAAAGCAATACAGTTATTTAAATACTACAAGCAGAAAGCGTTTTCATCCCATTCACTAACTTCATCAATGACATAGATCACTAAAATAGTTTATTAACCTACCAACCTACTCTTACAATACAATAATCAAATGAAAAACACTTGAGTCCAACACCTTGGTAATAACTGCATATATTTCAAGAGCAAACTCTCCATTTGTCTTATTCTATCAGCCTCTTCAAAAATAAAATTTCAACATGCTTAGCAACACAGACATTAAATGATAATGTATAATGATTGAGTCTTCCACTGGATCTCTCTCCTACTTTTCACCTCTGTACCAAATGGAACATGTTGTTCCTTCTGCCTCCCACCCCCACCAATTCCACCTCCCTTCTTGCATAAGGACTCAGCCACAGCACATACCATTTGACCATATAGTATCTAAACCGGTCGTTCACAAAACCCAAATTTACATTGATATGTATATACATCTATATACAGAAACAGCCTGTGAAAACTGTTTCTTTCCTGCAAACTATATACAAAATGGAAAATTACTAAAGATCTATCTAACCTTGCCAAAAAAAATACTACTCCCTGGTAACTGCATGTAGGTTCACACCAGAGGACCTACAGAGGAACCTGAAAATATTCATTCCATAAGTAGTTCATAAACCTAAATATATGCATGATATGTTAATTTTCTAGAAGATTAAAGATAACATTAATAATCCTTACCTCAGTTAATGGTTCTGTTTCGGGAATGATAGGTTCAGCCTCCTGTACTATCTCAGCTTCAACTACAATGGGCTCTGCTGGCAGAGTCTCAATGACTGGTGCTTCTTCAGTGACCGGGACTGGGACTTCAACCTCGACTTCTGCTGGAGTCTGTTCCAACACCACAGCTTCAGGTTCTGGTGCCTTTACCTCAACTGGGACGGGCTCTGCAACAGGTTCTTTCACAACTGGTTTTATTTCTACTTTGGGGGTCTCTACAATGGGGACAACAATCGGAGTAGCCTCTGGGATCTTTTCTGGAGCTGGCGCTCGAGTTTTAGTCGCTTTCTTTGGGGTTGCTGCAGGGGGCGCACTCACTGCAATTGCAGGGCTCGCTTTGACTAGTGGGTTGGCTGCATGCTGTTCTTCGAGGGCTCTCCTCTGGGCCTGCTGCAAGGAGGAAAATACACAAAAACATCTGGGTTAATGATCATTGTTTCGTTAATACAGTGAGAGCCACTCATTCTGCTGCAGGAAATGATATTAGTTCCATGAAATTAGTTTACCCTCCTCAGTAAGTTTAGTGTGGCATAAATAACTGACACTTATGTAAAGTAAACTGCTAAAGAATGAAGGTGGAATACAAGGGAAAAAATGTAAATAGGAGTTTTGGGGATCTGAATGCTACTGATGCCCCCATTGTGTCCAGATATTGATGTTGTTGTCAGTCTGGGGTTTGTTCTAACACATTTCACTCTGCAGGAATACCGGGCATGCCATCCCACCTAGATCTGACATGTTTTTCAGCTCTGGACAATACCCCCTCAGGCTTTAATGGAGGTTTTAGGAGCACAGACCACTGGTGGAGGGGGCAAAGCTAGTTAGATAATGGGAGCTAATTAGTTGAATCAGAGCAGTCCTGACAGGTCTGGTGAAGCGGGAATGGAAACCGTGCGAGTCAGCAGCATTGCTGGGTGCCCTGCGGGCCAGACAGTGGGCCTAATCACATCATAATCAGGTTATAATCAGGTTACAATCACTCCCTGAAAATGCTTTTGTTAGACCGACAGCCAGTTCGGCATTCGCAGTGCTAGACCAATGCTGTAAGCCAACGAGGCGGGTGTGTAAGTCCATGTGTCTATGCTTGTCCATCTAGCCACTGTCAAAACAACCCCTCCCTCATCATTGCTCACAAATAGCCTTCTGTCTAGAAAGCCAAACTTCACTAAAACAGAGTAATATATATATATATATACATATATATAAAAATTTAAATTAACTGAAGTTGTTAATTGTGTTCCTTGTGTTGTATTAAGGAGGCCTAGACAGCCTTGGCTTGGAGAGAAACTCTTTTTATCAAAGTGTTGATACAGAAAGGCATGTGTGGCCAAGGAGGAGCACTCAGCTTGACTTCTTCAAGTGTCCTGCAGCTCCGTCCCTTCCTGTGCCCTGATATCTCTGAGAGAACTGGTGATAACATCAAGCTCTAAGTAACTTTAGGGGGCATTTTTATCTTAGTTTCACTGGCAGATGCAGAGAGGCGCAGAGAGATTGTGCAGACTCCAATCTGGCAAAAATAAGGCAAGACATTCCTTCGGTCAACACACTCCCAAATACAGTTGTGTGGCGTTGAGAGTCGAGGACTGGCCAGCCAGCCAGAGGCTTAAGGAGGAGGGGGGTGATGTGGGTGGATGAGGAAGAATGCCACAAACTCCATACTGAGAAGTCTGCCCAGGGCTGGAGGACTGGGCTTCAAGTTAGCCTTTAGTGGTGAAGCAAGTGATCATTTTAAAGTTGAAATTAGATAATGGAGCTGCATTGAAAAAATAATTCTGATTACAAAATAACAGAAAACAGTGTTTGGTGTTGGAGTTCATCTCTGCACTCTGGGAAACTGGAGCTTCTGTGTTACTTTCTCACATATTATAGACCCCTCCCAATATCTGCCACACCCACTTCTTCTCTTTGGGCACTGAATGTTCAGAAATAAAACTTCTCTCCAGTTACCTAAGAGAAGTGGAGCAGGAGTCAAATATGCCAATCATCATGTAATTGATGCTGCTGCTGCTTCAGCACATCGAGCTATTGAGAAGCTGGTCTCGAAACCTCGAATCTCCATTCCAGCATTTAACCATTTTATGCAGAGCGCACGTGGAGTTAAGCCAAGATTTGCCTCGTGTACATAAAAGAAGAGACAGGTATACGTTCACGTGTCGTGTTACTAAAATTGTATGATTCAAATAGCATCTATTTTTGGTTAATTTTCGGTACAACCTTCCATCTTTGCGGGGTTTTACGCACGATGCTTGGAGCGCTCCTCGGAGTTGAGTGCGTCACAAGAACAGACGCGTGAATGTGTGCAGAAAATAATGAATTAATTTGATGATAGGTGCAAAACAAGTTATTTGCATCAAATTGTGCCGTACTACGAGCAGCATTTGATTTTAAGTACCAACAATCGCTAAGAGTTAAGGGGAAAAAATAGGTTTTGTCTTTTGGAAAAAGTTTAGAGACGCACTGAGTTTAAACAACCACTACCATCACAAAAAAAAGTCATTTCCTCAACTTTGTCCAAGAGAAGGAAATGGTGACTGACTGGAGATCACATTCTAATGAAGGTAAAGCTACTTTGGAAGATGATTATCGTGCGAGAATAAAAAACGAGTGTAGAAAAAAAAAAAAGTGCGCCTGCTGCCACCACTTACCACCCTCCTCATGCGACGCTTGTTCTTCTTCCTCTTGCTGGGCATTTTGGTGTGTGCTGGTACGAACGAGACGGGCCGAAGAAATGAAAAGGGAGAGCAGGGAGGCGAAGAGAGCAAACTGGATCTTTATAGAGCCCCCGGTCTTTTTGTTACCTTTGAACCGAACCTATAGGAGCACTGGGATGAAAGATGGGGGGCGTGGTGGAGAGACAGACACACATACACATCCATCCTCCCCCTTCACCTAACACACATGCACGTGCACGACAGCTCAGTGAGAAGATTGTATCAGGGTTGAGCTACCTATTGGCTGGATGGTGGGTTTATGTTATGCAACCACTCCATCAAAGCAGAGAGAGAGAAAGAGAGAGAGTACCACACCCCCTTTTCTGGATCAGCTGGAAATACTTGTGGACTGAAGCACATGGCGACAACTTTGCAAACGCACTAAAATATTTTTTTGCAACATACAGAACATAATGCATGCTACCATTCAATTCAAACCATGAAAGTGTGCGCACAAACAGCCAGTCTTGCCTACAAAACAGTGTGTGCCTCTGTCAACTAGTTTGAATTCATTAAAATCATGAAGCCAGAGAATTGTTTTCATTGTGTGTTTGTGTGTGTGTGTGTGTGTGTGTGTGTGTGTGTGTCATCAAGGGAATAAAGGGAATGAAAACATGCACACATGTTTACCCTCCCTCCCCACCTCACCCTGTACTGCATCTGTTGTGAGCACCCATTGTCTTCGACTCCTTGGGTACAGCCACGATCATGCATAATCCCAGAAGAGAGGATGCATTATTGTGTCATTTATTGTCCTACTTGTGTATGGAAACACTGAACTTTCATAAGCATGTTTCTATACTTAGGTTGTGCAGTGAAGGGTTAGGATAGTATTTTTTGGGAGGGGTTTTAGTGTTTAGCTGGTTCTGTTATATGCAAACTGAGCTGAGATTATAGAGCATGGCAGTTGCCCCTGAAGGCTTACAGCTTGATTTACTCCTCAGCAGTGTGACTGTAGATGGATTACATGCATACAGTGTCACTAGCACGTCCACTTGCATGTTGAGCTGGTGATCTTTCCATTCCAGTCACTGTTGCTCAAGAAGTGTCACGTTGGGCATACATGAGTTTAAGTTTTTCTATTTATGGCAGCTAAATAGAATTTTCTTTTAAAAATATGAAGTTATTTGAAAATGAAAACTCCAGCATAACATACAGCTGCTGCTGGAACTGAACCACTATCACCATGACCTTTCATTTACTCATCACTGTAAGTTACCAGAGAGCAAATCTTGAAATAATGTAAAAGTTTAACTCTGGCTGCTTTACAGGCAGCCCTGTAGAAAGAGTTGAAGAGCAACAAAGATGAAATATGTTCACTTAAATCAGATCCTCTAAACAGCTGTACTTGTAGGGCATGACTCATGACTTGTAGCTGTACTTCGTGAGCTCGATGCTAATATTTTCACATGCT
The DNA here is from genome assembly GCA_946959425.1 of Argyrosomus regius. Taxonomy (NCBI): domain Eukaryota; kingdom Metazoa; phylum Chordata; class Actinopteri; family Sciaenidae; genus Argyrosomus; species Argyrosomus regius. The sequence goes on from OX336890.1 coordinate 15,697,726, forward strand.
TACAGTTATCATGCTATGTTAAATTAAAGTGTTGGACAAGTGGGAAATTGTGACCTGTTTTTGACTGGAGCATGACAGTGTCTAAAATAGTTCATATTCTTCTTCCCTGTTTGTCTCTTTTTTTTTTGGTAGCATGCAGGACATACTGAAAAAGCTACCATGCTACATTTAATTTATTATTCTAAAGAGAAAATCAACATAAATACACTCAAGTGCCAGACTAGTGGAAATATTGGTCAGAAGAAGTTCATTCCTTTTGTGTGTGTGAGCGATTTAAGGTTTATTTGTACAGTATGTGTCTGTGTTTGAGGATGCTTCAATTACAGAATAACAGTCACTTTGTATCGCTGACACACAGTCAGAGGCCACATATTCTAAATGTCTCTGTCTATTTCATTTACAGTCTGAATTTTGCAGTCGTATGCAGATTTTACATAACAAATGTTATCACATACTTGCTCAGTTGCTGCTGAGATGTGATTCTGTCCAAGAGTAATTATCAAAAAACTGTGAACAGCTAGTGCTGTGTGATGTAAAGCATTAATCTTATTAGCTTGTGTTATATTCAAATTGGCTCAGGTGTGGACCAATGATACTTTAACAAGGGTATTTGTCATACTATCTTTCTTTGATATGACTTCCAAACAGCAGAACAACCAGTTTACTCAATCAGACAGGACTACTTCCTGAGGACAAAATTTGTCACACTTGGGTTCACAGGAATTTAAATGGTCATTGTGTAGGATTTAGTGTCAGCAGTAATTCTATGGCAACAAAAACACAATTTTTATTTTTAGAACATATATCTATGTTATGTTCACCTATTTTATTCAATTTCTACCATATTCTGTAAATAGAGCCCACTAAACCTTATACACAAGACCTTTAAGTTTTACTATTTGTGGCCTCTAAGAATTATCTTTATAAACTTTGAAAAAAAAGCAGTAACTTACTGTAACAAGGAAGACAGATATCATTCTAACTTCCTCATCACATCAGACTTAGTTGTTGGCAGTGAACACAGAACATGAAGTGATCATCATATGCATCAAGTATTCGAACTATCTACATTACTGTTTTGCATTGTATGTAGCTTCACACCTTCACCACCCCACCCATTTATGGCTCAGCAGTGTGGAATTTCTTGATTGGCCAGTGATCTTCTGATTTAATTGATTGGGTCTGTGCAAAAGTGATTTTAATACTGAAATGAGAGAGTTAGATATCCCATTTATCATTTATTTCTGAGTTAGGATCCTGTCCTGGCTGCTTAAACACATTCAGGAATATCTCAACACATTATTACTGTAACTATTTTATTTTTTTAAAATATTTTAGTTTTATAACTCTGTTAAGAGTTTTTCTATAGTATATTTTAAAAAGGTTTTATTGAGCTAAAGCTCCCCACCTCTCGCCCAAAGTCAGCTGGGATAGGCTCCAGCCCCACCATGACCCTGATGAGGATACGCAGTTACAGATAATGGATGGATGAACTAAAGTTCAAACAGGTATATTTTTACAGTGCTAGGTTCAGTTCCAACTTCAAGACTTGGTTTATCTGTTAATTAGCCTTTCTATACTTTGAGCATAGTGTACTTTTAAATGTGTCCTTACAGAACAGTGTGGGTTAAGCAGGTTTGTCAGGTCATATAGCTGAAGGGTTAATAGTGCTGCCAATTCACACAAATGTATCACAGGAAAAAGTTTAAAGTTTACTACAGTTTACTCTCAGACAGCGACCCTAATTATGAATACAAAGAAAGTGGTGTCACTGTAGTGAAACTGAGCTGATTGTGTTTAGAAATGTGGTCCACTGGTGCCAGAATCAAACACTATTAAGGATCCAATCTTATCTTATCTGGGGTGACGGAGACCTGGCAATTGACACACCTTCCCTCTCCCTCTTGCCTGCAGCTTGTTGCTTTGATTTCACTAGTAAAAAAGAAAAACAAGGCACACCCAGCTTGCATAGATGTACATGCATACATTGTTTACAAAGCAAACATTGTAGTAATGCCTAACACAAGTCTGACCCCATCTCTTCCATACAATGATGTGGACAGTCAGGTCCTGGAGAATGGGGTTTGAATAACACATGGAATTTGCCTGCATTCCCTTAGATGTTAGACAGGTTGGTGTGAATCGTTGCACAACACGGTCTGTTCACTTGTGAGTGTGAAAAATGCATCTAGACATGAATAATTATAACTATAACTATAAAACAATAGCTGATGGAATAAAAAATGCATATTAAAATTCTTTTAATACGTTTAATATAGTTTTTCCATAAATGTGTGTGTCCACTTTGGGTTAGTATCCAAAAGGAATAACCCTGAGGCCTCTCAGTGTTTTTCCCGAAGACTGCAGGCAACACACACATCAGCTGGTCAGAGGAGAATCAACATCTTTAAATAGATGTATGATGTTTACCTGCTGAACTGGGTTATCACTCACACACATACTGGAATGTTGTTAGTCAACAAACACCAGCTCCATAGTTACCACCCCTGTCCCAGCAATGCAATCACAAGACAAACACTGCTTAAACAATTAGTTTTATGTTTGGGGGCTTATTTCACAGAAACACACAGGTTGATATTTTAGTTCAAATGGTATTTTTTCTAAATGACATATTTAAAAAGATGCTTTGGGAACAATCTGGGAAAAGAGTGCCTCTGTGTTTTTACTCACCAGTGATACAGATGGTCAATTTTATTTGGCTTCCTCACTAATATTTAGTTTCTGTTTATTTACATCCTCAAATATTATTTTTGGAGAGGACTTCATAGTGCCTCAAAGCACTGTCAGATTAAGTAAATAAAATTAGCAATCCTGTAAGCAAGCAAACAAGTACTTTAGGAGGAAGTAGAGACATTAACTTCACTACTTCAAGTTATTTCCATGTGTGGAATTTCATTATGCCAAAGATAAGTAGGCATACTGTAAGTATTAAAACAATTTCCCCTCTGTAAAGCTCTCTAAATCTGTTGTGAGGATATTAAGGAAGTTGGACAGTGAAGCTGTGCGTGCTTGGACTGTGGAGACTTAAAGGTTTTCAGCAGTGTTGTAGTCAAGATCATTTAAACTGAGGCAAAGTCATGAACAAGACCAGAGTGTGTTGAGTTTGAGACAAGACCAAGACTAGACAGTATACAGTGTAGACAGTGTACAGTGTAGACAGTGTACTTAAGTAGCTGTTTTGCAGAACTCTTTGTGGTTTAGGTATAGCCAAACTTTATTAAAGAAGATTTGACTGACATTTCCTCCAAGACAGCCACACCTTCTCCTCCTCTCATGTGTGATTACACCTAATCACTGTCATGGTGTTAATAAATAAATAACCCTGCAGTTGTGGTGTTGACCAGTCTTTAGATACAATCCAGTGTCCTCTTTGTGTGAGATCGAAACAATGGGAACAATGGGTGTTCTCCACCTGTAAAAAGTGGTCTTGAGACTGTTCTGGAGACCAAGACTAGCAAGTACCAAGTACTACTACAACAACTGGTTTTCAGGGTTCTTACCAACGGTCTGGATGAGCAGTAGACAGAGGCTGTGAGGTCCTACAACAGCTTCTGTGAGGACTGCTGTATACCAACATGCACCAGGGTGAGTTAATAATAACAATGACAAACCCTAAGCTCAGACAGCTAGGGTTGGGAAGGGAAGCGTTCTGGAGAGGGGGCAGGGACAGGATAACCAACTACAAACCTAAAACCCTCTGCCCACGCCTGGCAATTTGATCAAACTCTACTGTCAAATTTGAAAGACACAGTCCCTGACTCTGACCAGACTCTGTCTGTCCTTTAACCTTCAAGCACTGTGCTGACCAACAGGTTTGTAGACGATGCCATCAGCATAACCCACTTCATCCCCCAGCACCTGGACTCTTCAGGAACCTACGCCAGGATCCTGTTTGTGGACTTTAACACCATCACTCCAGTTCTGCTGCATGGCAAGCTTTCCACCAGCAGGTGGATCACAGTCTTCCTGTCTGACAAGAGGCAGCGCATGGAGCTGGGGAAACACATGTCAGAGACCGGTTCCCCTCCAAGCTGTGTCCTTGCTGCTCTACTTAACTCCAAGAGCTGCACCTCCAGTCATTAATCCATCAACCTCCTGTACTATTCGGATGAAAGCACCCTCATCGGACTCTCTGGCTGTGTCTATGTACAAACCATCTTGGTGATAAACCAATTTCTGATGAAAGATGATATCCCTTGAGCTCAAACCCCTGACCTCACTCCCTCTAGAGCCACCAACTCCCACCAATTCTTGTGACCCCTGACTTTCCTGAATACCACCAACCAGCAGCCCACCCACACACACAGACAGACATGATGTGTGCACAAGATCATATGCATATACACACTGTATAATCCGAAAGGTGCCACTGATTTTTCCTGGGACTTTGCACAGCTGAGGACACATACTGACTAACAAACTAGCACACAAGCACAAGCACAGACAGTGTGTTAATGCAGAGTCACAGTGGTGATGAAGTCCAGACAAAGATAGCAGTGCAGGGAAATACTCACTGAGAGTGTCATTAGATAGTGTAATGCCAGGGACTATCCAGTGTGTATTCATATCACAAAGCAGCAGGGGAGCAGGATAAGGGGAGGGGGGATAAAGGGAGGAAGGTAAGGAGAGAGATGGGTCATCCTGGTAATAAAAGCAACTGTTCTCAGGCATCATTCAGCAGACAACAGACTTACATACACAAACACTTTCTCTTTGCATTCCTTTAGCAGCTCTTGCTCTCACACTCTTTTCTTTGACCGACATGCACAGACGTAAAAGCATCCCATCCATTCCTTTTTATATTATCTGTGCTTGTCTCTGTCTGTGCAGCCCTCAGGGGTTTTCTCCCTCTAAATCTATTCCAGGATCCCACATGTCTCTTCCAGTAAGACGAGCAGTATTCAAACTCAAACTCATCAGAGTTCAGGCTATCTTCTTTGTTTTCTTAATAAAGCAATTTACAAAACCTTTCATCCACACTTGAGCTTAACTGGTTTCCCTCTGTTTGTTTCGAGCTCTGTTGGCTTGTTCATCTGTTTGCCAGCAGGATTTCTTAAACACTAATGAACAGATTTCTTTGTAGTTTAGTGGACACACTGACCTCTTAAACTGCCCACATGTGGGTCATTAATACAAGGGCAAATAGGTCATGCATTATTCAAACCCACAGAAGAATATTTGAAATTGTATTCCAGAACACAGAGAGTTTGACCAAAGCAAATCCTGCGAAGAGAAATATAAATGTGTAAATTATGAACAGAATGTGTGCATTTCCCGTTATTGTAATCCATAGCAATAGTCTCTTGAATCCTTCAATACTTAACAACTGTATTGTGACAACACACTTTGGAGATTTGGCTTCTTCACCCGGGCACACATAGCATGAATGAACCAAATTCAGAACCTTGGAAAGGAAAGAAAAAAACAATTACTATTTTGGGCAGTGTTCAGAGGTACACAGGGTCAACATATGTCCTGTAAGCGTAGAGACTGAAGTAAATTCTTACATTATTATAATTTTTACAGGGCCGACAGAGTGAATATGACACACAACGAGAGTGCAACACAGAGTGAGAGGGAGTGGAGTAAATTAGTATAAACAGAGCCAGAGAGAGAAGGGGGAAGACAGAGGAACAAAAGCACAATGTGTAACAGTAGAAGAGGAGCAGGAGGTTTTGATTTCAGGGGCTATTGGTCTGAATACTTTCTGGTGTGAAAGGTGCCACGCAGATGTCCCCCTTCATGCATTTATCCTATTTTTACTACTTCATAGTGATATCTTTTATTGTTTTTAATTTGAATAGATTTCAGAATACAAATGTGTGGAGACAAGATCCAGCTTTGAACTAACTTACACTTTTTTTTATTCTGTTTTCAAAGTATCTAAGTAGCAAATTACCATAAAAGACTCTGGAAGTAACTTTAATACATTAATTATGACCACAGCAGAACTAGTTTTCAGATTTGGTTGAATGGTTGGTTGAATGAACTAACCGTGTCTGAAATGTTAATACATTTCATGATACATTTGGTGTAATAAACTGAGATTGACTCCCTTTTGATTGAAATTCACCAAAGTTGCAACTTACTGGACCACAAGATGGTACTAATGAGAAAGCAAGTGAGGACACGTAGACACATTTGTAGAGATCAAACAACATGCAATTTATTCAGAAAGATGGCAAAAACAGTCAGAAATGACGAAGCAAATTAAAAATAAATGTTTTACAAACAGGTGAGTGATTACCAGCTCTGCTGATTCAAATGAGCTTTGTACTTCCTCCACTCCTTTAAACTTATATTACTTACTTGCGCCATCAACTTTGTGAATCATACTTTCCCACCAATAACCTTTGGCACATTACTAAAGTCAATACTTTTTTGGTAACAGAGTACCAAATCTAAATTTACCAAATTGAATCTCCATATAAGGGCTGTTTGTCCTGTGTATATGTGCCAGACTACTGAAATAACCAAGCTTTTAAATGACTCATAGACAAATAGTGGAACCCGTAATCATCCCTTCGGTGGACATATTTTTACTTTTAACACATATGACAACATGTTCAGATAGCTATTGACTGATGTCAATCTTAGACTGGCTGGGAAAGTGCATTTTGGGAAAATGTTCTTTCCTTTTTTAAAATCGACTTTTGAGTTGCCTTTGAGCACAAACTGCCTACAAATAATAATAATAAATAAAGATAAGGACATGTGCCTCTGTCTACACACTTGTACTGCCCTCTAGTGTTTCATTTGTAATATAAAACATACTCCACAGAAACAACAGACTATTCTAGAAGTATTTCCTTCCCAAAAAATAAAATTATACTGTATGTGTTTGTCTGTATGTGAAAATGAACAAGAGGGACGAAGAGATGAAAATCTATTGAGAAAAAACAGAGGTCAGTGTGTATTAGCAGACCACAGCAAAGGTTTTCCATTTATGGGTTACTGCTGGGTTTCTTCTGTGGAAGCCCTGCAGAAAACACACCTCTTCATAATTTGATTTAGGATGTTGAGACCCATTGTGCTTCACTCACTCACAGAGTTTAGTATCATGAATCAGGAGCAGTCATAAAATTACACTCTAAAACGTGCACAAGAACAAAGATATTCTGGGATTATAATACACACATCCACATACATATACCCCCTGCAGTGTGTAAGTGATAGCACAGCTCAGTAAAGATATGTATAAGAGGAGAGGAGTGACAGGCAGACGACACCACATCCAGCTGCCTTAAAACAGAGAGAATTCACATGTTCAAGCCCTCTTGTATATAGTATTACAGATCATGTGTGGACGTCTAGGACACATGTTTAGGACCATGTGTGGCTACATGTCAGCCTGTCTACACAGTGTTTGTCACTGTAGTCATCCTACTATGTACTCGTTTGCTGAACCCCTGCTGTATTTTTGCTCTGTCCACAAGTGGAACATGCCAGAAATAGAAGATCGAAGTTATGAATGGATTTCCAAAGTTAGATGCTAATCATTTTTAGCAAGAAGATTTAGATAGAAGAAGTTTAAAAATGTAGGTTAAAAAAAATGTAAGCGTGTAAGTGTACCTCTGACCTTTTAGCAGACATACTTATGACTTGCTATTCTTTGTGTGCTATTCTTATAGCAGTGTTCTTGTAATTGTATGCTCATAATGGTTTCCTAAACCTCATTTATTCTTACTCTGTTGAATAAATCAAAGACAATATTGGAGTAACTTTCTTTATTTATTCATCTCTCACTGGAGTTTCCTCCACAATGTGCACATCATCAATATCTGATAATATCATCAATATCTTATGTGTACATAACATCAACATCTTATGCATACAAAGGAATCTGGTATAAAATCCACAGACATGAAGGTAAATTCCTATATTTAGTCTATCTTTTTAATTTAGAATGGCAGAATTTGGATGTTATTACAGAAATGTCTTTGGAGTGTTTTGTTGTTTTATTCAGAGATCTGTCAGTAGACCAGCTACTATATATACCATAAACATTTTGCCCTGAGATTTAAACAATTCATTTGTGCTATTTGCTTATTTACACATTTATTTTACAGTATTGCCATTTTTTAATCAAAGCTTTAAATAAACGTCCCCAGAGATCTCACAAAAAGCTGTGGTCTTGGTTTCAGAGCAGGCTGGTTCAACGGTAGTTTCTCATCAGTACTTTATATATTTGCATCATTTGGGAGACTGTAGAAAAACATATAATCCAATTTCACGTTATGACTCCTAACATACAATTAGGCAACACAATCATATTAAAATCTACAGAAAACTTCCATCAAATTTGATTACCTGAGAACAAGGTTTTACTTTGGATCGTCAAATCTTTCTGAACGTTTCTTGATTTGAATGCAACATGAATACATCATTCAGTCACTGAAAACAATTGCTACATGTAAAATCATGTTTTCACATACCTCGTGTCTCTGCTTTTGTCTCAAGGCTGCTACTTAATTCAGTATTCTATATTGGATTACATATTGCACATAATTATAAAATACAATTAATATATAAATAAACAGTATTTATCAGGCTGCTGTGCCATCATCAACATTTACTAATCTGGAACCCTGAACCTACCTTTGCAGCTTATCCACATATATAATGTACCAGGTTTTGTGAAGATACAATAAATTGGAGAAAAAACATTAAATGGAAAATCTGCGCTGGCACTAATACAAAAATTGCAACCACTCCTCATGATTCAGGAGACAAAACAAAGTGCTCTATAAATGGCCACATGGTGGCACCATTAGATTTACATTCAGGCGTGGATTTATAATTAATTTCATGCCTTTTAAAGTGGATATCCTGCTGATGATGAGCCACACGTGCAAAAAAACAAGACCACCTTTGTTGGAGATAACAACAGCAAGCAAAGATCCCATTTTAACAATCATGATACATGGTAATACAATTATTTTGGGTCTTAAATGTTTAGTGGCTCAAAGAATGCTCTATATGCCTTTGTAGCTTTAAATCTGGTAGCATCTCTGCAGCTTCAGTCCCCTCTGTCCTGACATTACATTCATTACCACAATAAAAAAAAACAACAACTCACAATTAAAATAATTTTTAAAACATTATAAACTTCAGGGCCAGCTCACTTAAGTCCACAAGGCAGTCCAATAATTATCAAGACTGTCCATAACTTCAACACAAGCACAGTGTAATGGTCCTGGCTTATTGCTGTGACTGTGCTTGTGGTTGAACCATGTCTGTGTGAGGTGGGGGTGTGATGGGACACACAGGAGTGTTATATTCTGTGTAAGAAGGGGGAAGATCATCAGGCTTCAATCCCAGCTGAAATAGACAGAAACAAACACAAAGTTAACAGAAAACACACATTGATGGGTTAGGTATATTGCTGTTGTTGTTTTGTTTTAGAATTACCTCATTATAGGAAGGTGGAGGCCCACAGTACCCAGCCATGCTATATCGTGGTGGTGATTGGAGCTCCTGGCTGTATCGAGGCGCCCTGAGGTGGTCTTCACCGTCCCGTTGTGACCTGCTTCCAGGAAAGGGGATGAAATATATCGAAGGAGCGTGGCCATCCTGCTCACTGCGTCTCCATGCCTCCCTCTCTATCTGCTCCTCTCTGAAGCGACTGCATGCCCTGCAGAAGGTTGTGCAGAACATGATAGAGAGGCCAAAGCCCAGGATGCTCAGGAAGATCCTTGAAGAGGAACAGGAAGAGGAGACGGGTGAGGTGAGTGTTCTCACACTTCGTAACTTTGTGCTCTTGGTACGAACTTTACCACACTAAGTCACACAGCAGAACTGAAATATTTCGTGAAACTGGACTATATTTATGGAGAAAATGTTTTTTACTATCCCACTGACATCCAGTTTCCTGATGGACAGTGAAGTAAACTACTGCGAACTATAGCTGCAGGTAATATTAGCTCAGTTTGTTTGCCAGGCTGCCCGGGCTGTGAGCTCAGAGCACTGGTGGAGTGTTAGTGTTTGTACCACAGGTGTTTTGTACCACCGGGAAGAGGTTTTCAGACCCAGGCCATGGGGAAACGCTAATGAGGAGCAGAACCAGTGTTGTGCCAGAACCGGAGCAGGGCAAATGGGCAATGTAATCGTGATAAAGAGCCTTGATTGACATAATAACAGAGGCGAAGAGACTAAAGAAGATGATGAGGGAAGCTGAGGAGAGAAAAAGAGAGAGTAACTGAGCAAGAAGCCACCAGACAAGAGTAAATTTTAGGACTAACTTTTAGTCTTTGTGAAGCTTTGTGAAATTTTATTTAAAAAAAAAACAAACAAAAAAAGTTGTGTCACAAAAAGAACTCTGTTTACTGTTTTTCATCCTTTTAGGATCCTAGCTGGGCTTCTTGCTGTTAGAGCAGTAAGTAATGTTAGCTGGCTGCTTCTTGTGTTGCTACATTTGATTAATGTTTGGCTGTTAGCAAAGTTGTCGACACGCTAGTTTTTGAGACTAAGTAGTGTACAACTGCCCGTATTTACAACACTGGTATTGCACTCTAGGGGTGCTAAATCGCAAAGATACAAATTCAAACGAAATGTTTCTCAAAAGCTTGAAAAACGTACTTGTTTTATTGATACTACATTGTTAATTTTATTGGAAGTGCTTATATTATTTGAAATTATAACATGTTTCAGGGGTCCACTGCAGAAAATGACACATTACTTATGTTTTGGATCTTAGAGACCCTAGCTGGAAAACATGGTGGATTATTAGAGATATTTATATTCTCTGTACTATATCTCTGATTGGTGTTGACAGTACTTTGCACATCAATACCGCCCCCAAATCTCAAATGCATGATTGGTTGAATTTCTGTTATTGGAGTTTGATTACAGTTTGTTCATAAGAGGTAAAACACAGATTTAGACTGAATAAACTAACTGAGCCCATTCATAAATAACATCACTATATGTAGGATAACTACATACTATTCATGTGTAGCCCATATCACATATAAAACAGGTGGGATCACCTCATAAGGAAGTAATGTCAAAGTCCATGAAACAGAAAGGTTAAAGTAATTACTAAAGAAATGTATAAATGAAATGAATATATATGAAATAAATAGAAATGTGTCTTACTCCATAATGGGAATGGTGTCAAGTGACATCCTTAGAACTGTGATGATAATCTCTTGGTGGTTAAAAATGGACGTGCAGTCAGAGTGTGAACCTAAAGGGGAAACAGGCAAAACTTGTATATTAATTTTGTCATCAATTACATACTTTATTCATCTAAAAACATTTTATCCTCTCTGCAGCTGCTTAACGTCTTAAACTAGAGTCCAACCTGTTTTCTTTTCTTGGATCTCTTCCAAGAAAATAAACTTTGAACTTAAGACCCATAAATGTTTTGTCCAAGAGGCCGTGATCCAAGAGTATTTTATTGTCTGTCTCTACTTGTATGTGGAGAGATAACAGACTTACAAAAGTACACCTCTTACAGGTAAAGCAATCTATCCTGTGACCTCACATGGTTTAGTCATTCATTCTGTCTTTACTGTTTGGTGTTATTTGTTCCATGTTAAACCTCTGAGGTGATTAACAGGAATGTTGAGATAGTGGGTCATCAGTACTAAAGCCTGACTCAGCGCTGTATAAGATGTAGTCTAAATATAATTTAAAATAACACTGTGTTCAAAGAACAATAACACACTGTCTCTGATTTTTGAATTTGTTAGATAAAATGAACTGAGAAGATTCTCCCACCGCTGAAACCACATAAACCATTTCAGAACCCACTGAATTACCTAAAAAATGCTTTGTCACAAAGCTGAGAACAGAGTTATTCTTTGTTCATGAAAAGTTGATGTTTTAGAGATGCATTGTTTTCACGGGACAGCAACAAAATAATACTGATCAAGTTCAACTCGCTTGAATCACAATGAAATCACTGCTCATGTCATCTACACCTCAAAAAGTGTTCAACATGCAGTTTTTACATGTCCCTTCACAAGACTGGCATTGAGACTAAAAACAAACCTAGAGTATAACCAAGTAACACTGTGGCTTAATTTTTCTGCCTTATAATTACAGGTTTATATCACAAAGTTAGATTAATATTTGCTAATTTTCTTTTTTTTTTTCACCTTTGACCACCTGGACTCTTGTGTGGACCAAGTCCTCCATGATATTGAATCTGTACCACATATTTTAAAGTGGTCTAATGTCACCACTTTTTATATACTGAATAGATTATTAAACAAAACCAGATACACCAAAGGCCACAAAAATCACATGAGAAGTAGGTGAGGTTGCGATTCACCATGATCAGTGAGCACACACTGGCACAGGGGCCAGGTCTGTAAATACTGACTAAACAAACAGCTCCTTTGAGATCCTTCACCATGACATTCAATTTGACCGAGTTTCAGTAACTGAGTATAAAGTTTCATAAATAAAGCAGAAAGAACAACTTTAGGCTCTTACCTCCAATCCAGAAACGTCTCTCCTCAGGTGTACGACCGCGAGGAAAAAACTCACTGGAGCAGAGTGCAGTTTATAATGTGGGTATGCTGATGAGGGGGTGGTGTGCGTGTGTGTGTGTACCTGCGCATAAGTGCAAATCCCAGCATGTATATCAGCCACTGAAACACCATTAGAAATTGAAGTATTCTTTGTTATGTTAAGTTTCTGTTTATCTTTAAGTGTTATGTGTATGAATATACTATATGCTCACATATATGAACATATGTGTGTGTTTTTTTTGGGCAGTGTGTTTTATTAGTTTGTGCTAAAGGTCCATCAGAAAAATTTATGACAGCATTAGAAGATTTAAAGTAACAGCTACCTTTCTCCACACCTTTCTTTTGCCTCAGCTGAGAGGTAATCACCTCAGAAACAAGACAGGCAGAAGAAGAGCAGTGAAATAAGCTTTTAACAAGCAATCTTGATCTGTATGAGAGAAGTAAGACTACAAGCCTGTTTCTCAAGTCAAGAGCACCTTTAATGAGGTTCCTGTTTACATGAGCGTAGAGTCAATACTGGTGCTCCGACAGGTGAAGACAGCTTTTATCTCAGACAGCTACTGAAGCACTTTGTCCTTCTCCTTAAAATCCTGTGGAGAAGTTTTGAAGAGTCAGATTGTAGAATGTAAGATTGTTTGAATGCTCATGTCAACTGTTTCTTTCTTTAATCCATTGTTTTTCACAGTGGCTTTGCCATTATAGACTAGGCCAGTTTGGGACAAAAGGACAAAAAGCAATTGTCACAATTGAAGTTTTAGTCCAAAGTATGAGTCAAGCTTCCTGCATCCTACATTTACCACAATGCAACTCACACACTTACAACACACCACCTGTTTGTCTTCAAACCAAAGCTGAGATAACCCCTGATGACACCTCCGGAGCACAAGGATACATTATGCAACTATTGTCACAGGCTGAATAGCACTCCTCTTGACTAATAAAGTGATATTTATATTTAAAAATCAGTGGCACACCTTTAATGACAAATACTCCTGTTTAGTGGGTTTTACACTGTGTGTGTGTGTGTGTGTGTGTGTGCTTGTGTGACAGAAAACAGGTGGACCAGGTGACTGTAAAATCACCCCACAATGCAGGAAATGTAATCTTTACTGCTGGCAAAGTGTATGACCTGCTGTTCAGTGGAGTGCAAAGGTACAAAGGTTTCACCCATATAACTCCCCAGGCTAAAAATGGAAGGATTACCAATAATATTATGATACAAATAATAATGCAATACAAAAATAGATTAACTTTAAATTAACTTTATTTTTTTTTCAAAATACACACAATATTGTCCTTACAAAATAACAGAATTGTCTGAATCCTGTCCTGAAGAAAATGGATTTTACAGTAGCATAAAACAATTCTGCATCTGTAACAATACATTCCTCATAGGGCACTTCCTCATCCGTATGAGAATTTCAATAAAGTTAAAAATGCTACTAAGAAGGGCCAGTGGTGTCAGAATTTATAGTCATGTTCCCGATATTGGAAACTCAAGCAAATAGTGCAAAAACTTCAGCTGATCTGATTTAACAGATATTCATTCAGATCAGTATCCTTATTAACCCCGAGGAAATTCTAAAATACAGCATATCAAACATAGGGAGAGGGAGAAAAAAAGCACCCCAGACGTGCCCGGGGAGCACAGGAACAGAAAAAAACCCAGCAACATAAGCACGCACACGTTACAACATAAAAACTCATGACTTGCAACATGGGAGGGAGGGAGGGAGGGGAGGAAGGGGAGGGGGAGGGGAGGGAGGGAGAGCTACCCAGCAAGACGGCAGCATCCTTTCCGGCAGCCATGACTTCAGTCGGCGCCAACTCAGGCCTGCCCGTCACACTGAGGGGACAAGCGGCAAGGCGTGGGATGGGGGTAGGGGGGGTGCATGTCTGTATAAATGTTCGTGTATGCGTAGGCCTTGACAGTCGCTTTGCCTGGTATCACAATCTTGGTGCCACAGCACAGCAGCGTGATCTTGAGTTTTCTAACATTTGGTAACTTTTTTTATACCAGCAATAGTTTCAGGATTTATTCAGGTGAAGCTAAATAAATGACATTTTGCAGCATATTTATTGAAGGCTGGATGCAGTAAGCTTTTTTTTGTCTGTCTTTTCATGTCATGTGAGAAGGAGTGATCTGGTACCTAAATATATGAGAGAAATGTTTACTATTTATACAACACTGTACAATATTTATGTTGTTACTCTACAAAATTTGAGGTAAAAACTCACACCCCCCCACCCAAAACAAACCCATACCGCAACAAATATATACAAACACACACAGACAGCTCTGTGCACAAATATTCAGGTGAAGAAGAATATGTTTTTCATATTGAGGTCACTTCCTCAAACCTCTACCATATGGGTTGTTTTAAGGAAATCTTAGAAAAAATTACTTCAACCTACAATCTCTTTGAACCTGAGAAACACTCCCGCTGAACAGCAGTTCACAGAGGAGGCACAAAGTCATTGCTTTGAGTAAATGACACATAAGTCTTAAATCAGGTCAGTCAGGTTTGAGGTAATTAATAATATGCACTGAGATGATACATGATCCAAATTTTTTGTTTTTTTTTTGTTTTTATAATCTTAATGTTGGGGGACGGTAAGTGAAGAGTCATTGCTGTTAAAATAAAAGTTGAATTCAGCGACATTATGGTTCAATCTAGACTTTTGTGTTTTCCCTGTAGTTATAAATCTTCATGCACGGCTTTATGGCGGCGTTTGTCCAGCCAGGCCTGCAGCAGAGGAAGGTTGGTGTCCATCCAGCGGATGTTGTCCTCAATGGTCTCGTAGGTCTGACGGATACACCTCATCTCTGAGCCCGTCTCCTCAGTCAGGGAGCCAAAGAAGCTTTTCACCTGAGTACAGATTAGGTAGATTCACAAACAATATTTGACCTGACTTCAAACAATCTGCTACTGAACAAGCTTAAAATCTAAAGCAAAGTTAATTTTGTGTAGTCAGACTTTAATCACAAATTTAGTTTCTACAATTATTAAATGACAAATACAGTTGGAACATTTTGTGTTTAGCTACCTTATTGTTGAAAGTAGTCACAATGTTAAATACCACCAAAATGTTTATAGATAGACATAAGTGCATAACTTGCTTACCTCATCCAACATCTCCCTAGTAGAATACTGGTTGGTCACTCCGTTTACCAAGTATGATATGGTGCTAGAGCCCAAGTCAAATCTGCGGCATCGAAGCAAACATAGACACAATTCAGAATACACAACTCTGCTAATATTTCATAGAAAAAACATTAACTCTCAGGCTCTACATAATGAGTTAGTAATAAAAGCTGACAAATTGGGTTTTTCAAAAGCTATCACTGACTTCTTTTTTTTACTTTTTTGAAGGAATACCACAGGTCTTTCTTGTAACATGAAAAGCAAGGACTTGTACAAAACTGTAAAAAAGGAGGAATGTATAGTATATGCTTGATGAGGCGAACTGACTTCTTGATCAGGGTGTGCCAGTTGGCTCGGAGGAAGTCCCAGCCCAGTTTGTAGCCATAGAGGTTTCTGCTGACAGAGACGACCACATCTGGGAGGTCCTGAGTTTTCATTATCTCACCATGGAGGCTCTGCTCCATCATCCTGCAGACAGAAATAAGAGTAAAGGGAAAGGCAAAGTGAAATACAAGGGAAAACAAGAGAAAGAGAGAGAATGTGATTATGAAATCAGTGGTGGAGATCAGAGAGGAGGGAGTTGGAGGTGTGATATAATGTACCCACCACTTGAGCTTGTCCTGTAGTGGGCTGAAGGCCATTGCAGACTTCATGCGGCTCTTTACAGACATTTGCAGTGAGGTACGGTATTTCTCAAACAGGAAGTCCCACCCCTCTGGTGTTCGAGTGCCAATCATAAACGCAGCAGTGGTGACGTCAGCAGGGAGGCTAAAAACAGGGAAGGCTTTCAGTTCACAAGCAACTATCTGGAAGATTGATTATAATCTTTACATACATGTACAAGTGCTTAGAAATATTGAAAGTTCAGCTCTGACTACAGGAAGTATTTGTTAGGAAGACTCGTGAACAAATCTCTAAACTTTTAACGTGCTCTTTTAGGATTTTGACCTCTGACCTCATGTTGCCGTCAGAGTCCTTCCACTTGTTAAAGAGCTGGGTGGCTTTGGTCACACAGGGAGCGTAGTTCCTGACAGTGCAGAACAGCAGCAGGTAGCTCCTCAGCATGCGTTGAGACACTGATCCAGAGTCAGTCCACTCCTGCCGATCAATGAGCCCTCGGAACAGATCCACAATGTAGCCCTGAAAAACATGCAGCAGGTCAGATATTGATCAGTACCAATTTTGACTGTGTTTGACTGAATTAACTGTTTTACTCATTTATGAAGTAAAAGTTTCACTAGAAATTGATTTTATTTGATGGTTGGTTGTAAATTAAAAATTTTAAGAAATCAGTTATGATGTTTTGTCTTTTAGACAGACAGACAATTAATACTTTTAAATATTTAATATGTTTCATTTTATCCGTCATTGAATACTTTTTTGTACACAATCCATCTTTTTTCAGGCTTTTTCAGTATTCAAGGAACCATGACATTGACTCAGTGTGCGTACTTTTGTCTCTACACAGACAGCTTTTGACCTCTAGTAGCACTGTGGATATTTTAAAGAACAGGTCCCTGTTTTGTCTCATGTACATGCACGTGGGTGACTCTATACACATTCCTGCTGATCATGCTAATGCACCAGGAAACACAATAATGTGCCAGCAAAGGCAGGGAAGAGGATGACTTCAATACCTAAAAAAAGTAAATTTATATAAATGTTTATAAATGTAAACTTTTTGTTTGTTTATAATTAAGTGTCCTCCTCAGGAGCTTGAAGATTTAAAGATTATTTTTTTGGCCTTTTCGAGCTTTATTTGATAGAGACAGCTGAAGAGTGACAGGAATGCGGGGAGAGAGAGACGGGGAATGACATGCAGGAAAGAGCCACAGGTCGGATTCAAACTCTGGGCTTCCGCAGCAAGGACTGAGCCTTCGCACATGGGGTGGCTGCTCTACCAACTGAGCTAAACGCCGCCCCAAAATATCTTTAAAAAAAAAAAATAATAATAATAATTTCCGTTACTGCCAGCAGTTGACAGTAATGCACCTTAAAGCTGGTTTCCAATGTCATTCATTTGCCAAAAAAGAGACAAAACACACAAAGATGAATTTGACTGATAGCATTTTTCCATATTGTTCTATAGATATGTAAGTAATATTTGCCTGATATAATTTGTCATGAATTCTGCCTTCACTAACCTTCATCTGGTTCTCCAGAGCAGCCATGTCTCTCTTTTCCATCAGTTTGTAGAGAGGTAC
This sequence comes from Argyrosomus regius, assembly GCA_946959425.1. Lineage (NCBI taxonomy): Eukaryota > Metazoa > Chordata > Actinopteri > Sciaenidae > Argyrosomus > Argyrosomus regius. The sequence goes on from OX336890.1 coordinate 15,715,579, forward strand.
GAGCTCTCCAAAGCCCTGAGTCACAGCCATGATCTCAGTCTCTCTGGACAGGTACAGAGACAGCTCCAGAGCGGTGTCCAGCCTCACCTTCCCTATACTGCAACACATGACAGGCTTCAAATCAACACCATGCTGCATTTTTTCCCCTTTTGGCCTCCCTTTTATATTTGGCTGATAAAAAAAAACTAAGAGGCAACACTGAATTTTAAGATTAACAAGCCATCTTCAGTAGGAACGACAACCATTTTTACAAAAACTAGTTATTGTGAAACGTTGAACGAACAGCAGGTCCAGCTGTTATTATCTAATCTGTAAACATACCTGACCAGCTGGAAGATGTTGTGGATGAGGCTGGCACGGTCGTTGCTGGTCAGGGCTGTGTGGTTGTGTTGCAGCACTTTGATAATAGAGTTCCATCCCTCACCAGCATAGTGGACCATGTAGTATCCGCTCATATCCACATTGAACTTCACCCAGTCTACTGGCTCCGGCAGGTACAAGACATCTGCATGGAGGAGATGTAAAGGCAAGCTTTGACGTGAAGAGGAATTAAAATGTCACGTACAATATTTGGATATAAATTCAGCAATCTAAAAAACATCATCATACTGAGCTACACACTCACCAGTCTTTGACTTGAGCAGAAAGCGGTGGATGGTGTTGGAGGCGCTGGTCATGTAGGTCAGTGGAATCTGCCAGAGGAATCTGTAAACACAAATACATTTAAATACAATACATTTAAATGATCATATGATGAACTGAAATACTTACTACACTATTCAGATAGTGAAGTGACACCTTGGCATTAGAATATACTTTAAATGCAGGAAGAGGGACTTCTGTTTGGACTGACACTGTACACTTGTTATCTGTCATTAAAGCTCCTAATCTGACGTCTTACCCTTCAGTGAGGGAGGGGTCGTCTGTCTTCAGAAAGCGCTCCTGACTGAGCCTGACCTCGCGGCCTCTGACCTCCACAGTGACCAGTGGGAAGCCTTCCTGCAGCGTCCAGGTGTCCATGATGGCCCTGACATCCAGTTCATCACCAGTGTACCATTTCTGAAAAGGCACACACACACACACACACATCACAAATTTACATACATCGTAAATAGTGTCAGTAGTGTAGTGAACTGAACAAATAATGAAAACATACAGACGATCCAGACTGGCGCTTGCGCTTGGAGCAGAATTCTTTGTGTTTCGTTCCTCCTTCGTTGAGATCATCAGAGTTGCAGATCTGGTGGGAAGACGTGCAAAACATTAGCAGACAATGATAACAGTAACAACACTGGCAGACACATGCGGCACACAGTCTCAAAAACACCAGGTCCCAAATTATGTACCTAAACTGTACTACTGATCCCTCACAATAACATGAGCAGGAAAATTAAGCAACGCAAATTTGTCCTCTCAAAAAGATCTGTATGGCAAGATGAACGGTGTTTAAATCTTAAGATGACTGAGACAGGGTTAAGTTATGCAAAACCTCGCATCACCCCAATCATCATCAAAAGCATTACTTACAGGACTTGTCTGATTTAACTTATTGTTTTATTCATCAAAGCTGACTGACAGTCCACAGAACAAGCACTTTGTAAACAGAAAAACAAAAGAACTTCTCTTAAGCTCTAATGCAAATGTGACACCAAACTCACATCAGTCAGGCTCTCCCACAGGTGGCTGTTGACAGTGTTTTGGTAGCTGTAGCGCTTGAGGTATCGGATGATGCCAATCTCAAAGGCTTCAGGAGTAAGGAAGTCCCGCAGCATATTCAGAATACATGCCCCCTAAATAAGACACAGACACGCTGAAAATTAACTAATGAACAAATACAAAAATACTTGCACACCTTTTGATGAGTTCACTATTAACCCTCAACTCCAAATAGTTGGTCCTCTGATAGACTGAGACTGACCTTGTCATATGACACGTCGTCAAACATCTCCTGGATCTGTGTGGGATTTTCCACATCAGTGGAGACTGGGTGGGATGAGCTGAGGGAGTCCACCTCCATGGCCTCAAAACATTTCCCCAAGAAGAAGTCATCCTTGAAGAGACAGAAATAGAGAGAGAGTATGAATGAGAAAGAGAAACACTGTACTGTGTGGCCGACTCTGATTGCTCATTCACATGTTCTAAGTTTCCTGTGCTCAGCCCTCACCACTTGCAGCTCTGGGTAGGTGATGTCGAGTGAAATATACTCCATGAACTTGGCGAAACCCTCATTGAGCCACAGGTCATTCCACCACTCCATCGTCACCAGGTTCCCAAACCACTGGATGAAAAAAACAGCATTTAACATATAAATGCATCTTAAACTTTAGTCCTGTTAAACATCACTAAAGACTCTGCATGAGACACATCTGTAACTCCTGCACATGCTAATGTTTAGCCTCAGCTTGTAGCATGAGACAGCAGTTTCCAACTTCATCCATTGACCCATCAAATTGAAGCAACAGCAAACAGATGCAGGCCAGCTACCTGATGCGCAAGCTCGTGGGCGATGACCTTGGTGAGACCCAGTTTGTCTGAAGCTGAGGACCTTTCAGGGTCAAAGAGGAGGCCAGTCTCTCTGTATGTGGTCAGACCCCAGTTCTCCATCGCTCCTGACTGGAAGTCAGGGATAGCAGCCAGGTCTGCAGGGAACAGCAAGCACATAAACACAACTATATATGGTACATTCATGTCACCTGCTGATCGAACTAAGTGTCTCCTCTGCTCCTCTTCTTTTTTAAATATATTAATTATTTCTATACATATTGCTGCTTTTATGTCTTACAAACATTACAGGTTCCCTCTCAGATGAACCACTCTCTTTATGCTCTTTTTTAAAATATGCATACGTTCCTAGAGTCTCTGTGTGCATTCAAGAGTGGACAAATGTTTTATCTAGGGCACAGTGCACCCGCAGTCTTAAATTTAAATTTATATGCTGTTCAGTCAAAGTGACCTCACACCAAGCAGAAAGACATGAGATAAGATGTCATTCTGGATGTCTACACACACAATTCACCTACCATACCACACAATTTCCACAGATGAACAGACACGGACCTGTGACACTGTTTACAGTGATTAACAGTGGTAGAGGGGTCGTCATTTATGCTGATTCTTTTAGTACAGTGAAAAAAAAAAAGATACAATACAATAAAAACTCTGACTAATCGAGTTAGCTACTAAATGCTACTAAACTAAGTGTTTACAAAATAAATACAGCAGCTTCTGCTACTCCAGTGGCTTAATAACATGGTAATAACATGGATTTCCACTGACCCTGTTTGGGAAGCGGGTAAGGAATATCAAAATAGTCATCGTAGAAGTCCAACAGCTTGACAGCAGCATCCAGTGCAAAGGCTGTCTGGTCGATTTTCTCAGGTACGGCGTAGACTGAAATCTGATGGGAACCACATTAAAGACAAAATATGTTCATCCAAAATATGGTGTATACGACTTAAAAACAAAGTGAAAGCAAAGTGACAAATATTTCTGACTACGCAGCTCTAGGTGAGAGACCTAAATGACGGTATGGCCAGTATCTGTTGTCCTGCTCACCTTGACACCGTGCTGTGTGGTCTTGCTCACAGACAGGAAGTCAGAAACAATGTAGGCCACCAGGTAAGTGCTCATCTTCACAGTGGTGTCGAAGTGATCCTCAAGCAGACCGCCTGGCAAGTCCACAGTTTTTACCTGAGATAAAAAATGAGAAATATTAAAGGCGAGGTCAGCATGAGTATGGTGAATTAGGACGAATTCCTCACTTGTACTTAAAACGAATTAAACTAATCTTGCTGCATGCATGTATACCTTAGGCATGTTGGATATGGCTATGTGACGTGGCTCTCGTATCATCCGTATGGTGAAGTTGGCTTTGAAGGCCGGCTCATCGAAACAGGGGAAGGCTCCACGAGCAAAGGTGGCTTCAAACTGTGTGGATGCCAGAACCCTAATAATGCAAATAAATGATAGTGAATCAAAATTTAAAAATCAGGTTTATCGTTGCTATATTTGCTCATCAACAAATTATTTGCCTCTGTCTCATACTTCTCATTGTTACTGTTGGTATTACTGTTTCTCAAACTTAAGATTACATCACTTAAGATTACAGTATCCCATAATATCCAATAAAAAGTGGCTCTTACCTGACCTCCCCACTCCGTGTGCGATAGCTGCTTTTGTAGAAACCGTGGAAGCTGTCAGATAAGTTGGCAGCAAACTCCAGCTGAACTTCATACTTCCTACCTTTGGTCAGCACCGAGTCTGACAGCAGGGCGAGCTGATGGAAAGGAGGATACTCCAAAACACGGAGAGGCCTCACACCTTCAGGTGCGAGGAGCAGCACATTGGATACCTGCATCTGCTTTGCATGGAGAACAATGGTGCTGGTGTCTTCGTGCACGTCCAGCTGGATACGAGCAACGCCGGTGAAGTCGAGGGTGGTCAGGTTGGGATGGATGGTCAGGTCATAGTGGAGCGGGGAAACAGTTTTAGGAAGTCTCATGCGGTCCCAGGGGAATGGCTGACCATTGGTGGCTATGGGGACATCCTTGACTTTGCCTTGATTTGGTAGCTGAGCTCCTGATGAGGGAGAAAATGAAACGAACAGCAGCAGCACAAGAGCAGCCACTAACATGGTGACGGTGAAAGCAGGAAACCCTCTCACCTGTAAGACAAATGTCATACACAAACAGTGATATGTTTAGGAATAAGGCAGCATTCCATTTTCTACATTTTACATAACACATTTTATTTATTTCCTAGTGACATGAGGGAACAGATAACTCTTAAAGGACGATAACCAGGACTGGCTTTTGTCCACTAGGCATGACATTTATTCGATGTAGGTTAATATCTATCTCATTCTTTGTAAAAACTGAACAGCTACACAGTAAAGAGGACAATGGCAACGCACAAACATGACAGGTGACACTTTCGATTTCGACAAATCCCCATTCATTTATAGTATCTAATCCCCATCGAGACCATTCCATCAAAACCGAGGTTGTTATATCCTCTATTATCTTTTATTAACAGCAGTCAGCTGTGTGCTATATGAATACGATCAGAAATGTACAACTCACCGTCTGCTAGTTTTAGCACGAAGTCTCCAAGAGTGAAAGTGAAACAGATGAAGAGTGCATGCTGGGAGAAAACAGAGGAAACGTCCCCTGCGTTAAATGTCATTTAGTTTATCAACAAACAGCTGTGGTGTGGAGACTGTGAATTCAAGATAAAATGCACTTTGATTCAGGACGTCTCTGTTTTCATGTCTGCGGCTTACAGCCATGAGTCAGCATGAGTTATGAAGACATGCAAACATTTTCACGACCATCAAATGTCGTGACGTAACAGCTGTATCACTCCGTGTATATTAAAACGGAGCAAATCAAGCGCGACATTTTGTTAAGGTAGGAAAAAAGGAAACGTGAACAGGAAGTTCCGTGTTGTTTTGAGCTGCGGTGACATGTTTCACCACTAGATGGAGACATTGTTTTGATTATCGGACATTTCTGTTTCCTTTGGGCTCAGCGTAAAGGCATTAAAACATTTTACTAAACGAATTCACATGAATTGGATTGAGCTGAAATAATCTAAACTGTCAATTTTTAATTAGTCACCAGGATTTATTGAAAATAAATAAATAAATAAAAAATACTCTCCTAAACTTCTAAACTCAACCTCGACCTATTCTCATCGAGCAACAGCACATTGTCTATGAGTCATACAAACAACCATGAGCATATACACTTTAAATAAATAAAATGTGTATTATTAAAACATTTGTACACATTTCCCCAGGCTTTAAAATGACCTTCTCCAAAGTCAAATAGTATAAATTGGTAGGTTGTTTGAATGGAAGATACAAGTAGATCATTTGAGAATCACATTTACATGTTTCCACTGATATCACACAGTTGAAAAAATAATTTAAATTTGTACAGTTTACAAGAAATGTCAAGCCACAGAAGAGTGTCAGTTCTAATGTAAATGATCGAAAGAACATAGAAAATAAAGTTTGAATAAATGACAACACAGCAAACTGTTAACATTGTTGTTACACTGATTTTAAGTAGTGCTATAACATAGTGATATAACAAATGAATCATAAAATGAAGTGAATGGACCTTTTTCACAGCAGCCATTTCGACCCAACATAGTAAGGCAAATGCAGGCGTTACCAGCGATACTAATTAAGGCTCCGTTCCATTCAGGTCCAGCAGAGTCAGGGTGCTGCTGTGATGCATTTTCATCCATGTTGGAAAGGCTTTGCTGCAATAAATGGAAGGGAACCTTAATTAGTATCATTGTTGACCCTATACTATTTCATGTCAATGGCTACTGTGAAAAAGGTGTACTGTCTTGGAATTTTAACATTTTGCTGTTTCCTTGTTCACAAAAGTCATCATCTAAATTCATTATGCATAGACAAATGCAATGTCTTAGTTATGTTGCATAACTTATACGCTTATTTATATGTTTGTATTGTTATATTAAAGTCAATCAACTGACTAATTTACTAACTATAATGAAATGAAAACAATAATACAGAATACAGGATTGTACATGAATCCTGTTTAATGTATTTAGGTTAGATTTGATAAAACATGTCAAGTCAGAAATCAACTTTCATAATCATATTCTCACTTTAGAAACTGGCAGTGATCTGAAGTCTAAAAACAAAATTAATGAGGTACTACTGAATAACACCTAAAACCCAAATATTTATTCCACACTCACACAGTATAAGTGTTAACAAAACAAATTGATGAAAATAAATGGATTTACACGCCTCTCACACACATACACAAAGGGATAAAGTCCATCCCCTCTGCAAACATTAATGAGTAAACTTTACAATGACCATGTCTCTTACTTATGGGAGGTCACTTCAGCAGCTGCACTGGTGTTGCAGTGATCATTTAGAAATCAGACGCAAGGATTTAGTCCTACATAAGCCTGGATTTTTAAGCAACACCAACACATTCCTGACCTTTGGAGAGAGCTCAGATTGAGGTCCAAAGAGAGGTTGAACTGATTGTTTGAGAACCAGGAAGGAAAATGATAAAACAGGTGTTGATTTTGATTGTGTTTGGTGCTGCCGTACTGACCGTAGGTATTCTAATCGGTCACTTTGGTATCACTAAGAGTGGCAGCTCGGCCCCATCCTGGGTAAAGGATGTGGCGAAGGATGTGGACGAGGACTTCATTGAGAAATTCATGTCAATTGTGGACAACATCCAGATTCAGGAGAACCTAAGGTGATGTAATGAATGATGAAATTTAGATTTTTTTGGTCACTCAATTAGGTTTTTCTTTTTGTTTATTTATTCAAGTGATAGAAAATGTGAGTAAGCAGCTTTTGTATTTGAGTTTCACATTGTAAAGTGTCTAAATGCACTGAAGGGTCTTTAGCATTCTTATGAGGTCCAATGGGAATTGCCCTTATTATAGACTTTTTAGAGTTTTTATATAATGGCCAACACATAATTGAATCAAGCTTTTCTTTATCCATATCTTCCTTCACAGGGAGTTAACAAAAGTGCCCCATATGGCCACCACAGCTGGAGACGAGGAGACAGTGAATTTGATGCTAAAGAGATGGCAAGACCCCTCAACCGGCCTGGACCAGGCATGGAGAGAGGAGTACATGGTCTACCTGTCTTTCCCTGACCCCAAGAAACCCAACAAGGTCACTGTAGGTGAGTCAACAAGTTGCTGAATGTGAAAGTGGGGACAGTTATACCATTCCTCTCCATTCAGTACGTTTTTGGTTCATTATCCTTTCACTATAGTTTAAGAAAGTTCAGGGCAATAGAGCGTAATTAACAGGCAGCAGGTCTAACACGACATTACAATGAGATGAGATGAGATGAGATGAGATGAGATGAGATGAGATGAGATGAGATGAGGAGGAGTGAGTCAACTGTCTTTATGTCATATGTTGCACTGTATGATTTACTAAGCTGTTGTAAAACTGGATTCAATTTATCTGTAACATTTGATGATCCCAATGAAGGCAAAGTCCTCAAGCTACACATAAATGACTGCATTTAGCAAATGTTTCCCATCATGTTGCTTCTATTTACATTTCATACTCCACAGTCTACAGTTGGATAGATTTTGACTACATCTTTTACTAAGAAGGTTTCTGTTATGCCTGTCACCTGATGACTTTCACTTAACAGACCAGTCACTATGAATTGTTCATTTCAGTGAGCCCGTCTGATACTGTGCTGCATACTGCCAGAGAAAAAGAGAAGAGCTATACACCAGACCAAGATGATCCTGAGGTGGTTCAGCCATACGCTGCATACTCCCCTCCTGGACACCCAAAGGTAAAACACTGCATTCTGACTTATCTGAAATTCTGTTAAAAGCTCCTGTTATGTACGTCAGTGTATCTAAAGCAGCTGCTGTGGCACTATTAACACAGCTATGGCCTGGCATTCAGCAGGATTAAAGGAAAAACATAAAATCATGAATCATGAAAACACCTACTGTATATAACAGACAAATTTACTTTCAAATACTCCAAGAGATTGTAATTTATTGCATTTAGGCTGATACAGCAATGAACATATCTAATAGGATGAAAAGTGCAGTCCCAGTATGGGCCCATGTTACATGGGCGGGCGCACACAATTAAGTTGACCACATTTGTTCAAAACCAAATCTGTACCACTTAGCTAAGCTCATGAGGACATAACATCTGTACACCATAGAGACTAGTACCATACAGTCACATCCAGTATTTTATTGCTCAGATACAGTGCATAGATGGACAGATACAGTATGGGACAAATAAAAAGAGATATCGTCTGTGTTTACGGAACATACTGTTTAAATGAAGCATACAGAATTTACAGGAAGTAATTTACTGAAACTATAAAAAAATCACATGATTGTCACATCCCCCATCTCACACAGCACAAGCTTACCTCTTGTAACCTTTGAGGCTAACCCATCTTCTGACAGAAGACAGATAAGGAAAATTTCTAAGTCACTATAGGTTCATAGGAATATTTTACTACTTATACTTCCATGGCAAAATGTTTGTGACATACAAGTCATTACATTACATTACACTACATAATGATTTTCTAAGAATTTAAGACCTTCAAAAAGGCTAAACCTATGGTAACAGCTAGATGCTGCAGCCAGTAGCTCCGTCGATTTCTCTTGTTTTTGTTATAAGCTTGGACTGCTCCTGGCTTATGCCTTGTCTGGACGAAATGGAACTGTGCCCACATCTTTACAGCACAGGTGCCCTCCCCACAGCCCCCTTCACAGTTTCTCAGAACTGAGTACTGTACTTTGCTTCCATCTGTTATTTACATTAGGTAATATTCTTTCAAATTCATTAATTAAATCCAGCCACTTTTGACCATCTGTCACACTCCAGCCCTGTGTAGCATGAAGGGACACTGGAAATTCATTTCAACCTTGAGTTGTGTAGCGATAAATACATTGCTTTGATCATGGTCTTTTTAGTCAAATATAATTGGTGAATTATTGATAAATGAGATAACATTACAAGCTATGGTGTCTGAGTTCATAAAATAACAAGAGCCCATCAGTTTAGAGTGGCTTACAATGGTTGAGGTATAAGATTACTATCTGTGAACATCTATAGAAAGGGAGGAGGAGGCCATAATAAGGGTTTAGACTAGAGTCTAGTGAAAGGTTTCTCACCGGAGCAGTGTGATGATTTTGGACTTCTCGAGTTGCTGTTGTTGACCCAGAGTTTACTTCTCTGATGGTTTTAGGGGAAACTGGTGTATGCCAACCAGGGGAAACCAAGTGACTACCAAAAGTTGAACCAGACCATGGATCTCAGGGGAACCATCGCTATCACCAGATATGGTGGAGCAGGAAGAGCTGCTAAAGTGAGTTGCACTCTGTGCTAATTAGTGAGTAACTTACTGTACTGTTTGTGTTCGGTTGTGTTTTAAAGATAAAGAGAAACAATCTGTCAAGGTTACACAAAACTTCTGTGCAAAAGTGTCACTGTCAGCTTTGAGTGCTCTGACAAGTGAAACAATAAAATCAGTCACTCTTTAAACAACACCTTTTATTGAGATAGTAAAGAGGGTGGAGGACAAGCATGTTACAATGTAATTAGCTTACAATTTGTTTGCTCTGTAAGAACTTATATCAACTGAAGAAACAGGAAACAAAGATAAAACTAAAACTAATTCTCATTATATCAGCAGAATTCAAGTTTCTGTAAGTTTCTGAATGTAAAGCTACCCATGACTACCACCGCATGAAATGCAGTCATGCAGATACAATATTTAACTTGTAATATTATACTTGAAATAGATATCCTATACATGTTTATTGACTTAGTGACATTTTATAGTGCACAAATCACTGGTCAGCACCATGTAGAATGTATCGCCACAGTTTGAAACACTTTCTACTGAATATCAGCAACTGGCTATTTTTTTAGCCAGCAAAAACCCAGATGAGTTAATTCATCTATTCATTTATTATAAGTATACTGCTTATTGCATTTTCACTATGCAATCCATAGTGTTGTTGCCACACTTTATTGGTCTTTGGTAGAAAAATGGTTGTACTTCCAGGTAAAAATGGCTAATCAATAAGTTATGTAAACAAAATGAATTTAACCAAATGCCAAATGCCATGTGTGTTTCATCCAGGCCATCAATGCAGCCCCCTACGGTGTCATTGGTGTTCTTGTCTACACAGACCCTTTGGACATCAATGATGGCCTCATGTCAGACATCAATGAGACGTATCCTCACTCCTGGTACTTGCCGCCCTCTGGTGTGGAGAGAGGTTCCTTCAACAGTCACTATGGAGACTTGCTCACACCCTACCTGGCTGCTAAAGGTAAGCAGTGACTTGTGTAAAATTAGTACATACTAATACTATCTGCAAGGGGACATTTACAACAACAGCTTTAAACATACATATGAAGATAAAGTTTTTAATTATTTAATTTTAATATTTTACTCCAGAAATTCTTCAGAATTATCATTTTCTTTCAGAGGAAACTTACAGGATTCCTACTGAGGACATTACAGGTATCCCTCCTATTCCAATTCAACCAATCGGATTTGAGGACGCCTACATACTAATCTGGTTTGTGAAGAGACAAATCTGCTTTAGCAATTAATACATCCCAACATTGTTGGTTATGAACTAATTGTAACTTGCTTTTCCATCATGCATTTCAGTGCATTAAGTGGAGAAGCGGCTCCAGATGAATGGCAGGGAGCATTCAACTGTACCTACAACTTTGGTGGCCCGGGGTTCAAAGATACATCTGCTTTCAACAGCAGGTAGTCAACTAACATCAAACCTTCCTTTTTACTTTATATATTATTTTACAGCATATGTAGAATATATACAGTTGTAGTTCTCCTTTTTATTAAACCTCATTTTAGCTAAAGAGTCAGCTCAATTTCCTTTTTAAAGTTCACATCTGGATCAATCGTTAAGGGTTTTCTTTTACAAATGGCACAGTTTTTGTTTTTAGCTTGTTTCCAAAAATTCTGCAGGTAGCTTGAGCAGAAGCTGTGGTTGCAGGTCAGAGACACTGGATCTCAGGAAACAGTTTTCTCAGATATGTCAATTATCCTTTAACAGCAAGACTCACCAAATCCATGAACCTTTGACTTGCAGATTATGACAAGCCTTCACCCTGTAATGGTGTAAATAATTAACAGCTTAATCAGATGTTCTTTGTGGTTTATTAATATATCTTACAATAACTTTCATGAAGTGCCTTCAAATTGTTACTTGTAAAAAACAATTTCTGTTTCAGTCAAAAAGCAACATACAGGCACAGGCCAAGGAAGGTTTCTCCAATCATAACATTAAAGGACCTGTTGGACAGACAGGACATTAACCAGTCCAGAGCCAGATCACTGGTACCATCATAGTTATAATACAGACCTATAATGGTGGCAAGAAGTAAGTCATTGGTGAACTTGATCTTGACCTTGACCCTGACCCTTGATCCTCTTTTCCAGTGATGTGAAACTGGACATCTTCAACAATAACGTGCTGAAGAACTCCTCCAATGTGATGGGAATTATCAGAGGAAGTGTTGAGCCAGGTGAGACTGAAGACTACGTCCAAATATGCCATTAGATTGCATCTGTTTTCATGTTGTGATTACTCTACAGCTGCTTTGTGCTTTGTGTGTTTATGTCTACAGACAGGTATGTGATCTATGGGAACCATAGGGACAGTTGGGTTCATGGTGCCATCGACCCGAGCAGTGGGACGTCTGTCATGCTGGAAATTACCAGAGTGCTGGGCCAGATGGTCAAGCAGGGTGAGGATATTAAAAGCTGAAAGATCGACTAATTGTTTTGTTTATAGAGCTGAATAAAGAGTAAATCTCTGTTCCTCTCTGTGGCAGGCCATTGGAGGCCTCGCAGGTCCATTATTTTTGGAAGCTGGGGAGCGGAGGAGTTCGGCCTTATTGGGTCGGCAGAATACACAGAGGTGACTTGCAATGAATCCACAAGATTAGACATCACACTGAGCAATATGTAAATGTAATTCTAAACTGATTTTAAAGCAATAAAGAACAGTCTATCTTTACAAAGAAATAGGTGAATTAAGTAATAAAACATAATACAATGGCCAATATAATCTTTCTGGTCTGGTATGAACAGTACTTCATGGTGACAATGTTAGTACTTGTAAATAGATGGATAACAAATATCAGTAATTCTTTGCTGAGTTGACTACTCTTCTCTTCTTGTGCTATACTAAATGTACCATTACTCCATAATCTGAAAGTATTTGAAGTTATATAGTCTCACTTAAAATACTGATTGTATACATACAGTGACAAATATGATCTTGATCTTGTCTTTTCACCAGCAATACTTTGCCAAGCTCAGTGAAAGAACCATTGCTTACATCAACGTGGATATAGCTGTCTTTGGTAAGAAGCTTCACTTGCACTACCTCTCAAGGGGAAAATGAAAATATTTAATGCCTTAAAATAGTCTCGGCCTAGTCTGGGTTTACTGGACAGATGCAGCCATTGTAGTCGCAGAAATAATCATAAACGTCTCTAAACTACTTAGATGAACTATAAACATTTGGAAATATACATTTTTGCAGATTTTTTGGCCTTCAGGTGTTTGTAGGAATGTTTTTGAAACTGTCCTGTTGACAGACGTGATTTACTTTGTGGTACATGATGTTAAATATGTGAATTCCTACAATGGTTTTCACAGTAGGTTGTGTTCATTGACTGCATGTCTTGTGCCTTGGAAATGGAGGCTATGTGAATGTGATGCTAATCCAAAACACTCGCTCCTCAGCAAACGCCACTCTCAGAGCTTCAGGGATGCCATCAGTACAAAATGTCATCTTCAAAGCCGCAAAACAGGTGAACTCTTTAAAATTAACTTGTGTCGGTTCATGTTTTTTTTGTTTTTGTTTTTTTTTTACAGCATTTTAACTTCAACATAACTATTGTCCACACAAGAGCCTGTGTGGACAATAGTTATAGTTAGAAAGTGTGTTTGTTCTCTAGGTCAAAGCAGCTGGACTGGACACATCTGTGTACGACAACTGGATCCAATATTTCAATAGGACGAGCCCAGCACATGGAATCATTCCCAGGTAATGAACTACAGTTACACCATTCTTTCCCACATCTTGCATTGCATACTGGGAGAAGAGTTATCTAGCTTTTCATTCCAAATTCCCCATCTCTGTTGGAGGGTTTGCAAAACTGATTGTGTGTTTGCCCATTACTGTTCTTAACCAAAAAACCTAGTCCAAAATCTGTAGTTCAAGAGGCTTGGATTGGACATTTGAAACAGTCGGGTTAAGTGTTAAAATGCTGGATCAGATGACCTACAAAGGAAGAGTATCTAAATGGATTTACACTGTAGCTATGTAGCTTAAGTTCCATGCATGTGAGATGTGTGGCAATTTACATCATCAACGTTCTGGTTTCCTGTCTTCCCTTGATAGGGTGGGATACCTGTCAGGAGCAGGGAGTGATTATGCTGCCTTTGTCCATTACCTGGGAATTACTTCCATGGACATTTCATACACATACGACAGGGTATGAAAGAACTCACTGCCTTTGACTTTCTGCAATATATTGTCTGATGACAATTTGAGTGCTGTATGTAGGATGTAGAAAGCTTGATTTTTCCATGGGAGTCTCTTAAATCTGTCGTGCAATGCTGTAGCTTCAAATGAATGTTTTTTTTTTTTTCTTCTGCTGTCATTTAGTTTCTCTTCATTGGGTCCAAGACACATTCCTCCTCCCATTCCTCCATGCCAGTTGGATCTTAAATTTGTTGCACTTTGCTGTCTTTCTGCACTGTTTACTTTCAAGCTGTCTCATTTTAGCTCGTTTGAAATGAGCTGTCACCAAAGAAACATTTTTCATTTCGGTGTGTGCACATGTGTGAGGAGTCAGAAGTGCGCTGAACTCATCAGTCCTGTAACTCCTATAATATTGATATTTTTCTTCATACAGAGTAAAACAAATGCTCGGATTTACCCTGCATACCACACAGCATATGACACCTTTGACTATGCCTCAAAGTTCATTGATCCTGGTAAGCAATGATGTCTTTCACATATTGGATTTTCTTGTACTGTACTTCTTGTATAGCCAGTCAATGGTAAAAAAAATAAAATAATCCTACTACTTTTCCTGTCATGATACAGCAGAATATACATTATTTTATGCTATGCCATTGGAAAATGTAGTATATTTTGACAAAAGGACTTGTATGTCATAGTTTGTTGTCAAATTTGGCAACTAAAAAGATGGCAAAACATTTACCTAACAATTTCACATGTATATAACATCTCATCCTACTACTTCCTCCTCTCAGGGTTCGTCAGTCACCAGGCCATTGCCAGGACAGCGGGAAATGTCCTGATTCGATTGGCTGACAGTCTGGTGTTGCCATTAAACTGCAGTGACTACGCTGAGAGTCTGGAGGACTACCTCAATACAGCAGTGCAGCTATATCAGCATGAACTGCAAGCTAGGGATATCTCCATGGGTAAGTGCAGGACAGTTGTGATATTAATGATGCAGGGTAACATTGCAGTACATAACAGAGAAAGAGAAATATTATGCAGGTAAATGTATTTTATCCATGTTTTATATTTTAGTTTCTTCTGTGTTTCAAATGGGACACTCAGTATTATGTGATTGTGGTTATTACTTGTGTGTTTCCGTCTTGTGCCAAGGCAGCTGGAATAATCACTCGACTTACTGCATTACTTCTAATTGTTGGACCTAAGATTGATGATATCTCTGACTGGAACCTGCATTAACCAAAATGCTCTTTGTAGCAGGAAAAAACCCAAAAATCTACTGCAAGTGCTAGAGAACTGTCTTGAGGCTGCACTTAAGAACAGAACAAGCAAGAGAAGGAGCATCTGTTTCTCCTACTAGCAGTCACAGAGGATTAGAGAGGGTGAAATATTTGCAGGGAGGCTGCACAGTTGATCTGTGTCTTGTTTCAGAACCACTAAAACGTGCAGTAGCCAACTTTCGCAGTGCAGCTACTCATTTGGACCAAGTTATTCTGACTTCAGACCTGGTGAATGAAACGTAAGAGCACACACACACACATATATGCACAGACATGTTGTTTTCTCGTTTGCTGTCCACATAGAAAATAATGTTAGTCACTTCCTCTCTCCATCTCTCCTCTTTTAGACCAATGAAGGTCAGAAGGATCAACGACCAGCTCATGCTGCTGGACCGAGCTTTCTTGGACCCTCTGGCCTTCCCAGATAAATATGCATACAGGTAAGATGATGATTTGCCACTCTCAAAATAAAATTCTAAAGGCATGCAAAGAGAGTAGGAGGAATTGGGGTTGTGCCACTGTCAACTTCCTGACCACTACTTTGGTCCAAACTCTGACTATTGGATGAATTGCCATGAAATTCTGTACAGACATTCATGGTTCCCAGATGGTGAATTTGGTTTATACCCAAATATAGTACCTGCATAAACTAGTGACATTTTCATTTGCCTCAGCTGTACTGTGTCATGCTGCATTGCACAAAGTTTCCAGAGCTCAGTTTCTTTTCTGTTCATCCTATTGCTCTTCTTCTGTGACTCAGTCTTACAGTCCTCTTCTAACTACTTTAGCCACAGTCTCTTGGCAAGAGATTATCTGCATCATTGTGTCTTAGCACATCTCTATTAATTGTCTAACTGCCTACCAGTCTTATATCATTCTTTATTTCCCTGCGTGATACACAGGCATGTTATCTGGGCTTCAAGTAGTGCAGGCAGGCCAACCTTCCCAGGTCTGGCTGATGCCTACGCCAATGCTGAGTCAACAGGTCAGCTCAGGGACTGGGACAAAGTGCACTACCACCTGTCAGTTCTGAGCCAGGCCATCGAGGGTGCCGCCAACACACTGGTTGACGTCATATAAACGAGGTGGAGGAAGGAGAGAGGAACTACACTCACACAGGGACTTTTTGAAATACACAGAGACTTACAGCCAATGAGCACTGATCAGTTGGGCCATGATGGGACTATTTATAGATAATATTAAGTGAGATGATTTAGGAATCAATGAACAGAGGCCATCACCAAACAGTAACATAAGTTATGTTTTCTATCTTTGTCACATGATTAAAATATTTAAATATGATGAATCAGAAAATCTCTTTATTAAAGATTGACCACAACACTTTTATTTTATTTTTCCATGTGACTATAAAACAAAAATGCTGTATTTGTTTACTTTAGACAATCAATGACCAGGTCTTGATGAGGTTTCTATCTCATTAGCTGCTGAATAGTTTAATCTCTCAATCAAAACTGATGACAGGACAGCTGAATATCTCCAAATGAATGTTGACATATACAACTGTAAAATTATGTTGTGTTATGTTATGATGTATATTAGTATTTAACAGTAAACAAATTTGTGTTTCTCTTATATAAAGACAAACACTGCAGAGTCATTACAGCAGAATGATGCAAAATAAATATAATGAGTTTATGACCCAGAAGTTAATGGATCGAGTTTGATTGCATACAGAGGGATTAAGTTTAGGTTTGTCGTATTAGGATGAATACCTATGAGCAGCATAGCTGTCAAGGATATCAGGCCATCAGGACTTTGATATGTACAGTAAGGTGTCACTGGAGGTGTAAAAAAATGCAAATTTAATGTGCCAAGAGGTTCAGTTTAGAAACTGCACCTCGTTCAAAACCTGCGCGTACATTATAGGCCTCCACTGCAACCCAACCTCTTTTAGCCTACTGTGGCCTGGACTGGATGTGGAGCTGCAATACTGGCTCCAGCCACCAGGGGTCAGAAAATGCTTTGAGACAGCCCTATGGAGCAAATTAGCATTTGGGATTAGTGTTGAGGAAGTGTTGCTGCCACAAAAGCTGAACGGCAAAAGTGTCCACAAATCCACACATTGACCTTATGATAATGCTGACAATAGTGCTGTCAATCAAGTTAACAGTAAGTACAAAGAAGACATCTGAAGAAAGGGTAAAAAAAAAAGAAAAAAAGCTACAGAGGGAGACGGTAAAGAAGAAGAGGCATGAAAAACACTTCTTAACTTTCTTTCCTGCTCTAGCTCTCCTGTAAACACAAGTCTCTCAGGGACTGCTGGTTTTATCCAGACCCCTCCCCTCTGGTTAAAGCTTGCAGTGTTGGTCACACACCCATCCAAGCTGTTCAAGCTGCTGAAGAAACACAACTGGAAGGTAGCACTGGTGTGTAAATGAATAACTGTGTGTTTGTGGATGTGAGAGGTGGGTGGGTTCATTTATTTTTAACCTTTATTCTCTCTCCTTTGGTTCTTGATTATTCTTAAATCCCAGCCACGGCTACAAATGTGGATCATAGGAATTTAAATGTCATTTAACAGCATGGCAGGGTTTAAAAGATACCTTCAAAGCAACATGAAACACCTAACAGAGACAAGATGCAGGTGTATCGGTCACAAAAACTACAGAATGTTTAATATTAATAGAGAAACAGAAGATATGAGGCAAAAATCCCAGGCACTGATATAATGGACATGTGTAGTAGATACCACTTGAGAGCCTAATATGAATCACGCTGTAGCAGAATTTGCAGTTTTGTTTTTTTTCATTAAATTGTGTTGATAAGAGTTTTCCCCAGTGTGTTAGAAAACGCACCATCTTGTAAACCATCTTTTGGATGTTACACAAACACTCGTACACTTTTACAAGTTCAGGATAAACCCATAATCAATGTTTTTATCTTTATTTTTAAGTAAATTCCTCTCTGTATTGTAGGGATGACTGGCTGTTTTGTTGGTGAGATATATTTAGATGTTCCTCAGTATTTTTAGCAGGGAAATATTTACAGAGGATGGATTCTTCTCTTTTTAGCAATGCAGTACTTGACGTTAACACAGTTTGACATCAATATTTGCAGAACAGCCCAGAACAACCAAAGTCTGTCTGCACTTTGCCACTTAGCTGTTTCAGTGGTGCAGTAGAAGCCGAGGGAGGTAGTGCTTTCTAGCCTAAAGGTTCCTCTTATGCGGATGTGTAAATATCTGCAAGAATGGAAATCGAACTGAATCTTTAGACTATTCAGACTATTAGTCAGCTGCTTCCTTTATTGTATTGTATCCTCCTTGTATGTTATACTATTATTTCTGGTTTGTCTCTCAAGTAAAGAGTGGAAACAGAATAGACTGTCAACACATAAGATCACTTGTTATGGTTAGTATAACCAAACCAGTGTAATGTTTTCTGTGGCTTTAGAGGAGCTTTGTCAAGTTAAAAAAAATAACCCTGATGGTGATATCAAATTGCATTATGGGAAGTTTTGGGGGTATGACTTGTGCTGTGGGCTAAAAATTGGGATATCTTGGCCTCTGCTGTTTCAGTTTTCTCCATTCTTTTATACAAATCTGTTTCTCACAAATTCCCCAACTTTATTTGAATCGCTGAATCACCTCTCAAGTTAAATGGCCTTTAATACATTCAGTAGTTCAATGTAACACCCTCAGGAAGTTTCCTCAGATCGCCTATTAATTTTTCAATTCAATTTTCAGTGAAGATACATGTAGTTGGCAGCCCACCACGGCTCAATGAATGTAACCAGTAGACATTTTACAATGACATTGATGAGGAAACTGTATTTAGCAGGCACATCTGGTTGATAACTGATCCATCCATGGGAAGCTGAAAGTGCAGGAATAGCAATGATGTGGTAAAAAGTAAGATTTCCACGATGGCTGTCAGTCAAAAACAACAACACACACAGGTGCTACTCGCCAGTCGCAGAGTTTATTCTTTTAAATATACATAGACTTTTCCCCATTATTAAATACCCCACCACCCTTCCCTCCCTTATCATCCCTCCCCTCCTCCCATTTCTTCCCTCACTCTCAGTTCTCCGCTTTCTCCTTTCCCCCTCCAGAGAGAAAGCTCGTCCGGCTGAAAAACACTCTACTTTGTGCAGCATATTGCTTATTAAGACATTTGCGAAAACATAAATTAAAAATACTACAGCTTGTTGTTTTTTGTTTGTGTTTTTTCATTTTCTGCTCCAACGTCAGACTGTTCTGAACAGAATCTAAAAAAAAAGAAAAATTAAAAAAGAAACAGCACAGTGTCCCTCAGTCTGGCTACATAAAATGAACTGGATTTCCCCTGTTTTTTATGAGATGGTATGACGCTCCTGTCCTAAAGTGTACACAGTGGTCTGTACCATAATAGGTGAAATGGTAAGAAGAGAAATTTAATCTTCGACAGATGTCCTGAGTTTGGTCAAATTATGTTGGTGTGTTTTTTTCCCCATGTTTTAAATAATACATTTGAGATCAAGATGGCTGATTCCAATTCAGCCTTTGCTTTCACTAGTGTTTGTGTCTCTGCTCATCTCCTTTCCGCTGGTCAGAAAGTGTGTGTGTGTCAAAAATGTGGAGGAAGGGAGGGTAATCATTTTATTCCCCTCCCCACAGTCAGGGATGTGCTTACTGTTTTGTGGCCATTTGTCAAATCCAAAGTTTCCAAAGGAAATTATTGGTCCGATGAGGCGGTTGGAGCTGCAGGCAGAGTGAAGGACAGTGTGATACGGCACTAGAGGAAAATTCAGGTGTTTAAGTCACAAGGCATGCATGTTAACACTGAACTCAGAGTCACCACCAAAAGTGTTTCAGCTGTGACGTGTGGAGTATGTGCTGTGCGTGAGTCTTGTCAGTTTCTTTTGGTGTGTGTGTGTCAGTGTTTGTACAGATGAAGGTGTTGTAAAAGTCCTGCTTTTGACTGCATGCATGCTGGACTGCTCTTATACTAACATGTTTTAATATTTTTTGGAGGATGGAAGATAAAAGGAATGACATATTTGGTTGACTGATTTTCTATCACAAATTTGTCGTTGACTTTCAGTGGAGAATAAATGCATAAAAGCAGGGCTTTTACTATCACCAGCACTGTATCATATGTGTGCCTGTGTCTTGTGTGCATGTGGCTTGTCTCATCAAGTCTTATCAAGTTTCGTGTCCATCATTGTAGCAGTCTGTCCATTTCCCTCCCTTCTCTTTAGGAAGCACAGGAAGGGCTGCATTGGCATTGGGGAGGGTCAAACTGGGGTCACACGCGGGGGGAGTATTTAGGATTTCTTGGCACCTCGGTGAAAGATTTCAGCTCATAAGGGATCCCTGTGTCCACTTCGATGGATTTGCGGGAGAATAGCAGCCGGATATCATTGTGCAAGTAGATCTTCCCAGATTTGGAGCTCTGGAATCTGAGAAAGCCAGAACCAAAAAAATGTGTTAGCAAAACCAGCCTTTTTTTTCCCTTAAACTTGGAAATTTACTGCAAATGCACAAAAATAGTTTCCTAGTAGTCAAGGAATTCATGAAAAAAGCATTATGTACTGTGTAACAACATAATATTAAAGACTAATGCAGACAGCTGAAACCTCAGCCATACCTGAGATGTATCAGGTAGCAGAGTATCTTCTTCCTGTCTGGCAATCCGCCACTTGGAGACGCCTCGCCTTTCCCTTCAACCCCCTCCTCTACAGGCACCAGGAAGATACGGTGGCGCAGGAAGGTCATGTGATTGACGGGCATGTCGCCAAAGTTGTAGGTCACCAGAAACATCTTCACCACAGTTTTGTTGGGATTAAATAAGGTCTGAGAATAGATGTCAAAACAGCAAAAATAAGACTGCTGGCAGTGGTTTTGAATTGAGTGTACAACAAGCTATTTTTAAAATTCAAATCACGAAAAACTACTGCACATAAGTTCATCATTGCAATGATAAGTACATGACCCTTCTAAAATGAATTTCATATCAGTGTATTCCACGTGATCATATTACAACATTGTGGTTTTCCTGAGCAGTGACAAAATGAGAATGAAAGAAAAGACAAACTTACCACTTGAATGGTCCCTGCTTTGGGTATGCTGTATCCTTTCTTCCCCAGAGGCTCGAGGGATATCACCCCCTGTGAGGGAGAGAGACAGAGACATGACACTGATAAAATGTCCTCAGTCACAGTGAAGGCGAAACAACTTGGTACATTTTTTAATAGCTTTGAACTTCTACATCAGGGTCAAGATCTAGATTAAATGTGCTAAAATAAAACTTGTAGGGAGCAGCAGTGCGACAGCAGTACAGGTTATGCATGTAAAACCAATCAATCATCAAAAACACTAAAACCCCCCAAAATAAAAATCCTAAAAGTGTCCTAACTTTTAAAAAACTTCATTAAGCTGTAGTTACAAAGGCTGCTATACAGGCAGTCACATTATGTTTAATGTCAATTAACAGTTCAGAGTACTCAAAAGAGGCCTGACATTCACCACTTTTAAACACAACAAGTCAACATTAAACATGAAGCTAAGAAAGTGAAAACAGATGGTTTCTTAGAAGGACTAAAGTTGTTCATATAATGCTGTTCCTAACTTATGAAGGACTTGGTGATCTTATGTTATGATTATATGTGTGATGAATGTATAATATTCAGTGCTGATGTGGACAAATGTGGGAAAACGCTTTGTAATATTTTCATGAAAGTAAAAACAAATATTTTTTACATCAGAGGAACCAAGCCAACGTCTTTCATGTTAAAGCCAGTTCTATATTTTTCGTTGTTTTGGATCACTGACATACCAGTACCAGCCATGTGCAATAAACAATGTTTTTTTGTTTGTGCTTGACAAAGAGTGCACACAATATCTTGCAGATACACATACAAACACACAGACTGACCAGGAAGGGTGAAGGTGCACTGTGCTCTGAGATGTCGTAGTACGTAACCTGCACAGGCAGGGTGACGTGCTGTGGGCAATAGGAGCCGCTCGCACCGATCTCTGCCGTGAAACCTTCGATCCGACCTGATGGGGAGAACCGTCCCTTCAGTATAGACTCCTGGAATACACAGGAGAAAGAGAAGAGGCAATATAGTCATTGAACAGGAACCTTTGAAAACTCTTAATACTATAAAACTTAGGGTTTAAGGACATAGTTTTATTGCTGCACTGAGTCAAGTTTGGCCATAGAATCAGAGAAACACCCTACTTTGACTGTGAAATCCATCAAAATTCACATTTCCTACATATATTTTGATTGAAACCAAAGCAGCGCTGAACACAGAAATCATGAACTAACATTATTACACTGTTACCTATTGTACCTCATTTGATGTTAAAATATCAGGATGCTCTGCCTTTAAATTAACTACCTTAGAAGTAAATGTCTTAGATATGATAACCATGTAACTTTGGCACTAAATTTGGGCACTTTCTGCATTTACTGTTTGAACCATTTGATAAGAAACTTTTATGTTCAGCAACATTACAATATTCTGCAACACATTATAAAAAATGTTCACAAATATGTTTAAAACATCTAGCCTATCATTTCTTTATGCAACACATCCCTGCACATTATTTTTCATTGATGTGATTTGTGCAAATAATTAAAAGTCAAAGACGGTTTTCATTTCTTTATATATTTCAGATTGAGATCATAGTTAGTAGTGGTGCTGTACTGGACTGCATTATAATAAATAAATGTAAATTGGAAGGAAAATAAAATAGGAACAACTCTCAATATAATGTAGACCAGTACAACACCACCCTAAACTATGACCTCAATAATAAATATATAATTGAATCTTCACATTTTCAACAATGTCAGGAAGGCCACGGGATGTTTGTCAAACCCCTTGATGGCACTTTGGTTCACACCATCATGAGTGGTCATCTTCTCTTGGTGTGTTCCCCTGTCCTTTTCCCATCATGCAGCTGGATCTGTCTATATTCCATGGACACCAGCACCATTTTTAATCTATAGTTACTTGTGCCACCTTAAGTTATTAAAATAATGTTTAAAATTTGTACCTCGAAGTTGCCGAGTAGTGATCTGCTGATGGAAGATGAGGGCCAACTGGAACGCGTGGAGCGGCCGGTGTCTGTGTGTCTGCCGCTGCGCAGCTGCCGACTGAATATGACAGCAAAACACACACAAAACAGACCTGTGGTTAGTGGTTAAGATTACACTAATTTTGTCTTAACCAACATGTCACATGCCTCTGAGTGTGTCTGAGTATTCTAGTCCAGACACAAAACCCTTTCATTTAGAATAACATACAACCTACGCAAACTCCCACCGACGTCCCTCTGTTGACTTTGCTAAATTTCATATATTTTCTCTTGTCAGAAATATGACAGGGCACTCACCTTTTCAGCCGCAGCCCACTTTTTAGCCGTCTCCCTGATCTTGTGCAGTCTGTGGCAGTCTGAACAGGATCAAAAAAATGAAAAATGATTTGTTTTTCACCATTAATATCCTGATTTATATCAACACTTAGCTATTCACAAAGGAGTTTCTTGCTTGAAATGTGAATTTCTCAATACAAACACAAAATAAAGATACTCAAATAAAGAATAAATTGACATTCTTGTGGTCCCATGAGAGATATTTCTCTGTGTAATTGTGTATTTCTGGTGTCCTCTTACTTACTGAGCACTGACTATTGGACGTTGCGTCACATGCGCAAACATTCCCCATTTCCAAGCTGTCCTTCATCGTAAAGGCCACCCAGCTGTCTACCGAATGGCTACCTTCTAGCCATTCGCTAACAGCAAACCCATCACTCATGGTTAGTTTATAGGTATTAGCTAACCCTTGGTTACGCTGGCTTTCTACAGAATTTGGAGTTCTCGTCAGCTTGTTGTCTCATCGTCACACTTAATCAAAACCACAGATAGCATTTTAGAATATATCTTCCCGTCTCACCTTTCTATGCCTTAAAAATATATTTTTCTAAGCCTGAAACTGAAATACCACCAGTGACACGTTAGCCTTGCCCCTTTTCTTCAAGTCTTCCTTTCACTATCCTCTCTGTCCATTATTTGTGTCCTTGAGTCTTTCTGTTTGTCCCTGTGCTTCCCTCGCCCATACACTAAACACCACTACTCACAATGATCCCATCACTGTATGAAACCTAACTAGTGAACTACTGAACCCTATTGCCACCACGAGCACAGTCCCTATCCCACAATCCCACTCCCTCAAAGCTCTTTCTGGCCTCCCAATGTTCAAAAATGGCCAATTCACTTCCAGAACCATTTTTTAAGCAGGATGTATGTACATGTGTGTGGTAGGTAGGTGTGTGTGTCTGTGACCTGTGTGTGTTTATGTGTGCATGTGTATGAGAGACACAGCACACTCGTAGGGGAACAATGGACCCTCCCTCAATGGGCTTTATTCTGGAGCTACTCAGCCTGTTCCAGCGTGGCGTGATAATGAGCCGACCGTCGCTTCATTCTTTCACTTTTACTCGTTCTCTTAGTTTCTCTTTATTTATGCCTCAGCCTCTTTTCCAGGACTGTCAAGGCTCACAGATGTCTTACCGTGAACCACTGACTTGGAACGGCTACTCCTTATTCTGTATTCAGAGTTTCAGAAGCCTTCGCATATGGAGGTCTAAATCTTTTTAGTCTAAAAGCACAGTATTTACAAACAAATGTGTACATTCTGTTTGTTTTTTTGCTGCAATAAAATCGCCTGGATTTAGCAGTAGTACTTAATTAGGGTTGGAAAATTGTATCATCTGGTAATTAAAAATAGAAACTTTAATGTCCTTCCTTCCAGTATTTCGTGGTATAAATAATATTAAGATGATAGTTACATTTATACATTTTTAGCCAAGTTGCAAAACAGCTCATGTTAGCTGTTTCCATTAAATTTTATTACTCAAAGCAATTTCCCAATAGAGATATATGATGTGTGTTCCTGTATCCAAGTGTACTGACCTTAGGCCGGTCCCATGAAGATGGCAGCAGGTGGTTCCAGTAAGGGGCAGCTTTAGCATCAGTGCTGCGACATGAGGCTGGGCCAAGTCCTGGAGCCAGCAATGACAGCCTGCTTCTCTTGGATGTGGAGGGTCCCTCATCTTCTGAACATGACTCCCCTGTGTCACTCGGGGACAGCAGTCTCTTTTTGGCTGGCCAGTGGGCTCCAGAGGAGAGACGGTGGCCATTAGTACTGGGAGTTTTCTCCCAGGAAGCCAGGCCATTAGCAGAGGAGGAAGCAGCCTGGGTGGCACTACGCTCAGGTGGGGATGATTCAAGTCCAACTTCCCATTCGGTGGCTTCCCCTGGTTCCTGCAGCTCTGTGTGGTGTGGGGGGGAGAACGGACCTGGAGGGCTGGTGGGACTGGCAGGGTTGGGAGTCTCATAAGTGGACATTTCATATAAGTAGGGGCTGGGCTGGCCACCAGATGAGCCATTACTACAGCTCTCATTTCCAGGGCTACCTAGTGAGTAGGTGGGTGTGTGGCCCCCGTTAGGTGCTTCAGTCCTGGCTGAGCTTCCAAGGGAATGGCCCTGGTCACAGAGATGACCATGTGGGTCACACATTGGGGGGGATTTCGGTGAAAGTGGAGCAAATACATCAGGAATTGGCCTGTCGTGATTGTGCTGAGTTGGGCGTCGGGAGGGGTTGTGGCTTGGGGAGAGGGGAGGAGACCTAGGTGACAGTCCATCCTCAGAGTCTCTGTGCTCCACCTGTGTGCAAGAGTATATAGACCCAGGCCCACCAGGGCCCATCCCAACACCTTGAGCTGGGGCTGGCCCACATAGCACCCCTCCCTCCAACACCTCTTTGTCTGAGGAGTCCCCCAGGTGGGGGCGCTTATGAGTCAACTGGGGCTCATCTAGCCCCCTTTTTACGCCCAACCGGACAGGCCTTTGTTGGGTATCAGTGTGGGATTCTGTGGAGGTAGAAAATCCCCCCAACTGGGAGAAAATGGAGAGCTGGTAGACCTTTTGGAGCCGCAACTCCTCCTGTCCA
Organism: Argyrosomus regius; assembly: GCA_946959425.1. Taxonomy (NCBI): domain Eukaryota; kingdom Metazoa; phylum Chordata; class Actinopteri; family Sciaenidae; genus Argyrosomus; species Argyrosomus regius. Next base: position 15,741,899 of record OX336890.1, read on the forward strand.
AAGTGCCTGGGTGCCCCTGGTCTTACTCCGGGGTCTAGGCCCTGTGTTGGGGCTGTAGGTGGAGGCAGGTCCCCCTCCTGGGCTGGAAGCTCTAATGGAGCCTTTTTGTGGGCTAACTCCACGTGAATGTGCCGCATGGTTTCTATGCTGGACGATAAGAGTCTAGACTAAGTTTTGTGCAACAGGGTCAAGTGCGTCCTCACAAGTGTCAGGAGGCAGAGCAAGATGATCCGCAGGAATAGGAAGTCCTATAGTTCCTGCTGTGATGTTGTCAAATAGTGTGAATCAGGAAGCTGAGCCGCACAGCACCTGGAACAAGATATAGTATTACTATTCAGAGCGGATTGTAATGAAGCAATCATTGCTACACTATATGGTGGAAAACATACCGTGAAAGAGTTAATGATATCTAAAAATAGTCACTTTAACCAACATTCTTGTTGCATTACAAATTTTATATTATATATTGTAATAAAATTAAAGCCTGTAGATTGGTAGGTTGTTACTGTCTTCTACAGTTCTCCACATTGTGTAGTTCTGAACATACAGTATGTACAGATATACAGCATGACTCACATAACACAATGAATAATATCCATAAACAGCAAGTCGATTCATACCACTCATGTCTGGTATGTGCTCATTTCAACCAGTTACATTCTAACACGCCAATCCTATTTTTAACACAGAGGAAATGCAAAACCAAATCATAAAAACATTAATGAATCCTGTTTGTCTGCTTTCTTTATTGTGACTGCGTAGGAATGGTATGCCACTGATTGATGGTTTTCACACACCGCCTTGACACTGAAAATGTTGTGACTTTGTCATGGTTTTATTTGAACACAGTGTAGGTAGTACACCTTAACTGTGGGGAAATCAGGTACTTATATTTATAGATAAAGTTTGATTGAACAGAAAATATAAACACTACTCAGAACTTTTTGGCTCTAAAACAGAATGAAAATACAGCTCTTTCATTGAATTAACGGTGCCACCATACATAATACAATTTAGGCAAAGCATAAGCATAATTTGCATAATTTGTCTTGTGTCTAATTAAAGACAATGTCCAAGATCAGCATCTCACCTCTGTGCCTGTCCTTGTCTAATTCTGCCCGTGTGGACAACCTGCATCTGGCACAACATCTGGAAGTTGTGTCTCGAATGTCCTACTAAAGAAACCCGTCTAACTCCATGGCAGCTGCCACGAAACGACGCCAACATCCCAGGAAAGGGTAATCAGGAAACAGTAAGGATTCCAGAGGAAGCAGGAGTGAAGTAAGTTGGCACAAGAGCTACAACCTGAGGATAAATAAAAACGTTGGTGGTTTTTCAGTGAAAAAAGGAAAACTAACACCATGATAGATATAAGAGTTCATGATTTAAATCTACTACAGTGCATTTATGCAAAATACACCACTACAAGAGAACTGAAGACATTCCACTTTGGATTGTATTCTGTTGAACGTCTTGGAAACATTATACAAGACAAGATTAATGAAAAAGAATAATAAAAAAAATTGATTTGCTTTAACCATTTGAAGTTACAAGCAACTTGGTCAGACTAACTGATAAATATAATATATATAATTATATATAATAATTATATAATATTTTATATATATATATATATATATATATATATATATATATATATATATATATATATATATATATATATATATATATATATATATATATATATATATATATATATATATATGTATGTGTGTGTGTGTATATATAAAAATATATATATAGTCTGAGGTAATGAGTTATCATCTTGAAGGCAAAAACTTACCAGAGGGGCAGAGTGTCAGTGATGCAGGAGTTTGTTGAGAGGAAATGTATCTGAACAGGAATCTGAAATAGCTTTATTGGGGCTCCCTCTATGATTGGCTGATAGCCAGACACGCCCTCCTTGATCACCTGGGCGTTGGGTGTGGCACGGCTGTGACATCATGACAGGGTCATTCCACCCAGAAACCCTGAAGAGACACAAAGACATAGAAAGTAATCAAGTTGTCACTCAGTCGCTTTTATATTACCCTCTGCAAACACGCACACACACACAGATTATGATGGACAATCTGATGTACACAATCAGAAAGCCACAGAAACACACACACATATATACAGTAAATATTTAAGTCTGCTACTGAACTTGAGAACAGCACAGAGAAATGACAAATCAATCAAAATTCCCTTATCATGTTAGTACTTAATAATTCAACTGAGGGAGTAATTTTTCTCTCATTCCCTTTTATTTTTCATAACCAAAATACCCCATATTGAGTACAAAAGCCCAAATGCTCTGAGCTGAGGATCAAACATGGAGGAGCTTGTGAAGCAGCAAGTTGATATTTAAAGTTCTAACTTGGCACTAAATGGTGCTAAGCCAAGAGAAGTGGGACGTTTCCCGACCCACTTGGACCAGAACTTGGGAATGTGGAGGAGGAGGGGGGAACACTGTGAGATGTCACCATGGCAACCAGTAGCCCAAGGATAACGGCTCCTTTGTGCTTGGCCACAAAGAGGGAGAAAGAGAAACAGAGCTAGAGAGAGAGGGTGGACGGTGGGGGGTGCTGGGGGGCAGGGATAGGCCGGCAAAGATGCTCCTCCAAGAAAATATCTACAAACAACAAAATGGCTGTCCCCCACGAGGTGTGTACAACCATTCAAAACTTTCAACACACTGTGATGAAGGCAAATGTTCTGTCAACCTCAAGCAGGTAAAAGGATTTGACATGTAAAATGTGACAAATGGAGGAGGTTTGAAAAAAGCCAAGAAAGCCAATCTGCCTAACACCCTGTGGGCATGGCATATAAATCAGTGAAGAGAAACAGTTGGTTCCCATTTACCTACATTACATCAACCGGTTACTTCACTTTCTTGTATTTCCCTTTGATGCATCATAGCAGACACATGAAGAGATCCATAATGTATACTGGTCTTACATGCAACACTTAGGTGCAATATCAAGCGGAAGAGGAAAGTAGAAACTTGCGAGAAAAAGGAAATGTAGATGATGGTATTTTCCACTAGACTGAAATACATCTGAACTGTAACTGTAAGGGATGCTGATAAAATCCCCAAATCGCTATACAAACATGTAATGATCAAACTAGGTATGTAATGCAGGGGGTATTACTGCACGTTAGGTGACAGGCTGCTGCAGGTTTTTAAATTGCTTGGCTTACAAAAAGTCTTTATATGAGCATGTATTGTGTTTCATATCTTTTCTCAGACCAAATTCCCCAGTCAACCGGACAATACAGTCTTCAACTTCAACAAGAATTGAGGGATCATCTGTCGAAGATGACACAAGAATGAAGGGGATCTAGGAGGGGAAAGAGAAACAGAGTGCCCGCCCCCCGCCCCCATGTACACTATAACCTGATTATATACACATTTGAAGCATAATGGTAGGTCATCAGGTAACAATGCTTTCCTATCACTGCACGCAAAGAATCACATGAAGACGACTCCTTTGTCTCTTTGTGTAATTACTCACATGATGTATGGGCCATGCGCAGTCACAAAATCCTACCCTACCATCTTCCTTACTGGAGTTATGCAAATCTGAACAGGAGGGTACTGGTAATGCCTCTATAAGTTCTGAAAACATTAAAGAGTTACATATCACCTGTTACCCAGGACATTTCAAGAGAAATCCTGTAAACCAGGGGATTATTTTGCCAATATTTCCTGGGGTGGGGAGACAGACTAGGGTGAAACCAAACCTGCCCCAGTCAAACAGGGATGTCTGCTTAATTTAATTTGCAAGTCAAATTACAAAAGATAGGCAGCATAACTTGCTATGGGAGTTTAATCAACATAATAATAAGAAATCACCTCTGCTTGTTTTATCTCCCTCTGAAGACAGGTGGAGTCACCAGGGGGGGATACAGGGAGTGGGGGATGGGGAAAGATGGGAGAGGAGTCAGCAATGAGTAAATATAGTCACTGCCTAGGTCAGAGCTCATTGGGAGTACCCAACGGCTCTGCGCTAGGTCCCACATGATTTCTGACCTTATTTTGAACTAGCTGAGCCAGAGGCGGGTAGAGGCTGCCCAACCCTTTTCAGGCTTTATCAAGGAGCCAACCGAGGAGTAGAAACACTGGCTTAACCCCAACAAAGACTTCAGGTTGCTGGGCGTGTGCGCCAGCTCAAGCTTGAGAACTAAAAAACTCTATAAATGCATTGCTGAACATTGAAGTGATTCTAATCAACTCACACTCGTACTGGCCCCTCTAGACAATGTGCCTATATTCACCTCTAATCTAAATTTGATCACTGTAAAATGCACCTGACCTGTGCACATTTACAGTGTGTGTCAGTGACACAGCCATCGTAGATGTGTAAACCTGTGCCAATAGCAAAACAGGATTCTGTTAAGAGTTATTCCATGTTTCCAAACCTACATTTTCAGTGGAACAATATCCTAATAAAAGCCTAAATAAAACATATTTTATCTTATCTACATAAAATCATTTCAATTTCCCTTGAAAAGGGAATCATTAACATCTATCACTATTTTCCAAAAAACCATTACCCTCAAAATTCATCTCACATTTTATTGATTGAACGCTGCTGACATGAACCATGAAGGTGTTACACATCATTGGCAGGCAATCTTCATGTAACATCTGCAGCATTTCTGGAAGTGGAGCAGCAAGCAATCATTCACAAAGAGACAGAGCGAGAGTAGAAATGACAGACAAAGGAATGAGAAACGCCTGACAAGAAGGAAGCAGCCAGACATAGAGAGAGACACACACAGAGAGAGGAGGAGTGGGGCTGAGGAGAACAGGGGAACACAGACCAGCTAAAGACCTTGAGAAAGGTATGAATACAGCAGGGGCAGGTAGAACTGCAGAGTGTCAGGGCCAACTCAGAGTGTTAATGGCTACACTGCATAAACCAGCAGTTGAGTTAGGTCATAGCCTCAAAATTAAACTAAGACTTAAAACTGTAGCTACAGTTAAAAGGCTCAGAAATATTTTGGGGGAGAAAACCACACATATAACTTAGGAATTAAACCAAGCTAGTCCTGTTTTACTCAGTCACACTTTAGGTTTGTTTAATTTACATGCACAAAAGGAAATGTGTGTGGGTGAAACAGAGACAAAAAAGGAAACAGGTGAAAAGCAATAACAGAGGCTGCTTAGGTGCAGAAACCTAATGAGATGAAGATTCATTAAAGTGGTGAACAGGATCAAAACAAAAAAAAAAAAAAGATGTACAGTTTGCCTTGAAACAGGCATATATCTGGATCAAACTGAGAAGACAGTGAGTCATGCTGACAGAAACATTCAAATTGGGTTAGCCCATAATCAACCTGGGAAATGATTGTCCAATAGAAATAAGCTTAGGACAACAATAGGTAAATGAGATGGGATAGTGAAGGGAGAACTTAAATGCATTTATTAACAGCTGGGATCCAAAGAGGAAAATAAGGCAAATACTACATCCCAACAATGATAACATTAAAATAACTGTTCAGGAAACGGTTTTAAAATGATGTTTGCAAAACATCTAAAACCTGATCTGGCTAGTGAATGATATTGCAGACTAAAACTAAAGTTGCATGAAGAAACACTACTGCTTGCTTACTACAGTCATGCATAAAGAGTGAGGTCAAAGGGTTCATTGACTTTGACTTGCAACATGCCTGCTGTGGGGTTCAAACAGTTTGCTCAGGAGATCCTTCAAGGAGAATATTTAGCTGCTGAGGTGTTTTGAAATATTTGCATATCTGTGTATTCCTTTAGGCCAAGGAAGACCGTAGTCAAGAGGTCAAAGGCCAACAGTCTTGGGTCAGATGACTTAGAGCACATCAGGCCTAGGGGTGTTTAATTTCATCATTATGAGAAAGATGCCATTAGGGGTGGTAGTAAAACACAAAGACAAATCTGCATGTAGCAAATGACCTCCATACACTCTAGATTAGTTCCACTCCACAGTCTATAATGACTTTGTTAGACAGATACTCATAATCAGTAACTGTGGCAACTGGAACATCAGATGTTAAGCAAAAACATCTGCAAAACAGACAAAGGTACACTTAAGACCCTGTGGCTCCCAGTAAACTGCACATGGGTGAAATGAAACACACACACAAAAGTAAACACAAACTTGTCTTTAGGAGGTATGCTGACGGGTCTGACATAGAAACTGTCTCTCAGTAAAATGTATGGGAGTGAAGGGGGCAGAGTTCACAAGCAGCACCTATACTCGGAAAAGACCCTGACATTTGGCCATTGCACATTCATCACAACACCCAGATGCCACATGCATGTGTGTGTACACACACACACACACACACACACACACACATACAAACAAACACAGATATAAAAAAGCATACATGATTCAAAGTTTCACTTGATGACTTTAAGCAATTTAAAAAAAATAAACACATTTAAAATGTAAGAAAAAAAAGGAGAAACACAGCAAACTGTTGCGGTTTATTTGTTTACAGTCTTCGTGAGAATAAGAATACAGCCACTGCATAGCTCAGACTGTATTACTGCTCTTTGACAATTGCTGCACTCCACCTTTGAGAAATTTCTCATGGGTGAAAACAGCTGTTCTCTTTACAGCTGTCTACATTTACAAGGACTTGCCTGCTCCCTTGCTAGTTTTGAAATACTCGTCTTTTATCATAGTACAGAATTTTGCTCATATTATTACATATTTATTTATACTGGTATGTAGTACTGCAGAGCCACAACATTCAAAAGCCAATAGTTGAAAACTTTAACAAAGTAAAACAAGTGGCTCCTGTGGAAAAATCACCCATTTTCATCATGATGTTCCCTCCCCTTTAGGGAATACTTTAATCATGGTAAAAAAGTGTACATGTTATTAGCCTTCGGAGAGACACTGTGCACCAATGCAATGCCACAGTAATCAAAAAGCAATGTTGTTAGCCTGCGCTCATTTGTACCTAATCATTAAGAAAAGCGTATTTCTATTAATTTGTCCCAACCTGGGGTTAATACTCCATCCTGTTATAGACTGGAATTCATTGATTTCATTTTGATCAGTGACATAAGCTATTATGAAATGGGTTCTTGTAAAACCTCTTGTCTCTTGTTGCTCAGCTGTACTCTGCTCTTCTTGTGTCCTCAGTTCACCATTTACACCCAGCCTATTACAGAGGTGTGATAGCATCAGCATGAAGTTAGCAGCCTCCCAAATGCCCCGATTGTCTCATCATCTTTTAGCAGAACCCCACCCGAAGCTACTCCCAGGCTTGTACTGTGCCTGGAGGCTGATAAACACACACAGACATTCTCCAGCATAAAAAGTTGCTAAGTACTCCTGCAAACAATCACCTGTTGATTAGATTACAGGAGCCTTCTAGAGCTTGGAAATCTGATGTGGCTGTGCACAAGGGCCTATACATATTAAATGACAGCCGACTGTGTGTGTGCGTGAGTGAGTATCAGACAAAGACAGAAGACAGGAAGCGACAAAGACAGACAGAAAGTGACAGAAGGAGACAGGTTATGTTGATTGAAACTGATAAATCCCTGAGCAAGATGGTGTTACACCAGACATACATATAGTACTCAGGCTGGCAAGTCATGGCAGTCTAAACTAAGCTGGCTCAGTCACATAGTTGCTGAGAATGCTGTTTGACATGGGGTCCCTTTCTGTCTCTCCCTCCCTCCCTCCATCTGTATGTCTGCCTGCCTATCTGTCTGCCTTTCATGTGGCCATTTTAGGAGACGTTGAGTCACCCGAGCGCAGCTGACAATATGACAGGAGCAACATTAGTACACTTGACAGCAGGAGAACTTGTGACACTCACCCTCTTAGAAAGATGGGCTTTAACTCGCTGTCTCACTCTCTGCCTCTCTCCTTCCTTCCTCTATTTCGTCTGGTGGCTGGATGGGAGACTCTGCTTCCTTGTCTTTCTGTCCTCTGTGTTTCTATTTCCACTGGGTCAGGCTGCCTTCTGTCTCTCTCTCGGCTCTCTGGTTTCTTGCCTCTCTGTACTTCCTTCCTCCTGAATAGGTGGTGTTGAGAAAGACAGAGTAAAGTCAAGTTGTTCTGCCTCCTTCTGCATGTTTTGTCAAGAGGCCTGCTGGCCTGCAATAACTCCCTCTCTCTGTCTGTATCTTGTTTTCTTCCTGTCTACCTCTCTCCACCCTCATACATACACAAAATTGAAAACCCATCAACAACTCTCAACCCCCCACCCATCTAGCTTTTCCCCTCCCTCTGCTCGTCTCTCTCTCAAGCTCCCTTGCTGCCCTCTTTCTTCCTTTCTCTCATTTGCACCCCTCCAAAATATCTTGAATACAAAAGCCACTTCACATGCTAGCGTTCCCCCTTTCCTCTCCCATTCCTCCTCTTCTTCACCCTCTCCTCTCTTCCTCTATCTACTCTTAAGCCCCTCCTTTCAACCCTTTCTTGCTATCCTACCCTTGGCCTCTCTCTCTCTCTCTCTCTCTCTCTCTCTTCTCTCTCGCTCTCTGTTTCTGTGTGTTTTCTTTCTGTCGGTTTCCTCTCAGCTGATAGAGCGGGGCATGCTTTGCTCACTCAGCAGTGAAGGCATACAGGGGAAAGGCGGGGGGGGGGGGGGGGATGCTGCCAGCTGATTGGCTAGAGAAAAGGGGGGTCAGCTGTAGTGGCTGAGGTTCTGATTGGCCAGGGGAGGGAGTGAAAGAGGGGAAGGAGGTGTCTTTGGGAGCTAAAACTCCACCCACCTGCTCCTGCTTGGCCTGTTCTGCAGTAGTAGAGAATGTACTTTCCTCAAACAGCATGTAAATGTATGTGTGTGAGTGTGTGCATGCATGTTAGTCCTTGACAGCTTCAGGCATGTTTTGTGTACAGTTTTTCAGCTGCTTAATCTCTTCCCATAGCGTGCCAGCCACATGTGTGGTTGTGTGTGTATGGCAATTAAAGAGCAACAGTTAATAAAGAAGTTAATTCCTCATGGAATAAAGATGCAAACACTGATGCAATTCACCCTCCCCCTTCCTTTGCTGTCTTACTCTCTTTCTCTCTCTCACACACACACACACACACACACACAAAGGTACTGTGTGTGTAGCATGAACTGTACACAGCGCCTATAGCCCACACATGCCTACAAAGGCTTATCTGCTGCTCGAGTGCAGGCAGAGAATGAAGTGCATGTGAAAAAGTTTATCAGCTGAGTGCCAGGAGTAGCCCTCAGCTGTTAGTGTTTGTGTATGAGTGTGTGTGTGTGCGCGTGTGCGTGTGTGTGTGTGTGTGTGTGTATTTTGCCATCTGTGAGCTAATAAGGAACAGCGTGTTGACTAGGCAAGAACTATTTCGAACGGAGTGGTGTGGTTAAAGTACACACAGTGCAAGCAAGTGCATTTTGCACTTGCGCTTACGCACTCTCACCTTGCACACACGCACAGATTGTGGGTGGAAATTACACAAGTTAATAGCACTGTGCACAAAACATACTTGAAGCTGTCCAGAACACATATTTAGTGCACAACGTTGCCCGGCCCTCTTGTTACAGACACAAACACACACCTACCAGATTATACTTTATCCTTATTTAGGAAACCAGGTTGTCTTGTAATCAAATGTGTGCTGGTTGAGATGGCACTCTAACATTAGGTCTCATCATACTGCGATCATTAAAAAGTGGTTTTGACAGCTTACTTTGTTGAAATGAAATAATTAGAGTAGAAATACAGTTTCTCATTCCACTCAAGCAAAACTATAATGTTACTACCGGGTTGCTGTGTTACTGTGTTTTTTTGTCTTTTGTACCTGTTTTTGTTCACAGATACAGTGAGTATTATATGTGGAGAGAATTACAATAAGCTGTACTTTAAACCTTTTTAACAGCCACTGTTGTTGATGGAAAACTTGAATTTCTTGCTTCAGTTGTAGTGTTGTTAAATGGTTCACCTGTGTGCATGCATGCATACCTAATTTGACATGTCCAAACTTATTGTTTTATACATAATATCCAAATTACTATCACATGAGACAAATAAAAACATCAAATCCTAACATCATTGCTGATTTTCTTTTTGGGGGATCAGCAAATTGGTTAATTGACAATTTTTTTCAGCTCCACATATATATACACTCATAGATGGATGCAGTGTCTATAGATTTGTGTGGATGTATGTCACACTTGTTTTGGTGCATGTGAATAGTAAAACTGAGCAGAGATGACATTTTAAGAACAAGACACAGCTTCAGGTACGTACCTCCAAATATAGAGATGTGGGGATATAGGAGAGAGGGGAGGGAATAGGTAGAAGGCACAGAAGACAACAAGACAGACAGAGGAAGACATACTGACAGAGACAGGGGAAGATTGCAGCGAGGCAAGGTTCCTGTCGTGAAACAGTCTTGGCTGCTGCTTTTAACAGCAAAAGCCTGTAAAAGCTGTAATAATGTGGACTTTCTGCTTGCAAGCAGCACTGTTATTTAAGATCTTGTATTTTAACACACACACACACACACACACACACACACACACACAAACACGTGTCTGTCCCTTTAAGAGTCCATGTTGCCTACCATATTTGGAAAAAAAAGGTGTGTCTTCTCTATGAGGACCTCCTCCACTCAAGGGCACTCTGAGTGCAACTGAGGAGAAAGAAGTATTGAAAATACACACTGGCTTACATTCCATCAAACATACACACACACACACACACACACACACTGATGCAATCCTGACTTAAGCATGGCCATGTTTGTTTTGATGTCTACATGACTACACGTTGGAGCTGGGCCTTTCAGCCATGACATGTGAAATCCTGCATTGACATACACAGACACACGCATACCTTGTTTTTCCTAAACCTCTCAAAGTGACACCAGCTGTGTTTTTAGGGGTGAAGAGGAGCTCCGATTTGACTCTACCGGCCTCAAACGTTATTGAGTAAATCGGTCACAGTTTTAAATGACCAGTTTTGGATATCGAAAACAAGGTCCAGTTCACCCCCCCCCCCCTCTTCAGGGAGGGAGAGAACAAAAGGAGGAGAGGAAGAGAGGAGGTGGAGGAAGGGTGGGAAAGGAAAGTGTGTGTATGTGTCTGTTGGGAGGGGGGGGGTGATACTGAACATGTCTGTGTCGGTGTCTGTGTCTATTGTGTGTTTGTAGTACACACATGGAGACGTGTGTGTTTAAGAGGTGTGCATCTCCCTGACAAGTGTGTGATGAGAGCAAGCCAAAAAGCGGACGTCAAGAAAGCTCAAGAGTGCAGAGGCAAATTTCACAGCTAATATTTACAAGGAAATTACAAGCAGCCGAGTGTTGACTTGCTTTGAATTTTGTGATGTAATGTGTAATGTGTGTATGTGAAGTAGTATGTGGGAATAAGGTAGAAATAGTGTAGGGATCCAAGCATGAATGAAAGCCAACGTTTTTTTTAATAAATGTAACACCCTTCATATTTTTAGAGCTACACCACTGACAGGATTAAAGTTTAAAGTGCTAATCTAAAACTGGCGTTCCCACTCATACAGGACATGTGTTTTGTCCACATTTTCTATTTTTAGCAGCCTCAGTTATTATGTGTCGCCATATGGTAATAACGTTACAACATTTCAGCCCTTATTTCTCTGCAGGCCAGACTGTATTGCACATCATCTTCCTTTCTTCAGGCAATCCAATTTTACAGTAGAACAGGACCTCTGAATATGATGCTTACCTGCCAGTTTGACTGCTGTGACCCCATTCAAAAGAATCTCACAACCAAAGCTAATCAGAGAGCCAGTTCCTGCAGGTTGTTTCCCCACTCAGACTGGTTTCTAGAGCACTGTAACAATCCGGTGAACTCTCTCTGTAAGGGTATGTTTGACCAGCTGTCTGTTGATAAATAAGATCATAAAGTGACATGCCTATTTAAAGTATGAGCTTTGCTGCCAAGAGAAAAACTGTGTGTGTACTTCCTCTCTTTGCCAAATTAGCTAAATATGTTTGACCAATAAGTTATCACTTAATTTTAATTCTATATTGACAGCTTCAGTACAGCTGCCCCATATTACTGAGGTAACTGGACCTGTTAATGTGTATAAAAACAGTATATCGCCTATAGTATAAAGCGTTTTTGAGTTCTTGTCCCCTGTGTTTAATGCCATTAAATGGTTCACATCACTGAGAGCTACTTCCTGATTGCCACAGTATGCTATTTTATTTGATTCTCCACAACCATTTGGCAACCCCAGGTTGAGAACCACTGATATACAGTATAAGTGTCTGGGGTTAGGTTTAAACTGGGCAGATGCAGCAAACAGACATAGCTGAACATAGACTTTTTGTTAATCTGTTTTTAAACACCAGTCTGTCCAAATAAAACATTTCTGAAATAACTTTGTTTTTCCATTAGCAGATATGTCTATCCATCCACTCCTGCAACCATTCTCACTATTTATTTATTTTTATTAATCCAATAAGTAGCTGCACTGTGAGATGACTAAATCCTGCAAGAGTGGAAACCTTTCTTTTATGTATCCTGTAATCGATTTCTTCACAGAAATAACTAAAGTTTAGTCTAATCCAGCTGAATCAAGTCTCAACACCAATCCATTAAAAAGAATGAACTATTATTTTCCTACTGGTCCTATCCTACGCGTATATACGTTGCGGTTTACTCTATGATACTTTTCCTTGTCTGGTGGAAGTTTGGACAAAAACTCACTTCTAGCACACTTTTTCTGAGGAAAAATGAGAATAAAAGAGAAGAGAACGACTCAATCAAGTAGTGAGTGTTACGTGCAAGGAGAAACAAGAGACACAGAGTGTAATGGGAAGAAATGCAGAGATGGGGAGGAGTGTGGCACCCTGAGTCTTGGTGACAGGCCGGGCCAGCTCAGAGGATGGAATGTTCCAGAGAAATATGTTGCCTATTCATGGTGGACAGGAAATAAAGCTCTCTCTCCCTCCACCTCTCCACCCCCTTCCCTCTTAGTCCTCACTTCTTCACCCTGAATTCGGTTGCCTGACTTTTTACCTCTTTTTCTGTCTCCTCTCCTCACTCTTTGTGTCCTCTACCCCCCTCCCTTCTCCTGGCCTTTGGCCATTTTTTTCTGTCCATCTTCCTCCAGTTTAAATTAAGTCCTTTTCTCCTTTTCATGCTTGGGGAACTCACACAGCATGGTGGAGTTGCACCACTCAAGACTGGTAGCAGCTGAATGTAGTCCAGCCTGCCATCTGGGCAGTGAAACGAAGAGAGAAAAAAAATCTCTTTCTTTGCTATGTAGCTCACTAATACCTAACCAGGGCATACTGTCACTATCTAACCAGCCAACCTGACTGATGATTGGTTACTACCCAAAGTGGATGGTGGACAAGATTAGGATGGTTAGAGTTCCTTTTTACCCACATATGTAGGGTGTGTGTGATCACTTTACAACAGTAGATAAAGTGGAAAAGGACAAGTGTTAACCCACACTAAAATACCAGTGAAGTTTGTACACGTGCATGTTTATGAACACACACATACGTAGAGTGCGGCTCATCCATTTTGGTATGGGGGAGGCATTACAGGGTGTAGGGCAGAGAGAGGTCTGGCTAGGGTTAATCCTGCGATCAGTCCAACACAAACACACACCCTCACAGTCGTTAAGCAGCAGTTAATAGTGAGAAGCTTTGAGACCTGCTAGTTTATGGTTTGCTACTCCATGTTTGAACCATAAGGCAGTACTCTATTTGCAGCAACTAACATGTATCAAAGCACAAAGGGCAACTAGACTAAATACTCATTTGGTATATGTTTGAGGGGCCATAGGGAACATAGACAGTATAAAATATGGACTGTCTGTGACTTCACCCATAGGTTTCTGAAGAGCTAGTGTGGCGCCATCTTGGCAGTGCCTGACTCCACCGGCGCCTGGATAATCCAAAAACGGGCCAAGATGTGGAGCGTAGGTGGAGCCGAGACAGGCTGAATGAAATTCACCACCCTTACAGTTGTCATGAACAGAGAAATTAGCTATAGAGACCAACACCATTTTTTTAATCAGGCACATGAAAGCCTGTACCAAATTTCATGAGAATCCATCCAATAGCACTCAAACAATAGTTCTGGAAAAAAAGACAGAGCAAACAACTGTGAAAATAAACAAACAGATCAGATACACACAAAAAACCTATAGGTTTTGAGTCACTACCTGAAGGTCGTTACTGTTTTTTTCTTAATCCAAACATATAAATCCAGCATATAAAATAATATTATGAATGAATTTCAAAGAGCGTATATCACAGTTCTCCAAAGTGGAACGTTTTTCTCATTCTGTATAAAAGTCCATTTAAGTGACAAATGACACATGCAAAAGGCCCAAGCCTGACATACATACTCCACAAGATGGAGAGATGGGAATAAAAGTAGCACAGAGAGATGGAGGGCTTTGATGTGAGGCGGGGGGAACGAGACAAATGACAACATACTAGAGAATAATGGACAGAGGGAACAAGACAAGGACAAAAGGGAGACTGAACAGGTCTTAGCTTGAGAAGCTTTGTGTTGACCTATATAATGCACAGAGATACATCTGCTTGCCAACATCTACTCATCGATTCTGGGGCTTGTGTGAAGCCATATCAACAGACTAAATGGCTTACATAAATAGAATTATATTTAGCCTGCTTGTATGCTAAATCATTCATTATGATCAAGCATGAAACTCAGCCTACATATGAGACTTGCAGCTCTGGATTTTGGACATTTTTGTTGTACCAATAACACCAAAGAGATTGTACTTTATCTAAACTCGTATTTAATTATGAGTATAAAGGCCCTGCAACAGCTCATTATTACCAGAATACACATATTGCACATTTTAACAACACATTTAGATTAGTTTTCTGCAAAATAACTTGTGTAACATTTACATTTAATGGAGAAAAGCTGCAAATCCTCTCTTGTGAGAAACTTGCTTTAATAAATTAATTACTGGTTAATCTGGCAATTGTTTTCTTGAATAATCAATTATTTATTTAAACTATGAAATCTCAGAAACGTGAAACGTGCTTGTCATACTTTCACAAGTTATCAAATTGCCTGTCATCCCCACCTTTCAACGCTTAATAACCTAAAAATATTCAGTCTCCTATTGAATAAGAATAACAAATCCTACTGCTAGCAAAAGATAAAGCAATCACATATGCACACTGTACATACTGGATATCTCAGCTCTTTGCCTCTCAGGGTGTAATGTCAAACCATGTTGATTTATTCAGCAGGTGGTACTGTCACCTTGACATCCCCCTCTCTCTTTGGACTTCTGTTGTCAGCTGTGTTTGAATAAAGGTGAGCAGCCACCAAATGCCCTAAACAAAGATGGAGTACTTAATAGGATCGGAAATTCCAGATTGTCTCCATAACGGTGTGATGCTTGTTTCCTACTTTTAATGAAACATGAGTGTGAGTAAAGGAAGTGAAGGAAGTAGTGCAATCTTTCTTTGTGATTTTTCAATCTCTATGTAATAATGATAATATTAATAATAGACATTCTAGACACATTGATGGCCAGTATTGAATGAGTGGCCTGATCAAGTGAAAGCTTTTTGCTCTGTTTGAACTACCTAGATTGGACTTAGAAGTAACACACTGAAACATAAAATCTATCCACCACCTTTGAAATCGTTACGCAATGCTCACATATTCCAAGCATCCAGTTCAATTGGATGCACTCCTTTCGTTGCGCTGTAAACAAGTTAACCTATTAAACACAGTTAATCAATGCTAGAAGAACACAGTTACAAACTCATGGACACTGCAGGTTTGTAAGAGGACTAACTTGTTCCCCTTATTGACAGACTGTTAAGTGGAGTAACTGACCTTTATGGTAAGCCTGAAGACCAAAGGTGTAGGTCCAGTTTAATATGCAACGCAGTATTAACATGTACAATAACATGTACAGTGGTGTGTACTCCTAGCTCACATGACTGCATGAGGATTCATGGATTAAGGTCAAGGTCAAGTCAATTTATCTCATAATATGTTGGACTCATGTTAATGTGTATTTTCAAACATTTTAATTTTTTAAAATAAAGAAAACAAAACAACTATTACTTGACAGTGCCCTGAAGTAACTCTGAGGATCCCCTCGGGATCAGGGACCCCCTGTTGAAGACACGTGGATTAGTTTATTAAATTTATTTGTCAGGGACCATATCAACATTAATCTCACATAAGAAGAGGAGATTTATTGTACCAGATTATCTACAACCTAATTTCTATTTGCACTCCCTGGGCAGGTAGACACAAACACTAATGCAATTAATAAAGTGAGGGTTAAAGTGGTACCAGTCAAAGCTGCATGTGCTGCTATTTTAGGAATAAGCTGTTAACAGGAAAGAGAAAAAAGATTTAAAACATGTACTCACTCACCTGAAAAAAAAAAAAGATTCTTATAATGATTTTATCTCCTCACTCTGAAGGCTTTCTTTTGTCATTTAGTTATCACTGAGGTGAAAATATACAAACACAGTTTATTTTGCCCTTTGACCTGTCCTCTTGTTAACTTTATCTTTCATCTCAACCTGCCTCCGCTCTGTCCCTGTATCTCTAGCAAACAGCATTACTCTAAATGGCTCTGTATTGCATTGATTCTCAAACCTAGGATTGGAACCCCTGAGGGGGGTCATGAGAAGCTGTACAGAAAACTACATTAGGTAGAAGCCACTAGTACACAAGCAGTATATATATATTTTTATTTTAACACAAGGGAGATATTGTTCCTGCCAGTCTACCAGTCAGCACTGGTTCTTGCTGATGGCTTAAGGCTATGTATTTAAAAAACATGTATTCACAGTGACATACACATGCTTACACAACTACATTTGTGAGGAGCTTTCCTTCTCTTACCCTTAATAGCTAAATAGCTCTTTATTTAAGAAAGGTAATTTAGCTCTTGTAAGGACGCAAGTACAATTCAAGCATACACACATGCACGGACACTCGAGATCAATATAGCCCCAGAGCAGTGTTGAGTACTGGATCTAACCCACATAATCATCTGTAATCTCTGACATCAAATCCTGCAGAGACACATTGGAGGGCTGACAACAAGCCTTCATCGGCTCAACGTGTTTAATAGCCGACACCACTTTCCACACCGTGCTGCTAGGTTCAGACGCTAAAAAGGAGAATTGCAACCATAAACCATAACCACTCTGTCAGATAGCCATGAGCTGTACACACGAAAGCTATATTGCATGTGTTCAAACATAGGTCGGGTGCACAGAGGACGAATGGTGTCCCTCTACTTGGAGCCTGTAATGTCACAGATTATCAGATGAACTACACGTGAATAAAAATTGTATACTGCAGGCAAGGTATGAAGGTCAATGCTTGACAGAGGCTGTAACATTGTTAAGTCTGGGCCTAATCAATTCAGACAGTATCAGTAGAAACTGTACTCTCACAGTATTACAGGCCTCAAGTTAGCGTCATGTTGACCATGGGGTACTCATCTAATAAATAGCCTAACAAGGCACTGGTGGCTCCATATAGAGAAAACACATGGCTACTCACAACCACGTTCTTGTTTGGGTAGTAAGCATACAATATATTTCCCTGAGGTTCAATATATTGGTAGTTGTACAAGCAAACAGACCAGTCATCACTGGGGATTCCTGACGATATTTTCCTTCTGTGTTAAAACTGTCCCACATTAATGTGAGCTCTTGTTTCTTTGCTTCACCTGAACTGACTGAATTTGTCTCTCCACTTTTATTTTCACAGTGTGTTTTATCGCTTGGGAACTTAAGTCAAAGAGTGATTGTGCATGGGACAAGCCCAGACTCAGGACCCAGGCCTGCTGAACAACATGCACCTCGCCTTCAGGGTTGGTTACAGCAAAGATCTGCATGACGTCACACTCAGCTGAGGACAAAGCCCACTGGTTTCTCCCAGACAGAGAGGTGGGGGGGGGGGGGGGGGGGGCTGTCAGAGCAGCGCAAGGACATGAGAGAGAGAGAAAAATGTCGAATTGCAGATGAATTTGCTGCAGCAGTGTGTGTGTGTGTGTGTGTGTGTGTGTGTGTGTGTGTGTGTGTGTGAGCATCTGCAGAAATCTTCCATTTACATACATGTGAGACAGCAGGTCAATTCCATATGCACGTGTGCTGTATGGGTGATGCAGAGTGAGTTCAAGTGCATACACGTGTGCCTAATGTGTATGTCAATGCCATCATGTCCTGCTCGTCAGGACAATGGAAGGTAATGCTTTGCAGCTGAGCACAATAACCCTGCAATAACTGACTCTACTCTAACACATTATAGATTTTATATACACTGTAATAAGGGTTTAATGCCAACATCAATGCTCCCTTCCCTGAATGATGCAATGCAACTCCCAAGTGCAATCCAAGGGAACAATACGCCCACTGCACTCAGTGCTATCCTCTCTCTTCTAAGCTTCATATTTATCATCAAAACTGAGCTACAGTCATAATCTCACAGACACATACTGCTTAGTGCATAGTGCTGCTTGATCCCTCCTTCTTGCACAAGCAGCTCATGTATGCACAATACCAGGAGGAAATGTATGTGTAGTTATGACACAATAAAATATGCACACATGCATTTTTTTTTTTTTTGATGAGACATACACACACCTATGATGGCGATTGATACGTTTTCATTCCTGTCACTTTGTCTCAAACCACCGCAGACTGCATTCACACACACACACACACACACATAAAGAAAGAGTGAGGAAGGCAGACAAAGCAGGGGAACGCCCCCTACACCAAGATACTGTCAGGTCATCAGCTGGCTTAAGCTGAATGCCAGTCAAACTTTGCTCTAATTCACAGATTAATTAAGAAAATGAAGCCAGTGGAGACTCGAGTGTTCAGGATGCAAACTTTTAACTGTAACAGTCCAAGAATGACAAAATAACCTGAACCTTTGCACAATTTCCGTACATGGCGATCTTTAAAGTTCGCACAATGCAGAAGATAAAAAAGCTAGCCAGCTGGCTAAATAAATGAAGATTTTGAAGCTTACTCACCGAACAAAGAAAAAATAGGTGGACTCAGGAGGAAAAACACAGTCTGGCAGCCTGGGCTGACGTCCCTGTCGTCTGGGAGTTTGGCCTTTTTGTTATCTCTCTGCCGTGTTGACTGCTGCGTTGTCGATTCCTGGCAGCTAACGTTGAGGGGCGAAAATCGACCTCGACGCTGAAAAGCCGTGAGCAACCTCAGCTGGATGTCTGCTGGGTAAAATAATCGGACACTTTCAGACACGTCCTCCCACTCTCTTTTGCCACATAGCTCGCTAGTTGGCTTGACTACGTCCCTTCCTCTTTTCTGCCTGTCTTTTTTGTGCTCGCAGCTGTTTTCGTTGTTTCAACCTTTGCCTGAAATTCCTCCTCTGTCCCTTTAAGCGACAACGTTTCCGGGGTTTGCTGGTTAATATATAGGGGGCGGGGTTTAACGGCCCAGCTGAGCGCCTGTCATTTAAGCGATTGGCCAGTTCTATTCCTCTAAACCAATCATCACTCAGGGATTACGCCTTCTTTAAAACATGCAGATTTATTCAAAAATCCAGCTCCGTGATTGGACTATGGATTACCCCAAGAAACGCCCAGTACACGTGCTTTTTTACCCCTCCCATTCTTTACTGCCAAGGATGGGTGTTGCGTTGGAGCTCCGGCTGTCACTAGATCTTATAACGTGTAACAAAAAGACTACAACATACCATGATTTGGTATGAAAGCAAACATTTATGCAGTAATACCACACTGACATGATGGGGTAAAGTTATTTACGTTGTGCCGAGACGGTTGAATTCACAGCCAGATGTACACATGGTAACCCCCTTCTTTTCTTCCGTTTGTACTGAATCAGCCATAGCCATGTTGTCACAGCACTAAGAATAGATCAGCTACACGTTGTATACCCATATTGCCTTGCAGCTGCACTGAGCTCCACGCCCATCTATCCAGATCACACTGGGGCCTGATTATGATTTGCAGTGGAGATGAGGCCTGTGCAGATAAAAGGGCCTGCTGAAAGCTCAGGGACTGGAATATAGCATGTTGCATTTACTGCTTTTGGCCATTCATCCATCTCAATGCTGATGCTCCCCTTTGACAATACAATCGCAGCATATTTTACGCAGTAATAGCAATTGCTAAATCTACTTTTTCACTAGATCTGCTATGCTGCAATTAATACTGTATATTGTAGTGAATTAAGCCTTATGATTATTCCTATCATTTTAAACACTAGTATTCTGCATTGTAAAAATAATTCTGTATTATGGATGTATTTAGAAAAACATTAGTGGCCAAGTTTTAATTATGGATAGTCTTTTTTAGGCTAAAAGACCCAACAGAGGTGTGACAGATTTCCTGGTTGTGTCCTTCCACCATTTGTTTGAGATGTCCCATTACCAGAACACTTTAATTTATTAACTCACCAACTTAAATTTAGTTTCTAAAGACCAGAAATGTGTTAGATGCTTTACTCAGACACTTCCACCAAGTAACTTCCTCCTTTATACAACAAGGATTAGAAAACAGGTTGAACTTTCATGTTTTAGAGAGCACTGAATCTAAACGCCTGTCCCCGTTAACACAAAAGATACAGGATTTTACTACATTTCTAATGATATTGTAACATTTTATCTATATATATATATAAAAAATTTTTTTTTTGCATATTCAGCCTTTAAGCCTTTTCCTGTAATTCATCACACCCTGAAAAGGGAAATGAAAGCTCGTCATTTGGTGTATACGTTTACTGCAAAAAAAGAGACATGTTTATTGGAAGTCTTGGAAACAGTGAGAACTGCTGCACTCATTATGTGCATTACTGTTTGGGGTTGCAAACAAAATATTTATAGGTCAGAAACTGAGAATTAAAAAAGCAAAAAAATAAAAATATTACTCAGTCACTTAAGTGATTTTTTTTGACACATAAGGACAAATAAGGACATACATCCTTAGAAATGGATAATACAGTACAGGTTATTCCCACGTTGTAGCTAACTCTGCCCATATCACACCATAGATGCCTTTGTTAGTTGAATGTCTGGCGCCACCTGCTGTTTACTCGCTAGAAAATTAATGTCTGCATATCTCAAAGTGCTGCAGTCTAACCAGTAACCTGCTGATCAGAATCCTGAACTTACTGGAAGAATGTGGGCCGTAAAAGTAAGGTGACCAACTGAGTGCACCAATTTGCTGTCAATCTCTGACTGGCAGCAGGGTCTTCTTTTGAGGTGTTGTGAAGTTGGTTCATGCAGTTTTTATAACAATGCCAGGTAACATCCTAACACAAATATATCCAATATGCACTGCTTAATATACTAAGTGAATATCTTTACTATAAACTCTCAGTTATGTTATAAACAATGTTCCAATTTACCATACACACACAACCGGCCAACAGTAGAGTGTTTAGTCATCCTGAGCATTTCAACTCCCTAGAAACAAAGTATAAAAACTCATTCACATCATGCTAACTATATACATCCCCTCACAGACCATACTCAGTTTTAAGTGTCGTCAGAATTTGTCGGCTGTTCAGTCATTTTTGCTTTTTTTGACCCCTCTGTTCCGTGCTCCTTCTTCCTTTTCTGTCTGTTCTTCTGCCCTTCCTCTTGTCTGAACTGGTGCCTGTTGAGAAAAAGTCACATTCACATGCAGAGACCAGATAAGTTAGTCTCCTGAGATGAACATTAAACATGATTTTTTAAATGTCTGACCAGGGATAACACATTAAAATGAGCATTTTAGGACATCTCAGACTCAGAATAACAAAATACAAGAAACTATATATAATAAAAAGTGTTTTAGTATTTATGTTTTGCTGGCTTTCTTAAGTCTGAAGTCTCTTGGTTTAAACAATTCCGTACCTGGACTGCCAGCGTCGGCCACTATTCCACACTCTGCCAAATGAAGGAAGCCAGTTGGCGTCTGTATGCGAGCTGTGATCAAAGTTGGCCCCCACTCTGTTCGGTGGAAGCTTCCTCAGCTTTTCTTGCTCCTCTGTCAAAACACAAATGCAGCCATTTCAATTATACTATTATATATAGTTGTTTTATTTCTCATAAATGTACATGAAGAAGATTAAGATCAGAGACAAATATGTTGATATTCTATACTATCTATGATTAAAAAGGTACAGCAGTAGTATGTAATTCTAATTTATTTCTGTGACTACATGAAGGCATAAAACCAGTAGAATACAGGACATATTATAACTAACAGCTCCCCATAATTGCTTGTGGAAAATATCATCGGGGCTAGAACATTTCTTTGAGCAAAGAAATTGTTTAGCTGAGAACAACTCTACATGATACAAAACTTAAGAAATGTCTATGTGTATTTCTTACTCTGTTTGAGGAAGTCTTGGAGCGATGGGCCAATCTCTGGATGTGCTGCAGCTCCGGAGGTCCCCTCCAGAGGATCGTCCTGGAGCCAAGGAGGGACAGCACCTACAGCACACAGAAGATGTATGCTTACGCTTCATCCATCACACACAAGAGGTAAACTGAGCAAAACTTACAACATAACACAGGCTGCAAAGTCAACACAAGCAACACAATGTTTTATTAGGTCGAAGGAATATTTGTTGGTTAGTATAAATACAACTTTCTGACACGACTGTGACATTTTTTTTTTTTTACAGTGGCAATAATAAATAATTTTATGAATATATTAAGTATAATATTAGGTTTACTAAACTTCTGTGAAATGAGCATGTTTAAGTATAGCAGGTACTTAACCATTACACATATTTATATATAACTGTACCTGTATGAACATTTCCACTGTTTGATGAATCCTGTTACAGAAAGAAACAAGAGATCAAAAGAGGCAAATGAATCATTTAATTATTAATTAAGTTAAAAAACTTGAACACTTGATCAATGAGAGTTGTCCATCTACCTGATAACCTATGAAAGTCAGGCCCTGCCCTGCTGCAGCCCATGGTACCTTGACCATTGAGTGGACAAAGCCGCTCCCTGTCAGCTGTTCTGATCCTTGAGGTGGAAATTGAGAGCTGTTCCCAAGACAACAAGACGAGCCCCAAACCAACAAATTAATTTACTGATTCAATTTCATGTGATATTGATGATGAAATGCACAAAGGATAAAATGTTGTAGGTAGACACAATGTTACCTGACAGCATCCTCTGCAGACATGTCTGTGCCGTTGGGTCTATTGAACAACTCCAGCTCTGCGTCACGCTGATATTGATTCAGGAAAAGCCAACAGTGGTTCATAGAGGAAGTCTGAACACTAATCACGCTTCATCTCAGCACACACTACTTTGCCCCAAATGGTGACATAAACCTCTCTCTTTTCAGGTCATTGTTTTTCCCCTTTCAACTTTAAATCAATTCTCAGTTTGCGGCTTTTTGTAATTTTTACTGTAATATGATGCAGGAAAATGACTTTGTCCCCACCCTTGCCACATTTTTAAACATTTTTAAAGTTAAACAGGACTAGTTTGCGATGTTGGCAGTTAAAATAATTTAGCTGGAGTACGGTGGTTTTCCCTCTCTTACAGGTAAATCAAAATCATGAAAAAAAAAAAAAACATTAATCAAGGCCACAGTGATGGATACTGCCACTGCATCCCTGGAAAACAAACCTCTAAAAGAGACTGAAGGACCTCTTGTCGATTCTTCTCTTGGGCCCGAATGTTATCAGCTTGCTGCAGCCATGAAAAGAAAAAGAAGAAAAGAAAAGAAACAAACAGATTACACAGATTATCAGCAGCAGATTACAAATCTGGTTAAAATAACATTCCTTAAAACCCTTTTAACCATTCTACGAGCATTCTGTCCAGGTCGGTCTACCACAGTGGTTTGGTTCTGACTGAAATACTTAAAACAACTAAAGGATGGATTGCTCTGAAATTTGGTACACACATTCATGGTACACTGATGGTGATTCTCTTGCTTTTCATATTGTGATCATCAGGTCTGTCTAATGCTTTGGTTTATGCCCAAAACTAAAGCCATCAGCCCTCCAGCTGCACTCTGTACAAATTGTAATATTGTAAACAACATCAGGATTTTTGTATTACCTCTTTTATGAATTCATCCTCCTTCTCCACAAATGACTCCAACGCTTTTGCCACCTCAGCTTTGAACCTAAACAAAAACAAATAATGATCCTTGCAGAGAATTTTTCACTTTCCAAACAAGCTTTATTCACACAGACTTTTGGCTCACTCAGCTTACCTTTCAGTTTCCTCCTCTGGGATGATGACCTTGTCTTTAAACTTGGGATCAGCCTTATTTTCCCACCAGAATTTGTGAGTATTCTTCCTGTGTTCTGGGCTGAAATCAGATACATTTTAAATGTCAAAAAAAGATTATCACAAATAATACTTATAAACATGTGAGTATAAGGTGTTTGAGAAGTATATAGTTAATTACATAATTAGTAAATTGTGGTATAAGCACAAAATATTGCTGTCAGTTTTTTTTCCTAATGCAGAACACACAACAGACTTCAGTGAAGCAGAGAATCGGTGAAAACTAAATAAGCTAAATAAGAATAAGCTAAGTTAATTAAACAAAACTTACGTAGCCATGTGTTCTAACAAGCCTCCGTACAGCACTGTCATGTTGCCGTCCGTAACATTTCTTTCAATTTCAAGCCCACAGCAGTAGCACCAGAATGTTTGTTTGTGCTGAGTACAATCATACTTTTCTACTTGGGGTTTTTTTAGTGTTCGGCGAGCTTCCTTCACCTAGGAAACAGTGGAAGAAACAAACACAGGTTGTGAAGGTTAAAATGTTGTTTAGGTTATTATTTTTTTTACTGTAGTTTGAGGAGTTGTTGAATTACAGGTGTAGTAATGAAGTCAAACAAATTCAGTGTCATCAGTCATACACATAAACCTAGATTAAATTACAGCAACATAAGATAAAAAACATAAACTTAGAGAAATGAAAAATCGATATATATATATACATATATATACACACACACACACATATATATATATATATATAAAAAAAAAAAAAAAAAAAAAAAAAAAAAAAAAAAAAAAAAATATATATAATATATGTATATATATATATATATATGTATGTGTGTGTGTGTGTGTGTGTGTGTGTGTATATATCACATATATAATAGTGTACATTACAATACTTCAGACTGTTTACATTACGCCACTTTTTATTTCACTGGGAATGTCCTTGATGCACCCCCTTGTGGCTGTGTTGTAGACTTTAAACGTTGAGTTAACACATTTTGGTGGGCCTAAAACATCGCATAGCACAAGTTATAAAACACAAAACAAAAATCAGTGTCACTTAAAACGGTCAACAACATGAAAATGTTGATTACGACGACGATGATTTGCAGCTAACTTTAGCATCGGGGCCAGTGGACTGGAAGAACTGGAAGAAAATCTGATCAGTATAAAACATCAGTGAGTTAATGAGTTAACATTACCCTTCTTACCTTTTCTAAGAATTTGAGAAGAACCACTCGAAGTTTGCTTTGGTGATTTTTTCCGAAGATGTGTCCCTTCCCAGTGAATGTTGTTTGCCTACATATGGCGCAGTAATATGCACCCATTTAGACAGCGTGTTTAACAACCAACAAATGTGCTACAGCTGGGTTGACGCAGGATTTGCGCTAAAAACAAACATTTCAATCCTCGTTGGGTTCATTTTTTTCTAATGCATCTACAACTACAACTACAAGTACAACTACAACTACAGGGTAAACAGACAAATCAAATATAAGCTAGCGGTGGAAAACCTGCTACAGGAAGTAGTACCGTCTCGATATGTATCACCATGGAAACATACAGGCTAGGAGCAAACGGTCCCGCTGCAGTCAAGGAACAGTCAGCCAGTTAGACTATTTGAATGGAAATGTTTGAGTTAATTTACCTGTAATTAAGAGGATGATTACTATAGTTAATTACATTTAATTTATTGTTGTAAATGGCTTTGACTGAGTGCCGAATTTTTCCCTCTCCACACCAGTCCGTGGCGGTGATGGGTCATCTTCGTGCAAACTGACAAAAACACCACGAAGAAGAATAAAACCAGTCAACAGGCAACATAACCGTGGATTTATATCATCACTCCAGATGTAACAATGTCTACTGTTGAGTATTTGAGAGAGTTTGTCAGCGAGACACTAAGTGCTGCTGCTGAGGAAATATTCAGAGTTTTTAAAAAAGCTGTCGCTGAGTACGAAGAAGAGATAAGTCGTCAGCGCAGACTGCTGGATGTCGTTTGGAAACCCGAAAAGTTACACGGGACAGGTGTGTGACGTTAAACCCTAATGATGTTAAAACATGTCTTCATCCATGTGAAGCTGTACTTAAATGTAAGGTGTTAATGTTTAGCAGGTATGGAGTTTACCATGTTTACTATGACTAAGACAACCACGGATTGCCACGGTCTTGGCTAACGGTCCCCAGTTAACAGGGCCGCTCGTTAAACCGAAACACCTGTAGGCGTCAGTGGGAGCATATTAAACACTAGCTGCAATAAAGTGGCCGTGTATGATGTGAGTGTCATTTGACCTGATGATGGCAGAACATAATACCTATATGATACCCCTAGACAATGCCTTCCTTATTTCAAGGGTGGATTTGGGTTGCTATTAATATTTCTTTATGATAAGGATGGATTCATTACATTTTAACTAATTTAAACATTTATTGTTTTAAAGCAAACCTGTTTTACAAATGTGGCAGCCAATATAAATTAGTAAAAGTCCTGCTGAGCCTTCCCGCTCACTGTATTTTTTTATTAGCCTATTGAAGCAGTGAGCAAACCATATTGCTCACATGCTAATGTTGAGAAAAAATCTTTGATCATATAGGCATAGGCATCACTAAAGTTATGCCATCTGGACATCGCACCAGCATGGCCAAAGAACAAACAAAGGATTTCTGGGAATGTGTATGCATTTGCTCTGTTTTTCTATCATCACACTGCTTGTTTTCTTTGTCCTCCCAGAGCAGTATATCTGTCAGGAGGAAGAGGAGGAGGTTCTCACTAACCAGCAACTCTGTGACCAGGAGAGGAACTCTAGTCAAGAGGACCCAGAGCCTCCACAGATTAAAGAGGAAGAGGAGGAACTCTGCACCAGTCAGGAAGCAGAGCAGCTTGTACTGAAGCAGGACACGAATACCTTTATGTTAACTCCTACTTATGAGGAAAGTGACCACAGTGAAGATCAGACTGTGTGTTTAAATCACAACTTAACTCAGAGTGCAACTGAGGAGGAACATATTGTCAACATATTTAAAAGCTCTGTGGTACCAGAAATGAACAGTGACCACCAGCTCCTCTCTTACAGCTCTCATGAAGCTGACAGCGAAGATAACAAAGAAGACAAGCATGGAGATTCAGGATTAACTCCAAAAACAAAATGTCACAGTAACACTGTATGTAAGATTCACCTGAACACTGATAAAAAGTTTTTCAAATGTGACACTTGCGGGAAAGATTTTAAGGATAAGTCTAAATTGGATAGACACCTGAGAATTCACACAGGTGAGAAGCCATATTTTTGCAACACCTGTGGGAATAGTTTTAGTGACATATCGATATTGAGGAGGCATATAATGATCCACACAGGTGTAAGGCCTTATTCGTGTGAAACGTGCGGAAAGAATTTCAGACTTAATAGTGACATGAAAGTCCACCTGAGAACTCACACAGGTGAAAAGCCGTATAACTGCAGCACCTGTGGTAAAAGATACTGTAGAATGACGGACTTGAAAAAGCACATAAGAATTCATGCAAGTGAGAAGCAGTGTACTTGTGAAACACTGGAGAGCACTGTGATGACTTGATCCACATGATTAGAGCCTGTACTAGGTGGTAAAAGTTTCCTCCACGTGTCTCCAGTTGGCAAGGCATTTAGGGTTGCAAACAGGAAAGTGGCCTTATACTTGCAAATGTTTGAGAGGACTTAGTTTGTAGTGCTGTATTTTGTCATCAAAATGTGATTTTGTTGGCTTTTCTTGTACACATGACATCTATTGCTTGTCCGCCCATTCTGGGAGACAGATTCCTCCTTGCAAAGCCCCCTGATGCAAATTTTTTGATTTTGGGCTATGTGAAAAATAATAAAATACATTACATTAGTACTTTTCTAATAGCAACATATTTGTATTTGTATATGAAGCAATTTCCATAAAGAAGAAATCCCAATATCTGAATGCATTTTCAGCACTACCATCAAGCTTTTGAACTAATGTAAGGATGGAATTGTGATATGTAAACATAATTGTGCAGACAAGTTTAGTGTATTTGCATTGGAATGCTATCTGTCATCTTGTTAACACATATTTAGTGTTTACAGTAATGTTTAGTTGGTATCAGGTAATTCAGTTACTCTGCATTGTTCATGAGGTGGAGAAAAGAGAGAGAAGGTGGGTGGGAAACCTGTGTTTCCCAAAACACATTTGACTGGTTTATTTCTTCTCACGCCCACTTAGACTAACCAAGTTTTACTCACATCATATCACTGCATAGTGGATAGTTCCTACAAATGTAAATGACTGACCTCATAAATGAATAAGACAAACTCTAAAGTGGTTATTATTATTAGTTTCAAGTTTCAGGTTTATTTGTCATGTGTATGTTAATACAGGGTCAACAATACAATAAAATTTGTTGGACAAGAGGAACCGGTCAGCTCAGCATAATAGCACTAAACAATGTAACAGTACTACACATAAGAATAAAAATAAGCTAAGAATAAAAGACAATACTATAAAATTTTAGGTAAACAGTAACAATATAGAAATACAAAATAAAGATACAAAATATAACATATACTTAAATAGAGTGTAGATTTAGTGTAAACAATGTACTTTTGTTGTTATTATTATTATTATTATTATTAGTAGTAGTAGTAGTAGTATTAGTAGTCGTAGTAGTAGTAGTAATAGTAGTATTAGCAGTAGTAGTAGTATTAGTATTTGTATTTGTATTAGCAGTAGTTGTAGTAGTAGTAGTCATATTGAAAGCGGAACTAAAAGCTCCCGCCCTTTCACTGTCGGACCATAGCAACGTAACATCCAGCGGAAGTAAACAATAAGCGCTAGCAACGTTAGCTGCATCGATGTATTGAATCAGCTGCAAGACGATATTACAGGACAGCTAATCATTTAATCTTTAATTAAACAACAATGTCTTCATTTGAGTATTTAAGAGAGTTTGTCAATGAAAGACTAACTGCTGCTGCCCAAGAAATATTCAGAGTTTTTGAAATTACTATCGTCGAGTATGAAGAAGAGATCGACCGTCAGCGCAGACTGCTGGACATCGTTTGGAAACCTGAAATAAAGTTACACAGGATAGGTGTGTGTAACATTATTTTAAAACCACAGAACAGATTCACTCGATTTATACTGTATACAGTAACAATTATATAAATATATACACCATCTTTACCATCACAGTGGTATCATATTTCTTTTTTCTGTCTCTCCCAGAGCTCCCACAGGAAGATGTCTGTACAAAAGAGGAGGTTCTCACTGACCAGCAGCTCTGTGACGAGGAGAGGAGCTCCATTCTGGACGAAGAAGACCCAGAGCCTCCACAGATTAAAGAGGAAACGGAGGAAGACTGCACCAATGAGGAAGAAGAGCAGCCTGTACTGAAGCAGGAGGATGATACCTTTATGGTGACTCCTACTTATGAGGAAAGTGAGCACAGTGAACCAGAACCAAACAGTGACCACCAGATCTTTCATGTTTCTGAAAGCCAAGATCAGACAGGAGACAAACATGAAGACTCAGGATCAAGTATAGCTGCAGAGCAAGAACCAAAGAAAAGACGGCCAGAGGCTGAACATAATATTCATACAGGTAAAGAGTCTTTAAAGTGTGACATTTGTGGGAAAGCTTTCGGCTTTAAGTCAAAATTGCAGAGACACCTGCGTGTCCACACAGGTGAGAAGCCGTACGTTTGCAAGTTCTGCGGGCAAGGGTTCGGTTATATGTCTGTACTGAAAACTCATGTAAGAATCCATACAGGTGAGAAACCATATTCATGTAAAACATGTGGGAAGAATTTCACACGTTGTACTGCCCTGAATGCCCACATGAGAACACACACAGGAGAGAAGCCGTACTTTTGCAAGACCTGCGGGAAAAGATTCTGCGCCTTGCCACCGTTAAAAAGGCACATGGATATCCACACAGGCGAGAAGCAGTTTATTTGCAAAACATGCGGGAAAAGATTCTGTCGGACATCGGAATTGAAAACTCATGTGAGGATACATACAGGCGAGAAGCCATATTCATGCAAAACGTGTGGGAAAGATTTCAGACTCAATAGTGTCTTGAAGGTCCACATGAGAACCCACACAGGCGAGAAGCCGTACCTCTGTAAAACATGTGGAAGTTATTTCAGTTGTAGCAGTGGCTTGTTGGTCCACATGAGGAGAGTCCACACCCCTGAGAAGCCACAAACCTTGTAAAACAAATGAAATAACTGCCACAGAAATGTTGTGTACATTCAGTAACACTGGCATTAGCACTTTTCCAATTTGTAATAAAAATTACATTTTTTTCTGAGAGTACTCTGTTCACACTGTTGTAGTCAAAATGTATCGCTGTGAAGGAATGTTTAATTTCTGCATTGACATGCTAGTTAATCTGAGAAGCCTCTTCAGGTTACTATTACTAATGTAATGTCTAATGTTGTGATTATATGTGATTCTATACGACAAGGGACAGGCTGTATAAAACTGAGTGAATGTAATGTTACAAGTTTTTGGTATTTTATTGTGTCCATGTTTTCATGCTGTACCAAGATCTTCTCTGATTTGTGTTGTAATAAACTTTTATTCAAGTAAAGAGAACTGAGTCTCATTAAGTTTTATTCCCCAAAGTGAAGATCAAAAGTTTTCCAAATCAACTGTTATTGCCACTTTTACTCACCTATATGAGATTCTTCTAACTGTGATATGGCCCATAATCCCTGTGTGGTTGAAACACTCATGGTAAATCTGGAGTTAAAGCAAGAAATAAAAGACACAATAACGATGTATCTAACACTAAGTTGTCAGAGATTCAGCATAATGCTCACACAGGTCAAACCAAACATGAGGTGTTTTGATGTTACAGCTTAATCAATCAATCAAACTTGTTTTGTATAGCACTTTTCATACAAAACATGTAACAACACAAAGTGATTCAGACAATAAAACTACGACACCCCCCATCCACTCCCGACCCTCCACCCCAACACCACCTCCCACCGCCCACCCCAGCCCACAGACTTTTCCTTAACATACAGAATCACGTATAATCACAACATTAAATATTACATTAGTGTGAAGTACTCTGAAGAACCCTCTCAGATTAGCTGGCATGTCAAAATTAAATATTCCTTCACGGCAATACATTTGTGTAAACGATACCTCATCCAGTGTATACAGTACAGTATAAAAATACAGTGTAAAAATACCCCATCCATTAAAAATGTTTGTAAAAATATGAAAGTACCCTTAAAAAAAAGGCAATTAAATTACAAAATGAGAAAGTGTCATGTGCAATGGTCCCTGCCAGTGTTACTAAAGTATTCAACATTCTTATAGCGACTGGTTGAGGTGACGCCACCAAGCATTTCCGCATGTTTTACAGACATACGCATTACTGAATCTGAAATCTTTCCCACATATTGTGCATGAATATGGCCTCTCACCTGTGTGTTTTGATATCGTTTCAAAGGCTAGTTTGGTACTTTTTTTGTGCACTACATTTACTTGACAGCAATAGTGTGCTAACTATATACATCAGAAGATCAGATGATGATAAACAAATAAAATAAACAGAAAGAGTTTGATCAAAGTATAATGAGACATGATACCAGCACAGGGGAGCACACCGAAACATGGTGGGAGTGGACGAGGCACTGCACACATACTCCCACACAGCAGGAGTTAACTACCATCAGAAAGCAGCAATGATGCAACAATAGTGACGGGAGCTGCAGGTAAGTAGGTAAGTATGCGGAAGAGAATAAGAATAAGACAGGTGAACAGATGTATAGAGTACGCGGAGTACGCGGAGTACGCTTAAAGACCACATTGTATCTTAGATAAATAAATTAAAACAACAATGTCTTCAGTTGAGCATTTGAGAACGTTTATCAGCGACAGACTAAGTGCTGCTGCTGAGGAAATATTCGGAGTTTTTATAAAAACTATCGTCGAGTACGAAGAAGAGATCGACCGTCAGCGCAGACTGCTGGATGTCGTTTGGAAACCTGAAGTAAAGTTACTCAGGATAGGTGTGTATGACTTTAATGCTCATTTAAATAACTACCAGAGGAATGTGGTTTAAATATTTTCGGTATGTATTTGCTCAGATGTCTGGTTTTCTTTACCATTCCAGTAGTTTCACATTCCTTTCTCGGTTTCTCCAGAGCTCCCACAGCAACATGTCTGTACAAAAGAGGAGGATCTCACTGACCAGCAGCTCTGTGACCAGGAGAGGAGCTCCAGTCTGGACCAAGGGGACCCAGAGCCTCCACAGATAAAAGAGGAAAAGGAGGAAGTCTGCACCAGTCAGGAAGGAGAACAGCTTGTACTGAAACAGGAGGAAGAAACTCTTATAGTGACTCCTACTTGTGAGGAAATTAAAGATGAGACTTTAGATTTTATTCCTGACAAAAACCAAAGTGAAGCAGAAACAGATTCTCACTCAAGAGATAAATCTGATGATGACAATTTTCCAATGTTACAACCAAACAGTGACCAGCAGCTCCTCTCCAACAACTCTCATGTAGCTGAGGGCCAAGATCAGGAAGGAGGAAAGCTAGATGCAGAGCCAGAAGGAAAGAAGAGTCGTGACAAATGTCTAAGTCACAGAAAGTCTTTCGAGGACCAGCAGCTCCTCTCCAACAACTCTCATGTAGCTGAGGGCCAAGATCAGGAAGGAGGAAAACTAGATGCAGAGCCAGAAGCAAAGAAGAGTCGTGATAAATGTCAGGGTCCCAAAAAGTCTTTCAAATGTGACATTTGTGGAAAAGAATTTGATAAAAACTCACGATTGGAGAAACACATGAGAAGCCACACGGGTGAGAAGCCGTTTATATGCAAAGTCTGTGACAAAAGTTTCAAATGTAGTGAAGCCTTGGTGATCCACACTAGAACTCACACAGGTGAGAGGCCATTTGTTTGCGCAACCTGCAACAAATCTTTTAGCAACAATCCAGTTTTGAAAAGGCACATTACAACCCACTCTGGTGAGAAGCCGTTTATTTGCACAACATGTGGGAAAGGTTTCTGTCTGGCATCGGGATTAAAAATTCATATCAGAGTACATACAGGTGAGAAGCCATATTCATGCACAATATGTGGGAAAGACTTCAGATTCAATAATGTCTTGATAAGGCACATGAGAATCCACACAGGCGAGAAGCCGTATGTCTGTAAAACATGCAGAAATGCTTTCCGAAGTAGCGGTGGCTTGATGGTCCACATGAAAAAATTCCACCCCGATGAAGAGCCACAGCACTGCAAAACCTTGTAAAACAATAAAATGGCGTCACCTCAGCTAGTCGCTATAAAAATGTTGAATACTTTAGTAACACTGGCAGGGACCATTGCACATAACCACTTTCTGATTTTGTAATTAAATTACCTTTTTTTTTTTTTAGGGTGCTTTCATATGTTTACAAACATTTTTAATGGATGGGATATTTTTACACTGTATTTTTATACTGTACTGTATACACTGGATGGGGTATTGTTTACACAAATGTATTGCTGTGAAAGAATATTTAATTTTGACATGCCAGCTAATCTGAGAGGGATCTTCAGGGTACTGCACACTAATGTAATATTTAATGTTGTGATTATACGTGATCCTATATGTTAAGGAAAAGTCTGTATAAAACTGAGTGAATGTAATGTTACAGTTTTTGGTATTTTACAGTTTCATGTTTTCATGCTGTACCAAGATGTGTGTTGTAATAAACTTCTATTCAAGTAAGGACAACTGAGCCTCATTTAAGTTTATTCTTTATTCACCAAAGTGAAGATTGAAGTTTTCCAAATCAACTGTTACTGCCACTTTTACTCACTTATATTAGATTTTTCTAACTGTGATATGACCCATAATCCTTGTGTGGGTGAAACACTCTTGGTTAATTTGGAGTTAAAGCAAGAAATAAAACATGCAAGAGGTGTTTTGATGTTGCAGCTCACCAGCTTGAGGTTAAGTCAAAGTGTGATTTGATATCGTTTGATGGTTTGACCAGTGGAGCTGCCTCATATTAAAGAATTATATTATATGCTGTGATGGACTGAAATTATGTTTAGTCAAGTACTGTACTTGTGCAAAACATTGATTACATCTTGAACACCTCAAATAAAACAAAACAAAATATTTTTCAAAAAACAATGTGCAATAAGGTGGCTATAGTACACAGTAGTCAAAAACAACAGAAACAACGAGCTAGGCTAGACTAGACTAGAAGAGCCGGTCAGATCAGCTTTAAAAGTATGTAACAGATAGAAGCTGGAAAACTGTGGATGCCTTCTGCTGAAATGGCTGATGCAAAAATGTGACATGAGCTGAAAAACAGTAGAATAGTGTAATAAAGTATGAAATGTTGAAACAAGTAGGATATTGTAATAAAGTTTGAAGTTTGAATGAAGTCTGTAGCTGAAAATATGTAGAAGTAGTGAAAGATGAAAGTGTTGCAGGTTTGTAGAAAGATTTGAAGTTTATTCCATTCATTTTAATGTAACATTTTTTGGGGAAAAAGTTGAATATTTTAAAAAGTATTAAAGGTATTCGCCATAATGTGCTGAATGAGCTGAACATAGTGATATTTGAATGGTTTCTGCAGGACAAAGTATGTGGGAGTGGTTAGGTGCCAACAAACCTACGTGCAAGAAGAATAATAAAGAAGAATACAGTGTGAAGAACGATAGTGTGGATGACGGTTCGGCACATGGAGCACACTGAAATGTGCTCAGAGTGAAGAAGCCGTTTACCTGACACTGCAGGAGTTAACTACCACCAGAAGAGGGCGGTAATGCAACAGTGGGGATGCAAGCTGACGTTAAACACGAGGAAGAGAACAAGAGGCAAACAGACGTACGGATCGCATTGTAGTTTACCTGATCAATTAAAACAACAATGTCTTCAGTTGAGCATTTAGGAAAGTTTATAAACGACAGACTAAGTGCTGCTGCTGAGGAAATATTCGGAGTTTTTATAAAAACTATCGTCGAGTACGAAGAAGAGATCGACCGTCAGCGCAGACTGCTGGATGTCGTTTGGAAACCTGAAGTAAAGTTACTCAGGATAGGTGTGTGTGAGTTTAATGCTCATTTAAATAACTACCAGAGGAATGTGGTTTAAATATTTTCGGTATTTATTTGCTCAGATGTCTGGTTTTCTTTACCATTCCAGTAGTTTCACATTCCTTTCTCGGTTTCTCCAGAGCTCCCACAGCAACATGTCTGTACTAAAGAGGAGGATCTCACTGACCAGCAGCTCTGCGACCAGGAGAGGAGCTCCAGTCTGGACCAAGGGGACCCAGAGCCTCCACAGATGAAAGAGAAAAATGAGGAAGTCTGCACCAGTCAGGAAGGAGAACAGCTTGTACTGAAACAGGAGGAAGAAACTCTTATAGTGACTCCTACTTGTGAGGAAATTAAAGATGAGACTTTAGATTTTATTCCTGACAAAAACCAAAGTGAAGCAGAGACAGATTTTCACTCAAGAGATGAATCTGATGATGTCAGTTTTCCAATGTTACAACCAAACAGTGACCAGCAGCTCCTCTCCAACAACTCTCATGTAGCTGAGGGCCAAGATCAGGAAGGAGGAAAGCTAGATGCAGAGCCAGAAGGAAAGAAGAGTCGTGACAAATGTCTAAGTCACAGAAAGTCTTTTAAATGTGACATTTGTGGAAAAGAACTTGATAAAAAGTCTCGATTGGAGAAACACATGAGAAGCCACACGGGTGAGAAGCCGTTTATATGCAAAGTCTGTGACAAATCTTTTAGCAGCAATCCAGTTTTGAAAAGGCACATTACAACCCACTCTGGTGAGAAGCCGTTTATTTGCACAACATGTGGGAAAGGTTTCTGTATGGCATCGGAATTGAAAATTCATATCAGAGTACATACAGGTGAGAAGCCATATTCATGCACAATATGTGGGAAAGACTTCAGATTCAGGAATGTCTTGATAAGGCACATGAGAATCCACACAGGCGAGAAGCCGTATGTCTGTAAAACATGCGGAAATGCTTTCCGAAGTAGCAGTGGCTTGATGGTCCACATGAAAAAATTCCACCCTGATGAAGAGCCACAGCACTGCAAAACCTTGTAAAACAATAAAATGGCGTCACCTCAGCTAGTCGCTATAAAAATGTTGAATACTTTAGTAACACTGGCAGGGACCATTGCACATAACCACTTTCTGATTTTGTAATTAAATTGCCTTTTTTATTTTTTTTTTAAGGGTGCTTTCATATGTTTACAAACATTTTTAATGGATGGGGTATTTTTACACTGTATTTTTATACTGTACTGCATACACTGGATGGGGTATTGTTTACACAAATGTATTGCCGTGAAGGAATATTTCATTTTGACATGGGATCGTCAGGTTACTTCACACTAATGTAATATTTAATGTTGTGATTATACGTGATCCTATATGTTAAGGAAAAGTCTGTATAAAACTGAGTGAATATAATGTTTCAGTTTTTGGTATTTTACTGTTTCATGTTTTCATCAAGATGTGTGTTGTAATAAACTTCTATTCAAGTAAGTGTTATGGAATTTTCTATCCTTAGGTTACACGAGGTCACGTGTGGGCCTTGAGGTCCTCGGCGGTACTAATTGTTTGGCTTTGACTGGGAGCAGTAGGTGCCAGTCTATCTCAAACACTGTGGTGGCCAGGGTCGAAGAGACTCTTACTGCCTTCCTAGACATAATAGAAAGCTTGCCGTTGACGTAAACAGACATCTGTGTCTCCAGACTAGAATATGTTGACGATAACACTGTTCTTGGTAAAAACATTCTCTTTGTCTCATTTGGTGCGTATAGTATTTGTGGTGTTATCTTGAGGTTTAAAGTCTATCCACCGGCACGAGTTCGGCAGAATGTGAGACCGACTCAGGCACTTCTGATGCACTATGAGAGTGTCTCTAATTCTCCTTGGCCAAGCGTCAATAAATATTACAGCATAAGACATCAAAGGCTTCTGAACACTTATTCCCTCCTGACCTCACCATTGACCTTTGACTTCAGCAATTTCTCCACAACAGTAAGGACAACTGAGCCTCATTAAGTTTATTCTTTATTCACCAAAGTGAAGATTGAAGTTTTCCAAATCAACTGTTACTGCCACTTTTTCTCACTTATATTAGATTTTTCTGACTGTGATATGACTCATAATCCTTGTGTGGGTGAAACACTCTTGGTTAATTTGGAGTTAAAGCAAGAAATAAAACATGCAAGAGGTGTTTTGATGTTGCAGCTCACCAGCTTGAGGTTAAGTCAAAGTGTGATTTGATATCGTTTGATGGGTTGACCAGTGGAGCTGCCTCATATTAAAGAATTATATTATATGCTGTGATGGACTGAAATTATGTTTAGTCAAGTACTGTACTTGTGCACAACATTGATTACATTTTGAACACCTCAAATAAAACAAAACAAAAGATTTTTCAAAAAACAATGTGCAATAAGGTGGCTACAGTACACAGTAGTCAAAAACAACAGAAACAAACAGGACATGATGAATACAACATGAGTTCAAGCCGCTGGGTATGTAGTAAACAAAGAAGCTTGGAGGTCTAGCCAAAACAACAACAACAACAATAAAGTAAAATAAAATAAGATAAAATAAAACTGTGTATGCAGATTGACATGTCTGTGCATGTGTGTCCTGTGTGAATACTCAGGATAACATGGAGCACACTGAAATGTGCTTAGAGTGAAGAAGACATTTACCTGACACTGCAGGAGTTAACTACCACCAGAAGAGGGCGGTAATGCAACAGTGGGGATGCAAGCTGACGTTAAACCTTAAAAGAAGAGAACAAGAGAAGTAAACAAAACAGATGTATGCAGACCACAGTGAGGCTTAGATACATAAAATAAAACAATGTCTTCAGTTGAGCATTTAAGAGAGTTTGTAAACGACAGACTAAGTGCTGCTGCTGAGGAAATATTCGGAGTTTTTATAAAAACTATCGTCAAGTACGAAGAAGAGATCGACCGTCAGCGCAGACTGCTGGATGTCGTTTGGAAACCTGAAGTAAAGTTACTCAGCACAGGTGTGCAAAACCTTGATGTTCATTTAAATAACTACCAGAGGAATGTGGTTTAAACATTTTAGGTATTTATTTGCTCAGATGTCTGGTTTTCATTCCTTTCTCGGTTTCTCCAGAGCTCCCACAGCAACATGTCTGTACAGAAGAGGAGGCTCTCACTGACCAGCAGCTCTGTGACCAGGAGAGGAGCTCCAGTCTGGACCAAGGGGACCCAGAGCCTCCACAGACGAAAGAGGAAAAGGAGGAAGACTGCACCAGTCAGGAAGGAGAACAGCTTGTACTGAAACAGGAGGATGAAACTCTTATAGTGACTCCTACTTGTGAGGAAATTAAAGATGAGACTTTAGATTTTATTCCTGACAAAAACCAAAGTGAAGCAGAGACAGATTTTCACTCAAGAGATAAATCTGATGATGTCAATTTTCCAATGTTACAACCAAACAATGACCAGCAGCTCCTCTCCAACAACTCTCATGTAGCTCAGAGCCAAGATCAGGAAGGAGGAAAGCTAGATGCAGAGCCAGAAGGAAAGAAGAGTCGTGACAAACGTCTAAGTCGCAGAAAGTCTTTCAGGTGTGACATTTGTGGAAAGGAATATCAGGGTAAGTCAGGATTGCAGACACACCTGAGAAGTCACACGGGTGAGAAGCCGTTTATGTGCAAAATATGTGGAAAGACATTCAGCCAGCTGTCCACATTAAACATTCATATAAGAATCCACACAGATGAGAAACCATATTTATGCACAACATGTGGGAAAGGTTTCAGGTGTAGTGGTGCCTTGTTGATCCACTTTAGAACTCACACAGGTGAGAAGCCGTTTGTTTGCACAACCTGCAAGAAGTCTTTTAGTAACAAGCCGGCTTTGAAGAGGCACATGCAAGTTCACACTGGTGAGAAACCGTGCATTTGCAAGACCTGTGGGAAGGGATTCTTTGACCTTTCAACTTTGAAAGCCCACAGTAGGATCCACACAGGTGAGAAGCCGTTTTCTTGCAAAACATGTGGGGAAGATTTCAGAACGACCGGTCAGTTAAAGTTTCACATGAGAAGAGCCCACACTGCTGAGAAGCCGTACCTTTGCAACATCTGTGGAAAAGCTTACTCTGATTTGTCAGATTTGTCCCTCCATCTACAGTCACATTCAGGCATTTAGCCTTGTATTTGCAAGACATGTGGGAGACGATTCAGTTCTAATGGTTTGTGTTTAAAACACACTAGAACATATGAAAGTGAGCCACATAGTCGAAGGGAAAAGTTTCACTCAAACTTTATAAAAGACCTGAGGATCGATATACACAAAAGCCATCGAGCTGAATCTCGAAGCGTGTTCACCTACTGAATCAAATACACGTTTGCAAAAGCTACATTTCTGTAATGAAATGTAAAATGTGTTTCATAAAGATGGGATGTCAATAACTCAGTTTAAAGTTTGATTTGGCTGCTGTATTACATCTAATTCTTTTGAGAAACAACAATAATAATCTCCCATATGTTTGTTTTACTTATGGTGTGTGGGTGATGACTGATTGTTGTGTGGATAAGAGCATTTGTCAAATGTAATAAATGTTCATTTTCAAAGTACCAGCATTGTGTATTTTATTTATGGAATCAGATGGGACTCAATTTTGATGAATGCACACAGAAGGATTCGCTCATGTATGGAATGATTAGTAATTTACTGATCTGTATACTCCAAGAAGTAGAAAAGCAGAGCATCCTGGTGTTCATGTTTAAAAATGTTTCTCTATAAATCTCTTATTTGTTAATGTTGTGTTACCTTTCTGTGTGTCTTACTCCCCTTCATTTTATTTAAAGGAATACATGACAGTAAAATCCAATATGAAGAGGTATAGCCTATGTTTATCTCTACAAATATCCCTATTTGTAGTTCTATTTCTTATTTCCATAAAACAATTTAATTTCTACTTTTACTTTTT
This sequence comes from Argyrosomus regius, assembly GCA_946959425.1. NCBI lineage: Eukaryota > Metazoa > Chordata > Actinopteri > Sciaenidae > Argyrosomus > Argyrosomus regius. The sequence goes on from OX336890.1 coordinate 15,782,096, forward strand.
ATATACTTTTCTATTTGTAAAGATCTTAGCACATGTCAAATTTCTTTGCACAGATTTAATTTAAATGCAGATTTAGCTTATAGGTTGGCTTTAACATGTTTACTGTAGTATTGGTTAATTTTAATGTATGTTTACCGTAAATTACAATGAAAATTGAGTTTATTGCCAAGTAGGTTGTCACACACAAGGAATTTGTCTTGGTATATAGGTGCACAACAATAAACATAGTTTAAGGTGAAGGTGCAATAAACACAGTGCCCCCTTTTTTTCTCTTTATGTGTGTATTCATTTTATTCACTGACCTTGCTGATGGTGTCAGTGAGAAGTAAAAACAGTGATAATGGTGAGAACCTGTATACTTATTTGTCTGGGTATATTGTACAGATTGTCATGTTTATTAATTGTCGTATTTATTATTTGCTGCTGTCTGTAAGCCACATGTGGGATGTGGCTTACTCTACATCATTGTAGCATTTTTGGGAAAAGTTAGACATTATAGCATCAGATATTAAAATATAACAAATTTTATGACACTGACAGTGCCTGTTCTAAATAGTGAATACATTTGCCTTTCTTATAGTACCTTTAGTTAACTAACACGTTAAAAAGATCATGATTCACACTGTGGTATTCTTACTTAAATATTCTGAACACTTCTTTCAGCAGTCAGTGAAAAGTTGATAAAAGAGTATCAAAGTGAGGCATCCTCGCACACATCCTTGCAAAAATGAATCAGTTGAAAGCGGAACGTACCTTCACCGGCGGAACTTTATCAGTGTGACACGAAGCACCGTACTGGCGTCAGCTGCTTTGGGTTGGATCAGCTGCAGGATGTTGTCGTCGTAGAGACGCGATTGTTTTATTTGTAATTAAGCAACAATGTCTTCAGTTGAGTATCTGAGAGAGTTTGTCAGTGAAAGACTAAGTGCTGCTGCTGAGGAAATATTCGGAGTTTTTATAAAAACTATCGTCGAGTACGAAGAAGAGATCGACCGTCAGCGCAGACTGCTGGATGTCGTTTGGAAACCTGAAGTAAAGTTACACAGGATAGGTGTGTATGACTTTAATGCTCATTTAAATAACTACCCGTATATGACTCATATAGGACCCTAATGGTTTAAACCAGAGATGTCCAAACTTCTTTTAAAGAGGGCCAGATTTGACAATGTGAAGATGCCCGGGGGCCAATACTAACATTTTAAAAATGAAAAACAAAAGTTACATATAAATGCACGAAGTTTGCATGATACAAATCTTAACCTCATGTTCATTCTAAACATGACTTATTATGAGTAATGCAAAGTCTGTTAACATTTAAGTTTAAAACGTATCACTCTTGCTTTTCTCTTTCACAAGATCATTCAGAAAGTAATATTTTGTGTCACACCTACAGGTACATACAGATACACCAGCAGTTATGTCCTTGGAGGTTAATGCTTCGTTATGTCAACCAAAAAAGCTAAATCTGCCAGCCACACAGTCTCTGACAATCCTAGCAGCCCATAAATAATTTATTATAAAAACGAGGCTGCAGGCAGCATGAAATCTGACCGCGGGCCGTGATTGGCCCCCGGGCCGGACTTTGGACATGCCTGGTTTAAACACTTTGGTAGTTATTTCCTCAGATGTCTGCTTTTCTTCCATCACAGTAGTGTCATATTACCTTTGTTTACTGTCAGAGCTCCCTCAGGAAGATGTCTGCACAGAGGAGGATATTCTCGCTGAACAGGAGAGGAGCTCCACTCTGGACCAAGAGGATCTGGAGCCTGTTCAGATAAAAGAGGAAGAGGAGGAACTCTGCACCAGTCATGAGGTAGAGCTGCTTGTACTGAAGCAGGAGGACAATACTCTTATAGTGACTTATGAAGGAAGTGACCACAGTGAGGCAGAACCAAACACTGATCACCAGCTCCTCTATTCCTCTACTACTACTGTCTACTCTCATTTAGCTGGGAGTCAAGATGAGACCAGAGACAATCATGGAGAATCAAATGGAGATGCAGAGCCACAGATGCAGAACCCTAACCTGTCAGAAATTCAGTCTCACACAGGTAAAAAGACTTATTTATGTGACACTTGTGGAAAACATTTTAAGTTTTTGTCAGGTTTCCAGAGACACCTGAGATGTCACACAGGTGAGAAGCCATATTCTTGCAGCAGCTGTGGAAAAAGATTCTCTCGACCATCAGAGGTGAAAATTCACGAGAGAATCCACACAGGCGAGAAGCCGTACGCTTGCAAAACTTGCGGGGAAACATTCTGTCGGAAACCAGATTTGAACATTCACGAGAGAATCCACACAGGCGAGAAGCCGTATTCTTGCAAAACATGTAGAAAAGATTTCCGATATGACAGTGAGTTAAAAATTCACATGAGAACTCACACAGGTGAGAAACCGTGTGTTTGCGTAACCTGCAAGAAAAGTTTTGGTCACATGCAGGCTTTGAAAAGGCATATGACAGTTCACACTGGTGAGAAGCCGTGCCTTTGCAAGACCTGTGGGAAGAGATTCTTTGACCTTTCAACATTGAAAGTGCACAGCAGGATCCACACAGGTGAGAAGCCGTTTTCTTGCAAAACATGTGGGGAAGATTTCAGAACGACCAGTCAATTAAAGTTTCACATGAGAAGAGCCCACACTGCTGAGAAGCCGTGCCTTTGCAACATCTGTGGAAAAGCTTACTTTGATTTGTCAGATTTGTCCGTCCATCTACAGTCACATTCAGGCATTTAGCCTTGTATTCGCAAGACATGTGGGAGACGATTCAGTTCTAATGGTTTGTGTTTAAAACACACTAGAACATATGAAAGTGAGCCACATAGTCGAAGGGAAAAGTTTAACTAAAATCATGTACTTTAGAAAATACCTGAGGATCAATATACACAGAAGCCATTGAGCTGGAAGCGTGTGCACCTACTCAATCAAATACACGTTTGCAAAAGCTACATATCTAATCAAATATAAATGTATTTCATAAAGATGAGATGTCAATATCTTAGTGTAAAGTTTGATTTGACTGCCGTCTAATGTCTAATTCTTTTAATCTCATATCTTTGTTTCACACTTGTGCACAGTGACTGTTTTACCAATGATGTGATGTTGATGACTGATTCTTATGTGGATAAGAGCACTTGCCAAATGTAATAAATTGATATTTAAAAATATCAGGATTGAGTGTTTTTAATTACAGAAAAGGATGAGACTTAATGCATTAATGGATGCACACAGAGGTATTTACCAATTCACCACCACCACCAGTCTGGACCAAGAGGACTGAGAGCCTCCACAGATTAAAGAGGAACAGGAGGAACTCTGCACCAGTCAGGAGGGAGAGGGCATTTCTCTTCACTGTTTGTTATCATGCATTTTGTGATTGGTTCGGTTTGATAGATTGATAGATTCTTTTGTTAATCGTTTTAATTTCATTTTATTTTCTAACAGAAATAAGAATAATGCAGTAATATGAAGAAAATACGAGTTCACTGAGGGGGAATTTTCTATTCGAGCATGCCACACACGGGGTTACACAGGGTCAAGCATATGTCTTGAGATCACTGTAGGGACAGTGTTAAATCTTAGATTGTTATGGGAACACTGATGTCTTCTGCTTGAGATGAAGAGCAGCTGTATGCTTGTGTTTAAGAACGCAGGCGCCATTCTGACCATCACTATGGTAACCAAGGTCAGAGGATTGGGGCTGTCTCACTCCCTAGACACAACAGATAGCTAAGTCTCTACAGAGTCAGATAACAATGCTGAACCACTGAGGGCAAACATACGTCCTTGTTTGCAGACTAATGACCACTTAGGGACATAGAGTAGATGTGCCACAATCCTGAGGGCATATAGAAAAGGTAGAGAGGTAAAGAGATAAATCCTCCATTCTTTGTGGCCAAGCTTCAATAAACCTTTCAGTTTAACATATCTTGGACTCCATGTGCACTTTCTCTCTGCTGGCTGAACTGACCAGAAATTATTAGAGTTATGAGGTCATTGAAAATGCACTTCATTACACCAAGATATTGTTTCTCCTGCATATACTGATCCCCAGATGTTTATTTAAATATGTGATTTAAGTAAAACTTTTAGCATAAGTACTGCAATTATGTAGCTCCTCACTCCTGTCAGCTCTTGTCTGTTTTCAAATACAAGGCTGCTTACCTGCATAAGATCTTAACTTGCTAATTGAGACACGTGGGCTATATCTACAGCCTGTGTTTAAGTTGTCTGTTCTGGGCTACTGTAGAAAGATAGCAGTTCAACATGGCAGACTCTATAAAAGACGTAGATATAAAAACTAATTTTAATGTCCCAAAACACAACAATATGTGGTGATTATATTATTAGATTTGATTATATTAGATTCAGGTGATTATACATTAATTATAATTATACATTATATTAACATATAGTTATGCATATTATATTCCATTCTGCAATATTATGTACAGACTGCTAAGTCTTACAACCTGGATCAAACTGTGTTGAGAATCAAATGGTCTTATCAGCACATTATTTATTTCAATGACTTTAACTTGACAGTGAATTTGACACCTGACATTCATTTTTCTGCATTTAAAACCTAATATTAGTACAACTGTAGAATGATTTAGCGGTGTTTTTAATACCTCATGCAGTATACAATTCATTCTGCCATTATTTTACCATTCAAAACAATATATAAAACATGAATTACACAACATCTCATCGTGTAAGTTACCATTGCTTATTTTGCCTCTTTTGCCAAATGGCTAACAAGTTTATATATGAGTGAACAGGAGGGTGAGCGACCACTCAGTGTAACAGACACTTGTTTCAAGTTTATTTCTTTTTATATTTCAATTCCAAACTTGATAATGAAGTTTTTTTGGGTTGTCCACATTTATATAGCCAGCATTAAAGAACACGGTTGATGTGGTTTATATCCATCTTCTGAATGTTTTAGACCACCAGACCACGTCAATAACATCTGCTGTCGTGTAATTGACCTTTTTCACAGCAGCTACCTTGACATGAAATAGTAGGGTAAACACAGGTGTTACCAATGATACTAATTAATGTTAAAATGGCTACTGTGAAAATGGTCTATTACAAAGTTTACAAGTGCAGTTGGACTATCTGAACACCGCGGACCTAAGTCCTTATGAATAGGAAAGATAGGAAGGTCAATTCATTGGACAGTTTAGGAAAGGACATAAGAGGAGGTACAAGGAGGTGATTGTTTTGACTATTCGACCGCACCCCGCGTTCCCTTTAAACCGGAGTAGCAGCATATTCAGTCCGGCGGAAGTAAATACACAATGAACAGCAGAGTAGACTCCAGCTGTTAATTTTAGCTGCCTCGTATTTAGCTAATAAAATCCAACGCCCTGCAGAGCAGACTGTCTCATCCATCGTATTCACTCAAAATGTCTTCCGTCCAGCGCCTCAGAAAGTTTGTCAACGAGCGGCTGACTGCTGCTACCGAAGAAATATTAACAATCTTTGAAAAAACTATCACAGCGTATCAGGAAGAGATCAGCCGTCAGCGCAAATTACTGGATATTGTTTTGAACCCAGAGATAAAATTACACAAGACAGGTTTGTAATATTACAGCTCTTTGCTGTAATTGCTTTGTAAATTACTGCATTAATTGGTATTTTTACTTGTGTGTTTCCATAGTAATGAGGATTACTTTGATTGAAAGTAACTAACTAAGTAAGCTCTTAATTTCATCTTTCTATGTTATGTACATAATTGTCCATTCTGAATTATTATGAACACTTGTCAAGTATCAAACTCCAGTCATCTGAGAGTATTTTTGAAAGTATTTATCTTACATTGTGGTGTTGCCACTTTTGCATATGTTACCTAACTATTACAAGTGTTTCTCCTTTCCTTCCCTTCAGCTATATCACAGTTCATCTGTGATGATGAGGTTGTCGCTGACCAGCAGCTGTGTAACCAGAAGAGGAGCTCCAGTCTGGATGAAGAGTGCGCAGAGCTTTCACAGATTAAAGAGGAAGAGAAGGATCTCTGCACCAGCCAGGAAGAAGAGCAGCTTGTACTGAAGCAGGAGGATGATTGGTTCAAGTCCAGGCCTACTACTCAGAGAAGAGACCACAGTGAAGATCAGACTGTACTTTTGGATCCAACGCCACTGACCAACATCAAAGTTATAGTAATAAAATCTGAATCTGACAGAGAGGGTTCGGGTGTATCCAAACCAAACAGTGACCACCACCTTTCTGACTACTCTCACAGACCTAAAAGCTGTGAACGAGGAAACCGAGAGAATACATGCACTGATCAGAAACTGCAGAAGAAACATTTCGAATGTCTCTTTTGCAGTGAGGAGTTTCATGATTTTTTGAAGTTAAAAATTCACATGAGGACACACACTGGTAAAAGTCATTTCAAATGTGACACTTGTGGGAAAGGGTTCACGCAGAAGGCACAGGTAAATAAACACATGATGACACACACAGGGGTAAAGCCCTTCAGATGCAGAGTTTGTGGAAAGGAATTTAACTGTCACTCAAACTGCATCACTCACATGAAAACTCACACAGGCCAGAAGCCCCATACTTGTGTCACCTGCGGGAAAAGTTTCAGACGCAGTGCAGACCTGAGGAGGCACAACCGAATTCACACTGGGGAGAAGCCGTACAGCTGTGTACACTGTGGGAAAGAGTTTTCTCATCATTCGTCTCTCACCAATCACGTCCGAGTGCATACAGGGGAGAAACCTTATGACTGTATGTGGTGTGGGAAAGCGTTTGCCATCAGCACAACGCTGAAAATACACACCAGAGTCCATACAGGGGAAAAGCCGTATACATGCAATGTTTGTGGGAGAAATTTTGCTCATAACACAGGGCTGAGATTACACAGGAGAATCCATGCACGGGAGAAACAACAGAGCTGAAATGTCTTTAATAGGGTAGATCACCTTAATAGTACTGGCTGCAGAGATAACACACAAGTTGGTTGATTACATGATAATGGATCTATATGTACAGAAGGTCTAAAGCCAGCTCTGTCACTACATCTGGACAGAAACACTGAATTTAAATAAGTAATCAAAGGTACTCTATGGCTGAAATAGTCCAATGTTTTAAGTAATTTAGCATGGAAAAATACAAAACATACACTGGCCCCAGGTTCCCAAATATTCTTTTACTTTACCCTATACTATTATAATCTACTTTTGGGAATGTTTTGGGCATTGAATTGTCATAGAAAACAAGCATGAAGATGCCATCTTGGTCTCTGTGACCCTCTGATGAATATTTATTTTTTTTACTATTAGGCATCCACTGAGCTGACAAGACGGGGCAATGTTGACTAACTGGCATTGCCCGTCAATATTAAACGGTATCTAAGAAGTAACAGTTAACTTGCATTGTTTTACTGTATTCATCAGTGGTGAGATCTACAGCATGCAGCTTTGAGGATCATGATGCACACATTGTAAACATTTACAACTACCTCCAAAGTTTGCTTATTTTCTACTGTTGCTTTACTTGTTATATTTTGCTTGTGTTGTGTATCTTCTCTCTATGTATCATCTTACATTAAAGATGGTGCTCTTTGGATCTCATGTGTCAGTGTTTTTATACCCCTGTCTCTTTGCTATGAGGGAATACACCAGCAATATGAAAGTGGGTTAACAATTACTTTTAAGTTGGTCCAAAACATCACATTGCAGTTCATATCTAGGTTTCTTCACATGCAGTTATCTAGTCTTATGTCTTCTCAGTAGTAGCTTAATCCGTTTTTTAATTTCTGATTTCCTGTGGCTATTTGGAGGTATAAAAGGATTTATCGTTCTCCTCTCCAGAGCTTCCACAACAAAATGTCTCTACAGAGGAGGATGTTCTCGTTGACCAGAAGCTCTGTGACAGGGACCAAGAGGACCCAGAGCCTCCACAGGTTAAAGAGGAACACTGCACCAGTCAAGAGGAAGAGCAGATGGTACTAAAGCAGGAGGATAATTTCTTTAAGTCAAGTCCTACTCTTACTATAGAGCCAGACCAAGAGATACTTACAAGTGCAGCCTTGAAAGAGAAGAATTCATCAACTGATCATTTCTGAATAAGCAAATTGAAAGACTCATGCGATGTTCCTTGCTTAGCATGGCATTGTGGACATGTCAAAAAGATTTTTGTTTCTTTGACTGCAGATCATCACATTTTGCTAGTAGCAGCATCATGTGTCTGATCAGTGGTTCTACAATAGGGGTAAAATGTCAGCCACATTAGAGTCCATTGCCAAAAGTAAAGGCAAAATAAAGTAGTACTATGGTGGGATGGCAAATGTAGTTTGCAATCTGTACACTCAGGAATAGAACGTTGTATTAGTAATGCATGGGTGATGATTATGATTTATTCATGTAACTTTTTTCCATTTCTTTTCTTTGTTTGAAGGATAACTTGAATTTATATGTGATCAGCATGCTGGAAGTTAAAATGGCGACTTGTCCAGGATGTACCCCTCTCACCCAGTGTCAGCTGGGATAGGCTCCAGCCCCCCGCATCCAGGATAAGCAGCTACAGAGAATGAAGGGATGGATGGATGCATGCTGGAAGTTATTTCCTGACATGCAAATATCAGTGATAATATTTGGCCTTGAAATTCTTTTCACAACCTTACCTCCACTTGTCCTCTTGATTATTTGGAATTACTTTTGAAGTCAGTAACACTGTACAAAGGGACAATGTAGACTACAGTAACCTACATACATTTTTTAACTTTATTTTTCTCACATTTCTATTTAGGTTTACACAGTGCGACACCTGCTGGCCATTTTTGTAAGTACTACTAGTCGCGCTTGCTGCTTGTTGTATCTCTGATCTTTCTAATAAACGAAAAAAGACTTTACTGTCTGAGGAAAACTTCCCAAATTACTTTCATCTTCAAAATAGACATAATGACTCAGCTGCACATGAAGAGGCAATACAATAAAACTGTTGCATCACTTTATCATGCATGCACCAACATTTTTATTGCCATTGTAGGTCAGAAAACAAAATAATGCAAAATAATGTGCTTTTAAATATGTGTATAGTTATTTTTTATGTTTTATGTTTTTATGTTATGTTGGCGCCTACCTGTCATGCCCCTTGTATTTTAAACTGTACTTATGTCTACACCTGTATGTACAATTGAGAGCAAAGTGAACCGGAGTCAAATTCCTCGTGTTTGTATCACACACCTGGCCAATAAAGCGATTCTGGTTCTGATGCTGACTTCCAGATCAGGTCAGTAGCAGGCGGTAATGAGCCAAGAATCTGTCTGTCAGCCGCCGTGTGTAGATCCGAAGAAGAAGAGCCCCTCCTGACGAGGTGAAGCGGAAACACACCACCATGGTACAGTCAGCACAAGGAGTTTGACGAAGTTTAAACAGGGGATAAAAGTATCTTAAATTGTATTAAACAATGTCTTCAGTTCAAATTATGAGACAGTTTGTCTGTGACCGGCTAACTGCGGCTGCTCAAGAAATATTGGGAGCGTTTGAAAAGAAAATAGAAGCTTACGAGAGAGAAATCGCTCGTCAACGAAGACTGTTGGACTCAGCCTTAACGCCTGAGACAAAGTTACGCCAGACAGGTCGGGACAACCATCAAACTATTTTCTAAAGGAGCTACATTTGTGTTAAACAGCCAAAGCCACCGAGCGTCACCTCACTGACAGACCAGTTTGACAGGTCGTCAGGTTAGGAAGGACTAAAATGCTGGCATGCATTATAGATGGGCGTAGCACGTCGTAATTAGCTCAGGTGACTAGACGAGTCCATGTTGTTAGTACACTTTAATATACTAATTATTTCACCAAACACCACCACGACGTTTGTTATACACGTGAAGCCACGCTACATGCGGAAGTCACCGCTGTACTTAGCCCTGTTCCCGTTCAAGCTCGCTGTCTCTTATTCCCTGAGGGGCAATAACACACGTGACAATGATTAACTAAACTAACGTAACCTTTCAACCAGCCACACCTACTCTCACCATGTCTGACAATTCTAAGTATATTTACTCAAGTACTTATTAAGTAGCCTACAAATTAGCTTTACTTGAGGACATCACAATGTTTACATCACTTCACTGCAAATGCCTATATATGTATAAGCTGTCATACATATGCATATGCATGCACTTTATTATAGATAGATAGATAGATAGATAGATAGATAGATAGATAGATAGATAGATAGATAGAAATATATATAGAGTACTTTATTAATCCCTGAAGGGAAATTTTTCCATTGCAGATTATTATTTCATACCATCCCTTTCCAGGGAAATGTATCTATGGAAGTTTTGCATCTCGTGTATCTCCAAATTTTATGATTTTGAATGTGAACGAAGAAGAAGTCTTCCTGTATAGGTTGAGAAGATACCACTATAAACTATTTAAAACCCTCTTTGATTATCTGGAAAATGCTTCAGCACAAAGCTGAAAACAGGTCTGTTTTTCTGAGACCACAAAAAGTTGACTATGTGGTTCTTGCACGACATGAATGCTAGATTAGACTAGATTAGATTAGATGTAGATTAAACTACCAGCAGTATACAATAGTCAAAACAAGCTCAACCATAAACATCTACAGCAGTAAAATGTAACATACACTTTAATACATTCGTAACATTAATGCAAAAACATAATTCATTAAAGTAAAACACTGACAAGAAATATTTGTTTTCAGAATAAGTACTTTTAATTTTAATACCCAGTTCAGTGTGTTAGGGTGCTCTATAAGTGGAATATAATATGCATAACCACATTTTCGTTAGTATCTAATTGCCTGAAAATAAGAATCGTTATGTTTTTTTGCTACAGATCCTCTTCCACAGAATCCACTATGTTGAACCACTATATTTCCAGCCCTGAATGGTTAAACTAAGATGAAAAACTAGCTGAATACATACTGTTAGTTAAGTAAGGCTTTGAATGCACCACTGAAAGTAGCTATAAGTAATTTTACACAAGTGCTGTGCTTAAATACAATTTTGATGTATTTGTATTTCTACTTTTACTTCTCTATGTCAGAGGCAGTATTATACCTGGTAGTGCAGTGCTTTAGTATGACAACAAGCTAAAGCTACTACTCAAAGGTTATAAAAGCTTGACAAGTTAATATACTTTTATAGACTACATATGCAGTTTTGTCAATCTTTCCACATTTTCAAACAGACCACTGACAGCCTAAGATAAACAGGCTTGTCAAAAAACATTCAAGAGACTGTCAGAAATGTTTTACACAAAATAATAATTGTATTTTTCTTTAAACAACTGGGCTGCCTCAGAACAACAGATCCAGTAAGTCTAAGGTTTCTATAGTTCAGTAGTGTCCCATATTTATTTATTTTTTTGTTAGTTATAACCCTAAAAAACAAACAGAAAAAATTGGGGCTATCTGTCTTGCATTCTCAGCAGTAGGGAAACTGCTTTGTTTCCAATTTGCACTATTCATTATAGGTTTTCTTTATCACTTTTGTTAAATATAGTCCTATATATGTGCAACATTTCATCATTGTCCCATTCTTTGTTCTTTTTAGGGCTCTCAGAGACACCTGTGCTGACCAAGGAAGAGGAGGTTCTCCTAAACCAGGAGGAGCATTATAACCAGGAGACAACCTTGGTCCCACCAGATCCTGCAGAGATTAAAGAAGAATGTGAGGAAATGTGTGTCAGTCAGGAACGACAGCAGCTTGCACAGCAGCAGGAGACGGATGCATCTAGGTCAATTGCAACTTGTGAGAAAAGTGTCCAAAGCGATCAGACTCAGCCTTTGGAGCCTAACCAGACGGTGAATAAGGATCCTCAATCCAGCATCTCAAACAAAGATGCATCATCTGGATCTGGCAGGGAGACTTCATCAGCATCGGCACCAAACAGTGACAACCAGTCCCTCTCTAACAACTCTCATGTAGCTGAAGATTCAAGTCAAGATTGCATAACTTGTACCGATGGAAATGCAACACCAACTAGACATACTGAGTCAACACCAAATAAGAAAGGCAATGAGGAGAATGCGTCAGCTACAAGCACGGAGCGGACGTCAGATAATATAAGCAATGATCCGAAGACAACATCAACTACAAGTACTGAGCCAACACCAAATAAGGAATGTATAAGTAAGACAACAACATCAACTGGAGGCACTGATCTAACACAAAATGAGAGACATAATGATGAGAACCCAGCATCAGAAGCAAATACTGAATCTACACCAAATGAGATAAGCCAAGAAGACAACACAACATCAGATACAAGTACGGAGCAGACATCAGATAACACAAGCAATGATGATAACACGACTACTGAGCAAACATCAAATAAGAAATGTGATGATGAGAATCCAACATTAAGTGGAAATAGTGAGCCAACGCAAGAAAACAAACATAATGATGATAACACATCAATCACAAATACAGAGACAACACAGGAGAAAGGTAACGATAAGACCACAACATCAACTAGAGACACTGAGCTAACACCAAATGAGGAACATAATGATGAGAACCCAACATCAGAAGGTAATGGTGAGTCAATGCCAAATATGAAAAGCAATGATGGGAATTCAACATCAGCTACAAGTATGGCACAGATGTCGGATGAAAAAAGCAATGATGAGAACACATCAGCTACAAGTACAATGCAATCAGTTACGAGTACTAAGCAAAGACCACAGAAGAAAGGAAATGATAAGACCCCAACCTCAACTAGAGGCACCAAGTTAACACCAACTGAAAAGCAGAATGATGAGAACCCAACAGAAGAAGAAGAAGAAAATAGTGAGTCAACGATAAACAAGAAAAGCCAAGAGAGACCAACCTCACCTGGAAATGTTGAACCAACATCAAATAAAAGATGCAACAATGAGAAGGCAACATCAGCTGCAAGTACTGGAACAAAACCACGTAAGAAAAGTAACAATGAGAACACAACATCACATGTAGAGACTGAGCCAACACCAAATAAGAAACGCAACAATGGGAATAAAAGTTCAGATGAGAAACATAATAGCGAGAACCAAACATCAAAAGGAAATAGTGAGCCAACGCTAAGTAGGAAAAGCCAAGATAGATCAACCTCAAGTGGAAGTGCTGAGCCAACAGCAAATAAGAAACGTAACAATGAGAAAACAACATCAGCTGACAGCACTGATCCAACAGCAAACAGAAAACCTAACAATGGAAAAGCAGCATCAACATCAAGTACGAAACCAGCACCAAATAAGAAACGCAGCAGTGGGAAAACAACATCTACTGGAAGTAATGAGCCAACACCAGATAAGAGTTGTAACAGTGAGGACACAACATCAACTAAAAGTACTGAACCAACACGACGTAAGAAATCCAATGATGAGAAAATAACGTCATCTACAAGTGCAAAACTAGCACCAAATAAGAAACGCAACAGTGAGGAGATGTCAGCTGAAAGCACTGATCCAACAGCAAATAAAAAAAACAGTGATGGGAAAGCAACATCAACTTCAAGTACTAAACAAGCATCAAATAAGAAAAGCAGTGGTGGGAAAACGTCTTCTACTGAAGGAATGGAGCCAACACTGGATAAGAGAGGTAACAGTGAGAACACAACATCTGCTAAAAGTACTGAACCAACACCAAACAAAAAATCTAATGATGGGAAAATCACACCAGCTACAAGTACTAAGCAAACCAAAAAACGGAAAAGTAATGATGAGAGCACTATGTCAACTAGAGGTAACAATGGAAACACAAGGTCGACAAGAAGCAAAGAGTCGACACATCATAGAAGACAAAATGATGGGAGCACAACAAAAAATGAAAATACTGACCCAACACCAAATAAACAACGCAAGAATGAAAATACAACATCAGCCACAAATACTGGACAAACACAAAGTAAGAATCATGATAATGAGAGCACAGCATCAAATGAAAGTAGCAACCCAACACCAAATGTGAGGCGTTCAGGTGGTACCGATGATGACAATAACCCTTACAAGTGTGACAGGTGTGGTAAAGTGATGTCTAATTTCAAAAACTACAAATTTCATATGAAATCCCACACTGTTGAAAAGACGTACAAATGTGACACTTGTGGGAAAATGTTCAGGGAGAGTTGGGATTTGAATAAACATCTAGTAATTCACTCTGTTGAGAAGCCTTTCAAATGCAAAATTTGTGGACATGGATTCAACCGGCGTTATAATCTCGACCTGCATGCTAGAGTTCACACCGGGGAAAAGCCTTTCAAATGTGACACCTGTGATAAATGCTTCAGCTCTTGTGTGAACATGAAGAAGCACATGAGAATCCACACAGGTGAGAAGCCTTACACCTGCAGCCACTGCGGGAAGGAGTTTGCAGATTCTTCGTCTTTCAAAAATCATCAACGAGTGCATTCGGGGGAGAAGCCCTTTAAGTGTACCTCTTGCAAGAAAAGATTTGCCACAAGGACGACTTTGAAAAGGCACACTGTAATACACACAGGTGAAAAGCCATATAAGTGCAGTGTATGTGACAAGGCGTTTGGTCATAGAACAGACCTGAAAGGACACATGAGGATACATACTGGGGAGAAGCCTTACAAATGCAATACTTGTGGAGAAGAGTTTTCCAACTGGTTAAAACTCAGCAAACACGGAAAGAGAGTCCACAAAGCTGTCCTCAAAGATGAACAAAGCTCCTCTGGATAAAAACTAATTTGCATTTGATATGCAATGCTTATGATAAAAGTAAATGAATTGCACTTAAGTAGAATTTGACCAATTTAGCCTTGCACTCCTTTAACGTTGTTGGAAGTGTTGACGACGGGTTGTTGCTTCACGTACTTGTGAAAAGATGAAATACATTCTGGGAAGGGTGGTTTTAAAAACAGATCTAAGAGTTGAGACAATCTGACAATCATTTTATCAACAATTTGGACATGAACAGTAGATTTACACTGTAACGCAGCATAGCTTGTATATTTTGTCTAAATATGCTGGACAACCCTTTATTGTTTTTTTCACTTTTGAGTGGTCTTGTTGAAATGAGTGAGTGGGCTATGCTTTTGCTTGTAATGCGAATGTCGGTCCGAACGTGGCATGGGGATTCAAAATGAATATTGTATATCACCATGATAATTTTGGGAGACTTCAATTTAAGCAAATGCACAAATTGTTTTTGTATTTCAGAGTCTGGTATTTACCAAAAAATCTGAATGGTGGAAACCTTTTTTGAAATGGAAATACAGGGTGACCTGTTTTGGAGGTGATCTCATCTTCTGAAGCAAGTTATTAATGGACTAAAGATTGTGTTACAGAGAAATTGTCAAAAATCTGTACATATTTTTGAAAAGTGGGGTAGAAACTGGAAAGGACTATTGGAGCAGCTGTACATGGACAAAATCAGTTTTCTCTTCCACATTTCTTTCCTTGCAAAGTTTTATGACAATCATAGAGATGGTGATGACACAATTAAAATGTGTTAATCCAATGTGTCATTGTTTTAATCAGAGTTTATGACTACTTTTTGCATTTGTTTTTAAGAGTACATCTTATTTTTTTATATCTGCTGTGCAATTGTTTTGCAAAACACACTAAGTGAGTGAATGTATTACTTTACCAATCTTTAATAAATTTTAATTAGCCTTTTCCTTAAATGGTGTGGCTGTAATATTGATGCTTGTAATTTACATTTGTGCAGCTGAACAGACATTAATTGAGATACTTGTAGGTGTAAACCTGGCTTACTTGAGAAAGTCGATCATTGAGCGACTAACTGCTGCTGTGGAGGAAATACTTGTTTGTGAGCAGACTACAGTTGTGTACGAGGAGGAGATTGTGTGTCAGTGCAGACTGCTTTATATCCTCCTAAAGCCTAAGATGATGCTTCACAGGATAGATCTTTGGCAATGTTGTCACTTAACATATTGTAAACCTTATTATTTATTCTTTATAAGTCAGATTATTATCAGATGAACCATGCCTCCTGAATTCAGTGGTTGCAGAGTAAACAAAAAACTGGTCAACTAAACCTACCATGGGTTCCTAGTGGCTGCAGTACCCTTAGCATCGGATCACATTATTTATCTGAGCAGACCATGGGGCCCATCACATGAAACTACATTCATGTAAGACTGAAACTCAAGACCAATTGCATAAAGATTCACACTCAGCACATTAGAACCCACACAGGTGAAAAGCCATACAAGTTAAACCAACACTTGTGGAAACAGTTTTTCCCAAAACACAGACACATTAGAATCCATACTGGTGAGAAGCAGTATAGATGCAATGTCCGTGGAGGAGGTTTCATAAATAGCTCAAACCTGAAGAATCACATGAGAGTTCATACATACGTTTAACAGAGTAGCAGTCCTTAAGATGTGTAACTCTTCTTGAAATTTAAAATGTAATCAAACAGTACTAAACTAGATCTTGTTGAAAGTTTTGTTTTGTAACCACAATGAATGGTCCAGAAATGACTGACCTCTTGACCTCTTGTACTTACTAAGTCACAGGCCCCTGAATCACACAGATAGAGTTTATATAGAAACACAAGCAATGACTGGAAAGTGATAAAATTACAATCCTGGAAATGAGAAACAGATCTGTTGGTGGAGTCAGCTGCTGTCTGGGGTATAACTGGACTTTAAAACACTCTCCATCATTAACATGTTACAACAAATGTCTTGGTTTCTGTTACAGAAAAGCACCTTTGTGGAGCATTGAATCACTCATAGTCTCAATCTGCCATCATGCGGTCAGCTACTTATGTGCAGTATTTCTGCTGGTACTTATGATGGATTAATTTGTTGTCGTGGCTGAACTTTTTTTTTTTTTTCGGTTTTTGTTTGGCAAGTGTGTTATGATGTTTCCATGCAGCTGGCGCATTTGTCGCTAACTTAAACACTTGTAAAGCTGAACATTAACTTGTTGAATAACTTTTTTTAAAACTTAATCAATAACACCATTCTATCTATCTATGTTTTTAGAGGCTACATATATTACATAATAATTTTACATATTCCTCCTCCAGATGATAAAGTCCACTTTCTGATATGGTTTTGCATCTGTAACCGAAACATTTACTGTTGAATAATTTGGTGAACCATGTTGCTGCTGCTCTTGAAATTATCCCCAGATGTTGTAGCTCAGGTTCAGACTGGTAACAGTGGCAGCCATTAATTCTGAGATCCAGACACATAGTGTGCTTTCATCATGTGTTGGAAACTTACCACCTGAAAGGGCTCAATAATACCACTAACCCAATATGGTATGTTTTCAATATGTTTTGACATTGTCTCCAGAATATTTCAACTTCAGAGGAATAGCTCGAAGACAAAGAGCTCCAGCTGTTGATGTGCACTCCCTCTGTTCACTGTTCCAATTGTATGCAAGCTTTATCTTTTCATCTTCCCCCCTCTTCTCTGTTAAATACACACACACAATCAAAGGCTCACTCATTGCAAAATATTATTGTAGTGCATAGGTTGCTGTCAGATACCAAAAGAAGTGTATATGCATGCTACAATTTAATGGGGCTATATGAAGTGATAAAAAGTCATAATAGATGATTAAAATAGAGGAAAACTGCAAGAACTGTCTCCATCTGTCTGTGAGACCACCTACCAAGCTCCTTATACTGTACATTTATCAGTCTGGGTTGCAGTGGTTAATCAGCGGGTCTTGCCTCCAGAGCTGCAGTGGCTTCAGTGTCATTTTGGACCATGAGCAGCTCACAGGTGGGTTCATAAATCATCTAGATTGTGTTTGCACAGCTGGTTGAAACCCTCCACTCTGCTAACCCCAACCTCCGCCACCATATCCATTTCAAACAGGCAAATATTTGTAATCATCCTGGATGACTTGTGTTACTTCGTAAAGGTTCATTATGTGATTGATGGAGGCCTATAGGGGGCAAGTGAAAAACACACAAACAAAACAACAGGCTACATTAAAATGCATTTTTCCTTCTGTACTGTATAACTAGACACAATTTATACAGCAAAGAAAACTCTTAATGATAATTTATTTTCCTCCAGAGATGTGTGTGAAAGGTTTACAGTATCCTAAAAGAGTCTGTCCACCCTACTGACGCCTGCCTGAAATACCACAGTGTAAAGTCCAACACCACCAGAGGGCGCTACAGCTTCTTCCCTGTCACACTTTGCCTGTCACACACATAGAGTGTAAAGTTTGTCACTCTTGTACATGCTGTATGTAGGCCTATATATATGCAGTTTATTTAATTCAGATTTTATTTTGCACCCATCCACTTCATTTTTGTCTTGAGAGGACTTTTTTTTATGGCTGAAAATATGAAAGCAAGTTGATAGCTGATCACTCAGCTATTATTAAAATGCCATCATTAAAACGACATCATCAGCTGTCGTGTTGAACACAGCATCCACATGACAAACTCTACTCACTGATACATATATCCAACGCACCCTTTCACCTCTGCACTGCGGCCTGTTTGAGCTCACTGTGTCGTTGCTGCTGCTTCATCACCTGCAAACATTTGTTATGCTGCAAAAAAAAGTTATCGTTATAGCATTTTATTAACAGGTTAACCTGTCAACAGTCCGATCCTCTCGATTATGGAAAGCGAAATAATATTTGCATCATGTTTCCCACTTTGTTTGTTAACTATGCATCATGTCGGCAGCACAGGTGCGTGTGTTGCAGGCCTATTCTCACCTGCAACAGCTTTGGATCACACCCTTCTCTTCCTGGTGAGATGCTAAATATCAGCTGCTTCACATAACAAGGTATGAATTGACTTGTTTGTTCATATGCAGATGATCTTGGCTCTGTTCAGACAGATTTTGAGGCTTTACATGACAAATTCAGCTATAGGCTCCTATTCGCTGTTTAATGTTCTGTGCAGATTTGCTTGTCTTCAATTTCTTGGCATCTGCTGGCTGCTAATTTATTTTATGCTGCCGTCTGTGTGCTACATTTTCATTGGTAGTGCATTTATTCATGGTGAATGAATTCCTTGGGGTTAAGATTGTTTACTTTGGTCGTCTAACAATTGAATCCACATGTCAGAATATGTAGAAGGCTGAATAGGATACATTTGTCACAGAAGAGATGAATAAGGTTTGTTTTGTGGTGTGTCTGAGGTTACTCACTGTATAAACTCTTTTGGGTGTCTAAGTCTATTTTTATGAATGTGAATATTTGCACACAATCCGCTCACATAATTATTTCCTTGTAATAGTGGCTTCAAATTAAACTTAATGTGACATTTATCACACACTGGATGGATATTATATATCATCTCTATCTTCTGCTGCTACATTCACACACACACTCATCTCCATATTCATGTACTGATGGCCATCCCCTGCATACTACAAGACTTTAAATTAGAGGACATTGCCTTCTACAATCCAGGATTTCATGCAAGTTTAAATGTGGATGTTGATAATTATTTGCTTTGTGTGTGTTCTGGCCTGCTGCTGCACATTCCCTTCAGATTTATTATTGTTTTGCTCTGTTTTGCTGCTGCTGCACTGCTCATCTCCACACTCTGATGTAACAGTGCTGCAAACACTTAGTGCTCCTGCTGCTCAGAAAGCATTTCATCAGCAAACACCTGTAGTCTTTGTGTCTAAGTTCCCTTTGGGGGAGATTATTATCTTTTATCTGCTGTGCTGAGCTAGGTGTTTGGTTGTGGGGAGTGACAAGGGAGGTCAGAGACTATGTTGAAACACTGTCTCTGCTTTAAGTTCTCAAAACCTGCTTATACAGAAGCAGTTTTCAATGTTTTGACATTGTCTTGTGGCATTTTACTGCTGTAAAGCACTTTGTGATTCTTGCTTATAACGTTTCCTATAAATAGATTATGAATATGATTAGGCCAGATCTTCCAAACAAAGGCGTATCCTCCAAAATGCACCAGAATAGCTAGTTTCAAGCTTAACAGGCAGCAGCGGAGACTATAGTTATACTTTGTCTGTAGCATAGAGGAAATGCTTCAGTATATTCAGAATTGGGTGGCATAGTCTGTAACTGAGGTGTCTTTGAAACAAGAGAAAAAAATACGAAACCAAATTAAATTTTACCAAAACATTGAGATATGAGCAACAAATTGGGATTGCTCAGCAAGGTGTGTGGTGTGAATATAACCATAAAGAGATCTGTGAATTCCTCGTTTATACTCCAAATACTCAGGAATCATCACAGGTCATAAAACCTCACTATGCGGTCTTATTAACATCAGTCTCTCTGTTGTCTTTCTTAAACTCAGCAGGCCGGAGTGGCCTGTGCTGGCTGAGATTTTGTTT
This sequence comes from Argyrosomus regius, assembly GCA_946959425.1. Taxonomy (NCBI): domain Eukaryota; kingdom Metazoa; phylum Chordata; class Actinopteri; family Sciaenidae; genus Argyrosomus; species Argyrosomus regius. The sequence continues at coordinate 15,802,357 of OX336890.1, forward strand.
TTCAGCAGGTCTTTTTTCTAGATAACACTCTGGAAACTGAAATGGGACCGGACTGGAGGCTGCATTGTCTTATACTGGTGCCAGCAGAGCCCCTTAAACCACAGTTCTAAACACAGACTTTATCTAGCTATACCTTCTGTCAACTCTGTCAGTCAGCATCACCCTCATTCTTTCTCTGACACACACACACACACACACAAGCACACACAAACACACACACACACACACACACACACACACACACACACACACACACACACACACACACAGCGCAGAGTTTAAGCTTCATGAAAGAAGTGCATTTCAATTTCTATGGGAAATTCCCCATCTATATCATACTTTCCAACAAGGTTAGTGGGTCTAAAATGGACACATAAAAAGACAAAAAGGATTCTGTATATTTAACCAAATTATATAAAAGCTTAAATGGATTTGTGATGAAACCCTCAGCTCAAAAACCGCGTCTGTGAAATCCATCATGGTTTTCACAAGCTTTCCCTGGTGATTAGCATTGGCTGGAGCGTTGGCGTCCACTGCAAATCAAAACCATATTCATTCTGGCCCGACACGCTTGTGTGCTCGCTGAAAGTGTCTCTGTTGCTAACCCCGTGATTTATAAACGTTTATCTCACCACAGTGGCCAAATCAAAGGCATGGGAAAAGGGAACAAATTAACAGAAAGTTATTTAGCTTTTCTAAGAGACCTAATTTTGAAAACCGCAGTATTCATAAAGCCACAGTGCATAATTATGTTTTTATAGCTGTATAAACTATAATGTTACCTTGTAATTTTATGGTTACACACGTAGCAATTTTGGGACCCCAGTTTTGCTTTGGCTTTGTTTGTTTGCGTTTTTGTGTAAGAAGTTATGCATGTTTTAAAAACCTGAGCTCTAATTTTCACAGGATGTGGGATTTTTGTAGATGTTACATTTGTGTCTAAAAAGCGCACAAATCTGGAGACACAGGTGTGCAGTGGATGTTGGCCAGAGGTTTAATGACTCGTAAGCCTGAAACTATTGATCATACACTGCTCTGAACTAGTGCTGTATTTAGATTGTGCCAAAGCAAAAGGCTTAACTCTAACAAGCGCCGTAAATGCATGTCCTATTGTTTGAGGGGGAAAATATGCTCTGTTTTATCTTGAGTCAACATTTCAGCCACAATATAACGGCTCAGTGGCCACTTTACTAGGTACACCTGCACGCTCTAATCTGTTCTCCCGTAACATCTGTCTTTATGAATCACAGTTCTTGGCATTGTTGGAAATGTGTAAATACAATTATATGTTCATTACTGAGGTCATATTTAAAGGAGGTGTTGCACTGGGCTTTATAATGAGCTGTGTTTCTAATATTCTGGTCATCTCATCATGTATGTATTATCAATTAGAAACACCTTAATATAATGTAACCTCAACCTCAATGCTAAAACATATTATTGACACCTCTACCAAAACTCATAAAAGTATATTTTATGGTAGAAGACCTGTATTGGATTGCACTAGATTGCACAGATGTAAAAAAGACTTAAACAATATGGATTGAGTCTTATTTTCTTAACAATAAGTTCTTACAGCTTCTTCAATGTGAGAATGTTTTGCTTTTGTCTGTTCAATTTTACTGTAAACTGAGTACCATCATTGTGGACCTCAGTAAACTGGAACGGACATTTTTCACCATTTTCTGATGTTTTTATAGACTAAGCAATTAATTAACGGATAATTAAAGTTGAGTTGTTCTTTAGTTGAAGCCCTAGTCACATGATGGTGTATATGTCTCTAGTCATCTACATTATATATTATATAATGCATTTTATATGATTTATAGTTGAACTAGAATGTTCTAAAGAAACTTTTAATGTCACTCCAGCCGTCTGGTACAGTTGACAGTTACAGATGAAAGACAAACACTTAGGAGCAAGACGATGACTCACGCAATGTGGCAGTTTTTTTGCAGGTGCAGGTCCATTTTCTTAAACATGGCAGTGTATTGCTGAAAATGTGAAGGACAAACTAAATGGTCTCCTACCGACTCACCTATTAGCTTGAATTTCAACTCCTTCAACTTTATTTTTCTTGTATATTTTACCGTACATACACCCAAATCTGTATGACTCTCTTAGCAGTTCACTTTTTACATATCAAAGGCCCTGTCTACCTCTCTATCTATGTAATTCCGCCTTGAGTTAGTGGGATTATGCACGGATGTAATTTTCTCCAAACTGCTCCCAGAAGTTTGAGTTCAGTCTATTTCTTTGTCTACCTCAGACTTCCAGTGCTTTTACTCTTCCTAAACTGATGCCTTTTATCCATCAGCACAACATCAGGACAAACTGTTCCTACTTTGCCAAATTTGGAGGCAAACAATTAAAAGTAGCACAATTGCCAAGACAATATTTCTCTTACAGTATTCCCATGACCTCAGCATAATATTTTAAGAGCTGTGAGAGGAGAGTTTAATGGAAACTTTTGAGTGAAAAGCAGAGAGGGGATCTGATTGTTTCAAGGTGATGTGAGGTAACAGTCGAAAAGATGACGTTTTAAGAAGGAAGGGACTGCTGTTCTGATTACAGTAGTACAGTTATTCCACCATCAGGGGGCCAAGAAGGAGCGGACAGACGCATTAGACTTGTGTAACAGTGGCGTCGCTTCTTTGGGCTAAGACTACAGGAGACTGGCGCTCTAGTTTCAACCTGGCAGCCTGAGCACATAAATAATGGCCTTTAAGTGCAGCACAATTGTTGTAATAATTTAGACAGAATGCAGTGAGAATTAGTTTTTTTACAGGAATAATGGTGGAGCTGTAAAGGGCCTTGAAACCTGGGTAGGCGGTGTGGATACAAAGGAGAGCAAGAGGGATTTGCCAGAAGCTATTAAAGTATGCAACTGTGTACAGTCTGTGCGATTAGAGATTTGATTATATGTGTTGGTGTGTGGTACAGACCTAAATCTACTCTATTCAATTATCAACAAAGTCTGTCTAACTACAATTTCAACCAACCAGTTAACCAAGAGCCCAGTATCTTTTAAATGGTCATACTGTAAATGCACACACACATACATTTATGTATGTAACAGTTGTTATTTATACTTATTAGGGGAAATAATATGGTTTATTGTCATATAGTTTATAGGTCATATCAGAAAGTATCAAAATCTCAACTCCTATTGTATTTCCAGCTGCCAATAATAAGTACCTGCCCATATCCAGCAGGAGGCACCAGTTCATCAGCTGACTGTGCTGTGACTGCCTCACCCTGAATCTAAATCTTGTCTCCCTCCACCACTTGATGAGAGGTGGTCATAGCATAAGTTTGTTACCAGGATTAAATTCAGATTTTATATGCAAACCATCTGTGTTATAAGAAAAAGAAACAAAGAAAACGAATTAGTTTTACTATGTACAGGTAGAAAGAAAGAAAGAAAGAAAGAAAGAAAGAAAGAAAGAAAGAAAGAATCAGGGCTCATGCATTATTTTTTAATGATCGTTTAATGCATCACATTAACTACGTTTAAAGTGGTATTCTTCTGGCATCTATGTGAGTCTTTATCAGTTGTCTGGCAGGACTGTTGCAGATAGTGTCAAAGCAGCTGTGGGAAAGCAGAGGTGAGCTGGAGAGGTCATAAATCTTCCTCAGCTCACAATAGTGTTGTCTCACCGACCGAGTGACACGACTTCAAAGAGAACCCCTGTCGTCCAGTGAACTTGTTGCCTTCACTGATACAGGTTTAGCTCAGCCAGCTGTTACAACTGTGTGTGTTTTGAGATTGACATCAGTGGGCCACCAACCAGGAGCAATGACTGACACCTTTTAGATGAAGAGTGAGTGTGTGTGTGTGTGTGTGTGTGTGTGTGTGTGTGTGCGTGTGTGAGTGTCATTCTGAAATGTTAAATTTAAAGGACCATACCAGTGTTTTTGCATGTTGCAGTCCATCTGCTACAAATCATGTATACTTTACATTACTCTCAGTCATTATCCAAAGCCTATTAATGTTTTAGATTTATAATGTGTTTTTATACCTTCAAGGAAGCCATTTGTGTTCTTTACAATATGAAAATAAACTTATTTGAGATAGGAGCTGCAACAATTAGTCAAGAAATTGACTAGCTAATCGAATTAAAATTGATTCTCAACTGTTTTGATTATTGAACAATAATTGTTTTTATTTTTCAAAAAACAAGCCAAACATTAACTATTTGTAGCTGCTCAGATATGGGAACGGACAGATTTTCTATTTGATATTTGGAAGGAAACTGAATATCTTCAGTCAGACATCCTCATGTGTGCATTAAAAGTATATGCGGTTTGCAATAAATGAGCAAAGTGCTGCTTGAATCTTACAGTTCCTGGGGAGAAACCAAGTTTTGAGCACCATTACAGAGCAGAACAGTAAAATCTATAAATTTATATAATAAAATGTACTATTTTGTAAATAGTCAGTCATTAAGTCAGTTACACCCATTGGAAAAACATAAAATAATATCTAAAAAAGGCTGCAGCATGAGGTCTGACATGTCATGGAAGGATGTGATTGGCCACTGAAAAGAAAAGCTTTAGTTGTAAAACATTTGGTTTGGTCTAATTTGAGAATTCAAGTCATTCTGAAAAGAAATGTTCACTTTTTGAAACAGGCATTTTCTCAGTCTATGTTTGTGGAGGGAAAAATACTACTCAGCAGACATGGGCAACTTGGCCAAAGGATGCAGTTGCTGAATAATCCCTTTGGTTTTAAATACTGACACAAGAATTTCTGGAAGTCTCTTTCTTTTCAGAATTCATAATATTGAAGTTTTTGGAGTAGGATTGTATTCTGCATTCTTTTAAGAAACAAATGGACCTGTTTGCAATTACAAACACCACAGTGGCCGCAGATTGGAATTAATAAAAGCAGCTGAGGTTTGTATTTGTTAATGTCCTGTCTAAATGAACATATCACTTTAACAAGTGCGTGACTTCCAGTTGTTGTGAAAGCAGTCCAGGCTGATCATGTGTTCGGGCACCTGCAGGGTGTTGGAGTATTCCAGTCACAGTCTTTCCAATATTTTCCTGGTATTACTCATTCTTAATGGGATCCGTCTTTGTGCTAACTTTGATCTTTCTACTTTACCATTAGTCTTTCTCCCACCCACTCTCATTTCAGCCCTCTCTTCCCTTTTCTTCCCCTTTCCTCCTTTCTCTCTCTCTTCCCATCTCTTGTGTTGGTTGTCTTTCCGTGTCAGAGACTAAGCAAACAGAGTCGTGTGTGAGTGGCCTCATAACTCCACGTTCCTGAGAGACTGGGAGCTCTCAGACGAGCGCAGCTGTGTCTTCATTTGTCGGCCATGTTCGGCATTCTCCAGATATCTCCAGGAGGCTCCTGGGCTTTTTCTGTGTTCTGGTTTGACCTTGTGCCCCTCTGTGGAAGGCTTTGTGGAAGGGAAGTGAAGTGGGACACATTTTCAGGTACAGATAAGAGGTAGACTGACACATGAGACACATGACTCAGGAAAAAGTTTGGTATATACAGTAAGTAGGGCTGGGCGATATAGTTTTGTTGAACTATCTGCCAACTCGAAATATAAGGTTGCAGCCTAGACCGCATGTGAATGAGGCACAGAGCGAGAAAGTAGAAGGTTTGGAGCTTGCAAAAACAGAAAAAGAAAAAGGAGGAAATGCAGGGTGATAGAGCAGAGAGCAGATGGTGAGTGTGAGTGTGAGAAGAGACAGAAGTCGAGAAAGTGAGGAGACCTGTCCAGGCTGGTCTCATGGCTAACACAGATATCAGCGGGAGACCAGCATGTGTTTTCTTCAACTTGGTCAAAGGAGGTTTGCACTCCCCCTTCTTGTTCTTCCTCCCCCTCCCTTTTCCTCCCCTATTTGCAGCCCCCTCGACCCCCTCTTCTTCTTCACCTTGCAGGCGTGAATCATCACACACTTGCATATCTCTGTCCACACTCCTCTCCTCTCTCTTCCCTTCCATCTTTCTTTATCTTCTTATTTTATGTTTTCACTCCTTACTGGTCCAGTCTCTCTCTCTCTCTCTCTCTTTCTCTCTCTCTCTCTCTCTCTCTCTCTCTCTCTCTCTCTCTCTCTCTCTTTCTGTCTGTTCCTTGGTGCATCTGGCGAACATGAGTTGTGGAAAGACAACAGACAAGTAATGGGAGAAGTGTGTGGGCGAGTGTGTGTGTGTTGTGTGGGGGCGGCTGTGCACATCTGCATGTGTGCGCACATACACAGATGACAAAGGCAACTGTGCGTCTTCGTCAACCAAGTCCCATCTGAAAGTATTTTCATATGAGCTTTTGTTTCTGTACCAACACCGAACCCGACACCCACAAAACCACTGACACTTGAGTCGCTAAGCTGTCCAACAAGGACTGCTGAAATCTCTCAGTATGCACCAATATATCATAATATCGTGAACGTACTCTACATTTCAAAAGCTCACAAAGAAGCGTGGTGTTCGGAGAGCCAGTTCTGTAATGTGATGATCACAGATTTGATCCCCTTAACAGCAAGTGTATCCATCTTCCTGAATCTTGACAACAACTGGACAAAATCATACAGGGATAAGTTCACTGGTTGATTTGTCAGGGGACTGTAACAAATTTTATGTAGCAGCTCTCATAACTTAAAATGGTTTATAAGTAGTTAGAGTGAGTACGGACAGACAGTGTTTGGCTTAGATAATTTTTTGTATGTTGTTGTTTATTTATCAGGTACTTGGGCTGTCACTCTCAATTTTTCGCTACAAGATTGTGTCCAAAAAAGTCATAATAATGATATAATCACAATATCTACAGTATAGAAAATGTAAAAAAATAAAATAATAATTGCTAAAGTCAACATTTATTATGTGTTTTGTCTGTTTTTTGGCAAATAAATGACACTCAAAATACACAATACATAATATTATTATGTGTATTATTCTGTGATATTAATATTTGTTTTTGAAATATCAGTTATCATCAATACTGATATATCGGTACTCCGCTATCATCAGGTACGATTAGGGGTGGGTTCTAGTAGCTGCTTTAATTTTTGATGCCAGGTTCCTGGTCAGTAAAACACCCAGATTTGTGCAGCTAACTAATTTCTTACCTTCTTAACTTTTTACCTTTTCTTTTTCATATTATATATATATATATTATATTATGCTGCTGACCTCATTTTCAGGTTGTACATACAAGTTGTGAACATTGATTGGGCTGCATTGAATTGATAAGGGACTCAAAAGGATTTGGATTTCATAGGTTGATCAGACTCTGGATTTGAATTTATAAAATACTAGTGAACCACATCCAGATGGTGCAAAGATGGTTTTGGTAACCTTAATTATAGTAAAGTCAGCAATGTTTTATCTATTTTTTTCACATTCTTTACAGAAAAGTGTTGATTGTTTCAATTCCCCACATTGTTTGTATAGACACGCACATATACATACAGACATATGATATGTGCTCATATAAGAATCATTTTTATATTTTGCATTTCTATCTAATAAAAAGACGTGATGAACTTTTAGAGTTCATTGTCAATGTTTGGACATCACTTACATACATGTACGTACATTTGAAACCTCAAGAACCATCAGACCCACACTATATTGTCAAGTAGAACAACTGAGAGTATGTTCAATATAATGTAACGCTGAATTAATTCTGCGCTAAAATTACCTCTGCACTTTGATTTTAGCTGTGAGAGTAACTTGTCATATATACAGTATATACACTAGGGCTACATTAAATAGTCAATAGTCAATTAACCTACAGATTCTTTTCTTGATTAATAGATGAATTGTTTGGTCTATAAAATAGAAAAAAAGTTAACTATCATTTTTGTAAGTACAAGTGAAATACCAAGTAACAGAACTAGTGGAAATTTTAACTGCAGTGAGTATTGACAGATGACATTTGGAAAGCAAATGTGTTTCAAAAGGGACATTTTCAAATGAATTCCTTCATGTGTAGTGCTGTAGCTTGAGTGTGAGATTGTGTGATTTCTCTGACACTTTTTGTTAAACTCTTGACACTGTGACTTTTGAGCTGAAGCATATGAAGTGCCAAGTTACATAAGACACTGTTCAACTTCTGCACTTTGCATATTAACCTTCCATGGCCATGTGGTGCTAATGAATGGTGGGTTTGTGGTAGAGGCCAGACAGATGCCAAGTTCTGGATGTGCAGAGCCTGCCAGTGACCATCGGTTACACAGTTTAGCTCCACTGCGAGTAATATGACGACCTGATGGTCTAATTCGCTAAGAAGTAACATCTGTCAAGCTAAAACATAGTCTGAAGTGTAAACAGATGAAGGTTGTATTGGTTTCTGTTGGAGGCAGTCTGGTGGTTTGTACTTTCAGCACACCTACAAAACAGCGCAAGCCACCGACCACATCTCTTCCATCTCTGGCCTCACTTTGCCTGGGGTTTCCCCTTGAAGTACCTTTGCTAGCACCTTGCAAGCCACAAAACACTAACTGACTTGGGGAAGTGACAAATTGAGGGGTTTTGGCAGTCTGCTGGCGGTAAAACATGCCTGTTTACATGGGAGGATCCCGCAGAACCACAGACATGTCTCTGACAACCAAGAAGAAAGGAGGGAATGAGGGAATGAAGGCAAAGCTGTGAAGAGAATGAAGGAGGGAGAAAGTAAAAGAAGGACAATTGCAGGGGACGATATTTCTGCCAAGATATTAATTTACAGAAATTGTATGCAGGTCAAACCCAGAAGCACACACTTACATATGCACATGCATTTCCCCCAAACATATAGTGCCCTAGCAACTTGTAAATTGCAGATATTCATTCTTATTCATTTTCATGCCTCAAGGGATGACAATTTCTATTGGATGCCCTAACCCAGATGATAAATCCTACAGACTGTCAGTATCCCCTGACTTTGACATTGGTTGACATTTGTGGTTGTCTCAACAAGTGTCGCAACAACTATTTCATGGTTTGTCATGTTCAGACAGTCATGTCGGCCTCAGGGTGTAGCAACTGGCCTGATATCCATAATTCCCCTTTAGCACCATTGTCAGGTCAGAATTAACTTTTTTCTACTGCTTTGGTTTATAATCAAATACCTGCAAAGCTAATGACTTTCCCATCAGCCTCAGCAGTAATCTGTGTTAGCATGCTAACATGCATTAGCAAGCTGATAATATCATTTAGCTGGAAACACTGATGACTGTAGACTCACAGAGCCTGGCTGCAGACTGTTATTTTGGTTGACTGATTAAATCCATCTTGAATCCTGCTGGCACCAAAAATATTCCAAATTCAAAAATCAAATGCAACTATCCCTCTTCTCTGAGACTTTAATTTTTATGGCTTTTACACCAGACCTCTTCAAACCAATAAATTACTGAAAGCCATTGTCTTCAAGCACTGTGCTGAGCTGCCTGTGGAGCCGGGCTCAGATTTCCTGGCCAAGACAAAACTTTAAGACGCTCTGACAGAAACGTCTGAGAGTGGAGAAACCCTATCCAGCACATGTCATTGTAATTCAGGAATATTATATGATTTAGAGGGTGGAGAGCACGGGGCTATGGAAACACAGAACTCAGTGGCAGGGCACACAAAGGATGTCTGTTCTTTCACAATGGAAACCTTGTTGGCATTTTCTTAGTGCCTTGGAGAAAACAAGGCACTAAGAAACAAGAATAAACAACAGTTTGCTGTCCCCCCATCTTTGATGTGATTGTAACTCTGTCAGCCCTTCTCAAATGGAAATAAGGTGGGTTTAAACTCATCTGAGGCAAATCTCAGTTAGATGTGTTATTGAATTCAGTCAATGCCATTATGGCTTAATTGTGAAATTGAGTGCTAAAATCCGCAAAACCACCACAAGTGTAGACTAAAGCTGGATTGCAGCTATATAAAAGATAAGAGAGTGGTTGGGGCTCAAATCTGTTTATGTCACATCTAAATGTAATTTTCAGAGGATCACTGCTCTGTCTCTACTTCCCCATCTGTCTTCTTTCAGTAACAGAAATCCCTTTGCCCTATAGTAAGGTGTTCAGGTCAACAAGAAGGATAAAAGACCCTTTGTATTTCCTCAAAGTTGAAGCTTCCATCCACATTAACTCTACTCTACTGTCCATTTATGCCCACACAATGAATTGTAGATCTTTTTTTTAGGTTTCCTGCATCACATTAACCACAGCTCAGTTAATTAGTTTAAAGAAATAAATAGTGGAAACTGTAACAGTAGTGATCAACCCACAGAGAATTATCACCTATATTTTGCAGGTTCCCTTAACACCACAGAGCTGTTGGCATCTTTTAGCTAATTTTTAGCAAAATGTACTGTTTCGAATCACTCTCACTGTCGTCAGTGTTGTTTCCAGCACCAGCTGTTTTCAGCGATAAGGCTCGGATAAACTCATCTCCAGACAGACAGATTATAAGTTAGCAACTAGCTGGTGATCTTAGTCGAGGATTTAGCAGCTATTTCCTGCAGCAAAACAGAGCCAATGGAGGGAGAGACTACATTGTTTATTTATACGTGTTTTAGTGTTGTGAGTATTTGGAAGGTATTCAGTTTATGTTGTTTATGACAGAATAAAACACATTATACACCCATTACACACATTTTTTACACATTGTTGCAGTGCCCTCAAATGACCAAACAAATCAATTAATGCAGGTTTATTTACAAAAATGTAAGATATCATTTGGTATCTCAGGAACAGTTTTCAAGAGATTTCTATTTCTTATTCAATAACATTGATTTTGATATACAATTAGTTATAATTGGCCAAGTAACAGTGAATGCAGCAGAATATTGTGTGGTGTGGTCATTCCCTGTTATGGTTGCAGTCTGCAGTAGTAAACATTCACTACTCCACATTATTCCTGGGTGATTTTCCTGGGGATTAGGTCTTTTCCAAGAATTGTTACCACTACTGATACTGTATGAGTCCACTACTTTGCCATTTCATTTATTATCTTTTGTACAGTTCAAAAGAATAAAAGAGTAACACTTTAACACTTTGAACAGCTGGACAAGCCAGACCTCTGTTAGTGAAGGCAACAAGTTCATTTGAAGACGGGGGTTCTCTTTGAAGAAGTGTCACCAAGCAAACAACAAGTGAACTGAGGAGGATTTATGACTACTGGAGTTCACCTCTGCTTCCCCGCAGCTGCCTTTACACACTCTGCTGGTGACACCCCAGCAGGAAAGCCAGGAAGAGCTGCCACACATGAACCAACCATTTAACATCTTCAAAAGTTATAGTCGGCCACAACTTCCTAGCATTGAGGAGGTAATTCAACTTTGCTATGGAAGGAGATTGTCTCCAAGTGCAGCTTCGATTCAAAGCTGATCATGAAATGTTTTAATGCACTTTTCATATTACACAACATAGGGTGACATAACCGTTCTTCCTGTAAAATGTATTTCTAGTGGGGGTTTCAGATACTCTGGACTTGATCAAGAAGTGTCAGCATGGAAAAATTCAATAAGTCAGTCATGCAGTGCAGTACTATGGCTTTAGCTCTTTTATACAAGCACCTAAAAGCTAAGATCTGCAGGAGTACATTTAAATAGTTATGATCTAACAAAATGTCTCATTTCCTGGTAACAATTTACTTGACTCCTATAGTTCATAACTTTGTATGACTATACTTTTGTTATGCATTAATATTTTCTTGTTTTGTCTTTTTATATGCTGTACTATCACAAAACAGACCAAAAATATGCATGTGAACATTTTATGACTCATTTCTTTTCTCATGAAACAAATCTGTTTCTTTCCTGACTTTTTTCATGATGGAGTGGTTTAACTTGGAGGGAACAGGCCCCCCATTCAAAGAACTGGCCAGGGTTTAATCAATTTGCTGCCATCTTGATTAGCCAACGATCCACCAATCTGTCCGGCAATCATGAGCAATTAGCCTGACCCCGAATAAAATCTCCCCCTCATCCTCCAATGTGCATTTTGTCCAACTTATCAGTCTGGTCCGTGCACCAATGGTATGAGCTCGTTCAAGTTCCTGTGATTACCTTTGGCGTCATCTGAGCTGCTATCTCCTCTCCTGTGTAGGGAGGCCAAAAATGTGCAGGCATTGAAGGGGGACTAATGGGCCAAATCGTGAATAGTCCAGATGGCTGCGGAAGAAATTGGTCTAAGCTGACAGTTTATCCAGGCATCCGACAATTACAGCCTCCTACTGAAATAAAAGGCAACGTTTGGACAGTTCATTTAGATCTTAACAATAGAAAGGAAATGTCAAAACACATTCCCACACACAAATGGAACCATATGGCAGCCATCTTACCTGAATCTGCTTTAAAAACCTGTTATTTGGCGTGTATGGAAAAAGTAACATCTGCAGTACTTTACAATCTCTTTCCACATTAAGTTTCAAGTGTAACTGTTACAATCCACTATATTTAGTAATAAACCAGATACAGTATAGCAATAACTGGACAAATCTTGGACATAGCACATTTGTCATCTAAGCTTAATGAAAATATTTAAAGGTCCTATGTGTAGGATTTAGCGGCATCTAGTGTTGTAGTTTCTAACTGCAATCACCTCCTTCCTCCTTCCTATCATAGCGTAAAGGAGAAACTACCTTGGCTGTGAAAAACATGAAAGGCCCTATTTAGAGCCAGTGTTTAATTTGTCGTTTCTGGACTACTGTTCAATACGGTGGATTAATTTTAAGGCAACAAAAACATAACAATTCCTATTTATTACACACTAATGAAACATATTTAAAAATATTGGATTACATTTCTGCCATATCCTTAAATAAATACCTCTAAGTCTTACACATTGAATCTTTAATAGATCTACAAGTTATAAAGCGTGATGCCAAAACACTGCATAACGGTTATCACAGCAAAAATTATTTTATCCTTTGTGACTATCACCAGATAAATAGCAGAGCAATCAAAGCAATCTATCAGAAATGTATGCTTGCATAATAGTCTAACATCATTTGTTGCTGGATGTTGTTGCAATGTGTTGTGGACAACATTTAACTTTTTTTTGCAGGACAACGCTGCGTTTTTTCCCCCCGAGCTCTCTGTGTTGGCAATAACAGTGCTGGTCCAATGCAGTGGTCTCATTTAAATGTTTGAGGGGGTTGCCTTTTTTCACAGAACACTAACATGTGTCTGATCACAATCCCTATTTTATTTATCTCCATTTTCTCCTGGTCTTTTATGAATTTCTTCTCTGTCATCAGGTTTCCTCTTATTATGCAGTAAGATATGTAGTAGTAGAGTAAGTGACCCTAAGTTGCCTGTAAGTCTGAATGTGTGTGTGTTTTACCTGGGTTAAGTGTTTTTATGAATTATGCCCATTGCATGCTGGGATAGACCTTTGTGGACAAATTAGGGCTGCCCCCTTGACTTTGAAGTTTCAGATAATTTGTCAGATTTGACTGAATTGTTTGAGTCAAACTATAAAATGGCCTCTCGTTTTGCCCCCTGTACAAATTTCCTTAGAACAATGCTAGACGCTAACGCTACGAAGAATGAGCGTATAGTTTAGATATACTTTGAACATCTTAAAGCATACTGTAGATTCTTAGATTTAATGTGCTTTCCCTACTTTACCTTCCAGGCACCCAGTAGCTCCAGTTCATGTTGGCACAGAATTCAAATCCACTTGCAGGGACTTGAAACGTGTCTTGATATACATAAAACATCACAGCGCCATGTATTCTTTTAACATAGCCAGAGTTGTTGCTGCTTGAATTTGCAAGAAGAGACTGCATGGAGAACTGTTCCCAGTTGCAAATGCGTGTGAGAGGGTTGGGAAACAGAAAGTATCGAACTTGAGTAAAAACAGTATAGCTTGGGTTGGAAAAACTCCACAGCAGTTTTGTGTGGTCTAACTAAAGCTTTTTATGCATCTAACTCTTTTATGAACATATTTTTTACTTCAACATCAATTTATGCTCTTACAGTACTTCAGGGTGATGACTTAAGATACGTATATATTTAGGCTACATAAGGGTGTGGTTGAAGGCTTTGGTGCCCCAAAACATAAAACTCTGCAGAAAGCTTTCATATCCCTCATTAGTTTGGTCCACTGGCAAGTGATAAAAGATTCAGAACATTCATTTTGAGTGTTTTCAATTCATAGAAAACAAAACAAATAAAGAGTGAATGAATAACAGATGGTTTGGTGTATAATACAGAATCAATTCCCAAACATCTGCTGCAAATAAGCCGGGGAGACATGGAGAGAAATGATAATTATGCGTGAAACTCAAATATAGACATGACTACAGCTTGATCAAAGCTTTGCTATTCTTCAGCAACATAATGATACAATAATGTATTCAATAGTCTTCTGAATAGGACATGAAACACATTACCTCATAAAAATGAAAGAATATTTCAACGCCTAAAGAAGGGTGTGGTTGGATGTGTCCAGAGAAATGACTGGTGTCTTGAATAATGCACAAGCATGCTCGTAAATACTGCAGAATATGCACAAATATGATTGGATGTGATAACTAGTTCCTGCAGGTATTTTGCGATATAATTCTGAGGTATAAGGCACAAGGTGGGACTTGCTAAAGGGTTTCAGTTTAAACTCTGAAGCTGTATGAGTCACCACTGAATCAATCATGTGCCATTTTTCAGATCAGTGAAAAGCAAAACCCTTATTGTGAGCCAAAATAATCCTTGGAACCAAATGTAAGTATCTAAGTAATGAAATTCATGGACAATTTGATTCCAAGTACATGCTGATCCATAGCAAAAAGTGATTTTCATGGATGAACAATACAACAACTGCGTGAGATAATCCCCTCCCAAAGTGATCCCTCTATCTGCACTGTGAGCTCTTCAAATCCTGGTAAACGGGACCCAGAGCGAGATGAGCCCAAAGATAGAACGACAGATTTATTGCACCCCAGATGTGCCTGATTTACAACCATTGTTTAATCTCCAGATTCCAACCACATGAAGGTCTTATATTTGGAGCCTTAATTTATAGAGCTCAGAGAATGCAGGCTTAATGTTTTCTCTCTCTGTAGAAGATGAGCCAGCACTGTGACTGGGGCAGATAAACAGATGCTTGGATTAACATTGATCATATAAACAGATGTGGAGAAAGGTTATCTCTTAAACAGTCTACATTAGTTTTAGTCAAATACCGAAATCAGGGATCTAAACTCCACTGAATCCAAAATGAAAACTATTTGACTTATTCCTTATTGTGTATTAAATGGTTAAAATGTAGCTGCACTGCATAGTGTAGTAGACTCAGTCACATCATCTTCACAAGTCAGCTTTTTGGATAAAATCCTCTGTTGAGTTTTTAAGTTAAATTCTATTTTAAGAAGAAATTTAGGAGTCCAAGGGGAGCCCACTCCAAAGCTTTGACTCCAGACCTTGATTTTAGAGCTGGTAGGAGGCAGGACTGTCACACAACTAATTATACATCATAATATGTCTCCTATTTTCTTATTCCCACCCCTTGGCGTCATAGGCAAGTTCTCATTACCAGATCGGCTGAGCCGAGAGCCCCAGGCGACTGGTTTTTCCCAGTGAGCTGGGGTTCCTGTGTTGTGGTGGGAGGGTCGGCAGAGGCGACACGGGCAAATGTTGCTGTTTATTTCCATTCTGTCATGTGTGTGAATCTGATTACAGGTCGCTAAGTCAATATTTAGCTTCTGCGGACGGCATCATCGTCGGCCAGTTTATTTTTTCTGGGCCCTGCCACATCTGCTGCCAATGTCATGCGCGGTAGCCGACGTGTGCCGCTACCAGGAAGGAAAGCAAACAATGAGTCTGCAGTCCTGGTTTAGTGAGTCAGGCAAAAGAGTGGTGAACATGAAACCATGATTTGCAGCTAGAAGTCAGACTGGTTCGAGGATAGTGGTGCTTAGAGCAGTTTGAGGTATGCCTTAATGGATCTGATGAGGGGTCAGAGAAGTTCATGGTAAAACACTAATTTCTCACATCAGCCTCATTCATATTTGAAAGAAAAACAAACCACAAGTAGCTGAAAGCAAAAACATGCTTACAGAAGAGTAAAAGTATGTAATGTTCAAGTGCACACTTCCAGTTTAGCTGTTTGCAAGATTGTTTCAGTGTTTCAGTGTGTTTTACTTTTAGATTTTTCATGCATTCGTGTAGACTTTGTAAAAGCTGCAGGGACTGTTATTGCATTTCATGCATTTTTTCGTTTGATTCCTCTTGTCTGAGAATCTTGCATGGGGGCTGCCATTTTATTACGAGCCAAGAGGAACACTAGGCTGAGGCTTCTTTTCATCTGGCCCTCAGGCAAGAAGGATTTGATATTTATTAAAAATAGAGAGGACTATATTTCTTCCAGTCGTAACTTCATTACCTCAGGTTATTCCAGTGAGGCGGACCACACACAGTCACTAGATCTGAAACACCTCCTTTGCTTGTTTGCATGACCTACTATTTGAATTTGAGGGTTCACAGAATTGTGGACTTTCTGTGCCAAAGATGTGCAAGTCAGGACTTCATTAGACTTGGAATTGTTTCTATGCTGGCTGTTATTTGAACTGAGTTGGCACTCGTATAGTATGTGTGGACCATTTCAGCTGTATCAGCTATATATTCTGCTTTTGCATTTATTGCAAATGCAAATTATTTAGCTGGTTTTCACAGCTGAATTGTGAGTTTTACTACTTGTTTAAGACATTAAGGACAAAATGTCTGAGTACAACCTTGGAGTCCAGCCACGTGTAAGGGGCCTATACTGTTTTTTAGGTAGGGGACATACATACATTATACATACGGTGCAGAAAAAAGAACAACTCTCTCCAACTGCCAGCGCCCCTCCACCCCTTAAAATTCACTTTCGTCTGCAAAACATCTGGAATTCATTGAGAGGAGGAGGTTTGGGGGAAATGAACTTCGACAAGAGTCTGTAGATTTGGGTACGGCCCCCTGCTTTAGGTTCTCTCAGATGGCTAAGATAGGCCTGCAGACAAAAACTCACTGGTTTGTCTCACACAGTCTTTTACCTGTCCCACCCTGAAAACAAAATAATACTTTGTTGGAATTACAGTGGAACCAACTTTGGCATAAATAGGCTTTTATAACACTGAAATAGCAACATCTGGACAGAACCCTTCTGTTAAAACAGTAAAAACAACATCTAGAATCAAGTAAAGTTAACACAAATGTAATCCATAATGAAGCTGTTTCCTTGATTTGTCCCACATGACATCCCTCTTTGCATTCAATGACACCATAGAAAGGTTTATACTGGAGAATTTGATTCGCTAACTCATGACTTTACAACAGTTTTTCCATTTAATATAACTGTAAACCTCAATGAGACCTGTTGTATTTTCCTATTAAGAAGTGAGTCATCATGTTAGTCAGAGTGACCCAAAACAAAAAGCCGGAAAGCTGGCTCGCACCCTTACAGATGTTGTTGGTCATTTTGTGTTTTGGAAATACAGAGCACACTGGAGCCTAATGTTGCTCACATGACATTACATGAGTAATATTAGATCATATTCATGTGCTCATTATCATAAAAGTAAGTTAAAACCTATAATACACTGGGAAAATGTGAACTACCACGGTATAATGCCCTCATAGCACTGTACTTTATAATCTCCACTCTGGATTTGATAGATAGTTGGATATTAGTGAGATTCTAACTAAATCTAACATGATCGCTCTACTTTGTCAAGACTTTGTCACTTGGTTGGTTCTTCTGTTTCCACACAGAACTCTTTGCTGAAATGAAACACATGGTTGTCTGAGATATGAGTGACCTTACATATTTGTCAAAGGTTTGTGCTCATAATTACCTCTCCTCCTTCTCTCTCACTTGCAGCACATTTTTTTCACATTTGTTTTTCCAAAGAAACGTGCCAGCTCCAAATTCAGCAAAATGACGTCTTTCCTACAAGTGAAGGTCCAACTTTCCTTTCATACCTGCAGTGTCCCAGCTTTATAGTAAATGTCACCTTTCTTCATTGCTGGTCTAGTTTTTTCCTCTTTGTGTTTCATTGCTTAAATATGAGGGACTCACAAGCCTAGAAATCCTTGTTAAAAGAAAATAAGCATGTAGCAGTGCCTGAAGCAAATAGTTTCAGAGTAATACACTGGTAGAGGCTGCATGTTGGCCTCTTTATGAACAGAATTACATCTGTTTTTTGTTGGTCTGAGACATTAATTATATCCTTCTGGAGTTGTCTACACAGTGTGTTGGTGTAATTGATAGCAAGACAAAACACTGCACACAATGCCCACTTTTTCTTTTATGTTTCGTTCTCTGTTTGTCCAATATTCACTCTCCTTTTAGCTCTGATTTCAGTCTACACCAACTCAAGAAGGATAAGTCTGGCTCTTTAGCAGCTAAATTCTCCGTCAGTTTGTCGCTAACTTAACCAGTTAGTGGATTAATCAAAGCTTTGTCTCTGAAAATGGCTGCCAGTTGTGGCTAAAAAAAAAAGGGCTCTGATAAGAGTGAACCAAAACAACAAAGTTGCAGGTTGGAAAACAAAAACATTATGCTAAAAGATGCTAAAATACTCTTATACTGTTTGTTACTATGATCATCCCCTTTCACATAAAAGTAGTGTAGTATGTGATCCATCATTAATATAAAAATATTGACTGTACTATAACGACTATAAAGAGATGAAATGACAAACCTGTCTCATTGGGAGGTTCATTATGTATGCTTCTTATTTTAGTTTTGTAATAAAACCACTGAAATGTTTATTTGTGACTGACATGCAACACTAGCTCAACACTAGCCACCGTAAGTAACTGATCATACCAGACCAAGTGAGGCTGGAGCAGCAACCTTGGAATTTATTTAATTGAGTAAGAGTGTTTTATTGATAATAAATCCAATATTTCATTTGTTAGAGGGATCTACAAGAGCTCTTATTTTAAATTATATATATTTATATTTAAAAAAGCAGGGCTGTTGTCTGGCCATGGGAGTTTGACTTTCTCAGAGGTTTTTATTGTCATGACAGTACACTGTATTTCTTATTTCTTATCAGAGTTTTGTGGAACTTCATAAAAATAACTTTACTTTGGCAAGCAATGCACAAAACAAACCATGTAAAGCAACCACCGCTCACATTAAAGAAGAGCAAAAAAAAGCTGATATAATGGCGATAGAAGTGTAAAGACCTTTACTTTGCTTTTGGAAAAACCTAATATGCTAGCTTTGGTTTTAAGTGTTCCCAGCTGTTCTTTTCTTTTTACTTTAGGTCTCTCTCAGCGGGTCTGCTGCAGTAACAAGGGTGCCGCGCTGTCCCGGGGTCCTAAAACTTTATCATACACAGAACAGAGGATCAGCGTGCCAACATAGGCCACTAAGCCCCTCCTTTAATAACCTCAAATATGCAGCAATTCATATGGATGTGGTTCACCCTATTTCTGATGGAAAACTACACCCTGACGCAGGACCCAAAACACTGATTCCATCAGCACAGGGCAGGGTGCACTGCCAAAACACTGCACTGATCTGAGGCTTGTTCCTGGTCACCAATGAGCTACTCAGGCCCCGCTGCAGTTGTCTAAAAGGGTCTTTCAGAGGGGATTTGAGAAGTCGTTTTCGCGTTAAATCAAACTGTGCAATGCTGTCGCTTTGAGTTAATTTATTATTTAAAAGAAGTGAATGTTATGTGAGTGGAAGCAATGCTTCGTCAGCAGAGTTTTGCAGACTTTGGAGAGCACAGGTGAGACCCTTTAGGCCAAAATTCACACCAACTTTAATCCATGATGCTAAAACACATAAGCCTTGCCAAAACCCCCATCTGGTTTGATCATCTGTTCATTCTCTCTTGTCTTTGTCATTAGTAGATAGTTAGTGGAATCTAGATAGGCAGAAAAAAATGACCTTACTTAAAAGAAAAAGATAACAGTGACAACCTTTGCAGACTGAAGAATCATTTCCATTCCTTATGGTGTTTAATTGGTTGTCTTCCAGAAAGGCTATAACTTTTAAACTGTGTTTCTAAAAGCAGCTGTTGCAAGACGTTGTGAAGCGTTTGAGCACTTGTCAGCGTTCAGTAGCTCAAAGGGCGGAACTCTTCGGATTATCATCTAAGCCTTCAAACAAAGCTGATAGCTGTATAAATAAACGTGCCTTTTTTCACACTTGTCCGTCTATTTGCTCTACTTTTTGGCCATGATACTAAAAACAAACAGTTCTGCGACTGTTGCTTGCTCTGCTAAGGATTTGTGATTTATCTGTCCATAAACTTTTGGCCCTACTCAAAAATAGTAAACAAGGAGCAATTTTAGACTGGTTGTCAGCCAAGGCAAATGGTTATATTATGATAACAGGCCTATTTCCTGTAGTTAAGATTTTTGTTTAACATTAGGCCCTATTC
Source organism: Argyrosomus regius (assembly GCA_946959425.1). Taxonomy (NCBI): domain Eukaryota; kingdom Metazoa; phylum Chordata; class Actinopteri; family Sciaenidae; genus Argyrosomus; species Argyrosomus regius. Next base: position 15,822,668 of record OX336890.1, read on the forward strand.
TTTGCCTGGAACTGGCAAGGAGCAGTGGCCCAGTTTCGACACTCTTAACCTCTGCCTCAGCCATCTGACCAGATGTGGGTTCCCTTAAGCAAATTATTAGCGGTTCCTAGTACACACAGGTTCCCTACTAAGTGTTTCCAGCTCAGATTTGGCAGGACATAGAGGAGACATTCCAATGGAGCAACATCATATTTTCCCTTCAGCATAGCCATAGCAACTAATTATTTATTGTGAAAAAATCCATTTCTAAACCAAACTAATGTGTTATGGTCACTCATTATTTTCTGGATTGGAATAAAAAAATAGTGTTTTTCACACTGTACTATTTATCTTCCCAAATTGTGTCAAAGTCTCCAAATGTGTGGAAAAAAGGAGAAAAGTGAGACTGCCCTTAGTCACGCTTGTGTTTACTTCTGTGAAATAAAATGCCACACAAGAAGCACTTGATTTTGGGGACACTCACCCATCCTTTTCTGGTACACTTAATTTGATCCAGTAAACCAGCTCCAGACCCCGTCAGTTTAAACTGCTATCATCACTTTTAAGAAAAAAAGACGAGCCAATAATCTAGTCATGAATGTCTTAGAGGTTTCTTTCGATATTTTTCCAGAGCAGTTTTTTTGTATGTCCTCCTCCCTCACAAGTCCACCCAATCATGTAACGTGTTCTCATATTCATCCTACAAAAAACTTATACACTCCAGTCAGTACTATTTCATAGATGATATTGTTATTATGAACTGTAGTATTGTGTAGCTTTATTTTCTATTTTGTTCAGGTAGCAGGTAGTTTTTTTTAATGTGGCTAAAGCATGTTTTTCTGCTGACCCTGTTCCCTGCTTTGCCATACTTCTGTGCTGAGTCCTGTTTTAAAAACTGAGAGTAGGATGGTTGCAGATTAATTTTCTGTCATTTAACTCATTGATTAATCAACTAATTGTATGATAATCAGCACTGAATGTAATAAAAATAGAAATCAACACGTCTCAAAATATCAAAGGGGATTAATAACTTTTTTGAATCATCTGCAGGTTCTTGCCAAAGCTGACTTGGGTCTGACTCGGGATTTATATTTTTTTGTTCAGGTTTTGCCTTGTGTGTTATTAACTTTAGATGACATAAATCCTGAGATCTGGTTTGCATCTTAACAACTAATATGTTGTAATGATGAGGGCAAAGCCACAATAAATCAACTTAGTAAATTAAAGCACCGATTTCTTTACCACCCTAAGTCCTCATGTAGACATATTTTTGCTGGGAGGAGACTTACTCTCTGACAAGTTAAACCTGCACTGTCTAAATCTGTCTGAGCCCGCACCTTTTTAAAATGTGAGCGCTGGCAGGGAGGGCAGCCGACAGCTAAGGAAATATTTACAGTAAGGGAATACTCACACATGGTGGTTATGTCTCTCTTGCCTGAATTGATGTCGGTTGAAGGTGCTTGGTCTCTAGAATGAACATAAACAATCAGTTGGAGCAGGAGCCCGCCTGGTGCGCACGCCAAACACCTCAACACGTAAACACACATCTTTCAGCCTTGTGAGTAAGCGTTACGTAAAAGCCATCACAGTTGGAGACATGAGTCAACATGCAGGAAAGTTATATGTATAATATGCATATATATGTATAAGTTGTGATCTGTTACATAACACTGGCTAGCAGCTCTAAAGTGTAACTGTGAAACATAAGGTAATGGATTGGTCTAATTTGATGAAAGGAGATGATAACTCAGATTTTCAGATTTGAATTACTTCACCTCCATCAATCAGTAATAATGTTGTGACCAAAAAATACAACATTAAACCGTCAGTGTGTTTCATTTTAGCCATAATTGACTAACTGACAGTCCCACTTCAGAGACTCTTTCCCTTAAAACCTGTGAGCGCTTCACATTCTCAGAGGTGATTATCATATTTTTAACTGTACTGAAAACACTCTTTTCCCATCCACTTCCAACCTAACTCAAGTTTCCATTCAAATTCAGCACAACTTTAACAGAATTTCCAGAAAATCTTCTAAAGAAAAGGCAAAGTTAATGTGTGTTTTCAACCACTACTGTCATGTGAATATTAGAAGTAGGGATTATCAAGATAATAATGTTTATGTTTGTTGATGTGAAGAGTCTCCTCATTGCTTCACGCAGATCTGATATTTTCAGTTTTGCAGTTTTTTGTCTCAGTGGAAGCTTCAACGGACGTTTAAGTCTCATGCTTCATTAAACCAACACCATGATCTTTGCCTCACCTTTAAGTTAAGTTCTGTCTGGGCCTAAACACTTTCCTAAAAATGTTGAATCATAGTTTATTTATTACACGTGGATATGTTTGCAGTAACAAATATTTGGGCCTCATCATTTCTAAGAGTCTACTTTTAATCTTTTTCAGTTCTATACTTTGATTAGATATTCACTGATTTAAATCAGTCAGGCTGTGTTTGTTGAATAAATGGTAAATTAAATAATAAATAAAACATATAATTTTGGTATCACTACCAAAACTCAAATGTCATGTTGGCATGTAGACTCAGGAGTACATGTCTATTGTCTGAACAGCTTCACAACTGCTTTCCAGCTCATGTAAGTGAACCAACCAGATATTGTTTGACACCCTCACCTAAGATAGAGATGCTAATGCTATCTTTTGGACAGGAAGACTCACAGAGCAAAAACTGGGGCTTCCTCTCCCTAATTGCACTCTTAGCGATGACTTCCTGTGGGGACTCCATGAGGGATATTTGGTCTTGACTCTTCAGATGACCCCAAACCAGAAACCTCAGCACTCATTCTTGTAGCTCATGAAATATGTTCTGGACTCAAACCACTCCCCAGTGGATCATTAATATAGCACTGAGTCTGTGCTGCCAGCATTTGCTTTCAACCCCTGTCTCTTACAGAGAAAACAGACTGGGGTTAATAGAATATAATCACAGTACAGGAGAATTTGTTCAGCTTGTTCTACTTAGACTCCATGTTAGACCAAATGTTTGCGCTCTTTTCATGTTGTTTGAATTATCTGATCAGCGTATATGCCTTTGTTTGTATGAATGTGTGTCAAACTAAAGACTTTTGCACAATTTCCTGGTTTCCAGCCCAGGTTTTCAGGTTTGCACAACTTTCTCAAACTCCCATTTAAGTTTTTCACTAGCTGCAGGAAGACTCCCTGTGCAGTCAATCATCTGACTCCTGCTCCCTGCCCTCGTTTGCTCTGAGAACTCAATGAAGCCCAAGAGCTCAAAGATAGATTTTCATAGTCAGGTTGTATTTACATTTGAAATTGTTCAGTGCACAGCTTGTCTCTGGGGCTGCCAGGAGTGTACACTGTTTAATCTAGAGATACCAGATAAATCACAGGCAGTCTGGACAACCATGGCGGGCAGTTCGTGCAGGATCAAAATCAAATCAATCAAATGGATGGCTCAGGACTGCTTCTGCTCCTGTAAAAGAAAAAGTCACATAATTGTCGCAGGAAAAAGATAAATTATTGAAAGGTCAGAAAGTGAGAGAAAACACAACTTTATAAACAGAACTTAGTTGGACGTTTGATCATAAGTAATGTTTTTCATTGGAGGAACCAGAGGTACTCAAGGGTCAGTGATAAGTAAGATGAGGTTACATCTAGCTGTTCAACAGTTGATCCAAATTACTATTAAAAAAAAAAAACAGTGACATTACCTCTTCAAAGCCTCTCCTCATTTGGTCCAGTTGAATTTTACCGTCTTGCCTGGTTCTTGTTCACTTTTTCTTTTCACGGATGAAACCAAAAGCTGTAAACATGGAGGTAAACTCAGCTCATCATTAGATGCCGCATGGGAGAATTAAATTAAACTTTTTAATGGTACCATAAACCCTGCTTTTCAATTAGTCTTAGTCCAGTTGTTTGGTCCTCATCAGGGTTTGATTGACAAACCGTACTAACCGGGCAAGCACACATGAGTTTGACTGAGCCATACCAAACAGAAATAGTCCCTATGGAAAGGTAAGCATACCCTTTAGCAGCTGACTGGGTTGTCATACTGTATGATTAGCACCACTAAGGATTGAGTTAGTTCAAATCAAGTTAGTTCAGTGATTGACTTCTCCTCAAAGTCACCAAATACCTGACATTAAAATGTGCTCTTTAAATGGGTTACACATGCTATTCCCATTGATTGATAGATTTATTTAACCAAAGTCAAAATATTCCATTTAAATACCATCCTACATCCCTCTATCGCTTCGAGCTAGAGAGAAAGCTCAAGTGAAGACAAATAATTATACAATTCTTTCATTTAATCAAAGAAAACCTTTGGCTACTTCAGGCTGGGACATGGAAAACAGTGATAATGTATCAGTAACAGTTTTGACTAACAGACCAGACCACCTCTTAGTGCTCAGTGTAACCAGGATCACAAACCAACTGCAAACTAACGGTTTGTGTTGCTTGGTGCTCCAACAATCCAAAACAGAGCTTTATTTAGACTGTTGCAGGTGGATTTGATGATAAGGTTTCTAAAACGAGTGTGTTGTTTGAGTTACTACAGAGATAAGTTGTCTTGTCTGTGAATTTGAGTGTTCTGTTTCTGGAACAGCTTCAAGGTCTACTGCCTGTAGACTTATCTACAATATGGTATGATATTCTTGTCTGTGCAACTGTTGTATAAGGAATCACTGTAGAGTACTTTAGTACTTTATATAGTAGTGGTAGCGTGATTTACTTCCCTTGGTGTAGACAAATCCCAATTTGAAACAGCTTTCGTAACAAAATTTGAAAACTAACCAATACAAATATACGTAGGAGGCCTAAAATATGCAGTAATAGTGATAAATAGTAGCTTGGATTTGCTTTTTGGTGTTAACTTCAACCTTCAAGAACTTGGAGCTGTAGGTGGAGTTTTCAAATAACCTCTATTTACCTGATCGAAAGTCATCAAGGTCAGTCCCTCAGAGCACTACTGACTCAATCATATTTTCATTTGACATCCTTGGAAGAAAAAAACACTTGATTGACATTTAACTTAACATTTATGGCAGTTTTCTGTCTGCACCCAGAGAAGTCCTCATATTCACCCCTCAAGCAGTTGAGACATAGAAAAAGCTTGGGAAATATTCTTTCTTCACTATCTTTTATGCAACCAGAATCCTCCTGTTTTGACTGACAGTCAGTGGGATGGGAAGTGATTTGGTGCAACACCTTTGATAAGCTGCAGTAAGTTTTGTTTTTCTGGCACTTTTTTGACATTACAAGTGCCAAATAATCATCTTCCATCGTTTACAGTGTCTGATGTGTCTTACTGTCTCTGCAGTGTAGTAAACTGCATATGCAAATAAATCAAGGCAATCTGCATTCGTCACGCATGTCAAAATATTTGAATTGTTGTTGTTGTGTTGGACTCGTTGACTGTATGAGTTTTTTTATGAGAATTTTTTTATTATTTTCATTCAGCATAGCCCGCATGAAGGGTCATGACCTCAACAGAAGTGGAGAAAATTCAACTAAAAGATGTAAAATAACCAAAGTGATCTATGATTGTTTTATTAAATTGGTTTTACCAATAAAAGATTATTTTCATTTTCAATTAATCTGTTAGTTATTTTTTTCTATGAATCGTTTGGTCTGTCAGAAAATAGTAAATTATCACAATTTCCTACAGCCGAATTTGCCAAACTTTAATTATTACAAAAAGTTCTTCTAAGTCATATTAATTGAAGCCAGCGATTAAAAATGTTCATGATGCTTTTCTTTCCTCTTTCTTTTCTGGCTTAAAACTGTGCAGACATTAACCATTAACTGGCATCAAATTAAGAGAAATGAGAGGAAATAATTGGCAGTAATCCTAAAATGAACATGTAAAGCAACTGAAGGTAGGTAGGTTGAAAAGTACAAAAGGGCAGGAGAACGATGGGAAACACTGGAAAATGAGGAGGCAAAAAGCCTCAATCGTAACAGATTGCTTGACTTTTCCCATTTCTGTTTTGAAAGAGTTAACTCCTATAAATATCTAGGCATCCTAATCAATGATTCCCTGACTTTTAAGCAGCATGTACAATGCCTGGAGGCTGAAGTTAAGTTTCTATTTTAGAAACAAGTTGTGTTTTTCTTTCAATGTAAAAAAGAGACTTGTTGCGGCAACATTTTTGCCTGTTCTTGACTATGGGGATCTTGTGTACATGCGTGCCCCTACGCAGGCATTGAAACAGCTTATCATGCATCACTCAGGTTCATAACAAATTGTAATGCCCTGACTCACCACTGTGAGCTTTATGCTCGGGTGGGATGGCCTTGTTTACTAGCCCGCAGACGTACTCACCGGTGTATTTTTATATACAAGGCAATTCTCGGGTTGCTCCCAACATACCTCTGTTCTTTTATTTCTAAAAACGTGATGGACAATATTCGCTGCGATCTAAGGAGTTTTATATCTTATCGGTACCAAATGTTCGTACTGAGCTAGGGAAGAGGGCGTTTGGGTACTCAGCACCCTCTGACTGGAATGTCTTACAGAATGTTTTAAAACTCAAAGATCTGATCTCTTTGAATGCTTTTAAATCCACATTGAAAGAGCAAGAGAATGAATCATCCAGATGTCGTTGTTTTAGCTGATGTTGTTGTTGTTGATTTCATGACTTGTATTGTACTTTTAGCATTTTCATTTTTTGGACCATTGTGTTGTAATATTATCTATGTGTCTTGTGTCTGTTTTGGTTTGACTTGTTCTTCGTTTGTGCTGCTGTTCTGTCTTGGCCAGGACTCCCTTGAAAAAGAGATTTTTAATCTCAATGGGACCTTTCCTGGTTAAATAAAGGTTTAATAAATTTCCTGATGTTCCGTCTGTGTCATCATCATCAAAGAACACAGTTAATGTCCCTTATTTTCCATGACTGCACCCTCATCTCCAGGGATCATTTATTTTTCATGTGTTCCCATGACCTTCAAGCAAAGGAATCACATCATATCTTACATTAAACATTAAAGGTGGGGCTTTTGATTTGATTAAAAAATTGTAATAATCTTTGACTTATGATGTCTGTGTGGGCTTTTTAAGTTGATTCTTTGCACATGTCAAGGTGTTAATATCATCAAGACATCAGGAAAGTATCTTTATTTATCTAATGTCTCTTTCCTGGCCTGCTCTTTTCTCTCTTTGACGTTGCGGAGATACTGAATAACCCAGGACCACCCGAGTCCAAACTCCCACTCACAGGTGGGAATCTAGTGTTTCAGCTAGTGATTATTGTATCTCGAAACAACCCTGTCTACACACTAGCATGTCAAATAAAGCTCTAAAGAGGGTGAAAATAGCCAGCGATGTAGCAGTGCAGTGGATCCTGAGGCCACAGCCGCCTGGCTACCCGCCTGCCGCTTGATGTTTAACAAGCCGGTCATTTAAACACGACTAATAAAACATCTCCTGCTGGGGGGATAGGCTCTTCATAAACCCTCACTTCACAATGTTGAGTGTACGTTTCCCTCCTCTCTCCCCCTTTTTCCCTGACAAGTGAAAATTCAAACAGGCACTTATGCAGGCGTCATGTTTTTAACTATATTGGAGTGATAAAAGTGAAACAGCCACCACATTACAGCTGCTGTAACTCATGTCCAGACTTAGGTAACATATAGGAGGATTTACATACTGCAAGAGAGTTATGGTCTGTTCATTGCGAGGTAAAGAAAACATTTATTAGCTCATTTTCTTCATCATTAATGGAGGCCTAATTTTTATGTTATAAAGAAATAAGATGTTACAATATCAGATTCAAAGGAATAGCCAGACATATTGGGAAATATGCTTATTAGCTTTCTTACTGAGAGTTCAATGATAACATTGATGCCATGATCATATATGTCCGTTGAATATAAAGCTGCAGCATATTAGCGTTATCTTAGCATAAAGACTGGAAACAGGGTTAGACGACCAGCCTGGTTGGCACTTCTGAAGCTCACTAATTAACACGTCATACCACATTTAATCAGACAAGATCAAAAAAATGAGTTGAGTTTAACGTGTGCTGTACTATTTGTTGATCAGTACAGTAACTTATTATGTCATCGAGGTCGAGTCGAGGGAGCCCGGATTTGTTGTTCATATTTATCTTACAGACATGACAGTTGTATTAATATTCTCTTCTAGTTCTCAACATGAAAGCCAATAAATGTATTGTAGAGTTAAAGTGACATTACATAAAAAATTAGTACTTTGACAGTTTGTAAGAGTTAATGCAAAGCTAATTGTTGAATTTGAAGTTGAACTTCAATATATAACATTAAATAGAGAAAACTGGATAACATCTGTGTTGTTGACCACTTGGTAAGATGGCTGAAATTACTGATATTAAATTAATGACAAAATTATTAGGACTAAGGAATCTGCTGCTGATGATTTGTATTAGCTCAAATTCAACAATATTTCACACTGGATTCTAGTGTGGTCTGTGTTATTTTCATGTTTCCCACAGTTGTCATACAAGACAAACATGAGAAAAGTAGAAGTAATCAAACCAATTTGGCAGAAGATTGATGACATTCTTGTGAGTTTCTGAGGTCCCAGCCTCATGGGGTCGACCTCCTCGTGGGACAACAGGTCTTGGTCTCACATCAAGCGAGGGAGTTTTCTCCTTTATCACTTTCAGCCCGCAGTATCTATTTAACCATACTGAGGCTCCAAAATCTGTCAGGGGTGATTTGAGACCCTGTAATTCATACTATGTGTATTATGTGTATTCACATAAGCATGTTAAGATTTGAATAGTGCATTATGTCATCATCCTGGCTACAGAGTACATGGAAACTACTTAAATTGAGCAAGTTGGGATAAGTGGTATTAGTAAGTTACCTGCTATGGGACCTCCAGTATGTCATCTTGACAACAGTAACTCCATATTAAATATGTTAAAATAAAAAGAAATTAATATCATAGCAAAAAAGGAATGGTTGAACGTTTCATATAGAAGTGCTGTTTTTTTCTGTAAATAGTAAATTGCTTAGAAAGTTTGTTCATTTAAGTGTCATAAATTATATTTTTGATACCATTGTACAGATAAACTTAAAGGTCCAGTGTGTAGTTTCTCCTTTGCTTCATGGAAAAACATCTTCAACATTTGTTACCATTTACCTTAATATAAAACAGAGCCAGTATAATCTTGCCTATAGCTAAAAATTAAAATTCCAATGAAATTGTCTTTTGCAGAAAGTTTCTACTCAACAGCAGATATTAGTAATTAGGAAACATGCTCTTGAAAATTTCAGTAATCAGAAACTGATTACTCTACACAGACAGACGATCTATGACCAACCCGGAGTAAATTTCATGTAATGTTCTTGTTCAACCAAAATTGCTGATATCATTAGAGTGAGGCCTCCTATAGGCTGAAGGCCCACAGGGCAGAGAGAGAGAGAAAGAGAAAGAGCGAGCGAGAGGGGGAGGGAGGGATGCTTTATGGGGAAGGCATTCCTAATATTAGGTTTCCTTCCGTTCAGATGCCAAAGTTCTTCAGTCATTTCAAACCTGCAGTCTTTGGACAAAAGCTGGACTCAAATCCTGGACTGCAGGACTCCACTAGTCATGGGAAGCTCAGTTTTCATTAGAGAAAGACAGAAACTGCATCTGTATATGAATGGATTTCAACTTATCTTTTCATATGTCATAACGCAAATAAGCCCTGATGTGTTTACAGTGTGCAGGAACTTTTAAAGGGTAAGAAAATGTCATCCAGACGTATGACAGCATCTGAATGAAAACAAAAGATAAAAACTTAGATAAACAATTGTCTTTGGTTGTTATGTTCAAGAACCTGGGTATATTTTATTTATGTATTTAAAAAAAAAAAAACATATGTGGGTATTTGAAAATGGCTATCGTGTTGCAGTGCAGTCTGAAGCCCCCATCTGCTTTTGGACCCCTACCATCATATAGCCAGGCTGCAGCTGCATCCTCTCTCTCGCTTACACACACACACACACACACACACACACACACACACACACACACACACACACACACACACACACACACACACACACACACACACACACACACACACACACACGCACTACTCTCTCTGACCAGCTGTCTCCACCAGAAGTTAAGGTATCCCGTTTCCCTTCAAGTATTTGGGTCTTACTCAGAAATCATGAATGTGAAATGATAATTAGATGCAGCAAATTCTTCCATCTTCTCACCTTCCTAAAGTCGCACTGGTGTTAGAAGATAAAGGGACACTTTTATGTTTTTGGTGTTTTCAGCAAATCGCATGAAAGAACCAATGGCAAAGATGAATTGTTTCTACTAACAACTATTCTCTGTGTGGTAAAAGCCTTATCCTCTGTGCACAGAGCTCTATTGTTCATAAAACTTTTAAAAACACATCAGTAAGCTACACTGTTGTGCTTCATTACAATGAACAGGGCCACTGTAGTTTATTTTGAGTCAACCTTAGATGTACCATCCTGGTGCTCTTAATACTAAAGGTATGGTCATATTACACTTCTGCTCCAGGAATATTCACTCCGTTTCCCATTCACTTCTGCTGAAGCCTGGAGGATGGACAGATTGAAGCACATGCTTTCTATTTGGGGATTCACAGGTCAGAGTTCACCTTTGTTCACCTTTGTTGGCGTGGATGTGCTCTGTTGGCCAATCAAAATGGAGAAGTTATTCTAGTATGTTTATATAGTAGTATAGTACTTATAGTAGTACTATAGTACATTTTCACACTGCTACAATACAAACTACAGTTTCACTCTCACTGATTAATATTCATTCATAATGCAAATCAAAAAACGTGACATCACATCCTTTTTGGAGAATTTCATAGAAAATGTAATGTGGCAGTACCTCAAAAGTGTATTAATCCATAACTTAAAGTAACAACAAATGCAGTATTTACTTTTGTTTTACTTATTTAGCCTTTTTATTTAAATAAAATTATATATTTCTGACTGACATTGTTGTAAAGATTTAGGTCTTCATGGAACAGAGAAGGGAGAGATACAATCCAACACAATGTTACTTTTGGTTTTTTCATGGGATTTGTCGACAATAACAAACTGAGAATAACACCAGCCTCGTCCTTTAAAATAATAGCTTTGTGTGAGTTTGTGAAAGTGTGTGCCTCTTAGTAACTCTCTATATCTGTTCTGATCAATATTTGAACGTGAAACCTAACCTGTCGTGCCTGCCACCCTGGACTGCATCCTCAATCTCTCTGTCTAACTGGTCTGGTCTGATCTGTCTAGCTGATGGATGCAGGCAGTGGATCTCTCATGGTGGCAGCTCCATGCAGGTGTGCAGCTGCTGGTAGACTGAAGTTACAGGTTGAAAGACTCACAGGGTGCATGAGAAGAAGCTACAGCATGCTTCTTTACTGGTCAAAGAAGAGGCCTCGTTTGTGGTGTATTAGGGTTGCATAAGAAGAAAAAAAAGGCAAAGGCTCCATGCAGACACTTTGATTTGAGTCTGTCATATTTCACCAGGCTTTGCCACTGCCCTTCGTCGTCAAACACTGAATTACTAGCACATGAAAACATCTTTAAATTTCCTGCTCCAAAGCTTAGTTGTTGATTTATAACATTTGTATTAACTATTATTTCTAACATGGGATTGTAGGCCTATTATAATAAAATGGTATTTAAGTTTTCTTGGGTAAAAACAATCACATCATGATAGCAGCAGTTATATGTTGTGCTAAACTATTTGTCAGTAAGTTGTTTTGCAAGAATTAGTTAAATTAGTTTCCATATCTCCCATATGAAGGATCAAAGAGATGCTTTATGTGTGATTGCAGTTTTAGCAGCTGAGTGTATTAACTGGCACTGTGGGCTACGGATCAAAGGATTTAAACTTCACAAATGTTTGAAGCTACATAACTTTATTACTACATGAAAATGTACTGCCTTGACCCAAGTCTAATTGCAGGTATATATTATAATACCATATTCTAATAATAAAATGGGAATGCCATCTTGGCAGTCCTGCCTCTGCCGGCTCCAAACTAATCCAAAAAATGGCAAAGACGTGGAGTGTGGGTGGAGCTGAGGCGGGCTCGATGATGCCTGGTTGCTCAAACAAGCCACAGATTTTTGACTTTTGTTGAGAAAATTCCATTGACACTTTATTAGTGCAAACACCACATCGCTGCATCTTTAGACAAACTATTCAAAATATTCATTGATAACACCTGGCACCTGCATTACTCACAACTTGACTACTGGCAGTTCAGTCGGAGATTCTGGTGTGTTATGTTAGTAGCAGCTAATGTATCCTTGCATCACTAGCCTCAGGCCAAGATAAAGGGCAGGCTACAGAGTTCCGGTAAGCTCACTTCTTTGTAACTCCACACCCCGAGATCTGTTTAATTTTCCATCTTGTAGTTTTCAGTATTTGTAGTTTTGACATCATTTGATCAGATTTCATGCAGCTCCTTCTGGAGCCACACATGGATTTTTCTTTCTTTCTTCACATATGCAGTAATACTCCCTAAGATCTGTAAACAGACTTTAATGTGTGAAATTGGTTCCCCTTTAATGACACCGCTAGAACATTATGTCTAGGCAAAGAAGTTACATGGTCACAACTGCATGATGGTGTGATTTTGTTAGCTTGCAGACTTCTAGGACACAATTCCAAAGACAAACCCCAAAGTTTAAGGTAAAGTTCAAAAAAGGTAAAGTTAAAAAAAAAAATGCAAGATTAAACTGCTTCCTAAAATGGGAGAGCTTTCCCTTTTTGTGCCAAGAAACCACTTACTGGAGCTTAAAGGTAGTTGTTGCTTGCTGAGATTCGTGGACCAATTGGATGCACCACTCAGAGGAGCAAGAAGTCTGCCAGTGGAAATTTGAGAATTATACTTTAATACTTAATCTAGTTTGCTGTCTAGTGTCCTAAGCCAGGACAGTATAGTTAGTGTCAGAGGTGCTGGAGGTGTTCTCACAGCAAACTGTGAGCTACATAATGGAGCAACATTTTGTATTTTGGTGCCACAGTGTCTACATGTTACTATACAGTATGTGTGTGCGCTTTGTTTTCCTTGTAATTTACCACGCATCTAAAGCAAATGGTGTTCTCATAGCTCTTAGATTGTAATCACAGCATGGCTAACATGGTGAGTGTATTACTGTTAAACACTCATGTTTCAAGAGCAACACACCAGATTAAAAGAACCCAAATGTGTTGTCAAAGAACAGCATTATATGAATGATTACTGCACTGTAAATCAGCAGCAATTTCATGTACTTAAGTACATTTTGTTTTTGTATGGGTTTTTATCTGCAGGAGTTGGATTGGGCAACCAGCAATTTTGGCTGCTCGGGGGACCCCTACTCAACATTGCACTTTTGTTTTCATGGTGAGAACATTAACAACCAGTGGTAGTAATATGTTCTTATTTCATTTATTAGTTTCTTTTTAGATTATTAAGACCTGGGGCAAAACAGACTCTTTTTTTGCCCATTGCAGTCAACGTTTGAAGTTGTGTGGACTGTAGAAAACTTGATGCTACAGGCCTAAAAGGCAATTATCTCTTCAAGTCAAATAATTGAACTGTTACTTTGCTCTCACAGATATACTGCTGGCTCCGTTTTAGAGGTCACAGGTTAGTTCAGCCAGTCCTCACGAGATTCCTTGTTATGGGAAGCTTCTTGCTCTGTATTTGCTCTATTTTTTTTTTTTTCAAAACTTCATGAAAAGCTGATGCAACAGAAGAGTTTTGGAGTTTAACCTTGTGTTGGTCCCTGCTGTAGCCTAAGTTCTCCCTAAATAGGCCCCTCAACTAATTTGATCCAAGCAGGAGGAAAAGGCAGACACAAATCTGCCTGTTAAAGTTGAACTGAGAAACATTCACTGTAACTTTATAGACACAATTGTTTTTACACTTTTTAAAATGAAATCCAATTACTGGAATATCTCTCCATAAAAAGCTGTGCTCGACTTCCTAGACAAGAAATATTAAAACCGGCATTTGTTTTTTATGGATGTAGCATGGAGTTATTATTATGGAACAAGCTAACTCTAACTGCATTTCTATTTAAGTGTGGGGAAAAAAAGAAATAAAAGTAAGTTAAATGTGTGCATGGGTTAGGTTTGGAATTTTTCTCACTATTACAGTGACAGCGACACATTTATCTTGGAATGGTTTCATGTTGACCGAAATGTGTACCGTGCCTATCTGAACATCAGAACCAGGCACTGGAATTGATGCCAGAAGTTCCCTCGCAAATGAGTCCCATATGGTTTCAACCAAAACAACTCCTTGGCCTTGTCTGAATTTATACAAAACTGCTGTATCTTTGTGGACTACACAGTAGTTTGACTACATGCTTGTTTAAATGTGTTTGTCTTAGAGTTAACACTCCTTAGCAAAGTCATCTTTCAGTAAATATCATTAAACGTTTTCCTCAGTAATTCTTTAAGTCATATTCTCTATGGAGTCTGTCTGTCTGTGCTGTTTGTTTACCGTTTCCCATTCGAGTTACAGTTGTACAATGATGTCACTTTAAGGTAAGGAAGGTAGCAATGTTTATATCAGCACTGCTTAAATAATGGAAACTTACTTTGGTCTATGGAGTTATGTCATTTACCAAATGCTAATTCAGACATTCTGTTGCAGCATCCCATGTTCCCCAAAAAATGATAATTGAGTCAGTTGTGCTAACTTTCTCAGGCTCATGTTTTATGCATCAGTGCTTGCTGCCTGTCTGCTTTTGTCATTGATACTGAGCATGGCCTGCTGTGCTCTGCCTGGAATGGTAAGAAGGCTTGAATTTCCTTCCAGCACATCCCCAGTCCATTACCCAGAGGGCTGTGCAGCTCATTCCATGGCCTTAACAAGACCTTGGAGGGCCTGCATTGGTTTGTGTATGGTTGTGCACTGGACGTTGTGTCATTTGACTTACCAAACTTAGAGTGAGAACAACACCAATTTTTTTTTTAACCAAAAATATATTTTCTGTCGGCATGCCACAAATCCAGAAATAACAGTCATTTCTTTTGTTATCCCTGTTTTGGTTTATGTGTGTATGTGGCATCAGAAGAAAAAGTATATAGATATATAAAGAAAAAGTAGCATTACCACAGTTTAGAAATACTAAAAAAAGCCCAAGTAAAAGTCCTGTATTCAAAGCAAAAAGGGACTTAATTATCAGTATTAAAATAGCTCATTATAGAGAATGAATGGCCAGATGATTGTTATACTTCCATAATATATCATCAATAAAATGTAAGCAGAATTTTAATGCTGTAGCTGCTGGTGAAGATGATTTTAACTACTTTTATAAGCTGGATATGTAAATCAGTAAATCATAATCCAAACATTGTCTTATATTTTGGATGTAAAATCTTCATCTGTATCTTAAGTACTAAATATAAATAGACTTTTATTTATATAGTGCTGTTATAGTCTTAAGATTACTCAAAGTGCTTTATACTACATGTCACATTCACCCATTCTCACACATTCATACACTGATGGCAGAGGCTGGCAAGCAAGTTGCCAACTGCACATCAGAACAGCTTCCAAATAAATATAAAGCCGTAAAAAGTACAATGTTATTCTCTAAAATGTAGGGGATTAGAATAGTCAGTACAGTACTTGAGAAATATCCACTTATTTACTTTCCACCACTGTTACACGTTGCCAAAGAGTCTATCTGAAAAACTGAACATATACATATAAGCAAGGGTACATGGGCGTGCTAGCCTTGGTAAAATTAGAACGTCATATTGAGTGTTGACAGAAATGCTGAGAGCAGGGCAGCGCTGCAGGAATTTTGGAGATGACATGGCCTATCTGTCATGAGGTGCAGCTGCTCCTGTCGGGTAGGGGAGGAGGTGGGTGGGGGAACTGGAGGATGTGTAAATCAGGTCTTGCTTGTCCCCAAACTCCAACCAGAGACTTGAGTGGAGCCTGATGGAAATATCAGGCCACTTAGAAGGAATTGTTTGGACTCCCAACTCACTTTGTGGAGTTTGTCCTCTGCATGCCCCAAACATTTACAACTAGAAAACTTACATGAAACTGGAATGAATTTGGACGGAGCATTACAATCAAGAGAAATACCATCATGATGTGGCAAATTGGTTAATGTTTTTTTAGATTTTTATTCATGCGAGTGGGCTGATGTTTAACATCTGTATCTCAACAATTTGAAATACTCTTCTTAACTGTGTTCCAAGGTGCCTACATGAGAAAAACATTTAGGAAAGCGTACTCTGCAGATTCTAACTGCCAAATGTTCCTTATGCCTAATTTTACTTTGATGTGAAAATGCAAATGCATGCACACACACACAACACTTCCGTAACACACACCATGTGGAGACCATGTTATCTCAAGTTCAAAGCATAGCCCGGGTGTCTTTCTTCCTCTGTGAAGAGGCTTACTCAACCCTAGAAAATGCTTTAATGATAAGGCCTGAGTGTGCTGGATAGTTTGATATCAAAGATTCAAAGACCAGACGTGCTGACCTTTTCCTGTGTGAGAAGAAAATGTCTGTGCTGTTTTAGCAGAAGTGAAGCGACAGTCATTTAGATTTTGGCTAATGGAATAACTATAACAGACAATACTACCAAAAAATGTTTTTGATGAACAAAAAAGTTAGTGTCATAAGGATGCATTCAAAAAGCATGCCAAACAACATGATCTCTATCTAAATATGGTTCTCTGTCTGCTGTCCCATAGAGACAATGTCACTATGTCAGCAAGTGAGAAGACCCAAAAAAGAATAGCGACATTTTAACACTGTTGCACTCTAGTGTTTTGAGGTCAGAGCTTGTTTCATCAAAAAGATTACACTGATTTTACAGTAGATTTTGACAGTTATCGACGTCTGCATACTTTAAAAACAAAACAAAAACAAAACACAAACTGTCGCTACATGCCAGATTTGTCAAAACATGTTTGAGGTTTGAGGTTGAAGGGATTTCAGACGTTACATTACAACACCTCTAGAGAGAGCATTTCCAGTTGCAGATATTATCACGTTATGTTTTTTTATCATGTGTTTGTGGGTTGTGCTGCGCTGACAGACAAGAAAAGCATTTATGCTTAACGTGATCAGCAGAGCATTTAACTTGACAGGAGAGGAGAGGAACTGAAAAGACAACACGAACTAACACAGACAGATTGCTATTATGTCTTGCAATGTCATTTCACCCTTTATGTAAGATACGATCATACTTGGACTATACATGCCAATAGATATCTGTTTAGATAGATATCTATTGCACCAATGTCAGCAAGACAAATTTCCATTGGCCTGCTTTTGTTTTACTTGACAAGTTGATGGATTGAGCTGACTTGAGGAGCAGTGGAAATCGAGGAAGGTATCTCGATCACTATCATGAATTAATCATGAGTTAAGACCACTCAGTTTTATAATCTCAGATTAGAGATTGGGATTTATGAGATTGAAGGAAAGAACTCCTCTATAATGGGGGGAAAAAATGTATTTCCTTGTCAAAATTATATTTTTGTTTATATAAACAAAGAATCAATTCACATTATCTAATGTGGACTAGTCACTCAGAGAATTATTTAATATCCTAAAACCTATTATTTTAGTTTAAAAGTGTGCAATTTTAGTCTCATCTCTCTTGGGAGTTGGAGAAACTTGAGCATAGCCAAAAAGAATGACTATTGGGTTTAATTTTGTAAGGTGACCATAAAAAAACACTCACACAGGTTTTTCCATGTTTGCTGGATGTATAAGTAGGACACAGTTTGCTAGCAGCTTGTTTGGCTGCCCCAAAATGGCCAAAAAAAAAAAAAAAAATCAATTCATACTAAATCTAAACTTGAATCTACAACTTTATATAACTGAGAGAGCAGCTGTATTTCTATCATTTGCTAATTTTACTGGCTTGGTTTTGGAGTGCCTGATGTTTTTGTTATGTCAAAAAGGTCATAAATGCAAACTGCCGTCTTATTTACAGGTATCACAACTCCTTCTACAATCTAAATGTGTTAGCCTTGCTGTGATGACAAGAGACCCACTTTTTTGATCCTGGACTTCTCTGAAACTCCAGCCTTATCATTAGTGCTCTTGAGTATTCTCAGGACTATGTCTGGAGGAGGTAGATAAAAGAAATCAGCAGGGGGAGAGAAAGGTCTTCAAGTTGACATTATCCAGCCATCTCTGCAAGGGACGTTCAGATAGTTCAATGCTGACTGATAAATCAGGCTCTGGTGTTCTCCTTTATCTTCATTCGAGGCGGACAGATTGTGACAGAAACTATGTCTGGACAGGGAAGGCCAGAAGAAGGAGCAGATTGTTCAGCTGCTGTCGTAGATGGATCAGAGGTCTGCTGTGTGCTGGATGGATGAGTGTGTTCACTGTGTGTTTGCACTGTCTATTTGGGCCCAGACTGTCAGACTCCATGCATACAGACAGCCAGGGTGCTTGGCTGGGTCCAGGAAATGACCGCGATTATGCCAAATGTCCCCTTTGCCTTAGTGTCCCTTCATGGTGATGGATATGGTATGTAATGGAGTGGAGATGTGGCCTCACTCTTAGAGTCTGCTTTCAAGCATCTGCCTTTGCCGTCTCATGAGTTTCTATTGTAAAATATCTAAAATTATACATACATTTCTTGCTTGCTATCTGTCTGTATTTCCAGTTATGTTTGGAGAAGTCAGCAGGCACCCAAGGGTCATAAAAGGCATCTCAAGCAAGCCACTGCACATCCACGCTCACATTCCTACCAGCTCGCAAGACGACCAGAAGCTAACACTGGTGAGGTAACAGAAAATGGCAGCACACAAGGTCGTAAACTTTTGGCCACCACAGTGGGACACACCCGTCCTTAAACACAAAGAGACATGGGGAGGAGTCACTGGTGCACACCTGGATTGGAAATGTGAGTGTAGGAGCAAAGCAACCACAGCAACCCCAGGGGTCAACTTCAGAGCATTCACTGAAACAGATTGACAGACTTCTCATACTGTAATTAAATAAAATTTACTTGACTTGACTTTATTCTTGCTGATTTTATCCAGATTATCTGACATGAGTGTTTGGAGACCAAATCCAAAGATGTATTTGGCAAAAAATAGAAAAACCAGTGAAGGGCGGTTGCTAATTACAGATAAATACAATGACATGTATACCTGATGTTTTCTTCAGTTTATCTGGGCTTTTTTACCACTTACCTGATATTAATATGCAACCCTTTAGAGAAATGGCCATTAACTATATCAACTTCATTCCTTCATAAAAAATTATGATTCTCAAATATTTTGTCCATGAGGTGCCCACTGATGCTCTCTCTCTTCTGCCCTCTCTTCTCCTGTTTCACTTAACAAGCCAGGTCAGTTCTCCTTCACTGTTTCTAACTTTCTGAGAAGACTAAACACATTCCACTACTCCTAATTTAGCTTTTATGTGGTGTTTGATTTACTTTTAATAGTCTCAATGGTTATTTTAAGAGCTCACTGACTTAATTTTAAGACTTGGTGCAGTTTACCCCCCAGACATGGGCAACTGTTCACGTTTTGTGCATAAAAGGTATTGACTTCTTAATCAAACAAACCTGGATTTTACTGAGGCTGAATAATCAAACCATTAGCAACACTTGAAATAACTAAAAATCATTCATACCTCCGTCATGGCTGAACAATGTTGTGAATCTAAACTAACATTTTGTTAAAAAATCATGCTGATTGGCTAAATGTGACTGCCCAAAGTCATACCTTTGAATGGGGTAAATTATGCAAACCGCTGAGTTTAGGCAATTTAAACTTATCATGCTGCTCGGAGGTGACCTTTCTGAGTCATGGAAATTTGGTTGCAATGAGTCCTGGTGGTTTATATCAAACAAGCCACACATACCATGTTTATGCTATTACAGGAAACTGGTTTGAAAAAAAGAAACCTAAAAAACTAACAAACAAACAAATATGTAATGTGCCAAATTTGGAGATGATTTCATGAAATTTGTAAAAGCTCAAAATGGCTGAAAGATCTACCTATAATCAATGAATCAAAGAAAACATTTTTTAGCTGTGCTCTGCTGTGCTATAACACCGAAGCTTCCTTGGCCCCTGGTTGGAATTTCCATTACATATAGCTCTTGAGTTATCCTGCTAACAAACAGGCAAACGAGTAAGAAAAAAAAGAAGAAGAAGAAGAAACTTAATCTCTTTGGTGTGGCTAATAAACCACACAGACACTGCAATCAGACTTTTGGATGCTTGAGATTGTGATTGGAGCTAAATGACTCTAATATCTGGATGACCTGACCAATAAATATTTATAATAACTAAGCTTCAAGCATCACTATACTGAGCTTCCCCTTCCTGCGGATCAATGTTAAATTATCTGTGAATTCCACTTGACTTATTACTTGTTTATACAGCATAAACCAAACAAACATAAACCACTGTAGCAACGATGCTAATGAGAATCTCCAAGCGATCCAATGTGGGATATGAAGTCATTTGTTTTCTTGGCCTACAGATGTTGTGTAGAAAAATGCATAATGAGCCACATGTTATGTTTATATTAACAATATCATTGTAATGCAGCATTACAGAGTCAGACGTTGCAAGAGGACTCTGTCTTAGGAAAATGCTTCTTTTTGAGTTTTCACTTGACATCAGTGTAATGATGTTTCAGCAATGCCACTTTTTCTGGATTTTATTGATTCCTTATTCTCTTTAATATAGTATTATATTCTGGGATTTGTGCTGCCCAGAGTTCTGAGTAATGAGGCCGATGACTGGGTTACTTTTGTCAGTTGCTCCTGTGATTTAAGTCGAGCACCACATCATACAACACAGTCATGAAGGGAGAGCTTTTCCTCCCACGAGTTAATGGATTTAGAAAAATAATGTCAATGTGTGTGCGCGTATGTCTAAAGTCCTGTACACACTGCAGGTGTGCACTTGCACAAAAACCTTCAAGGTGAGAATATTACAGCTTTTGTTGATCCGTGCTATATCAAAGCGTGACCTGAACACAGTCCAGCAATAACGATGCACACAGAGCTACACACTTGGAAGAAGCCATAAATTGTGTCAGTGGAGTCGTAACCCCGACATAAACTTAGTGGAGGAAAAAGTCGTGCAGACTTATTTTGCTCCTACCTGACACTGCTGAATTAGCTCAGCGCCCTGATTGATTACCTGCAGCTGACCTGGGGTGTTAGTTGTGATGAATCTGTCCAAAACCATCTGGGGCCCCACTAGAGTTATTGCCTGGCTGTTATCAGCTGAAAGCAGACACTGATGGGGTGTGTTGTGGCAAAACATCAGCACCATGATGGCTTTTGTTTAATATTTGCAAGTTTGGGTTCTTACTCAGTAGGAAAATGTTGGAAAGCTGGTCTTCTTGTACAGAAAGATAAAACTAGAAGTGCATGCTTAGAGCATAAAAAAAAAAAAAAATCAGCCAGTCATCGTGATGGAATGGTTTTTAATGCACCTTATCCTGCATAACTTTGTCCTGATTGCCCAATTATGATTAACTTGTCTTCGTGAAATGGTTTACAGAAGTAATTTCAGACATTGGAAATACCAGACTATGACACACATGTGAGTGGACCAAATACATTAATATTAAAACCTATGTTTGCCAAGAACATTATATTTTGTGGAAGGAATTTTACATGACGTCGTCTTTAATAAAAGAAAATCATAATATCCTCCCCATAGTTCTCGTCTTTTTGCTTTTCTAATCTGCAGACTGAGATGCACATCCTTCATAGAGAAATGTGTCAAACTATAACAGTTTTCCAAAGTAATAAAATAAATATACATATATTTTGGTCTGTAATCACAAACAAGAAATTATTTTAAGATATTAGTTTCTTTGCTTACAGTTATGTACGGAAAATTAAAAACCACCACTGTGTCTTCAAGCCTCTGCTTAAAAATTTAAACCTGTAAATATCTGTGAAAGTTCAGAAATCAGAAATATAACCTGTAAGTCAACACTGACTTGTATTGGAATTCTGACTCAGATCAACTTTTTCCCTTTGCTTCAGTGAAGTGTATTCTTAATCCCACTCTCCCCCTCCCTCAGCTCCTACCTGCACTAATGTCAGTCATCTTGATGGGCTGTCTTCATTGAAACACAATCTAGCCTAAGGCCAAGGTGATTGGCATCCATAAAGCCAGGAGGAAGCTGAAAGTGAAGGCAGAGAATCTGCAGTTAAAAAACAATCCTCTTGTTCAGGATGGTTTTTCCACAGGATGTCTTGTCTTCACACGTATGGCTTAGCATTCTGATTTCTGATATTGTTGTTGTTACTACTTCATTCAGATAACCACAGCATAGCTCAGCAGTGACCATGCCCACGGCAAAAACTATGTAACCAAAGTGTATTGATCATCCTTTAAAAGCCCGATTGAGCAAATGGATGGGAGAGGGTAAGAATGATGTGATATGTATGCAGGTCTGTATACACAAGATTATAGACAAGCAGTTTTATAATCTAGGAGAAATTCATAATTGTGTTTATTTGTAACTTATTAAATAATTTAACTTACAGTACACACACATGGTTTTACAATAAGATATGTTTGCATGCAGTTCAATGCTACACTACACACACACACATACAGTACACTAACAATACTGTGCTATATTAGAATAGAAAAACTAAGGAAATTAAGGGGCTTCATCTTCAAAAGTAAAGGCAATCAATATTAAAACACTTAAACCGTCAAATTTCTGAAAGCTGACACCAAAATGGTGCCTGTGTTTCTTCAAAGTACGCAACATGTGGATTGGTCACATCATTCTTATCCACAGTAATCCCCTCGGAGTCAAGAGTTCACGGAGGATTGATGCATCTCTGATGCTATGTCAGACATGTGCTTTTTATTTGGTCACCAGGCAGCAGTGCTGCCTTATCAGCATAGCAGAACCAGCTGGGAATGCACTCCTGCACTACTTTGTTGGGGACACTGGCAAGTTGAACTGCTTTAAAACAACACACTTCCAGCTTAAGTTTCATAAGTGAGTTTACTTATCTTGATATTTTCAGTAGTTCTCAAGCTCATGATGTGTGTTTGTCCTTTTATAGCCAAATTTTCACCCAGTTCCAAAACACCACAGAAAGTTCCATTAAAAAGAACCAGTGGCTCCACAACAGAGGCCATAGCTTTCACCATTAGCTTTGTGTGACTCTGACACATCCACTGTTTTTAAATGTTGGAAACCAGTTGATTGGAAGCAGCAACAGAAAGTGTAATAACAAAATCAAGTCAAGCAAATCCTTTTAAGTTATATAGCCCCAAATTCCAAATCACAAATTTGCCTCAATGGGCTTTAAAAAGTGTGGTTGGGGTTAGGGTTTCCTTAGACTCTTCATTTAGATGAGAAAAGGAGGAACGAAGGAAACTTTAAAATTGACCAGTTCCAGTATGATATCTACCAGATATCAATGCCAACCTTAATTTCTTGATATTTTGATAACACGCACAATTTGTGTGTACTCAAAAAGTAGGCCTTGTCTGTTTTAGCTGTGGTGGAGTGTTCAGTAACAACAGTCTTCTTGGTAGTATATTAATGCCAAGTTGTTATCATCATGGTGTTCTTGCTGTTCCTGGAAATGGACAAAATCAAACTGATTTAGCAATATTTCTTGGAATTTACAGCATATTAATAACATTAGTATGATATTAGTTTCTGTAGCAACTTGTGTTTTTTGGTAACTATTGATGTTGTGTTTTGTTTATGTCTAATAAGCCACATTTGTTTCTTCTAATAATATGAAGCACATTTCTTTCTGGTACAAGAGGAAACCTACTTTTTAAATCAACAAATGTAAAAAAAAATTGAAGCTTCAGTGGACAGAGAGAAGTGAAAAATATGTCACACATTAATGCTCTAATTGTGAGGTAAGCTGCATTTCATTAGCTATCCACAGAGCTTATGAATTATTATTTTTTGGACGGACCTCAGTCTTTTTGAAATACCACAGTAATCTTTCATTGAGAATTAGATTTGATAGGAGTCCAGTGCCAGCAGGATTGTGGTGAGTTCATTTCCTCCATGTGCAGCGTGGGAGGAGGATGAGAAGTGGGAGTGAGGGGAGCTTTAGGGGGGCTGCAGAGGGGCAGTGGTCTTGGTGGAGTTAAGAATGACATGCAATTAATCAGCCTGTGCAGACGACCAATATCACTTCACTGTAGAGGCTGGAATAGAGGCCCGTCTGTGCTGAACAGCTGTAGGAGGAAACCGGCCCTTTGCCTTTCTTAGACATGTGGACGGAGAGAGGAAGAGAGAGAGAGTGAAGCAGTGAGAGTGAGTGAAAGAAAGAAAAGAAAGAAAGAGAGTGTGTGTGTGTGTATATATGTGTGTGTGTGTGTGTGTGTGTGTGTGTGTGTGTGTGTGTGTGTGTGTGTGTGTGTGTGTGTGTGTGTGTGTGTGTGTGTGTGTGTGTGTGTGTGTGTATGAGAGAGAAGCCACTTACAGATGGGATGGAGGAGGGGAGGAGACGAAGAGGAAAAAAATGAAGGTTTTAACAGCCTACCCACATCTGTTTATTTAGAAAAGAAACCATTGTGTCATTCAGTTATTCTAACAACCTACACCAGGGCCAATGTTAGTCCCACAATGACGGCTTTTTAAATACACAGTTTACACTCCTATGAAGTGGCCTCATAACTGCACTGGAGCCTCAGGAACGTGCCAAATGGGGGAACATGCTAGGGTTTCACATTCCCTCCCGCACTACTTGACGTCTCTATAGCAGACTGTGATGCCAGAGGTTGGCCGGGGGAGATCTGGTGGGGGCCATTTGTCTTGGTCTTGTGTGCTTTTTCTGGGTCTAATCTCTTAAATTGGTACTCGAGGTTTGGAGGACTGCCAAAGAAACTGCAGGGGGTTCTGGGACACAAGTTTGAAAGCCATGGAGAGATGGTATTCTTCTGTGTGTACTCTTGTTTACATATGCTATCAACTGTGTACTGGAAGACTAAATGTTACAGATGCACAGAGAAGTTTAGTTGAGTGTATTTTCTTTATTTTCAATCTTGTATCCTAAATTACTAAATAAAAATATCATAAAGCAGCCCTATTGCCAGACAAGTATATTGATATTGGATAAATCTGCAAAACCCCAGGCTACTGTATTTCAGTGACGTTTTTTTTTTTTTTATGTCCAATGCCAAGATGTTTGAAACTTTATACGATATTGCAGCAGGGCCACTACAGTAACATTAAGGTTAGGAAATGATTGTGGTTATGGCAAATTAACTATGGTCAAGGTACGGTTGGGATTAGGTTAACACTTGGTTAAAGCATCCATAATTCATATTTATAGAATAACAATGTGACACTCTCATCGCTCTCATAGCATTGTTTTCAGGCCACAGCACACAGCTGTTTTCAGTCAAAAAGCAGTAAAACGGCATCAAACAACAGACAAATGCAGTTAGCAACTAACTAGCATAGTGAACCATTTGCAGCTAAATAACCGACTATTACAGGCAGGAGTTGGTAGAGACCTAAAACAGCTAAAAGAACTTCAATTTGCCAGGAGGCCGGAAACTCCAACTCCAAATGAATGATGATGTTGATTCATAACTACGTTCACTAGCAAGTTTGCCGTGTCAGGTGACGATACTGTATGTCAATGTTGTGTTTACAACTTTAGAGGTACTTAAGCACAGTGCTAACATCTGCAGTGACGATGCTAACATGCTGGTTATCAGGTTAGTTGTTTACTATATGCTCACCATCCTAGTTTAGCATGTTAGCATGCTAACAAAGTACAATTGAAGATGGTGGGAATGTAATCAGTTTTACAAATATCTAAATACAACCCAGAACTGAAAAGCTGTATTGAATGGGGAACAATATCAAGATTTCATACAGTGCCAAGCCCTGCCATTATTATACCTACTATTAGTCAGTATTAAAATGACTCAGTTACATTATCTTCTTCTATATTGACAAAGAAACTTTCCGTTTTCATTAATTTGCATTAATAAAAGGTAGATGTCAATCTCTGTCAGTCTCTAAAACAAAGCTGAGCTTTTTATCAACAGCAGATCAGGAATGTTTAGCAGTTATGGTCAAAGTGATTATGAGTATGTTTGCTTTGTTGTGTTTTTATATTGTTACATTCTTCCTTGCTGCATTCCATGTTTGGGAGATTAAGGTCATATGTCTGTGTCGGGGGTTAGGTCTTTATTGGTTGGTCCATATGTGGCGGTGTTTGTCTGCAGTGATATGAAAGACCTTCGGGCCTGTATAAACAGCCGCTCATAAGGCTGATGGCTGAACAGCATGTGTTGCAACAGCTGTTCATGTGATATGTGGTGTGTAGAGGCCATGTAGAGATTCATAGAGGTCTGTCAGGGTAAATACTGCAGACGTTACCTGGATGTAATTACAGTTCCAAGAGCACATGCTCCACCCTTAATGGACTTCACTGGTAGTTTACTAGAAGTGAACATGGGGTCAAAGATGAGTTCTTAGTCAAGAACTGTGTTTCCACCCAAAGTACCTATAACTTTTAGTCACAGGAACTACTTTTCAGGGACTTAAAAGGTTCCTTCAGCTAGTTCTGTGTTTCCACCGAGGCCTTAAAACCCATGAAGATTTGGCACATTAGTCTGCTGAACTGATCTATGAAAAAGTGGCGTTAGTTTCCACACAGCACTTTTGCACGTGACTATAAGCTACAATAACTTTGTCGTTTGTCTTCATCTGTCTTATGCTTTTGTCTGTAACTCAATGTTATTGTGTCAAAGCACAATGAACAAAAAACAAACTTTTGTGGTTGCAGATTAAAAATGGTGGCTGAAATAAAATGCTGCAGTGCTAGACCAAGAAGTGTTCAGTGCTGCAGGCCCTCTGAAGTTCCTGTACTTTTGGAACTTCCGAACAGGGACTCTTTGGAGGGTAAAATAATGTCCCAGGAACATAACTTAGACCCTGGTCCCTGTGGGGGAAATGCACTGAGTTCTGTCAAAGGTTCTTTGTGCCTGGGGTTAGTTCCTGCGGTGGCACCGCGGCTTAGGTCTGCCTGTTTTAGAGGCTCAAATGATGGCCCTGACAATGCTTTTTAAAGGCTCTACTGGGGAGACAAGCGGGAAGGGGAAGGCCTCAGGCTCTGGATATCTTGAAAAGACATCTTTGCCACTGGGTGCCTTGTAGGTGTAAAGCGGTCAAAGCACTTGTTGTCATCTGTGATTGCTACCAACAACACCCACTCTGCTGCTTGGTTTGTAGTTAAGCGGTGTGATCAATTTGTGAAGACATCCACATCCACATATTTTTTTGATGCTGGGGGGAAGATAACCCCTATCCTTCTGTAAGCAGACAATTTGAATAGACAGGAGAGGTTAAGTTCTTTGTGTATGGTGGCCTCAAGTTGTGGCTTTGGAGTTTCCAAAAACAAATAGGTCTGTTATAGGGCAGAACATGTGCAAGATATAACTTTAATTACAACTCTGCTTGTTTGTTTGACTAGACATATACAGTATTACAGCAAAGGATTTGAAATAACACAAACGCTCATTTCTTTTTTTTACATTTTGTGGGGCATGTAATGTCTTTTATTTGATGTTTACAGTAGAGAGAAGACAGGAAATGAGTGGAGAGACAGACAGGGAACAATATGACGTGAACTGGACATGTTGTGGTTCATGATCAGTGCCACCAGGGCTTCCCAACCCATTTCTTTTAAAAATATTATTTTATTATATAGTGTATTGTTGTAATATTAATTCTTGGCTTTTCTTCAATACCACATTTATTTGCAGTTTTATTCAGTAAAACCCCAATTCAAACTTATAAATAAACCCCTATTGATAACCTTCTGCTGTATATCGAGTGAGCAAATTACTGACTTGTGTATATGAACTGTGACTGCTACTGAGTGAAATGGCCAAATGATTTTGTCAAAGTTTGTTTCCTCTTTTGATGGTATACCAAATGTGTAGATCAGATCATGTTGAATCTTGTAGAAATTACAGTGCAGTGGACTGTGCTAAAATGGTCAGCAGGATCGGTGCCTCTTTGACATGATGGATGACTTTAATCTTACTGATTAAAGGAACACGCCCCCATAACACTTCATTTAACATTTTACCCATTTAGCAGGATTTTAAAGAAGTGGTCCACCCACTCTGTATACTTATTTAAAAGCACAACAAGAAAGGAAGTTTGAAATTAAGGGTATTGTATCACTGATTTATTTTTAAGAAATGGAAAATGGTGTTTATTCCTTGAAAACTGTGTTACATCAACGTTTTTCGTTGTGGAAAGGGACATTGTTGTAATTTTTAAGTGCTGCAGGGGATTTTCCCTTTAACACTGTCCCGTAAGCAAAGCATTTATGACTTGCAGCGAAAACGCTCTAGAAATGATAAAAATAGGTGGTTTATTTATGGCTGTCCACCATTATCTGGCAACTTGTAGGGTTGTAATCACTTGTGCGTCACTCTGTAGCTCCAAACCGAACAAATCAACACAAATCCCCGGAAGAGGACAGACGAAACAGAGGCAAATTAATAGGCAGACTCTAGGAAGGAAATGAATCCTTAATCTTGTTTGGTTCTGTTCCAAATAACTTATCACTTGCCATTATCGCTTCTCTGAAATCCCAAAGAGGAAGCAATTTGAATGGATAGTTCCTGCCAACTCATTTCCTGTATCCTGATATTTCCTTTTTTCAGACAGCACAGTGCAGGCCCACTGACGCTGACCTGCTCTGCTGGGATTCAGCTCACTCAGTTACTGATGAAATCCTCACAACACAGCTCTCTTTGCACTTCAACAACAGCAGTCCTTCAACCATTCATGAGTTAAATTTTATTTTTAATTACTTTAATATCAGTTTGTAGAGAAACTATTAGTACAAGTAGAAGGCATAATTAAATAACAAAGTTATACTTTAAATAAAAATCTCAGCAAGGTTCTTAGAATGGATAGATGTGTCAGATTATAAACCCTCAAAGTATCAAACAAACTGCAAGATGTTGATTACTTGCACTCACTGTCACTGTCAAGTGTGAACTATCTTTTTGATGAATCCTTTTTTTATGGCAACATCTCTATTTTAAATGAATGTTCGAACATTTTATATGATTTTGACAATAAATCTATTTTGTTAAACACGTTGTAAAAGCTTGTCTCTAAAATGAGTTTCAGGCAGAAATTAAACTATGAAACGTTCTGAAACTAACTAAAAGTAAACCAAAGATTTTTAAAAAAAAAAATAAATTAATGGTTTACATCACACCTCTTGGCAATGATTGGGTCCTGAATAAAATTATAATTATGTTTTTATTTCAGTCAACTTAATTTCATGTGCTGGTATGATGTTCTTCATAAGACATTACTGAACCTCAAAAGCTCTCAATGTTCTGAAGACCAGCAGGGGATGGTTTTAATATCATTATGTTTGTCCCTTAATTGGACTGTTGCGGCAAGAGCTGTGTTTTAATTGAGCCCTCAAAGTAACGACGCTCTGCTCTCAGTGCAGCACATCTGGTTTAAGCATACAGCTGTTGGCAAAGACAAAAGTGTTGCATGATTTGATCAGCTTTTTTTCCCCCGTCTGTAAGTGTTTAGGATGAAAGATTTTTTATGTGGTCGATGAGTTTTTAAAGAGGCCTTTTCTCATACAAGTCTTGACTTAATACATTTTCATAATATGCAAATTGTTAGACTCTGAGAGGCAAAATTGCTGCTTTATTTACACTGATATAAAAAGATGAAGGAATGAATGAATGAATGCATCACTTGAATGGTGTTGCCTCTGTTTCATATTACAGATGTGCTAAAAGCGCTTGAAACAATGAAGAAGTTGGTGTTTGGAAATCTTTTGTCGAAGCACACAGTGTTTCCATTCTTTGTGCTGGAGGGGAAGCAGAAGAGGGACTCCTGAGGTATTGAGTTCCCTGTATCCATCATTTTCGACGAGTTGGGACCTTGGAGTAGCGCCAGCAGCGTCTGCGCTAGCCAGCCGTAACTGACATTGAGTGCATTGTTTGCAGTGGGAAGCTCACGGCTGTGGCCTAAAGGTACATTCCTGAGATCAGAATGCTGTTTGAAACACAAACAGCCTTTGTGCCCTCGCTGCTCTCTTTCCCTGACTCCCTCATCCACATCAAGCCTCAAGAACTAAACTGCCTCCTCTCGCTCATGTGTCAACATGTGGGCTATCATTTTACTCACACCCACACACACACACACACACACACGCACACACACACACACGCGTGCCATTTTGATGATGAGGTCCAGGCAGATATCTAATCTCTTGGAAAGAAGCTGTAAAGTCAAAGCTGTTTCTCAAACAAACAGGGTATTCTGATTTGTATTGATCTTCTTGATGGTCAAAAAAAAGTATCAGAGAAATAAAAGTACACATTCAGGAAGAGCTACAGCTCTTAAGATTTTGACTTTCCTCTACAGCAACCTGGTTTGTGATTTTGCTTTTTTTCATGCTATTATATTTGAATATGTTTTTGTAGTGGCAGATTAACCTTGACCTCAACAGTTGTCTGCAAAGCTTATGCTCATGCAGCTTGTCTCCATGAATAAGGATTTTTGATAGTTGTTTGACCTTTTTCTTGGAAAAGAAAATTCAGAAAAAATCACTGGTTTCAGCTTCTCAAATGTAAAGAGATGCTGGATTTCTTAGTTTCCAGTAATCTGAATGTCTTTGTGTCAAGGCTGTTGGTCGGACAAAACAAAGACATTTAAATACAGCATGTAAACTTGGTCTTTAAACTGTAATGCACTTTTTATGATCATTATGACAATTTGACATCCCAAAAGTTTGGATGCCGTGTAAAACGTAAATAAAATCTATCTATGACTATATTCATCACATCTATATTCAGTTGAATACAGTATATAGTCAAGATATTTAATGTTCAAACTAAACTTTGTTTTTTTGGAAAAATGCACTCAATCTGCATTGCAACTATTCTGTTTTATTTAAATTTTACACAGCATCCCTTCTTCTTTGGAATTGGTCATTGATTAATAGTATTGAGGTCAGTCCTGTCAAAATCAGTAAACATACAAAAACTCTCTAAAGCCTCTCAGACCTATGAGAGACAAACTTTACGGACTCACTGAATAAAATGATTTTGACCCAAAACTGCTCGTCAGTTGTGAAACTGAAGAACACTAACCCCAGACAAACACAAAATTTGCAATGTGCATTGCTTCTCTGGACTCTCTTTGTTGTTCAGGGGTATTTTGCTCACAGCCATGAACAACTATTAGCACGATGCCACAAGATATTTGTGAGTTTGATTGCAGAAATATTTCAAACTCTATAAAACACCACACCTCACAAAGTTTTTATTGTTCATTCCCCAGAATCAAGGAGCCACAGACATTTTTTTTTTCACAATTATTCAATAATTACGCTGTGAGAAATCCACCACAGAGGAAGTAGTGGTTTCCAATTTTACCACAAATATCCACAACTGACCAGGCTGTGTTATGATTTTATGATATGATTTACTTTATATGTAGGGAGAAATGCTTCCTGGAAAAACTTTCTCTGTCCACATTTATTAACTGTTATCTATAGTGCAGCATATTTCCACCTGTTTCACACTGCTAATGTTAATAAAGGAGATGAAAAACTCACTACTTGAAACAAAGTAGTTGAGTGAAAAAGTGTTAAAATCTCAGGCTGGTGATAAACTGTACCCAAGGTTGGAGTCATTCAGGTTTAACGGACATTAGTATGACTACTCTGGGCAGGATTAATATCAGATCACATGTTTAGGCAAGACACTGCAAAGGAAAGTGCCAGTGCTCTGATTCACCAGCTTAACATTTGACAGCGTGTGATGTAATGTGATAATATGAAAGAAGTTAGCCTTAATGAGTGATTATATAAATGATGTTCACTGAGTGCCCTGTTAGAGCACAATTAATTTGTACTCAACTGCTCTGCTGAGGAAGAGTTAATAGGATGGGGATGATTAAATTATCAGTGAAGATGCTGCACGGATCATTAGCACTGCAGGCATGAAGTTGTGAAGTTTAATTTATTATTGTACAGCAGTTTCATTGTGTCATTATCAATCATCTGCAGGGTGTTACAGTATTAAATGGTGTTCACTGGAGTGTCAGTATGGCTGAAGCACATATATGTATATATATATATACATGCAAGCAATGTCTTTAGTTTGAATCTGGTTGGGCACCTTTGTTGCATGTCATTTACCCTCTGAGCTCTCAACCCTTAGATAAATGCTTTAAAATTGTATGTATATTATTAGAAAATATACATAATATAAACTATAGCTTTGTTTAGAGGCTGTAAACACACAGCAACGTATTGCCCATGCAGTACAGAAAAGGCTATGGGATTGTAATGTAACATTATAAACTAATAACAATATCTTCATGAAGGCTTGTGGTGTTCCCTTCAAACAATCATATACTTTAACGGATGTATATTAAACTTATGTAATTTTGAAATTATAATACAAACTTGTATGAAATCAGTTACTTGGATGATAAACATAGAGAACTGCTCTACTCTACTACTCAATCTTCTCTCCAGCACTTTATTCAATAGACTACGCCTCAAATATATATACACTAAAACAACTGTTTGGGTACAACAATCCATTTAAATAACTGCTATGATAACACAATGTGGTGGACTGCTCTCTGCACTAAATCTACTCTCGTTCATCCCATCTCACCTTGTATTTCTCAAGACCATCTTCCTCCCACCCTAAACTCCCGCCCATCGGTACGTAGAAACCCACAACAAGTGGCCAACCAATGAGAAGCACCTCGCTAATGTGTGGAGAGGGGGCTGTGGAACAGAAAGACAAATGCTCAAAGGGGAGAGAGTAGAGGACCACTTTGCGACCCACAAGGGTTGTTGTTTTTCCCCATGCACTATTTGTTTGCACTCCCGTGCGCACAAGGACTGCTAAATGATCCAGGGCAGTCCACCAAAGGACTCTCGGGACTTGTTCGGCTTCGCTTTTTCGTGGAGATCCGCTAGCAGCGAGGACGCAAGAGGGAATCGCTGAGCTGGAGGCAATTTGTTGCATGAACTCAGAATCACTGCGATGGAATGAGCCGCTGTAGTAACTCTCCAAAACTTGTGGAGAAGTTTTCCTTTGGTGTCTATTTTACTCCTGCGAGTTATTATTTTAGTTGTTGCTCTAATCATGTATGGATAACGGGAGGTTCGCTCAAGAATCCGGCTCAAATGGATCAGCGCTGACGGGTTTATGGAGCCGGGATTACACAGCGCAGTGCCAGCCTGTTGAACGCCCACACACGGGCCTATCACACACCATCTGCCTCGGAATAAATAAGACTCTCCAGTGAAGTCACTATCCATGGAAGTAGTGTAGAAGTTTTACATATGACACTGCTGTGAGTTTTACCGTTTCTTGCAGCCGAAACAATGGCAAGCTCTGGCGCACTGACACAGAGCGTCTGCAGATCTGTTTGGCCTCTCGGTTGCGTGCTTTTGTTTTTTGGCTACTTATCCATGGCCTCGCCGGCCCACGGTCGGCGGCTGATATGCTGGCAAGCCATCATGAACTGCCAAGCCGAGCCCGAGTGCAATTACGCATACGAACACTACACACGCGCATGTCGCCCCGTGCTGTCCGGTGAGAGGAAGAAGTGTCCGAGTCATTGCATCTCATCACTAGTCCAGCTTAATCTGACCAAAAGCGGGCCGGCTCTGGAGGACTGCAGCTGCGCCCACGATCCGTTGTGCACGAGCACCAAACGGGCCATCGAGCCCTGTCTGCCCAGGACTACCAGCACCGGCTGCACGGAAGCTCGGCGCCAGTGCGAGAGGGACCAGCAGTGCAGCTCCGCTATGCACGATTATTTGAACCACTGCGGGAAACTTTTCAGCGGGGCAATCTGCACGAACGCCTGCCGGAATGTGATCGCGAATATGCGTAAAATACCTAAGGGTCAGCAGCTGGACACTTGTATGTGTGACGGGACGGAGAGGGCTATCTGTGAGTTTGTCAAGAGCAGTATGAAGGCGCTGTGCTTTGACTCTCCCGTGAGGGAGGAGGGCAGCGGGATCGACTACGACCAAGATCTAGAAGACGATGTCGACCCCTCGGATTCGGACGATTTAGTGGAGCCGGAGAGCGGAACCTCTCTTCCAGCGGCCCACTGTGTTTTGACCCTGTTGGCAACCATTTTGGCTCTGTTGCCCCTCATTTAGTCCCAGGGTTCATAATCTGCCCCGACTATTGTCCGGATAAAAGGCAATCTAAACTTTTGTCACTCATTGACCTGCTACCATTGTGAAAGGTTAGAGCCGCAAAGACTGAAGGGAAGGGGTGTTTTGGCGTAGGCCTTGTTTGATCTAAGAGTGTTAGACGCTGAAGGATATCACATCAGGATATTTTCTATGCAAATGAGACCAGAAAGATATTTTGAAAACCGCCTGAGCTCCAGGCTGCTCTCTTATCAAACCACATCACTTCACGGCTCTCCACATGCTTTGCTTATGTGATAAGCTAAATTAGATTGTCTACTTTCTCTCAGTCACAGACTCTGATGGTAAAGTTGTCACAGAGACACACTCGGCTTGTTTTGGTAACAATGCAACGTTTAATCGGTATATGCTGTGCACTGCCAATCTTATTTTTTAAGATATGAACTATTTTTATATGACACTGTTGCCATTTGGCACCAGGCTATCTGATTTACAAGTATTTAATGCTGGAATCTATGAACTTGTAAATAGATGAGGAGTTAAAGTGAAACAGTAATTTATTACATGCCACCTAGTTACATCCAAATGTTCATCATGTGAATAAAAGACTGAGAATTCCAGCTTTAAAGGGAAGTTATTTTGACTGTATCTTCAAAGATAATGTGCATTGTATATATGTGTATAGCCTATATAGATTTTTTTTCAGAGAATCCTCTATGTTTGAGGCTATGAGATGATTTATTCACTGTGTATAGCCTAGAGAGAGAAATGTCTAAATCCACTGTATGATTGCCTTATTGATATACTTTTATAGAAGGCATAAAGGAAACTTGAAGATATCATTCCTGACTGTGAGTTATTTGTTGATTTTTGCCACATCACTGTGCTGTGCCTTAATTCAGACCAAAGTATAAAATATGAACCGTCATTCAATTTTGGGGTTTTTGTAAGTGTTTAAACAAAGCTTTTTACTGCAAGCCAGGACTTCAGCAAAAAAGTGTTTATATTGACAGAAAATCTGTTTATGCTCTTTTTCTAATTTTCTCAGGTGACCCTTTATCCCCTTTAAGTTACATTTGTTTGGATTAACTTGTTACGTAACTAAAATAATGTAATCATGATAAGTGTATTATAAGTATTTATTTTACACACACACCAATTGGTGTGTGTGTAAAATAAATACTTATATAGAGTAGATATTGTAAAATACACAGTTGGACCATGTACACTGTTAACATCATTTGATTGATTCTGTTAAATCTTGCATATGGTCAGATGTGCATGAAAAACACACTTTACTAAGGGTAAAGCAACATGTTTTGATCCATAAAATTCTCATTTACGGCACTACATGTTGACTGTTTGCTTTTATAGTACTGATTAAGGAGGTCCAGTCAGTTAGTAATATATTGTATATAAACACTGTTGCTCATGAAGATAAAACTGTCAAATTCACTTATTTAAAGGAACATTAATATTCAAGGGTGTGCATGAGATGATTAAGGCATTTTTATTTTATTATTTAAGGATGTTTGTCCCATGAAGTGATATCCCTGGTCTCCAAATACAGCTTTGTAACTTTTACACCTCTGTCTCTGTAACTACAGTATATACAGGCTCATTTAAAATGCAGACCAGCTTCGACTGTTGACTGATAGCCTAATGACCTGCAATGTCTTGATTTAGCTGGCTGTTGTCAAAAGCAACTGGCACCATAAATCAAACAAACACCCTCTCCACCCTCTGCCTCCAACACCCTCTGCACTCTGGGATCAGAATTTACAGTCACTGCAAAAAATCTCATGGTTATCTCATACTTTTCACAAATATTCCAATTTAGCATAAGAATTTGGAAATACATAGAAAATTAAAAGTTCTGCTGTTTCTTAACTTAGAAACTTAGAAATAATTCCGAAAAAATGAACTCCAGTGTTATTAATATTACTGATGTAAACAAACCATTAAGCAAGTGGTTTAAATTCAGCTGTTGGGGGAGATTTGTTGTTAAATTAGATAATGGAACATTCCTTTAATTGGCTGCAATTATAAGGTACAAATTGCATTTAATTGGGTTTTATTCAAATAATCATTTATGCAGCCACACAGTGTGAGCATTATTATTTTTAGAAGAATTGTTATTAATATTATCTTAATGAAATATTGCAAATCATACCACCCCTCTCTTTGGTTGGCTTCAGGGGCTTTAAATCAATGATTTGCTGCAAAATGTTTTATTAGAAGGGGGACAAGGGCCCTCCATTTGAATGGATGGAGGAGAAGTCGAGTGGCATCTTTGTCATGGAAATGTTAAGCACATAATAGTTGGGCAGCACAATAGGGAGGCACTTCATTCTTTCAGGCTGGCTTGACACCTCTGGAGAGCTGAGCGGCGGGGAAGCATGTGGGAACGATCTGCTGCCGCTTGGGTCTCAACCCTCCACTGCAAGAAAAGGAGAAGAAGAAAACACATGACAGGCCCATGGGGTGACGAGGGGTGTTTTATCCACACTTAATATCCCCTGTGTTTTTTGTTTAATTATCATTTCTACCTACAGTTGTTTCTTTTTGTACTTGTGTTTGTTTTTTGCTTTAAAAAATCCTAAAAAAGAAAACTTGATCCAAAAAGTCACTTCAAAATTATTTCCCCATGATTTCACATCTTAAACATTGCAACAAGAAAGTTAAATGAAGTTGGAAGTCTGTGCTGAAATTCCCAAATACTCGTCATAAGTGTGGCTCCTAAATAAAACGCCATGTCAGTTTCTTGCAGTGTCGGTGCGGTTCACCGTGCAAGAAGCTTTCCAGCAGGAGAATAGCTCTGTTCTGTGGCCCAGCCAGTCCTCCCCTCTTCCTCCTCCTCCTTGTCCTTCTTTTGCCTCTCGCATTTGTTCAGGCAGTTTCAGCACTTAGAAAAAGCGCAGCGTGCGTTGATTAGGCTATAATAATGCACGGTGTGTGAATGGATGAATGAGGTGCAAAAAAGTCTCACAAAACTGGTTTGCTTGTCATAAAATGGAAATGGTTTACAATGAGTGCTTGAATACATTTTCTGGTTTAGAGCTCACAAGGCAAATTTTAGACTTTTTGGTGGGGTTTAAAAGAAAGTAATTTTTTCTTTAAGTTTTAGTTAAATTAAATACACAAAACAGCCACAGAAAGAGCCACAGAATTGTGAAACGTTACCACAGCCAAGTTGTGTGTGATGGGGGGGGGGGGTGGTTCTGGGTTTAATTTACAAACTGTGGCTGTTTGTGTTCCAGCTCTTTGAGCGTGTGTAAGGTATCTCTGCCATCAACTTTGCTTCAGTGAGTTCAGTTCACTTCCAAGCTCTGTTTCTTTGGCCTCCTGAACAAAACGGCCCACACTTCACCCCATGCAGATCACTTCACCCCTTCACCCCATGCATATCACAGCACAATGTTTACAAAGGTGGAGCTCTCTCAACCACTGAAGCTGGCGGTCCGATGCTCCGTGCAGACTTGCTTGTAATGCGATCTATAATAATCCGTACAGTATTTTTTTTTTTTTTTAATAATGTCTCTTCCTTTCTTTTTTCCCTTCCTCCCTCTACATTTATTCGACAATGTAAGTTGTTGCTGTAAGTTGAGTTACCATAT
Organism: Argyrosomus regius; assembly: GCA_946959425.1. Lineage (NCBI taxonomy): Eukaryota > Metazoa > Chordata > Actinopteri > Sciaenidae > Argyrosomus > Argyrosomus regius. The sequence goes on from OX336890.1 coordinate 15,860,405, forward strand.
ATAATTACATGACTTCTTTATTACTCTAAGGGATATTTGACAACATGGAATATTTGACCTTAGCCCTACTTTTCCTTGCAGTGTTTTCAGTTAAGCCCTGGCATCAGCTGGGGGGGTGTTTTTTCATGCAGAGGTAAATGGAAAACCTATATGGAACCTATTCAGCTGGAACTTGTTTTACTTAAAAAAAAATCCAGAATCAAAACAAAAACTCTGAAAAGCTTCGGTGTTTCAGTGTGTTCTCTAAGGACTTGAGGTGTGTAAGGTCTAAAGTTAAATGTTTGCTTATTTTCCCAACAATCTTCTACAAATGATACACAGATATACATAATGCACATTATTTGCAGTAGTTCCAATTCTTTCACATTGATATAACTGCACTGTATTCCTAATATTCCACCTTCTCGGGGCCATGAATTGAGCTCCTTACTCATGTTGTGTGCTGACCATATTTCTCACAGACATTTGTTTTGGCCTTGGCTCCATGTGAGGTTGTGCAGAAAGTGATGTAGAAATGGTTCGACAGTTGGAATGGCTGAGACGGAGGAGGAGGCACTGAGATGGAAAGTTCATTTGAAAGGATTTGGAAATAATCCCCTAAAGTTACCACAGGGTATTCGATGGAATGGGCTCCACCTCGACTCCCCTCTGTGCTCCTGCCATAGCTTAGGCACAGATTTGTTAAAGGTAGTTATAAAAAGACGTATGTTGCTGTTACTGTAGTTGTTTCCTTGTGATTTTCACTTGGAATGTGTTTTAGTATTGTAAGTTATTTAAGTTCTCCAGATGCTCTTCTCTTTGCTTGGGGATCACTCTCTGAATTCATGCCATTGGAAGGAGACAGGAGGAGGAGGACACTGCGAAGCAAAGATCATTGATTTTGCATCTCTCTCATTAGCTGCTTGGCCGATGCCAGGAGACTTTTGAGAAACTCTTGTTGTTTTTCTCCCTTCTATTTCAGCTGCCACTTTGATTTCATCATGCAAGACCTCTGCTGAGTTCACAACCCTTTGAAATGAGAAAAAGGCCTGTAATCCAGTTACTCAAGCTGCAGCCCGACTCCTCGGGCCCTGAGAGAAAACCTGCGGCACTAATCCCACTGTCACCAAGAGAACGCTTTGCTACCTGACTGTTTGTGGCAGCCATTTGATATATTCGCTGTTTAAAATGTTGCTGTTGAGTATTTCACAAAGGGGGTCACAAATTGTTGCATACTGGTTTTGTTAGTTGAACTGCAGTGCTTATATAGCCAGTGTAGTATTGGAAAAATCAAAAAGAAGAAAAAAACATAGTAGTTTTGCTGCAGAAGAATAGAAAACCAGTGGTTTGCTTTGGAAAGAGGCAGCGAAATACACTTTCCTGCCTTTTTAAGCTAGACTAGACACATTGCTACACATGCTTTGAATTTTATCCAGTTACATGTAGTGCTGCCTTATTGCACTGTAGATTACTGTTACAAACTAAACGTTTAAATGGCTTCCATATTTACCTGTTAAGAAATGAGTATGGGTAGAATGGGGGGAAAAAAACACAAACCAGAAAGGTGAACAGAAATGGTGTGTCTTATCCCAAAGCTGTGGCCATGTAATCCGGATGACGGCTAGTGTGGTTTGACTGAATCAAATTGCACTGACCATGTGTGCGGTCTGTGGAGTATCAACAACATGTTGGCCGAATCACCGACTGTCTCAGAAGAAATATTTGCATGAGATAAAACTTTCACAATTCCTGCAGAGACTCTGGCTCATTGTGACCGTAATTAGATACAGTGAGGACTGACTGAAAAGAAATGAAAATGGAGGTAATGACATACAGTAGGTATAGGAATATTCTTATAACTACAATAATAACTACTTAAAATATTTAGCTTGTGAAGAAACTGAAACTGACTGTAGAACTATGAGACAATATAAAATAACTTAGCAGTTTAGATGCTCAAGTAGTAAAAGTAGCAAAATGGCCAAATGAGAGTATTTGCTCAGAGTGATGAGCAAGAAATTGCAACTAAAATATAAAATACTCCCACCAGCCCAGTGCCATGTAAATAATGCAGACTGTCCACTCAAGAAAAACAGCAAAAAGTACAGAAAGAGGTGCAAGTGCCCTAAAATATCGACATTTGTTTATGTTCAAGTAATAAAGTCCTCTAGCAACCATTAGTCCAGAAGCAAAGAAGGAAGGAAGTTGATGTTATCATAAAGCAACAAAGTCTGCGTTGGGAGGAGGTCGGGGTGGATGACTGTGTCAGTAAAACATAACTAATCCTTAAGATTTCAGTCCTGCTTGATGGTAGCAAACACTCTACCGCTACAACCACTAACAATGAAGACTACTATATAGGAAGATAAACAGAATGGAAATACATTGAATGGCTATTTCTACAAAAATGACAGCAATAAGTAGCATCAAAAATGTGTTTCGACTTCATGAAAATCTTAACACAGCTGGTTGCTTCTTGCTGACAGCCAAAGTTGGTTTCTTTTAAGCGTTACTATGATTGCTTGCTAACACTGACCATCTGAACCCAGTTTCTCCAACCTTAACAACCCACATCATGATCTTTTCAAAACCTGACCAATTTTGGTGCCTAAATGTAACCTAACATTAACCAGAATGCTATTATAGAACAGATTTAATCTTCAAAATTGATTTGTAACAATGCTGTCCTGCTGACTGGAACGTCAAATCTGAAAATGCTTGTGTGTCGTTCTAGAGGGCACGGACAAGCGACATTTTGTTGTTTAACTTGGAGAACTTGTTGCAACTTATTGTTATCCTAAAAGTCTTATGATAAACAACTCTTTTTGATGTGATTATTGACTTGTTATGATGACAGAAATTGTAAGTAAGTGTAAGTTCATATGGTAAATAACCTCAACAAATGTTCTGTATTTCTGATTGACGTTCTTGGATACGGAACATAAATTAGCTGTGATAATACATACACACAGCAGGGATACAATGACATATCAATAGATGTCTGAGCACTTGGCAATGTTTTGTTTTGAATAATTGGTATTGATCAGCCCTCTCAACTCTCCATAGATAAATTATGGTCATTTCGTGCAGTAAATTCTACTTTCTAGCCCTTTAATCAAAGTTTATCGTGCTTTGTCCGCCTGGCTGGAGTGAAGCTGCACCCTCCATCAGCATGTAACAGACAGTGGGCCCAGCTGCTTTGCAGACTCGTGAGGACATTCCCAGCATGTTCACACTTCACTGGAGGAGGGGGAGTGTTTGCCTTTCACTTTGACCACAACACAAACAACTTTACCCACAAATAGATGTAATAGGTAATAGGATTTTGTTTTTAAAAAACTAGTGTTCAGTAAATTGTCCTAATCCGGATCTCTTGAACCTTGCCCACCATATTTAGTTTTCTTGAGGATTCCAACCTCAGGTGGTGTGGTGTCCAGCCTTGAGGCTCACTAGCCTCATTACACATAAACAAAACACAAGGCAAGGGCCACAAGTGCAGCAGGACACTGTCCAAGAGACACCGAAACAATGAGTCAGGGCCGCCTCTGTTTGTTTGCTTGTGTTTGTGTTTACATGTGCATGTAGGCGCTGGTGTGTATGCAAATGTTTGGAAGTGAGTGTGTGTTTGTGGAGGAGAGCAGGGTAGCTTCACAGTGGACTGATTGTTGTGTTTTGTAGTAATTGTTAAGACTTTTCATGTTTTTTTTCTTAGAGATAGATGCGCCAAAGCTGTTTAGCCACTCGTCTCCTTTTTCCCAGCATGATTACCCATAATCAGCCTTTACCTCCAAAAGACTCCTCTGGCTGTGCACTTTTGAGAGGCCTCCACAATTCAAGGAATTAGAAGAGAAGGGCAGAGGAATGGGGGGAGGGGCAGGGATGAGAGACAGAGAAAGAGACAGAGAGGAAAACACAAAACTTGCTGACACGGGGCATAACTTAATTTCCACGGTAGGGGGACAGCTGTGCAGTGTAATCTGCCATGGCAGCCCATTCAGACTTCAATGGCAGGCTTGACCCGCCAAGGAAAACTCGAACTGCAGCCAGCCTCTTCTCAGTGAAGGAGGTGGTGACCGGGCCACCATTTATGGGTTTGTCTTAAAGAAACATACCCCTCTCGCTTGTTATTGATAACACCCCCAACCCCCAGACACACATACATACACACACACACACACACACACACACACACACACATTCAAATCAGTGGGATTCTTAGCTACCATAACATCTCAGGAGGCAACATGAATTTGTAGGAAGATCATATTGCAGTTGTCTTCATGCAAAGCAATTTCAGCTTTCCAGGGATCACTATTAGTGGCAAAAGGGAATTTATTCCCAGATATTTGTCTCTGTGGAAGATTGTCTTTGCGTCATTGCCTAACCAACTTGCTGCAAGCTTCTTGACAGCAATTAAGTTGAGTGGTCACACAGCGAAAACATCTTCACTCAGATTTTTTAGTGTCCTTAAAGCTAGCATGTGTACAGCTACAACAAACAGCTGAGCATGGTTTAAGTTTCAGTGTATTTCCAGTGAATTACTTTGTGACATGAACAGGGTCATTTTACAATTTTTATTCCTTCTGCTAACCCTTCAAACTCGCAGATCTATGACTTAAAGGTGCCTTGTGGAGTTTTTTGTAAATAATAATAAGTTATGTTTTCATGCAGTGTTTCCTATAAAAAAAAAAAAAAAGACTAGTGGTCACAAACTCCACAGGATACCTTTAAATTGAATTTCTGGTATTTCTTTGGTTCAATCAATACCTGAAGCAACAGACTATCTATGCTAGAGCTGTAACAAGTAGTCAACTGGTCAGTCCAAAGAAAATTAATTAAATTACCTATTTTGATTTTATCAATTCATTGTTTAAGTAATGTTTAGGCAAAATTTCCAAAGCTCCTTAAATGTGAGACTTGGAATGAAAATGGAATATTTGGTGGGTTTTTGCACTTTTGGTGAGATAAAACAAGATGATTTTGGTGAGACACTTAACATGACTGTAGTTTATTTCAGTGAAAAGGTGATATCTTTTTGTCAATGACAGAAGTGTTGACAAGTTGATTGTTTAAAACTACCCAAAAGTGTCACATTAACTTTAATGAGTGTGGCCTGGCATTAAAATGACTTTTACACTCTCAACGTTAACTTAGCATTGATTATTTAGTTTATATATCTGTTATTTTGCAGTCTGAGTAATCTACCAGCAAAAGTCAACACAGCAACACGAATACATAAACAGGAAATGTGCTTTCACCCTGACATGAATAATGAGGCTGTAGCTTGAAGAGTTGTGGGGAGTTAATAGTTTGGCAGTGGAAGTCAATAGGGGCTGGGGTCTCACTCCATTAAGCTGACCCCCAGGGCCACGTATTCATCCCTCACACATTCATTTCCTCTTTTATGCTCCCTCTCTTTTCACAGCGGAGGGCAGGCAGCAGTGCGGGCTCATGCAGAACAGCCTCTGTACAGACTGTAGGTCATAAATATGTTGGGTCGGTGTGTGAGTTGATGTGGCTTTGTTAACCCAAACACAAATGGGAGCCTTCAAAGAAATTAATGAAAAAGCAGGCGTGGGACAGAGGAAGCTGTGAGAGGTACTGATCACAACACTGGCTCTCAGTTGTATCCCTCAACGCAGAGTAAACACACAGCTGAGTTAAGTTTCAGTGAGTCAAGTTAACTTAAATGTGAACTCATAATGCAGCCTGATCTCATAAAATATAAGGGAGCAGCATTATTATAATCGCATGACTACATGTATTCCTCAATTAGTCTTCATACTGTAGATTTCTGAATGAATATAGTTCATTTATGTACTCAACAGATTAGTAAACAATTAAGCTCAGTGTGTCGTTCAAAACACTGGTTTAAATCTCCTTTCTTCCCATTGTGCTCCCTGCAGTGGCATTTGTAAACATCTTCAAGTGAAATCCCAAGAGCAAACACATCCGAAAGCCTTCAGCAGGCTGCACTTCACCTCTCAGCTGAAAGAGGTTCAGAGCAGAGGACGTCTCTGTTTGAAGTCCAACAAGTGGCAGTAAAACAAGTGCTGAGTGTAACTTGGAACAGGAAGCAATTACTTGATTTAAGAGGACATTTTCAAGGTAAACAAAAGTGTGTTTTGTTTTGTTTTTGTAGGTCATACTTCCTAATGTAGCAATTTGTTTTCTCCATGGCGATTACTAAACACAAACACCTTTTCATCCCCTATTAAGCAATAAATAAAAGTATGTGTAAAATATTTGTGCCTGTAAAACATTGCAATCTCTTCCCAAAATAATTCAGACTTTTCAGTCGAATCATGTCCCAAATTGAGACGTACGAAGGCACAAAACATGATGAATCTGTAATAAACTCGGCTGACATGAGCTACACACATAATGAATAATCTCACTTGGGCTGCAAAAGCACTGCGCACAATGGTCCGGTTTACTAAAGCAACTGAGAGCAAGGCTGGTGATTCAGGGTCATTAATAAAGCCGTCTTTGTGCCTCAGTTCATGATGGAGCAGGAAGGTTTTCACATGCCTCTGCATTGTTTTAGGATGACAGATTGAACCCACAAACTAAAAAAGGGGAGATTTTCTGACATTTTTCTGTCGTTGTTTAGGGCAGCATACTTGACTGACAACATGTAGCAGTCAAGTTTGTTAACTGGGAACAGTAGTATTAATACTGCTCACAGGAAAGTGTAAAGTTAAACATTAAAATCATCTAATTTGGTGCCGGATATAAAGCAACAAGCAAGGCTAAACATTTAAAAAATCCAACAAAAATTATAATAATTGTCAAAATAATGCTGAAAATTACAAGAGGAGTATCATTACTGCAGAAATCCATAAGTATTCTACCACTGCTTCTCTTCTGCATCATATTTAGTGCCTTTCCCCCCCTCGCACATGGAAATCCATCTTAGCAGCTCTCTAGTAAATATGGAAAGCTGTGCTAGTCTTTTCCTGAGCTGCTCATATGTCATGTTAAAGACACTGCAGGAACTGCACAGGAAGGCGTGGCGTACAACAGGGAGTTAGTAATGTCTGGAGCGAGAAACAGAGAAGTTGTGTGTTTGTGTGTGTGTGTGTGTGTGTGTGTGTGTGTGTGTGGGTGGGTGTGTATCTCTGTGTGTTTTGGGGGGGATGGTATTGCAAGAGTAGCAAGAGTGAAAGTGAACAGACCAAAATGTTGGCATGTAAACAGGAGTGTTTGTGTCATTAAAAGAGAGACTGAAAGCGACACAGAGAGAAGGAAAGAAGAGAAGAAGGATAATGGCAGTTTGTTAGTGCCGGACAGTGCTGTACATAGTGTAAAAAGTAATAACTAAGACTACGAAAATGACGTGTCATGTACAGGTTGTTTTTTTCGAGTCTACAGTGAAGCAAACAATTCAATCGCTTCTACTTCTACATCCTCTTTCCAGTTGGCTAACAAGAAAACAGCATCAGAGCCAACATCGTCGATGTCATCTGTCAAAACCGACATCTGTATGATCAACTATATCGACATTTAAATTACATAATCGCATAGAACATTAGAGATGACAGAAATTTTGTCGCACAGCCTCCGCCTCTGCCTGGCTATAGACACAGCTAAACTCTCCCGAGTGTCCTGTTTGTCCTCTATTCAGCATCCTCCTGCCCTCTGTCATCACTAGTGTTTTAATATAGCTTACAGTTTATTGTCTAATTCATGTTGTTTGTCTTAGATTGTCTTTTTCTCAATTATTTGCTTGATTTTTTTTTATTTTTATGTATATTATTTGAGTATTTGAGTATATTATTTTGCCAAAGAGTGCTTCATTGTAATTGGCAAATAAGTAACTTGGACTTGCTGCAGGACTGTTTTTGTGTTTCTGTTGTCAGACAATAGAACCAGTATGAAGTAGTTACACAGCCGGTAAACACTATACATACATGTTAACCAGCTTTTATTCCAAAAATGGTGCGCTGATGAATTTGTTTAAAATGCGTGACACACAGAAAGAGGGGCACATAGCCCTGCCTGTCAGTGGGCAGCTTATGTCATCATTACAAAAGCTCAGTTTTCCCCATACATGCTTTAACACCAAGCCAACATTTTGCCAACCCTGTATAGTTGTTTAGTTTCAAAAAAATGAGCTTAGATTAGCTAAATATAAAGCAACTAGTTTACATGGTAACAGTAAAAACATGACAGAAAGTCGGTAGCTCAGCCAAGAAATAGTATAAATGCTAACATAAAACCACAATTTATAATTTACACTTTGACTTTTAGGGATTAAACAAAATATCGAATGTGTTAATTAGCGAACTTTGGAGGTGCTGGTAGGCTAGAGACAGGGCCAGGCTAGCTGTTTCCCTCCAGTTTCAGTCTGCTATGTATACGCTGTCTCCTGCAGACAGACGTCATCTAATTGTCAGCAAGTAAGAATAAATGTTTTTCCTAAATTCTACAGAAAAGAACTAAATATAAAAGTTTGTGATTACTTGGGCAACCTGCCATATGTCAAAGCTTTTCCTCTTCACTTTTTACTACTGCACGCTGCTGGAAATAAATATGCCTTTTAGCAATGCTGTACCGTATGTTGTTCTGGGCTGGCTAAGTTATGTGCATGTCACATTTATTGCAGATGCTGCAAAGCTGATAATTTCTTTTTCAACCTCAGGGATAAACATTATAAATGATGAAATTGGCATGGATTTTCAGACATTTTTAACGATTAAATGGGATTATAGAGTATTTGCAGGACTGAGGCCCCTGGTGTGGATCCGTCAGGCAGCAGCAGACAGTTCAGGGCTGGCAGCAGTCAAACAGGTAAACCTCTGGAGCCAGCTGCCTCCAATCAGCCCCTCTGTCCCCCTCTATGACTCAACCTCAAGCCACACTCTCTCTCTCTCTCTCTCTCTCTCTCTCTCTCTCTCTCTCTCTCTCTCTCTCTCTCTCACACACACACACACACTCACACTCACACACACACACACACACACACACACACGCACCAATGAAAAAAAAGTTAGAAAACTTGGAGAAAAACTCAAATTTACTGACAGTTGGCTTTTAAAGGAATAGTTTGACATTTTGGGAAATATTTATTTGTGCTGAAGGAGAAAATTGATACCCTGTTTTCTAAATATGAAGCTAGACCCAGGAGACTTCAACTTAGTATAAAGACTAGAGACAGGTCAAGACAGCCAGTCTCGCTCCGTCCAACACTAACAAAATCTGTCTACCAACACACTAATTAGCATGCTCTATCTTGTTTGCTCATACCAAACAAAAACGTAAATGTAAAACCACGATGTTGTGCTTTTCTTGGGGGTTATGACTATTTCTTGGCTGGACTCAATGAATTCCTGGAGTCTTGTTGTCATCCTGAGGTTGCAAGGCAACCAGCTGAAACTCCAAAGAGTCTCCCAAACCTCTAATGAGCTTTATTGGTACTGATAGAGGGGTTTTTAACATTTTAAGGTAAGCTAAGCTAAGCTAAGCTAAGCTAACAGTCTCCTAGCTATAGCTTCATATTCAGTGCATCAACATGATCAATATAGGAAAGAGAATATTCAAACAGCACTAATTGCCATACAATGATCACGTAGTCCAGTCATTTAATTGTGTTGAATGGATCAGAGCTGCAGCAGTCATGCCATGCACTCATGTTTTTGAGAACTGCCAGGCTAGTCTGACTCTTTCAGATAAGATGTCCCTAAAGTACTCCAGAGAGCCATAAACAATTCTGTCGATCCCTCTTATATTTAGAAGACAAAGATGTTGCATTCATTCCCACACTGTAGACTCAAATATATTTAGTTAGTCTGCTCTCCTCTCATTCCTCCTTCTTTCTCTGTGGTCATCTGCAACAAACATACCAATTTCAACACTCATGTTGAGTTTGTGGTCGGGTCCAGAAATTAATTTAGCTGGTGTGGTCTGCGCTGGCAACACAGCAGAGAATTATGCACTTCTGTCATGCTTTGAGCCGTGACTTTATTTACTGACACAGTCAAACATAAAACCCTGAAACTGTAGAAAGAAGGAAGTAAATATTTAGATTAGTGTCTGACCTACAGCTGCACCTCAGGCAGCAGGCAAAGGGATAACATCATTCATGCTATAAAGCCAGATTTCTCACTATTTTAATTGATCAATCAGTATAAAGCCAGGACAGTGTTGTGGTGTATGTTTGCGTAAATGTTTTACAACAACAACAGTGGGATATATGAATATATGAAGCAGGCAATGAGTTCCAGATTTGCAAAACCAAACAGTGAAAATTTCTGTTTGTTTATCTGCTAAATGAAAATGGCACCATCTGGCACAGAGATATACGACTCCCCTCCCTTCAAATTATTAGCTGTGAAGTGCATGCAAAACACAAGTTGAGAAAGTCTTGTTGTTTGTGTGTCTCACTTTCTGTGCTTTTCTTCACTCATTTGTTTGGCACCTCCCTGCTGGCAGCTGAGCTGAATAAATTAATCATCCCGTGTCTGATGATGCACACGAGTTTGGTAGTTTTTTTCCCCCCCTGCTTCTTAGTTGAAACTAAAAAGGCCTGCCATTAGATATTCTCTTTTCGTTGGACTATCTTTGCCTGAAGCGACAAATTGTCATGGCTTAGAGAAGAACTGACTCATTCCTCCGAGCCCGTTTCGTTTTACAACCGCCCTTGAATGGCGTATCAGCTTCCAGTGGGTCCTTGGCCTTTGTTTGGAGAAAAGGAAACAACAGCTGTTGCTTTCACAGGATTTTCTAACCCGGGGTCCTTGGAAAGAAGAGAAAAAAATCTCCCTTTTTTAAAAAAAAACAAAAAAGTGAAGTGTCCTTGCCAAGGAAACCACTCCAAATCAACACCACCAGCAGACCTTTCTCACTGTTTCTGACACCTACACACTTTCTATCTTTTTCTTTTTGTCTCCTCTGTCTCATAGAAACACACACACACAGTGTTGTCCACTCTTTGTAAGATGGAGGAGGGGGTGAAACTGGAGGGGTAACAGAGGGGGGGAGCTCACAGGTTCAGCTCCTTCTTTCACCTGTCTCATTATTAGCGGCGATGAAGGACACAGTCAGAATTCCCTCCAATAATTCTGTCTGTGAGCCGCCTGTCTCCCTGCGTCCCACCTGTTGACAGAGCTGCTAAATGAGTCCCGGGCAGGAATGTTAATCAAAGAATCTGACATGTTGCTGGAGATTTCAGCCTCTCGCCGGGCCTCTCAGACAGGTGGCTTTGTTTCTGTGGAGCAGATCTAATATCGGGATTGTGGTACATTTCAAAACTCTTAGTTGTGTCTCAGACTTTTAGCTAATGTTGTCTTGTTGGAGGTTTTGTCTGCTTTTAGGTCTCAAAGAAGAGAATTGTATACAGAACTCTAAAGTTAAAATGGGGTGGTGACAATTCAGTCACACTTCCAATATGAGGCAATAAAGGGAGTGCATACATGTCTTGTTCACCTGGTTAAGGGTCACTGTAATAAATAAAATAAGTAATAAAATAAGTATCATCTCTCATGAGCCGTTATATTGTTAGAGATTCTTCTCAAGTCGAATAAGTCTCTGAATGTCATGTTCTTGTTCTCCCGGGGTAACAAAAAATCTTAATCACACCAGCTGTTTCCCTCATATTTTCAACTTCCAACAATAAAAGAATATCCAACAAAACCAACAAGTCCGCCAAATTAAATGACAAAATATGCCGGTGTTTATTCCCTCCTAAAAAGTAGTTCTCAAAACTTTTTGGCTTTTCAGCTTTTGTTTTCTTATGCTTGTTTTATCTGAATATTTTTTCAGATTTTTCATTTTCATTTTAAAGTAAAAATTAAAGGAAAGTCTGAAAATAAAACATAATTTGGTGTAGCAGAATTTTTATTTTATGCTTTCATATCCTCATAAATATTTTACAACCTTTCACATCGGTCTTGTGACTGTTTGTGGAGGTCCTGACGCCCAGGTTGGGAACCACTGCTCTCGAATTACACATAGAGTCTGGAACAGAAAGCGCTGACATCATTTGTCTGTGGCTTTCAAAACCATTAAAAATCACTGTTGAAAAATAAATCTGTGTTATATTGTGACAACACTATGGTTAAGGGTTGGTTTAGGCACAGAAATGACTTGGTTAGGTTTCTGGAGAGATCATGGTTTGGGTTAGAATTACTACTTTGTTAAACTTAGGGAAACATCGTCATCATATTTACAATAATACACTTGGTTAAGGTTATGAAATGGATGTGGTCATGGTTAAAAAACACAATGCTGACTGCCCGTTGGAAATTAAACAAAGAGCGATTTCCTGAGTTAAAGTCAGGCATTTTCCTGACTCACCTCCTCCCTCTGCACTTTGTCGCTTTGTCACACTTCACCTGACTTCCTCCTTTTGCTCCTGTCATACAGCTGCTCAAGGGCTACCTCACTTGAACGTAAACAATTGTTGTTTGGGGGAACTTGTTGAAACCTTTTCTCTTCCTCCTCTTTTCCAGCTGAACCCCCAGCCACTTGAAATCACAGAAGAAAATAGGGCCTTTGAAACTTCAAAACCCACACTTTAACCAATGTTGTCTTTAGCAGGATGCTTTCTGTGGGAGTTTTAAGGATAAATAACATAAAAGTCTCTTTGTTTCATTCATCCTTTTCTGGTTCTATAGCAAAGAAAGAAGAGAACTTTGTTCTTGACTTTCGCGTATGTCTGGTTAACACCTCTCTAGATCTTTTGTTTTCTATCTTGAATCTAAGCCACAGAGGCAAGCTGGTACTATTAACCTGCCATTTCTTTCATTCTCTATAAATCATCAAAAAAAAAACAAATGAAAAAAAAGAACAATTATTATGTAGCTACAGCCAAAGATTCTGTTTACTGTATGTGTGACATCCATCCTGGAAAAAATGATCCTCTGATTCATTTGTCTGCGGTTTGGCTAAAACAGAAGTGTGATGAGATGACTGAGGGGTTTTGTTCAGCTCTTAACCTGCAGTCCAGTAGGTTTTAATACAGTAGCTAAGCAACAGATCAACAATGTTTTCTTTGTGCCAGGTTATCAGACATTGAGGAAAGAGGCGGTTAGAGCTGCAGCTGAAGGAACGAATTGCATGATGAGGTTAGTGGGACAAATTCATCATGTAGCTGAAAGAGCCTCGGGGCAGAGGAGATCATCATCAAACAAAACACAAACTAATTGCAGAGCATTATGGTGCAGGTTCTGCAGCTGATCTGTTTGATGTTTGTGTGTATGTGTGTGTATGCGCTCTGTCCTCATTTTGGGGGGAAACCACAATGTTTAATCTTGACATTAGTACTTCAACAGGCATGAAGCCAAGCTGTGTATGCTTGGTGGTGGTTAACCAGCCAAAGAAAAGATCCTAATGAGATACCTGTGTACACTCATTGGCTGGGCTTAACCAAAACAAAACACAAATTAATGATACTGTGAAAATTACTGCTGTGTTATTAAGATTTGTAGACATTTCTGTCTTTAAATATAAGGGACAGGTTTTCTGAAATAGAGCCCATATTCATTGATGCCATCTTTATTTTTGTCAACGTTGAATAGGCTTCATCACAAACCTGCAAAAATGTTATTTCCTTTTCTTTTCTTTGCCATTTTTTGGCTTTGCAACTTTCCTTTTCATTTAATAAGCAGTTATTAACAGAACTGAGCCAATTAGTTGATCGACTGCAACTATTTTGATAATTGTTTAATTGTTGAGCAACCCTGCCAAACGTGCTTTGATCCCAGCTTCTCTGATGTGATGATTTTCTGCTGTGAGTCTAAATTGATTATGTTTTGATTTTAATTGGAATCAATTAATTGATTCATCAAGAAAATAACTGGAGGATGAATCATTAATTAAAAATAATCATTAGTTACAGCTCTAATTAATAATGTTTGATTGCTTTAGTTGCCTTCTACTTAGCGAGAAATACACACTGCAGCAGTTGCTTGTACATTTTGAAACCCCCAGTGTGACTGGATCCAGACTATTTAGCACCAGATGATGCTAAACTTGAGCTAATGAGGACAATATTTCTCTCTAATCTAGCATGTCTTCAGTTTAATAGATCTGAGACATTCCTAGAAGGGCATATTTAAATTCTCACTTACTGTGTTTGAGTGTAAATGGGCCAGCTGGCTGCTCTCAGCTGTTTTGCTCGGTTCACTCTCTCTGTTGGCCATTGTAAGGTGGAGTACATGCTGCGTTTGCTGAGAGGTGAGGTGTGCAGCCGCCATTTGGCTCAAGAAAAACTCCTCTCTGTGTTGATCTTTGTCTGTCAGGGCTCAGTCTGTATTATGAAATGGAGAATATGTGGAACAAAGTTTGACAGAACTGCCCTCAGTTTGTCATTGTAGACCTCCTCCTTCATAAACCCCGTCTTACCACCAGTGGTGTCCAACCTCAGTGTTTACCAAAAGTGAAATTACCATGCTCATTCACAGGGCCTGTTATGTTGTCATCACAGCTTCCCTCAAACCACTAAAAAGCAATCTTTTCATGAAAACGTTAGTGTTATGATAAGCTGCTTCATGGCATTTGGAGGATTTGTTTTTTTTTCTTGACTGCTTGATGAAAATGTTCAATTACAATGCACAGACTTCAGACACAAAGTCCTTATGTTGTTTATGTCGATATGTCAACGTTTCCTGAGCGTCTGCAGCTGAAAAATATTTGTGTTTTAGTCAATAGGATGTTCTATAGATCAAACTATTAATGGATCATCTGAGAAAATAATAAGTAGGTTAACTGATGATGAAAAGTTGCCGATATACTGGAAGAATATATCTTCCAGTATATCAGATGCTAATTGTGAATCTTAGCATGTTTACCTGCTGAACTGAGATGGTGGTGAACATGCCAAAATACATGCTGAACATCAACATGTTATCATTGTCATGGTGAGCATGTTAGCATGCCAAAGCACCACAGTAAAGCAGCTCAGTCTGTAGGGACATGGCTTGGGAACGGAAGGGTGGCTGGTTCAAGTTCGGCATGGACGATAGTATGAAGTGTCAACTGGTAGCTTTAGAGGTGCCAGTTCAACTCCTGGGCACTGCCAAGGTGCCCTTGAGCAAGGTATTGAACTCCTAACTCCTCCCAGGGTGCCACAGATGTTCCCCATTGAGGGATCAATAAAGTTAATCTTCTTTTTTAAGTACAGCCTCACAGAGCTGCTAGCGTGGCTGTAGCCTCTTTGTCTTCATTTCCAACACAGATCTTTGTACTTTTAAATGAAAACTGGTACTTTTTTTCATTTATATGTCTTGCTTGTTTTGTCCAAAAACACAAATATATTTTTTCTGATATAAAACAGAGAAAACAGCAAATCCTCACTTTAGACAAGCTAAAAACAGTGAATGATTGATATTTTTGCTTGAAAGAATAACTGATTATGAACATTTTTGCGATTCATTTTCAGCCCATTGTTTCATGTTTCACCTCCTTTTCATGCTAGAAACCAAAACTGAGACAACAAATGCCACCTTTTGGTTTGAGGAAGAGGGACATCCTCTTGACACCCAGCCTGCCCTCCCTCTTTAGCACCTCAAAGAGCTTCCAGGATCTAATGCTGTTAAACAAACAAAACCTCAAGGAGGAGAACAAAGGGCACAGAGCCACATTTAACTTTCTAACCCTTTGCTTGCATAATCTTAGCCCCTGTTAGATGACACCTTTTGTTGCTTTAGTTATCTTTTCATTTATATATTAATTGTGTGTTTTGCAGCCATTCACAAACTGGTGATAATTTGGAACATGTGTATTTTAGTGAAGTCTGAGGTTTGAGGCAGTACATTCAGCATAATGTGGATTAAAATCATGTAAGAGTCTTCACTCAGCAGTCACTATTATCTAATGAGCAGCTTTTGTGTGCTCTCTGTTGCTCACAGCTGATCAACAAAGGAAAGCATGTTAATGGCACTCAGAGGAATTAAGTTCGATCAAACAAAGTGACCACAATGTGAAACCTTCTGATCTCCTTTCAAATCCCGGCTTGACTGAGCTCTGCTCAACACCAGCCAAAGTAAACTACCTCTCTTCATGCACCTTGAATGCAAGCAACACACTTAAAGAGATGTAGCAGCCCTCCAGATCCCTGTAAAGCTCTTTTGTTTGTGAAGCACTTTTAACTGGAAACCATACTGTAAAAGATACGTAATTCTCCAAACCTGGAACATAAAGAGAGAAAAAGCTTTGCTGCCTGTCATCCTGAAGGTTTGTTAGTGCAGGAAAGGCTGCAGACTGTTTGTAACCAGGTGCATTTTGGTTCCTGCAGTGGAACACTTTCAACAATTACTCATTTTGTTGCTAAGAGAGTGTGTGCTCTCTCTTTGTCTTTATATACACACAGTTGTGTTGTTGCACACAGGCAAAGAGAAGGAAGAAGTGAGGGCAAACAGCAACAGCAACAGTCTTTTTCAGGCAGCAGATTATTAAGTGGATTCAGTTCATTCAGAGAGAAAAAGTCACAGTATAAATGTTAAATATACATTGAAGAAAAAAAAATCCGATTATGAGTGTTACTGGGTGGTTTGCATGATTTTTTTTGCAGATACAGTCTTTGAAGTCAACACATAAGCCCAAAACCACACATCTGATGTCACAATTATGCTGACTTGACACGTTTGTTGATCAGGTGTGCTAAGGTGAGAAAGTTGGCAGGGTTTGAACTTGCCTAAGCTCAGTTTTTGATTCTTTACATAACTATTTCACGGTTTGTACATTGGCTACAAACCAGTATGAATACCGAAAATATGTGGCTTTATCCGATACAATTATCTTGTCGTGCCGTGCCCAGCTTCAGTACAAAAGATGTAAAAGAAACAAATTATCTCAGAAATTACAATTTTATGGCCTCAGTCTGTATTTTTTCACAACATAAAGATGAGATGCACTATACTGTACATGACTGAAGAGTGATAGATGGAAAATTATTATTTTGTTTATCTCTAAACTGGTCAATATTAAACACTTTGTTCGATCATGCTTATAAAGAAAAAATGTTGACAGCCATTAGGAAACAGGAAATGAATAGCAGTCTGTGTTTTGAGGGTTCTTTTACTTCTGTCGTCCTGGATTTATTTCCCCCCTGAGCTGAGCTAAGCTGTCAGTTGGACACTGCTCAAATATGTCAGTGTCTAATGGAAATATTTGCAGACATGAGCGTCAGTGAACAGTGACCCCCTCGAGTTGCGGCAGCACTCTTGTATAAACCAGGGATCAGTGCAGGTGGAATGTGTTCACTAAAGTGCGTCATATGTCAGTGTTCTGTCTGAAAGCTGTGTTGGTTTTGGGACTACGCTTTTTGGATCTCAGCTTGTGCCTTTAACTGCTGGTCAGAAACCCAAATGGGTCACAGTCTTTCTTCTGGTGGTGTCCCCACATAACCAGAGCAGAAATATGTTTTCATCAGCCCGGGTTGGATTTCTCTTTTGGTTTCTTTGGCTGAAAAAATCCCAGAACTTTGCCTGTCTTAATATTTGTTTTTATAAAAGGACCTCGCTGTGGTCGGATTTCCCCACAAAATTAACACTGGTCACAGAAACGATAAACCGCTGATTAACCACAGCTTCAAATCCACTTAAAATTCACGGTATGAGGCATTCAAGTCATCTCAGAAAGGCAGAGGAAGACAGGAAGTTAGAAAGGCAGCAGACGGGGAAAAGGTGAAACTTCACAGAGGAAAGAGCAGATTTAAGTGAAAACAGAGGACAGGTCTGCACCAATCTGCTCCTATGAAGCCTGATGCAGCACAGACAGATTCTCATAGTGGAGGGAGGAGTGGAGACTGATCCCGTCGCATGGTGCTGCGCCACAGGAAATAGCCGTTAGTCTGACTAGCCTATGACTCGATATTCCATCTCTGTGTTGGCCCGAGGCCTCGCCACTGACACAGACGGGAAACATCGAAACGATCGTGCACCACAAAGTTGTCGGGGGGAAGAGAAAAAAAAAACATGGCATAGAGCGCTGCTTAAAGCTATACACGGATTCACAGCACACCAGGCAGAAAAGATTTACACACCCACTGAAGAGAGAGACAGTAACATGTTCAAGCCAAGGCAAACCCACACTCGTGTTTATGGACATTTTTTCTCTCACAGACCACAAGCTTTCCGGCAGTGGCTTTGGATAAGTCCATGAGAGAGAGTGTGTGTGTCTGAGACTTTTTTTCCACACTAAATCTCACTCTAATCAGTATTTTAATTCTAATTGCATGTTTGGATTTTTTGGAGGGCTTTGATGTTTAATTATAGCGCACTTTGGGAGAGAAAGCCAATTACAAATTTATGATTAGCAAGTAATCAGGGCAGATCTTGTCTCTCTCATGAGTTAGAAAGTCACCTGCAGTCACATAACATGGCACACAGATCAAATCAAGTATTTGTTTTCACTGGCAAGACACTTCCTTCACAGCTTCCAACAGCAGCTACATTGATCATTATCAGGGTTCAAAAAGCAAACAGGCACTGCACAGTTGGAGTGAATAATATTGATTAATATTAATTTTTTAATGTTAATATTGAATAACAAGTTCTTGTTGTTTATTCTGTGGATCTATGAACATGGTTAATTATGGTTTGGTATGGTTCATTTAAAAATTGAATTTAGCCATTGCTTATTTTTAAGTTTTTGTTTTAAATTTAAATTGTAAAACTTTGTTTGTTTTATATTACAGTGTAGTTGCAGAAGGAAACACAACATGCAGGATATAACAACAGTGCAAAAAACAGGTGTTTAAGTGGAATAAAAATAATTTGACTTCTGACTTTTTTCCAAATAAAGACAAAGAAAGGTTGTGTCCAAAGTGTTTTTGGCTAAAAGATTCATTTCAACAGCAACAACAATTGTGTGACAAATAATGTTCTGTGCAGCCCAAAGCCATCATTTTAAAATGATTTTTAAAAAAGTAAGAATTATGAATGTGATCCTGATGATGGTCTAAGCTTGTTGGGAATATCATGTTTTTGAGCTTTGTAGTGTTTTTGCAGATGGCCAGCTGCTAGTGGTTTGGCCAGCCATGGGAAATCTCCCTCCCATTAGCTCGTCTCCTGCCCTTTAGTCATCTCTCTTATCTTCTGGCTCAGCCCACTGAGGGAGCTGTCCTCTGCCAAATGGACAGAAATATTTCCCCATGAATGGAGCTATAGATAAAATCTTTCCCCATGATACCCTAGAGCATCGTCATTCTCCCTGGGTGCTATCCTGAACTATCAGAGCTACATTCAGGCCTTCCAGCCACTGAACAATTTTAATGAATACATAATTAGAGAAGCCCTGGGTCAACTAGGGCCTAAGGGTGCAGATGCCATCCCTGTAAGACATGCACTTGTTTAGATGTGATATCAATTCAGTCTTTGCACTTTTGTTACAATTGGCTGTGCAGGAAATAATGTCTGAATCCATAGCAACTGTGTGTGAGCCAAGTAATTTCACAACTAAAAGTGCATTGTCAAAAAGGGCTGGTGTTGCATAAAACCTTTTTCACACTTGTGGTTTTATGTGACTGTAATTCTTTTTAACATCACCTGCAATCAAATGAGAATTTGATTGCAAGTTGAAACAGTTTGAACTTTTTGTAACTATGCAGTCCAAATAATGGTATCATGTGACTTTAATACTACTGGGCTGTACACTTATTCCACAAATATGACAACTTTAAACATGAACTTGGACCTGGTCCAACCAACCAACCAACCAACCAACCAATATGCCACTTGACACAGTAACCCCCAACCATCCACCCCAGTTGAGACTTTACTTGGACTTGCCCCATTAGATATAAAATGGCCAAAAACCAAAGCCAATCAATGGTATTGTCGCAAAAAGCATAGCTCTGATTTGTCCAATGGACCTTTAGTCAGTCTCATGAATAACGGTTTGAGACAGAGCAGAAAGCAATTTGAGTGAGGACTGGAGCTGGTTCGGAGTGCGTGTAGACTAGCTCTTTTTAAAGCACATTGAACATGTTTTTGTTTGTGTGTTGCAGATGCAGTGGATCCCCGTCATATCTCTGATAAAAAAAAAAACCTTCTATGAAATTATTTGACTCTTCATTTGTGAACCCCTGTTCAGTCATGACCTGACACAGTTTGAAGTCATCTCTGTTTTAATGTCTGCATATTTTTCTTCTTGTTTGCTCGCTTATGCAGCCTCCCGCCTGCACACCCTGACACAGCAGCAGACATTCTTTGCCAGAAGTGGAAGATAGCACCAGCAAGCGATGGAAAGATAAGGAAAGACTGTCATGACATGCATGTTGTCTTTTGAGTGAAAATTAGAGGCACAAAATCTCTAAAGGAATTTCTACTCTCAGCATTTAGAGAGCTGAGTTCAAAAACAAAGACCAGAGAAGACAAACGAAGTAGACAGTTTTTTATGCATCTAATGTGGTACACATTGTCCAACAGCATCAAAACACGGAAGTCATGCAAACAGCAAAACTATTTGCCACATAGTATAGTGTACCGTGATGAAAGTGTGTTTTGAGAAACCAAAATGTGGTCAAAAAACACAACAGTAACTAGTTGTCGTGGTCCATTTCAAACATGTTTTGCCTCAGGGAACAGCTGCACTTCATAAGTTTTCCTCCATCCAAAGATGCAGGTAATAAAAAAAAGTCTCAGACAAAACTCATTCAGGTTTTGAGCATCTGGACCTCTGAACGCTAGACTTCATTATTTTAATTTCCGCGGTCCCAACGTGTATGAGTAAGTTTTCAATTTCCTACTGTGAACATTCCTGTGCACTCAGCAGACTGTAGGAGACATGGTATGTTGATGAAGTTGTCAGTGCTGACTGATTTTCTTACACTAACTGCTGAAATTAGGTCTATTTATCTATCAAATAATTAAGTCATCTCATTTAGCATGAGGGGAAACAAGGGAAGAACGGGATAATTATCTTGAGAAGTGATGCATAACTGTACAGACAAAGTAAAAAAGACCAACACTAAAATAATCAGCACTTATTAATGTCTGAGATTGAAGGCAGGACTGCTATATATTAATAATTGCAAGCATTCATGTCACCGGTCCAACCTTTTCTCTTAAAACCTGTCTTTATGTAATTCTAATTTACAACAGCAAATATGTTTTGAAAGACATGCAATGATGCCCAGATTACATTTTATTACAAACATAATAAAACATTTTTAATGAACGCATCTACAAACTTGTAAAAATGTCATACTGAATGTGTCTGCAATATGTTGAATGACAAAACATTTTATTTGTTTTCCCAGCACAAACCGCTTGCGGCAAATAAAGCATGGTTATGTTTAGTCGACTCAAAGCACTTGGTTTAACTTAATGGAAGGATTGCCATCTTGGTTAAATATGGACAAAGGCAATGGTAACACAAGACAGGATGTGTTCACTTTTTCAATATTTAACCAAACCCAAGATCTTTCTCTAACCTCAGTCAATTTGATTCTGAGGCCTAAACCTAAGCACATGTATGATGCAGGTGTGACCACCAGCACCTGAGGTCTGCTCCACTATGTTCACCAGCTGTGTCTGCCAGCTATTTGGTTCTGAGCGAGTAGTGTACACTGGGTTTTTAGTGGACGACCCGCTCTTTTTTGAGTTTTTTCTCTGAAAACAGCTGCCTGCTGGAAACGACACGATGAGAGCGGTGAGAGTGAACCAAAACAGTAAAATAGCTAAACAGTGAGCTGAAGCTCGCTATAAAGCTCCATCAATCCAAGGGGAAGCTGCAGATTCAAGTGATAATTCTCTGTAGGTTCATCACATTGTCATTTGATACATTGTACGAAACATTTAATAGTATATAAATACAGGCTTGCATCCTACAGCTGAGGATGCTGCTTTTACTGTATTATTGTGGTAAAGTACAATAAACAGAGTTATTAATGTGACAGTTAAAAATAGTGCAAACGATCAAAATCTGTCTTAAATAATCTTGAACAATGTTTGTTTTTTTGTGATATGAAAAAACGATGTTTCCACAGTATTTCTGTATTGGATAGGGGAAAAAAAGACATTCCTGGTTTTGTTTACCTCTTTGATGTTGACATGAACAGCATTTGCAAAGATAACTTCTGTGCTTGTAGTATTTGCAGAAGATATGAAAGGGAATGATAATCATGTGGATTATCACTGTGATGTGGTATCACAAATCTGTAGACTTATCTCTTCTACTAGTTGTCGATGCTGCACCTCTGCTCCGCAGTTTAAGACCACGTTTCTATTCTCAAAGATGCATATAAGACTCATTGTACTGGATGTGATTTCCTCCAACATGGCATACTCAGTGATGTCATGCAAATTCCTCTGGCGCTGTATCATTTACTAGTGTCAGCTCTTATAATTCCGAGGAGGTAACCCGCCTGATATCACAAGTGACAACCTGTTGATGTGTTTTTGCTCCGCAGCGAGGGAGTTGCTAGGCACTTTTTTAGTCAGCAATTAATTTCAGCTCTGGCCAAGGGTGGGTGTGACGGTCCAAATGGCTCAGAGGGTTTGAAAGCCAGCCAAGAGAGTGTGTGAGAGAGCGAGTGAGAGAAAAACACATATAGAGAAAGAACATGAGCATGAGAGATTCCTTCAGCTGACTTTATTTTTATGACCAGCAAACCACAGTAAACAAACAAAAGAGCACATAAATTGTTCATGGACTACCCTCTAAAACCCTAGAAGCAGTCCTGTAGCGAGAAACGTCTCTGCATGACATACAACGAGTGTTTTTAGTTTAATCTGTTTTATTAAACCAGTGGAGATTTGTAGATTATGCAGTGAGAGAATATATAAACACTGCCTTTATATGATTTTTGGCTTTAACTGTAATTGTGAGCTGTTTTGAGAGCTGTAAAGTCACACAAAAAAATCTCAAACTCAAACAAATAATAGAGAACCCTGCGCACATCTCTAGTTTGTGTCTTGACTATATCCAGACACCCTGCAGTAGTCATTACACAACTTACTGCATCACTTTGAAATGTGTCATTCCGAATGATGACTAAAATGTCAGCCCAGAATGAATGTGTCTACAGCAGCGTCGCCTTTTTAAAGTTAAAATATACAAACTTGAAAATGTAATGTTTGTTTAGACAGGAACAAGACAAACTCATGTCACTTGTGTCATTTTTTAATTTCTCTCCCCGTTACACTGGAGAGAAGGTGTTTTTCAGAGGTGCAGCGTTGTTTAAGTGCCAGAGGAACGATGAGAGACCTTTTTTAATTGACACAATGCATGACATAAAATAATTGTTATAATAACATAATAATTCTTGAACAAAATGGAGTGGAAACTTTGCTGAAATAAGAAAATACTCACCAAAACCAACTATTAAAAACAGACATTTAACAATATCTTGTATAATTCAAAGCAACATTGCATTTCACAACATGTCAGAAGCTAATTTAGCTAATTCTCCGCAGACAATGTTCCTCTTTGTGATCAGGTTTTCTTTAAGACCGACTGATCCAGTTTGTTGTGGTCATTCACGCTGTGCAGTGAGTTTAACTAATGGAGGCTACAAACATCTGGACTCACTAAAGCACTATTAGCAGCTTGCTTATAATTGGCCCTGACCCCTTATTCTGAGAGGTCATTGGTCAGAAAAGGTTGGGTAGTTTAGGAACAGGAAAATTAACTTCCTGTTATTCAATGATAATGGCCGCATTAGGTGCAAAGTTAACTAAGGGTCATTAGAAGGAACGTCACACACAAACAGCTGCTCAGTTCTTTAGAAACATTACTGCTCTAAATAAAGAAAAATGTTGATTAAGCATTGAACAAATTTAGCCAAACCTCTATGGGAAATTTGAGTCATTAATGGTGCCTGCTGATTTGTTGCCTACTGAAATGGTTTGACATTTTAATGTCAGCCACCTAAAACACAGGGCATGGTTGTGTATACAGTATACCTCTGCGAAAGTTTCATCGCACTATAATGCTTTCATAGGTAGCACCTTCTCAGGAATCCTTTCATCATTATTAGATGCTATAGATTTTTGTTCTCACGTCCAAAAAACATAAACTTTGACTGTAATCTTTGAAGCTTTATGCTGCCTGCAGCGATTGGAAAAATGTCTCACTGAGGCGACTGCTCACTGCTGGTCCCGTACAGAGACAGAAAAGGCCTGAGGCTTGCTGCTCTGCTCCTAACTAACTCCATATGGTATTGGTCTGGACATCCAACTGACTTCTAAGACTGTAGCAGACTGGTGCAACGTAAACTTAGCATCTCATCTGAGCGGGGGCCACAGGCAAACCCCCTCTCATGCTCTAAGGAGAAGCATCTGTCCCCCATCGCTCCCAATATCCACCTCGCCCATCGCCAAAGGCTCTGACAATGACGTGGCTTACATTTGAAATCTTATATGGCTTAAAGAAACCCGCTTCTCCTTATATTTAAGTTTATACATGAATCATCCTGAAGAATCAGAAAGGTCGTAAGTTTTAATATCTAATACTTTAAACAAGCAGCACAGAAAGGCTCCCCTTTCTATGACACTTGGAGCCCTCTTTTTGTGAGAAATTTTCTTTGAGAACGCTTTACTGAACAAGATGGTGAATGGGACTGCTGGCACTGAGATTGGATTGGTGAATGAGCAGGGTAAGAAAGACTACAACAGGTAACAAGGACCTACTGCTGAGAGACAGATGGCTGAGCTGCACAATAAGAGGCCCGTACACTAATGGGAAGCTCTGTGTGCCCGCGTTAGTGTGTTCATGTAAGACTTTCTTTTAATCGTTCCATATCAATTTGTCCAATGAGCATTCAAAGAATGTCTCATGAATGACTGTTTCAGAGAGCAGATACTGACATTTCTTTGGGGGTTAGTCACCCCCTACACTCTAATGAGCGATGTAAATAACGATGGAAAAATACCCGACCACATGCATGGCTGTAGGATTTCACATCACAGTAAAGTAATTCACATATACTTCAGAATTAAAGTAGAAATAAAACAGAATGAATTTGACAAGATACACACATGCGTATGGTCTTTTTTCATTCCATAATAATATAGACAAAAATGTCTTCCAATTTAATCATCCATCATATATCAAGTTTTTTATTTTTAGCTAATACGAACCAATAAGGTTTCAATACAAGTTCAGTTCAGTTTGAAGCTGTAAAGAGTTGATCTCTGCTCGATTTGTTGTTCGTATTGTACTCCCTGTCCATCTTCAAGCTTCATGTCATAAACTCAAAATATAAAACTTCAATCTGCAGGACTCGCTTCCTTTCACAGATCTGGAGAGTATGGACGCATGTCAGCTCAATAGTGTTTAGATATAGATAATAACATAATATACATAATGGGTCAGTGACAATATGATTCTGTAATGTTGGTTCAGTTTAAAGATCTGTATTGACCACTACTATCTTTGAGTATTTCAAGGCAATCACTCTCTACACCCAATTCATAAGTAGTCAAAGTAGAGGGGTAGATTTGTTGCTTTCAACCAAAGCAAAGAAAGAACAACAGTGAGTGGGTAAACACTGGGGGCTCTCTGTGATTGTGGTCCTGCCCATCACTTGTGACTGCATTGCATTTAAGTGAATTGGCATGTCTACTTGTTTAAGAATGCTTTTCTTAGTCACTGTAAAACAGTGAGTTCATATTCTGCCTGGTTCTGAAGGATAAACCTGACACTTAATACAATGTTTTAGGTTGCTGAAAATCGCTGTACTATCAAACACCATCAA
Source organism: Argyrosomus regius (assembly GCA_946959425.1). Taxonomy (NCBI): domain Eukaryota; kingdom Metazoa; phylum Chordata; class Actinopteri; family Sciaenidae; genus Argyrosomus; species Argyrosomus regius. Next base: position 15,886,029 of record OX336890.1, read on the forward strand.
AAACTGCATTGGAAACATCATGTCATCTAACTTATCCATGGGAAGAGTAAAACACCAGAGCTCAGAAATGCAAAGTACATTAAAAACAGCTGTATTTAAACAGTTACAGAGCAGATGTAACTTTTACAGTGTAAGAAAGTGCCCATGCTTTCATTTAAAATCTGTGTTTTGTGATGTCATTCTGTCATTCTTAAAATTTTTCAGCTCATCACAGATGCCATCAACAATATAAAACTACTGACAGCAGGAAGCGAATCAACAACAGACTTTTTTTTTTTCATCTGTATAGTGATTATTGCAGAAGAACATGAACACCAGTCAAGCATGCAGGCATAGCATGGATGAAACACAGACGATCTCAGATTGCAGGGCTCCAGCCACTGTAATTGATAGTCAAACCACCATCCCCCCTTTGGGAGAAAATCTACAGCAAAGAGTCAAACCACATCCAGCTTGGATCTCTGCCAACGAATTATTCATTGCTTCAGCTATCTGGGCCAACGCAGAATCATATGGATTACACACCCACACACACACACACACAGAGACTGGTGCCCTATCAGGGGCAGACTGAGCTATTTTCTGGAAGTGAACTTGTTGGCTGCGGTGGCTCTCCACACTAAATAGCGAGGCTAACCAGTGTTTGCTTTGTGGAAATCCCTTTGGCGTTTGCAGAGTGAGATGGGATGGATGGCTCACACAAGTCTGTTGCCCTCCTCTCTGCAGTCACATGTTGCATGTCATGTGTGAGAGGCTGTGTGTTTTGAGTAAAATTTGTAATAACTCTGTTGGTGGGACAAAATGCATATGCTGCACTACATAACTGAGAAAATCAGTTGCCTGTGTATGGAATAAAAGGGTGAGAAATGCTAAAAATAATCACATTACATGGGAGCCTAGTTATGTTTCTTGTAGTGCCAGAGAAACAGATTTAAATCCAAGTTTAAATAGAGTTTGAAGGTGTTAGACTATGAAGGAAAGATTTTAATAAACACTGTCTAGACCAGTGATTCCTACCAGAGATTGTACCCCGGGGGGTAATTCTGCAGTTGCCAGGGGGTACTTGGAAAGACTGTTGAGTGTAACTCAATTAATTTGAGTTTCTGTTAATAATACTTTCTTATACTACAAGTTGTGGTAGTGGGAATGTAAACTTGCCAAAACTGGCTTAAAGATTCTTAATTGCATTAAGAAAATATCGTTTTAACATATACTTTTATATGAACACACTTTGAACATGACGGATGGTGCTGATAAAAGTTTACTTTAGCTCATCTGATAGGGATGTTGGGAACCACTGATCCAAATGTTGTTTTTTTTCTCTCTGCCCCATGATCCAGGCAGGATGGGGCTGTCCCCTATCAGGATTCGACCCGGCAACCTGTGGGCCTAAAGTGAAAACTCAGCCAGAGCTGGGGCCCAGGCCTCATATCATCTGGTTTCTATTCTCCCTGCCCTGTCCAATGAAATCTGACCTGCTTTAGAGGAGAACTGAATTATGGGCCCATCAATAAATACCATATTTCCCCCTTTGAAGTTGCATACGTGATGGAAAGTGGTAAGATGTCATGTGTTAAAGTTATTACCCAATTCCTTCGCACTAATCTACTGTGCTTGATGTTCCTGACTTTTGAAGACCGTTGTAGCTTTATCTATTCTGACAGCAGCCAGACTGACTGCTTTTTTCACTTTGCCCAAACGTCAGAACTATTTTCAATCTCCCTTCGACTTTATATAACCCCTGCAGAGGTGTCCTAGCTGGAAGGGGGAGAGGTGGGTGCATTACAGGGTAAGATTGGCTTTGAATGTTTCGTGACAATGGTGGATAATTTTACCAGCTGGTGAATAGTCTGCTCTTGAGTCATTTGGAGGTGCCTATAAAGCCTGTGTGTAATCTTCCTGCCTCCCACTCTTTAATTGTGCCTCTCACGGAACAAGTTGCTTTTGTTAAAAGAGGAGATAGCCTAAGGTCCTTCTGGTTCAACAAGCAAAAAAGACAAGACATGAATAAGATGTGCAGTCATAAAATACATTGTGGTGTGTTATCTCAATGATTTCTGATATTTTACAGTGAATAGAAGCAAAAAAATGTGCAGAGATCAAAATACATACAATAAATTCCCTACACCACAGTACAATCCAGGATTTTTTTTTTATTACAATGTACGCACCTAATGGCTGGATTAGCTTGAAATGCGCTGGTCCATATGACATGTAGTGTTTGTACCTCTGAATGGCCACACTTGAAAGCTAGGTCGAAAAGCCTGCCTTCATAGAAAGTGTAATGTGTCATAAAATGCACATGCCAATGCACACTACCGACATCAAAATGGTGTGTTGGGGGTTTTAGGTGTTTTAAGACCATCCTTCTAGCACTTTGTTTGAAGTATACTGACGCCTTTACCCATTTTAGCCACCAAGAACTACCGCAGTGCTTCTTGTAATACATTTTTAACAATGGAAACAAAGATAATATTACAGGTATTGCTTAACTAAATATTGAAATATAAATGTTTTGTCAGTGGATGCTAGCAATGACCACAGTGTCATTCATGTGACCTTTTGAGCATTGCAAAGGCCTCGTTAGACCCATTAGACCCATGCCGGCAGAGGAGGGTGACCTGGGTGTTACCTGCACATGCTCAGTGTCGATGAAGATCTCAAGTTAAGATGCTGCCCTCTCTGACAGGCCAGTGAGATCTAAGGTTATCCCTGCTGTAACAGCTGCCTGGGATAATGAGTAGCAGCACTCGTGCCATGCTGAGTGGTTGAAAAACACCAAAACCATTAAAAAGCCTCACGTGAGCCTCGGAGGAAGGGGGGGGGGGGGATTGTACTGTCATCACAGTACAAAAAACCGAGGTGAATTAATCTAACATCTGCAATTATAACTCTAAACAGAACCCAGCAGCAAGGCAGGCAGCTTTAACAGACTGTATAATAAAACTAAAGGAATAATGCTTTTAGGGTTCATAGCAGCACATAGAGACCTGTAGAAGTGAAAGTCCTAAATATAATTCTGTTTGTTTGTGTATCAACAAGAGCTCATGCATGTACAATAAGAAATGACACACTTTTTCCAGAATTGCTTTTATACTACAAAGCATCTGTTGACATAGCCTTTGTATCATTTCAGTGGTGCGTAGGAGGAGTTGTGAAGATGTTGTTGGTGATATTCATTACAAGCCGGCGCATCAGCCCATCAAAGCTCTCCTTTGTGGAAGGGATCAAGCCAGAGGCAGGTTAAGGCTTTCCACACAGACGCCTGTGGTTTGCTCTTCCTCTTGGTTTCCTCCTTTCTTCTGCTGCCGCGTTTTCACCATCTCATCTGAAGGGCTGCTCAATCTGAGCCCAAAACCTTTTCTTCTTTTTTATGATCAATACTCTGTCGAAACTTCTGAAAATATATGTAGACTTTTATGTGTGACTTTATGTGTGAGTCAACCCAAACTTTTAAATCCTAGTGCATTACAAATTTTGAATCTTGGAATAATTAGTATTGTATTCTGTATTGTATTGACTGAAAATAGAAAAAAAAAAAATTAACCAAAATATAACATGTATATAAGGGATATATATAAAATTCCAGATAAGAAAAGTAACAAATAAAATAAAAACTGTTTTACAGAATGCACTGAAACAATTAATTAATTAGTAAACCAACAAGAAATTAATCAGCAACTCTTTTAATAATCGATGACAAATGACAAATATTTGATACCTTTTTATTTGTCTTTTGGTTTTGGTATGTTATGTTTTTTGGTATGTATCTTTTTTTCCGTATGGCTATTTTTTAAGATTTTGCAGAACAATGAATCAATTAAGTATTGTTGCAACCCTTTTTAAGTTAGTTTCACCCCTATATTTCAGATAGAATTATGGATTGTGAGACAATAACAAAGAGAAAGGATTCATATTTACACAGTAAACTAGCGTGTAACCGATGAATGTTAAAAATCAGGTCCATTCCATCTTCAGACATGCAGAAATGTGCAGTACAAACACACACCAGCATTCAAATCCACATGAAAGAAATGAAGGGGAAATGGGGAAAGAGATCCAGGGACAGATAGCGTTCAGTCAGATGGAGAAGTTCTTCGCCTCTGAGTGGCTAAGACCCTGCAGGGTCTTTCCTGTCCATCACAGGTTGTGACCTTGCAGGACGGAGCAACTGCTGCAGAATGATCTGTCTGTTGAAACAAAACTGCTGAGCCATCAGAGCTGCTGAAGACCAGAAGAGGCTGCCACAAGACCTTTGACAGGCTCAGATCAATCAGCCAACACCACTGCAGCCTCAAGGCCCATCGCCACTGAGATCATCTCACCTTGACCAGCAAAGGTCACAGTTTCAATTAGAGTTTTCCTCTCTAAACTGAATGCATTGTCTGTCATGCAGAGAGGAATTGGTGGGAAAAGTCAAATCCCAACATGGCTGTTTGAAGAATGACCTTTCACACATTTTGATTAAATGCCTGTCCATGCTAGATTATGAACTATGATGGCTTGGACTGGACTTTAACACCAGTTTCCAACAACCACTAGTGCTCAATTACAACTTTAGATTCACTGAATCTTCTCTGCAACTATAGACGACTAATGTTAGAGTCAGACTACAAATTTATTATCCAGATGGTGCACTTTGATATGTTTACCTACAACTCACAAATTATAAATAAATAAATTGTAAATTAATATATAGTAATATATAATAATTATATTGATTTCAATCAATATGTTATTAATAGGAAATGGAGGAACAGACACCTAGCAAACCAGAGATGCATTTAATTGCTATAAGCTATGAACTGTATAAGGTTTATTTAAGGATTAGCCATGGAGTTCAGTAAATGCATTTTACTTTGCTTTTTACTGCTTATGTAGAGCAGTATAATGTCAAAGGCAGGAGAACATAGATCATGACGGAAGTCAAATCTTATATGCTTGAACTTCATGTTCATGTCTTGTGGAAGAAGCAGAAACATTAAATGACTATACTTTTTTGGTGAGGTTCACCCCAAACTCTCTTGGATTCAGTCCTTAAATGTCCGCAGCAGGAGGTGGTTGAAAAGCGAGGAGAATTAGCAGAAGCTTTGTTTTGGACTCCCTCCATTCCTTGCAGCTCAATTATCGTCCCCTTTCACTCCACAGGGCCTGAGCACCAGACAGCAGGCTTCAACTTGTGCAGGGGTCTTAAAAACTCTGGTCGAACCAGAAAAAAAAGGGCGTTACTTTAAGACAGTAAGTTTCAAACTCTCCACCCCTTGTGTCATTCATTCAGTGCGCTCAAGTGTTTATAGTCTTGATATTATAGGTGGTGCATAAGTTTGCTTTGCCAAGTTATTTCAAACCAACATATGGTTGTAAGTGTAACACTGAAAAGTAAGATTGATTATGATTTTCTCAATAGCAAATCCTCAAACTATCCCTACGAGCAGAACAGAAATGAACAAGAGAAAGGAAAAAGAGAAAGTGTATATGTAGGTATTCATTTCCTGCCATGATGTACCTCCCTCTTTCTCTCTCTCCTCATCCATCTCTATATTTCTCCCTGTCCGCCCAGGCACTTTTCTTCTGTACTTTGCAGGGAAAGTATCGAATGCCGTGGACAGATTTGTCTTTCCTTAAAGACTGCTGACACCTGTCTAGTACTCATTTAAAACTTTTACTGGCCCATTTCTCCAGGGCACACACATGCAGAGAGGCAGGGGCGTCCACAAAGTGCTTTATACTTAACCTCATGATGAAAACAGGGGAAACTACCTCAGTCTGTCCCTCATGTCCACCATGCATAGTTTGTATGGTTGCCACTGATCAAATTTTGAAAAGCCTTTTGTTGTGGCATTTTTAAAACAACCCCTCAGAATAGCGCTCTACAACTTTACTTAAATGTAAAGTAATGTAATATAATGTAATGTAACTACAATTACTACTAAAACCTGGCTACACGAGTGTGACTTACTGTAAAAAAAAACAGGGGCCTCATCTTTTAGCAGAAACATTAGAAATGACACATATACTGTTATTATAATTCATAGCTATCAAACATATAGCAGAGACAATAAAATGACACCAAAAAGGGACATCCATGCATCAAGTTAGCGATGTACATACATGCAAGTGTTAGACGTTTTAAGAGGGGAAAAAAATACAGGAACAAATCTGGAAAATCAAACCAATAAATACCACAACATGACTTGACAAGTGAGACATGAGGGCAGGAGGCTGTTTTGCCAGAGGATATCGGAAACACGCATTCCAAAGTGTGTCAATTAGCTTTTGTCTTCTTATCAATTTACTTTGTTTAAACTCACCACTTACAAGTTTACACTCATTATTTTCAGGTTTGTCAATAAAATTTGATTTTGCATTTCAGTTACACCTATAAAACATTTGCTGAAATATCAGACATCAGTTTTGTTTTTTTATTTTTTGGAAACATCAACATGTAGTTATGTAAGTAAGCTGCTGTGCTGCAGTGTAGGTGTGTGACTTCTTAAATATAAATAAAGTGTTTTGCATGAGTATGGGGACCCCTGTGGCTTCTTAATACCCCCTTCAAGTCTTTTTTTGTAATCTAATCAAAGTTCCCAACTCACCAGGGTTCATGGGGAAGAGGTTGGTGGTGGTGGGGAGGGTCTCTTGTGTTAGACAGCTTACTGCAATTAAAATTTATTTAAGGCTTACAAGGAATCCTTTCACTCTTGAATAAATCAGAGTGAATTCCTCTGACTCTGACGAGGTTTTGCCTCCCTATAATTATCCTCTGCTCAACAGGCGCTGAGAGAGCAGCTCTCCTTTAACCCCCTGCAATACCTCAGAGCTTTACACTTATAATTAAATCATAAAATAACAACAACTGCAAATTCTGAGTTTTCAAAACGAGCACTGTGATGTGAGGAAACCGGTGCGTGCCAGATGACTTCATTGTCATGTGATTTTTTTTTTTTTTTTTTTTAAACCTGTGTCATATATCATGTCTTTATTGTTGAGGCATTGGGCCCTAAGCCCTGACACTGAGGCAGTACTGGCATCCTGAGGAGTGTCACTGTGTAATGTGACACACTTCAGGAGATTACAAGTTTCAACAGGTTACTGATTCTCGCAGTGAAGCTACAAAGTGCAGCTTGCAGGCTTTGATTTTACACTTTTTATGTAATAAATATTTTGCTCCACAGAAAAGTTTACAGTGTTATCCTGCTTAGTCACAGTCTAGTTTGTTGCTGGCCAATGTGGCTAGCTCTGTTATTCTAAACTGGATTAATTGCAAATGCAACTTGCCTTTTTCCTCATAGCTGTGTTTTTTCCACTGTGTACTGTGTATATGGTTGAAATGACAATAAAACCCCCTTTGAACCCTTGAACCTTGAACCTTTTAGCTTTGAGTTTAACTTTTTTTTTGCCTTTTTCCACTGTTAAACAATGTATACATATATATATTTTATCTAGCTTCAAATTGATTTCGTCATTCAATGTTTTCTTTCTCAGATTCACTGTAGTTTGTGTTCAGTATTTGGTCTCTGAACCAAAAGTCATTTCTGTGGGCTTATCTGACACTGTCTCCCCTTGTCCTTTTAATATGTTTTTACCATTTCCCTCTGATTACTTTGCCCTTGTGACCGAGTGTTGAATTAAATGCCTAATTTAACATGGGCCTTTTGTTGGCCGCCTCTTTGTTGGGAAGCTCTTTCTAATCATCCAGTGGGGGCCGTGGTGTTGTTGACGTCTGGGGACCACTCAGTCCGCTCTTATTGTGCGTCAGTGACAGCGTGTCCTTGGGCAAGGCAGCAGAGCTGTCAGGTCTCTCTGTCACACTTCTCTGCAGGCAGGACATGGCCAGCTCTCTGCACAGCTAGGGGTCCTAAAGACCCAGGGCAACGCCGCTAATCTCCAAGGATGCCTACCTTGGTTGTTTAGCAACCGACTCTGCCTGACAGCGTTTGTTCGTTTGTGTTTGGCTGCTGTGTGATGGAACGGTGGATGTGGGGGTTACAGCGAAACTAACCAAACAACATGATGGGCACTTTTGTTGCCTCACTAAAGAGGAGGAGCTATCAGAGCTCACTATGTGTCCTTTCATGCCTCCAAGTCATGTGAAGAGAAACACACACACACACACACACACACACACACACACACATTGTATTTTCTCAGAAATCACACATTTCTCTGTTATCTTTAACCAAAAAGTGTCCCCGTAAAATTTGCCTGTTTGCGTATCATCAGTAGTTCTTTCATTTTTCTTTAGAGCTGTAACTATATTTTTTTACATTTTTGATAAATTGTTTGGTCTATAAAATGATAGAAAATAGTACAAAAAGTGCTTATCACAATTTCCCAAAATTGCATCTTCAAATTGCTTGTTTTGTACAACCAATAAATCAATAGCCTGAGCCTGGGGATGTGTCATCGAGTGATGAGGAAAAGTTCAAAGTTATTAACGCAAAATTGCTTATAATAGCTTATAAATTGGCCATTCAGCTTTTTTTTTGCCAAATCATATTGTTTCCTCCCGGCTCAGTAATAAATGTCCTGAGATCCAGCATCATTTGGGCCCAGGAATTGGAAACCTGCATTATAGATGGCTATGACAAGCTCATCTTCATAGCAGTGTTGCATGAAACTGCTATGCTATGATACCTGCTATAATCTTTAATGCGATATCATGGCAAGGGATGGTGGTCTCGATTCTCGGTATGTGGCTGTTTATCACAGCAAGGAGACAAAGTTTGTTTCAGAAAAGTATGAATGCAGCAAGACGAAAGACTACTGAAAAAACAAACAAACAGGAGACTTTGGGAAATACTTCATCAGAGTGCAGATGCCGAGATAACTCCATGGCATTGTTATAGAGCGATAAAGTCCACGTAAGGAAGACTTTAATTTACACCGGAGACTTTGTGGTTTGTTTATCATTTCCAAAGAAGAGTCAACATTGTTTTTTTATGCATTGATGTTTTTTTTTATCATGATGACAAATCTCCCCTAACCGTAGCCAAGAAGTAATTCTACCGTTTATCTAACCAACAAACAATGTTTTTTGTAGTCTAATTTTGTTTTGTTGTGTTGGACTAAATGAAATGTATATAATCAGTTTGTCTCCACTTCAACATCAGCAGCAACAAATTGCTGTTTTTTTTATTTATCTTGGAATATAAATATACATTTGTTATATTCAGATTCTGGATCCGAATAAGTTTAGCCTTCAGAACACTCCACTGTATACAGAAGCAGAAAGCCACAGACTGCTGGCAACAACTGACTGAACCGGCTTCCTCTTTCTTTCATCTCTCCTCTAATCTTCTGTTTGCACAGCTCTCCGTCTTGTCAGCGTAGTTTGTTTAGGTTTTATGCCCGTCAATACAGCTGTATTCCTCCGTCTCAAGGAATCATGAGCATCTGAAAAGATCGTTGGTGATAGATTTGCAGGCAGAACATTTCCTCAGCTACAATCCCAGGCTTTGTCTGGAAAATGATTAAGGCTAATGGGGTGTCTCATCCTAAACGGCAGCAAAGAAAACATCTTTGCGCTACTGAAAGTTGGCCACTTCACTTTGTTTTCAACACAAAACAACCTAAGAGGTTGCTGCAGCTTATGGTGCAATAAAGCAATAGTTCTATATTTTGGGAGATAAACTTATTGGTTTTCTTGATAAATGCACCAGTATAAAAACACAGACAAGTGTAACAGATGTGGATTTTAACAGGCTCATGGAAGAATGACTGTTAAGGTGTTCACTTTTCCTCTTCGCTGACCAGCCCTGCAGCTCAGAAGACAGAAAGAGAGTGTTGTTTTCCTTCCCATGACTCATGCAGGAAGGTGTTGCCAACAGACAGAGTTTGACAGTTTAATATTTATGCTGTCAATTCCAAAAACTAACCTTGGTAATTAGGGGAGGTGATTCCGGACAGATGTGGACGGAGGGACAAAAAGGCCTTTTGTTTGGCTCGTATGAGTACAGTCGCCTCTCCCATGACAACATTAAAAAACAGGCTCAAAGTCATTGGCAGTCTGTCTGATAGGTTCACTGCTCAGTGCGCTGGATGAAGTCACATTTCTTCATTGCATGATGTCATTCCTGGGTGGGACGTCACGTCAAGCAGCATTAGAGCGAGACATCCTGTTGACTACAGAGCAATTAGCAGCATGTCATATATTTTAGAAAATTACATTTATTTACACATAGCAACTCAATATTTTGCCAACAGTGGAAAATGTAAATGCAAGCAGGTGTGTGTGTTTTAATAAGCAAAGAGTCACAGGTGTGATTCTTTCAACAGCAATAAACCTGAGTGCAGACAGGACACTGAACTACTGAAACTGCTTTAATGAAGGCAAATAACAGATTTTGTGCCTATCTACTTTTACGAGTATTACATTACTTAATATCTTGGATACTGGAAACTGAGATCCTGGTATTTCCCTGAAATTCTTGCCAAAATCTACTCCCTTTTCCCAGGAAAAATATCTGTGGAAATGTTTTTTAGCATATAAGCCTTTGTACAACACCTTCTCTAAATCTCTAATGATACCACACAACTGCTGTAGCTAAAGAGTCACCTCAAAATACCATTTTTACAGTAAAATAATCAAATCAACCTTTCCCCTGCAGTGGTTTCTTACATCTTATTAAGTGTTTCAATTTTATAAATCATCATTTTATAAATAATTGTCTTAATAATTGTTTAAAAACTTCATTACAGCCAAAAATCTAGATAAGATAAGATCAAATTATGCCTAGAATTGAAGTTTCACTCAACTTTGCATTAATGCGTGCATATATATTGCGCATACAAATAATACACTGGTAGATAGACGGCCTACACTAACCACTTTGTACCATGTACTCCAAGCTGTGGTCATTGGTCAGCCTAACAGGCCCGTCTCAGCCTCTCCTCTGTAAGAACCTTCTGACCACTGACTGTAACTCTGTTTTCCCTCTTAACAGATCACACACCACAAACACCACAAACCTCTGCTTGTGCACACTAACACATCAGGTAATTCATATATCCAACATCAATCATGCTTCGCCTATGATGAGTGAAATAAGGAAATGACATTTTTAACATTTTTATGTCTATAATCAAACAAAGAGCCCCCTGACGCTTATTCACACACATTATTCATAAAATCTGCCCAAACTGCAAATTTGCCATATAAAAGAGAACTTCACACTAATTATTCAAGCAAAGCACTTTTTTTCTTTTACAACAGCTGGTACTTTGTCAAATTAATCAACCTTATTGCTGACATGCAACATTACAGACATCAACATCATTTATTTATTTTATTTTCCCCACATCAGCCCACCTGGGCAGAGAGTGAGTGAGAGTGGAGTACAGGTAGTTGCCATAAACACTCAGGCTTTATCGTCTTGGGGCAAACACAGCCAGGAGTCATTTTGTTGCACACTCTAGTTTAATGAGAGATGACCTCAAGCCATTTATAGGCTGTAAAGGACACCTTGTAGCAGCTGAAGTGCATCAGAGCCAGAGGTTTCAAGGCTGAAGTTGAAATGTATGATCAGTGAGGACAAAGGACATGTCAATGGGAAGGAAGGGCATGCTTCAGGGGAACCCTCTGAAAATGTTGCTGCAGTGAAGTGAATACCAGGTGTGATTAGTTTGTCCTTCACTTGATCCAGATACTCACTTTTAATTCTGCTGTGTGGTTTGGCAAGCATAAGCTTTTCTCACACCTAAATGAACTGAGGAAAAAAACCCTTAATGAGTTGAAAAACTGTGGGCCAAGAGTGGAGTAAAGCTGGCATTGTTTTCTCCTCTCATCAATTCATTGTTGGTTACGGTCTCTGAGCACGGGATTTGCTGACGATAATGAAAACATTTAAACGCTTTCAACTGCAAAGCTCAGGCAAAGATGAACCATGTATCTGTGGCTGCAATGAACTATTATTCTCTTTGTTGATTAATCTGTCAATTTTTTTTTCTTAACTAATTATTTGGTCTAGATGTCATAAAATGGAGTCCGAGGTGATGTCTTCAAATGTCTTATTTTGTCCATTCCACAGTCTAAAACCAAAACATAATCAATTTATAATGATATACGTACTAGTACTAGTACAAGTGATAAAACTAACACTCACAAAAGCAAAAAAATTATCACTTGACTCTGCCATTCTCCTTACTTTATAGAGCATTTCAGCATCTTTCGGCTCATTGTTTTTGTTTTCCAGCCAACAGTTTTACTGTTTTGGTTCTGTTTTAATAAGTTACATAATGTAGTTAGCAAATAGCTACTGAACAAATTTGAACATTTAGCAACCAGATATTTCCTTCCAGAGCTGATGGAGAGTTAATATTGGACTGACATTCACTAGATGGACAGAAACATAGACTTTACATGATTGTTAATGTTCCTACATTTCTGTCAGATATGAACATAAGCAACTGTTTGCAAAGTTCACCATGCTAACTTAAGATTTAATTTAGGAACTGAAAATACAGAAGTAATAAAAAATTGTGGTAGTATCTATAAAATTATTATATTTACGTTTATTTATTTTATTTATACAATTATAAAACATTGTGTTCAGGTTTTAGAAGAAAATAAGTTAGTCTAGTTGAATGAATTTGTGTTTATTGTTATGTCTTTGCACTCCTGGGAAACACTGAGCATATGAGATAGTCATGGGACACAACATGAACTCAGACATGCTAGAAAACAGGAACTGGGGAGGGGGTCCACATTCAATCTCCACATGTATTTTCGGTGGGGGTTTGACTATGACAGGGGCCCTTCACCCAAGGTAGAGTTCTGTTGTGCTACACCCGGGGATCCAGGCCTTGTTATTGAGCAATATGCTCTGCTTTGTGCGATGAGGGTCCACCCCCTCTTGCACTGCTTGTGTTTTATCTCCCCTTTTACAAAAGAAGAGGCCCTGCAAACAGCCACCTTCGCACCTCTCTTAGCAGCTCTACTGAATGAGCCCAAGCACCTCTCCATTCATATGTGGAAATATACCACAAAAAAAAAAAAAAATCAGGGTGAGTGTTCAGTCCTTTTTTCTCACTGTGAAGAGGAAAAACAAAAACGCATCCTACGAGTATTGAGATCCTCATATGAAAGAGGAAAAAGCACAGGCTTCTGTTCAGTTATTGGCCTTGAAATGTTTATAGGTTTTTCCGAAAGGGCGATTGAGGAGTGAAACGTTCAACAATACACCCAAAAAAACTCCAGCAGCTTGGAACCTTTATGAAAGTGCCAAATATGAATCACTGCACTGCGGATGCCAGACGGGCCTTTCCTGTGTTGCTAAGAGAGCCCCTTGGACTGGAACAGCCCGGGCGGCCAGAGGGGGGTTAAGTGTTTCGGATGGCTGTACAGTGTTGCACGGTAGATATGACTTGATGCTCCTATTCCTGCCCCGCAGCATGGGTGGTCTGTGCTTGATTTTATACTGCCACCTATTAGCACCATGAGCCAGTGATTTATGCAGCTGTCAACTTCAACTTCATCAGCTCCGTCAGCCACTGGTGAATTGTGGGTATGCTGGCAAAGCCTTTCCTCTCTGCACCTCCTACTTTGGGGCTAAAGTAAACCACCCCTGAGAGCAGAAAGAAGGGGAAAAAATGCTGTTAAAGAGAAAAATACAATTTAGATAAATAACAACCATGCATACCACTGAGGCCTCCTCTGTGGAGAACTTCCAGCCTAAACATCTGGCTGGCTGCATATAAGGAAGAGACTGTGTTTGAGTTAAAGCAAGGTGAGAAAGGAGGAATTCATGGTTGGAACAGCCAACTAACAGTTGAACTGCCTGGGGATCAGTCAGAGGCTGCACAGAATTATTAAGGGCAAGCGTTACCCTGAAAAATTCTGTATGCATGGTAGTACTCTTTCTAAAAATACAGTATACATACAGTAAGTACAGTAAGTATCTTGCTTAATGCTAGGATATTGTGCTTGAGGACAGAATGTGTTAAAGGGAAAGATCTGTTGAAAATTAGTCATTTGAATGGCCTCTGTGTTATTTTGCATCAGGTTATACAGCATAAAGAAATGGAAACTGTGGGTAACAGCTCTTATTCGCTGGGTAATGAAGAAAAAGGTGTTATTCCCTGTGGGCAGTGCAGAGTAATGGACTTTTGCGTGGCTCTAATGAGGCTGCTGGATTCATGCTGGACCTGTGCTGCAGGCCAATTTCAACAAACACTGGCATGAAAGGAAGGTGGGTGATTTACAGTATGTAATTCTTTACCATAAGGAGCATATTAGCAACAAAAAACAACACTACGGCTGCTACTGTGATGCTGAGGGCACCGTATTTAAGATTAAAATGCTGATTTGTGGAAAAGACATTGGGCTTTTAAAGTGTCAGGGGCTAATTGCTTTTACTGCAGTTGAAACCCAAGAATGTTAAACTTTATTAAACACCTGTTAAAATAATACGTGTCACTTTGAGTTTGTGGGAAATGTCCTGTTGGATAGATCTGAAAGAAAATCATAAGTAGTCTAGATCAGTGATTCCTAAACTTATACCCAAGGGCAGTTGCTAGGGGGTTTGTGGAAAGATTGAGGAGTAGCTGGAAGAAATCTTGAAGTGATTTAAAAAATATATATATCATATAGTGTTCAGGAGGAAAATAAAATCTGAACAGGATAATAAATTAGCATGATCTTAAGTAAATATACCAGCTGCTAGGCTGACTGCACAGCACCTTATCCTGTGTGAGTTATAACATCTTAAAATCACGTCATGTTAAGATTGCATGAGAACTTCATAATTAGCTAAAAAATAATGGATAACATGAAATAATTAGCCAAAAGTAATAGACAAACGATTACATTATTATTTTCTACCAGAGAGCACAAAACAAACACTGGCTGTAGAGAGGCCCTTAAGATGTTTTCGCAGTTTTCTGAGCCACTGTAGTTTCTCTTGAAGGATCTGGTTTCCAATCAAAGTAGAAGGCCCAGCAAAAATGCAGACTCGACCATACTGAGCTAAACACTGACAATTCAGCTATATGAAAAAAAGATTGTATCAACATCCACTTCAAAATCTGTTGACATTTGTAGCATGACAAGTGGTGTCGATGAAGGGGTTGAGCCCATCTTACAGGGATGTGGGGATACATCAGGCATTAAAGGTTGGGAGCCATTGGTCTGAGATGATTTATTATTCATAAAGCATGTCACCAGTTCAGACCAGATAGACTGTCTAAAAGAGGAATCTGTCAACTGAACATCTGACGTAAATCTTGTATATTCTCTATCAGCTATACTACTGTACTGCTGCTCAGTTTGCCTTGACATGTAGCTGTCTTGTGTGCAGATACTCCAGACCTACATCACATATATTCACAGTGACTTGTTGGTGTTGGCTACATGCAGGGTGTGACTAGTGGCGAAGGTCTCTCCTTGGTGTAAAGTGGTTTACTTAATTTATGCTGGTTCAGAAGCAAAGGTCATACTTTTTGAGATGAGAAAAAAAAGCCTGTTAAGGTCACACGCTAGCTTTCCAGATGCCAGAAAGTGTGATCAAACAGTTCCCAATTAGAACCATATAATTTGGTAACATTATGATATTAAAGATGGCAGCTTGGTTTTCCCAAGCAAAACTAACTTCACAAGCGGCTGACCATAATTTGGGGTTCTGTTGCATTTATGCAGAGGGGTAATGGTGCAGGAGGAGGTTGCATGCATATGTGTGTATGTGTATGTGTGTGTGTGTGTGTGGTAGGGGTAGTAGGAGTTGCTGCAGAGACAGAGAAATATTCTGGAGAAGAAAAACATTGGTAAGCATTCAAATATGCATTTCTTTGGTCCAGAAGCAACATGACTCGAGGATGAAAGGGTGGAGAGTAGGTAGGAACATGAGTGTGTCACAGGGGAGGTTTTTTGGCTTTTGGCTGTCACTGCCGGAAAAAAGTAAGGGGAAAAAAACTTTTACATTCATCATACAGACTGAATATACAACAGTGACGGATGTCAGTTGTCATGGTTATAAAGGAAAATAAACACAAAAACAAGGACAACAAAAAGGATGAAAAAGAGGGAAATGTGATGAGAAATCTCAGCAAACGTTATGTTTGTTAAAGGAACAGTTCAGCATGTTGGGAAATGCACTTAATTTGCCTTCTTGCAAAGCGTTAGAATATTGTTAACACTCTTATTTTGCCTGTTGAATAAAGTTAGTGCCAGAAGCTGGTTAGCTTAGCAATAAAACTAGAGGCCTGATTAACTTGTTATAGCTCTAAAAAATCCATATGAAATATATATCCATATAAAAAGTGTTTCATTCATTACTTTTTAGGGCGGTTCTGTGAACTACTTTTGTGCTGGGAGCAGTTGCCAGGCAACTAATGGTTATGTTATCATGAGATAGTCCATCAAATGACCCCCATAAAATGGCAAATTGATTCATTGGTTCATTTTACCCCTCAGTTTTTGTACAGATTAAACATATACTGTGTCAGTTCTATAGCGTTTCAGAGGTGCAGGTGGGCAGATTTTGTTATTTTCAGGCAGAGCCAGGATAGCTTTTTTCACTTTTCCTGTCTTAATGCTAAGCTAAGCTAACTGGTCCCAGCTTCATGACATGACAGTGGCATCGTTCTTCTCATCTAACTCTTGGTACGAAAGCAAATAAACATATTTCCCATAATTCATTTAAGCTGGATGATTAAACTGTGTGGAGCTTTTAAAAGCATTAATAATCGGTTTGAGGAATTTAGTGTTTTTTTGAAAACTCATAAAGTACATGACCCAAAGCATTTATAAAATATTTGGTATAAAAAACAGAAAAACTCTCCAAAACTATGAGCTAGCCTGAATTTTCCCTCATAAAAAAGTACTCACTTCATACCAAGACTTTTCCCAGCATCATCTTAAGTAAAGCGCTGCAGCAGTGGGACACTTTTTAACATGTGAATTGATACCTCAAGATGCATGTGTGGTAAGAGAAAGAAAAGTTTGCTCAGTTCACTGAAGCGTTGTGACCCTTCATGACCAGGTTGTCAGTGAAGCATACAGGAAGGATCCAACGGGGCAAGAGGGAGCGAGGATTCACAGGGAAGCTGAGAGTCAACAGCCGGGCTGAATCCCCAGAGATTTCTGGCTGTCTCGCTCTGTCTGTTGACACTCTCCTACTCCATTGACTTTTTCATTAACCCCTTATCAAAATGTTTTTCTCTCCCCCACATTGACATTAGCCCCACTCCCTCTACCCCACCAAGATCCTGGTTCAGCTGTTCCACCTTGTGGTCAGATCTGATATGAGGGTGTCCTTGAACCAACACAGAGATATACTGTATTAGTTTTTTTTTTTTTCATCTGGTGGTTGAATTTTTGATGTATCACCTCAGAGAAGTAAACATTGGACATTTAGGACTGTTATGTTTATGATTAAGTAAGGATTATGAGGGCCAGTTCAGTGTTTGCAGTGTTTACTTTTTTAAAGTGCATTTGCAATAAAAAAAATTAAAGAAAACGCAACAACTTAACCATACAAGATTTTTTACAAAGCCAAAACTGACATTCAACTAAATAATTAAAGAAGTTTTAAAAACTCTGTTTAACTATATCACAGACCTGTGTCTCCATGAGCATGAATTATAGACAAAAAACAAAACTTGTGAATGTACTTTGTTCTATTTGGTGCTGAAAAGCTCAAATTGGCCAAAATAACTGATGGTTTCTCACATATTTTAATTACTTGTAACATGTAGAGCAGCCAAAAGCAATGTTTTCATTGGCCTGCATTCAGAGTTGTGCGCTTGCTTCTGCAACTGTGACATCTTTCACTTTAACCTTATAGTGCTTATGTTCCTACTTAAATTAATGGGGGCAGTTTGCATGATTCATTTCCAAATAAAACAGGGAGCAGTTACAATATCTCCTACAGCCAGTATCAGGGCAGGAATTTCCAAACTTACTCAACCATAGTGAGCAAAGAGAGACTTAAAACATTTAAAGAAACAACAAAAGCATTTTAGTTTTTTCTACCAAGTTTGTGGTGTTTTTTGTTTTTGTCTCTACAAAATAAAGTCTCTTGACATCTATATGTGCTGGGCCATTTTCCCCAGTTGTTAAACTGCTAAAGTACACTGCTCCCACCATTGGTCTGTTCCAGCTGTGCTGCTCAAGTACACAGACAGAGCACCCACTAGTGGTTTGTTGAATTATCTGAGGTTGTGTGTGGAAGTTGGGTGCAAGTATCATATCATAAACTGCGACTGTATCACAACTTGAAGTGAAGAAGCAGAAATAATGAGCAGAGAAGTGCAGTGAAAAACACTAATAGTAATATGCACTTATTTCTGTGATCTCTTCTGCATGTTCAATGTAATTGGAACCATTCTCTTAAATAATAATAATAGACAGTCACAATTCAACTGTAAATATATGTATAAAACAGACAGAGCGTTAGATTGAAAAGTGTAATGGTGCAGACAGCAAAAGTATATGCTCTGAGTTCAGTAAGCATGTAATAATGAGAAGCATCAGGGGTTTACCCTCTGGCACATCACTGATTTCCATCTTAGGTGATAAGGATCCACTTTTACTGTAGCGAAACACCCTTCTGACATTTATCTCTCAAACTCCAATCCTGAACTCCACCTCTCTCTTGTGAAAAATAAAATGTTTCCAGTCTAAAGCTAATAATTTAAACTTTGGCCTGACTATGAAAAACATAATATTTGATAAATGATGTAGACTTTTAGTGGAACCCATGACCAGAGATCAACACTTTCTTGTTTCTCTTCTGTTCTTGTTGTTCGTTATCGTCTCAATTTTTTGTCAGCTGCACAGATTAATTCTGTAGTCGTAATTATTTTATGCTCATTAACTCATGGTTATTTTCTCCACAGCTGACTGATTGAGAATACACGATTCTGAAGAAAGAAAAAAATGCATCTGAAATGTCACCACTGAAAAGAAAAGGTGAATCTTATAAAAGCACAGCACACAGATCAAGAAAAGATTGTTTAATTATCAAAATTGTAACTCGTGTACAACTCCCTGCAGAAAAAACAAAAAAAACCCTGACTGATACAAACTGTTAAGACAGTGTTACAAATATTTCCCCTCCTCTCTTTTAATCAACACGGAAAAAGCTTTTGAGAGATGTTCAATGGTACAGACGTGTTCTTTCAAGCTGTTCTTTCATAGACATGATCACATCTAGCTGGTCTCACTAGCTGCAGTTCTGTATGAGCAGAAGGACAACTACAATTCATTCTATGAATACAGCAACGATGAGATCTGGTAACTGAAAGCATAGTGATACAGTAAAGAGGCAACGGAAGATAATAAGACAACTGTCATATCTGAAAAATGTGTTTTCAAACGGACAAAAAGCAGAGATTAGGCACCAGTAGTTTTATTCCTCATCCAAAAACTGATTCCAACCACATGGCCCTTTAAAGATATCAAACTCGAGGTATAACGAGCTGATAGCAGCGAGTTTGACAGAGTTCAGAAGTCTTCTTCTGCGTTTCGGCTCCTGGTGGTCTTCAGCTGTTTCAGACGCTCGATGCACTCCTCCACAGTGCGCTCGCCATGGACTTTGTTATCACGGGTGCGTACATTCACAGTGTTACTTGTCTTCTCCTTCTCTCCCACCACTTTTCCGAGCAGAGAAACAAACAAAGGAGACGAAAGAAATCAATATCTAGATGGACAGCGAGAAAGAGATGCTGAAGATAAAGAGTGGAAACGACAGACAGGAGAGTGAAAGAGTGTGCTGACACTAACCCAGGATGAAGTTGTACTGCGCCAACTGTGCATTTCTGATCTTTTTGTTCAGGGTGCAGCCGGGGTCAAGATCCACGTCAGTCATGAAGCCGTTGTTGTGGAATTCCTGCTTGACCTGTCACATTAACCAGAAAAACACACAGTTGACTCATGTCAGCATATTTTAAAAATGTATTGATCTGAACTAACATTTTTTACAAGTTGTCAATTTGGCTGTAATAGTGTATATATATATATATATATATATATATATATATATATGTTATATATATTCCTGCAATCATTATTATCAGTTTATTGCACTGCTTTGTTAAATACTTGATTCTGATCATAGACTCTGGAGGAGCACAGCGGTGACAATAACCTTTGAAATCAATGAAATTAATTTAAATGAATACTTTTTTGTCAAATTACTGATTTCTCTGGCAAGTAGCCGTGTAATAAGCGGGATAATTCACAGCCGTTTCAGTTTATGTCATAATAATGACTGGCTCGCTGTACATTAAATGCATTCTTCAGTTTTATTTTGTAGCTCTGCCCATTGGTTCCTTCAGTTCTAATAACATTGTACTCACTAAAAATAGGTCCAAAGAGGCAACAAACCAATGAACAGAAAGACTGCAAACAAGTCAACAGGTTGGTCACGTGTTGGGACGAGAAAATGAAGGCAAATGAGAAAATGAATACCCAAGCTGTTCATCAGTTTGATGAATGACTTCCTAATTCAAGCTTTATTATGACGTCAAGTTGTTGCAGTAGTTGTTGTGGCACAGTTTCAGTTTAATAATGTAGCAGCTGATGTGGCTAGACTCGGAGCATGACCATAACCTGTATGACTGTCTGACCTCTCATGTTTGTTGACCTATTTTTAATAATGTCGTCACATTCTGAGATCTCAGCATTACTTTGGTTGAGTTATCGAAACTTACAGAACTGATGGCTTGAGAATCTATGCAAATAAAAGAGTTTTTAAATTAACAATCATAATAATTAAATTAATAATACTGAACTCAGTGTTGCCGAGTGCTTCATAGCTTCAGCATGCTGTCTGTGTTGTCTTTAAAGTGAGACTATGGACTAAAGGTCAGTGGTTACCTTCTGAGCGTACTCCTCACAGGTTGGTCCCACAGGTACAACCATCACTTGATTTGGAGAGAGCCACAGCGGCCTGAAACAAAAACAGGACACATTTGCATTCAAGTGTTGAGGAGAAATGCAGGCCAAGTACATTCTGCAAGGTACCTGTGCAAATATTTACACTGAACTGAACTGAGGTGATTTCTTTTATATTTCTGTTCAGTCAATCTTAAAAAAAAATCATTAACAATGCTCGGGAAGAAATAAATCAATAAATAAAACAAAAACATCTATGTCTGGAGTCAACCCCCACTTCACAAATTAACCTTTTAAAATTGACTGTTTACAAACCATTTGCCTCCGTAGTTTTCTGTCAGAATAGCGATCATCCTCTCTACTGATCCCAGGATAGCTCTGTGGATGATCACTGGTCTCTTCTTGTCGTCACCATCATGGCTACAAAATTATTTTAAGGGGGAAAAGAAACAGGAAGTCACACAGAGAAATCTAAGAGGAAAACAGTGATCATCAGAAGATATGAGTGTATTCTTATCATTTGGTTTAAGACAAAGAGGCTGGTTAAAAGTCAACAACAGATTTACAGCAAAGTAAAACAATCTAAGGCTACACAAATCTTAGTACATCTCCATAAATGGACATCATATATTCATTTAAACCAAACCTATTTTCTGCTTTCACATCAGCACTTTATTTTAAACCCTGTGATGCCACATTGATTGATTGATTGGATAAGAGTTACCTGACAAAGGTGAGATTGAAACGGATCGGGAGCTGGAAATCGAGCTGGATTGTGGCACACTGATGGTACCGGCCAATGGCATCCTTGATCTGAATGTCGATCTGCAAAGACGGGACACAAACGATCAGCAGTGACCTTCCTGCTGATTCACACTTGTAACATTACTGCAGCATATGACTCACCTTTGGTCCATAAAACGCTCCATCACCGGGGTTGAGAACCCATTTCTCCCCAAACTCATTCAAGCTGTTCTCCAGTTGCTGTAAAAACAAACACTTAGTGCTTTGTTACAGTTTCAATGGCTGACCAACACGCAAGTAAACGGTGGTGTTAAGCAAAGCTGTATATTTAGAACTGACATTTTCTTCATCTGGAACTAATCACTGAACTGAGAAATGTTAACGTCTCAATAATATTTTATGGTTGCTTGTGGGAGTTAATGAGGTGAGAGAAACATGCAGCAAGTTCTGTTCCAGTCACTACGGCAAGCTTACGAGTCAGTTTTTGTGTATACAATTTTCCACCTTTGAGCATGCAAACATTAATCATAAAAAGTCAGTGCTGAGTTTAGGAAAAGTTTTTTCCCCAGAGAAGTGTGTCCTGACAGGTGAACCAAACAACTGTACAACAAGCTATTTTAATTTTTTTCCCCCCAGTCAACTCCACAGATTATACTGGTCGTACTAATATTATTATATTATTACTTTCAGAACTGAGAGTTATACCAGTATTAACAAATGCAGTCAGTAAGAAGCAGCACAATCTCTGTCCACCAGCAGACCACAAAATGTTTAATATTTAAAAAGTTACTGAGGCCATCATTAGTAATACTCTACTGGGCAAAAGTTCAAATGAAGCATTGAGGACAGAATGATGACACCTCAAACTGTAAATCAGTGATGAAAAATTATAAAGCGATTTTTAAATACCGTAAAATATGAATATAGATCCACTGCATGTGATTTATTGGAGCTTAATGACCAAGAAAAATTTGTGCGTGTGTGTTTGGTTGACAAAACATTTTGACACAAAGTGGCCTGCAGTAGATGAAGATGCAACCATTACAAAAACCCTGAATCACCCAAAATGAAATGGCACAATCGATACGATAAAAATATAACAATCAATGAAGTGGGAGGTAACACATGGTTCGAGGCAGCGATGCAAAAAAAAAAAAAAAAAAAAAGACTGGAGGTTCCATCAGTGTAAAAAACACTCAGCAATGAAATACAAAACAAACATCTTTGTGGCACAAATTGAGTGTTGCAATGTGTACTGCCGGTGTAATATTTCACTTTCAAGTAAAACATATCAACAATCTGATAAAGAGGAAAACAAATGTGCAGACTAATACAACCCTGCTGTAAAATTCAATGCATGCTGTGTCTCTGTCAACCTTTTCATCCATTCAGAGCCTGCCAGCCTAATAAACAAAATGCATGTGCTTGACGTATTTGTGCTACCGATATACTTGAGGCTGGACTGTCATTCAGTGTTGATTTTACAGATTCAGCTGTTAAACTTTAAGTTGTTCCAAAAGAGACCTTCAATGTGTTTTATTTAATGCTGAAAGCACTACGCAATAAAGTCTGATTATCACTCAGTATAAGTCACTCACTCTTTGTTTAAGCTAGATTTAAACATTACTTGCTCTCTCTCCCAGAGCAACTGAGAGCTGAACCTAAGATGTAAAATATAGACCTGGTCCACAGAGAGTGAATTTGATTTGACAGCAAAGGCAGACAGCGATTGCACTGATGTAGAATCTTTGGAGACGACCAAGCATTTTCTGCTTCACAACTGATAGCAGTACTGCCGAATAAAACTCATTCATTAAAATATAAATGTTCTCTGGGTCTACAAATCACACTCTTCCATTTGCTGTCTGTGAAGTGATTCCAGTACTTCCATCTAGATAATATCACAGATCAGCGTCTTAATTCTCCAGTGAGACTTTGTGAGTGTCATCCACATTTTTAACCATATGAGAGAAACAAGAGGAAGTCTGATTACCTTTTCTGCTTGGTCCCAGACCTCTGGGTCTCCCAGGAATTTCTCTGGTCTTGTGGACAGGTTGAGTTTGAAAGTGAAGCCAAACACGTCATACACAGTTCGCAGGAAGTCCAGGCAGCCCTTGATCTCCCCCTCAATCTGGGGTAAAAACAAGATGTAACAGAATTTGCATTATCCATCTTGACTTGGCTGTAAGTTTAATTTCTGGTGTAATGACGGATTTCATCTTTGTTTGTTCTGGTATTAACAACGAGAAAAATGAGGATAAACATCTATAATATAATGATTCATTATTTCCTGTAGCTATAGTTTATTAATAAGTAAATGTAGTGCTACTGGGGGTCCAGAAACTGACTATAAACTTCATGGCAAGTATAAGATATCTTCTTCGATCTGCTTTAAGTTTGTTTGAATTTATTAAGTCACAAAAGACAGAAACAGTAAAAGCAACAATTTCCAGCAGCTGCAGCCAATCTGAGGAATTAAAAGTGAAATAATTTGTGTACAAAGTGCAATCAAATAATTAACCATCCAATCCACTGCCGTTACTGATAAGGAGAAAACAAAATCAGTGGGATACTGGCTGCAAGTTGCTGTGTTACTACATTTGAACAAACTAATTAAGAAATCTCTTTGGTCTTCCAAAACCCTGTTTGTGTGCATCGATATTGGCAGCAACTCCTCTTTGGTGAAAGGACTTAATATGCAAGTTGTTATACTAAGCTGCAGCAGCCTGTGGAGTCCTCACTTTACCTGGGAATGTGACTGGCTGTTCACTGGAAACATTACCTGAATTTGTTCAATAAACGGTGCCAGCAAGACACTGATGCACAGAGAGCTTTCAAAACTGGACTTCTTTCAAACGTGTATCAAAGCAAGTGGAAATATTTATCAAAAGGTATTAACAGTGGTGTGAATTAAACCCTGCCTTAAAGAGTTTTTCACTGCACTCATTTAGCATTACACACCACGATAACATTGTCGGACTGATGATGGACAGTTTTTATTTTCTTCAGTATCAAACACAATGCAGCAGAACGATGGATGTCATCTTTTTTATTCAATGCATACTTCTTCCTTGTCAAAAACTTGGCACCTGAATTACCTACTGCCAACAGTTCTGTTGGAAATTCAAGTGTGTTATGCTAGTAGCAGCTAGTCTCAAGCAGAGATGAGGAGGAGGCTACACCGGTCTGATAATCTCACTTCTTTGTAACTGCACACCACCAGATTTTTTGCCTTCAGCCTCAACCAACTTTGAATTTGTAAACAGACACTTGTAAAATTGGTGGAGTGGCCCTTGCAGTCTAATTTACTTTACCCATCAGCACATTTCAATAACAGAAATAAACGTGGGTGTGAATTTGGCTGAGTAAAGTCAAGGCGTCAGTGCAGGCCTTACCTGGTCCATGGAGCAGAAGATATGAGCATCATCCTGCTGGAAGCGGCGGACACGAGTGAGGCCCGTCAGGGCTCCTGACAGCTCGTTCCTGTGTAGAACGCCAAAGTCTGCCATGCGAAGGGGCAGCTCTCTCCAGGAGCGTGGTCGGTGATCAAACATCAAGCTGGAGCCAAACAGATAGAGTGTGAAAAAACACAAATTACAGCTGCCAAATTCAACCTCGAGTTATCACAATAACTGAAAATTGCTGTACTGCATGAATACTCCTATAAAAGACAATCAATATGTGATTTAAAGTAACATCCAACACTTTAACAAATCTCCATTTCAGGATGATCTCCAGAGGCGCTGCCCATGTGGATAGCACAAAGATTGGAACAGTAAAAAGGAGATAAAAGATCTGAATATAAAGAGCTGCAGCCTGGCTCTTTACACTGCAATGCAGCATTCAGCATTAAATTGAACTGGGTCATTCAACAACTGATGGCAAGAGCATCAGTCCATTACAAGTTGAGCTGAACTGGATGACAAACTATTGTAGCAGTGAAATATGAAGCTATTTCACAAAGACTGAGTTAACTACTGATAACAAAAGCCCTGTGCAAACTCTTATGAAGCTATTCTAGTGTGGTAAAACATTACTTAACGGCTGTATTTGTCACATTATAGTGGTAAAATCTTTCTCTTTTTTTTTGTTAGATATTAGGATAAATATTGTACCAAAATATTGTTTTATGACAACAGAGTGAGCTCATTTAACGCTGGAGAACAAACAACTCTGCCTCCAATAAACACAGCCAGAAACCAAGTAAAAATATCTATTTCACACCCCACCATGACTTGATACATAGTGTGTAACAGAAGTGGGTGTGTTTTTCTTTACACTTTATGTTCTTCTTTTCTAGTTCCCTGCTGAAATTAAAAACATACTTTCAAACAACTCTGAATGTGAAGAAAAGGAGGCCTCACCAGTGTCCCGGACAGTTCATTGGTTTGAGGGCGAAGGTCTCCTTCTCCACCTCGAAGGAGAACATGTTCTCGCTGTAGTGCTGCCAGTGTCCAGAGGTCTGCCACAGCTTACTGTTGTAGATGTTGGGTGACACCACCTCCTGGAAACCCCTCTTCCTGTACTCGCTCTGCCAAAAAAAAAAAAAAACATAACAGTCTTATTATAATCTTTTTAATGAGAAAACCTTGTTATGAGCTGCTGGCACCTCAAGCAGCTCAGCTTCATAACACTCTGTACACATCACAACTACAAAGAACTGGTTAAAACAATTTCTGTCAACACCTGGGGACTCGCTGATAAATAGTGCATATCCTGTAAAACATACATAACTCTGCAAGCAAAGGCTGGGGTTTTGAAAAAGCAAACTACCTCTGAGAATGTTTATGCGGCAGCATAATCACATCCTAGTTTGTTTGCATATTATAAAAGGGGACAAACTGGGGTAAACTCAAAGCAAAAGGTAGTCATTTTTAAAGTTAAATTCACCTTGGGTTGGCCTGTTTTGTCCGATATCAGTGTTAGAATACAAACAGAAAGCGGACAGCAATAATAACATTAAAAAAAGAATTTCAGAAATCTATGTTGCCACATTAACCCTTTTAAAATGGACCTCGTGTAGGTGGCCCCAAACTGGTCACAGAGGTCGTTGTTTGCATAGTTTATTTTTGATCGCAATGCGTGTGCGTATTTTACTATGGACTGTTAACTGTTCCAAGGTCAATGGTGAATCGATAAAGTTACTGGCTGTCTGTGACCTAACTTTAAATTTGAAAGCTGAAGGTTTTATGATATATAATAGTTTTATGTTGTTTATTTTGTTTTTAGCCTGCTGAACTTGGCTTTAGGATGTTGTGCGGCTAAATGGCTAATCCTCCAGGTTAGGGGCGATGTTGGATTAATGTTGTATAACTGAGGCAGAGTCAAGCACTGCAGCTTTTTTTTTACTGCCTTAGCTTTGTTGTTGGACAGAGGCAGTGTTACTGTTGTATGTAAATTTACTTGACAGACATGCCGTCAAGGTAACTTTGATCAGCAGCAAGCAGCTATAAATTCCTGTTTATTTAGAAGTAATGTGTAGACTCTTGCCTTTGGGTCATTACAGCCCCATTAAACTGTTCGAAAATAAAACCATAACAGCTTCTTTCATTATTTTTCAAGGCTTTATCTTACGTGTCATCACATAGTATGTCATTACGTTATGTAGGGTGCAAAATATGTTTTTAGTGTGTTCAGAAATATTTTGTTCATGTTTTAACATTCAGATCTGTTTTTGGATCAATATGTTTTCAATGTGTTTATTTATCAAAATTTGATTAAAAAAAATAAAATAAAATAAAAACATGCCACATTTTTGCACAATCATTATGGTTTACTGACTTACATAACTTTTTTGCTTCTCTTAAATGTTGTCAATCATGTCTGAACTCATTCCAAATAATTGGCCACCAATGATAAGCTATTTTGAGATTCATAAATAGGTTTGTGTTCAAAGAAAGACTTCACACTGAGAAGAGTTTTCTATTACCTGGCCTAAAATGAGAAATGTCATATTGAGTAAGCATAAATTAGCGTATATATTAGATGTGTTGAACATCTATTTACAGCATTATTGCATTGTATGTGCATGCCCATGTTCTTTTTTTGTATTAATTTGTTGTTATGTAACATTTTTATTTTAGTTTGCAGAAATATATCATGGATATATGAAGCCATTATTACTGCACAGGCAAACTAAAGGTCTAAATCTACTCTTCCCTTCTCCCCAGGTCTCCCTGCAAATTTAAACTTTCCGACTGGCATTCTTTGTCTCTTCTTATGTCTTTAACTTTAGAGGGAGATCACAGCAATTATCTGCTTTGACTTACTCGGATGAACTCAGTCAGGGAGTTGTAGATGAAGGCTCCCTTAGGCATGAAGAAGCAGCTCCCTGGACTTAGATCATGGAAGAAGAACAGGTCTTGCTCCTGAATAAAAGAAAAAGGTTTGTTAGTGTGATTGGTAATTTTGAAAAAAAAAAAAAGGGCCACCACTCAGGAAAAACTGGTTGCAGTTTGAAATAATGCAACAGCTCATCATATAACTAGGGTTTGTCAATGCCAACAATTCTCAGCCTCCTGCTCAGCTCAGTCATCCACACCTGTTTTTATACTGAATGAATGTCAACAATACACACCCTGAACCATCAAATGTCCTGTCAACAACAAAGTCACTGATTATTTATGGCAATAAAAACATCTTAACAAGAGAGTTCTAAATATTGTGAATACACTAAATTGGATGCTGCCTCCTGTCAGGGGTTAATTATGCAATGACTCAAAATACAAATACAAACTAGGTCATGGGTAAGGCTGCACGATATACATCGGGGGACAATATTATTAGTTGATAATGGGAAATGTATATGATTTATTCTGATAATGAAATTATACTTTTAATAAATTAAAAACTATATTTGTGGGGGGGGGTTCCACTTATCTTAACTAGAAAGGGAAAAAAAAAAGGGATTTGACGAGTCTGAACGTTTTGTTAGCAGTCAGAGATATGGAATAATAAATCATCCATCTTTACCCACAACAACTTCGACTATAAATACATATAAACTATATGTTATGAACTTCTTTTTAAAATACAAAAAGGCGAAACTACTAGATTATTGTATTGGCTGAAAAAAAAGTCCATATAGGGCATCCCTAGTCCCTTGGAACATTTTATTAAACCATGCCATTGTCGTCATTTCTTTCTTGATTGATTTATTCTGTAAATGAACAACTTGATATTTATTCAACAAGCAAAGGAGAAAAATTAACTATGCTGCTACGAATGCACTGGGCATACTATATTTCTGACACTGTTCAGAAATGGCATTGACTATCCTGTCTTTTGAATCAGACACACATCAATCAAAATCAATGCTGGTTCTTAAACTTTAGAAATACTCTATCTGTATTTAATTATATATTTGCTTTGAGTGGGATCATCACTGCAAATCACCTCCTTCCTCCAGTCCTTTGGAAGAATAAAACCTGTAGGAGACAATTCTGAAACTACCATGGATATAGCTTCTTTACATTTCAGTTCATACCCGGCCTAGTTTGCGGTGATCTCTGTTCTTGGCTTCCTCCTGAAACTTCTCCCACTCTTTGAGCATTTTGGGGTCAGGGAAGGAGATTCCATAGATCCTCTGGAGGGTTTCCATGTCCGCCTTTCCCTCCCAGTATGTAGATGAATTCTAGCACACCACAGGAGAAGTATGTTAGCTTTCATCACTCTTTTGGGTCCATCAAATCCCTTGAGAATAAAACACAAGGTAACTCTGTTCTAGAAATGGGGACAAATGTGTTTACTGCCAGACATTCGGGGCACAGACTACAGTACTGGAAATCCTTGTGGTTTAATCAACAAACAACACAGTAATAACCACTTTGCTGAACATAATGCATCGTTGAAAACAAAAAGGCTCACCTTGTGGACCTTAAGTGCCTTGATTTTCCCAGTATGCCTCACATGGGGCCCCCGACACAAGTCGATTAAGGGACCACACCTGAAACACAGAGTATTTATGAGAGTAGAGTATTTGGAAAAATGCTGAAAAGGATAACCAGTTGTATTTAGGATAAGGCTAGAAACACCAATATTTGTCACGGTTATGAAATCCCATAAAAAGAACAAAAACTAAATATGGATTAGTCCATTTGTCATTATTAAACTTCCCATGCCTGTCTGTAACAAGCCCAATGATTTCTACAGAAGACTTAAATCTTTAAAAACAAGTCACAAATATATAATTTAATTCTTAAAAAAGCTTATATACATTTCTTAAAATAGCTGAGCACTATAAATTTAGCAAAAATGACCTACGTAGAAGTACACAGTGAATTTGTTGGATTGTTTACAACAGCATAATGGTGTAGGTAGGATTGAATCATAATATAATACAGTGGCCATTACTCATCCTCATAATGTAGACCTACAAGGAATTGGACTTTGGCAACGCTTGTTCGTTTATTTATTATTATTATATTATTTATTCCATTTGTTGACGTCACAGAAAAAGCAGAATAACAATTTAAAGATGAAAACTTCAACATGTGCAGGGACTCACCTGTAAACTGTGGTAGTGGGAGTGGTAACCTTCTCATTCAGAATGCGACACTTGAACGTGTTGTACTGTGAAGCAGAAGAGGTCATTTTAGAGATATGTTACTTATAAAATGTTGCCCATTTGTTTTGCTTTTTTTTGGGATACGTTTGTCTTTTCAGATACCTTGAACATTTCCAACAGAGTTTCCTTCTTTATCTCCAGCCTCTCAAATGGCTGCTTCTCCTTCATAATTTTCTTGCACAAGTTCTCCAGACATGGGAAGTCATTGCTTGATACGCCCCTGTCCAAAACATCAAAAGATAAACACAGCATTACATCGAGTAACAAAGCTGTCTTACATAGTCCTACATAATATGTAATTTGCCTTCAATGCTAAATTTAGTCTGCCAGGGTTTCTGGAGGGCATTGTGGATGTGACCAGACATTTAGCGATGTTGCCAGACGTTTTGTTCACCAACTTAATTCTTTGACTTCCAGAAACTAAAAACCTCTGCCAAGCATGGGCAAACAGAAAATAATTCTTGACTTTAGGGCTTGAGCAATGTCAAAATATCCTTGCAAAAAAACATTCTCAAACGTTCTCGCCATTAGCACAAAATTATTTCATTAAGGAGGTTGTAGAATTAATTAGACAGCACTCCTCACGTTCTCCTGCTGCCTCAAGCAGGGAGGAATGCATCTGTTTCAGGGAAAGGTCAAGTTAGAAAGTTGTTTATGAAGAAGAAGTGTTGAAATTTCTCAAGGTGCAGCAAATGAAGCAATGTCTATTTCTGCATTTTGAGCAGATTTGCTTTTAGGCTTCCAATCCTTAGGACAGATATAAAAAGGTGTCATTTCAAATCCACGCCCAAGAAAAATCCAGCTTGACAACATTAGCGTCATTACTATCCACCTATTTTGTGTTTGCCACTGGTCTCAGACTGTGAACCAGACTGACAGCTGCGAATCCTTGAAGTGCACACCAAATATAACTGACTAGAGCTGACTAACAAGTAATTATCCAGACAAATCTGAAGCCAAAGCCTGTGCAACTTACTCATTGTTCTCTAGGAACATGTCGTAGTAGAAGCCGCTCTCAATGGGGGGACCGTAGCAGAGGCACCCTCCATACACTCGCTCCATGGCTTCACCCAAGATATGAGCACTGGAGTGCCAGTAAACCTAAATATGCAAAAATTGTTAGGTTAGCAAAATAGCAGTACATCCCTTTTTGTTTAGTAGGCATGAGAAGTATGACTAAGATGGAAATAAAGATTGATGACCTTCATGTCTGTGCTGTTGTTCCAATCATTAACTATGTTGTAGATTTTGTTGAAGCATTAAAAGAAATGTAAACCATTTCAAGTGTGGAAAATCACCTCTTTTGAATGTTGACATACAAAAGATGCTAAAAATATGCAGATAAAACCGACTGACAAATGGTACCATAAAAAGCAAATTGACTGAGACTTCAGTACTTAAAAATGTCAACTGACAAATGGCTCTTCTTCAGGTAAAATATTCAGCACCTTGTATAGATAATGAAGCTGAAATTGGGCTTTTATTTTAAGAACAAGTCTCGTTATTCTCTTAGAGACCAGTTGCTGCCATTTTTATGAGTACATGATTGCTGGAAGTTTTTAATATTCTGATGTCTCCTCCTAATGTGTCTGTTGCCCCATTACTGGGTTTCTTGTTAATTGTAAATCTCTCATTCATCACTTTAACCTTGCATGTTCAGGTTAGCCTGCCTCAATTATTGATCAATAAGGTTGAATAAACTGCACCATAATGAATGAAATAAAAATCAGTGATATTGCTTGCATATCAAATACTTTTATAGGCTTTCTCAGGGAAAACGTTAGCAGGTGAATTTTTGGTGCAAAAGAATGAGAAAACTGCATCCAGAAGAAGGTGATTAAGATGACTTTACCTACTAAACTTTCCTCCCCTAATGTATATGTACTATATGTAACTATATAGTAAACACTGCATCAGACCAGAGAAGAGGTGGACTTACAGCTTGAGCTTCCTCATCATCAAACTTGAGTAACTGAAGGCTGCAGTCATCCTCCAAAGGTCTGTCCAGGTCCCACACACTGTTGTTCACTTTAGCAATCACTGTGTTGTCAGCGAGGCCTTGACTGAAGGTAAAACATGGAAACATTCCACATCAAATTATTGTGAGAATTTACTAAAATAACTAAAATATTCAAACATGCATGTAAATAAATACTGCAATGACTATAACTGTTGCATCAGGTAATACACACCAACTAGATGCTGTGCGCATGACAATCGTGAGTCAAACTGAACTTTCAGTTTCAATTCCTTGCCTAAATGATGAAATCAGCTGAAATCTGACATAACACTTTCAATTTAGATAAAAATTGAAGTTCCCCTTTGATGGAAAAAACACGGTTACACAAGGTTAAAAACCCTAGCTGTATACACCAATGTGCTCACTGCATCATAAAAAAAATAGAGGTGGGGCTGCATATGGAGCAATGCTAACATGTATGCTTATGGTGCTACTTTTTTAACTGCGTTTGTTGTGCAGTCTTCTCATGAGTTTGAGGTTAACAACCTTTAAACTTTGGAAATTACATTCCTATGGGAAATCTTTCCCGAGGAGTTACATTAAACAATTCCAGCAACCCCATCATCACACTGACCTGATTCCACAGGCCACCTGGTATGGTGTGGTCTTCCAGGATTCAGCATCCACCACCTTTCCATCGGGCAGGGTCACCTTGATGGCTCGGCTATCTTTCGCCGCCCTCTCTGCCATCAGGGCATCATGCTCAGCTTTCAGCTTTGTGTACAAAGCAAGACGCTCATCGATGTACTGAGGTGGTGGCGATAGCTGAAGAGTGACAAAGAAAGATCAGCAAACGGTTGGTTGATAAGGCGGTTTCTGTGTTTACTTTCTATCAGGTAACAATCTGTACAAAAGATTTATGTATCTGGTCCATCAGTCTGACTTACAGATCGAACTATGAACATGAATACATGACACAATGACAGATTGTAAAACAAGATATCATTATAATGTCTAATAATAGCATGTGCATACTTTCTGACACTTCATTTAGCAACTCACCTCAGCCCTGCCTCCAGAGTCCCCAGCAGCATTTTTAGCCTTCTTCTTTCCTCCATCTTTACCACTTTCAGCTCCTCCCTGTCCAAAAATCATAGCATGAGGTTAATTAAGTTGCATCAAGAAGAAAATGGCTTTAAGACAAGTTTAATATGAAGCAGGATCTGACACAGCTTCATAGATACACACAACTTACATACAGCTGGGAAAGATACACACGTACACAGTGTTTGCCATAACAATAGTAACATACACAGCTGCGCAACAATCTGTTGAGGCTTTGCCTACCGGTAGTTATACAGTCTACAGCACATAGTAGATACAATATGACTTAAGACCTTTCACTGAAGGTTCTGGGGTAAATTCAGCATACAAATGCCCGTCATGAAAATGTATAGGTAGTTCAAGCCACCCTGACAGCGCCCTGCAAGTTTAAACACACGCTCCGGTTATTATTAGACATTTGTGAGAGTACAAACCAGTTTTAAGAGTGAGCTTTATGTTAGAAAATCCTCTTCATCCATGTGGTGTGTGCCGATTTGAAAACAGTGATTCACGTAAGGTCACAAGTATTGGTGTAACATGCCTGTAAGCCACCGATAAGTTGATAAATAGTCAGATTTTGTAGTTACTCTCTCCATGACCATACCGAGCTAATGTCTACGTGTAAAGCCACGTTAGCCCAGCCAAACCAAACTACCAGACCGGGCTCGTTTAATTGCAATGTAGCACAATTTACCGCCTAAACGGCTTAAAATGAAAATGTAAATAATGCTTCTGTTATCTTCAGAGATCTTAAGCCAACATGATGGCATAAAATCTAGCTCGTCGTAATGCTAACCGCATTGCTCGTGGCTAACTAACAGGATGTATGTGACTACAGGCTAGGCTAGGCTAGCTGCTAGCTGGCCAGTGTTGACTTAAATATAGCCGTGCACCAGACTCGAGTATCACCTTTTTTCCAGCGTCCACTTGCAACTCGCTCATTTTCTCCACGACAGTCTGGTCAGCCATAACAAAGTGAGAGGCTACCTCACTTTTAGAGATAACTTTCGCAAGTCCGGTTTATATGCTCAGCAGAGAGTCACGGTGCCGGGTAAGGGCTGATGACATTTCACCGGAAGTTACGATTCTGATGCAACGTTGCCGTGAAAGGCGGTGCTTTGTTTGACTTTGAGGTCAACTGCTCTCCTCATCTGTCTTCAACTTTTTTTTAAAAGTCAAAGTTTATTAAAACAGTGTTATTTAGTAGCAGCATCCTAAAATACTTTTCCATAGGTTTCAATACAAAAAATAATAAACACTGTAATAAGGTCTGTAGCAACCAATAATGTAATAAAGCCAATAATGTAATAAAGCCAATAATATAATAACTTAGTAATAACTAGACTGATTAGACTTTTTCATCTAACACTGAGCAAACACATGTAGGTCACATGACCACTGTTCTCTTCCTGAATTCTAGCACATTCCACTAAGTGATCTAACTACCATACTTCACAGTAATGAAATTATGAATTTACATATCTAAGCAAATAAACAATATTCTAAATAAATGTTTTGTACAACAAATAATTGCCATCCACTATATCTATTTATGATGAGCAAACTGCACAAAAACTTCAAAATATTCTTTTATTTCCAAGAAATTAAGTCCTATTTATGTATTATTACATTATCGGATAACGCAATAACGAGCCAATAATGTGATAACTTATTATTATATATAACATTATTGGCAAAATGTTATTACGTTATTGACTCAAAAACTTTATTACATTTAAAATGGCCAAAATTATTATGTTACATTATCGGTTGCTACATGGTTGTATGAACATATATACAATTTATCCAGCAGCATCCTAAAATACTTTCCCATAGGTTTCAATACAAAAATACTCACTGTAATAAGGTCACTTATTATTATTATTTGTTTCTAAATAATGAACTCAATGAACCAAACCTACTTCCTTTGTGTAGTTTCAATTCCCTAGAAACTATTTCATCAACATCATCAAGGCAGTAGACACATTTTAAAAACGCTGTACTGAGTCCGAGCCCTTATGCTTCATAGTCTCTGGGTTCAAGCCAAGCGGCACCCTCTGATGCTGGGAAATAAAGCCAATGCAGAAGTGCTAAAAACTGTAATTCCTCGAGCAGCTGTTTGAGACAGGCTGCAGAAGTGAGTCGGTCTCTATAAGCACCTGTATTAAAATGTACAATTTTACAGCAGAAATAAAAATGTTTACAGCCTGGTTCAGAAAACAGTTTTGGTCTCTACAGCTAATTTGTTCATACACACCTGTACGGGGGTGAATTTTTTTTAACTCACCTGTTGAAATGATATCAAGTTATGCATAATTACAGGTAAAAACAGGAAAGTTACAACAAGATAGCTTGTTTGAGCACCCAAGCGTCATTTGCAATAATTCGTTAAAATAACTAAAATATTCAAAAATGCATGTAAATAAATGGGCTACTGCGATAACTATAACTGTTGCATCAGGTAATACACACCAACTAGATGTGCGCATGACAATTGTGAGTCAAAGTGAACTTTCAGTTTCAATTCCTTGCCTAAATGATGAAATCAGCTGAAATCTGACATAACACTTTCAATTTAGATACAAATTGAAGTTCCCCTTTGATGGAAACCCCTGAAAAACACAATTACAAAAGGTTAAAAACCCTAGCTGTATACACATGCATATGGAGCAATGCTAACATTTATGCTTATGGTGATAGTGATAGAGCTACTTTTTTAACTGCGTTTGTCTTCTCATGAGTTTGAGGTTAACAACCTTTAAACTTTGGAAATTACATTCCTATGGGAACTCTTTCTTATCTGTATTGTCATCAGCCCTTATTATTTTAGTTTTATTTAGCGTATTTCCTTGCTCTCTCCACACTTTCACTCTTTGCCTGCCACTGTCTCATAAAGCTAAAGCTACAGCTCCAGACAGTGATACTCACAACTATCATGCTACTCTATAGCTAACATAAACTGAGTCATTTAACGTCACCTCATACACAAATCCTGACTACAATAAGAAGTTAGTTGTGTGGCTCGGTCTGATCCGCTGTGTCTCATTTACAGAGCCAGAGCTGTGTACAAACACCAGATTTTTTTCAGCACACACAGAGCTGAATTTGACAAAAGTATATTGGATCAGAATCACATTATCTAGAATTGCTTACCCTACCTTTAACTGGTAATTTGTAT
Organism: Argyrosomus regius; assembly: GCA_946959425.1. Classification (NCBI taxonomy): domain Eukaryota; kingdom Metazoa; phylum Chordata; class Actinopteri; family Sciaenidae; genus Argyrosomus; species Argyrosomus regius. Next base: position 15,922,414 of record OX336890.1, read on the forward strand.
TTTCTGTAAACTTTAGCTCCTGAAATGAAAGTCTAAATTGTGTTTCAAGGCACGCTTCACACTGCCATGTGTTTGCTAGTTTTTATTAGAAGCAAACATTTAACACACCAACTACAGGGCTAGCATAAATTAGTGATATCACCTGCTGGCTTGAGTGTAACCTGCCTACACACAGTGCTTAGTGACACATCAGAGAAACACGGTTAGTTTGTATAGAACCAGATGAACAGAAACAGTCTTTTTTTTTTTTTTTTCATATTTTTTCAGATGTTGAAAAAAGTCAGCTCATATTTCTGAGTGAAATCACTGGAGTAGTGTGTGTGCTTGCCCAGCAGGAGCATAAGAGTGATGGTGTGGAGACAATGTTAGATCAGAGCTGAACAAGGAGTGAAATCTTCTTCCCTATTTAGTACGAAATATGATTTCCTTCAGTTTAGCTTTAGGAGATTTTTAATGCACCACAATTGCCACTGAGGCTCACAGGTACAGTGTTGACAGCAGTTATACTCTGACAGAACTATTTTTGAGCTAACTAGTTTGTCATTTTTCTCGTTATCGTAAGCCAGAATCAATTTGCCAGGATGGGAGAATACCCCATTATCTGTATCTGTATAACCAACTAAATTATCTGTATTTGTATCGGTATCTGTAAATGGAATAGGTGGGACTTAAACTTAAAGTGGATCATTGGCAGACCTGAGGTGGGCCAATTGAAGGCTGGGTGCTCAAACAAGCCACCTGCAATAGCACCTACTTGTCAATCAAAGTGGCCACGCTATTAATTACGCATAACTTTTAGCCTTAATATGATTTTAAAGGGTGAGTTAAAAAAAAAAAAAGTCTGACTCAGTACAGGTGTCATAAACGTGGACATTAGCTATAGAGAACAAAATTGTTTTTTGTACCAGGTTGTAAACATTCATCACATTTCATTTCAATATGGGAGCTTATGGAGATTGACATGTTCTGTAGCCAGCCTCAAGTGGCTGTGGCTGTGGAACTGCTGTTTCTGCTTGGTCTACACGCTCCATAAAACTGGGGGTAGCATTTCACTCTTCACCCTCATTACGATGACACTGTTCAAGATTATTTACAGTTAGACATGTAATAAACCCTGCAATGTCCTCAAATATGCATAGCAAACTTTGTAAACTCTCATCACAGTATTCACAAGTGGTTACAATATGACCACGGGATCATTTTTGTCATTAGCACCTGTGACTATGAACTGCTGAACCCATTATGCTAATTTCAGTAAATATTTCTGCAACACAGTGTAGAGATGTAATTGACATAACACCAGAGCTGTTACCTCGCTACACTTTTTTAAATGTTTTGAATGTTTAAACATTCATAAACCATTAATTCTGGCCACATGGATTGGATTGAAGAGAAATTGTGGTATGGCTGTAAAACTATTTACAGCCAGCCAACAGAAATTGAGATCGTTGTCCTATACTGTTTTCAGTAAAACTACAAAGGTCAACTGCTTTACCCTTTATAAGAAGTGTGTTTATTAAGCTGCATAGCTGTGCAGCTACCTGAAAAACTCATGTTGACATTTCTTCACTCGCTTGAGAAAGCTAATGGTGTGCAGGGTATGATATGAGATAGATAAGGACTATGCAGCCAATACTGAAAACCAGCAGAGTGGTTATTGGTTTAGTTGATTTTGGATTAGAAATTAAAGTTAAATTTAAACTTACTGTTGACTCTGTGAGCTGAAATTTCAGTGAATAGAGTCAAAAGCTGGGCTCATTTGGTCAAGGTCTGTTTTACTTTTCTTGCTGTTGAAATTATTTTCTCTCTCTCTGGTTTTGACTGTTAAGAATAGAAAAACATTGCAAAACATATATGAATCAAATGAAGGCATTCCTTTACCTCCTTTTATCTGTTTGAAGTTATTCCCTTTTTTATTTTAATTGCTTTTAATTATGAAAACCTGTGCTTGTTGTGTTGTTGCTTACATGTCCAACATATTCATCATTGAGTACCAATATGTTTTTTAATTTTCAATGATAAAGATGTAACTAATCTATACATAATTTAGCAACACAATGCATACGTAATCAAAATAACAAAGAACAGATTAGCCTTGTAGCTGATTATCATATCACTAATTGCTATGCTCACCAAGACAGTATCTGAGGTTATTCTTGTCCTATATTTTGTTTCTGCTTTGCTTGAAGGCGCCAGACTTCAGACAACATGTGCATTTCAATTATAGTCAAACAGTGGTTTTAAACTTCTGACACTCTCCAAGGGAATAAAGATGAAGCTGGAGCATGCAGAGCTATCCTGCTGCTTTTGGCTTGTTGTGAAGAGAGGGAATTCTTGAATAATTAACCTTCGCTTGAAAAGTCAGGCCCATGTTCTACTTCTTGGCTCTGTATTGGGCTTTAAACACAGTTCCTGTTCGAACTCAGACTCACAGAGTGACTGATGTACTGTATAAGGTTAAACCAAAGAAGATGACGATACAGGTAATTTTGAATGTTTGATGGCATAAATTTCTTCGATATCTCAGAGATCATTTCAAAGTGTTTCTTATGTGGAAGTTAACAAAAATCAAAATATGGTATAAATCGTGAGTTTTATAGAATTAGAACAACATGTTCAGTATTATTGCTGTACTATTCATTATACCATGTTATACCACATTTCTCAGACTCAGTCAAGCCAAAGTAGAAAAACTGTCTCAGATTGAAGGGCGTAAAACAAATTGGTTTTGACTGGATGCTGATTTAAACATTTATTTTTAGCACTAGCAATTGCTAAAATTTCACTATTCTCTCTTTTTCCATAAATAAAGCAGTGCATAAAAGGAGAAAATGGTGTGAGAAAAAAAGTGAAAAGAGAATGCTTATTATTTATAACAGGAAAGTGAAAAACTAATGTGGCATAGGCAAAGACTCTGTAAAAGTGGATTTATTCAGGGAGCCCCCGGTGTTGTGAGGATAAGATTTATGTGTCACGTCTATGTTCATTCTCTAATTATGTGGAGATATTTTAAATATTTTATATCACTACAGCCATTAGGTGTCAGTAGAGAAACCTTGCAAAATGCAAACCTAAGCCAGAATCCAATCCCAGCCAGTCTGAAAACACCTTGTTTTCCGCCTGCAGTTTGCACTCCTCCACAGTTCAGCAGCTGACATTGTCACCTCCCTCACTGAAGTTTTGATACAGCCAGCATTTGTCTACAGGCATCTCTGGAGAGAGCAGCACAGAGCTCCTGCCTCTTTCACTCTGCTCCACATTCAAAGGAAATTGCAGAGGCGAATACATGATGGGATTTGTTCCAAATGCATCATAAATATTTTATCCCTCCATGGTACATCTCTCTTTTTTTTCAATACAGAGTGTATGAGATCATCAGTCAGTGCTATCGTCTGTCTCCCATGAAACATTTCCGTTAAATGGTATTGGGGAATACCTCTTTATTAGATAATTTATAAATGTTATAGCTTGGGGTGGCCCAATTAAAACCTTACTAAAGCCCCACAAAGCCAACATTCTCAGAGCAAAGTCTTGGATCTGTGATGCAACAATGTAAAAAAACATGTCAAATTTAGAGCTGGAAAGTGTGAATGGAGATAGATGATAAGACTGACTACGGGAACAGGAAGATGGGTTTCAAGATCAGAGCTGATGATATCTCTTAAGAGCACTTAATTAGGGTCATCAAGCCCCACAACCAATCCTGATTTAATAACACAGTTACAGCCCGGTCTGAGCAAGCCTGCTGGTTTTGTGCTCAGAGGACAAGGTCCAGTATGAAAAATTACTGGCCTTCAGCTGCCCCCCATACTGGAAAAGGATAACACCAGGTCAGAGACATGAGGGCAGAAAGAATCACTGCCCAACCTGACCAGGCAGACAAACCATCTGCTGCAAAATCCTTCATGAGATGGTCAAATCATTCCCAGCCTCTTCCTGAGAGCTGTCACACATCAGCAGTCTGAAAATGCAACCCCCATACACACACATGCACACACACAAGAAAGTTTTGTTTTGGTTCACAAACAAATGACTGCTGAGGCTCAGAATCTGCCAGACAGGACCAAAGACACAACTGAAGACACTGAGGTCATGTCCTGTTTAGCATTATGATGACAATGCTAACATGCTGTTGTTTAGCAGGTATATAATATTTTCCATGTTCACCACCTTAGTTGCCAATTAGGACTAAACACAAAGTACATCTGAGTCTGACGGGAATGTCATTAGTTTTGAAAGGTCTAAATCAAAGTATTTGACATTAATTAAAATTAAAAAAATTGTCCTGTTGATGGTGAGGGAGGAAATGTCATTTTGTTGACATTTGTTGGGATATTTCAGTCAGTGGTGAACCAAATGACTGATGCCATCTCATCATATTGGATTGGATGATCTTCTGTAATATTTAGCTGATGAAGACCAGACAGAGGGCACATATAACCCCCATTTTCAAATCTGTGCACTGGTTGCCAATTAGTTTTAGAATTGATTTTAAAATACTTTTATTGGTTTTTAAATCACTGAAGGGCCTGGCACCGACCTATCTTTTTGACACGCTACATAGGAATGTACTAAGCAGGTCCCTCGGATCCTCAGCAGCTGGACTCCTGGTCGTGCTGAAGACCTCCTCAAAGAAATATGGGGACTCTGCCTTTAGTCACTGCGGCCTCCATCTGTGGAACAGTCTGCCTGTGGATCTAAAGGAAACCGCACTGCCGTAGACATTAAAAAAAAAAATCTTTTTAGCTTGGCTTTTATTTAAGGTGCCTTGCCATTCACTGCCGAGCTTTATCTTGATCTGATCTATCTTGATCATCCTTTCTTTTATCTTTTATCCCCTGTGTTCTACTTCTTTTAATTTTCATTTTTCTTATTGGCTTTTATTTGTTATAACACTTTATAATTGTATAGCCTAATTTGATCTATTTTATTGTTGTTTTATCTATTTTGCTGGACTGTATTCATTGTTGTCTATTTCTGTTTTTACTTTTTGCTCTGTGAAGCACTTTGGGCTGCATATTTGCATGAAAGGTGCTATATGAATAAATAAAGTTGGAGTTGGAGTTTAGCTTTAAGATGGACACTCAATCCCTGTCATAATTATAATTTAGATGTTCACGTTTTTGACAAGTCAGACACTGGTTATTTGTATTCAAGATACAGTACATAATTTATAAACATAAACTGCATAAACTGCATATAGGCCAAAAACAAATAAATAAAAGACTTTACTATGTCCTCAGCAGGATATGATTGTATACTAGTAGTTTTGAAACAACATCCAGACCTCCAGGTTTGGGAATAAACTATACAGGAAATATATTCAGGTAACTGAATAAACAATCAAAACAATTCAAGGAACAATATGTAATGTTACGTGTAACATGTGTCTCATTCAACTTTGTACTAATTGGCTGTCCCTGAATTGCCTCTATTTCCAGTGGAGACTTTAGAGTTGGCAGTATGTCACTATAAACACCACCAAGGTAAATGTATCAATCAATATGGATTTGGACATTGTATTTAACAAGGCACAAATAATGAGTTTTCTACAATTTGAACATGTTCAGCATAAATGCTGTGTATATTGCTGTGCTGTTCATTATGTTATTCTATGAAACTACATTTCACCTTCCAAAATATCTCAAAATTAATACAGAAAATGTATACTTAAATAATCATATATAATTCTCTGGTATACACTATTATAGCTGACGGTGTCATATTACTCCATATACTATACTTTGCTGACCTTGCAGCTACTAATCACCTCTACGTCACTTTGCTTGCGACAGAATTGCATCATTACTTCAAGTGCAACACTAGTTGTGGGTACTGAATGTGTACTGCTATTGCCTGTGATTTTGTATAGGTTCTATTTTATTCTGATTTTAAACATTTTATTATTTATTATCTTAACATTTCTCCATGTGTCCTTACTTATACTGTATATTGTCTTAAAATACATAACATTAGCAAACAAGGACACCCTGAACAAGATAATGTAAATTTGATGACTCCATGTATTGAAACTGCTGGTGATCAGCAGCCAACTGTAAACATACTGATTCATTATTTATATTCATTCATTATTTTTAAGATGTAGCTACTTTCATGTATCAATATCCAAACAATGGTGCATCATTCTCAACGAAACACAAATTGTGATGTATCTTTCCTTATGAATAATGCTTTATTAAAATATGAATACAAATAACATACTTGGAAATGGCTCTTCTGATTGACATCAGTGTTACTCACTCCTCTCCACAACACATGCACATACATACACGCAGACACTCGCACACAGGTCTGTTTCTGGGTCGTTTGCCTTCCTCTGTGGAGCTTCCTGCCGAGTTTCTGGTTCAGACAGAGGCGCTCCCTTTGAGTCGAAATTCAAATGCTGATGCACATGAAACAGCTCTGACAGCAGTCAAATGAAGTACAATAAACAGGGGGAAAAACTTTTTCAAAGGAGAAACAAAAAATATGTTCTCAAAAGTATTTTAGCACTGGGCTCGACTTGTTTTTATTCAAGGTGAATCACTCACATAAAATGTTTCCATGACGTCAAAAAAGTATACTGCTATATTAAAGCAAAGCTTCTATTGTACCCATGCACCAAAACATATGACTAAGGTGTGCCAGTCTGAATATGATAAAAAGCTAAAAATAAGCAATATATACTATACCATCAAAATTGTAGTCACATTTCTGTGTGCAATATTTCTTCAAAGCATAATCATGGGTCACATCCCAGGCAGATGGTAGGGGGTCCAGCTTATGCAGGTTAGACTGCCATCTCTGCATTGCCACATAATGTCAAATACACCAAGGGAAGGCTTTAGTAAGGCTGCCTTTTCCAAACCCTCTGTGCTGCCAGGGGAACAGGTAAAAAGCAGAAGCAGAATGGAAAAAAAATTAAGGTGCTAGGCTTTTTTTCCTCCCACTTGCATCCTAGAAAGAAATGAGAATGAGTCAATGTGAAAGACAATAAAATGTACATCTCATCGCACCCAGAGGAACATTTATTGGCTTCTTCTCACTGCCAGGGGTGATGGCAGATCAACTGGTAGTGGTTAGTTTGAGGGAGAGAGACAGAGAAGGAGGGAGATAGAAGGATTAGGCTTGATTCTGGTCCCTTATCATTCAGTTCAGTCTGCTGGCTCAGCAGCAGTAAGCAAATTGAAACTAACAGGATCTGCTGTAGCTACTACCTCCTCACAGTAATATGTGAGCCAAGCCAGGCCTGACTGTCATTAGAGGATTACACTTTATGTCCTTTGCTACTGCCAAAAGAATCCTGATGTACTTAAAGGAACAACCTGATCCCCCCCTCCCGAAAGAAAACTCACATTGAACATTTGTTAATATGAGGATGCCTTCCCCGAAAGGAGCCAAGAATCTCAACTGTGATAGTTTTTCGGGGGCTTCTACAAGGACAATGTCTTTGTTTTGAACTTGAGCACTTAATGCTCCCTGGGTACAGTAATAATAAATATTTTAAAATGAATTTTGACATTTATTGACTGATGGCATCACTGCAGCTTAAAGTCACTGATCTATCCATTTATACAACCATCATATGTCATAGTCTGTTTTGCATATAGTGCCTTTTAATGTAGCGTAAGAGCAATCAGAACCAGAAACACTTCAACCTTATTCTACTGAATAAGCCTTAGCTGTATAATTAAGACAAAATATACTACATTACACAATTGTGAAAGGAAGTTAAACTCACTTTGAATTCCAAACATACATTACACTAGGTTTATTCACTTCAATAGCGGGATAAACCCTTTGAGATGAAACAGCTCATTAGAAGCATAAAAACAAGAAAAAAAACTTAATCGACCTAGGTTTCAGCACGACTTCCTCTGAGTCTTTCGCACATCTTTGGCGAGTACTATAGAAAGCCTCAGTGATCCACACAGGTAAGCTGTATTAATCTCAAGTTTTCATTTCATTTTACAAATGGAAAAGCATCCACCAAGATTCAGAAAGCTCATACATTCTTACAGGAAGCATGAAACTGAATATTTGATTTTCTACCTTAGAAGAGCAACAAAACTGTTACGCAACCATTCCCTTTATGAATGGCAAATTTCACTTTGAATAGCCCTGTCCGTCCTTGTCCGTCCAAATTTCCTGTCCTTTCTGTGAAGATCAGATGTTTATATAAACTGTTCAAAATCACAAATCAATCCAAAACTGTTTTTATAATCACAATGTGAAAGGGGTCACATAATGAACCTACAGAGAATTATCACTTGACTCTGCAGCCGTCTTTGCTTTGCCGAGCTTTATAGCTCTCACCTTTCCCATTATGTTGTTTTCAGCCACAGCAGGCTGCTTTTTTCAGTGAAGGCCCACTGCACACTACCTGCTCAGCACCAAACAGCAGACAGACACATTTAGCAAATAGCTGGTCAACATAATGGAGCGTTTAGCAGCTAAAAAGCCAAATATGTCTTTCAGGAGTTGGTAAAGACCAAAAACAGAGCTAAAAGGAGCATTGATATTGGACATACATTCACCTGGTGGTCAGAAACATGACTCTAAATGAATGATAGTGTTACTCCAGAACTGCTGGTTGTGAAAATAAGCAACTGTTAGCTAACACATTCACCATATCAACTGATGATGATAAATGCTGTGTTTAAAACTGGTTTCTGCTGCCCACAAGTGGACAGAAAATCAGTTATTGCAGATGCTTTGATCCGTAGAAATACAATTAATATATTTCTCAGTAACATGTTTACCTCTTATTAACCCACTAGTAATGATTTAATAATGTCTAATGTCCATTATTGATGTTAGCAAAGAGGCTTTTCAAATCAGCACGCTCAGATCCAATCAGTGCATTTATCTGAGAGCATAACATTTACATTCATCGCCAAAAAGGTTAATAACTCCACCTGACCTGCTTGTATCAAGGAACGGATCATTTTATCTCTCATGTCTCATGCATTTTGTATGGTGTCAATCACTTGTCCCCTTGTCCTTACAAAGTCCTAGCACGTCTCATATTTTGCAATGGGTAATGTCTTGTCTTTTTTAACGTTTCACAGTACAATACTCCTTCAAAAATAAATCTAGATGCAGACAGGTGTTTTCCACATCTTTAGTTTTATGTGAGGTCCATCCGGATTTTTAGAAAAACACATAGTAAAGTCATTTATGGACTAGATACAGCCAGTGATGTTTTTTTCCAGTACACTTGGGTTAAAAGTTCAATTTTAATCCTACTGGATCTTAAAGCAGCATTTGACAGCACACATTTTAATGGTTTGCCTTACATGTGTGGGATGATATCAAAGGCAAAACACTAAATCGCTTCAGCTCATACCGACACTCACTACAGAAAACTAATTTCTTAGCACACATTACCCTGTAGAGTTCCTCAAGTTTTAATCTTAAGCCCTGTCCTGTTTTTCATTTGCTCGCTCCCACTTAGTCTTCCAGTATGAAAGGCAATAAAGTGTACCTTTGTCAAGTTTATAGTTTTCTTTTTGAAATCATTTCAGAGAGATAGGGATTCAACTTAATGTTCATTTTTTAATTTGCTTGTGACATTTTTCTCCTTCCATTTTTTAATAGAGGGATCAAATAGAAGCTCGGAGTTACCGGTAAAATGTTTACAATTTGCCCCAAGACTAGATTTAACCATGCTTTAAAAGTAAGCAGTGAATTTTTAAAATCAATTCTGCGAGTAAATTGTTAATCTGTGAGGAGATGCCTGAATTGGAATGGTGTGATTTTGTCTGCTTTTACTAATTAGGAGCCGAGGTGCTGCACTCAGTGCAAGGTGGAAATGTGAGAAATGAGAACGTGACTTGATGCCAAAATAAAGTGTTTCAGTATTGTAGCCTAGGTTTTCTTTTTTTTTTTCCAAATGATGAATTATAATAAGCTTAGAAATTGCTCTCAAAGGGAATGGACGCAACACTGCACTTTGCTCTGTGTTCTTAAAGGGATAGTTTGGGTATTCTGAAGTGGGGTCGTTGGAGGTACTCATCCATAGTAGTATGTATTATAGCCACATAAAAAAGCAAAAAAAATTCAATATCCTTTTAATGCAACAATATTTCTAATTTAATAGTATACATTATTCTGAAATGGGCCATTCTACACTGTATAACTTCCTCCACTGATTAGAGTACAAAAATTGAAATAGAATAAATAAATAAGAATGAAAGGAGCTCAAGAAAGATTGAAGGTAATACCTAAAAAGCTTAGGGGTAACATTAATTAATTTAAGTAATTAAGAACATTATTCTGCACGCCCCAGATGCAGATGGGAAGTCTAATATTCAATATTAATATAAGTTTAATATTTCTTACCTTTTATCATTTTATGTCCTCCTACTTATATATATATATATATTAACAGCATTTACAGCAGCATAGTGGTGGTGTTCCATTGTTGAAATGATTTTGTGAACTATTCAATGATGAATTCTACTCTTATTATCTGAAGAGGTAGATTCTGTGAATAGATGGTCGGCGATAATCTTTCCAGGCACAATCATCCACACACAAAAGAACAGTGAGAGGACAGTGGAACATATAATGAGACATGCACAATTCACTAGCACCTGCTGTAGAATTCAAGTAATGGAGAGGGAACACGAAGCAAAAGCCAGTGAACCAGATAGCACATGAATAAAGCAGTAGGGAGACGGATGGAGCAGGGGCTCGAGTCCTCCCTCCCCTCTCATTTCCTTCGGAGCGGGTCGGGAGGCATCCTTGGCTTTAATCAGGCTCACCTAAGCATACCTCAGTGCTGCCATGCCACAATGATGGATGGCCTGGAGAAATACCTGTAATGGCAAGCTCTCTGCTCTGCTTTGTGTTTGGCAAAGCAGGTGCTTGCTCTCAAAAAGTATGGTAGTGAACCAAGAAACTGATAAAGACAAGTGAGGCATGTACTTTTCACCCTGTTAATTATTGCTTTCCCCCACTGCGCCTTATTTGTATCTAGGGGAGATAATCGACTTTAATGCTCAAACCTGGTGCCTTGAAGTACAGACTCAGCTGAGAAGTGCAGGCTCTCAGGGCATTTCTGACATTTTGTGTGATATACCACATGGCAGTAACGTGTATGGCATTCCTTTTTGCCTCTGGACTGACATCATGTAGGGCTGATAGAAAGATGTCTTTTCACTCAGTCCTGAACGTTACATTTTGTTCTTTGAGATGTGCCAAAGGCTCAGTTTAATCTATTCACACTCTTTTTCACGCTGTTGCCTTCAAGGGCTGAGGCTACTGCTGCACACCGAGCAGCTCTTGTAATTGTAATAAATAATGTATGATTAATATGGCTGATTAAACAGTCTGGGAATCCTCTCCCTGTGGGCAACACTACTTCTAGCAGAATAACAAAGATTACCTCAGAGCTTTCCGCTCTTGTCACAGTATTGTCTGATAAGGAGTTAGACAGACGCTCCACATCAAAGAACACCTTTATGCAACGTAGCTATACAAGTTCTGTTTTAGTCAATTTGCAGTCTTGGTAGTATTACAAGGCGTGCAGTTTGGTGATTCCTAACAGAAAGTTTTCAGGCTGACTGTATTGTAAAATAGAAGGCATTGTGCATTGAATTTTTAATTGTACATTTACCCTGATGGTGGATTAGGACCATTGTTGCATATCATTCCCACTGTCTCTTTATCCTTATTTCCTGTCATCTCTTTATTGTCACCTACTGTATCCAATAAAGGTTCCTTTACATTATTCACTACTAATTTGCAAGAAGAAATTGTTTGGGAGAGATGTAATTCAGAGAAAATTACATATTTATATAAAAAGAAATGTATTCACCAAGTATGCAAGGCAAAATGTTAATTCATTTTGTATTCATTGTTTAGGCACTTAAAACAACTAAGCTAACAATTAGCCATTTCTAAAACTAAAAGTTTTAGGAGAGACAGCTGGCTATTGTGCCTACACCTTCACATCTGGGCTAGCCTAAGTTACAGCCATCCCAACATTGTAGAACGCTGTTCTCTAAACTTTAGCATGGAGGTAAAAAAAAAAACAGCTCCACCAGTTTTGTACTACAGCATATGTAAAAAAGGTTCTCAAACTATTGTACGTTTACCACTGTTGGTACACAGTCAGCTACTGAATTAGTATTAATTGATGAGATTGCTGGAATGTAATTTAAAATCAATTTTGCATTTGTTTCATTGTATAAGTTTTTATTAAGAATAAACCTGCCTCCTGCATAAACTGTCTATAGGTGAATAGGGTCTACACACTACTGTACATTGCTGTAGCAGATGTAAGTAGTATTTCGTTAGTGACTATAGACAGAACATTCCATGTTGCGTATTAATAAGTCTGTTAATTTTATGATGGTTAAAGTCTCTAAGAGTGAAGACAGCACATAAACTGCATTTTGGCCTGTATTCATCCAAGACTGTTTTTTTACTGTTGCCGTCTGTGAAAATCATGTCTGACTTGGATGGAAATCTTCATTCAACGTGTAAAAAACAGTCACCAGACTTTTTGTAGCATTAATTTGAAATTTAAAAATGTAAGGTGCTCAATATCTGCTGCCTTTTATCCACTTTGCCAGTACTCATCACTGTTTGTGGTTCAAAAATGGCACTAGAAATCCTTTTTATTCTCTCACCTATTGAAATTGCAGCCCCATGCCTGCAATCCACCCTTGAGTCTTCACCTTCTCTCTATCCTCTACTTCAGTCTTCTCCTGGAGCCGGTAACACATCATCATTACTTGTCTAGATAGAAAATTTTGGCCTCCATTTCTCATTTAGGTTTTCTTTTTTTTTTCTTTTAGGACTTGTAGAGAGCACTGCTCTGAGGATCATGACATTCTCCCTTCAGTATCAGACACAAAGTATGACAAATTGCATTTCCTGCTTGATCTACCTGATGAAGACAACACTAAAACTTTCTAACCATAAATTCTCTTTAACTGTAGAGTTTCCACGGACTTCAGGCAAGGTCAGAATCTTTGTCTACGAATCAGCCCCTGATGTATGAAGAGAAAATGCTATTTAAACTCAACTGCTTTTGAGGATCCAGTTCTATCCCTGCACTTTGGCTAATATACCTGATGGGACCACTACCACAAGCGGTCAAGCGAGAGTAAGACTGGCATATTTCTAATTTAACTGCCAATGTCTTTGACAGACACTGACCTTTGGTGGACAGAGGTCCTTAAACACTATTACAGGGTTTTGGAGGAAATAGAAGTCATTTCGCCTAATGCTTGGCTCAGGCACTCGCAGAATCCAATAAAGCAGAAGGTTACAGGCTGTCCATTCAAGTCTACAACAGAGCACTTGCTAAGTGCTGTTATTTTGTTGGGACTACTGAAAACTCAAAGTGATCTGACAGCCCAAAACAGGAGAACAGCAGCTTGATTCACTGTAAGAGAGCCTTGAAGGAAGCTAATTTTTTATAAAGTTGTTGTTTTTTCAAAGTAATCAGGCCTCTGAAGCTAAACTAAGTGTGAAGCAAAGCATGCATTAAATATCAGATTGAAAAGTTTGTGTCATTAACCCAACCAAACATTATGCTAAATACATGCTAAGTTTTATGAGAAAATTCAAGAAATGAGGCCCTGCATGTCTGAAACAGCTGGCTGGATTAAAGAAAAATTACAATATTTTCCCCTCACCCTTATTCTTGTATAATTGTGGTTGTTTTTTATGGGTCATCATAATGACCCTGCACTTTCCAAAACTATGTATATTAATCTTTCTGAATAAAATACATTTTACATAAATCGCTTCAAATGTTTGTGTCTGACTCCCCAGTAAATAAAAGTAGAGACAGAAAGTAACTCCCTAAATTAACTATTTTTTCTAACTGCATATAGGGATGTAGCTTTGTGCTACCGATTCATCTTCTGCAGTAATAACAAACATTCATGAACATGTTTATTAATGACTCTACTTAAACAGAAATAAGGAGGGATTACAAAAATGTCCTGAAATGCTTTGGCTGCTTTTTTAGGGGATTTACTTGCTGTTCATATTGGGCGCTAATTGTTTGGCCCAGACAGCTTCTGACTTTTCTTCTAATTTAATTTTTCAGAAGGTGAAACAGCACAGCAATGTTGGTCAGAGCAGCAAATTAATTATTTGCACCTACTCAGCTGGACTCACTCTCATCCATCCATGGAGAAGTCTACGTCTGCAGCGACTTTTCACTTTTGTGAGGTACATTGTCCTCTGCTGCCTTTCTGCACCTGCCTTATTCTTTATCCTTTCTACATGCAAGTTAAGTCCTTGTCTGCGTACCATCTTCACTTCTTTGCTACTATTTCAGCAATGAATGCACACTAAATGAATTGCCACCCACAGCTTCACACGTGTAAACGAGCCTGCATGTGCATATGAATGGCCAGCTGTTTGTAGATCCATATGTTATGCCCTATTTTCAATAATTTATGTGTTTACTTTTGTTTGGAAACACATTTTAAATTATGTTAAAATTGTTGCTGTCCCCCAACTTCCAAACCTCTTAAAAAAGGTGGCAAGTGCAGTTAGTACTTATTGCAGTTAGTTATTATGACCCGTAGTCATAACATCCACAATTATGAGAACAAGACAAATACTACATTTTCCTTTCTACTACAAAATAGCCATTTTTAAAACATTTTTATGTGACACTGACTTGTAATCAGTTGAATGGTGTCTCTGTCATTCCCACTTTGCACCCAGAACACCTGTCCTCACACTATGTAATTTTGTGCTCTGGGTAAGATCATATTTTATGGAGAAAATGTTGTTTTCCCTCTGATGTTCTCTGGCTGTTCCTCCGAAAACTCTCTGTGATTTACAGAGTTTCTTGATGAACAGCAGAGGAAACTACTGCGAAATGTAACTTATGTTAGCTAATTTAATCTAATGTTGGCTCACTTTGTAGTGTTAGCGTTTGTGTACCACAGGTGTTTTGGACCACTGGGAAAAGGAGGTTTTCTGGCCCAGTGTGCAGGGTAATGATGACGGGGAGCGGTGCCGGTGTCAGGAATATAACCAGGCTCAGCAGCCTCTATGGACATACTGACAGAGGCGAGGAGACTGAAGAGGATGATGGAGGAACCTAAGAAGAAAAAAAGAGAGAGTGACCAAGCAAGAAGCTGCCGGACAAGAGTAAATCTGTGACAGACTTTTAGTCTTTGGTGAGAGCTTTGTGAAATAAAAGGCTGAAAGACAGACACCAAGCTAGGCTTCTTGCTGTTGGACTAGTAACTGACTGCTATGTCATATTGTGTGTTGCTGTTGCACTTGCTTGATGTTGTGGCATGCTGCCTACCAATAAAAGAGGATGTAGGAGGCATTATGGGATTCATCACAATTTTAAGACAGAGGGAGGGTGTGAAAAAATAAATGCAAAAATCCTACAGACATTTTGGCATTTCATAACAAGAGAAAATGACAAGTGAATCAGACAGTGAAAATGAAGAATGGCTGTGATTGTATTTAGCTAATACCAGTGGCATGACTGTGGCAGATCTTTACATAAGGTAAATTATTCACTGTCTTGTTTGTTTGTAGAGGCCTGAAGTACTTCTCAACATGCACTGGGCAAGACTCCAGTTAATAACAGGGATGACACATATTTACAATCTCTCACTCTCTCATTTATGGACAAAATAATGTTTCCAATCCAAACAACGTGCATGTGTTTGGACAACGTCCAAAAGATATCCACACAACCGTGGTAAAAGTATGCAAATGCACTAACAAAGACACTATGTCACTCATTTCCATATGCAGCCACTCAAAATTTTAAGATGCGTCTGTAATTTTCTTCAACAACAAATCCAGTAGTCAAAAAAAAAATGTTAACATAAAAAGTATGCTGCCTCAAAGAAGGACAGCAGCAAGGTTAATGGCCTGGCTTGCTTTATGACTTTGGAGGATGATTACTTTTCGTGGTAATTTGTTGTTTATATGAATAGAAAAGCCTATAAATAGTGCAGCCTTGCAGAGTGACAATGTGATTATGGCTTTGGCAACTCAAGATAAGCAAATCGTGTTGCTCTAAGTAAAAGCTTTCCTGGGATTCACTTTCGTTGACCTAGAAAGTACCATAACTCCCACTCATCCCCACACTTATTTCCCTTCAGGATGGTTTAAAAACTCAGTTACTTTTGGAGGCAGCAGGTCCTCTACTGTCCACAAGTAATCTGACTAAAGCTTTTTTTTTTAAACTACTGTATGTGTACCCCCTTTGCACTACAAGACTTCCCTAAGGGTAATAAATATCAGAAATGTTGTGTGATAGATGTGTTTTAGACTGAATTTGTAAATGCCTCAGTCAGACAGTTTTTGCCAACCAACAGTTGTCTCTCTTGTGATTATTATAGTGGATTAAGTCTTAAGTTTTGATAGACAGATAGGCCTTTAAGGCAATAAAACCAGATATAAGATTGATATTTTTTGTTCCTACATAACAATATGATTTTTAGCCCTGCTAGCATCAACTTGTACTCACATTAACATTCTCCAAAGGGTGAATCCTGGTGATGATCTTGGTGATCTCCTTACTATTCCTACAGTGCTATAATTAGGTTGATTTGTCGTTTTGAGTGAAATGTTTCAACAGCTAGTCAAAATCCAATACTATTAAATTAGATTTCATATCCGCCTCAGGATAAACTCTCCTATCGTTTCATCCTGTGGCACCAGCAGGTCAAAAATTTTGATCGACCAAATACCTACATAACTAATGATTCCCATAATTATCATCAGCCTCAGCTGTAGTCCATGCTTAGTACAAATTGGCAAATGTTGCTAAAAGAATGTAAGATGTATTAGCATTTTGCTCAAAGAACAACTGTGCATAAGTACACCCGAGAGCCGCTAGCATGGCTCAAGACTCTTAGTCTTGTTAAATAAGTCCACTATTATCTCACTAAGAACTTGCTGTAGCTATGTTTCACTCCAGATAGTACTTGACTTGCCAAATGTTTCTCAAAAAACAGATTTATTTTCAATTTTCATACCTTAAATGAACTTCTTAGGATTGGATAATATGCCATATTGGATTGAAATGTATATAATTTTACTACCATAATGAAAAGTGTCTTCAGTCAGCTTTTTAACTTGTCAAGCCGAAGTTGTTATGTTCTGAAAAACAGCAGTTTGAAAGGCCGGCTCATGTGAAGAAGATGATGGCTTATACCGATTTGTTTATGACAGGCTGTGGAGCCACAATAGCTTGATTTGACCCAAACACTCTTATGTAATGCAGTCCCCAGTGAAGCATGCGATGTTTGTCTTTTGATAAGAGCAAAAATATGCTTGCTTCTTAAGTAAAAATCCTCTGTGACTCAGAAAGAAATTTGGGTTTGATGTGGTTATCTGGCAAATGAGAGATAAAAATGCTGCATAAAATCACACAGTGGAACTGCCACTTTGTGAGTGGTCACATCAATGTGATGTTTTTTGGCACAAGCACAGGCTTTCAACATTATTGATCATGATCCCTAATTGTAAATATCTAACGCTGTGAACTGGTTCTCATTTTATGATTTGTCTATGGCTTCTTTATTCTGTGCAGGGTTTCTGGGGTAGTGGAGTCTATCTGCGCTCAGTTCAAGAACTGACAACATTGATGTTACATGAAAAAGGCTGACCATTGCTCAGGGTTTACAATCAACCCACCACCTTAGGCGAGAAACACATTAAACATCTGCTAAAACAGCAACATGCATCCATTTACTCAGCAAATATGATCCCCAATGAGCTGGATTGGGCTTGAGCTTCAACGCCTTTGTAGTTTAAAGTTGTTTTTCCCCCATTATATTATGGCTTTACAAAACAACTTATGAACAAATTTACATTACTTATTGGACATGTCATGCACATCAGATCACTGTATATTTACATCATAGCATACACTGACAACTTTACAGTATTAATTATGCCTCTTCCATATCTTTTATTCCATGAAATGTCAAAATATGAATGAAAAATGCCCATCACAAGCTTCAAGAACCCAAGATGATGTTTTCAGATGTCTTCTTTTTTCTCACCAACAGTCCATAAGCAGAAGACATGACAAAGGAAATACGAAATAGACTAAAGTTCAATGTTTAAGTTGTACAACAAATGCAAAACCTTGTCAGTAAAAAAAAAAGAAGCTTTTTACTGTTTGTTATGGAATTTTCTATCCTTAGGTTACACGGGGTCACGTGTGGGCCTTGAGGTCCTCAGCAGTAGTAGTTGTTTGGCTTTGGTTGAGAACAGTAGGTTCCAGCCTATCTCAACACTGTGGTGGCCAGGGTCGAAGGGACCTAATGTTGCCTAGACATAATAGATAGCTTGCCGTTGACGTTTCTTTAACACAAACAGACAGCAGTGTCTCCAGACTAGAATGTGCTGACAGTAACACTAACATGGGTAAATACATCCTCTTTGACTAATTCTGGGTGTATAATATTTGTGGTGTTATCTATAGGGGTTTAAAGTCTGACCACCAGCATGAATTGCCAGGATGTGAGACCGACTCAGGCACTTGTGATGTACTTTGAGAGTGTCTCTATTTCTCCTTGGCCAAGCGTCAATAAATATTACAGCATAAGACATCAGAGGCTCCTGAACACTTCTTCTTCTTCTTCTTCCCCCCTGACCTCACCATTGACCATTGACTTCAGCAATTTCTCCACAACACTGTTGATACAAAATACTTTATATTTCTGTCCGAGTAGCACTTCCAGTGATAGGATCTATTTGACGAGAGTGGAGTGATCAGTCTGTCACCCTGTTGGTTTTGCATCTGTGACTATCTCCCTATCACAGCACAGAAATGGCATCCACAGATGGCAACTGTGTTCCAGCGCTGTTTAATGTGCTGTTTTTACGACCTTGTCTATAAGCCTCCCACCTCATCAGTACAATTTTCTTACTACTCTATAATATGGAAATCTCGGCTGCTACACCAGGGCTTTTCTTTTAGCTGTTGCATGGTGTGTTTGCCATGACTGTAGGCTACAGTGAAGACATTTTAGGTCCTTGGATATTTGAACTCCTAATGTGAAAAACTGACTTTCTTTATGCAGGCACCATTATTACTAACAAGAATGTGCTTTCTGCTGTTCGCCTTTAAGTCAGGAATAATTTACCTCATCTTGGTGGCATTTAAATCAACTTTATTTTCACTTCACCACTCTGTGAGTCACGCAAACTCCTCTCTGTGAAAGAGGACTCATCATTATTCTGAATTTCCTCTATCAGTTTTTCCGCTCACAAATTTAATGATGTGGTCCCTATCATATTTTGCAATGCAGTCATGAGTGAAATGTGAATATAGAAGTGAACTAAGGATACACCTCTGGGGTGCACCTGCGTTCATTACCACTGCAGATGAAACAAAATTATCTATTTTCACTTCTTGTTCTCTCTTAGTAAAAAGGACAGAAAGAAATCCAGACTAATAAAACGTTGCATGCTGTGGTGTGCTGGTTGGTTTTCAGTGCACGCACTGGTTGATGATACTGGTAAATAACCTTATACTGGGGGGACGATCCTCTAAAAGAGGCAGTTTTAGCAAAATGCTACAAAAATTAATCAAAGTAAAACACTGAAATGTTACCTGCCTGACTCTCTCTTGTCATCTAGACTGTATTTGGTGACACTCCACAGTGGCAACCACATTTTTTAATGAATGATGTTGAAGTACATTTTTCCAACTGTCAAGTAAAATATCTTTACCAATATAACATCTGTTTTCATTGCTGTGACGGTGGCTTAACATGCTGCAGAATCTTGGATTAGACATGACTTTTAGCAGCTTGACAACAAGACATAGATGAGATTAGACTTCATGTGCTGATAGAATTACTTATGCTTTTATCATTTCCACCCTATGACTCCAACACCCTGTCTTTCTGTCTTATGTGATTTGCACACTGCAGTGCACGGCTGCTTCGTTGTCAAAAAGTAAACTTTTAATTGTACGTATTAATTCAAACTGTCGCTTTAGCAGGTGTTCGAGTCCTCAGTCACTGTAGGAAATATGCATGCTGTGATGTTCCTAAAACATCTAATTTATCTTTGATAATCTGTTTTAGAGCAGTCTGATGTAAATATCATTGGGAATAGCTATTTTTTGGAGAGCAACAACAATGTTGGTACATTTCTGACCAGGATGGTCAGCTCCCAACCTGAATTTGAATGAAGAATATTGTCGGGATGAGACTGAAGAATGTTTCCTGAGTATTCTTTCAAGTTTATCTACCACTGTCCACTTCAGTTTCCTATGATTCTAGTCAGTATTGGTTTCTTTTAACCATGACCATTCTCTAACCCTAACCCTAACCAATTAGGTGTTTCCTTAACCTCTTTGTGCTACTGTTCTGGAGGGGAGTTACAAAAGAGGTATTTTGTCATTTCATTTGTGAGATTTATTAGATCCTGGATAGCTTGGCATCTTCACCATCTTCAACTCTCAAGTGTATTCAAATGAGTCGCTGTAAGAAGGGATCAACAGAACTCTCATAACTCTCTTGTAAACTTTGTTTTAGGTGTAAGGTTGAGAACCACAGGCTTACAGAATATGTACTTCTGTAATGAGAGTATTCACACCAGCATAATGATAAGTTTGTAAAAAAAAAGTGTGCGCAGACTGGCTAAACAAACCTGTAAAACATTTCACACAACTTCTGTCACCTGCAGCTCATCAACAATGTGACTGGTTGCATCATCTCGATAATGAGCATGTTTTGTCTTCATTTTTCTCTCTGCCTCCCACTTAACTTCTTTTTTTTGTTTGTTTCTGGCTGCCTTCCAATATCATTTCCACCTGCTCATCCTAACCAGATGTCAAACCCTCAGCAAATGTTTCTGCCACAAAACACAGTGAACATAACTGAAAGCCAATTCCAGGTGAACAAGGAGATCAAGACCTGTATGGATTGATAATGTGGAATGGACCCAATTTCTTTTATACATATTGCTATTTTAGTGCCAAAAAACTCCATATTGCACCTTAAGCAAATGTTGCTACTGTCTCAGCATTGGCACATTTCCCACTTTTCTCAGCTTGCAACTGTGAGTATCAGCTCCATGATTTTCAGAATAGCAGCACATTCCCAACTGTCAAAAACTAAGAAAACATTTGCTTTACAAAACACTATACATTTCCTGTGTAACAACAACACACCATCTTCTCCATCGGAACCTAAAGAAACAGAAACAAGCTGTTCAGAACTGACCAGACTCGACCCAGTGATTGACCCAACTTGCTGGGCTCCCTGTCCCTCACCTCCCAAAGCAATATTCTGAGCGCCTAATTGGGAAGACTGTGGGCTTATAGCAAAGAATGAACCAATCAGGATGTCTTCCTCTCCACAGGAGTGTAACTGCATGCTGGCTGTGGAGCTTGTTAAGGCATACTTACTTGTAGCATCATGGGAGCAGCAGCACACAAACACACAGACACACACCAGACATACAGTATGGTTACCCAAACCCCAACCTGTCTCTACACCATTAGAAAGCTCCAGCAGAAAATGTATGTGGTGCATTTGAGGAAAGTACATAAGATCATATTCAAACATTCTGTTGTTAATCATGTTACCTTCCAAACCTTCCAAAGAAATGGGTTTGAAGCAACGTGACGCTGACAGAGGGACAATGAGATGCCAATCAAATCATAATGAGATGTATTATGTTGTTGTTATTTCACCACCGGCTCATGGTGGTAATGGAAACGGATAATATTGCACTCTAAAGTAGATACACAAACAACAGTCTGCAGCCATGTTGGACACAACAATGCTTTGAGTTGCTGCTAACATGCTAACATCAGTAACTTGATATTTAGCATTATGTTTACTATGTTCACCATTTTAGGAAGGTTCCTGGTTTGAACCTCGGCTGGAGCCTTTCTGTGTGGAGTTTGCACATTCTACCCGTGTCTGTGTGGGTTCTCTCCGGGGTACTCTGGCTCCTCCCACAGTCCAAAGACATGCACTTAATAGGTTAATTGGTGGAAATTGGCTGTAGGTGTGAATGTGAGTGTGAATGGTTTGTTGCCCTGTGATAAGCTGGTGACTTGTCCAGGGTGTACCCCGCCTCTCACCCAAAGTTAGCTGGGATAGGCTCCAGCCCCACCATGACCCTGATGAGGATAAGCAGTTACAGATAATACTGATAATACGGATGGATGAATGGATGGATGGATGGATGGATGGATGGATGGATGGATGGATGGATGGTTGTTTGTCATTTTAGTTTCGTGTGGTGTGCCAGTATATTACTAAACACAAAGTACAGCTGAGGTTGATGTGGATGCCATTATGTTTGCAGGTATTTGATCACATGATTTTCATTTGAATATTACAGCAGAAGATACAATTCAGGTGATTCAGGTGAAGTGATTACATTTGATTGGCATGAATGTTTGTACCAAATTTCATGGGAATCCATCAAATAGGTGTTGAAGTTTGAATCAAAACCACAAATATCAACCTCATGGCAGCACTAAAGAAAAGTCAGGGGATAATCAAAGTTATTAAGATGTTTCTGTTGACCATAAATGACTGTACAAAATTAAAATAATTAGTATTCATTCCATGGGGAAATGAATGTGTGTCCACAATTTCATGGCAATACATCCAGAGGTTGTTGAGATATTTCAGTCTGGAGCAAAGTGGTAGACCAACTGACCTAGCGTGGCTATAAAAACTCACCCAAATTCATCCAAAGAAAAAATAAAAAAAATGGGATGTGCAGTAGTGTGAGTGCAGCCTCAGTGGCTGCGAGCTAGAGATATGAGCCCGACATGAGTGACAGACACCCTGTGAAAAGATCACACCACAGGTCACATCAGACCTCGCTGTCCAAAGGAAGGCAGTGAATGATGAGTGCCAGAAAAAAATAGTCTGTCATATCAACTTTAATCTTCAGGGGTGGTTGTTTTCATGGCTCCTGTAACAGACACTACATCTACCAGGCAAAATAATAAAAACAGTGTTGTCTATATATGCAATAATATCACAGGATTTGAATATACTGTCTGTTATAGAAGAAATGATAAGCAGATGGGAAAATCTGATGCTTCAGAAGATGAATAAAATGCTCATATGATGTGATATATATGATATGATCACAGTTTTCCAACAAAGATGGCCCACAGGAGGTTAATTACAACTGCAAACTTCACAAACTATGTGAGACACACACTGATCTGTAATGAATGACAACCTCAGCAGGTACAAAGTTTGTTAACAAAGTTTGTTAAAAGTAATTCGTTTTTTTTAATCACATAATTTAAAGTAATTTTCATAATTTCATAACACTCAGCAGCTGGCACAAGCCTACATGTGGTGTGCTGATAGGTTTGACTATTTAGCATAATGCATAAGCCCCTGGAGGCAACAGGGAGTCCAGATGTGTCTCATGATATGAAATAACTACCACAGAACAGGGGAGACTTTCAGCACTCCTGCGATCATTAACAGGGAACTTTTGGAAACTAACAGTCCAACAGCAACATGCTTTTAAAGACAGAAATGAATACTGTACAACAGCATGTAGAGCTGTGCATGGAGGTTCATTCTTGGGAACATGTGTCACAACCCAGAGATTCACTTAGTAGTTTTGCATGACCAGATACAGTAGATTTTATTACTGATATTTTGACCATACACATTGCCTGTGTATGCTCAATACATTTACTTAAGTGCAATGTAATTAAATTAAATTTTTAAGATACTTCACCTGAGCATTTCCATTACATAGTACTGTAGTGTATGCAGTATTTACAATGAGCTCCCCTTTGACTAGCTGTTCACACAGTTATGTATCAATATGATATCACACTATCACAAACAGACCATATGTTTAGAAACATCAATGCAGGACTTTAACTGGTAATGAAGTACTTGATGTACAAGTACTTAAACCTACAATACTGCTTTCTTGAGGGCAGTGGAAACAAGTTGTGAACACATTTATATATCATCATCTTTTACATTGATGTGACAAACTTGTTAGCAAACAGTTCCTTATTTACATATCCAGCAGATATGAAGATTATCAGTCATTTGGAGTTGATCATCTGGCCACCTGAAGAATTTATGTTCATTATTTTAGCTCTGTTTTTGGTCTGTACCATCTCCTGGGGGGAAATATCTGACTCTTTAGCTGCTAACTGCTCCACTATGTTCAGCTAGTTGGTAGATATTTTCTTTTAGCTGCCTGGTGAATGATGCTATGAGAGTGGTAAGAGTGAACCAAAACAGTGAAGTTGCAGGATGCGTACAGCTAAACAATGAGCTGAAAACTCACTTTGGGATAATTCTCAGTAGGTTCATCACGGCAAGTGACCCCTTTCAGTCACAATGTTTTGTTGGAACTGCAAATCATCCGTGTTTGTGCCAGTTTTACGAGACACAACATTTTATGCAAACATAATTCCCGTTAAAAAATGATGAGTACTGATTTTATGAAGACCTTCACTGCATTTTTTAGCTGTTAACTTGTGTGAAATTGTGGCAAACCTTAGAATGCAATGAAATATTTGGCATCTCAACACACAGTGTTGACACTGAGGACTGATAATTAAAGACTCCATCCTACTGATCAGCAGTCAAATCTGAGAGTAAACTACAAGGACAAGTGCCCTTAATTTTCAAGTCGCAACATCGTTGCATCTTAAGCTGCAAGCCTCATTAGCACTCTACAAACCCCATGGCTTTTCACTCTATCAAAAGCCAGTCATCATTTCTCCCTATATGACAGATGTCTGTGTGGGGCTACAAACTGTATATACCCATGACAGACCTTATTAAATCTCCAACTCCAACATTCAACTATCCCTCTCTACACAGCATCTGAAATCTAGCATGACCTTTCAGGTCCCATCAGACTGCCAGGCTATCTGCTTGAAGTGTTTTCGTCCAGTGTGTGCTGACAGGAATCCAGAAGAGGAGCAGAGAGCAGCCAAATCAGAGATGTGAAGCTACTTATTCAGATCTGCCCTGTTTTGACAGTTTCACCCCCTCTATATACTTCTCAATTTAGGACTCACTTTAAAACCCTCCTTAGCTTAAATTTCATGTGACATTAAATGATTGGTACGTTAAAGATTCATACTAGCCAGAACCATACTGTACCGTACCTCTCTCTCTATACGATGATCTATGAGTTGACAGCAATAATTGGAATAACACTTTCATTTTTATCTCATGGTAACAGGAACAAAGTACACATGGGAGACGGAAGCTGGATAATCAGCATTCAGCAAGCACACGTGTCAAAAAAGACTACATAATTAGACCCCTGGTTCCCTTTTATGTGGGAATGTAATGGATGAGCACAAAGATTTGTGTGTTCGATTTATCTCGTTTCAGTTTTTAGCACTTGAGGCTGACACAGGCTGGTTCCAAATCAACCTTATCATGGATGATATAGACAAAAGAAATTCTAGGAAACACAGGTCTTTTTTGTACTCTGTAGTTTTGTGCAAAATCACCTCATAGTATGATTTCATTTGTATTCTAATGTTCGTAATCTTGTTTTATATGTGGAATTGGTCTGCTTCCAGCTAATAAACAAAATCCACAGGCCATTTAAATTATTCATATCTGCACCAAAGAATCCAGCTCAAAAACACCCATTTTTCTCTGTTTTTAATCATGGATTTGGCGATAAACCAAAGTATTTTGACCTGGTGATGGCACTAGATGAAAAGTCAGAGGATCATCAAAGTGAAAGCAACTCATCCTGAGGGGGAGCATGCATACATCCAATAGCTGTTGAAACATTTCACTCAAACAAACCACAAATGTCAACTTCATTGAGGTGCCTGAGGAAAAGTCAGGAGATTACCAAAGTTAGTATGATTTATCCTCTGGGGACCAAGAATGTTTGTGCAAAATTTCATGGAAATCCATTCAATAGTTGTTGAGATGTTTCAGTCTGAACCAAAGTGGTGGACCAACTGAGAGAATAAAAAAAGGGCAACAAGAAAGTAACATAATTTGTTTATTATTTACAGATAAAAACTTACTATAGTAAGTAAATAAGTCAAATTGAATACAGCAGCAACAAGGCATCCTGAGAGATAACAGGAACAATAGGATTTGGCCTGGGGATCTCTATATGTGGTATTGATTGGCTGCACACTGTGAGCTAGTGTGTGATCAGACCTGCAGGTAGTGGCTGCAGTGTGAACTGGCTGTCATGGGGATAACTAGACAGGAGAGTGTCTAGTTAAACAGTCTTGTGTTGAGATGTATCTGAATACCCTGTACTTACATACCCCCAAAATCAAAATCAGTACTAGTGTGCATCAGCCCATTGACAAAATTATATTCAAGGTTTGAAACTCAGTGGACTTCTGTTAACTGCTATGTTCACTACTGGGCTTGTTCCCCAGTACAGTATTTAACCTGGAGCCCCGACTTCAGTAGCTGAGATAAAACTCAAGAGCCTCCACTTTCCCCTTCAGTCTCTGTGCTGTTTGCCATTAAAGAACAGCTTCTCTGCCTCCTCTCACTGATACAGATACAGCAGCTGAAATAACTTCATTGCTGGTTTTGCTGTCTTTCCTAACTTCTAATCTCCCTCATGGACATTCACTAATCTCTCATTTATATTTAAATCACAACTTTATGCAGAATGTCTGGCTCGTGTGGCAAATGAGGCTTGTTGCTATTTCAAGCTCAATTAAAGTGAGTGATAGCATGATGAAGATGCAGGAAAAGCCAAGTGTTTTGCCCCTGTGATGGCTGTGATGAAACAGTTGGAGAAACTTTGACCTCACCATTAAAAATGACACGAACAAATATATTTCTTTATTTGCCGTAATTAAATTGGCCTGTCCAAGACATAACTGGTTGTTTATTAGCTTAACTTAAACTAAGTTAGAATCACTATGGACCAGTTTGCACCCTAGAGTGCATCTGGTCCTATAAAATGGCCTCATATTTCCTGGTTGCTATGCAGTCGTGCAGTACAAACATTGGACTAGTGACTCTCACCAGATGGATGCACAAACCATTACAGATTGACCAACATGTTTAATGGCGGGCAACAGACATTGTAGGTTAAAGGCATCCTTTGGCTTTCTTCAAATTCAAGTTGTTCTGGATGAAAAGAGGCTGAAAGATGACTCATTAGTTCTCCATCAGCCCTTCAGCGTCTCCACTCCTTAGACCACATTATGCATCTTTGTGTGTTGACCTTGGATACAAGCGGTGCACAAACTGCCATAGCTTTGGGATGCTTATGATGCGCAGATTTGTTGACACTGAGATGGAAATTCAATTCTAAATGGACTAAGTAAGCAGTTTGTCCATGTTTGAAACAAGTTGTCATCATTTTCAAGAGTGTTCCCCCTGCAGCATTCAATAGTGCCTGCAATATGAGGTGCATCTATTGTTCCTCTTTTCTTTTTTGTTTCTCTTTCGTTCGCCTTTTCTTTTCTTGATTTTTAAACTCACATTCTCTGAACTCCTGTAATGGTACTATGTTCTGCTAATTAGTGTTCAGATGAATATGACTTGTCTGTGCAGCTGCTTTGTAATTGTACTTTATTTAATTTAAATGAATTTAAATTTGAATGAAAAAAGTCCCCTTTTCACTACAGTGAAGTAGTGCTTGTGTGTCTATTTCTGATGTTTTTAAATTGTTTCTTTTAATGAAAATATAATATCTTTTCTATTACGCACACATCTGTTTCCCCTTTTCACAGGGTTAATTATTGAAAACATTTATATGAACTTGTAACACAAAGCTAATGTACGTCAAGGTGTTTTTCAGTTTTACAGGTGACATTTAAAAAAAAAAAAAAAAAGTGTGCTTAAAGATTTTCCCAAAAATGTTAAGGTCAAGGTTCGGTAATATTTTGTACCTCTCTGTTTATGCTACAATTGTTGCCTTAATTTGATTCAATTTTGTTTAGTTAGTCATGCTATCAGCCTGGCTCTAGGGATGACAGTATTGGTCAGTCAGTTTGTCAACCACAAAATTCTGTACATTTATTTATTTTGTTTTTTAAAATGCTTTTTGATGAGTCCAAAGGCACACTAGCTCTAGGGATGGCAATGTCAGTCTGTGGTCAGATCACATATAGTTATTTGTTAGGGATGGCAATGTTGGTCTGTCGATTGGCCAGTCCACCACTTTGGCCAAGACTGAAATATCTCAACACACACTGAATGGATTGCCATGAAATTTGCTACAGACATTCATGTTTCCAAGAGGATGAATCTTACTGACCCCGGAGATCCTAAAAAACAGTTGGGTGGATTCTACAATCCTAACATTATATCTGCTTGGCATGCGTTGTTGTTGCAGACATAGCATGGTGACATTAGCATTTAGCTGAAACTATCACTGTGCCTAAGAGCTGCTAGCATGGCCGTACACACTTTAACGTTCTTTAAGCAAAACTGAGGTTGTATCAGCAACATGTAGACACCAAAAGGTAAGTTAGCAAGAGTCAAGTAAAATATAAAGTCGCAAAAGTCGTATTTGGATGGTGTACATCTCTTTATATTTCAACCTAGTATGTTTTCTCTGCACTCATGCTGCAGGATTTACCCAAGGAAAAAAAGCCATGTAAATAAACTGAGCTGAAATTTCTCTAGTGCTGTAGGTTATGATGTGTGAGAGTAATAATCCTGTTAGCTATGTTAGCCAAGAATCCATGAATACAAAGAAGGTACTTGCTTTGATTTCATGTGTGCAGAACTACAGTGATGTGTACTGTTTGAAATTTCAATATCTAAGACCTTGTCATTTTGGTCTACTTTGTCTCATTACATACAGTCACAGGCCTTATTCCCGCCAAGGGGTGCACTCTACACTTAGAATATTGAGTCTCTTATTACATGAATTTCCATTTCTTGGCTTTTCATTGAAGTGGGAAGTGACTGAGAAATGTCCTGAAATATATACAGCTTTACAAAGTTTTGTGTTGTATTTCATTTTGCATTTCAATTTATTTCTGCTTTCAGTATTGACTGAAAAGGGTTCCTTAAATTATCCGCTAGCAC
Organism: Argyrosomus regius; assembly: GCA_946959425.1. NCBI lineage: Eukaryota > Metazoa > Chordata > Actinopteri > Sciaenidae > Argyrosomus > Argyrosomus regius. The sequence continues at coordinate 15,951,414 of OX336890.1, forward strand.
AAAAAAGAGAAAGAAGAGAACCAATTTCAACTTGTTTTTTTTTTTGAGATGAAGGGAGTAGACTCTTCTTAATATGTGTGGGTTGTACTTTGTTCAGTTCAATATATGATATTTAATATACAGTAATATATAAATATATAAATTATATAAAGGGTATAAATATGAGGATGATTGAACAAAATTTAGATAAAAGCTTGAAGCAATAGCAGTGTATTAGTCATATTGGTACTCGACTATAGACATCTTTTTTGTGTGCTTGTGCTTTTATTCTTTCTAGACAGAGAGCAGAGAAGAAAAGTTAATGTAAGGAGTTTAAATGCCCTCCGGTGACCTCATTCCATCACATTTTCAAAGCTCAACAGAAACACTCCAAGTAAAGAATTGATGCATAATTAGCTGCAACAGTGGCAGTTCTGGTAAAAATGAGAAATTAGTTTTTTTTTCTCCTTTATCTTGCTCCGTAAATATATGCTTTGCTTGCAAAGCTAAAATAAAAAAAGAAGGTGGCCAGGTCATGGTAGTGAGTGTGTTTATTTTGTATCACTAAAAATGCTTTCCCTGCTTTAAATGATTCTAAGTTTAATAAATTAGTGAATCTAAATTGATAAAACATCTGTGCTTTAGTTTGTGTTTATTTGAATAAAGCAATAACTTTTGGAGACAAGATGAGCAGATTAGATGAATAGATAGATAGTTCATATCTGTCAGGGGTGTGGGGGCAATTAGCCTGTCCAAAGATTTAAAATCACCTACCAGCACCACAAGAGCCTCTAGTTAACATACAGTATGATATCTTGCTTGTTTTGTACAAATAACATGTATAAAAACAAGCTATGGTTTTACTCTGGGTTTGTGCTTAACAGACAGGCCAACTGTTTCCTGGCTTTCATTTCATATTTAACAAACAAATATGAGTGCTATCAATCCTCTCATTGCATTGCTTAGTAAGAAAGCAAGCGCAATTCCCCAAACTAGGACATTCAAGGTTCCCACAGGATGATTTCTCGATTGTCTCTGACGACTGTTTAGTGCCGTCAGCATTCAAGGTTTGCACTTATTCTGTAAATATCTCAACATCTACTGAATGGATAGGTACAAAATTGGGTTGATATTCATTGTGATTCACGGACATGTAGTACCACCACAAGTTAGCATTTTTGTTTTTATTAAAACATTTCAACAGCTTTTCCCCTAGAAAATGCATTGTAATCACTTTGATTCCTGACCTTTCATCTACAACCATCATCTGGTGAAAATGTCTTAGTATATGCACTGTTGCCCATAAAGTTGGAATAAAATATTTTTGCCTCTTCTCATGAAATGATTGTGACACTGTGATTTATTCTTGATAGATAAAATGTATCTTCTCAAAACTTTATTGATCAATCTCTTCCAAACATATCACAGTGAAGATTAAACCACAATTAACCTGATGTGTATAAATAGGAATAAAAAGAGGAATGTGTCTGTGTCTGTCAAAATTATTCCAACTTTATGGGCAACAGTGTTTAATACTTTAGTTTCTGATCAATTACCTGCAAAGCTAATGACATTCCAATCAAACTAAACTGTACTTTGCATTTAGTACTAATTATTGAATGTTAGCATACTAACACATCTAACTAAGATGGTGAACATGGTAAAAATTACACCCCCTAAACATCAACATGCTAGCATTATCATTGTGAGCATGTTGATGTAAGCAATTAGCTTGAGTCGAGCCTCACAAAGCTGTTCATCTTTCTCTTTTCAAATAATTTGATAAGACTGGGTGTGCTCACAGCGCAGGATGATAAATACCACAGAGCTGCTGATGGATCACGCCTAATAAGGCATGAAGCAAAGAGTCATAAGACTCTCTCTTTCCTTATATAAGAGAGAGGCTGTATATCGGCAGTATGCTCTGAAGCTGTCTTCATACTGCTGCTCTGTAGGAGAATTATTTATCTCTCGCTCTATTCCTGGGAGGATGCTGTTGACAGCGTCTCATCTCACTGTCTGAGTACCACCAGCTTCCATTAGGGGAGGAATTGCAATATGATGTCTTTGTGGGAGGTTCACCAGTTGCACTACATTTAAAAGCTTCGAAAGCAGAAGTAATACTGAGGCAAAGAAAGAAAACATTTATTGTTTATGAATGTGGTGTCACACAGGTCCTGTCAGAAAAGAACAGGGAGGTGAGGTCTTGGTTTGAGGTCTCTGAAATATTCCTGCCTCCCCTCTTCTCTTTCAACAGGCAGCTGGACTTTGGAATTGTTCCCATCAAGAACAATCAGCACATTCGTGTAAAAGCGATACATTGCAATTGCTAAAGACAATCTAACATTCCACATGACAACTAGGTTTTACATTTGTGATGCCCACTGTAGTATATATTGTTATAAAAATTTACAGAATAACATTTTTGTGTCTCAGTGCAAAAGATATATTCCAAAAGAATTTCAGAAAAGCCGTGCCCTTGATAAATGTCCCCCCACGTCTCCCCCGATCTGTGCCCCAACAGTAAAATAATTGGCCTGTTTACAAGACCACCAATAAATAACCAACAGAAGCAGTTTTACAGTCACCGTCAGATAGCAGCAGTGTTTCAGCTTTGACTTTAAATACATATTCACAAACAACTGTGTGTCACTGTACACCCACAATTCATCAGAACAACTTTAACTATAGATAATAATAATTACAGTTGTATTGATAGTAATTACCATGACAATAACAACCAAAGAAAAGAAATCCAATGTGTCACATCTGCATTAAAGTATTTACATTGCTTTTTCAAGTTCTGTGGCTTAATTTCCCGTGTGTGAATTTCCCAAGTAAAAGAAGGCAATGAAGTGTCTCTAAGGTAAAAGGTTGGAAGTGGGGAGTTCATCAGCTCGTACAAATGCTGTTGATGGAGATGATGGCCGGGTCCACCAGACCCAGCTCCTCGTGCTCATTAACGCACAGCTGATAGCCGCAGCCTCGCCTACGTTTCAGCGGGGTCACCTTGGCGTCAGGCTTGGCGCGAGGCGGCAGGAGGAAGCCCACGCTCCCTGCTATCAGCATGTGCCAGATGCTGTGGATGTAGAAGTAGTTCTCCTCCGTCTCCACAAAGGCGTAAAGGGCTACGGCAGACGTGGCAATCATGGTGCCCGGGAAGAGGAAGAACACCCAGCGCTTCCAGGTGGGTGGGTAGCAACGCCGCCGACGGATGGTTCGCACCGTCTGACAGGCCAACAGACACATAAAACAATGCTTCAGCATTTAGACACATTTATTATGAAGTATAAAATAGAAAACAGCAAAAGTTGGGAACATTCTTAAAATGGAATCGATGTCTAACAATTGTTTCTCAGGAGGTTTCCTGGGTGTGTAATTTAGCAATAGGTAAGATACCATGTTCATGGGGTACACTTGATGAATACCCACTAATAATATGAAGAGAAATTTCCATGAAAAAAGCTGCACAAGAAATACTGAGATCTATTTGCCAGCCCATGTAAACATTTTTTATTCCAAATATTATTAGTTGAATTGCCAGTAATTTACAACAACTCAGAAAACTAGAATAACTTACTTTTGTTTTCATGTGATTTTGCTTTTATACTTTTTAATTTGACACAGTGGCCAAACCATGTAATGACAGCAATGGCGTCTGTCCCATGAAGCACACTAGCTCAAAAAAAAACTTTTTCTCATATGCTTACATTAGGAAAGAAGTAGCTGTAAAACAGTGGGTACACCGTTTTGAGTATAACAACTCCTGTGAAGTGAATTTGATCCATTCGGTGCGCTAACATTTGGAAAATCAATTAAATCATTTTATCCGCATTCAAGTTAGCGGAGGGCTAAACTGGAAGTAAAGTTTCTAGTGTGCATACTCACACACAATGCAGAAGCATAGGCGAAATATACAGGAAATTTTATGCTCAGAAATTGACATTTTTTCGGCTTCATGCACAACTGAGCAGCTTCCGTAAGAATGAACGGAGCTCACCTCCGATGCTGTGTATAGTTCTCTGTATACATTGATGGTGAGCATTAGGAAACACTGTCACATTTAGCAAACCGCAGACAGAAAAGAAATTCAGGACATGGGAATAGAATTCACCGTGGTGACAGTGTAAACAAGCCACTACATCTGTGGGCAATGTTATCAAGTGCGTTGAAGAGGAATAGATCACTTGTGGTAAGACTATATTGAAACATACAGTCAAGCTCTACTCTACTACTACGCGTTGAGATTTGTAATGAGCCTCTGCCTCTGTATCTCTGCAAAAGCATAATTCCAGCTACAAACCGTTGGTTATGCTAGAAATTGAAAATAAATTGTGGCAGTCAGTGTCATTTGGTGTTGCTGTAATTAGTCTCAAATTAAACAGTCCTTTCCAAAAACATTAAGAAATAAGTTACATATCAGTTTCTTTCTAGAAAATTAGAGACACATAAAATAAAACAAATTTACAGTTTATTTCTTTTCCAACTGATCTCAAAGGCCCCGTGTTAAACGCTCTCATTTTCTTAATTCAATGAACACATGTCATGTAGAAACAGGATATTGAAGTGGGAGATCACACAGGGAGCAGTCGTTCAAACATGGAGACCAATTGCATTTCAGTGAGGGAGCAGCAGGCAGTTTGCTTTGATTGGAGGAACAGAGGGATGGGAGTCTTCATAAATCTCCATTGCTTTTACTGTCTGAAATTTACATTCATGTCTATTACTGCAGCATAAAGTCAATCACAACTATAATCAGCTGATAGATGTTTTAAATTGGTCACCCGTGATTGGCTAGTCACCGTTTTGGCCACTTTGTTGTTTATGCTCATATTCCTGTTGGCAATAACTGGATATGATGTCTCTATTTGTTTAATATAGAGAATGTGCTCATTCTGTAAGTGGCCCACAATTGCTGAACGTGTGACACAGAGAGACTTGGACATTTCATTTCATTTCCTTCTAAATAGCGTTTAGAGAGTGCTTCATTATTGTATTCAGTCTCTATTTTCATCGCTTCATAAACACTGATTGCTTGCGTTATATTTTTTCCCAAAACATTACCGAATCCCTACATTGTCAAGGGAAATGTAAGCCGTTCATGAATGACAAGAATAATTACATGTACTCTAGCAGGAAAATTGCTCTAAATTAGTTATTATGCTGTATACATTTTAGGTTAAAGACTAATAATCTATGTGAAGCCAAGTGAAGGAAAACATGAAATATGTTTTTATTGTTCCAATCCCTTTGGACTTACACATTTTTCTGGTTCAGACAAGCAATTTTAGAACAGGATGGTCTTTTCATGCATGAGTCAGGGGCCTCATTTAGTTTGGAGAATTAGAGATATTTGGCATTTACAGATCTGAACTTCTCCCCGGCTTCTTACTGCTCATGACACTCCTGCAAAGCAGCAGGCGCTTTGTGCCCTCCGCTTGACTGATCTAATTCGGTTGTGTCTGGGAACATTCAGAATGCCAGGCTTTGCAGAAACATGACAAGTTGAAATGAAAGGGCTCTTGTAGAAAATGTGCGGTGCTCAAACTCAGAGGTGCGGCACAGAGGAGACAATGCTGAAATGTAGACATACGCTATTGAGCAGCTGATAAATTATGAAGTGTCAAGTAATCAAAGCATGAGCCTAGGTTTATCTTTAAAAAACTGCAACATTAGCATAAGATCAAAGTGACTTTATATGGAAATGTTGCTGTTGTTGCTAGTCAGTGTGTGGTTCATCGCCACTGGAAGATCAGAGATGACTCGATTTTAACATTGCACAAATTCTGCGTATATTTCCGTTCTGTAGATTGTCACAGTACACCACACCATGATATTTGCTTTTTGTACTTATCAAATAACATATGTCAATGAGGCATTTATAATTGAATGGCAAATGTGCCAGTGCCTAAGGAAAACCAGCCAGCCAATAGTGGAAGCCAGTGGCTTTATGTAAATCTATGTTCATACACTCATGTTTGAATGATACGGCAGTGTTGTGAATGAATTCTGAAGCGCCGTTGTTAATCTCAGAAGAAAAGACCCTTGTATACCGTCTCCTACATTTGGTGCTAAAACTGGAAGGTTTACATAGTGGAATCAAACAGTGCTTCATCTTCCACAGTTTCTGTAGGATCCTACAGCTCACAGAACGATAACTCTCAGAGCTACAACTCCCACACTTTATTCAAAGCAAAGCTTTCTCCAAGGAAGCCACAAACCTTGTTTTCAAACTCATGTCAGAGGTTTGGTGTTAAGGCTCTTTTTTTTGCAAGAACCTTGCCTGAAAGACTATTATTTTTTATCTTCTCAGTTCAGGGAGCACATTATGACTTGGAGAAGAGTCAGTGAAAGTACAAGTTGACTTATAATGGAACTACAACCCATGACTAATACCCACAGGCTGCAAAACTTTTAAAGCCCCTTCCATGCTAATGTAAAATAGCTTCATTGGTCAGAAACTCACATTTTTTAGCCATGCACATGTTCCAACCTCATGTTCCAGCCCTAAGCTTAAATGATGGATTAAGTTCTTTTACACTTACTGCCATGAGGAACAATGGAGGGGGACAGTGCTGACACATTTGATCTGCTTGTTTAAACAAGCTTGTCTATGAATGTCAAACACATATTATGTATTAAATTAATTATCTTGTATCATGTGTTAAAAATTACTGTGGGCCAGTTGTTCACACACTGTAAGAAGTAACATTTTTCTGGGAAAAAAGTCTGTGAAACTTGTGAAATACATGATTATGAATACAGTTTTTTTTGTTGTTGTTGTTGTTTTTTACTATACTGTATTTTACATTTACACTAGCTTTATTAAGTTTCTTCATTTTTTCTAGATTTCCATAAACTGTTTTAACTTTGAATGATAATTCCTATATGCAGATGCTATTGTTTTCAAACATCATCTCAGAATAAACCTATTTTTCACTGCAGAGCATTGGTCTACTGTGCAGTAAATATACAAGTTGCCCTTACCCATGCCACGGCCATGATGCCCAGAGCAAACAGGCTGGGTCCCAGCAGGTTCCACAGACCGTGACGGTCTAGCTGCAAAGCCATGGACAGAGACATCGCCCCCAGCAGATACAGCACCTTTGACAAAAAACACATGGATCAATAACAGCCTTCCATAAATACTGTTGACACTGTTACAGACACAGTAAATAAGAGGGTGTTTGTGTGGTCAAGAACAGCACATTGTTGCTTTTGGAGAGAAAAACACTGACAGAATTGTAATTCTCCACATGTGAGAAAAACAGTAACAGGAGCTTTACGGTTGCATCACAAATCTTTCCGTAATGATTGACAGTTGCTTTAACACCGGGAGATGATTTTTTAGTTACTGTATGTGCAACTATGTTTTCATTCTCTCTGCACCTGTGTCCTGTTTTCTTGATGTGAGAGTTCTACTTTTCCAAACACAGCTGGTGCATTCATGGAGGTCTAGTGGAGAACTGTGTTGCTGAAAAATAAAAAAGGTTGAACGTACTACAAACAGGCATTAAAAAATGGTGTTGTGGGTGCAAGTCAATTCAGTAAGGTTAAGAAAGAAATAGCACAGCGAAGGAGAATTCTGTAGTTATTTGGTAGTAGTCACGATGGTAAAACAACAATTTATTCTTGGCTTTGTTATTTTAACTTGCCAGCAAGCTAATATGGAAAACAGTATATATTAATAGTCAAGGCTGGAGATGTTATATATTGTTCTTATCAACCAATCCAATGAAAATATAAGCACCAATGATGAATTGATCCTACTAATATGCTAAAGTCTGATCCAGCTTATTTCTGTGTGATGTAGATCTATTAAAAACCCACATGGGTGCTCTGGGTGACATTTTCCTTCATTATCATGAACACACACACTGTAGTTTATTTTGACTCAATCCCACATATGGCAGCCTGGTGCAGTAAATATGCACTAGAGAGCCAATGTGTATTAATCCATGGCTGAAAATAGTCCTTAGCAAATACACTATTTACTATTTGAAATACAAAACAACAGTTCCCAGTTGTTTTAGGAGATTAAAAAAAGGAATAAAACAAAATATTTGTGTTCTATTGATTTATATCCAGCACAGAGTACCAGATTAGTGAAGTCGGAAAGCATTGAGAAACAGTTAAACACGTTGTTATTTTCTTATTTTCATGGGATTTGTTGACAATAAGAAAAATATAAAATAATGACTTATCCTGTAATGGTAACAGCCACCACAAGAGCGGGCTCTCACAAACAGCTTGTGTTTAAAAGAAGGTAAAAGCCTGTTATTGTGTAAACATCAGTGCAGAAAATAGCTGCTTCTACTGAGTTCTGTTGGAGTCAAAATTAGTATTTCAAAGTGCTTGCAGAGTAAAACATCAGCTGAGCGTCATCTCTATGCAACAACAATATGACAGTGAAAACAAAACACTAACAATAGAGGCCCATGCTATAAATAATACCGGTTTAACACTTTTTTTTTTTTACTCTCAGGCTCAAAATTTGACATAAAGCCACAGGATATAAAAAGATAAAGTGAGAGAGGGAAAAAATCAATATGCTTTGCTACACATGCTTTGGGAGAACTTAAGCCTGTCCAGGATGCCTGAGGTCTGCCTGGCAGGGAACGTGAGGAGAAATTGGGGATTTTTGAGCAGGGAAGGGATGACCCGTCTGCAGGAAAACAGGACTAATTGGCACAGAGCAAAGAGGAGAGGAGCCGCGCTGTTCAGCCTGAGGACTCTGTGCAGCAACAGTCATCAGTCATACTGCACCGCTGGATCATCCAGCACCCAAACATGCATGTATACATGTATTATACGCAGGCATGAACGCATGGATGCTCACAGGCAGGGGTTTCACTGTAATGAATCTTTATCTGCCATCGTGACGGACGAGCTTGCAGGAATTCTGGTAGGAAGTTTATTTTTATCTTCTGCGTATATTTTCATGCTTATCAATATACAGTAATATACACTTATTCTATATTTTTACATTTACATTACAACATCACCAATGCCAGTGCCAAAATAAGCTGTCTTAGAAGAGTTCAACTTTGGCCTGCCATAGTTTTGCACACACCCAGTTTTTCTGCGCAACAGACAATTCAGTTGTGCTCAGTTTCGCTTTTACTTAGACTGAAATGTTCTGATCATCTGGACTATCATGTTTACAGTCCTGTTATACCCCAGCCTTTGGTGAGAAGAGGGCCAGAACAAAGAAACAAAGAGGATGATATCCCATCATTATCATTGACCATGACCATCCACCACTGAGCTTGGTTCTGCTCGAGGTTTCTGCCTGTTAAAAGGACGTTTTTCCTTTTCCATAACCTTCAGCAAGACCTACCAGCAAAACTTTGCTTGGAAAGTATTCTGCTGACATATTTGTGAGGACTTTTAGACCTTTGAAGGTCCAAAGTCACACACGTACACACACACTATCAGGTGCTCCTGGGTCCTTCACCCTCTACTGCTGTTGTGGTCATGGACATAAACAAACAAACACACACACACACACATGCGCGCACACACACATATACACAGACACTGTCTCTCTCTAGTACACAAACACACACACACACACAGTTCCACTTGCCAGTCCTGACATGTGCGATTTGATTAGTGACTGCGTACTGCAGCGCTCAGCAAAAATGAAAACTCTAGAGGACAGCAGATGTTCGTATATTCTCCCTCCCTCCCTCCCTCCCACTACTCCGCCCCCCTCTCTCCTTTCTCTCTGTTTCGTTTATGGACATGGACACACACACACACTTACGCATACACACACACACACACACACGCACACACACACACACACACACACACTTTCCCTGAGACTGCTCCATCTTGGTGTGCAGCCAGGGAGTGACCCAGGGAGAAGGTGCACCTGTTAGTGTTTACTGTTATCCACCGCAATATGTCAACAACCAGAGGATTAAGCGCTGCATGTCGCTGATTTGAACACATTGATCTTTTAATTTATAACTAAAAATTGAGGCATATGCGGCACTCACTTACAGCTCCCCTTCACAGCTCTACAGCTCTACTCCTCAGTCCTCGAATCCCTCTTTGCTTCAGGGTTATCTCAAGTTGTCCACCACTCAGCTTAGGGGCTGCCAGACTGCAACACATGGCAGTGGACATGCGTGATGCGCAGAAGATTTCTGGCTCCAGACATCTGAATCACTGCCCACATCTAACAGTTTGTCAAGCAATTCAAAGAGGTCTGGAGTTGCTATTGCGAATGGCTGCTTTTCCGTTTCGAGACACAGACGAACCAGAACGTTTGTGGTGGCTCCACTGATGGCCTGCTTGTTACATAGCAGCAAAGGTGGAGGAAAAGCACTTAAATGGAGTGCAGGAGGGATACGATGACACTGAGTCACTATAAACTAATAATAAAACGAGTACTCAGGATGCTTTATCTTTTCACAGCTTTTGAGTGTTTCCTTTTGCCAACAGCAAGGCATGTAAAATATATGTTTATGTCTATATTGTTAAAAGTGCACATGTACATATATTTTCTTCTATATTTTCTTCTATATTTTCTTCTTCTTCTTCATTGATTCAGGTCGGCACAAGTGCCATATGCTCTATGTGCCAGCAATGATTTTGAGAACACTCATTATTAAGCTGTGTCAGGTGGCGCATTCAAGTTGCATCATGTATACCAATGTAATACAAAAAAAAAGTTAACTTTGCAAGTGGAAATGATCTGATAGCTCATGGCTCCTAATGCAGTGTACTCGACTTCCCAAGTAGAAAATACAAGCTCACAGGTTTTATTTAAGTGGAAGCAAAAATAAAGTTTAAATATCAGGACAAACATTGCCTACAACTCACTGCTCTTTGACAAACTACAGTTTATGACTCTCCCTTAAAGGTTCAGTGTTTAATCAAGTTTTTGTTACCTTATCTTATGGACCTTTTATATCTACAGACACCACAGGTCCTCTTCCACAGAGTCTGCCATGTTGAACCGCCATATTTCTATAGCAAACTAAACATAGGCTCTAGAAAGGGCACATTTACCCGACTACCCGACTTTCTCCTTCATGCTACAAAGGACAGAGTGAGATGAAGGTGCTGCATTCAGCAACTATACCGCTAGACACCACTAAATCCTACAGACTGGACCTTTAAGGATAGATAGTTAGAATTACAGTAGGTACATACCTGTTTGATGATAGACTTTAGCCTGGCCATAGCAATAACAGTGACCCACACTGACATGAGTGACCCGAGGAAGTCGCAGAACTGCAGGACGTCATACTCCATGATGCAAAAGACCACAATACCCGGCTGGTCACATGCATGGTAGAACTGTCAGAAGAGAGCATAAGGAGAGTGGTTAGGACGAGCAGATGTGTCAGAAAAAACATTTATTTAGCATAGCTGAAAAAAACTTTCACAAAACATAATCTCAACCAAAACTCAAATATTAGTTAGGTTTGTGAGTGGCAGATCAATGCGTTTTTGCAGGACTTTGTCTGCAACTATTTTATTTTTATCTTTTGTCTTAAAGATAGATAGAGACATAGAGATAGTGACATTGTGAAACAGTAGAAATTGTTCATTTATGGTTCAAAGTAATCTATCAGGAATGTGTGCTATCATGTTTTTGATTGACCAACACAGTGTCTTGCCATTTGACATCATGTTGCAGCAAAAGTTGATCCTGGGTCAACTTTTTTGCTGTACCCCCTTGCGTTGGCACCTTGCACTGTGCTGACAGACTGCTACCATTGAAATGAACGAGAAGGCCATGTTTTTTCACACAGAGCTAAATTTGTTCTGAACACAACCTAATAAATGTGTTAAGCACATATCCTTTAAAGCCAAATTTTAAAAATTAAAAAAAAACAAAAAAAAAAACAGAAATGTATATTGTACTGACAGAAATTTACTGCACAAGCACTATGTTTGTATGGCAGTCACTCACAGTGGAGAAGAACATGGTGAAGATGTAGACTGAAGCCTCTAGCAGGTAGTGGCTTCGAATGGCAATGGCCACCGGAGGGACGAACATCAGATTACTGAGACAGAGCAGCAGGGTGGAGAGCAGCTGGAAACTGTAGGAGTAGGCCTCCGAGTTGTCTGTGCATCCCCAGCCCTCCCAGCCTAACACACACAAACACACATGCGCACACAGTCAGTACTGTAGTGTATGGAAAGAAGAGATCTACAGTAAGAGTGTAGCGAGCTTTTGTGTTTGCAGGCTTTATAGGTCAGAAAAAACTGAAGTTAAAGCGGTTTCGGTAAACAAACTTAAATCTTTTGTCTGGGAAGAATCTCTGCTGTAGTTTGTTTCAAAAGCTTGTCCCTTTAGAATTTCCAGTATCTTTTAAAACAGATAAAATATTTATCTCTTGACAAGATGAATGCTTCATCAGCACTGTCTTACAAACACGTTTCTCTGTGAAAAATAATCAAAAACCAATACAGTACGTGTGAAGTTGTTTATTCTGCACAATAGAGCCTCCTGGTGTGAACTCCATCCGATGTTAAAACAGCCCCACTTTGCCACTTGAATTGGATCCTTATCAAGTGGTGGATTGGATAAGACAGTGTGAATTAAATATTCGTGAGCGCTGTTGAACAGGGGGTATGCAGTGTGAGACGGGCCAAGGGCAAGTGCTGAATGCAAAGTGGCTGCCAGGAAGCAGTCACACATATGAAGTATGACAATGAATTGATCTGTAGAGAGACCAGTTCTGATAAAAGAAGATCAAAGGCAGGATTTAAAAAAGCCTCAGAGGACACGCTTTGTTTAGTTTCATAAGCTCATCTTTTATTGAAAAGCTGCTCATAATTAAGAGGCTGTTTTATTGTTCGATCAAAACGGCTTATATGATGATGATTAATACCTGGTCGCTGTATGACTCATTGGACAGCGGCACATACCATTTAATCACTGTATTTTCAGCTCAATTCTGGGAGATGACCTGTGCCATCCCATCTTGCTCTCCTCCATTTTCTTGTCACTCTGCATGATGTATTTTCCAACAAATTAGAAATTCTCTGCAGCAGTGATGACCCAATTTCCTCACAGAAAGTTTTATCTTATCTTGAATGAAGGAAGAAAGGCTTTTGACTGCTGAAAATCACTTCAAATTATTAATTCATGCTCATGCTTTTTGCTAATTATTAATTGCTGGTTAATAATTAATGTCATTATCGAGTATACACCATATTTATCCAAATATTTTTTCACTTCTATCAAACGACATGCTTTGTTTTGTTAATAACTGGCTTCCATAAATGGGTTTGTGGGCGTGAATGCAATTTGAAAATACATGGACCACCTAATCTGAATTTAGTTTGCTATGAATTAAAAACAAACAATGCAATGTGTTGCAGTGGATTGTTTAAGTACTTTCTTACCTGCTTTGCATTCACATGCAGCATACAGGTAGTTGTTGGTGCGCAGAAGCTTGCACTGTCCATACGTCCCACAGTCATTGATGCATGGAGTCAGGTATGAGCGCATGTACACCTCAGCAGTGATATTGGTGCACGCCTCAAATCTGGAAAAGTCACAGACAGACAGGTGGAGGTGAGCATGTGGAACTTCTCTGTCTTACCAGTGTGAAGGTAAAAATGTGTTTGTGAAAAATAATATGTATATGTGAAAAATAAATTGAATTTATTTAGACTATTAGATTGATCACCATGAAACTCTGTTCATTTTAAAATTCATGTTCCCCAGATGATAAATCCTATTCATTTGATGATCCCCTGTTGTGTCACCATGTCATTCATATTTGTAGTTTTGTATGAGACATAGATTGCCATTAAATTTGCTAAATACATTCATGTCCCCCTCAGGATAAACTGTAACAACTCTGGCAAATCCTTCACTTTGTCCAGTAACAACAAGAACTAAACATGGTAAACTAAAGCCAAATTATAGTATCACAGAGCTGCTAGTGTGGCTGTACACTCTTTTTGTTTTATGTCCTCTAGCACACATCGCATCGCCACAGCACTCTGGAGATCAAAAGGTCATTTTGGAGTTGCCAGATGTCAAACAAATTTCCTCTGTTGGGCTTGTGTAGCCTCTAAATTCAAAAAGCAATTATAAAAGTAATTTTCCACAAATGATGTTTGTGTTTTATAGACCAACAAAGAAGCTAGAGTTCAACAGTGATAGTTTACTTTCATTAGGTATCTCAATTAGGTACCCCACCAACACTCTGCTTATAATCAGATAGAACTCAATTTCTGACTTCTCATAAACATCTCATTATTTTATATTTCATACATACCATTGAAATCAAAAGGTACATTTGGAGGTTGTTGTTATGAAGCTGTATTTGTTTATCTTGGACACTGCATGGGCTAAAAAGAAAGAAAACATATATTTGTGCTAGCATAATTGCTAGCTTATACTATCAGTCACAAAGAATGAAACTCCAGGAGGTAACAAATGTGTTTCTTTGCCCATTTTTTTAATTGGCACAGCTGCTTTCTTTATTTTTAAATTATATCAGTCAGCTTAATTGTTGCCTTGAAGAGCACCTATCATTCACACAACATCTCTTCTTCTCTAACAAGACCTGATTGATCTAGCATGTGGAAATCTGGAAATCTAAGACACGGCTAGGCGACTGTTTTCCACATTTTCATACCTCAGCAGGGCTCTCATGTGAGGATGAGACCATGTCCCACACCATCTGTTATTATTTGTTATTCAAATTCAATTGGAACTCCCAAGCGGCTTGCAAAAAATCTGCTTAATTTCATTCTGTTCACATTTTTGTGCCATTAAGGGTTCGACAAAACAGCTCAATCTGCTGAACTAATACTTAAATACTCATGAAAAACATAGAGTCGGACAACTTAATGGAAACATTTCGTCCACTTTCTATTTTGGTGCATGCATATTTTGGTTTCCGACATTTCTCACAATGATTTAAAACAACCCTCAGAGAAAGAGTGTGTACGAACTGTGGATTAAAGAGAAGAGCTGCATCTTTTTTTGTTAACAAAAATATAAACTCGTTTTGCTCCCATTTTTCATGAGTTGATGAATTTAAGACTTGTTTTCTACACACATTTATTTCCAAATTGTTCACAAATTTGTTAAAATAAATGTCAGTCAGTACTTTTTTTGCCAAGATGATCCATCCACCTGACAGGTGTGGCATATCAAGATGCTGAATAAACACCCTGACTACAACACAGGTGTGCCTTGGGCTGGTCCCAACAAAAGGTCACTTTAAAATGTGCAGTTTTATTTTGAAAACAGACAGTTATTCTGCAGTGAACTATCATACTACTACTATTTCACTACTTGTTTCCCTGAGAAGGGCAAACTCATGACCCACCCTGTTCTGCCTCTGATTGGCTTACCCTGATACCCTTACCCTCATGTTTTTGTTGAGTGTGCTATAAAAGCTCTACTATGTGTGTCACTGTACATATACTTACTGTACTGTAGGTGCAAATGCATTATGATCTGCATAGTATATTTAACAGAGAAAAACTACAGTCTCTGCCTTTTTTAGAATCAATTTATACCCGTATGATGATGATGAATGTTGAATGAATAAAGAAGCTCTTTGCTCTTTGTCTAAAAGAAACACTAAAATTGGACTTTCTCTATTACCATTTTAAAAAGATCCAAACATTCAGTCAGATTCTTTGCAGCTGCTGTGGAAATATCTCAAAGTAATACC
Organism: Argyrosomus regius; assembly: GCA_946959425.1. Classification (NCBI taxonomy): domain Eukaryota; kingdom Metazoa; phylum Chordata; class Actinopteri; family Sciaenidae; genus Argyrosomus; species Argyrosomus regius. The sequence goes on from OX336890.1 coordinate 15,967,067, forward strand.
AAGTTTTTACAGTCTGTTGAACCAGACAAATGCTGTACACCAAAAAAATATATGCAGGATTTTATTGTATCCTGTTAAAGGAAAGGTGCGTTTTCAGGTCTGCGTCCTGTTTTACAAAACACATATCTAAATTATTCTGTTTAAACCTAATATGCAAATATGGAAAAATGAAAAATCTGCTTCGTAAACCTCAAAATCTATTGCTCTTCCGTGTCATATGCTACATGTTCACCCAAAGCACATTCATGAAGCCAATCCCAAATTAATCTGCTGGGTGACAGATGGGACAGGATGTGGCTGAATGAGGGAGGCTGCACTGGTTAAACAGTGAGCATGGTGTTTTCATTACAGGGCTGAATTATTAATTTTGGTAAATAAACTACTGGTTGTTATACAAAAATGAGTTTTTTAAGAAATATTGAATATCCTATTTTGCAATTGTCTTTCTGTAACTGGTGGCAAATATTGACTCACAGAGGTCGCCTTAGGGAAGTGGGACCAAGCCAAAGAATTGAGACTGTCAAAAATTTATGAGCAACAATCATTCAACTGGTATCAGTGAATTTTTTCTGCTTATATGTGATGTTTTGGAGACTTTCTGGGTTGCTTTAGGAACCATCTACAATCTGCAATCTCATACAGTTTATTTGCTCTGCATCATCCAGACCAATTTACACCTAACCTGGATCTAGTCAGACCAGTCACAACTGTTTATCTAATATGGGGCACGTTTGATATGATGATAGTTCATAGGAGCACAACCTTATTGGCCATTGAGGCCAATGGCTGCCGCTGGTTTGGAACTGATTGAATCTGCTATTGTATCAGTAAACAAACTGGATGGTCTATTTTGTCTAAAAGAACAAAACAACAAAGAAGATTTTGTTAATAACAAAGTGTCTGTTTGCCATACGTATGACAGTGTGATTCACCAACTATGCTACACCACACATTTAGTTACTCTGATTGGTTGTAGGCATTTTAGTCTATACCTGTTGGTTACAGTTTATTTGGCTATTGTCTCCAATAGACATTTTTGGAAATACGTTTATTCGCTTTCTTGCTGAGAGTTCACTGGGAAGATAACACTCACATGTCTGTATGCAAAATATGAAGCTACCATCAGCAGCTAGCTAAATTGGCTTAGCATAAAGACACAGAAACAGCAAGCTGGCTTCTATCCAAGGGTAAGAGTCTGCCTAACAGTACCTCTAAAGCTCACTGATTCCAGTTTCCAGTGTTAAAGCTGCTGGCGCTAGCCTCATATTTAGCATACAGAACAGTGGTACATACAGTATCTTCTAAATTGGTTCAAGAGAGTGAATAAGCGTATTTCCCAAAGTGTCAAACTTTTCCAAAATCAAAGATTTCTTTTAATGAATAATAAATGTATTTGGGTGATGTTCTCCAGTAAAGCACACTGTAGTTATACAGGATAAACAAATGTCTGCAGAAGCAGTATTGCCTGCTTTACCCATGTTCAGTGCCGCATAGAGAGCGCAGACTCAGGTACCAGGTGCCTGTCTGTGGGTAGGGAATCCTCAGTTTGGTGATATTAGCTGAGGCATTCACAGAAAGAACAAACCCGGCCACTGATTCTGAAACAAAAGAAACCAACGACAAAGGAGTTTAAAAGAGAACAGAATGAAGTGTGTAGAGCACACTACACTTAGTTGCTTCTCACATTTTGCAGTGAAAACATTTAAAATATGTGAAATACTGAAACAGTTGAAGTTGTTAAACGAAGTTGTAATGAAAGTGCTGAAATGAGTTCAGTCACAAAAAAGGAGTTGAAATGTTAGAGTGGAAGTCTAAAAAAACTGCTTCCATTTCCAATGATTAAAGAGAAAGATGATGATAGTTTAAGTGTGAGCTGAAATTTAAGCAAAATCATTCGAGTAAATTGTGTATAAATAGTCAGAGAGTGAGAGGAGATATACCCTTACCCAGAAAAAGCATTAATATTCCTAATGAACAATAAACAGTTTATTAATTGTTTCTATACATTTGGGGATTTTGTCAAAGGTAAATTTGACATACCTGATTCACATTTCAGTGATGAGTTTTCCCGTAAGAAAAGCGGCATCCCGTGGTTCAGGCAGCCGAACACTGTAACATTAGCTCCTTTAAGTGTGGACTGCAAGAGGAAAAACAAGCAAACGTCAGTCATCCATCTAACCATCAACCATCTGCTGCCATCATGCTGGTGAGCTAACACTGTTCATGATTACTTCAGGTCTCATTTCCTCTCAGCGGTGAGATAGTAAACTTTAAAACTAACAAATCAAGTGAAACTGCTCTCCCTCTGTCTGCCTGAGGCACCTAAATGAAGATGTTGGCAGTTTATCTCCTTAAAGCATCAATTATACATTAACACACTCATGCATAAAAAATAAAAAAAAAATCCTGGAGAATTATTCAAGCGCTGGGAACTGCATATGCTTATACAAATTGGCTCACTCTGCAGAGAGGTGAAAGGAGACCACTACAGTCCAATTTGGTTTATCCGTAACAGATCTACAGCAGTACAAATAGCAGCAAGAAGTGACTGCATGTGCTCATAAAGCATCAGTGTGCAGTCGCGCATCAAATTTGACACTTCAGTTTCAGTTTTGTTTATTCATTCACAGTGTGTCTCTGTTTTTTGGGGAATGAGGAGGAAGTACAGCAGGACTGATTTTTTTTTAACTATTGTGAAAAGTGTCTAATTTACTAAACCTGCCAGTCAAAACATTAAGAGTTAAAAGTTAAATTAAAAACTTTGTCAGACAAAAACTTTACAGGAGAAGATACAGCACATTACATGCATTTGCTTTGTGTCCAAAGGGAAATATGCTTGGTGGTTGGGATAACTGTAGGCAATTATTTCTTGAATAAATAAGATTTCTATCACCCTCCTGTATAATGTACAGTACATACAGAGAGTTGGCAAAGTTGATGATTAATGCAATGACTCAACAAACACTTTGCCAGGTGCTAAGATTTCAGGCATCTTAAACTCACCATCTGGCTTGGACTCTCTTAGTAGTAAGACTCAATCACGCCCACTGGCATTTCAAGATAGTCCACTCCCTCCTCCTTCCCCCTTTCATCCCAACTCTGCCCAACAGTTTGAAGATGAAGGATTGAGCAAGAAACTCTCATGGATGGATTACCAGGGGGGCCCACTAGACATAGACCCAGGGGCTGCAAACAGGTCAGGAGGCCCCCAAAGCCAGACTCTTTATATGAAGTGACTGTTATCAACGTCTCTAAGTAAGTAAAAGCAGACATGCTTTTAGACGGGCTGGCAACGTGGGAATGTCAGTCAGATGGTTCACCACAGCTGAAATATCTCGACAACTATGAGATGATCCTCTTACATTTCCTCTGGCGTCAACATAAGGTGTATTTTTCAGCTCTTTATTAAACTATCTGCATGATTTGCCGGTAAATGTTGTTGCAAACATTCATGGCCCCCAGAAGATGAAATGTGATGACCTAGCATCATCTGGTCAACATTTAATTTGTGCAATATTTGGTTTCGTGTGAGAAGTGCTAATTAGCAAATGTTTGCATGCTAACCCGCTAAACTAACATGGTGAACAATATACCTGCTAAAAATCAACATGATAGCATTATCACAAGCAACTATGTAAGAATGTTAGCATGCTGATGTTAGCGTTTAGCCCAAGAACAGCTTCACAGAGCCACCAGCACAGCTGGAGTCCCTTGACTTATCTGGTACATGTGCCCATGAGTTTTATTTCATTTTTTTTTTTTAACATCAGCCAAGCCCAGATAGTCATGACAACAGCATTGTGATGGACGTTGTGAAAGACTTCCTTATTAACCCCTGTATGACTGAGAAGGTACAGCATGTGATGAGACAGGAGGAAACAAGGCTTCTTTAAGTTGTTGGCCTTCTTCCTCCTACAAAAAGCTCCACAGAGGTCTTATACGACTCAACACTGCTTTTAGGACTTCATTGTGTTTTTTTGCTGTGTAATTAGCCTACCCGACAACTATTTGAAAACTGGGCCAAAAAACAGGAAAATGAAATGTGTTGTCTTGTATTGTGCAGACCTTGAAATTAACTTTTGTCCTCAGTGTCCTGCAAACTGTCCCAGACTTAACAATCATTGTCCCAAATTGAAGAATTTGTTTTTATTTTTTTTATTTTACATAATGAATATCGTTAAATAACTTTGTTTCAGTCAGTTGCATCACTATGTTGACTCACTCTGGTCTTCTATCTTAAAAATCACCCCAGGTGTTTGGTCACAATCAGGTTTCATAATTCTCTTAGTCATTGTTTGAGTTCCTGTTTCTTCTTTACTTATCTCAGTTTGTTCAATAAATGCAAACCTTTGAACATTATTAATATCTAGCCCAATAATCACAAACTCACTACAGGGAGATATATTTTAAGTTAAAAAAAAATCTTCAAAGGGAGGGAGAAGATCAAACAAACTATTTAAATATTTACAGCCTATTTACATATTGGCAAAGCAATAGAACCACACTAATCCAGAGATCCGGAGAGAAAGAGTGAGAGAGAAGGTCAAATATGCACACCTACTGACTGCCTGCGCACAGCGCAAGAGGAGAGGGATGGACCCCAGCGCTGTTGGCAGCAGAGCCTTAGACTACAGTTACTCTGATCAGCATGCATGGGAATTAATTACAATGTAATATATTCTGATTGTCCGAGTAAGCCATCAAATAAAAAAAATAAAAATAGTGACTAAGAAGGTCTGAAAAACTGTCAGAGCTAGTGATAAAGTTGCCAAGTTGGCATCACTGATTTTGTGCCAGTGTCACTTCACATTTTTTTGAATTTGAACAGCTACAATTAAAATTTCACAGGCCTATACTCCATGATGTATAAACCTAAGAATTTTATTACATTTCTCTACCACAATTGTCCCAGACACTAACTTTGTGTTCCAGGTACTATTTTTATTGTTCCCGGGACATTGGGACATTCTTAATTTTGAGTGCTGGTGTTGTGGTCTCATTGCTTGTTATTCCCGGTATATAAAGAAACTTAAGTGATGATAGAGGAGGCACATGGGGAAAATCCAGCCAAAAATACCATCATACTTTAATTCAAGTTTAAATAATAATAAAATAAAACTCCATATTTACAGGTGTAAATACAATTTTGGTGACTAATAAGTGATACTGGACACAGAACAAGATACTCTAAAACATCTTTTTTCACATATTCCCCTCTTTCTAATTAACATTTATTTTATTGCTATGTTTTGTATACATTTCTGTATATAAGCAACTGTTGGCGCTGTGAAATTAGAATCCTAGAAAGGTTTATACAGATGGAAATGTCAGGCTTTGTGCTTTTAAATTGCATGTATTTCAGTGAGGATTCAACCTCACCTCAAGGGTGCCACCTAAATAATGTAACAACACCCCCTACCAGCCAGAATTTGGGCCAGCTCATCTACATTTATAGGCTTAGATGAAGCCACTTTATAAATACAGCCACTGCCATGTTTACATTGTTTTGCTATCTGCTTACAACTAACAATTCAACAATTCAACTAAATTACATAGCCCAAACATGTTTTTGAATGTTTTATTTTCTCATGGTATAGTTCAAGTTATTCACATTGTATTGTACACAAATCCTTCAAACCCAGTATTCAAAATTCCTAATATCCTTTTGGTTACCAACATATCAAACTAAGGAAGTAAGATGCTCTCAAGATGCAGATCATTCTTTTGTAATATGTTTGATCATTCTCAAGTCTATCATCTGAACCATGAGCTGCAGAAACCAGAAAATTCCTTTGTCCTACATGTGGGGACTGAAATTAAGATTTTACTGATGATTTAGCTCCATCTTTAGCTCATCATATCATTTCTCCTCAAGCTGGAGGCCGCCCTTTCCTTAGCACTTTACATCTTTGCCGTCCAGTAACAAATAATTTGAAAAAGATTTCAATCATTTCTCCTGTTGTCAGGGCTTTGATGTTCATTTCCTTTTTTTATGCCCTATTTTAAATTCATGCCGGAAATTTTAATGTTCATTTTATTTGGGGTTTTATTTATTGCTGTTACTTGTAAAGCACTTTGTAACGTTGTTGTGAATGCTGCCACATTAATCACGTTTAATATTGTGATTTATATGCCTGGTTCATTACGCAGCTGTTAGTTTTGATTGTGGAATGTGAGTGGCAGAGGCATAATTCACTCAGCACCGTTATCTTCCAACAGTGCTCAAGGTTTCTGACTGAAGCAAACTACTGAAGGAAACTTCTGAGTAAACATCTCTTTAAAAGCATTCCTACAAAAGGACAGACACTTCAACTCTGATCATAAAAATGCTGCAGATAGAAAAACATTTTATTTTTTTTTAATGCCAGTTTCTCTCTGTTGTGTATTCATGTGGCTTTTGCTTTACTAAAATTCCCAGGAGTTATGCTGATGACATGTGCCAGGCAGGACATGATGCCAGCTGATGCAACAACATGGTCGAAGCTGGCATGTCCCAGCTCCCATTGGCCAAACTAATTAAAATAACTCCACAATGAGTTTTTATTTAGCTCAATAATATATTAAACTGTCTTGAGTTTTGATGCATATTAGACAATAGATAATAAACATCTCTTTGTCTTTGAAAGAAGCAATGTTGCTTAGCAACAGCGCACACTAACACATTTTGAGATATGGGGTCCCAACAGTGACACAAAAGATAAAAATGTGAATAAATAAATCAGGCTGATAATAAGTGTGTCAATAAATAAATAAGCAAATATATATAATAAATAAATATATAAATAAATGCATGCATACAGAAAAATATAATTATTTATTGATATTTATTGTAATTTTAATTGCCAGTTTCTTTATTGTTTTGGCAACATTTCTATTTGCTCATTAATCTATTAATTTATTGTAAAGTCACTTTTGGGACCACATACCCAGAAGAGAGTATTACAGTGAAATAACAACTGTAAAATCTAAAAGCTAACAAACCTTATATTGACAATGTTTCAAGGACTAACGCTCATTAATGTGCTTAGAGTTACTTTTTCTGCATAAGCTCCACCTAAAGAAAACTTTGAAAAATGTATCTAAAGTGATTACACTGATCCACAGCCAGTTGAGGTATGAGTGGAAATAAAAGCCATATGCATTCCTTTCACACTCTTTCACAGAGAGTGATGCAAAGCAGACAACCAGCTCCAGCTATTGTCTCCTAAAGCCCTGCAAATCTGCCAGAGTCCCCCACTGGCAGCGGCTGACTGGATTCTGCTCCCGTGACAAGCAAGTGACAGATCACCGCCAAGGGGGGAGAAATCTGTCCATAGAATAATATAGTATGACAGTCTCTCTGTGGAATACATCTCTCAGCTCACACAACAATCAAAGCAACCAGGTTTCATCACAGTATACTGTCTCCGTGACATCCGCAGAATCCACCGAGTTAAAATCAACCAACTATACACACTTAGGCTTTTACTGCGGCGTGGAGAACAGAGGTTTTCCTGCCTGGACTGTAGGATAAAGCACACATAAACACGAGGAAAACATGAAAACCCCACAGAAAAAGCACCAAGGATGCTGTTTAAACCGCCAGAATGATTTTTTTGAGGTGACAGTGGCACCATATCAACCAAGCAATCAATCAATAAAGCACTAAATTAATTACTATATATTTGTGTATTTCTCTGACATTTTGGGAAATGAGGCTGTTTGCTGTTTTTGTCGGGGGTTAGATGAGAAGACCGATTATCAGTTTCATCTCTGTGTGTTCAGTGGAGATGAAAGATGTGTTTAGCCTAGCTTATCACAAAGTCCGGAAGCAGGGAGAAACATCATAGAGGCTGCATGGCAACAACTTCAGACCTGTCATTTCAAGGCGGGCTGCAGTAAACAATTTTTATCGTTATCGGTTAATCAGATGTTATTTTCTCGATTATTGATTCATCATTTTGTCTATAAAATCTCAGAGAATAGTAACAACCAATATCCTTCACAGGTTTCCAGAGCCCAAGTGGACGTTATATACAGTATACCACTTGTTTTGTTGACCAACAGTTCAAACTTCAGTGAAAAAAATCATCAAATATTCACATTTGAGAAGTGAAACAAATAACATTTTGGCATCAAAAATGATTATCGAAAATATTTTTAGCTTAGATTCAACAGATTCATTTTCTGTTGAATCAATTAATTAACTAATCATTTTAGCTCTGTTTACATCTCGTACAGTAATATCTGTTTAGAGCGATTACAGAGATTATAGTGACTAATAGCTGACTCCATCCAGGGGAAATGAAGCTGCTTTCCTAACTCTGAATAAAACTCAGGTGATTCTTGGATTTATTGGTGGCTAGTTTGCTGGCAAACAAGATACAACATGTAAATAGATTGGTTCTAAAATTAAGAAACAGTAGTTAACAAAACATTGTCACCACTATTCAATAGCTGTTTTGGAGATTTTGATTGTATCTGTTTCCACATTTAAAAAATCCATTCTCAGCTTTGAAAAAGAAATTGACAAAAAGTGATTACTTAAAGTGGAAAATGTCATCATCTACCACTCCAGAACAACTGGGCAACGCCATCTGCTGAGGGAGGTCTAGTGATATGATTGAAAGCTCCAGAACAGACTGAATGGTCCTTTGTGGTGAGATTGTTTTGTTAATAATGTTGGAAGGTTGTATTTTTCCTACTTTCTTGAAGGCCAGTTGTTTCCTCCCGCCTCTGTTTTTTGTGCTAAGCTACAGGTACCGTAGGCTAAAAATATCCTCAACCAATATCTTTTCTGAATGCTGAGAGATGAAACAGTTATCAATTTAACTCCCACGACAACAGCGGGAAAAAAAATCCTAAAATGTCAGGATATTCCTTTGAACTCAACAATCAAAGATATTTGTTAGGGTTTTATGCTTCATCGTCCAGTTATTTCAGCACTGGCTGACTTGCTTTCTCTCAGAAGAAAATGTCCATCTGCCAGCCTGTAGCTCTCCAGTTTCTGCCTCCCTGCAGACCTTCAGAGCTGCTGCAGGTGCATTCCTAATGCCATTACTATCTGAAGGACAGCTTAACAAAGACATATCAAATCCTGCTTGGCTGATATTTTCATTTTGTTTGCTCTCAATCAGACGCATATGTCACAAGCCTGAACACTGGCGCCTGTTTCATTGTGAACTTTTTCAGCTCCCACAGCTAAGTCTATGACCATACGAGCATCCATATTTAGCAGGCTAGCTGAGCCAGACGCTTTGAGCCCAATTATTCACCCTTCCTGGCTGGGGATTTTCTGAGCACTAACTGTTGCATATTTACTTACTGATTACTATCTGATCCTTTGCGAGAAAATAGATACGTCATCTCTACAGGTGCATGAACATTTGTGACTGATATACCAGGAGTACAGTAGTTATACAATATGTAATGTACAATATGTAATTTCTCAAGTACAATCAAGATATCACATAAAATGTGTTTTATGTGATAAAATGTGTTTTTTACACGTATCATAGGTTATGTCTTCAAAACAAGCAGGAATTATGTCATTAGAGCAACTCACCAGGTTGAGTTTGAGCTCCATGTTGAGGACTCCTCCACTGTCCAAAACAGGCATCAGGTTGATGGCAAACACAGCTGCCCTATCCGGTGGAATCGATATATTTGGACCAAAGAAGACGTAGAAGTGCACAGAGAAAGTGTCTAGCTCATTACGCAGAGTCGGACGGATGGGCCAACACTTGTTAGTGTCTGCGGTGGGGGCGAGGTAAATGATGCTGTCCTCCGAGGTGTGCAGGTGACTGGCGTTCTGTGATGGGCCGGGCAGAGACGCCATTGACAGTGTCTCAGACAGTGAGAAACCCATTGCCGTTCCAAAGGACTGGGGCATGTTCATGGAGGAGCTGGGCTGTGCTTGGTCCTTTGACAAATTGGACTTGGAGCAATCTAGTCAGAAGAGGAAGATATCATATTTACAGTGGAAATTGATTCCTGTATGAGCTGAACATTCTTGTGGATTTTCACTGTCTAGTTGAAGAAGAATTAGAGAAAGAACTAAGAAATGCACCTTACAACATCTTGTGTAATGTAATAAGCCCTAATCATGAAAACAATCAATGTCTATGAATGAACAATGAAGCACCAATCCCAAGCAAGTCTCAACAAATTATATATAATATATATAATAATATTTTACTTGCGGTATTACGCATGCTAAGCAGACCAACCGTCTTTTGCAAATGCTTGAAATGATCCCTTTCGGCTGGCTCCCTTAATGTTAACGCTGCACGCTGCTTTTTAATGAGACAAAGATTCACCATAATTGCAAACAGTATGATTTCACTCAACACAAAGCAACTCACTGTAGAATGGTCATTGATGGCAACTGGCAAAGTACCATCAAATACCACCAATCCCCAAGGGGAAAGGATTTCAAAGCTTTTCTAGCTCAGTCTCATTTGCATAGTGTTGTCTCTGAAAGGGTTTGAAGTATTTTGATGTCCATTCAGGCAGCAGAAGCACTCCTAAAAATACCAAAACACCAAATACTGCGAGCTCAAGACAAACATAACTTTGGTAGAAACAAGAAAAAACTCATCAAATCATTAAAGACCCAAGTTAATAGACGATATTTATGTATATATATATATGTGTGGGTGGGGGTGGAGGGGCTATGAAAACAAATGGTTTCATAACATTCATAATCCAAAGAGCTGCTTTCATTTTTCTTTCATATGGAGTGTAACACACAAACTATCTTCAATACCCAATCATCTATTGAGGGCAGGACACCTGGGGTGAAATATACTGTATAAACAACAATAATAAATAATAAAGTGCAACCTAGTTTCAACGTTTTCTGTGCACCCAGCAAACATGATACGTGTAGATTTGACTGACTTGAAATAAAGGCACATATTTCTGAGACAGCTCATAACAACAATAACCAATAACAGCGAGAGAGCACAAGAAAGGTGAGGACTCCAGATGGTCCCTGAACCTGAGGTGTTCTTCAATTTAAATCCACAAAAGGTCAAGTAAGATCTGCCTGGCAGCCAGGGGGAGAAACAGAGTGTGAATAATTAGTGTCTGTGTTGCCATGGTGACAAAGTGCACTGTATAGTGTCCAACAGAGGGAGGGGATCGCTACACAGGAGTAGACTTCCCACAGATTTGTGAGCCATCCCTGTGGAGTGAGCAGAAAGAATATCTCAGCTCTGCACAACCCCAAAACAGCATGTAGCACTTAAGCGTGGTATCACTAGCCTCTTAGGAATCGCCTCAGTTTGGGCTACAGTCTTTTCTTTTAATGGTCCGACTCTGTCTGGCCTCTCTTTTCCCATGAAAACACACATCCAAAATTACATTTCTGCCCCACATATCTGCACACTTTGGAGATTTACACCTAAGAATCCCTCGTTGAGTGCAATTTGAAAGCCACAATCCTTTATACTTTGAAACATTTTAGATACTGGATATGGTATGCTACAGAGATCTACTTTGGGCTTTTGTTTGGCCTAATTCATGAGTTCTCAGGTTTACAGAAACCACTCCGGTATAATTTTAAAATATACATACAGCGCAGCAGGAATAAAAATGATGAACATCACTGGAAGCAAACAGCTCACAGATTGTGGTGAGAAAAGAGAAATCCAACACATTACCTCTAATCATCAAATAATCATTAAATCATTTTGTTTAATTGGTAAAATTGGTCAAATACTCTCATTTACAAAACTGTGTGTACACTGCAGTATGAATAATAGCAATGGGGCTTGCAGATAAAACACTGCATATTATTTTCACATTAGGAACAGAAACAAGAATACCAATGTTCTCAAATGTCGTTATTCTGCTATAATAATTCTAATATAAATGCTGCTATATTTTAAGAAGACAACATAAATTGAGCTCTAAGCCAGCTAAAATCCACAAAATGCCATAAATAAAATTCATAAAAATTTGAAAAAAAAGGACTCATCAATCACATTTAGCTGTTAAACAAACTCACCTGTGACCTGCACCCCAATTCGGAAGTAAACGTTGCAGTTAGTGAGATATCTCTCCACCAGGATGTAGTACCATTGTTCCCAGGCAGGTACGAGGGTGTCTAATTCACAAGGGTTCCACTCCCTGCAGTCGAGGGCACTTGAGTTATGCACCGGCGGCGCCCGCGCTCTTATCTTCAGCACCACGGGACAACTCTCGCTACTCTTGTTCTTGGTGCTGCAGTTTACCAGCTGAACCTTCACCTTTGATATATAATTGGGGATGAACACTCTGCTCGTGCACAAACACACAGACAAAAAGCAACACACAGACACATTTTGGGTTATAATACCAACCTAGGCTATACAGTGTATCATACAGCAAACAGTACTGTATATAAAATGCATTCAAATTTGTTGTAATTTGTAATTTCATTAGATTTGATGGTCTTTTGGTCATTTTGCTTGTCCTTTATTAACAATATTAGCATTCTGCAGACAGGTGCTTTAAGGTATATCATTTTCATACATGCACACAACAAAGACCAAAAACACATCCAGCAACTCACATGACCTGTAAACATACTGTGTGGATACTATCTAGATCATAAACTAACATTTCAATACCCTTCATATCAATTTCTTTATGAAGATCTCACATAATGTTGGATCCCCTTCCTTTAGGCACCTTCAAAAGATCCTGAAAAATGAACCAAAGACCTTAAAAAAAAAAAAAATTCATATCTCTCTGCTCACATAACTGAGGTGACTTCTAGAGAGGGGGGAGTTAATAAAGGTGCTCAGACTATATGCACACACTTGGAAATTGCATCTTTTTTCAAAATGAAAATGCAAGATAAGCTTATAGAGAAGGCTCCAGGAAAATCATAACTTAAGTGGCAGATGAGGAGGGGGAGTGGGGAGGTAGATTGTGTATATTTTTCTCAAAGCTCAGTTAGATTACTTACTTATAAAGTGCAGATCTGTTATGGACGGGGATCATCTGATCGATGAAGTATCCAGGATAAAGTACTGAAATCCCAATTAGCCTCTGGACAATGAGCTGAGGCTGGAACAGATACTGGCATTCTTCAGATAGACCCTAAAAAGATAACACAGCAGTCATTTAGCGGGCATTTTAGTGGTTAACTCACCAATATGTCTTAAAAGCTGGTAAAGAGGAGATTAGATATCATTCAGACTGGCTGAAAATTCCTAATGGACTGTGTGCATAAAGCCTGTCACCCTGTTGGATTAATATCACTTCTCCCTCTGCCCGGTCTACACAGCGTAATATGCGCCGGCTATTTCACTCGTGTTGTTCTGAACCATTAATGCTTGATGTGCAGCGCTCTGTGAGATGAGCCGAACAGACAGAATGACTTAAAGCCAGGAGACCGTGCATTGTTTCTACACATGATCTGCTGTGAAATTTGTTTTAAAAAGGTCCGGGGGCCTTTTGCACCTGATTCAAAAGGACAGGTGTGAATGCCAAATGAGGTCCTTCATTTCTGTCAACCAGTCACTAACCCCTTCTGCTCGAGCCACAATTACTGTGGCATGTGGCATTAGTCCGGGAGCTGCCGGGGTGACCCTTTGATTTATTACAGCCTGTCAGTTGGACCTGCACACGTGTCTTGTAGAGCAAGTTGTGTTTTAATTAAAGCTCAACCAATATGGGTTTTTGAAGCCCAATGTTTTTACACTATGAGTGCAGACAGCTTTTCATGGTGTTCAACAGCTTTAAATTTGATAATTTTCATGCCAGAAAAAGATACACATTAATTTATTTTCCACAGAATTTCAGTCTTGGCAGGATGCTAAAGCCTCTAAAAATCAATTTAGGCCATAAAACACTAAAACTCCCCATTGAAAGCCTGACTAATTGCGTTATTTTAGCTCCTTCAGTCAAAATGACCCGCTGAGAAAATGCAATTTTAGGTAAAACTCTGGGGAATACACCAAGTTTCCAGTTTATTAGGTACACCTGAAGAATCTAATATAATCCACTGCAATAGTGCTGCAATAAATGAAACCTTTTAGAGCTCATTTTCAGCTTTATTGAACTCTATGGTCATTTTTTTTTGTCTTTAATTGCATTATAAGTTTCTTATATTTTTAATACTCCCATTCACACACATTAATGAAACAGAAAAGAACCTCTCAGTATAATTTTAAAGCTCACATTTAAGGGATTTATTACAGGAATAATAGATTAGATGGCATTTAATTTTTAAAGATAACCTAATGTGTTTGGATGAATAACTAAGCTGATTTACAAAACAAACAAATATATGAAGAATTAAACAATTGAATAATGTGTAGGAAAAAATTGATTTTTTGATATAGATACCTCCTTTGTACTGACAGAAGACAACTCTGACTGGCCAATATCCAGCATTTAATAAAAGGCTAAAATATACTGGCAAACCACTATGTCAAACCCTAATTATAATGATCATCATAAAACAGTAAGATGTTTTAAAGTAATGGATAAGTAAGAGAAAAGAAACTCCTCCAGAATTGTGATTGATTATATTCAGAGTTCTGAATTCTCACAACCCTTACTTTTATTGCCATGTTACTAAAGCCTAAAACAAAATAATGTCACCTTTACTGAGATACAAGATAAACTAGTCGCCCCGCACGTTGATGAAGTCACAACAATAAACGTCTAGGAGCACAAGGATCCGTAGATGGATAGGTAAACATTTAATATCATGCAGTACTCTTATCACTTCCCATTAATTTCCTCATTTAAACTGAGCTTTGTTTGATGTGTAATGACTCCAAATCAGGATGCACCTGGCCTTGATAAACGAGCGATGAAAGAAATGTTTGGATGGTATCCAAGGCTGCCTTTAGTCTTCATTGAGACATTATGAGGTTAAAAATATAAAAATAATACAGACAAAATAAAGCTGAAAACATCACATCGTCGTTGCTAGAAAATTTCTTCAGAATTCAGAATCTGGAAAAGGTATGTTATTTCCATCTATATGGCGTGTCATTGGAGGCTAGTCACATTTTAGCCATAGCTGTTTCTATTCCCAGTGCCCCCAGAGCAAACCAATTCTTTTGTTGCAACGTTCGCAGCAACTTTTGATGATATTTTTGATTGTTGTGCATTCCAAGCCAGTGGGAACCACAAAGGAAGCACAACTGAACACCATGCCAGTGACAAATAAATTGCCTGAAATTGAAATCAGCGGGTGTTTAGGTGGCCAAATAGGAGAACACGATGAGATGAAGAAAAACTCTCTGACACTGTTCTGCCTCTTTAAGCTCAGCTGCACAAACTGGAATACTAATCCCATTGAATACTTTCATCATCATTTTTATTTTTTCTACCATAAAGGAGAATTAAGTAACTGTGAAGAAAATATTCTAGATGTAGATCTCATTTAAGTTATATTACATAACACTTTTACATAAATATTTTACCAGTTTCCATTAGTGACTGATGTACAAAATAACAGCGATCAACTGTTGCATTTGCTGCCCTAAACAGCTGATGCTGGATGTTTTACCCCATGCTAGCATGGCTCCAGACATGGCAACGTTTGTCTGTTGGACAGTCAGTTCACTACTTTGGTCTAAACTGACATACCTCATCATTGCTGTAGCATGTGGTGCAGACAATCATGGTACCCAGAGGATAAATCCTACTGACTTTGTTGATTGTTGAACGTTTCATCTAGCACCGCGAATAGGTCAAATTTTGGACTTGGAAAGAAACAACCATGAAGAAAGTATTGTGATTTGTGAAATATGTCCAGACTCACCTTGACTGAGATCTTGCCTTCATCCTTGGGTAAGTGTGCGGCTAGGAACCAGTCTCCAGGGAGCGGGCTGGTCACGTTGAATGCTCCTGTTGTACGGTTTGGAAGAGTCCAGGTAAGAGTAACAGCAAAGGATCCTGGGACGATTGTATCCCGAGGGAAGCGGGTGTACAGGGGGTTGATTACTGGAGGAGCCCCAGACCTGAAGTACCTATTAATCACAAAGGCGAAATTCGATCCCTGTTAGGCCTAATATTTTCACAAACAGCAAAGCCATCTGCCAAATATGAAATCCTTCCATAGGAACAGCTGACAGCATGAGCACAGATGGCTTCTTCTGTTTAAAATATGAAAAATTCAAATCCATAACATTAATAATCATATCCAGTCACAGATATCTGAATGTGATAACCATGTCCACATCAATCATAACACCTGAGAAACAAGAAGTCATGACAAACACTGCTTACCAGTATGACAAAAATAGACAGGCAAAATTAAAATCTAATGCAGCTAATGCTTCAACAGCAGTTCCTCCATATGTCGAGGGTGCCAGTAATAGCTGACAATGCTCAGGTTTAATCAGCTGCGATAACCTTTTTCCCACAGGTAAAGTGTATGAGATGCTGATTATTATCTATTTATACCCCAAAGGAGCAGAGTTCAGCTTCAACAAAAGAAAGGTTTAAAGCTAAACACAAGCATCTTCAGAAAAAGAGAAAGACATTGTGACAAACTCATTCTTACACAGTCACATTGCGGTTTGGGCAGCTGTCTCCAAACGTGCCCCCTTGCTCCTTAAAGGTGATGAGGTTCCATACGGCCATCATGGTGTCGTCAGGCACATTGAAGTGGAACAGTTCCACACTCGCAAAGGAGTTGAAAGCATTCAGCTTACGAGGCGTGCGGGTGAAGTATTCAGTCACAAAAAGGCAATCTGTAGGGAACAGAACCAGAAGAAAGTGTCCCTGAATATTTGTGAGGATACATTTTTTATTTTTATTTTTATTTATTTTTTGGGGGGGGGCTTTTTTGGGCTTTATTTGACAGAGACAGCTTGAAGAGTGACAGGAATGTGGGGAGAGAGAGATGGGGAATGACATGCGGGAAAGAGCCGCAGGTCAAATTCGAACCCTGGGCTGCCGCGGCAAGGACTAAGCCTTTGTACGTGGGGCGGATGCTCTACCAACTGAGCTAAACAACGCCCCTGAGGATACATTTTTTTAAAATTATTGTTGCACTTTAATTTTTCATAACATGCTAAAATGTTCACAGTAACATTGCTAACATGCTATTGTTAAGTAGATATATGTTTACCTTGTTTACCATCTTAGTCTGGTGTGTTGGCATGCTAATATTTGCTTATTTGCAATACACAACGTACGCAAGGACAACTGAGGTTGATGGGAATGTCATCAGTTTTGCAGGTAATCATACTTATTGTATTGCATAAATTTAATTTTTTACATGATAAAAAGTCAGGGGATCATTAAAGTAAGTAGGATTCATCCTAACTATGAGTGTTAAGAATTTACGCTATGTTGGTCGCTGAAAGTTGGTACCTGGTTGAACTTTGGGCACAAGCAGGACAGTGGTGCCTTGTGTTGTGTGCAATGCCTTGCTCGACGCACTGAACAATGTAATGCAAGCCACTGAAAATAATGGTTTTTAATGGCACAATGCTAAGTGCTGCTGTTGTCACATTGTGACTGAAAGGGCCATTAGCTTTTGTGCCAATCCATCTGGTAGATATTGAGATATTTCATAATATAAGTGACGAATTTGACCTACTGGCAGTAGATAAAAAATAATAGGATCACAAAAGTCACTGGAATTTATCCTCTGGGGGCTATTAATAATTGTACAAAATTTTATGTCAATCCACAATAGCTGTCAAGAGATTTCTGACAGACAGGCCAAGCCATGCTGCTTGTGTGGCTAATACTGACACACACACAAACTTCTTTGAACCCAGCAAACTGTTTGTACAGAGCTAGATCATCTAAATATGTGATCATAGACTCCCTTTAAAACAGCTGAGGGAAATGTATGTATGCTGGCTCACTCGCGTCCTGCATAATGTCAAAATCCTTGGATTACATCCACCGAAGGCTCTGCATATAAAAGCTGCAGAACAAGTGACAGGTGTAATCTCCCATATTACCTACATGAGCCTGGCTGGCATCGAGTACAGTCAGCGGGTGGGCAAAATCTGGGGGAAATTGTGTGTGAGTCATTTAATTGCTATACCAGAACATATTGCATCTGTTAGATAAGTGTTGTCACAAATATATAAACATAAGCAGATATGAAAGATGGAAGCGACATTTCATGGGAAGTATGTGAAGGCAACTCTGAAGAAGGATGTTTTCCATACACTCCCTTTGTGTTTGTTCATATCAATTATCTGTACCTGTGGCAATGTCTTTCACAGTTTTCTGGGTTGGGGGATAATTTATCGTCTGTACAAAAATAAAAAAATCACAATAGCATTTTGGGAATGCAATGAAAAGCCTGTGTTGATAAAGCAGCATGAGCCCAATTCATTTAAGAGTTATAGCAAGACATCAAGCGATCTCACTGCACTGATGCTGTCATTTTAAGCTGCATGTCTCTCTATGCTTCTGCTTTTTGCCTTGATGATGACACAAAGTAAAGAAAACCAAGTGACCCTGTACAGTGACAAGGCGACGAGGCGTGGATGCATGGAAAAGGTTTTTGTGAATGTGCATCGTGTTCTAATGTGTGTTTGAAAAAAAAAGAAAAAAGAAAAATGCTCCGCTCCTCTCCCCCACACTATTACCAGCCCTCAAAGCTCGCACTGGCTCTCACCTATGGAAGCAACCTTGAATACTAAAGGCACAGAATAGGAAGGCAGAATGAAGCAACCATGCCGTTAAGAGCTGAAGCCCAATCCTATACAAAGCTCCCAGCCTCATTACACTCTCCTCATTACAGTCGCCTCTGCTTTGTTATCTACATCATATGTTAATCTACTTTACATTAAGGGTCTTCTTTGCCTTTTCATTACGTGGATACCAAGGACTGATCACATGTCACCGGCTGAAGTGCAAAGACTCAATAGGTGTAGTGTAGCATTAACACTGCTGGAGTGTGCAGTAAACGTACCGTATGTTCTACTTGTCTGATTAGAAAGAAACAGACAGGTTTCTTCCAGCTACAGATCACAGGCCACTAAAAATTCATGATATACTATAAACAGTTGATTACTTGTTGGTCGCACAGATGTTTGAAAGTCACCATTTTTTCCACATCTGGATATACGCCTGATTACGGATGGTGATTACACTATTCATAGGAGGTCTTTCAGTGAGGATGAATTGCTCATCGCTGCGTTCTTTAGGCGACACAACCTCATTTACAAGAAAGTCACCATTTGTTACATCAAGATTAAGCTCTCTAAAACAGTGCTTCCGAACCTGAGGGTCGCGACCCCCAAAATGGGCTATGAGATGATTACTGTCAATAGAAATGTTTATTTTTAAGACTTTTCTTTAGTCTGCTTTTCTCTCTTCGGCATACAAAATTGATTCAAATATTTCAGTCGGGAAAAATCATTCTTCAATTGAATTGCTCACAACTCAAAGACATGCACACTGTGAGGTTTGTAAGTAGACATAGCTTCATGTGAAGGGGTCACAACAAAAACAGGCAGTCTAAACAGCTATGTTTTGGTACGCTGCTGACGGTGTGCAGTGGATGTTATGGTGTTATTTTTAGTCATTTATTTCTCATACACACTTGTGTGTATACAGGTGTGGAACATTTTCTCTTACTTGTTATTCATGTAAATTGATTGTAAATGATCAATATTTTAATTGACACGTGAGACTTGTGTTTGCCAGATTTCCCATTGTTTTGTAATGTATAAGAGGCATATGGGTGGATACACTTCAACACTTAACTAACAAGACCGGCTACATTTCAAAAACATCAGCAACTGAGGTTGTTGTGACATGACTGAAACACACATGCCAAACTATTATTAGAAAATTAGAATAATAATTTTGATTTTTTTTTTCAAACCCCTTCGAAGTGAAAGAAAAAGGATTCTGCAAAGGAAATGTAGCCACAAAAACAGTGTCAGTGACACACTAGCAGCCACACACAATGACTACACTTCATGTGAAGGTGTAAACATGCCAAAATATCTAAATAAGCTTGTTTGTTTACCACCTAAATGAAGACATTTCATTTGAAGATAAAGGCAGAAGAATGCTCTCAGGCTTTTCTTACAGCACGGCTCTGAATTCAGTAATCTTTTCAATGAGCACCTCCCAACCACTGTTTAACTACGTTAGAGGCTTAATACAGACATAATCCTGCTTTTTGTCATCTCAACTAGAGATTTATCCATAAATGCTGAGCTGGATAGTTTTTTGCAACAGCGCAGGCAAAGGCTGCTTTTCAAAATTCTTCCTGTACTACATCTCTATGATGTTGTATGATTTTAAAGTCAGCATAAACTGGCCACGAATTCCTACACCTTCATGTTGCTCTCATCCAACAACAGCAAAAAACACAAAGCCTTGAAAATAACAGGACTTTCTTCTTCCACCTTCAAAGACATCAACATCGTGTCTCATCGTGTCTTCGAGGGCTTCAGTGGCTATTTGAATAAATATATTTTATTACATTCTGCACTGAATAAGAGCCCGTCGTGAAACACTGCTTTGATCCTCCTCGCAATGGTGAATAAAAACACAAAGCAAAGCCAGGAAAAAGAGGCTAGAGAGGGAAATTGATCTAACTGACTTCAACCAAGTCCAAAGATTTACCTAAACTGACAGCAAAAACAGCAACAAGTCTATCAGGGGACTGCAACATCCTCAGACAGACCTTAAAGGTCCTTTGATGACTCCAGCCAGTACAGCGTGTGCTGTGAGTATGGATTCATTGTTGTCCCACAATTGAGCTCTGAGGTTTTTGTTTCACGCGTCTGTCTTGAAGGAGCAAAGACAGCCGAGGTATATAGACACTAAAACCAAGAAGAAGAAAAAAACACTCTTTATAACTGCCTACATAGGATCTTTTGTTAAATATGAAGAAGAAAGCCATGCTGTACTTTTTGGTCATGAAGAAATGAGTCGAAAATAAAGGAATTATTAACTTCAACATTGCCACATTGTCCAATTGAATGTGCCCTTTGTTAATCAGGCAGGAAACAACAAGATTGAACTCAAACATTGCCTTATTGTCCGACCAATCTGCTTATATTTTTCATCATGCAAACTTGTCTTTGCCTTCTTAAACAAAGCAAAACAACGACAAACAAACACACAGATAACCAAAAGGCAACAACAATAAGAGCAGTCCAGCCTGATGTGTTTTCTTGTGGCCACAGTAATCAGACCTTGAGCATCGTAGCGTACAACCTATAGGAGCATCTGTCAATGTGTTGCGTGCCATTATTATTAGCAGCGACCGTCCCCATGCGTCACCTCACTGAAGCCAGTCTGTGTTCATGAAAACGGGGTTTTGACGGTGAGCCGAGACTAAACGCAGCAGCTGTGTGTGGATGTTCATGGGACTGAATTCAAACCGGGATCCGACGCTCCTGCTGCTCCTGCTGCTCCTGCTGCTGCTCCTCTCTGGGAGGATTTCAGCACCCCCGACAAAAGGAACAGCTCCCCGTGAATCAAAGCAACACACTGAACGGAAACACTCACCTCCAAGAGCGCAGAGATATGTGTAAACAAGCAAGAGGAGCCTCGGAGGGCTACATCCTGAGCCCAGACGCTCCAGCTGCCACATCGTTAAAAGCAAAATATTTAGTGGAGGGCTACAGCCCGGGTGCAGTTCTCAGTCGCTGTGCTGGTCTACATTTTTTCAGATTTTTGCCAACGACCAGCTGTTTGTGCATGACGTAATGCAGACGACGACGGGACAGCGCCTCCCCTTTGGCTTTGATTTGACAACCTCAATATGTCGTCTTATTTTCATTGGACCTCCGGACCTGTCAGTCCGAGGGACGGTGCCGACGTAGATTGCACCACAAGGCTCGTCACTCCGGCGTCCGGGCCACCACCAACACACTCCACACACAAGGGGCCGAGCGACGAGCACAGAGGCTGCAGCTGTACCCCCGGAGGCTGCAGCCTCTGCTGCTTCACCCAGGACCCGGGACACAAAGTTAGGGAGAGGTGGGCGGTATGAGGGGCGGGGGGGTTAGGGCATCTGACCTGATCTGATCCTGTGTGCAGCCCTCTGGACTCTGATGTGTCCTGAGAAGGAGGACTGTTAATCCTGTTAAATGTGCAGCCTGTTCTGCATTGCAGTGTGCTTAATTTGCAACAAAACATACTTGTGTTTTTTCTATGAAGAAGTTGAAATAATTAATTTGTATTTTTCATTATGTTTGACATCTTTTAACAGCTAAAAAGGACGAACTGTCTAGAGGGTTAAGAGTAATAAGCAGGCTGAATTTTATATTGCTGATGGCCTTAAACTAACCCAACACGCAAGTAAATTAGCTCACAGTGAAGTCCCCCAATCTGCCTGGAGTTTGTGTCATTTATCTGAAAGTGACTGCAGTAAAGCTTGCTATAATAATCAGTGAGATTCACATATTTAACAGTGTTTTATCGCCTTGATACTTTTATTAATATTATGACCATTGCTATTAAACTTTATTCTAGACTGATGGTGTGTTTAAGAAGTCTGGTTCAGAAAAGGATGCATTACTTCTCAGCGACTCCAGCCGTAAAACATGTTGAGATACAATAGATTTATATATGTTTTGTATCTGTGGAGGTGTAGTGGTGGTGTACGTTTTACACAGCACCACCACTCACAAATCTCACATATGTGTATTTGTTTTTCTGTTAATGTTTTATAATATTTGAGGAAAATGGTGAAAAATGGTTTTTGCACTTATAATTAATATTTAATATTTACAGGCACAGTGTTGGTGTTCGTGGAAGCCAAAACAATGAGCAAGCAAAGCCGATGTTAACAAAACTAAATGTTAACTGTTCCATGGACTAATAATGACATTAACATAGTTGCACTCGACTGAAAATAACAAGCTATCAAAATGATTGTGTTGTTGTTATTCAGTTTTATTCAAATTGAAAAACAAGCAGTATCTTTTCCTCCTAAATTAATATCACAATTGTTATCTCACTGACTCTGAAACATTATTTTTCTTTCTCATGTTTGGCAGGTGATTGCAGACACAGTGGACAAAAAAATAAAATGTATTTTTCACCAATCTCATCAGACAATAATCCATTTCCCTCCAAGAACTGGACATTAAGACTGACCTAAATTCTCAGTCGTGATTATTTTTAGGCTGCAGGGTGACTTTAACATGAGTCATAACTGTCCAAACAGATCTGTCAGAGTGTGAATGAGCTCCTGAATCAGAGTGGGTATAATTTATTTGACACAAATGAATTATTAATCTGAAGTGAAGGAGGAACTAATGTCTAGGGGGGTTAAGAATGATAAGCAGGGTGAATTTCATATTGTGAAAATTTGCTGGTGACCTTAAACTAAGCCAACACATACTTTTCAAATAAATTAGTTCACAGCAGAATAGTTTCTTATGAATTAATATCATCTCTCAATGAGTTTAACAGTCACAGTGAGCCTCACAAAAGCCACAAAGGTTTGCTTTGTTCTTCACAGAGTGACAGCGATATTCTGATACTTTATTGATTAAAAAGAAGAAAATCTTCTTCCACTTACCCTCCACAGGAAGGTCAGAGTCATTTACAGAGCAAAATATCAACTCAAAAATCAAATAAATCCTATTCAAGACCAAGAGTTTTTATTTTGTGATTTTTATCACTGGTGGAGTGCAGAGGTGACATCATTTTATCGGTCATTCATCACAAAACCGTAGTCTTAATAAAAATCAACAAAAAATATGGCTTAAAGTACACTTAGGTGACCAAGTGAGCAAAAATGGGGCGGATTCTAAGAGAAAAGATACTGACTTACAAAATGTGTGGACATTCCTGTCATTTTGATAAGGAATGACGCAGCAAGAAAAGTTTTCCAAGTTGTAAAGATTGTCAGGTCCCCTGGATACCACTACCCACGCATAGCAACTCATTGTCTATATCTGACCTCGCCATTAGGTACTGCGATAATCATCTCACCTTTTCATTCACCTCACTGTATCCAAATGAAAAGACTTGGTGTGTTCTAGACACAATTTATTCCTGTAATGACACTTTGAAGGTGTACACAGTGCAGCACTGATACAACATGGACCCAAACTGAATTTTCTAACAAGAACATTTTGACAATTTTGACCATTTTCAATGAGGAATGTGGGCTTTTGTGAGCCTCTTCCAGTGGCTTCTGCATCCCCCAATGATCCAAATACATTCAAGTTTGGACACACTGAATGCACATAGCTGTTAATGACTGCACCTGTCTGTGTGTCTGGAAACCTGTCCAGATCGCCTTTTAATCCACTGTATGCTGGGGAAGGCTGTCATCCTCTAAGTTGTAAAGTGTTGTACAACCTCAAAAAGCATAACACTCAACATCAGATGGAAAGCTTGCCAGATATTCTAGCCAGACAATAGGACAACCTCGTCCTTCTGTCAAAGGGGACCTGGAAGCCACCCAGCGAGTGATTATTACTGCAATTAAGAGCAGTCCTGGTCGGCAAAAAGAGGGGTTCAACAACGAGACATCATAAATCGCCATGAATACTCCTGATTCACGTTTCCCTGCTCTGTCTCTTCTTGAAAACATGAATGAGACAAAGCTTTTTGTAGTTATTAGATCTCAACATTGCTGGCAAGTATTGCGTAATTCAGTAAAGTCCAAACTTTTAAAACTAGTTCATGCTGTTTGGTAATGCCTCCCACAGTGACACTTGGTGGAAGAAGACCAGCAAACTAGTTTTAAAAATTGGTAGTAGGAGGTGGTGGAGGATGTGTGTGTGGGCGGCACACACACGCACACACACACACATCAGATGCACATCATGGTCTGAGTTATTTCTGCTCTCCCTAAGGTGAGGCTCTCCACAGCCTCAGTGTACCAGCCACACAGACACATACAGAGGAGCATGAGGGGCTTCCAGTTAGGCAGTTTAACCAGCTGGCTACATACTGTAGGAGGACACTGAAACATTTAAATCCACTGCTGCACCTAATCCCTATCCTATAGAAATCCTATGGAGGGAATAACTGTAACTTGTTGCCAGAGAGAACTCAGATGGTCTATACCAATATGTGAGCATACAAACTGTGTGCAACATGTTCACTCAAAGAGATAAACTGACAAAATGGAAAAGAGGGAGGGAGAGAAAGAAAGAAAGAGTGGCCAGCTGGTAAAGTTAAGCACTATTCCTCTGTGGCTCAGCTTTGGTACACAGCACACTCCGCCTGCAGCATGCGATCTAGAAGACCACATCCCATTCTGTCTGTTATTACACAATGTCTGCACTATAAACAACACGAGAAGCAAAGAAAAGGCTGGCTCAGAAGGCGTAATAAACCCACTAGTATTTCTGGATAAGACATTTATACTGCAAGTGTGCATTTAAATTATAACATGCACTGAGCTTGGACATTTCAAAAAACGTTATTCTGTCATGATTTTCCTCACAATAGCCCCTCTGTCAATACAAGAACACCATTATGTATCATCTAAAAGGTCTTTAGCTTGAAAAATGTTGAATGTGCTTTCATTATCCCTCTAGACCTTGGCAAATCAAACATTTATAGCTAAACAGCGCCCCCTTATGAAGATTTATTTTGCTCTGATATTCCTCAGTGTTATCACTGAGCAGCAGTAACTATCCTGAATAAAAAGACAGCACTTGCATGTTTTCACATTTTTATAGTTCAACATTTACAGTATTGGATAAAAACAAATCCATCAAAGAGGGAAAAGAGAGGAAGGAAACAGTTTGCATTTACACTGGGGCAGTAACAGTTAAGGCACAACTTATTAGTGGAAATGTCCCACACCATCCAATCACATGAATCTGATGTTAGTGTTTTTTTCTTTAGTGATTTCTTTTTTCCATGTCTGTTGCTCTTAATCTGGTGACACCTCACAAGAAAATCTAGAGACTAGTTTTAGTACAGTTCATGTCCAACACAAGTGGGCCTCTCTACACCTGTACAAGCTAAATGAGCATTACATCCTGAATACTCCAAAACGTGTCTTCTTCGTTGGAGCATTCAGCGCTGCGCTGAGGCTCAGTCCCAAAACCAGACGAGTATCAGCAGGATCAATAATCCCGTCATCCCACAATCTGAAAAACATAAAATGAAAGTGTATCACATTTATAGATGACGCATCACAGCGCACTCATCTGATGCCTCTTGTAGTTCTCCTGCAGGTCTGTTATCAAGAGTTTGTGTTCCTCTCTTTCAATACCTCCCCCACTCATCAACTGAACAAGCTTCTATTTTCTATCGTCAAAGGTTTAAAAAAAAAAAAATCATTTTTCCTCTGAAAAAAATCTATCACAAATCCTTTGATTTGGCTTTTAGTTATTCTTCTAGTTCCCCTATCCATCCAAGTATATGGGTGGCCAGGGGGACATTTTGATACAAATGGTTTCATACATTGGACTTTGATTGGTGGTCAATAGAGACAAGCTCTGTTCATCAACAGTTTTGATCCTTCTTCTTTGTCAAACACGTCCGTATCTCCATTTCCTGCTAGGATCATCTCTACAATAAATGTGTCTCTATTGATAAGTCACCGGCAGGATCAGGCCAAGACAGGCAAGAATTTGCTTGATAGACCTCTAGTATATTTGATTCTTTTGTCTTTTTAAAATCCCTTTATAATCCTGATTATTCTCTTTATGTTTTACCGAACTCACTGTAGATGTTTTCATTGTAACCTTTCTATGTTGGCCAGGATATTTTCAGCCTCAGTGAGGTCCTTTTGCTAAATAAATCAGCCCAATTTTAGCATTTGAATTGTTTCCCAGCACTGCAACAATACACGCACTTCCCTATCAAATGATGCATATTTTGTTTTAAGAACTCCATCAACATCATAAAAAATGGACCACAGGACTAAATTAAAACCAAAGACAGCTCGTATTTGCAAAGCAACGGGACATCTAATGGAGAAAAGAATACTTGAAACACGTCACAGCATCACTCCTCATGCATGAAGAGTCTTTGTTGTGGTTTCTCAGTTATTGGGAAAACAGCATCACATGATTTATTGAAATGCTTCAAAAATAGACACAGGCTGATGGCCTGTTAGTAGTCCATCTCTGCCTTTGTTATTTCACAAAGAACATTTTCTTCAGTACAATAGTTGTGAATGTGTTGTACACTCAGCTGGTGCACATTTTAACACGCACACCCTGCGCAAGACCTGCAGCATGATGTGTCACGACCAAACCTCACCTAGCACTGGAGTAGTATGGACTGCCTTCCTCTTCAAACCGCCGCACTATTGGTAGCTTCATGGCAGCCTCCTGCTCTGCTGTGAACTGTGAATAAATTGTTAAAACTAAATAATTGGCACTGTAGGAAACAGAGATAAGTGCTGGAAAAAAGTGTAGCATCATCTGTACTTAAACACAGTATTAGGCAATTAGGATCTGTATCAAAGGATTGAATTGTACAAGGCCCCACTTGTGAAAAGAATAAAAACATTTGAGTCAGTGGCGGAAGCCTTTCAATGCTTTTAGTCCATCCACATTCACATAAAATAAACCACTGCAAACATTAGAAACATCTCTCAATATAGAACATGACACAACAGCCTCCAAAATATCATAAACTCTCAAAGACTGAACATTTTAACCATCATAAAGCTTTGATTCATTGTAGGTCTGCAGCTAGGAAGACACAGTGAAATAGAAAATACACTTTTCAAGTTCCTATCATCTGTGATTGTGTCAGTTATTCAGTTGTC
Organism: Argyrosomus regius; assembly: GCA_946959425.1. Classification (NCBI taxonomy): domain Eukaryota; kingdom Metazoa; phylum Chordata; class Actinopteri; family Sciaenidae; genus Argyrosomus; species Argyrosomus regius. The sequence goes on from OX336890.1 coordinate 15,994,704, forward strand.
TCTTGTTACATGGTAAGTATCTACAAAAATGATCACTTCAACTGCGAATACAAGTAAAGCAAATGTACCTTTGAAGTTTATTAAAAGAATTACTCATGGTTAGTTTTTTGCTACCTTTTCAGACTTTTTAATAAACTGATAGAAAAGCCTGCCATCTGGGCACTGATGTGAGGTGTCATTCTAAAGCTATTAATGCACTCTTAATACACCCATAAAAGCATACCTGACACAGTTTAATTACAGCCATTTGATGACTGCACTATTCAGCACAAGTCATCATTGTAACACTTAACACTGATATAATTTTATCCTTGTATAAGTGCCGTATCAAACCACTGCTGAAAGAAAAGTGTCTTTCAATAATGTTTATGATTTTGGCAGCAAATTCGAAAAGCTAATTTAAGCCTTTCCAGTGAAGCGCAGATGGGATGATTAATGTGAATCATTACCTCTTTTCCCTCGCGTGCCCTCTGATCCTTGGTGATGGTGGCCAGGACAGTGGCTGCTTGCTCACCACCCATTACAGAGATCCGGGAATTTGGCCACATGTACAGGAATCGAGGGCTGTGAGGGGAAAATGAGGGAGCGTAAATTTGCTTGTGCTTGCCGAGCCAGAATAGTCAGCTAAATCAGACAAAAAAAAAAACTAATAAGACCAAAAATAAAAACAAAAAACCTGCATAAGTGAAGATCTAATACTCCTGTAATAGTCTAATAATCTCATGACAACTACAGCGAAATATGATTTATGAGAGCTTAAGCTGGGAAACGTACCACTTGGGTAATACTAAATAATTCAGAAAGTCCAACCAAGGTGAGTACAAGCATAGATTTACCAAAATGCTAAATCATGTGTGCTTATTTAAATTTTATAAGAGAATGCAAGACACTCGTTTTCTAAATGTATTTAAATTGATGGAAAACAATAAAGGAGAAATGGCTAAATGAGACACAGATGAGAAAGGTTTAATTTAATTTAATCTGACAGTAACTTGTGTCGGAACTATTCACACAATATATGCAAATGTTACCATTTTACAATGAAAGGTCGCAAACGAAAATATTTCAGGTTTTTCTGCCGTTACCTCCACCTAAATGTAAAAATCCTTGGGCATCTGATGCATATTATTCCATATACTGAATAGCATACACTCTGTACACTTAAATTATGCACTAACAAACTCAGACATAGTCAATGACTATATTTATGTAACAAGTCTTGACCAGACTTATATTTCTGATGCTTCTGGTGTGTGTTAAACACAGACCACTCAGTAACTTCTTCTTACCTGTAGGCTCTGCCGCACATGCCATAGTTTCCTGCACCATAAGAGCCGCCAATGATAACAGTAATCTTGGGTACATTGGCACAGGCAACTGCAGTCACCATCTTGGCTCCATCCTTTGCAATTCCCCCTGCTTCGTACTCTCTACCCACCATGAAGCCTAAGATAGAGATGTAGAGGAGAGATTGCACTTTTTTTATGCCGTCATCTCAAGGGACAGCGTCTACTGTAGGAGTGTTAAAAATAATTGATCAATGCAATCCATTTATCGCGTATCATTTTGCAGGAAGCCATTACAAGCTTATATTAAATACAGGGTTCATAAGGTGCCTAAGGTCCCATTAAAAGTGATAACAGTGACATGATATTTTCAGTTAAGCAAGTACTCAGATAATAATAAATACCACTGATTACTGTATTTACCCTGAACTGAGGTGATGGAGTAATAGAAAGAGAAAATAAAATCACAACAACAGAATACTGACCTGTTATGTTTTGGAGAAAAATAAGAGGGATATTTCGTTGGCAGCATAACTCGATGAAATGTGTCCCCTGAAAAGGAATTCAAACACTCAGTGAATCTATTCTCCCTGCTACAGAGAAACTGCCCTGACATGTACTACCAATAACCTCTAAATAAAATGAAATGATATGAACAGGAATAAAACCAACAAATGAACCACCAACAGAAACAGCTGCATAACTGTGCAATATACAGTGGAATATAATGAAAGCACACAAGTGTACATGCTGAACTGTAACACAAACTGTGCTGTCTGGATCGCATCTCGAGTTTGCACAAGAAGCTGGAAATCGATTCAAACTTAGCACAAATATGACGAGTGCTTCATGTTCATCAAACCCTTTGTTAAGAGTGTCTGTGAGCAGTTGATCTCACCTTTATCGTCATCTTCAGAGAGTAGACCAGTCAGGACAGAAATTTTTCAACTTGCAAGGAAGGTCATCAGGCTTCACATTGGCTTTGTGTTTGTTAGATTTTACTTTGAATACGAAGGAGCTGAATGGCCTTCAGCCTTGCCAGAAAAATGCACCACACAGAGCTGCCAGAAGCTAGTGCACAGGAAAGCACAAAAGACTGTGCGCACCATGGAGACACTTCATTTCCATATACTTTGTATTTCTGAATTACTCAGGTGTTTTCTTTATTTTGGCAGTTACCTCTGCTGGCTTTCTTTCAGTGAGGCATCCTGCCTTGCATCCCAAGGTGTAAACACAGGTTGGAGACAGTGTGAAAGACGGCTGCCTATTAGAAACTGTCACTTGGGGGAAAATGATCCATCAGTTTGCTCCCAAATGCACGCTGAACAACAGAAATCTAATCTTTTTCTGTTCTCTTTCACAAACACCTGGGGAAAGCTTTTAACAATTTAACTGTTAGCATAATAAAAGCCCAGGCATGTCTTAAGTGATGACAGCGTGTCTCAAAAAAAAAAAATCTATCTCTAAATGCAGGTGCTGTATTGATTTTTCTTGGATATGCTTTCTGAGCATGTCTGTTCCACACCTATGTCTGTCTGAAGCATTGTCAGTCCCATGCGACAATAATTGCATTGATGAGATAACCCAAGCTCATACTGTCATATTGAGACCTCACAGAAAAAAATGAATCAAAGAAACCTTTTTTTTTTTTTTCTTCTCTCAGGTCAAGCTTGTAATCTAATTCAAAATGTGTTTGAAAAACGTATTAGTCTATAATCACATATTCAGCTTCTCATCTTTCCTAAGCCTGGGTAAAGTTCAGCTCTGTTCACGGCAGATTGGCTTGCAAATTAAGTGAATTATATTCAATGAAAATTATGATTGTCTCTTGTCCATGGTTTCTAAATGCTATGTTATTACAATGCCATTCATCAGAGCACTCATGAGATGGCCCAGACAAGTGCAATTTGAGAGCTTATTGTATGAGAGAAACTCAGCGTCTTGACTGTGAAAGGTCAGTACAAACCATCTACAAAGACTAAAGCTCCCTCCAGAGAGAAATATTGCTAGTCAGTGTTGTAAGCAGCAGATCTCTGGGGAGAACACTATGTTTTACTGCTGCATTAAAGTCCTTGACATTTGAGAGACTTGAGAGATATGCTGCCAGTACAACACTTACTCCTTTGAAAAACTTCTGATCTTAACGTTTTGTGAAGCCAGGGACAAACTCTAGGTTTTCTATTAACCATGTGGAGATATCTGTGAACAGGCTTTTATTCTCACTTCATCATTTCAGTCACCTTTGAGTACAAATGATATTTACCTTTTTTGCAGACTCTGAAAACAAGACTCCGTTGTTGCCGATGATTCCCACAGGGTAACCAAATATTCTTGCAAATCCTGAAAGTCAAAACAGTAAGGCTGGTGGATTCCATGAGAAAAAACATAACTATCTGGGTTGTAGAAAAACATTCACATACCTGTAACAAGTGTGTCTCCATAGAAAGCCTTGAACTCATCAAATTTACTACCGTCTACGATTCTGGCGATGACCTACAATGAAATAAATAGAACATTGTAAAAGCCATAATGTAGGAAATGGTGAAGCCTTGCAAAACAAATTAACAGTGTTTTTTGTTTGTTGATTGTGTAGGATTTAGTGGCATCTAGCAGTGAGACTACACATTGCAACCAACTGAATCCCCTTGATTCAACCAAGCACGAAGGAGAAACTAAGGTGGTAACAAAGAATACCAAAGGCCCCATCTAGCTCAGAATAAACTACCCAAACTGCCCGTGTTCATGGTGATAAAGGAACACATCACCCAGTGCAACAGTGAGGCTCACTGATGTGTTTATAATAGTCTTTGGACAATACTGATGCTCTGTGGCACAGAGGAAGGTACGCAACGTATCAGGATTTGGCTACACAAAGACTTGTTAATTGAATTTTTCATAGGACTGACACTTCAAACAAGTTTTACTTAAATGATTGAAGGGTGCCCCGTGTTAAAACACCCATTATAGTTTAAAAGCTCCTGTAAAGTGGGAGCACAAAGTTGATCATGCATCCTAAATGGACTGCCAATACTGTTCAACACTACAAACAGTTTGACGTCTCTTGACTTAGCAGTAATTCTTGCTCCTGGGTGTACATCGAGAATCAAAGGCACAGGCTTTAAACCAAATGAGAACATCTGGCAAGCACTGCCAGAGAGAGCAAAAACAAAGTGATTGATGCTGGTTGTCAATTATTGACTGAGCTCTTGATGGAGAGACCTCACAGTTGTTCACAGTGCATTCTGAACCTGTAAAAGCCAGGTCTATTTGTTTGATTCATAAATCTTAAGATATAAAACAGAAGTGCAAAGTGTGTACGTCTATAAATCTTGTTTTCTGGTGGTAATACTGCAACAAATCAATCTAATTAATGACCATGCTCTGTGCACACACACATTAATTGCCAGTTCTTTCTAAACAGATGTGTGAGTGAAGCAGAGGTGTGATTTTAAATGGACCATTATGTGACCCCACATAGTAGCTTAAGTGTTTTTTAATATCAAGACTCACTGATACAACAAGAACAAAGAAGAAAAAACCCAAACTACATATTTAATAACCCTCCACATCGTTTAGTTCAAAAGACCTAGATATGCTGCTATGTTCTAGTAACTTGTGCAAATATAAAAAGACATTTCTTCTTGAAATACACCCAATAACCTTTTGTCGCCCCTTTGAGAGATAATACAGGAACCCTGACAAATACCTCTCTGACATCAAAGTTGCGTTTCAAGTTATCTCCAACTATGCCGTAGAGTTCATCTGCAGGGAAGAGAGGAGCTTCAGTAGGTTCTGTGGTGACCTGAAAAAGTGTAACAGACTCCATGTCAACAGAGAGCAACGATAACATAACTTGGCAGACAATAAAAGGTGAGTGTTAATGATTCCCCATCATTGGACTGACCTCAATATTTTTCCTGTAGTTGAGGCTTCTCACCGCCTTTCTTGCTAAATGGAGTGCATGGTTATCGTCTAATGCATAGTGGTCTGTCACGCCAGATTTTCTGTAAAATAAGAAACACTGTGAAATTATTACAACACATGAATCATTACTTTAAAATAATAATAACACTGATAGGAGCATGTGTTTCATCAATGTAAATTAAATCAAATTATGATATTTCTTGATCATGAATGCTTTCGTTCCCCAAAATTTACTATCCAAACGTGTAAATGTGGACGGTTTCTGTCTGTTTTGTTGTGTTATAACAACACAGAGATCTACTGTATGTAAAGTGAGTAATGACTTCAAAACATGTGTATATTTAAATAAACAAGTTGCAGTTGGGTCTTCATACGTCAAAACATTTTGACCAGACTTTATATTACTCTTTTTCCATCTGTGATTTCTAGTGGCCTTGCATCAACATGTGAAGTGAATATAATTACTTTCCCTTTTAAAGTGAAAAACAAATTATAGTAATAGTAACTTTCAATGACGTTACACAATTGAAACAGTAAAACAATCTACTCTCTGTGTAAACCCAGCATGTAAACAACAGCACTGGAAAATTATGTTTTAGCTCTTCAAAAACGTAAATGACAAATACTGTTCTTTCATACTTGCAGTGGAGATCAGCACCACCGAGGTCCTCTGCAGAAACCTCTTCCCCAGTGGCAGCTTTGACCTGTAAACACACAGAGACAACAAAAAGTACATGTTATTATTATTTCTTGTGGTTAATTTATGATGTTAGCATAGTGTATGAACAACCAATCCACTAACAGCATTATGAACCAACTTTCACACAATTCTTATACAGTTTAACAGCAAAGATTTGACCAACCAATGGAGGTCCTCCCAGGAAGATGGTTCCTTGTTTCCGCACAATGATGCTCTCATCTGCCATGGCAGGTACATACGCTCCCCCAGCGGTGCAGGAGCCCATCACAACAGCAATCTGAAAGAGTCAAGAAATTTCTGCAATTTCTTCAAGTGTAATGCCAGCACGAAATAAATGATGAAACCCATTTCCTTTAAAAAAAAAAAAAGAACAATTTAGCTTCAGCAGAGGTTGTGGCTTCACACCCAAGAAATCCAGATTCCTGTTCTTATAAGCCATTTTCAATGAAGATTTAAATTGTCAACAATATTAATAACAGTGTAATGGGCACTGGAAACTAGACTCGTTAATTTGTAATGTAGCAATCCAATGGTAAATGTGCAGGTAAAACTAAATATGGAGAGTAGAAAAATCCTTAACAAAAAAGAACAGATGCCACAGAATGAAAGGTCTTGAATAATTTATCATTTTAATCATTAGAAGAGACAATATTAGCATGAGTTAATGGGCATTCAGTTTGGTGAAGGTGTATGAATATACTCGACTGTGTATCACCTCTGGGTGCAGAGATATGAGTGCAAGACCTGACTTCTCTACAACACCCTTCGCATTTATCAGCTCTCACACAAACTGACTTGTTTTTGTTTTGCTGCTAAACACAAGGATGTCTTTTCTTCAATAGTCAATTGCAGGATGGATTTTAGTTGCTGGGAGACAATGAAAAGATGAATAACCTACAGCAGTGCAGTTCATCTAAAATTACCATCTCTGCTCTCTTTGGTATAATTTCCCAGACAGCCCTTTCTGCTTCTAAAAACTCAGTCATGAATCAAGGAAATGCTCTTTCAAATACAACAAATAAACATCCAAGAGAACAACAATAGGCTGTGGAAAAGGACCAAAGGTCGATGAGCAAATTATGAACCCAAGTCTCAGCTGCTCTAAGTGTGCTCAACATGTGAAATACAATGTGATCAAACAAACATGAGCATCACCTGTGCAATTCCCTCTGAAGACAACCTGGCCTGGTTGTAGAAAATGCGTCCAAAGTGATCTCTGTCTGGAAAGACATCGGCCTGTCTGGGTAGATTGGCCCCTCCTGAATCCACTAAAGGAGTCAAGAACATCAGAATAGTTAGAGAACTCAGTGATTAATATTTACATCTAGCCTCTGGCTGTATTGTGGACATCCAGCCTCTGCTTTCATGATTAACTCATTAACTGAAAGCCTCGAGCAGGGACTTCTAGGATGTCTTAAGTCTACACTGACAAAAAAGGTGAGGAGATCTGGCTGACCAAGTTACTGACATTAATAAATCACTGTGAAGATACAGTCTCTAGTATGCTCAGTGTATCGTTTTCTTCAGCATGAATTTCACTATTTTAGTGTTCTAAGAAATATTTAAGAAAACTCACCTAAGTAAATGCATGGCAAATGGTTCTGCTGGGCTATTTCTTGTGCACGCAGGTGTTTCTTCACTGTGACTGGATAGTATGTTCCCCCTTTGACAGTAGCATCATTTGCAACAATAACACATTCCACCCTATGAGGAATAAAAATAAAAAATTTGTCAAGGTGAACCTGGAGTACTACAGTGAAATCTCACTGGAAATTAACCAAAAAGCTAATTACAAGTCACAAAGATGAAGTTAATACCCCATGTAATTTAATTTTGCAGGAGAAATATCTGCTCTAATAAAAAGTATATGATCTCAAGAATCTAAGATCTCACACTGCGACAGATTAAGAGGTAAACACAAAATTGTGCTTACCCTGAAACCCGCCCAATCCCTGTAAGTATACCGCCTGCTGGGACTTCCTCTTTTCCATACAACTCATATGCTGCAAACTGAGAGAACTCCAAGAAAGGGGTCCTGCAAGAAAAGCAAATACAAAAAAAAAAGAGTCAATTTTAAAATGTGAAGGAGAAATGTCCTGGAATTAAATTTTTACACTTTTACACAAGATGTTCAGTTTTGAGCATGAAAGCGTGACACCTGTCCTGATAAATATTTTAGCAGTCTACAATTCACAGTAAGATGACAGCAATGCTATCCTCCTTTTCCATGTTTCGAATGTGTACAGTGTCACACAATTGAGCTACCTGCGCCAGACATGGTTTGTGTAATGACGTCAAACCAGAGCACTACAAATCTCATGCATCTAGTCTGCTGGGTATGAGTCAGCCACAAATAAGTCAAAGATGGAAGTCGCAGACTTTACCCTGGATCCAGCAATCTGTCTATACGCTCTCTTGGCAGGAGTTTCCCACGAGAAGTATGAAGTCTTCTGGCTTTTTCTCCCCCACCTGGATTGATCAAATAAATAGGATGTTAACAAACTATTTGGCAACACTTTGGATGGTCCAGAGCTGATTTTGAAATGGGTCATGTAGACAGTGTGTGGAGTACCCTTCATTAATCAAGTATTACTTTCAGTTGATGTGAAAGTAAATCCTTAAAACCTGAATATCTACAGGCAGACAGACAGATAGGAGTAAGTAAAAGTGTTTTGTCAACACTCATCAACCAGACTGCCTAAACTTGCAATGTTGGAATTAAAACACAAAGTGATGAATGTAACTTTACTGTAGTGTGTCATCATGCATACCTAATTTAATCTTGTCTGCCCGGTTCTTCAGTTCATCAACGAGAACTTGCATTCGCTCATGATTTTCCTGAAAGACAAGAAAAATAACAAGACGTTTGTTTTTATATGATGATTTCAACTGATGACAAAAATAAGACTGCTGTAACTTAAACTAAACAGGCTGGTAGGAAAATGTCAAAGTCATATATAAAACAACGAAGCCTTGAAAGCTTTGGTCAACAACAGAGTGAAGAGTGTATCATGTATAGTAGAGTCCCAAACACTTGTGTATTCATGTATTAAACATTAACTGTTAATTGCAGAAACAGAAGACCAGTGCCATAAACTGAAAGTCCCTGTTAGCCTGGAAAAACACTGGCTCACCCTTTATCACTCAGCATTTATCAAGAGGAAATCAAAAAGGTCAGTAAGTGCAGTCACACTGGTTTAACGTGGAACACGATCACTTCATAATCATGTTGGCGTGTTTAAAACAAGTCTTTCTCCAAGGAGGAAATGTTAATGACAAAATGTGTCTGGGGTGCCATCAAGTGACATTTTTTGGTGTTGCATCAGTGAGGATGACTTATGTACGGACATTTTGTACTAATAGTTACACTGATGCACCTCATGATTCAAACAGGTAAACTATAACTTCACTTCAACCTCAACACGTTTAAGCATTTAAACTTTGAACACATAATGCATTGTTTGCATTTTCTGTGACCTTGACTTCTGAAGTTTAATGTTGTTCTAGTGGTAAGTCATGCTGATACCTAGCTGTTCATTTTCAGAGGTTACAGCTGCACAAGGTGGTGTTGTTTTGTTTTCAACTCTGGTCACTGTGCACTACAGCCCTGCTGGTTGCCACTCTTGCAGTTTTACCTACACCTGAGATGTAAACTGTACATACAGATGTAAACTGTACATACAGATGTAAACTGTACATACAGATGTAAACTGTACCAGCTATGAAATGTTCTACCTGTAAACATGATGAGTATTTGAGAGGCACAAATTGGGGCTACAAGCAAAACACAGTTTCAGTCAAAAACTAGCTTGTTATGTGGAACAAACCCTGCGTCTGTCTGCTGAAAGATGAATTATAGAAATGCATTTGTCAGGCTGGTGTGATGATGCTAAGACCTTAGCTGAGCACACAGACAGCTCAAGGTTTTGACCTCTTGTGTGCAGTAAACTGGTCAGTATCAGCCTCAGCGTGGTTTAGAAACTAAATAAACTACACTTTCAATGCTTGTCAACATTATCTGACCTTAACGTGACTTTATACCGGCCTGTCATGTGAGCTACCTCACCTAGTTTAACAGTTAATGTTGACATTAGCAGCGAGGATTAGCAAGAGGCTAGCATACCTGGTATTCAGAGGACTGTTTGTCCGGCTGAGAGCCGAGTCGAGCTACTTTATCGGCGTAGTATGACCTTGTGCAAGCCAAAGGTAGACTCCTGCAGCGGACCAACCATGGCCTGGCCGTCCGAAGAAGCATTTTGACGCTCACGTCTGTGCGTGCAGTGAAACTTGATAGCTTGCTTGCTAGCTAGCTAGCCTAGCATAGGTCTTCTTCTGTGGTGAATGTGTGGTGTAGGAGTGACGCTCCATATCACCACCTGCTGTTCAGGGACGGAAATGAGTTCAGTAAAAAAATAAACAATTAATAGATTTTTTCATTGTTCTTTATTAATTTTCTCTTTATGTTTTTTCGTTTTGAATTTTATTGATCCCTCAAATCTTTTTTATTTTTATTTTTTCACAGTTTCACACATATAGGCTTAAAATACAACCACAAACACACAAAAAGGGCTCATAAACATCCAAATGAAGAGAAGGTGGAGTGTTCTTGGGCAGCCATGTATCATCCACCCCAGAGCAGTCAGGGGTTTTGGTGCCTTGCTCGAGGGCAGCTCAGCAGAGCCCAAGAGGTGAGCTGGCACCTTTCCAGCTACCATGCTCCAAACTGTGATCCGTGTTGGGATTGTACCAGCCAAGTCAAGTCCCTATGGACTGAGCTACTCAAAAATGACTCCATTGAAAAAAGTGTATGTGTGTAAATGTTATATCAATATAATAAAATATAAACACCTTGTCCTCTACAAAAATACAAAAATGAAATAAATCAATCAATATTCATCCACAGCATAAATGCCAAAATATGTTTTTTTTTACATTAAAAAAAAATGTTATAACTTAATTCATCAAATAAAACATGATATTTTGTTTGTGATTCATTTAATGCAAGATCATTATTCAGATCCATGGTGCCATCGTGTGGATTTTACAGGTGTTACACCCCTGAGATCTGTACATAACTTGTGTGTGAGTGTGTAAGGAATTATTTATATTATATTAACTTACACTTATTATATTAACTCATTGATATTATATCAATTTAGAAAAGAAAAACTGCATTAAAATGCATTTGACTACATATTATCTCTATTTCAAGGCCGAGAGACTGATCTTACATTCATAGACATTTCTATTTAATTCTAACATGCTACAGTAACACTGAAACAGATGCAGAGGAAACACCTTGTTTCATTTAGAAATGGGAACTAAAGTTGGTTTTAAGTGAGAATCAGAGTTAGCCTAAAAGCTTCAGAAAAATCCCTTCTGACCTGAGTGCTTTATTCGAGCTAGAGTACATTTGGCAGAGTATAGGCTGAAGAGCATTCAAACCAAGAGCTTTTAGTTCATTTAGTTTTAAGAGGCCTTTCTCCTCCAACGCTTCCACCTATTCTATCAGTGTGCATAGAAATGTCCATGACCTCCACTCAAATGGCTGCTCCTGTTTTCTTAGGAAATATACAATCCTCCACTCTCTGCGTGAACTCAAACCCCTCTCACTCATCCAGCTCTCTCTACTTTGCTGTGTCCCTTGAACCCTTCTCACTGCTGCAGCACTGAAGTGACAGAATAGATGTAGAGGTATGAAAAGCCTCTTAAAAGTAAAATTAATAAATAAATAAAATATTTTCATGGCAGAGGGTAGAGTGCAGGAAAGTGGTTAAAACCACACCAGGGTTGGGTGAAAAAGAAATAAAGAACAGGGGATCATGATAAAATTTAGGCAATTAATCCAGTAAAGTCTCTTGGAACATCGAGGAGTATCAGGGAGCCATTTTACAACATGATGCCCACATGACTTTTCTGTTTTTATTATAGTATGTTCAAGTGTTTTACATATAGCTTGATACAGTTTTATTTGGCCACGTGGTTGCATTTTGCATACATAAATCTCAAAGCTTCCTTGATTTCATGCATATTCAACTGCACAGGTTATCAAGTAAAAGAGCATTGAATGTTTGGTCACATTTATAATCTTGTTTACTTGTTTTTTGATCAGATCATTACTGATTTTTTTTTTATTTAGCCATGGTTCTTGTAGTATGTTGTACTGTACTGGATATTTGTTTTGTTAAATGAAATCAATTACATTATTAATAAAGTCTAAATACCAAAACTAGGGTATCATATTGGCACTGATTTGCAAAAAAGTAAACTATAGGGGCATATATAATATAATATAATAATATAAGGGACACTCCACCAATTTTACTCATCATGAGCAGCTGTATATTGTCTTGTGTGGCTCTGATTGGCACATTGGCATTCATGATGTTTAAAAAAAATGTGCTGAAACTGGTGGTGTGTAGTTTTAAAGACATGGGTACCAGGGAGGAAAAGTCTAATGAAAGATGCCACCGAATGGAGCGAGCGAGTGCAAGTAGACAACTCAAGCTGCACTGCATATTCACGTGACATGCCTCATACTCAATCATCCAATCCAAACACACCGTCCCAATTCGGCGGTCTGTTTAAGTTGCAAACATTTTCCATCTCTCCGTCTGCTCTGCCAATGCCTGCTCTTCAGCCCCAGCACCCATCTGCAGGCTACATGGGGTTTAACATAATTGCTAATCTCTATCTATCTATATCTCTATGTATACTTATCTGCGGTGAGTGATGAGGTCAGAGCCTAGACGCCAAACTTTGACTGTTTTCTGCTGCTGCAATAAAACATTCCAATCATGAGTTGTCTGACTTAACTTGCATTATGGGAAATGTAGGATCCTGCTTTAATTGGAGCTTGATCCAAACTACAGTCTTAAAGTCAGAAAATCTAATTATTTAGTTGTCTCTTGCTCAAGTCCCTCAACTGTATGAGAGTACACCCACTGAAGGTATCTATTTAACTTTACTCAGTGAAACCTCTTTTAAGAGAATTAATTGCTGTTTGTGCTGAACTGTACACAGAAAACCAGCTTCTTTCATCCTTTCCCTCGGATGCAGGTTGCAATGCAAGGCAATTTGTCTCAAGTGTCACACACACACACACACACAGAGTAACTGATTCCTCCCCTGTCTTTGTACAAGCTGAGCTGAAATCTCTCATCCTTCCCTTTTTGAAAAGAGATAATGATGCTCGTTTCTCAGCTCAAAGAAGTCATTAATGTGTGACACAGCCTTGAATGTAGGATATCAAAGCGCCACAGAGTGTGAACCCCCCACCCCCCCCCCCTCCCTCCTGCCCACTAACGGGCACAACCTCGTTAAGATGGCGGAGACATGAATTAATCATCAGTCCACCCTGTAATAGGGCAAGAAATTGTTAGCAGCATCAGTTGTTGTGTGAAATGTCCCTTTGAATCACTCAAAAGTATAAAGCTCCTTACAAATCTTTCATCTCATCAAATTTACTCTACCAGATAAGCTGATGGACGTGCTCCCTCGTGTACCCTCATCTGATCCCTTTCACAGATGTGATAGCACTGGCAAGGTGAAAAATGGTTAGAAATTAATAAATCAGATATAACAAGGACAGATTTGTGTGAGTTCAAATGCAATACAAGGCCGTAGAGAACACCATGAGCCTTATACAGTAGCTGTGATATAATCCCATTAAATATACACTAAAGTACATCCTGAATACATAGCATAACCTGTCTCTCCAGATACCAAAGGAATAAATCTCTGTTCACATAACAAGACACGTTTCTACAGCAATCATTTTTATTTCTTTTAGATTTTAGGTGGGGGCAGGGACATAGATGTACTCTCAAAATGATGTGAATAGGTGGGCAGAAATGCTAGCACTGTGACAAAACTTCCTTTTCTAATACCATGCTATAAAATGCCACACTGAGTTATTGTCTTGCTCGTTAGTTGTTTGTTTATTTGCTGTACCTCTATGTGGAAAAATCCTGCTCATGCATATTAGCCTCAAGTCTCTATGACTTTATTACTATCTGAGAGCAGAGTTTATCTGATCCTGGGTTATAAGGTAATGTCTTGTACTTGGCAGGAGTTATTAACTTCTTTGAAGTGTGTGCTTGTTCACAGCTAACACTTATGAGTACTAAAGTGCTATAAAAGCCACCTATTATTGGTGGTCAGGTGTTATAGCAGTTCATCTATGTTCATTATTTAAGTGAAAAAAAAAGGCACTTCCAGAGGTAATTGCCCCCTTTGTGCAGAATGTATCTTTCAAAGGAATAAAAGACTAAAGATACACCACAGCATATCCACTGGGTTTTTGTGTAGCCCATCAAAAGAATGACCAGTGATTTTAAGTTCAGCTGAGGTTTTATGATCAAAGCACAGCAGCCACTGGAAAGGAATGATGTTGTTCACCAACCACCCCATTCCTGTTATCAGGTGAGGTTTTGTTAAAAAAAAAAAAAAATCTCCTAGCAACAACAACAACTACTGCCACTTTTATAGAGCAGTGTGTGTGTGTGTGTGTGTGTGTGTGTGTGTGTGTGTGTGTGTGTGTGTGTGTGTGTGTGTGTGTGTGTGTGTATGGTCAAATAAAGCTCTGCATTAATTTGGGATGAAATTTTCACATATCTCATTAAAGTCAGCTGGTATTGTATTTGATGTACTCTTTGACATTATTTTGTGGTGTTTCGGCAGATTTGTAATTTGTATTTTGCTAGCTGGCTCTAGGGCTGTCAGTGGCTATCTTGCAGTTGGTCAGTTCACCACTTTGCTTCAACTGATGGATTGCAAGTGTCATGGTTTTGGGTTTCTTTCTTGTTTTATTTTGTAATTCCTCCCTCTCCTCATGTCTGTAACTTTACTTCACCCATATGGACGTCGTATCCGTGACGTCACTTCAAGACGTTCACTCCAAGAGCAATATGTGAAGCCCAAAATGTGGTGCCTCTGCCATCTTGTAGTTCTGCCTCTTCCGCCTCATGGCTAACTTAAAAATCGGCAAAGATGTGGATTGTCGAGCTGAATAACACCTGTGTGCTCAAACAAGCCAGCTGCAGAACTCACCCTTGGTCTCAGGGTGTGTTTATCTCTGTTCTATGTTCGAGTGTTCCAGCCATTCCTCGTGTTTTAGTGTTGTTTGGATTGCCATTTCAGCTTCTTCAACTCTGCCTGCCGATTGGATTTAGCCTGCTCCTTTACAGATTTATTTGGACTGCCTTACCCAGTTTGGAAGTGAGTCTGTCTGACTATCCATGAGCTTTTGTACATTCACTTTTGCAATTAAACCATTGAGTTGCAAAAGTTCAGCCTCTGAGTCTGCTTTTAGGTCCTGCATTGGGTCCTTGAAAGTTTGCACAGATATTCAGGATTCTCATAAATGAGGTTGACTTTTGTGGTTTTGAATGAAAGTGTTTCAACATGTACTGGGTGGATTTCCATGAACTTTGGTGATCCTTTAATTTTTCATGTTGCACCATGATCAGGTTATATTTTACTTCAGTTTATGACAAAAAATAAATAAAAATTAAGATTGCCATCAGTCTCAGTGGGACTTTGTGTTTAGTTTAAATTCTCAAATGTTAGCATGCTAACACGTGCATTCTAAAATGGTAAATCTGGTAAACATCCGCATCACTGAACATGCTGCCAACATGGCTTGATCAGTGCTTTTTGTAGTCAGCTCCACATACTGTACTTTGTTTTGAGCTGCAGTAAATATTCACTCTGTTGCATCAATAACCCTCTTCAGAGGACTCCAAAGTGTGCTGTCGGTGCTCAAAAAAGTGAATTAATTAAGAGCGATTCTGACAGTGCTCTGAAGTTAGCAGAGTATTGTAATGGCTGCGTAAAGTGGCACTTTGCAAGCATTAAACCAGCAGACCGTTAGGTCGCCAATGTTGTCATGAAGGTTTTTGAAGGGACAATAAATGTGACAGTGGTGGTCATGAGTGTACATACTTTTAACATCCAAGTGTACATTCTTATTAGGAAGTAAATTAAAGCTAATCTTTGCAGCTTTATGAGCCAAATCTACCGACACAATGATGCAGCACATGCAAGCCAAAGCCATTTTGCTATTGTGTGGCCTGTTTGTTTAATCCAACTTCTATGTCTGTCAGGAAAGTGGGCAATTTGCAAGCTGCAAGTGCTCTTAATATAAAATGTTGAAGTAGGGTGGCTCATTCCCACATTGCATCCCCACCTTTCCTCCTTCTCTCCCACTTTTGGCTGTTTGAAGTGCTGGTTGGAGAGCTGTAACAGGAGTATCATTCACTGTAATGGTGGAGCATCCTCCTCCACAACCCTCACTTAGATCACTTAATCCACTTCAACGGTCCAGCGCTGTGCTCTGCATGAACACAGCACGTTCACAATGGGAGGTTAGACAGAGACTATAATGTTGACCTGATCAGCTTGTACTAAAATGCCACACTAAAACACCCTTGTTTTCCAGCGCACTTAATATGGATGTTGGACTATGCCTGCCACACACCAAAGAGTCCAAATCTAAAGGTTTTTTTGGCCCAAAAGTTTGTCATACTTAAAAGAAGAGAAGATAATTACTGTTGTATTATTGTTGTCCATGTCATCCACTACTGGTACTATTTGCTGTTTTCAATTGCTTTTTAAATAGAGGTTTGGGTGCATCCCAGAGTTGTGAATGTAGTGATTAAAAAGTGGTTTAATACTGCCAGTCAAGTCATCAGGAATTAACCCAATAGCAGATACAATGTGCATATTTAATGTGGTCAGTTTTTATTCAGCACCATATCTGTTTTAGGCTCTGGCATACAGTGGATTCAGAGGCAGGCTTAGAAGTTCAAAAGTAGGTTAGGGCAGCTATAGAGCGGCGTGTTTCAGTAGATTTAGTGGTAAGTCCAGAGCTGAAAAGTAAACAAATCAAAGGACAAACTAGAAGCTGTTGTTCGGCGTGTTTTGCCTCAAGCCAGTGCTGTAAGTTTCTTTCAAGGGCAGAGAGCCAGAGCTCAATGGAATAACCTTTAAGGCAAAATGAATGTCTGCTGTGGCTGACAGCAGGTTGTACCCAGTGCACTCAATATACCATTAGAATATTAATATACCTGGGCATTCATAGAAAAAAAGGCAGGTTGATAATGAATAATGAACAGGTTTCCATACATAAATGTGTGAATTGAGGAATGCAATATGTGAACAACTCATTTGTTCTGACCTGAACGTTTACTTTCTTTTTGCAGGAGGGAAGAAATGTGCTGTCACTGACTGTAAAGGTTAACCTGTGTCACAAGTCTTTCACACCCACACTCCATTTTTCATTTCTGTTATATAGTATGATGAAATGTCATGGATACTCTTCAAAGATACAGAAAATCCTTCTTGAGGCACACTGTAACACCACGGAGGAAAAACAAGGTCATTTTCTTCAGCTGGGCAAGTACAGAGGAGTCAAAGGATACTTTTCGAATAAAATGTTTTTCAGTTGAAGAGGCACAAGCTGCTTGTCTCTCAGTAAGGCAGAGACATGTCTCTTTAGCATCTGGACAAAGAATCATTGTTGCAGAACTTGTTTTTGCAACATGCAGCAATGAATCTGTAAGAAATGTCACTTTCTCAGGTAGTTTGCATGGTTTATGTGAGTATTTTCAATGGACTGTTGCATTTTTGTTAATAACATCAGCAAAGTCTTAAAGGTTATTAGATGGAAGAGTGAATGAGTCTCAGACAAAATACTCTCACACAATAATTTAATAAAATCAACCACAGACTAGAAAAAAGAGAGCAAAGGCATTTTGTATTGAAGAGGGAAAAAATCTCAACTAGCAACAGGAAGTTTCTTTCAACTGTAAGCTTGAATTATTACATGTTTACAGTAAATTTATAATACCTTCATTAGTTCAGTCAAGCTAAATGCTCTACACATCATTATTGGAGGTAACATCATTTCTGTATCAGGTCGTTAGCCAGCTAACTTGTAGCAATCAGATGAGACGAGTAACACTGAAGTTTGACTTTTGACATAAGCCAAGTATAACCAAAGTGTATTTTATATTTTTCTATTAATGGAGGAGTTGCACAGTAGCTATTTGGTACAGAAGGTACAGATTTTATGACTAATTGAAGAGCAGAAAATGTAGCTGGGCAGTCGATGACAGCAAGGTGAATAAATCGTCATTTTCATTTGAAAGCGTAGCTGACTGCAGCAAACACAGAAAAATTTCAGATTTAGAAAAAAAGCACAGAATAAGGATATTTGTGATGACATTTGTTAAGGCAGTCATTACCCCAAGGGAAATTGGTTTTAGGCTACATCACATCAATGATAACATGACCATAACATATATTAGATGAGCCGTCTTATTATTTTAATCCCATAAACAGTAAAAATAAATAATTAAAAGCAGGAAATAATCTTTCTGTTCTGTTGCTTTGTTTTTGTCTTTTTGCACTCAAACTTCTGGGATTAAAATAGCAAAACATTTTACACCAGTCTTTGTTTAAAGTCCTATTTGTACATTTTAAAATCACTCAGCTGATCTCTGTGATGCAAAATTATGGTTTAGTTATACAGTTTAAATTGGTTGTTTATTAGGGGAAATTAGGGTTAAGGTTGCTGTTGTTGAATCTAGCAGGGACTTGCATCTCCACCAAGAACTACTGTGCTGTGTTTTGGATGTACTCTATATGTCTTCCTGTAAATGAGTGTCATTTGGGCATGGGGTTGTAGCAATGTAGCAAAAATGCAATAGCAACAAGAAGAAAGCTTGAAAGCAGAAAGGAAAGAACAGTGAAGAAGCTTTAAAAACATTTGGTTAATGGCACCATGCTTCGAACAATCAAACTGAATCAGCAGCAGCCATGAATAGTGTATTTCACGTGCATGTGTTCAGCAAAGCAGGAGAAATAAAGTTTGGTCCTGATTACTTCAAAGTGGACAACAGACAACTGATACAAAGCAGACTGGATAATCTTGGTTACCATTTGTGATACTTTGCTGATCATTTTACTAAAATCCATCCTTAAATGTTGAAAGATGTACACTCAAAAACAGTAACTTTTAAAAACCACTACAACAGAGTCCATCATGTTTCATCTCCATGTAGTTGAACACTCAGCAGGACAAAATGGAGTCAGAAGCGTAGCAGCATAAAGGCACTGTGTTATTTCTACAAGCCAACAAAGTAAATCCAAGAGAAATCACGAGCATATCGCTAATCACTTGTTGTTCAGAGAAGTGTCCAACGGTCCAAAGAAAAGGATTCAGGCAGAAAATGGTGGGCTGGTTGACCTCCAAAACACCAATTTAACAGTTTTTACTGTAATCTGTCAGACAGAATCCAATGAGCATCCAGAGGAGTCTGAACTGAGGGCGCAGAACCAAGTGCAAAGGTCAGACAGTAGTGAGGGCACTGAGGGCAATCTTGTTAGTTTGTTCAATGCCCACAGGGTCAAAACACACACACACACACACACACGCACACGGACTAAGGTCCCACCTCACTCAGACTTACTAGTTAGAAAATAAATACAAATATTTCATGAACACATACAGTAGATAGGAAAGAAATAGACACATGCTGCAGTTAAAATAATAGTTAAATATTGTTGGAAATATGATTATGTGCTTACCGGCAGAGAGTACAGAAGATTAAAGTTTTGAGGATCGATACAACTCTCATGTCCGAATGGTAAATATGAAGCTACAGCCAGCAGGTGGTTAGCTTAGCTTAGCATTAACTCTTAAAACGAGGGGGAAAACCTAGCCTTAATTAACATGTGATATGTTGTTTGTTTAATCAAAACAAAAAAACAAAGTGTAAAGACAACAACATATTCAACATTCAGACATGAGAGTGATATCAACCTTCTCATCTAAATCCACAAGAAAGTAAAAAATCATGCTTCCCACAATGTCGAACTATTACTTTAATGTCAGTGTGACTGTCTTCATAATATGGGCTCTGTTTGTTAGGCCTGGTAGGAGCTAAACCAATCAGTCCGGTGTGTTGTTAAGCTGATGTAAAACAAAACAGCACTGACACGCAAATGAAGATTTGATGTTTTTAACACGTTGAAGGCTGATTTGAGTGAGTAAGACAAACATAACAAACAAAAAATGTCTTTCTACATGTCTGTCTAAATTTCTAAAAAAAAAGGCAAATTTGGTATGATGTATTTAAATAGAGTGCTTGAAGGCAAGAATGAGACAGAACCAAAATATAAAAATGCTACCTCCATTAGATCTCACATAAATAAAAGCCGTTCAGCTCAATCAGAACACAGAATAATATATATCCATAGGAAATTGTTAATGAATAAAGCCTTGAATATACTTGTTCTCAACTGCATGTTAACATGTGCATGATGGCCACCCCTGCCTATCCCCTGTGCTCCGTCAGAGTGCGGTATGTCAGGATGTGGAATAAGGTTGGAAGCAGACTCTGAACAAATGGTAATGGCAGAGAAAAAGGTGTAAAGGAATGTTTTCTGGTGTAGCAATAACATCCTCTCCAGATTCAGTGCACATGGACATTCACTCATTCTCACACCAACGAAAAGCCGCTCAGTCAAAAAAAAAAAAAAAGAAAATCTCTGTGCTTGGTTCTGCTTGTTTGTTTTGATCCACGATCGACTAAAAGGTCAAAAGGTCACTGTCCACGAAAAGTCTGTTTGGTTAGTTCCTTTCAAATCCATTTTTTACACATTAAAAATTGTACATGGGCAACAGAGACATCGCAGGGTGCCTGGGTGGACGGGTGGCCTTGTCGCTGAATGATCGCAGCCCTCCTAATAGTTGACCTCATACACAGTCGCTTTCTTATCTCCTGAGCCCGTCACAATGTACTTATCATCTATGGAGATGTCGCAGCTCAGCACTGAGGATGACTCCTTTGACTGTAAGGAGATAAAAGATGTGTTAAAATGTAAAAAGTGAGCTCAAGGATAAGATCCAGTCTGCCTTATGTGTTAAAAGTAAAGTGCAGTCACAAACTTCCACTGCAACTTTGTCTTTTCTTTTCAAGACCCTCGTGAAGGCTTCTTGTTCAAATGTGACATATAATGTCTCGTACATCTTTCCTGTCTATAACTGACCTTTCGACTTACTTTTTCTTTTTTTTTTAACAAAAGCTTAAAGTCAGTGAGCAGAAAGGCTTTTGACGTCTTGAAATCTGTAACCTCCTGGTTATTAGACGTTTCTGTATTTGGCCTCTCAGCTGCCTGTCCTCCACATTTATGTTCTTGTGCTTGCACTCTTTCACACTTACCTGGAATATGCTGGCTCCATATGGGGTTCTCCATGCGTTGAGCAGATTGTCTTTTCCTGTGCTCACAAACCACTTCCCTGCAGAGGATGGCAAACCACATCGGGCCACATCAAGACCAAATATTTGCCCCAAATTTTAGTTTGTTTTTAAACACAAGGGATGCCAATGGACACTGACATATTAAAGCAGAATGGATATCATTATCTGGTCTGAGGGTTCAGCTGCTAATCCAAAATACAAAGCTTGTCTTGATTCTGTAGTTTCCTCTTAACAAATATGGGCATTAAACAACTATCTTTATAGTTATGACAAGTAGATGTTTTATGTTTAGTGTAAGGGTAACTCTATCCATCCTCCAGCCTGATCATAGTGAGTAATAATGACTCATTCTTTAAAAACACCAAAACTGTGTAGATAATAACTTCCAGTAACACACTGAGATACTCAGTGCAGAGTGCAAGTTGTAACTGAGTAGAAATGTTGCACGCTATCTTGAAAAATACAAGACTGTGTTAAAATTAGTGAAAGGAGGGGTGGACCAAGAGGAAAAGAGTCTCAAATCTACCTTTACACTATTACCAAAACAATGTTACCAAACAATGAGCTAAAATCCTTGAACAGTTCTGCATGTCCAAGTGAACACCAGCTTCTTATTTTAACCACCGGAGGGCAAATTGATCCAAACTTAGTGGGATAAATATCAAATACCAGCTACCAAATATCAGTATTAAAAGCATTGTTGTATTTAATAATTTAACTACTTTTATAATGTAGGGGCATGTTTTAAAGATTAGCATTATCCTACTCTAGTTATCTAGAACACAGTACTGACAGACAACCTGGAGTTTTTAGAAAAATAGTTTGGATCAAACTTTTGGCCTGTTGGTCAATTTACCCAGAAGAAGCCTTCCTCTGAAAATTCCTTTCATTTACATTGTAAATTTTGTAATCACATTTGTATTAATTTTATCACTGTCCTACACAAGGAGACACATTTAGTCACATTCCCACATCCTTAACGTACCATGTAGCATATAAACATGTTGCAAATTGTTCTCTCAACAGTCTTTTTTCTGTCAACAGTCAACAGTTTTCAGAAATCACACATAATTTAATCAACAAGCCAATTTCCCCCCGAGACTTGGTACAAACATTCACTTAGGACTTTTTCAGTAATACTGGTAGGAACATGTTTGAATTATCTGAATAGATCTGTTGATTCTTACCACAGTGAGCAAATCTGAGTGAGAGCACACAGCTTTCATGCAGGTGGAGCTGGTACTTGTCAGGTTTGGTGACATGTAGGACCTCCACATTATTGTTCTCCATCCCTACTGCCAGCCACTCTCCCGTTGGACAGTATCCCAGTGAGAAGATCTGCAAAGAAACCCAGCAGTTACGGTAATTATTTCTCTTAGAATTTATGTAAAAATACATATATATAATCATCTGTTATATTTGTCTAGTCTCTTTTTCAGTGCATGGAAATTGTGCTCGTCTGTGGGGGTGGGCACTGACGTTAACATTTAACGGATGCTGGCAAAAGTCCACCATTCTACACCATCATAAACATTTCAGTCCCTGACGTACTAATCTGTTGAAACAGATGGTTGTTTCAGTTTCTAGAATCGTATTAAGAATGCAACAGCCCTGCTGGAAAAAGCAATTGTACATCATGAAAGGAGGTGGGTGAATAATATAGTCAATTCTCACTTTTGAAACAAAACTCAACATTTTTTTTCCTGATGATGAAGACCAAAAAAGCACACAGGAAATACACCTGATGGCTTGATAAACCTGGTAAACACAAAATCGCTGGTGTTAAATTTACTGAAGCTGCTTTTTCTAGTGGGGGTGGAGGTTAGAACAGATATTATTGGATAGCATAAGCACTCGATTGGCCATGACTCTCCCCATCTGCCCTGCCCTCCCTGAGCTCTCTTTAATGCACACTCACCTCCTCCTGTGCACACTGAGATTGCGAAATGGGTCTTTTCAGGAAAAATTGCAGTAATGGCCTATTATTGCTGCTCTTCTCTTCACCTGAAAAAAACTAAATTCTAACTGCCAGTATTATTAGCGATAAAGGTATTTGAGCACAGGGCAGAAAACCAGAGCTCTGCCTGGCCTTTATTGTAGGTTAAATGTTCTCAACTGAGCTTGTAAATTACTGCAATAAAGAATGCTCAAAAGTGTAATCACACGAACTACAAATGGCTGTGTCTCGTCCTATTTTCAACAATCTGTGGCTTTTTCTTTAAAATCCAAATAATAATAAAAACCAAACCTGATTGCAACTTCCACCTGAAAACTGCTGGAGAGACTGAGCAAATCACCGCTAGACAAACTATGATCCATACCATATTGTAACAGCAGCAGACACAGTAGTTTCAGCACTAAAAAGAAGTGTGTAAGAAGTGTTTTGTGATACCTGGGAGGTGAAGTCGTGCTGCTGCAGCTGCCTTCCCTCTCTCAGGTCCCAGGACCGCACAGTGTTATCCAGGCCTCCAGTCCACAGCTTGGTCCCATCATTAGAAATGTCTATACAGCTGGCCCCATCGGTGTGGCCTTGGAACTGCCTGCAAAAGAAAAAACACAAGAGTCAAGAGTCACAGCCTCACACAACACAACAACACTCAACAGTAAAGTGCTGATCAAATCAAACAACAACGATGAACAGAAGAAGCAAGAATATACAGAAATACATCCTGAGCACAAACCATGGACTGATTAACAGTGATTAAATGATTAAGACACCTTCTGCCAGCGTCAGGAGAACTTATCAGTGATGCTGTGAGATGATAAAGTGACTGGCTTACTCTAAACCTACACACTGTCTGGCATTCATCTCACATGAGTGAGAAACACTGCAGGCAAGGCCAAATAGAATCCTTAGAATATTACAAAACAATATTCACAATGTCAGTGATATTAACACATGATGTATGGGTGTTTTCTTTTGAATTAAAAAGTGAACATAAGTTATGTAAAGGTGTAGTAGACCAGTCATTTGTGGACTGAAATAATGGCTAAACTTATGATTACATGTCATTGGTTGCTGTAGCTTTCAGTGTAACTGGTTCTGTAACTAGTTTTAAGTTGGTAAGACGTTAAAACCCTCACAAACACCCCTCCCCAGCTCCGTACCTAACCAGAGTCTGGTTGTGAAGATCCCAAACGGCTATGTTTCCGTCAGAACAGCAGGAAAAGCAGACCTTCGAGTCGGGGCTGATGGCCAGAGCGTAACACGCAGGTGCTGACGAAGTCAGTTCAGCCTTGATTCGTGGAGTTGGTGTAGCCAAATCCCAGATTGACAAAGTACTCGCCTCGCCCCCGACTATGAGAGTCCGTCCATCCGGAAGTAGCCGACAGGAGCGGATGTAGTTATCTCTGTTCTGATGTGACAGATGCACAGGAGTACTTTGTTACTGTCATTAAACAAGTAACATTGCAGTATCATGTTTGTAAGGGTCATTGCAGTGTACTCACAAGGCAGTCCAGCTGGGATACAGGGGTCTTGTTGCCTGGGTGACTGATGTCCCACACCTTAACGCAGCCCTTGCCGCCGGTGTAGACATGACGTGTCGGGTTACTGATGGTGACAGCACACACCACCTCCCCGTGGCTAAGAGTATTGATCTGTCGTGCGTGGCGGGGAATGCCAGGACCGATCAGTGAATCCGGAGGAAAAGGCACAGGCTGCATCTGCCCATCAGCGCTCACATGAAAGGAGTAGGCTCTAGAGGAAAGAAAAGGGTCATGTGGTGGTGAGAGAACAGAGGTGGGAAGATAAACACAAATGGAGAAGGAAATAAACGGTGATTAGCTTGATGTTGTTGCTATAATTGTGCTCTTACGGTTTTCCACCAGGTATGCCTGACAGGTTGGAAGGAAGGCCAGGTACACGTATGTGGTGGTGAGGATCAAATCCCACCTAGAGAATCAAAGAAAGGGACAATTCAACCATAAACAAAGTAACACAAAAACTAGAGCTGATTTTTTTATCTTGCCATCAGACCTATGGTATCAACAGTAAATCCAGTTATAAAAATCACATTTTAAATAACCCTAATTTGAATACAAGCTGTGTATTCACATACCACTTGTGTGCGTCCATAAGCTGCCACTGCAGCAGCTGCCACAGCACTCATCTGTGGAGAAATGTTATGCAGGCCGGTGTAGGCTGCCCCTGCTCCACTCAGCTCTCCGTTTATACCCGGGTGGGGAACCATTCCAAACGGACTCGGGTATGAGCATGGCACCGCCAACGGTGTACGGAGACCAGGAGCTACAAGACACAAAACACTGTCAGACACAAGTTGGGACATTTTCATCTGAGGTTAGAGGGCTTGTTTTGACTCCACACATCCCAGGCAGTGTAGTGATTGAGCTCATACCATATATTTGGCTGGGCAGCAATCAAGTATGTCAAACATTATGAAGTTTTGGCTCTTTGTAGCACAGGTTTAAACAATACTAGCTATTCCCTAATGAAAACAAGAAATCAGCGGTTGCTGAATTATGGTGACATGGTTTCCAAAACATCTTCTTTCTTCAAGCTCACCGAATTATATCCACTATCTTACTGATGCATGCAGAGAAGTTTTATGTTGTATTTGCAACACTCACCCAGCGCCTCGACTCCTGGAGGTTTACTGGGTGCAGTCCTCAGGGCCGGGGTGGAGGTGCTGCTAGGTGTTGGGGCATCGGAGCGAGACGTTGGGGTGCTGGACTTGGACACAGGCGTTGTGGATTTCTCATTCTACAACACAAAGAAGCAAAGTAATCTTTAATCAAAGGATTTTTAGTCTAAACATTGACTTCAGATAGGAGCAGATAACTCTTTGCAGAAGCTAAAAGACACACAACCATTTCCAAATTTATTGGCAGAGCAGAAATATTTCAGTAATACAGAAACCATCCATGCTTTGACTGAGTTTCTGACTCAGAAATTGATGCTAAATGTATTTAGTGTTATTACATGCTTTCTCCACCTAGTTTTTACCCTTTATTTACATTTTAGCATCCTCATCTTCTTACCAACAACACTTTGCCTACTTTAACATCTAACCTTCATTCTCTTCTATACTTTACTTATAATTATTACATTTTTATGAACGTCTAAAAATAGAAAACTACCCAGAGAAATGATAAAAAGGAAGATCAGAAGACTATAATTACCCAAATGACTCACCAAATTAATCTCTTTGGATTTGGATGAAGGTGTGCTGCTGGAGGAGGCGATGGAGGAAGGACTCAGTGGAGCATCCTTCTTCAACAGGCGACGCTTGTCCAACCCGTTCTCCCGAGGTGAGTGGGCGGGACTTCCTCTAGGAGACACTGGATCCTGTGGTGGGTGAGGACAGACAAAGATGAGAGGCAGATGGATTTATTATTTCTGATCAGGTAACAAAAAAGACAGCATGCTAAATAAACTGTGTTGTACCTCATTGGAGACGTCCACTACCAGGTTGTCATCGCTCTTCTCTCCATCACTCTCCTGTGACACATAGAAGATACACACTTTATATATGTATTTAGAAGAAAAAAACTAAGTTCTCCAACAGTGAAAATATAGATAATTACTGCTTTTATCAAATTTAATATCCCATTTTTTTGATAGTATATAAGATATAAATTGCACATACAGTAATAAAAGGGGTAATCATAAAATCATGATTTAATTAATGCTCAGAGAGAAGACCATAAAGACTATTTTAATCATTCCTCTGGCATTTTGCCTTTTCATATTTTTTTTACATGTTTCATTGATCAGACAAAGAGGTCAAAATGGTTCCATTGTGTAGCATCCAGATGGCTCATTTGGCTCAGGTATAAGCTATAAACTGCAACGTGAAAATCCACGTCCAAACACCAAGTGTCATCTCATTTCTATTGCCAGCTGTCCCAAAAAGAAAGTGTAAGTTTGATTATGGCTCGTGTGATGATGAACTTCACATATTGTTTGTCAGGATTCCTTTGTTATGTGTGTCTTATACTGGCACTCATCTTTTATCTCAAAAATAGCTAATGTAGTTCTGACAGGCCACATGAACACATAAAGAAATTCTTTCCACTGTCTTCCCCTCAGAAATAACATGCTTAAATAAAAAGCATACATGTCAGCAGTGTGTTAGAAAGAGTAAAGGTTTATGTTCACCCACATAGCGTGTAGACTCCTTATCATCTGTCTTCTGTTTCTTGCTATCGGAGGAGTAATCGCTTGAACTCCTGTGCTTCTCTCCGGTCCGAAAACTGGCCGAGGGAGACACAGATGAGCTCTGGAAAAAAACAAGAATCACGTAGTTAAAGATGAAAAACTTAATTTTTCATTTTAGAGACGTGCTAAGTACTGGCCAGGGAGCTAAAAATGTCCCCGTACTGATGTCTCTCTTTAACTGCACAAATTACCATATTATATTGTAACTATTTTTATCTTTATGTTTTAGAAGCAGCCGTGAAGCAGGTCTTTAAACAGTTTTTTCTTGAAACATTTTGCTATTAAATCTTTTAAATTTAAGCAAGCAGCAAAATCCATAAAAAATTCATTCACCTCCTTTGTATTGGGTGAAGATATCTCACCACACCTGGGCAAATTAAACAAAAATCATCTGCATGATGACACACCAGAAGAGGTAGGAGAGGAAATATGTTGTCTTTTTGTAATTTGGATGAAACAACCTTTTAATACAAATTAAATTGTATTCAGTACTGTTAATGTAAGGAAATTGGGTGCAGGGGCTCTTAGCCAAAATGATTACTTATCTCAGTAGATACTGGTATATCTTGGCTCCACTTTTAACTTACAACTCACATTTTAAAAATGTCAAAAAAAGACACACCTGAAGAAATGAAGCATTGGAGGCTGAGCTTAGGAAGACAGCTTCCTTTCCTTCCTATTTACCCTGATAGGTTGAGGAAAACTACTGACGTCTCATGCCCAGGATGAGGTGAAAAGCATAAGTAAGCTACAACTTTAATGCTACAGATCTTTTTAATGTGTCAAGACTTCCACTTTAAGCTAAATTAGGACAAATCTGGCAATAAGCGAGCAGTCAGACAACGATGAAAACAGCGCAAACATAAAATGACTGTGCTCCACTTCATATCCGGATTTACACATCACTTTGAAAACTCCTCTGCCTGTCAAAACCATTTTATTTTTACTGTATTATACAATAGCAATGCTGCACTGCACCCTTGACAGTTTGACTACAACATCACAGCTTGAACTTAGTAGCAATATTTTGAGATTTAGGGGGGGAAGAGGGGGTGGTCCATTGATGTCTCTCTCTCCTTAATCAAATATGGCATCCTTTAAATACCATTACTGAAGGATTAATCCTTTTTGAGAAGCAAAGATCAAAATAAGGTCAACTAAACATTTCCCCTCTTGCTCCGCCTGTCCCTGCTGATCTCTCTCTCTCTCTGTCTCTGTGTCTCATTGGGAGGCGCTCCTTACCCGGCAGACGACGGACAGAGAGAAGAAAAATAAAGCAGGACCTTTAACTCGACCTTTCCACTAACTCACGCTTGTAACCTTTCCACTGCCCTTTGCCGTGCTGCAAGTGTTGATGACAAAGATTCTGTGGGGGAGGAGTGAGGTTCAGTGTGTGTGTGTGTGTGTGTGTGTGTGCGTGTGTGTGTATACATGTGCATGTGTGTGCAGCACTCATACCTGTTTACATTTTAGTACTCCATATGTGCAAACAATGTTGAGATGTCAGTGTGTTTTACAGGTGTGTGTCTCTTCGTGAGTGAGAGAGAGAGCAGGTTGTGCCCCCCTCTCTCCCTCTCCTTCCAGACTGATTAGGTTAATTAGCCTGCAAATTAGCTCTTTCAAAAACATCAAGGCAAATTAATTTTGCTGCTGAGACAAATGAAGGCTCTGCCAGCAGTATAAGAATTGTGTGAAGAAGCGAGTGGTGTTGCTTGGTTAAAGTATTAATTTACCAGCACATGATAATTATATTTGCCTCTCAATTTTTAAATTGATTCTGCAAGTCCTGATAATGATACCTGTGGCATCCACTGCTCAATTTCAGTCCGACTCTTTGGTCTCTCTCTAGTAATGCAAGGCCCAGAATGACCAAGCCTCTCTTGTAATGCTGTTCAACAAAGTCAAGACCTGCCATCCTCAAAGTAGATGTCTGGGTTGCATGACAGATTAAAAACAAATTACAGGGGCATAAACTGTGAAAATTCTGTGCTTTTACTGTGTAGTTTTTTGCTATTTTTTTAGCATCATGTATTTTTTACTATCACATTTATTGCCAAGTAGGTTTTTTACATACAAGGAATTTGCCTTGGTATTTTGGTGCATAACATTAAACACAGTCAAAGAAAAGAGAAAGTAAAAAGAAAAGCGATAGTAGATGATGTTCTTCTTTTTCAGGAACGCCCTGCTCACACTCACACAGTTCACATCTGGAAGCTGCCTCATGTGATGGGCTTTGAACAGTTGGGGGTTAAGGATCTTGCTCAAGGGCACCTCAGTCGTGATTCTCTGTTTTACTTTCACTTTCACACAGATTTATCCTGACAGTCCAAAGATTGCACCGGCAACCCTCTGGTCACAAGCTCACTTTTCTACCCTTTCAGCAACTACTGCCCCCTAAAATGTCTTTAAAAAAATGCTCAATACGATAAATGCCCATAATAACAGCGCTAAAGGAAAACAGAAATGTGATACAGTATGTGATATCATGCAATATGACACACACAACAGCTTCTGAACAGAACTTGTAGGACCATGTTTCTTAAAATACAGTCTGCATGTATGCATTTACAGCAAATTCAACCATTTATATAATATGTTAAACAGCCATAACTGCATATTATAATTTTACTTGTTTATCTTCCACCTTCCCTGTTTTCTTTTTCCTTCCAATGCAGACGTGTCCAGTATCTGGAAATCCTGTATTTTATTCCCTTTGTCTGTCAGCTTCTTTCGCCTGCTAACACACAAAAATGACAGCTCCGCTCACACTAAATACACCAACTTTTGTACACCCTGGGTTCAAGTCAGTTGGTCTAATCTTTCACCTCTGATCCTTCTGTTCGACTCAATTTGTTGCTTCTTATTCCTCGGCCAACACAGCATGGAAGTCCACACTGTCCACTGTACACAGACCTTTCAAAAAGAGCATCCCAGCATTAACAAAGAGACAGACTGCAGCTGTAAACCTTGTTTATCAGTGAAAAAAACAAAAAAAAAACAAGCAGTGTGCAGGATATTTTCTTTCAACAGGATATTCATTCTAAAGGTTGGTCTAAGCCTGAAAGCGGCCTCATTAGGGATTAATTTTTTCTAAAAATGCAACACACAATCAAGGCTGCTGACTTTGTTAAAGTGTGATTTTCACTTGAATCATTATATTTACGATAACTGCATTTTTAAAGCAAATGTTTAAAAAAATCTTTTAATTGCAACTACTCCAAACCGACTATCTCCTAAGTGGACTAAAAGGGGAACATCACAAACACAACAGCAAAAATCAATGGCATTGACAGCTGCACCAACAATCATCTTCATTAAGTACACTGACAGGCTTGAGGAAGTGCAGTCCTTGAACACACCACGACTACATAACTGACTGCTTGTATTGGCAGCAGTAAGCATGTACGTCTATACCCACATACCTTTATCAGTGTGTGGGGTGCTAACACCAAGGACATTAAAGCACAGATGTTCAAACAATTCACACACACACACAAACTGTACCCCGTGAACTGTTGCCAAGGCAACTGTAGACCACTGACAAGGGGCTTATTGGTTTCATGAAGTGACTGTTGGCCGTGTGTGTGTGTGTATGTGTCTGTGTGTGTGTGCGTGTGTGTTCTCACAGGGCGCTAATGAAAGGCATTCATCATTCTGGTCTCTCTATCTTTACCACCGATTTCTGACAACCTCACACACACAGATGGGCACACATGCAACACAGACACAAACATACACACTGCTAATAGCTCCCATCATGGTGCCTACAGCTCTGAGTGTATGTGTGTGTGTGTGTGTGTGTGTGTGTGTGTGTGTGTGTGTGTGTGTGTGTGGAGGAGGATAAACTACATGGGGGGCAGGAGATAACATATTAAACATTCCTCCTGTCTCCACCTACTCCAAAACACCAGAGAACACACACAGCACGGTAAATTCATGCACATGTGTGTATGTGTGTCTGTGTCTGTGTGTGAGCTCGGGCTTGCCGGAATAAAGAAATGCTAATCTGCTCATTGAGTATTCAACAAACCAAATGTTTGCCTTGGGAAAAAAGCTCCGCTTAAGGGACTAATTACTACAAGTGCTGGATGTAATGTTGCTCTGTTGCCTCCTTCCTTCACTAGTCAGGCGAGTGCTTTTTTTTCTTTGCTCACTTTGGGATTTCTTTTTCACCCACTTCTTCTTCCTGCCTCTTTGTCTCCATTTCCAAAAATGAGAATGTTTTTAAAATGCATATTTTGAATGTTTTTAACATAATATATAAATGAAAAGTGGATCAGAGGATACTAATCTTCTAATAGAGAAATTATATCAATTAAAAATAACTTACATTATCAACAGAACATAAAAGAGGTAACAGCTCTTAACTATGTATAGTGTTGCAGAGATATGTACTGAAATCAGTGCTGTAAGTGCCATAACGCATGTTACGCGCTGTGCGTAGGGCGCCATAAGAGTAGTGTAATTCCCTTGGGGAATACAGCTGTGTGTAACGTGTGAGCGTAAGGTGTGAGTGGACAAGCGCGAGAGAAAGAGCAGCAGAGACAAGTGAGTGAGTGCGTGCGGATGGAGGAGCTGCAGGTTAGCGGTAGGAGTTAGGTCAGGAATAAATGTACAGTGTAGACTACAGTGTGTGATCAAATAAAGGCCATGGTGTCTCAAAAGCCACCGTGTGACTGACTGAAATGATCGTCCTAAATTATTAGCTTCAGCCCATACTTCTTGTGATACCAGTTGCGCTTCGAGAGGCGATAGTGAGTCACTACAGCGCTCAATCACCCCTCAGTCCAACATGTGGATGAAGAAATATAAAACCGTGCAGAGTGAAGGGACAGAGCTGCTCGTATCCAACAGACAGCAGCATCAGGGAGCCCGAACTTCTTGATGAGTAAACACCCGGAGTCATGTCAAATTCTGCTTTGGTCTGAAACCATGTAAGAGGTCAGAGTTTGTTTGTTTTTTATCTTGGGATTAAAAAGTGGATTTTACCACTACCTGTCTGCAGCAGTGGAGGTGTAGGCATAAACTGTTGTTTTAGCAGCCATTTGTTGGCACTATGATACTATTTCATATGTATACAGAGACCAGACAGATAATTTGACTGCCTGTTAAGGGTGAAAGGTGAAAATGTGCCCGTTACTTGATTACTGCTTTACTTTACTACGTTAGCATATCTCTCATTGAATTGAACTCAAAAGCTCAAATTGACTCAAATTGAACTTTATCATTTGCAAACAGACTGGTATCGTCTGTATTTAGTATGCATTCAGACTTCACCATCATCACCAATAACCATCACAATGTCATGATTATTTTGAAATGATCCTTACAATCAAATCACAGCAGGATCTGTTTATTTTGGGTTCATACTGCTGTAACATTACTAAGCGGTTCATAGTAACTTGCCCAAATAAAGACAAGTGATCCCGCTTCAGCTAATATTCTTGTTACCACTTGCTTTACTGCTCTGAGAGTTTGGAAAGTTCGCTATACATTTTTGAGGAAATTGCGTGGTTGATTACGTAGTCATCACATCGATGATGGGCGGAGACAAAATATTTTATTTATGTTATTACAAACTATCCTTTTAAATAATATTAAACTCATGAGCGTTTCATTTAAAAATATTTACCAACATTTTTGATGAGATCATTTGTGTTCAAATATGAAGCAATGGACATCAAATAAGATTTATATCTAGGTATATAACGGACTCTTAAGTTGATTTTGTGCTGATTTTTCCCTCAGTAGTTTTTAACTGGGAAGGCAGGTATAATAGATCAGTGCCACTTCATTCACATGTTCTTTGCATATTACATTCAACAGACGTCAGCCACCAGCGGGTGTGTTACAAATGATAATGAATAAAGAAATCAGTTGGGGGAAAGTTGATGGTAAGAAAGTAAGAAAAGAAATCTTTATTTAAATAGTTTTTTTCCTTTTATCTGAAATGCAGGTTGTGTCATCTGATAAAGAAATTTAGATGTTATTTAATTTAATTTAATTTAATTTAATCTAAATTTGATGTTTTATCAAGCTGAAGTGGAGTGAGAAGACATGATATATACAGCAAACACATCAGAGAGAACGTAAGGAAGGACTTACCTTGACTGAGTCTCTGTCTGAGGAGGCAGATGGCAAGAGACAGAAAAAAAATAACTCATTAAAGCATTTCATGTCTGTACAATAACAAAGATACACTCAAAAAAAAAACAGACAGAAAATGGAAATCTCCCTCTCTCTCACACAAAGAGTTAGAGATGACAATATTACAGATATCATCTGAGGTAATGTTAATGTCAGCTAAAACTAAAAGTGAATTAACTCAGTATTTCCTGCTTATTTTTCCAGCTAGCCTTCAACATGTTACAGCAGAAATACATGATTATACACTGGTCGCTACAGTGAACCATCAGTGAAGCTCTTCACAATATACACACTCTGTTTGCATGAAGAAAGACACATGTACTGTAGCAGCAGCTGGTGAAACAACAAGCATTCAGAACATTTAAACGTGGTTGTCAGCCAACTGAGGAATGTAGCTAAAAGCTGCACAAAACCTGCACGAGGCTACATGATGACATTAGGTCACATTTTCGTTTGTCACATTTTTTTCTACTCTCAGCAGAAAAACTGCACTTTTCCAATGGAAGTATTGTGATCCTCGGGTCTGTTCAGATTAGACATGCTAGTAGACTAAATATCCATACTATGCACACATGATAAGCTGTTTTATCGCCACCTGCTTTAAAGGTCAACGTATTAACTGACAATGGAGATATTGGTGCCCGCAGGTCTACAGCCTGCAATAGAAAACAAAGAAAAGCCTTTTAAAAGACCAAAAAGACAAATAGAGAAACCTGTTATTCCCTCCATACACACCCATTCACATGAACTCAGCTAGAGATGGAATTGGATTGTTATTGATTTTGCTCCTAATGGTGGTAAGTATTACCTGAGTTAGCTTTACTGCAGCTAAAGGGCAAGGTTAACTGCTCTACTGCACTGTCGAAACCCTCACAGCCATGCTGCAACAGAGTAATTACGAGCTGGCACACACTGTTTCTATCACACACACAGACGCGCACACACACACCAACACACACTCAGTCTCAATGCACTGTAATTAAATGCTTGAACTCAAAGTCAGCTTGTCAGGAGAAGAAATAGAGGCGTTCTGTGTGTACAAGAGAAGAGGCATCATGGTGGTTGTGTATCGCTCCTTATTAGGCCAATTAAAACAACATAATGACAAATCAGTTTTTAATTGCTTTAACTGCCGTTCGTTCAGAGTACTAACAATTTAAGCATCAGCATCAATAAAAGTGGTGGTATAACTCATAACATTGACTGAACAGTCCAGACATAAAATGAGTTTAGGATCATTATCTGAACAAAAGATAAAAGCTTCAGTATTATGTATGTACTCATCTGCTTATGAATAGAACTGTATTAAATACTGACATGTTCTACAGAGTTTTCTGTATTTGTAGTCTGGTATATAGATAAATAATCTGTCACTGGATGTAAGAGAGAAAAGTAGACTGATTTACAGATACAGATTTACAGCAATAAAGCACTTATTTATACATTTCAACAATTAAGAAGATATGATAAAATGTATTATGTAAAAAAAAAAAAGTATAATGCAACAATTTGGTAAAGAGATGATGGAATAAATGTTCCTGTAAATATAGAATTAAAATCAATTTTTGTCTTAAATAAAAATGGAGGAGGAAGTAACCAAACAAACTTCACATTGTGACTATTTACCACACAAACAACCAGTAATGCATCCTAAGACTTACTGCAGACATGAAGACGCCAACACATGCACACACACACAGACACAGACATAAACACATGTACACACACGTAGAGTGGGCCTTACCTCTCGGGTGTTCACTGTTGTTGTCGTGGTGTTTCCTCTCGTCTTTGAGTGGTAGCTGGTGGCTCAGGGCGGAGGACAGAGCCAGTAGGCTGGCAGTACCAGCCCCGGGGGGTAGGGGGGGCTGAAGGCCCGCTGGGTGTGGAGTGAGCGGGATGGGGATGGCGTGGCCGTGAGAGAGGTGCTGCGCCTGGAGCTGCTGCTGCTGAACCAGACACCGAAATAATAATTACTCTAATGCTACATAATAGTCTACATGGTGGAAGACAGATCAGAGACAGACAGAAAGGCAGAGTGAGAGACAAAATAAGACTAACATGGTTTGAAAGTGTCCTCAAAAAGGTCTCTGGACACCTGAATGTGTGACTGGTGATGAAAAAAAAAATGTTTCATTGTGCTCCTGATGAAGGTCAGACTGAAATCAAACTTTAGATATCAAAAGATTTCAAATATAGTGTGTGTTTTTCTGGCTGTGCCACTTTAACTCTGATCTGCAGCATAATGCATTGAGCGGTGCAGATGGGCTTTTGCAGAGGGATGTAGAAGTTCTACGGTTAGAAGAAGAAAAAAGGTTGTCTGATGGCAAGGTTAAGTGGTGAGAATATTTTTAATATAGTATACACTTAAATGGATAATGACTTTTTTGAGGCTGACCTTTTTATGTGGCTAAAATACATTTTTCTGTTGACCCTGTCCACAGCAGTGCATAGCTCTGCCTCTCAGCCTGTCTGCTTTTACAAACTAGGGCCGTGCTGACCGCCTACTACACACTGACTATGGTTGTACCTCAGCATAATGCAACATTTGTATAGGACACTTTGCAGTTGAAAAATACACCAGTCATTGCTCTCCAGTGGACAAACATACACTTTCCAACATATTCACTGATACTAATAATCTATGATAAGATGAAAACCCACTGTAGAAAGCAATCAACAGGTGTTTTCTGGAAATATTCAAAATACACTGTTGTGTTGTTTTATCTGTTGTGATGAATAAATATTAAAAAGCCAATTTTATCACATTGTAAATTAAAGCTGAAAAATATTGGCCAAATTATTTGGTGAATGAAAAAGGTAAAAACAAGTTTAAAAAAACCTTTTTCAATATTTCTCTCTGTTAGAGTGTGTGTGTGTGTGTGTGTGTGTGTGTGTGTGTGTGTGTGTGTGTGTGTGTGTGTGTGTGTGTGTGTGTGTCTGCAATACACCCACTCCAATGATTGCGTTGAGTTCAGCCATTGTGACCTGCTTGGCCCTCTCCACCGCCTGCACCACCTGCTGCTGATGCTGAATGGACAGACAGACAGACAGACAGACAGACAGACAGACAGACAGACAATCAGACAATCAGAGAAAGATATTGAAACAGCAACAAAAGAAGATCTGTTAAATTCAGACATCTGGATTTACTCCTCCTACACAATTCTCTGGTATAAATGAAGATGGTAATATCAAACAACCCTGCACACCTGTGAATTAGATACTACCTCACATCTGTTCTTTTTAAAAAAAAATCACAACAAAGCACTCAGTCTGCTTTTTCTATCAAACCTGAATAGCAGCTAAATCGCAGCTGTCTGTTAGTCGCACACTGACTGACACGCACAACTCAATATCATTCTGATCATAAAAACAGAAAACTGTCTCATAAAACCAGCCATAAATGTGAACTAACGGAGTGAGCTGCTGTATCTTACTCTACCTTGAACCAGATGGGTTTTTTCAGTTTCTGGCCAAAAGCATTCACGTCATTAAAACCCACGACTCTGACTAGTTTAAATGCTATCAGACAAAAACCTGAGACACCTCTGAGTCATTATTACTATTTGCTTTTTATTTGGAAAACTAGTCCCCTCCTTCATTAAAACTCACAGCTAATTAGCATGCAGCTAGCTTGGTATATAGTATAACTGGAAACCAAACAGTTGGAGGTCTAAGGGGGACATTTCTGGATCCATGTTTGATAAAGAGACCAAGATATACTGTAGTACAAGTGGTCAAACATTCTGATATAAACACCTACAATATGTTTTGGAGAAGCCCATTGTGCAAGAGATCCTGCACAACAGCTGTAACCATAAAGGCAAGGCTGTTCTGTCTGTCTGCCTACACATCTCAAAACCTCGGACATATCTGTAGTGAGAAAGAAAGAGACAGATACCCAGAGAGACAGACAGCCAACAGGGCAAAGTCATCCAAAGGGTACAGCACGAGAAAGACAGATCCAGTCGGTGAGAGAGAGAGAGAGCAGCAAGATTCATCCAGGAGCGCAAAACATCAAAGTAGGGCAGAGATGAAAGAGCTTATCTGGTGTGGAAATGAACCTGACCATCGAGTTCAGCTACACCTCTGCAGACTGAGTCTAACCTGCCTGAACGTGACTCACACACATGAAAAGATACATTACTCTGATGAGCATTGGCAAATTGCTCTTAGACTATTATTATCAATAATTCCAATAATTATAGACTTGGGGTGGAAAGAAAAAAATCAATAGCCAACAATTTACTTTGTCATTTCAGCTAAATCAGATTTTTTATTTCATCACGTTGTCTGTTTTACTGTGACATGTTACTTGACACAACATTTAAAACACTGCTTTGTTTGTTAGTTGCCTGGATTTTTTTAAATGTTGTTTCTAATTGTCAGCAATAACCGAAGGAGACGAGCACAAATTACTTCAACACTAATGAAGAAAACAGGTGGTTAGACTGACTGTTATTGATATTTATACTGTTTCAAGGGAAAACATTACAAAAAACTTTTAGAGATTCACACAAAGTAAGATTTAAATTTTTCAATAATTGGCTAGAGTTTGGCACATTTTAAAAGTGACCAAAGGTTAAGTTAAATTATGCCGGTGTGGTGCTGCCGTGGTTTCAGCGCCTTCAGTGGATATGCCCCCAGCGTCTCAGCTGAGAATCCTGCTCATTTTTACACGATTTTGACAGCTAATTTTATAAAGTTTTCGATATTTTTAATCATTCAAATTTGGCTGGGTGGTTAATAACTTTTCTTCTTTGGTCTGACAAACTCAGAACACGGATTTATTATTACTTAACACAGACTTTAAGTCCGGGTTTGTTAAAAAATGTTCACATACTGGCGCCACCGCAGTAAGTTAGTTTTGAACCAGACTCCAAAACATTACTTTATTTAATTTTAATCTTTGTGAGCCCAAAAAAAACTTTTATTTTTGACAAAACATGAATATAAAACAACAACACATGAAGACAGTCAAAATATATATAAAGAAAATGGAGTACACATTTAGCAAAAGTCAAGAAATATTTGATCAAAGACTGTGACCCAGAATTCATGCTGACTTAAGTTATGTGTACTCTGGGATTCTGGCACTTGCAGTATTTCTTATTATTGTATTAGGCATAATTCTATTGGTGCTCATATGGATAAAATATTTAATTAATTATTTGCTTGATACAGTGGGTTGAGTGATGCATTATCCTATTAGTGACAACAATGCTCCTGTCAAAGAAATTTCCAAACTGCGAGAAGGAACAATATCAGAAAATGACAAAAATAAAAACAAAGAGCTCTCACAAACACACACAGTCATTGTGATTCGCTGCATAATAATAATATGATTGTGTTACATTTCATATGTGCAGCCAGTAAACGAGGCTGTGCATCAAAACAAAGCAGTAAAAGCTGTTTCCTCTCCCTGCCTCCCCTCTCTGCGGGCATCAGGGCTGTGTAGCAGCACCACAGTCTAATGCCATTATTCCTAATCCACCCTAAACCCTCCTAATCCATGGCTAATCTGGAGGAGAGCTTTGGAGTCCACACTCACTCCTTCCTGCTGTTCCCACCCCTCTTCACACATACAGACAAGCACGCGCACGCACACACACACACACACACACACACACACACACACACACACACGCACACACACAC
Source organism: Argyrosomus regius (assembly GCA_946959425.1). Classification (NCBI taxonomy): domain Eukaryota; kingdom Metazoa; phylum Chordata; class Actinopteri; family Sciaenidae; genus Argyrosomus; species Argyrosomus regius. Next base: position 16,033,869 of record OX336890.1, read on the forward strand.
GCACACACTTTTCAACTCCTCCAGAGGATGGATTTATCAGCGAAAGACACACACCAAGATTCCACAACAAACATACTGTATAAAACACACTTTTCACACCCACTACTGTATGTGCACACATTTACAGTGCATTTCATGTTTATGCAGGTGGATAAATATACAGTATACACACACACACACACACAGAAAAAAAACAAACAAAAGAATTTTCACCCTCACACACACACACACTCAGCCACTGGCTCCTGCATATGTTAGTGGGAGACATTTAATAAGTTCACAGCATATCTGCCTATCCCGAGCTGGGAGGATTAGCCCAGGATTATCTGTGTGTGAGTGTGTCTGTGCGTGTGTGTGTGTTTGTGTGTGTACGTGGCAGTATGCATGCATACGTGTGTCTATAACTGTCTATTTTGCCTCACAATCCACCACACACTTCTCCTCCTCTGGGTCCTCTCTCTCTCTTTCCTCTCTCTCTCTCTCTCTCTCTCTCTCTCTCTCTCACCCACCTCTGTCTTAACTCACACTGACAGGCATTTTTGAGTCTTACCTCTTGAGAGAGGAAGGGGATGACTTGGGCGCAGATTGCGTTCAGCCGCTTCACGATCTCCGCCTGCAAGACAGAGAAGTGGGCGCAGGAAACACAATCATCTTCAAATTCAGCAACAGACAAGAAGGCGTCGGCCTCTTCACACAACCTACAAATGCTTACAAAAAGTCAGTTTAATGTGTGTTAAATTCAAGTAATAGCCCACATTATTTTCACATAATGGCCCATTTATATGAAACGATAGTAATTTCACGTACGCTCAGTTGTTGGAAGCTTTTACATGCTCTGTTAAAGACCCAAGGTCTGTTTTTTCTTTTGGCTCACAGGAAGTCAGGCATTTTAGACCTCTAGTAGCTCTATGAAGCTGTTTTTTGCATGCAAGGAAAAAAAAAAGACATCAAAGTACCACCCACACTGTGTGATTTAAAGATGATCTCTGGAAAGTGCAGAGCACGGAAAATAAGCGCTTAGCATCAATGTCACCAAAACAGAAAAAGCAAACCTCACAGAGAGCGTGTTCTCTGAAAATTTAATATTGAGCGATTATTGTAAGGCAGATTGAATCGGCCAAAAAGTCTGACTGAATAGGCAGGTGTAGATATGCTGCTGTAATCATGCTCTCAATTCTCATGAACTATCTGCACAAAAAGTATGTGGTTACATGCATAGTTAAAGGTGAACAATGATTGTGATTGAGACTATGTCCTCAACACAGAGGTTACCTCATCACTCCAATCACATTTTTAACAATACACCCTCCACACACATTTTATAGTTAAAGATGAATGCATTCACAACACACATGAAAATGCTGTTGTTTTCTTCTTTTGACTAATGTACATTCCTACACGCACAGACCAAGTAGCATAAACACAAAGAAACCAAATCAATTGACTCTAATAAAGAATTTGCATGTTTTTAAGAGATGTCAGCTGTTAACTTTTTAACAATCTTGACAGTTTAATTTCACATACATACTTTCAGATAATTAGTTCTCATATTACAAACAAGTAACTGTGTTAACTTACTAAGAAACACTGCTGCAGGCTATAAATATCACGTCTTCTTCAGTGTCATTTCAGCCAAGATGCCATAGACTTACTGTGCACCACGCTGTCTAAACCATTCATGAGAGAATAATGGAATAAAAATAACTGTCAGTTGGTCCAGCAAAAGCCAGAAACAGAGAACAATGGTGTTGTTTTCATCACAGAGAGCGCCGAGAGATATCGTCTTTTTTATTCCACGCTTTCTTCTTCCTTGTCAAAACCTGGCATCTACATTACCCACAATGCAACCTGACTGTCAACAGATTTCATTGTTTTATGCTAATAGTGGCTAATGTAGCCTCAAGCTGCTAGCCTCACACAGAGATGAGGAGGAGTGGGCTACAGAGGTGACTCCTTTCTAACTCAACGCCATCAGATTTCCTTTTATTATCAAACTTGTGGTCTTCAGCCTCAACTGCTGACTCAACTGACATCACTCGAGGCAGTATCAGACTTTACACCGCCACAAAAGTCTTAATGCAACTTCTTTCACACTCCTTTAGGCAGACTTTGATGCGTAAAATGATCACAGCACATTTTAATAAAATCATCTTAGTATGCAGCAAGTGGAATCAACAAGGTTTGCGACTTTTTAAAATAATTTGAGAGACATTTTAGTCAAGAATTAACAATAACTACCAACTTTCGTATCCCACTTCCAATGACAACAACACTTCTTACTTAGATATTAAATTATTGCAGATTTAGTGACATCAGTGTTTATGCTGACCAACATAGGTTTGAGGTCATTTCGAAACAATGTTATAACATCTTGTAACAATTTGTTCACCAGAGAGCGCTGACAATTTTATTGTAAAATGTCCCACTCAGTAGGCGTGAAAAAATCCACGCACAAATTATAGATTGTTTGTTTGTGTTTTTTAACATAAACAATCGATTGTTATCTGATTCTTTGAACTCAAAAATATCAATATCAGTATGAGTTTCAAAAATCCAGCATCTATCTGCTACACCGCTCATCCTTCAGTATCTCTGGAAGGTTATTCTACCGCCGCACTCTCTCAACATCAATCAACATCACCCTAATGGATGATTTGTGAATACAAACCCAGGATTTAGCTCTCTCAGGAATTTGAAGGAGCACAGAGAGAAGAGTCCACTTGAGCAGGCATCTGAATGAAAACATGAGAGACTTTTGTCAACTTAATCAGCTAAATTAACAGCCAAATACTGACAAAGCCATTGAGGACTGAGATAATTCCTCCAAGTCCAACACAAATGTAGAAGAAGCTACATCTCTAACCTTGTCAAGGGGCCTGTTTGTTTGTATATAACCTTGATAGAGGTGAACTTTGCTCTGGTATCAGTGCTAACAGAAGCCCCCGGAGGCAATGAGAGCAAACCTACAGACACACACTGATACAAACCCCTCAGACTGCAGCAGGATGATGCACATAAACACAGACACAAGCAGACACACACCTGCACAGCCTTCTCTGTATTCATCAGATGTTTTACTGAACCCAAGGGTTGGCTTTTAAAGATTATACAGCACTCTCTCTCTCTCCCTCTCACTCTCTCTCTTCACATCAGGTAGGATTTTTTTTTTACAGGAAATTGCCTGATCCACTGTCCCAAAGGGAGTGCTAGTAGTGCAAATCAAATCCAAACACAAACACAGACGAAAGACACAGTCTTGCACAAAAACACACACTAAACTAGAAGACTGCACTTGGTAGAGTGCAGATCTCTGCCAGGTGTGTCTGGGGGCATGTGGGTGGGAAACTGTGAGTGCAGGGCAGACTGTGTGATCAGAATGTTTGCATGAGAGCAGTGGAATGAAGGGGAGATAATGTGTAGGTCCCAAAACACCAGCGATGTAAAATGTCGATTTTAAAGTGAAATTGTTAACACTAACGTGACCGACACATACGTACGTTGTCCCTTGCAGAAACAATTCCAAACTGAAGCAGTTGTTGATCAATTGGCTGGTTAAGAGGAGAGTCAACAGTCAGTGGTTGAGAATTCACCAAATGATGAATGAATGAAGCACCAAAACCACGAGAGGTCCTTGAGCATACAGTCATAAATGTGCACAAAAAATATTGCACTGATTGGTCCAGTGGTATACAAATACAAGATACACACACGGACACACATTACCAAATGCATGGTCCCCTGAAGGCTTCCCCATAGTTGAGATAAACATCACCTTCTTTATTTGTAAGAGTAAACACTTACACTACATCGGTCCTGTGACCTGCAAATACAATGATCGAAAGATTTTACAAATAATTTTATTTTAGTTTTACTACTTTACTGTCAAGAGACAGGAAGTAGTTTGACTTGCAGAATAAAATATCTTCAGCTAAGGATGCTACCAGCATGGCAAATATGCAGATTAGCCTAGAAGGATCTCCTTAGCCCTGGACCACATAGAAAGATCACTTGGTGGTGGTCGTCACTACTTTTAGCCCCCATGGCCACTATTTGCAGTTTGGACTCTAAAGTTGACGTTGAAGTTTTGGAGAAGAGAAAGAAAGAAAATGAGAAAATCCTCACATTTGAGAGATTGAAACCAGAGATTGTTTTTGCCGACTGATACTGAGTCAATTGACTCAGTGATTAATCGACTAATCATTTGTGCTCTACAGTGGAGATGTACAAGACACCAGAATTCACAGGATACGTTTATTATTGAGATTATACTAAATGCAAAACAAACATTATTTATAAAAGAAAAACATTTCCAGCTACTTTTTAGGTACAAACAGTGCTATATAAATAACATTTATTTGTCTCATACTTTGGTTTGGTGTTAACAGACCTTTAACGTGTCTGACTTTATCTTCACTGACGCAGAAGATATGCGTTCTACCAAAGAAGCAGCACCAGCTCAGGCTCAAGGTGTTGTCACTTAGGAGTAGATGCCTAATAGAGGTGTATTTAGAAAAGACAGCCATGTTATCCAAAAATGTGCTCAGCCAGACAGCAAACAGACAGAAAACAAAAGGGCAGAAGCTTAAAGCTGAGCCTTCTTCACTCTTTAGACATTTGCAGTCCATCACAGATTACTCAAAAGTTCCACTGAGTATCGATTCATGTACTGACAACGATATCACTTTGTCAGAAAAAACCCTAAAACATCCAAGAGCTCTCATCCTTTCTGATGATGTGGTTTTATTGAATATAGTGCTGTGCTAAGCTTTTAAGACAAGACTTCAGAGGCCATGAATGTAGAGCTTAAAAATATTTTCTTTCAGGATGTCTGAGCGACAACTATCAGTGGCTTTGGGAGCCATTTCGAGTCAAGCACATGGGGAACTAGAGACAGGGTTGGAGTTTAACTTACCTGTGATTAACACAGCTCTGCAGCTGCTCACTCCCACAGACAACCTAAAACACTGACATTTTCATTTTATATTTAACGTTTATCCAGGGAAGACTTGCTGTGCACACATGCCCTTTCTCAGCTCGGTTCTGCTTCACATTCACACACACCAGGGAGCTGCCCGGTACATATTAGCCTCTGAGAAACTCCACTGTATTAGCTAGTTTGGGTTTAAGTGCCTTGCTCAAGGGTATCTTAGTGTTAGGTGTTAAGGGCAAAGGAGGCTCAGTATTTTACAGCTGGGAAATGAGTTGGTGATCCTCCAGCTTTTATGACTAGGCTACAGTGGTGAGGCTCAAGATGAAATGTTGCCACATCGCTTGGACATAAGAGGCACCGCCAAAATTACCAATCAAGCTCCCAAAGTTGGCCCAAAACACACCACAGACAATGCTAGGGATGGTGTTTCTTGCAAGTTTGAGATCTATCGGTATGATTATTGATTCTAAATTATTTTGGGGCTCTCATACCTCTATTAGAGAGAAGACAGTGGAGAGCTGAGCGGAAATGAGCAGAGAGACGGATGGGGAATGACCAAACTGAATGTTGCAATTACATAGTCAGCACCTTAAGCCATTAGTCCACCAGAGCGCTGCAGCTCTAGCTTTACATTTCTGTAGACCATTTTTAAATGCATCCTGCACGTTAAAATTTTTGGCTGTATTTTCTCGACCATTTCAGATGTTGGTTTTCATTTTTTCTATTGCCTGGCAAAGCAGTGTTGACTTTGTAAATCAACTTACACTGAATGATATTACCTTGACAAAAACCAATGCAAAGGTAAGGCTCACTGTATCGGAGTGTCTGCTAATGACTTACATTATACTGTACATAAATGATTGAACACTAATGGCTGTCTGGAGCACAACTGCATGGTTTTCATGCTTTTAATGTAAAACAGTTGCAATTTAGAGCTGAAACCATTTGTCAATTAAACATGTTGTTCAACTTCAAATTAAATGGCAACTACTCTGAAATGTTTAAGTATATTTCTGTGCAAAAAGGTAAAATAAATTTGCAGGCTTCTCAAATGTGAATATTTGTTTTTTTTTTCTTCTAAGATGTTGAATGAACTTATTATCATTTGGGATTTTACCATCTTATGAGCCGAAATATTCAATATATTAATCAATAATAACAATAATGATGTTTTAGAAGATTCTGCATGCAAAACCACTAATGTAGTATTTTAAAACTACAGTGGTTTTATTTTGAAAGACTGTCAGACAAGTATGATCTCGCCTCTGAGGCTACTGGGCGTCCTCTAATCTCAAGATAAGCTCCATGGATCGACCTGGTTCAGTCCTAACCTTAAAGGCCTCTCTGGCTAGTCATTTCTTTTTATTTATTAACTGTCATGGTGAAAGGTCCAGGTCAGAAACAAATTCTCCAGTTTTGTACAGCACAGTGGCTTAAAGATAAATAAGGACTCTAATGATACTAGATCAGCTGTAAAGATGCAGATCTACACTAACAGCTCTACAACCTGAATCTCCAATCAATTCATTTTGAAAAGGTGACCCTGGGATGTTGGCACAGAAACATAAACAAAAGCACTGGAGCAGAAAAGGAAATGGAGATGCTTTTCCATGAGGCAACACAACCAATTTCAGGTGACATTTTACATCAATGGCACACAATCGTGACTGTCGGCCAAAGTGCAGAGATGTCAGCCTGTTTGGTCATCGTGTGTGTTCACGCTACAGAGACAAAAAAAAAATGAAGAAAAGGCTGTGGTTTGTGCAAAACTGAAGAATTTGTTTCTGCAGTGAGCAGGCCTTGACTTCACCTGAACCTGTCACCATCTTGACAGCGAATAAATAAAAAGAAACGACTGGCCAGAGAGGCCTTTAAGGTTAGGACTCAAACCAGGTCGATCCATGGAGTTTATTGCGAGATTAGAGGACTCTGTGGTCACATAAAGCCCAGTAACCTCAGAGGTAAGATCATGTGCGTTGAATTTATCTTTGACCCTCAATGTGAGCTTCTGGAGAAATGTTCCTCCAGTTAAAAAAGAGAAAAATCAGTGAACAATCACGGTGCAACATCAAACTTCTCATTTTATGGTTTGCCGCTCAGATCAACAACATGCAATAAATGGTGTGTCATCTTCCTGAGCCATTGACTTTAACAACTTCTGGCACTTTGAAATGTTCTGAAAAAAGGGGGCTCCTGCACAATTTGCCAGTGAATATGCTTTCATTATTTACCTGAGAGCACCTACTTGGATTACAGTGCTCTCTTTGTTATAACAGGATGCTGAGCTAGCATAGCACAAAAACACCCGAGCGATAACCACTTATCACCAACGATGGTGCCCAAAAGAATGAAAAAAAAACAGTTGAAATACTCCCACTCTAAGTCCTAACAACAAAGAAATTAGATCAGGCAGGAGCCCTGGAGTCAGATTGGGTCAGATAGAAGATCAAATGTCCATCTCCCCTGTGGAGCTTTGTAAGCACCACATCAGCACCACTTTTCACCACTAGCTAATACACCTAATGGACCCCACCATATAAAGGCTGTATTCCCTTGTGACTGTATGTGTGTGAGAGTGGGTGTGTGAAAGACACAGATAGATAGAGAGGGAGGGACAAAGAGGAAGGGTGCTATACAGACAGACTAAAAACAACTTAAGCAAAATTAGTGCTTGATGTAAAGATTTAGTTTGGTCTTAATAGAACGGAGCTCTTGCTCTTTGCGCCTCATTAAAGTTTAAAATAAACCTTCTCTTCCTCCAGTAGTGATGATACACTGACTTGATTGACTATAAAGAAGAGTACATTCAGTTCTGACATATTCACATATGTGATATCAAAAGTATTGATTTCCTTTTGGCTCCTGATCTGTGTCTATGTGTGGCCAGATGTCTCAGTTACATTTGTCTGTAAGTTATGGCCACCAAATGTACAACTTGCAAGCTGCAGTTGCAACTTATCATTTACGTTCCTGTTAACTTTGTCTCATTTTACTAATCAAAACAAACAAACCCATGCATGAGAAAATGATTATCTCCACTTTGTGACCAACTTTCATATGTGAAATGTGACATTGCTACTATTTGTGATCTGTATGGCAAATAAGAGAAATATATGAGGCCTTGTTTTACTACATCGAGCACACAAAATGCTTTTGCATGCCCATGAGTAGTTGCATGTTAATAGCCTACCTATGCGTTCACTGTAGGCTTTATTATGGTGAAGAAATCTAAGTTATGTCCAATTTTACATTTTAGTCTTCAATTGTCAGTGTATGGTTGCCGCACTTGGTAGCTAAGGGCATCCACATATATTATAAATAATAAATAATGAAGTAGGTGCATTGCCAGTTTTTTAGGTTTTACATTCATAAACCATCAGAAAATATTAAGAAATAATTACATTACTGTCATGCACTGGAGAAAGGCTGGTCTGTTGTGCTGGCTGTGATACTTACACTTATCTAATTCGCAAAACATGGGAACGATTTGTTTCTCATTTGAACACAATAGCAATTCGAGCACTCGATGTAGTAAAATGTGCCCTCTATATATTTTTTTCTGTCTATGGCCACTCTGGGGCTCTGTAGATATGTGTGTAAGCAATATTTGTAAATTGCCTTTTTGAAACAGGTCCCTGGCACCAGGTCAATTAAAGAGAGATTTCTCTCCCACAGTTAAACAAACCAGCAAGAACTCCAGGAAGTCACAGCACTTGATCAATAACCCCAATGAAACTGCAACTTATCTTTACATCTTGGCTTTTAAACAGATTACTGACACAAAAATGTGTTAATTTGTGAACGTTAGATGTGCTGGTAGGCATATATTGTCACCTCTGGAAAGAGCCAGGCTAGCTGCTTCCCCCCCTTTTTCCAGTCTTTATGCTAAACTAAGCTAAGCTAACTGGCTTCTAGCTGTAGGCTTTTATTCACCTGACAGATAGTGGTATCAATCTTCAATCTTCTAACACTCAACAAAAAAAAGCATATTACCCAAAAAAATATCAAATTATTCCATTTGTCACCTCGGGACCATGCAGATTAATATTGTGACCCCTTATGGGGTCCTGACCCCGATGTTGGGAACCACTAAAATACACTGTCACAGTTTTACCCAGCCTGCCATCATTTCCAGACTCCTGTTACATACACAAGTGGCATTTAAAGTAAAACTTGAATCTGAAGATTATTAAAATGCTTTAAGTTTTACATTTGTAATCCATCAGAAAATATAAAGAATTACACGACTGTCATTTAAAACGTTATTTACTGTCACTTAAAGGTTCCAATGTGCTTTTAATCTTGTTCTAAATGCATTTTCTAGACGTAAGTCCAAATATTAAAATGCCGGATAAAACACTACGTGACCAAAATCAAATGTCTTCCTATTGGCTGCAGTGAAATGAGTTGTCAGAGCTCATTGAAGACGCGCCAGTCTTCAGTATCAAAACATCTTATTACTTCCTTCTTTCACCACTTTCTCCTCCCTCCTCCTTCCCTTTTTCTCCCCATCCTTCGCTTGCTTTATTTCTCTTTCAGCCTCACTAATTTGCAATTGATTAGCTGTCCTCCTGCAGCTCAGTCCCATGCTCTACACCCCTCGTACCCTCCTCCCTCCTGATCCCTCCTCACCCCTCTCCACCTCACTGCCCGGCTTCCCCTCCATCTACAAGTCAATTTCTCTTTAACGAGGGCACCAGAGCCCTTCTGTGTAAATAAAACAGAGAGCGGAGCCAAAAATCAATGGGCTTATTACCCTCAGAAAATGCTAAACAAGCAATATTAGCCATTCGCTCGGTAGCGGGGGCCGACTACCTTAATGGGACTAGGCTCAGCACCCCCCCCGAAAACATCACCACCACGACCACCACCACCACCACCACCACCACCCCCCTTCTTCAATCTCGGCATCCACTCAACGAGCCACACATGTTGTATCATCATATTGAATGCTGTAGATAGACACACATTAACGCCCATGCACAAGTGCACACAAATGGCCTCCACGTCAAAATCATTTGTTCCAAAACTCACACACACACATACACACACAGACTGCTGGCAGAAATTAGGTATTCACTCACTCAAACTGAGACAGAAATCATTGGGCACCACATGGAGTCACAGGCCACATTTTACCTCTTTTTATTTTTTTCTCCCTTTCTCCCAATAGACACACACAAACACACGCATACACACACACACACACACACACGCACAGCAGGATTTATAGTAGACACCCCATATTTCATCAGACAAGTCTGATTAGTATGCCAGTAAAAAGCTGCACATGTGTGCAACATTCACACACAAAAACACACACAAAGACCAACACACAGTAAACGTCTACAATATATGAGCACATACACACACACACACACACACAATGTGCACAAATATACAAAGAGTACACACAAAACTAAATAAACAACCACAGTATGCATACAGACAAACACACACACACACACACACACACACAAAGCAAACATGTACAGTATACATACAAGCTGTCATACAGACACCACACAAACACACACATGCGCGCACACACGTACTCATACACACAGTATAGAGACACACAAACATAAAATCATACAAACAGCAAGACAAAGGCCACTTCCTCTCGCACTTGCAAACACACACCTTCACACACACGCTACCACACACACACACACACTATTTTTGTGGAAATGAATGCGTAGCTGGTTAGCTGTGGCCCATTTACCCTGGCAGCTGATGTGTGTTTAACACAGACATTTATGCTAATGATCTTCCATGTTTAGAAAAAGGCAGCAGTAATGTAAAGGCTCGTTAAAGGCCAAATCCTCGTTCACTCGAGTCATTTTTCAGCCCATTTTCTCGTTCAATTAAACTGATGAAATCATTATTCACACGTGGAATTACTGCTCGACCTCACAAGGCAACACAACTGCTGCTTTTCCACCCTGTAAATATATCACATTTACATTATGAAATGTAACATCTTTAACATATTTTCTGGAATGATTTAACTGCCCTAAGCCAGGTTATGCCTCTTATATTTTATCAACACTTTCAAGTCACAAAGTATACAGTTTACTAAAAACACTTTCCCAGAGATCTTTTGAAAAATGCGAAAGGTTGTTTAATAAAACCGCTGTTCTGCATTTCCAGAATCTTTAGAGGAGATGAAAAAAATATTCTGCATCTTGTTTCTTTCTATCCCGTTTTGACTTTTTGACTCTTGATAAAAGTGGCCAGAAATTTCTCTTGTCATGTCAACAGAAGCAAAATATTAACACATTACTCTTGGGATGAAACATTGATACTAATGAAACATTCTTTAATTTTGAATCCAGTTGAACAAATTGAGCGTGGTGTAAATTACAGCTGTTTGGATTAGGATGGAGGATAGTTTGATGCATTATAAATCTTATTTAATATGAACAGAATATTTGTCGTTGTGTGTCTTTGAGGATTCTGAAAATACCTTAAAAAAAATTGGCAACTGTTGTTAAGCAATTTTTTTAAAAGATCACCGGGTAGATTATCAATCAGGCGCTGCACACAAACTTAAGCAAAAACTGGGGCCAACACCAGAATATGTCTGGTGGGAAATTGTAAAGAAGAGATCATTATGAGGACGTGAAAACAATTCAAACTTATGTTTTATTGCAGAATTTAGCAAAACTATCAACACCACTTTGAAACGAACGGCCTGGAAAACCCAGGTGGAACATTTTGAAACCTGAGATGTTTCAGTTTTAAAATTCAAAACTATCACCAACTGACTGCAGTCTGGTCTTTCCAGTGATAAACTTATAGCACTCGTGGTGATAAATACATAAATCATCTCCAAATTAACAGGACATTGGCCATTAGATATAAATATATAATATATAATATAGAGTTCAGAGCAATTTAAAACCAAAAGCTCATATTACTCATTGGCCATCTGCATTCCTGTGAAACGTACCACAGTGTGGTTTAAGTCAGTTCTTCTTTTTAACAGTGGAGTGAAAAAACGTTTCCTACCTGCTTGTGCATCTCGATGTTCAGCCCGTATGACATTTCATAGTACTGAAAAAAACAAAGATCAAAGCAAGGTCAAAAAAGGTCCTCTCTGTTCCTCTTTTTGAACACACCAAAAAAGCACTAATGCATGCATGCACGCACACACACACACACACGCATCAATGAGACTCACCATGACATAGTGTCTTTGCATCTCGGTTTTCTCACTGGCCAGTTTCTCACATTCCAATTTTAGACTGAGGCAGGAGGAAATATGTTATGTTAGTGTATGTCACAATCAAAACCACGAACCCACACATGTGTGCAGATAAAAAAAGATATGAAATCATTCATGACTTTCAGTTTTGATACTCTTAAAGATACCTACAAGATACTTTACATGTTTTGTGGCATGAAATAAATTCACAAAATACAACTTTCAATCAAAATCAGAAATCACAAAATACATCATTTCAGATCTCACTTGCAGAATACTAAAAGTAATACACCTGTAAGTGACTACATCCTGTTACTTTAAATTTGCATTTCTAAATTTAAGTGCAACAAAGAAAGAAAGAAAAAAAAAAGAGTTGCTTGGATCACACCAGTTTCCCCTGCAGACACTTACTCAGCAGGTACAGAGCAGTAATTAATGGATCAATAGACGACCACACAAACCTCATCATATATTCTTACAGTGTGAGTGGATGCCCAAACTGCACCATCAACAAAAAAGCAACCATATAATGAGGATCCATTTTACAAGTGTGGTTACACAAAAGCTTAACTCTTCCAAATGTTGTTACTGGAAAGCCTCCACATATTACTACGGCAATCTTTTGTGCATGCATTTTATGAGGAAATTGGCAGGTATACAATGTTATTGGAATCTGACATGCTGAATATGGACATGTAGAGACATTTTTGCATGTTGCTGACTTTGAATCTTCAATACGTCAGCCTTAATGTGAGCCTTAACTTGAGCTTGATTGACAGTGTCCAGTTGGTTTCATCAACCCAGAAAGTTGGAGAATTTACTCAGCCAACAGTGAAACTATGCAGTATTTACACAAAATGTCATTAAGCTAAGATTTTTCAGATATTTAAAATAATATTACATGTGACAGGAAATTGGAAAGTGTTTTAAGATTTTTTTTTTAAAGTTTTGTTTTAGTTTCTTCTGAATAAGAACCAAAATTTGCAAAAGTGTGCATATCTGACCAACCCTTACTTCCTTTTTTAAGAAATCAGTGTCTCCCCGCAGTGTGGATTTCACGCGTATGCAGCGGTTTGATCACAGTATTACACATGCAGCGGACACAGTCCTTGGTTCAGCTCATTCAGCTCCAGGTTTGGCCAGCAAACTGGACCACTGGTTCATCTCACCAGGCGATTGGGCAATAATTACGAAGTGGCCAGAGGTGGGCAATTATTATGCATTGGGATCGTGCTTATGGTTCTGGCCCCCAAGCAATGTATTTCACACTTCATCATGTCGGCTAAAAAAGTATTTCACACCACTTGAGCTTGCAGAGAGGGACGTGCATACGAAGGTCGATGGGGTTTACCTGTGGTTAGTCACCAGTGATAGATGGACCTGAGACAAATGTACCAGCAGCTCTACGGAGGGTACTGTGGAGAATCATTTAACGCGATCTCCAAATGGATATGGACCTCAAACTAAGAATGTTTTATTTCTCAATCATATCCTCATCAAAAATCCAGTTTATGTCTTGTATTTCCTGCCATTGCATCATGCATTTCCCATAAAATGTTGGTCATAGTGTATGATTCATGCATGACTATTGCAAGGCAATCAACACTGCAAAAAATGACCACTTTTCTTCCATAATCTGGGGGTCTCAGTTTATAAATTATAAAGTAATCTACTGATTATGTTCACGATTAATGGTTCACAGGTATAATGTCTGCAAACTGTGTAAAATTCTCATTAAAATAATTAAGACAGAGATCAACCAAATGCAAAAAGTTCCACTAGTATTTTTGTTTCACTATTTTGCTGATGAGCAGATGTTTCCATGCGTTAATGTCATGATCCATCCAAACTCTTACCTGTGATACTGGGCTTGCAGGAAGTGGAACTCCTCCTTGATCCGGTCGCAGGATTCGGTGACAGTGAACTTTAACGGCTGTCCCGGCTGGTGGGGAACCTCAATCCAAACCAAACAGCGTGTGGGGGAAGAGAGGAAGAACTGAGCCACCAAAGTTCAGGGTCACGACACACACACACACAGACAAGACTGTAGATGACAATAGGCCTCTGTGATACGGATGGCCTTTTGGTTTCACTCAGACTCCTTACACGTTAACCCACGCACACTCACAGACTCACACATGCAGCTGCAGCAGTTTGACAATGAGCGCAATTGTCCGTGCGAGCGCGCAGTGGCACGGAAACTTGCTCTAAACTGATTACGCATCAGGCGCGCGGCTGTTAATCTGCGCTGTTTTGACATACTGCCTTGGCTGCTATTGCTTTCTACTTACCGGATGCCGTGCCGGGGGGTACATCTTGCTCAGATCTCGAATCATTAAAAATGTATTGCAAAGTTCACCCACATAAACACGAAAACAAAATGTGTGAGCACGGATCTTTCCCCGTGCGTAAAAAGGGCAGTCAGTGGCCGGTTTGTGGGCTACGTGCAGGTTCCATGAAGAGTGGAAACATCCTCAGACATGTGTTTGACCGTCATTCTTTTAGAAAATATTTCAAAAGTCCATTCAGTGCGATCCTGACAAAACAGGAGTTGAGCCGGGTTTCTCCAAAATCTCCAGCGCGTTATTCTACGCGCACAAAGCTTAATATTATCCCTCTGAACTAACAACGAACCCTCTATAGTCTCTGATTTTCCCTAAAAAGCATCGACTTCTGGCACATCATGACCCTGCTTGTCCGCGACTCAGCTTCTCCACGGCGTCCCGTCGTCACGCATTTATCGGTTAATTTCCTAGAGCCTGCGTTAACGTTCACATCCTCACGCAGCACCGGCGGAGCGACCACCTCAACGACTGTCTCAGGCTGCCACTGCGAAACCAAATTTAGAAGCAACCAGTCGCACGAGCGCAATTACATATTCACAACAATTATAAGAGCCCGTACCGTGACGTCGGGACGTGTAGTTTAATTCTTATTAGTCGATAATAAGCACTACAGATGTGCGTCCGCTGTAAAGAACTACAACTTCCCGGCTCCACCGCGAACCCACTCCCCCCCAAACGCCAATGGTGTGTGGTCTGAAGGAGGAGCAGCCATTAAAGGCAGCCAATAGCGACAGACAAGTGTACAAACTGCGCTCCATTTTCCTGCCAATCATCGATATGTTGTCCAATCACCTCTAACATGATGGGATTTATGCAGACTCCCCACGTGGGGGCTCTGTCTGGTACTAAAAGATGTCACAGGGATTAATCTGGAAACTATTTGTTGACTTATGTGTTTTTTTTTATCGAGACTTCCAGGCAGAAGCGAACATATGGCCCCGAGGTGTCTCGTGCTTTTCCTGTTTTTTAATTGAATCGCCTATTAAAACAATCTGCTGTTATGTCCACAGATTGCACTTGCAACCCTGCAATTAAATTCTCATTGAGCTCCCCTGTAGATACATCTGCCTGTTTGTATAACATGTAAATCATATAGGGGTAGACGCAATATTGTAAACCCTTAATGAACTTCAGTTTGAGTTATTATTACTGCCACAAAGGTGGGTTATATTAGACTGCAGGCTCATTAGCACTTTTTCAACACCCTTTATTATGTCTTGAGAACATGTGCTGGGACATATTTTCAAGGTGTTTTTAGATTGGTCCCCTTGACATAAAGACATTCTGCAGTTTAACGTTTAACTTAAGTTAAAGTAAAAAAGTGTTTTGTGAAAATATATGACATATGCGGGCGGCGTGGTGATGCAGTGGTTAGCATGTTTCCTCACAGCACAAAGGTTTCTGGTTCAAACCCCAGCTGGGGCCTTAATGTGTGGAGTTTGCATGTTCTCCCCATGCCTGTGTGGAAAAAAGAATAGGCGGTTACAGAAAATGGATGGAAGTATTACTGTGTTCATCGCTCTAATATTGCAGAGCAACAAAGATGAAGGTAACTTTAAAGTCTGTGTAAAGTTAGAATAAATATGTGTTCTGAGTTTGTCAGACCAAAGAAGAAAGTGTTATTAACCACCCAGCCAAATTTGAATGATTAAAAATATCAACAAGTTTATGAAATTAGTGTCTCAAAATCAGGTAAAAATGAGGATCTCAGGATTCTCAGCTCCAGGACTGTGGGGGCATGTCTGCTGTATGTGCTGAAGCCACGGCCACTTGTGGGAGCAGTCAAGCAGCAATTTTGAAGCGACTGAAACGTGTCAGATGAGTTCAGAAAATTACATGACTAACTTTGAAACACTTTGAGCGAGATGAATTAATCTCTATCTCTCTGCTAGGGGTGCAGGAGTATGCTCAGGGTGGCCTCAGTGTGTCATCGAGCCACGCTTTAGGACTGCCCAAAAAAATATTTTTCTAAGTTTTAACCTCTAACTCCACATTTCAGTAATATATATTTCAAAGTCTTTTCACATGTTTCACATATTTATTGTATTTTGAAAGAAATCTCTTTCACTTTACACGGACCTTAATGATGTTATAGACTGATGGGGAGCTTGTCAATTCCCTCCAGGGATCAATTAAGTCTTATTTTATCTTTTTAACATTTTATTTATTTGATCATTATATTATGTGTTAATAATCAATGCTGAATTGTGGTGAGGTAGATAGGATAGCAGAAAATGGAAATGCTCAAGTAAAGTACATCATAATTGTACAGTGAGTGAACCAAAACAGTATGTGGTGATCAGACAGCTAAACAATGAGCTGAAACGCACAATAAAGCTCCATAAAGCTGTGAGGAGCTGCAGAGTCAGATGATAGTTCTACGTTCGTCACTATGAATGACCCCTTTCACATTGTCCTATCGTTTTAACATGTTCCTTTGATAGGTTGTTACTATAAAAAGCACTCGTAAAATGTACTTACATGACATTTTTGCATTTGCATTTGACTACCCCGCATAAGTAACAATTCAATTAAGACACCTAATGCTGAGCAAACTGAAATACAGGCTTTTGTATTTCGGACTATATACTTCTCTCTGTATGTAGTAAGCCCACATTTGCTGCTGTGTGTAGATGGTTAGTGTGTGTAGATAAAACACACTGTTGCTGGGTCAGCAGCTCGCTTAACCACTGCGTTCAGTCATTTAGCCGCACTAACTGACTGTGTCCAAAATCTTAATCATCTTCTGCTGCATTGCATTTCATATTACTTCTCTCTTTCTCTGAATGGATCACCTCTTATAACCACATTTAGGATCAGATCTGCTATAATGCGAGTGCCTAATTGTGTCTTAAAGCTGCTGTGCTGCTTTAACATGATAAAAGAGGAGATCTATCATCGTTATATATTCTTTTATTCACACACACAGAGGCGTACCAATGGTTATCCACAATGTGACACCACATCAATCCTCTCTCCTCCAGTCCGTCTGCCTCTGTCTCTCTGTCTTTCCTGTTGTCTCTGCCTCTCCCTCATACATACACAGGATTGTGCACACATACACACCGCCACAGCCATTCAAATACACATCTCTATCTACCACACATACAAACTAATATCTCAGGTAAGCACAGGGCCTAAAGTGACCTGCTGTCGTGGTGCGTGAATCCACTAAGGCTCAGAAAAGGTAATATCGTGCCCTCCCTCTTTCCCCTCCAAGGGTTGAGCCGTGATGTGGGCGAGCATGGGAGGTGCAGAGGTGAGGGAGGGGGGCAGGTGAGGAGGAATAAACAGATTTATTTGCCTGCGCCCCTCTCTGATTATTTTGCCCCTGCCTTTTGTTCCAGACCTTATGAAACCCAAATGTCAAGTGAGGCGAGGGCCTCATATCGAGCCCTGTCAATCACATCCCTCTGCGCACCTGAAGCCCTGACGCCGGATTATTGGCTTCAACACAAGGGCTGCCTTTGCCGCCAGCCACCATGCCTCAGACGATTCGACAGCCAAGTTTTTTTTTTTCTAAAGAGGAACTTCATTTGGTAGCTGATGTGCAGGAGATTGCACAGTAGCGGATTTTGAGGGTAGATGGCTAGCAGGCTGTATGTGTGTCTGTGTGCGTGTGTGTGTGTGTGTGTGTGTGTGTATGTGGGGGGTGCCGAGTGTCTTATAGAGGGAGGGGGATTAAGGGGATGGTAGGTAGGCTTGACTTGGGTTGAGGTGGGGAGTGGGTGGAGAAACCCCAGCCTTAACATCTTGCTCAGTGCACTGATCCCGACTAGCTATCAGCACCTGTACATATGTCTCTTAATCCTCCCTGCTTCCACTCTCTGACACACAAACACAAATACACACACATCACTTCCTACAGTATCTACTTATCTCTAATATTATACTCCCTCACTGTTACTAACTTTGACATCCATGCACTCTTACAAATACACAGCCCACTGGTCATAGTGTTTATCCTCTGTAGGGCTTTAAACAAGTGCCCCACCGGTTTAGCATTGCACTCGCATAACATCGGACTCAACGATCAAAACTGAAGCAACAGAACAAGAAATATTTTTGTTTTATACTCCATGTATTCTCTTTCTCTCAGGCAACTACATTGTCCACAATGCAACACATCCGCTGTCAGTTTGGCTGGAGATTTGGGTGTGTTATGCTAGTTCGAGACAATGCAGCCTCAAGCTGGTAGCCTCAAGAGGAGGAGGCCCGCTACAGAAGGCTGGTAAGATTGCTTCACTTTAACTCCACACCCCCAGATGTTTTTTTTTTTCTTTCATTTTCCAACTCAGGCTCAAGCGAGGCACTTCATCAGATTTTGTGCTGCTTGTCTGTAGCCCCAAATGGTTTCATACAACTTTTCATACAGCCAAGACGTGTGAACAGATTTTGACATGTACCATTGGTAGAGTTTGCTTTTTAACTGCAGTTCACCAGCGCTACATGTCCAGAAAAACTGAACAATTCAAATATTCGAATGCGTTTCAGCTTCAGTTTTTAACAAGGGGATATAACAACAGTATCACCAAAGTCACAGTTGTTGGTGTAAACTCTCTTTACGTATCACACTAACTAAAGAGGTGAGCTAAACACATCGTGTCCACAGACTTAGTTCGACTTAGTAAACCAACAGGAGCAGGTTGATTTAAATCCAGATTCTCAACAGGATTCTTTAACGCCAACTCTGTCACCAGATCTGCCAAACCCTAGTTTACATTCAGTGCTTTCAGGTGCTTTCTCCAAACTACATGGCAACTGCTTTATAGTTAAGAGTAGGGAAAAATCTATAGACTTTTTCATACAATTACATTACCTTATGTTATGTCCTTATGTATTTGCATTTTCACAAACAAATTACTCAAATATCCATATAATTTAATCAATTTAATAAGCCTATTTAGCTTCCCAGACTGTTAATATTTTATTTTAATTATTCAAATTAGTCTGATGTTGCTGTTTTTTTCTTCAACCATATATGTATTTTATATATATTACCATTAGCGATTGCCAAATTCAAAAAATGTTGTAATCTTACACATACTGTAGTGGCTGTAACACCATGGATGCTCTCAGTTTCCTCCAAAGCCTTAAGAAAGTCTGACATGGTATGGGTCTATAAGATCATTCATTGTAAAGAGGTAAAACCTTACAAACATGTATTTTTCATAAGCTAGCTAGTCTTTCCAACCCAGTTTTGTTGTTTCCGTTGTTCCTAAAACACTTAATAAGTTTAAACAAATACCGAACTCATTGATTTAGACTTTTGACTGCTTAATCTTATCGATTATAACTACGTATGCATATTTTACATGTTCGAGATGTGAACACTCTTCCGGCTGTGACAACAATCCTGCAGGTTTCTGCTGTTGTCTCAGAGGTCAGCAGAGTTACAGAGGTACACTTATTAAAAGACAAGCACAACTGTATTGTCCCTTCACCACCACACTATCCTCTGGATATAATAATATAGCACCTGTCTGTCATTGTCTGTATATGTGTGTGTGTGTGTGTTGGGGGTACAGTGTCTAACTAATCATACTTCAATGAGCACTAACCACTGGTCCGTGTTCTTAAATCTCCTGTCCTTACAGCAAGCTGCGTCTAAATCCCCATGCTCGCCCCTTTAACACGTCATTAATCCCCGGCGGCCACCCCTTTGAACAGGGAGCTTGTGTGAAGGGATAACCAGGCCTCCTCAGACACAGAGACAGAGAGGCAGAGGCAGCACTGGATTTACTCTGCTACCAGCAGGTTAATCCTGCCTCCACACTGAGTGAGCGAGGGGAGGTGGTGTGTGTGTGTGTGTGTGTGTGTGTGTGTGCCTTTATTGGAGACAGTTAAGGATCGGCTCCATCACAGTAACGACTCTGGGGGAACATCAGCATCTGGTGCTCAAAGTCATCCAGTCCCCAAAAAGGAACATACAGATTGCTGCCATTTCTTTATTAGATTACAAATGGATGGATGCAAAGTGTTTGTGCTGATAAAAACTGAAATAGCATGGAGCAACCAGATGACAAACAGACCGAGACGCTGAAAGCAGAAAAAAGGAAGACAGACCTAGATGAAGAACAATTAATTACCAGGGAAGTGGTGACATCGAGAACAGCTGAAAAAAAGAAATCCTGAGGGTCTAACTAATGAAGTGAGATAATCAGAACTACAGCATCCCAAAACGTACATGACAGTAGTTTAGATCGACATTGTAGAACAAGGTATCACTTTCGATCCTCCTATTTAGCATTTAAAGCAGAATATTAACATTTAACATAGCTTTACGACACACTACGGTGTAGTTATGAGCAGATATAAGGACATTTTATACAGGTACAGTATCTTAAATAGATACTAAACAGATACAGAAGATAAATCTTATATTTTTACAACTGTGTTTTAACATATTGTCATTTCTTATGTTGTTGATATACCATCCTTCACTTATGAGTGTCGCAGGAGTAGTTATAGTTGTTGAGTAGTATTTAATATTGCCTAGAAATTAGTATTTTTGCGATTTAGCGCTCAGCCTTTCAGAGTGTAATACCACTGTCGTAAATATGCACAGCTGTAAACGTGTATTTGTGAGTCCACAACTTTGCTAACACAGCCAAACATCAAGCAAGTGCAACAACACAAGACATAGCAGCCAGCTAATATTACTTATTAGTCCAACAGCAAGAAGCCCAGCTCAGCGTCTGTCTTCAAGTCTTTTTTTTTCACGAAACTCTCACGGACAACTAAAAGTAGGTCCTAGTTTTACTCATCAGAGTTGCTCACGCAGCTCCGGTCCCTGTCAGCATTCCCCTGAGCCCTGGGTTTAAAAACCTCCCCTTCCTGGTGGTCCACTTCCCCAGTGCTCTGAGCTCACAGCCTGGCTAACAAACTGAGCTAACATTAGCTAACAGCAGCTACAGTTTACAGCAGTTTACTTTACTGTCCATCAGAAAACTTGACATGTGAGGCAGAGCAATAAGTTAAATATTTGTCTGTGTGTTACATCGGTGTAACATCAACATGACATTTTTGTTTGTTTTTCTTTTAAAGAAGTAGTTTCTTACAATGTTGCTTTAAAGGTCATGAGTGTTGGATGTAGTGACATCTAGGGGTGAGGTTGCAGATTGCAACCAAAAGAAGCACCCCTTGCCTCTTTCTCCTCTTAGTTGTTCTGCTACTACAGAAACATGGTGGTACATCATGGTTATCTCCATGGAAGAAATACTCCCTCTGTAGATATAAAAGGCTCATTGTAACAATTCTTATTTTCACACTAACAAAAACATCCATACATTCCATTTCTCCACCTGAATCTTACAACCTGGACATGTAAAGTACAGTGTGGCTTTGTCTCGCTTCATACTGCTGTGGATGAATGAATGTCCTTGAAAATAAAACAAATAACGACAGTGAATACTTTTATACATCTTATATCTGGACTAAAAGATATTAATTCACCTCAGCTCACCCATGTTTTGCGTCAGTGTAGCAAATCAGTTCCCTAAATGTGTGCTTAAAACTGTGTGACAGTAACAGTGGTAAATGTAATTATTGTTCAGTTTAGTGTATCACATTCACAAGGCAACAATGAGGCTGCTAACTTTTTTTTTTTCACTACAAAAAGGCCTTTGTCTGCTGTGCAGAAGAGCCTCAGATAGGCAGTTGGACTTTTAACATTCTGTCTCCTCTTCAGTCTAAAAGACTAATCAGCCACTCGGCGGGGCTCTGGCTGCTAACCAGGACTAATTCTGCCTCCTGCTGGCTGGTGACACACACTGGGACAGCCATGATTGGCTGTTTAGCACCAGGGGGTACACCTCTGATTGTCTGCTTAGCATATTTTCTCCCCTCATTCTGATGGCACATACTCGCTCTTATCCTCATTGCGCTGCATAATGCAGAGGAAACAGGGGGATGTTATATATGTTTGTGTGTGTTTCTGCAAGTGTGTGTGTGTCACATGTGTTTGGGGAAAACAAAAAGCCAAATTCATCAGCAAGTCAAAGTTCCCTCCTCCTCTTTTGTCTCTCGTTTGTTGTTCCAACCTCCCGTTTTTTTTCTTCTTCTTCTTCTTCTTTTCCACAGCAGCACAGATCAGATAGAATGTCACCTCTACAAACTGCCGCGAGCTAATTAGCTGTTAGCCATGTTTGTGTTCTTGACTGATGACAGGATCATTTACTCTGGTCTCCAGCTGGCTCTGTTTGTCGGAGCCATCTCATTAGCATGGCAAATTAGTCCCACTCAGTCAGGGTTCTGCCTCGCCCAATGAGAAGTGATTGGAATGCAAATCAATCAGGAGGGCGGGGAAATGGAAATCACTAAATTGTGGTGAAGAGGGGAGGATGAGAATATCGTGTAAACTTTTATTTTGGAGGAGATTAAAAAAAAATCAAGTCGGCTTGTTTGCTGGAAATTAGACACAAAAGTAGAAAAGGTCAAGATTGAGCCAATTTTAGATGGGTTTGTCACTAGCCGAAGTGTGTGTGTGTGTGTGTGTGTGTGTGTGTGTGTGTGTGTGTGTGTGGCCAGTACCAGCTGCCTTTGCCTGAGAGAAGAAACATTCAAGGGCGATGCCTTACGCTGTTGCATGTGATCGTTTTTAGTCAGAGGAAATCGACTGTAAATTGTAGGAACATTATTCTGAATTTGTGAGTTTAATTCCCCTAAAAGCTCAGCATCATTCCCAATAACCAATGACCAGATTTAATCAGCAGCAGCCATTCATCAACTCAGTGCCAGGCCATCCAGGTACAGTATGTCTCTGAATTAAATAAAATGAGCCAATCCTGGAGAAAAAAAAAATATCTATCAATAAATAAACAAGGTTCAGCATATTAACAAGCAGCATTGCCTGGCAAAGGAACCTTGTTTGTCATCATTGCTTCGTAATTCTGCTAAGTGAGCCGTTAATACATTCCCGGCGTAAAACAATCTCTTTAATTTAATATTCTGTCATCAGGTTTTTCTCCTCATCAGCAGGAAGTTATTGATCATGCTCGGGGCTGCTTTCAAAACAAGACAGCTGCATTTTCTCTGTGTGTCATTCAGGTGCATTTACATTTTGATGATTTCTAATTTGACTGCAGTGGAGGGAAGTTTGCAAAAAGCATATAGCGCGTGTAGAATCCTCTAGTGTTTTTCTTTCTTCTTTTTTTTTGCTCAGCACAGAACAATAGATGATTGAGCCACTGGGGTTTTCAAGGTACATTTATGTTGTTAGAGGTGCAGGAGGTCTATGTCTCGCTCTCTCTTTTCTGTGTGTGTTTTACTCCTTCAAGTCAATCTCTGTGAAGCTGCCGCTATCTCCAGTTTCATTTGTCGACAGGTCTGGCAGCAGGGAGGAGAGGGAGGAGAGGAGGGGAGGGTGGGGAGCGGTGGGGGCCGGTGGCGGAGAGAAGGACGGAGGTGGAGAGAAGGAGGGGGAGCAGTAATGTAAGAAAATTGGAGGATTAGACGGCGAGCCCTCTTCCTGTCTGCTGCAACCCCCCCCCATCCCTCCTCCTCCTCCTCCTCTTCCTCCTCCTCATGCCTCCATCCAACCCTCAGACTATAATAACACAGCCTGACATACTGACGACCAGCACACCCCCACCCACCCCCCTCCTCTTCCCCTCTCTCCCTTATCCCTAACAGATCTGTCATACCTCCTCTTTCTCCCTGGCTTCGTTTTCCTCCTCTTTTTGCAGATCTGAAACCTGGACTTTCTCCTTCTTCCCTTGTCTTTTTCAGTTAAAAGCAGGATTACACTCTATTTGTGTCTCCCTTTGTGTCTCGCTGTCATGCTCGATTACTTTGCCTCTTGCCATCATCAGTTTCTTTAATCTTTCCAAGACCTAGTATGCGCTATAAAGAAGGTGCGAGATCTCTATATCGAACTCTGAGGCAGATTTTCATTGCCACTGTGCTTATGCATGTGAGTAACAAAGCATAGAGATGTGGCACTAACGCGACACAAGGCAAAGAGGTAGTAGTAGTAGCTGCGATGGAGGGGGGATGTGAGCAATGAGCGAGAGTTTCAGAGTGTACATGGAGGGGTCTGAAAGGGCCTAAATGGATCTGCGATTGGACTCTCTGAGGTCGTCATCAGCCCAGATTGGAGGCCATTAGGGCCTATTTAAAAGAATTACTTCCAGGATGCAATCAAAAACCCTGATAGGTAATCAATGGCAACTAGATCAGGGCACAAAGGCAGTCCATGCGTCTCAATCAGCCACCATTCAGCAGGACAGGGAGATCAGTACTGGCCAAAAACTGCAGTGACTTTTTGTAGTGCGTGCATGCACGCACACAGGCTGCACATACATACAGTCACAAATACCTGTGACACATGTACACATGAATGCACACAAATACACATTATTATAAAAGCGTACAATCACGCATGGCCAGAAAATCCACATCCACGCACACACACGACAGTAAGTTGATCTGCAGATGGCCACGTTACTCTGACCTGCTCCCAGACAGTGATTTATCAGGAGGCACATAATGCCTCCAACACCACCCCCTGAGCTTTAAAAGAAGAATTACAGGACATAAAGGAGAGAGATGGACAGAGTGACGGAGAGGAAGGAGGAGAGAAGGAGGGAGCAAAAAGATGAGTGGGGAGGAACGAGGACGGAGAAGTAATGGGGGAATAGGTAAGAGCAAAGGAAGGGAGGAGGTTGTGGACAGACAGATTGATTTATTAGACCTTCTAGTTAACCGAGCCCTCTACACAGGCACAGGCTGTACACACACACACACACACACACATTTGCAGCATCCAGCGAGAGTGATGAGTGGGGAGAGGTTGGTAATGCTGCTCAATGATGCGTATGGCGTTTAGTTCAGTCTGAGTGCGCCCGTTTCTCTAGCCATACAGGCTCACAATATGCCACGGCAGGTGGACAAAGAGAGAGAGAGAGAGATGGAAGGAGAAGGAGAGAGAAAGCACCAAGGCCACAAATTGGGTCAATATGCCTAGTTCATAAACAGAGCAGAACCCTTGAAGCAGCCCAGCACACTGAGAGGCAAAATTAGCACCCACATCCGAGCTGGAGGGACTTCAGGGTGCATGCAAACATGCACACATTATGCAAACAGACAAGAGAATGTGCAATAACTCAATTTATTAGGTTATATACACCAGCGCATATAAATGCAGAAACACATATACCAATAGGAACAATAATAGTCCTGACATGATAAAACACCATCAAGAAGGGGATATGAAACACACCGCGCTCCCTGCAATAAGATTACAGGCTATCAGCCCTCAGTAGATTTGCCAGCGGGAGTCCCCAGTATAATAAAATCAGATTAAAGGACAATCATATTTATTTCTAGTATATACAATATATCAAGGTTGCTCAGTAGCTCTTATTGTGATAGGCTGTGAAAAGGCGAGCCTCTGTGTACTTTCCTTCTTCTAAGTTGACGTTAGGCTGTGTTTAATGAGCTTCAGGTGTCAAGGAGTCGGGGATGTAACAGGATATGTTGGTGAGGCTTATTGATTTATTGTTTTTCAAAGAAGTTTTTGTACTTTTGTTATTGCCTGGCTGTCACCGGTAATGTCATTTCAGAATCATTTCAGGTGAATAAAAGTTGAGGGACGGTGTGTAAATGTGAGCGTGTGATTGCTCTGCATGTGGATAAAATATTAGAAAATAAGATGACTTGGAGAGGTTAATATGACTTCTGACACATAAACAGATCTCCCGCTCTGGGAATGGGAAGGGGATGTGAACATTTGGAAAGATTTTAATTTATAGGGATTCAGACTAGAGACAAAGGAGTGAAAAATGAAATGGAATGGAAGTCTTAATTACTTAGCTTCAACCATCATTATTGCCAGCAGTAAAACCAGGCTTCTGTTTCTGCTTATCCTTGTATGGAGGATAACAAATTAAAACTACTTGTATAAAGAAATAAATCATCATATCTGTCACACACAAGCTAAAAGTGAGAAATATAACTGATTTAGTAGAATACTCTTTTATAAGTTGTTTACAGTTATACTGCATGAGTAAATGTTACTGAGTAAAGTGGGGTTTTGGCCCAGATGCTCTTCAGTAGGTGGTCAAACAGTCCATGTAGGTGTCCTTCCTCCTTAATTAAAACCTCAGAAGGTTACCAAACCAAAGTAAGCTACATTGGCAGGAGATACACAAACCAGAGAGATTATTCACTTAAATGTCAACTCACAACCTGGCAAAGATTGGTATCATAAATGATCTGTAAAAATGTATTAACCATTAATAAAGTCAGTGAAATTAATCACAATGCATTGTGGTGCTAATAATTTTGTGATACTACAGAACACACAACGTTTTGTGATGTGTGTAATGTTTATCTTGTAAATTCAAAAAGACCTTTATATAAACGTAGATTATCCCATCTTGAGTTTGAGAGTAATGTCCGTTTGACTTTTAATTGTTTTAACTTTAAATGCCAAAGCCATTGCTCATGTGGCAAAGAGACAAAAAAGCCTCTGAACTATACATAACCACATCACATTTCAGAAATATTAAACTAAAAAAAACAATATGTCTCTTGAAACTGTACTGTCCTGTATTATAAATTGTATTATTTAGGCAGACCTTTAATTAAAATAAGTCCAAATGACAACAAATAAAAAAAAAAACATAGTGATTAATGTCTAAAGTCTAGTATGTGTGTAAAGATTTGCATGCTTTATCATGCTTTTTATACAATATATATACAATAAAGCTCTCTATAGGTAGTACATGTCTCATTCTGCACTGCACGGTTTGAGGTCACATTGCACAATAGCATACACTTCATTTGTTACCTGTCTCTTGACCGAGAAGCTCGTTTCCCTCCATACTTTTGCCTCAGCTCAATAGAGGCTCCGTGCACTCTGCCCCCAACCAGCTTTGTGCTTATGCAACCAGCTGTTTGTCTGCTTTGCTCATCCTGTCCAGGGAAAGCAACTGTCTAAACAGCACTTGTATCATTGGATCGTAGAGGTTGTTATCAGAGCCTGATAATACAAAGACATGGAAAATAGATTTGACTGATTCCACTGGAGGTTGGGCTGCTTCTTGTGCAATGTTTAATAATGTTAAAAGAAGTGATCTCTGCAGTGACCTCAGTATTTTCTTTGTCAGATTTTACTGTCTGGATCAAAGAGCCGCTTGGTTAATAGTGCACCATCTGTGCAATCTCATGGGCTGAAGCAGTCGTTTTCTAGACAGCAAAACTATAAAGAATGATTAAACAAAAATGTGAGATAGAGTAAACTGAGTTGGTCCAGGGTCGTCACGCTCACGAAGCCACCAAATGCACTAAAACTGTATCGCTGTTGCTAACGTTGTTAAGTTATTTGGCAAATTAGCAGTGCTAAACAAATAAGACACATTTTCAGTGTTCACAGCAATTACTACAAACCTACATTTATTTCTTTTTCTTTTTGGACACTAGCAGAAGAAGTTGAAAACATAAAAGACACATTATGAAATTGAACATGTTAGTAAACAATTACATATACAGTATTTTACACACGAAGCAGGATCAAATGAACATTAGCATTCATTTCGAAGTGTACTTCTGGCCGCTGGTAAATTTGAGTCCTATATTTTTAGCTCCGTTTTGGTCTCCACCTAATCTTTTCTCTTTGTTACTAGAAAATCTTTCTTTGCCAAGGCTTAAGGTTGCTGCACCGTTAGTCGAAAAAGTACATCACTAAAAAGCATCTCAAGGTTGTATTACATTAATCTCAAAATATACAAGCTCTCTTCATGCTTGCGTTAGTCCCTTTTAAGGTGGAAAATTGCAACTGTGTCTAATCATTCTCAAATAATAGCCTAAAATATGGAAGTGGGAGGTTCAGACTTTTCAGTGGTCCACTTGCCCACACGACTTGATGTCCCTTACCTCTGCCTAAATGCCACGCAATTATGAGTGGCTCCAGGTTTGGCAGGCCAAGATGGTTGGGGGTTGTTGAGATTGTGAGATTGCATGCGCGAGTGCATAAGCGGTGTGTGTGTGTTTGTGCATGTGTACATTGTGTGAACAGAGAAGTCATCTTATTTACCCACCTTGGTGTTAGGGGTGGCCATCGCCCGCCCAGCTAAATGCCATGCAAATGCTGCCGCTGCCGTCAAGCTGCCAATCACGGCGGTGTTGGCATTCACGGCATGCCGCCAGAGCATTTACAGCGTCTGTGATCTTTACTAAATGAGAAATAACCCTAGCCTGTCCAAGCTGGCCACGACGTTTAAACAACGCTTTCCCCAAATTCCCATTGGAAAAATGCTGTGAAGTGAAGACATCGTATTGTGTCAGAGGAATGATAAAGAAAACAAAGGGGGTGGAGGGGAAGTGGTTGGATGTGTGGGTGGTAAGGGAGGTGTCTTACTCCCATAGTACAGCCTCATTATGATGATGTGATTTGCTGGAATGGCAGCAGCGGCTCTCGTCACTAATACCAGCTCCCCTGAGCCACGAAACAGCGCTTTATTAAACTTTATGAAAGGCTTAGCTGTCCAATTTATGAGCCTGCCTGCTGAGGACGTGAGCGTGCAGAGACAGAGGAAACACTGCAGCACTACATCAGATGAGATTACACAGAACAAAAAGTTTTACCCCTGACAGCACTTTTTCTCTCGCTTTATTCAGAAATGCAAACACAAGACATTGTGTTAGATTGTTCTTACAAGAAGTGAAGGAATTGGATCAGCTCGCTAACTAAAAGATGTTTTTATCTTCATACACTCATGGAAACATTTTAATTGAAGCATTTTAAAACAAAGTAACATCTGTGTGCCAGTGTGACTACATTATCTATTATTTGTTTCCTCCAATGATGATGATATGTTGAGTGTTGAAGGTAACACTAAACTACACAATTATAGAGAAGAAGATTTATAGATAATTAGTTATAAATTATAAAATATAAAACAAAACTACAGAGACAACAATTGTACAACAAAGTAACTTGTTCTTAAGTCTCATTACAAAATTAAGACATGAGTGAGCTTTGTGGGTTAGGCATGATTATGGAATTATGGTCGTCAAAATGTGAGGAGATGATAATAATTATTAATTTAATAACTCTGAATTTGAATCTTCTTTATGTTTGATAGAGCGAGATACCTAGAGAGATACCTAAAGACTGATTTGGCTGTTCACATGGTTATGGCTTTTTTCTGCTATTTGGTTTACAATTAATTAAAAAATTATAAATACATAGAAATACAAAAAAATCTGTAAGTGATGGATTTTTTTGTTTTGTATATGTTTATATATGTAAGATGTACCTTTGAAATAAAAACTAACTTTTAGCATAAATTTCAGATGCACAAACTGTATAAGCAATTATCATTTTATGTCAGCTACACAATGTTGAAGACAAGACAAATTATTTGAATTGCACAGGGTAAACGGGTACAAACAGTTGACTGTCATCAGCATAACAATTAAAAGAGACACTGTGATTATAAATAAAATGTTTGTAAGTAAACAGAAGGGGACCCAATACAGAACCTTGAAGAGACCCACATTTTATATCATTACCCCATTACATGAAGTACCAATACACTGCCTTAAAAAATAGAAAATATATATAAATATATAAAATGATCAAATGAAGCAAATCCCCAGTGTTTACTCATATGTATATTATCTCCCTAATAAGAAATAAAGATAGTCATGATTGCTTAGTCATGATAAGAGGTGGCAGATATTCCTTCTACGCTCTGATGAATGATCTATCTGGGATTGCAAACTCGTCTGATATGAATGTTATGTTTGGCAAGTGGATGATGAATTTGAGGACCCGTTTTGATACTCTGCACTATGGCTGCACGGATTACCCATGACAGTCATGATTATACACAAAAATAATGCCCACAGAGCTTGCTCAATCCACTTCTGATGGCAAAAAAAGGCCTCATTAACTCCTGTGTCTTTGCTGACATTCTGTTATCACACACTGACAGACACACACAGATAAACACACATTAAATATTCACTAAAGTGTTTATTTTGGCAGGAAGACAGCCTGGCAAGTACACACACATGCACACATTCGCACACCCATGAACACAGATCCCCATGCAGCAATTAGTTCTGCCCCGTAAGAGTTCCCTCCCTCATCTGACTTAGCTGTTGGTGCAAATTAAATTTGCCTTAATGCACCGACACAGGTCTCTCATCATAACGTGAACATGTCGGGGTCACACAGAGGCAAATACAGGTGTGCTCGCTCATGGCATGATTTTTTTATTTCCTGCTGTGGAAGATAGGATCTCAAGAAGAGAGCTGCAGAGTTTAAATTCAGTTTCTGTGTGTTAAGTGCTGAAAAACAGCGTGCAGGATTAATCTTATAATAAAGAGGATATATACATAGATACCACAAAGTAACTCATAAAATGCATATTATAGACATAGAGAATACAGCCGGTGATTTATCATGTAACTGTGTTATATGAATTAGGTACCCATAAGATACTTGCCAGTTTCTACTGCTACTTAAATGTGGGTACAGTGGGAAAAAAAACAAGAATATGGGGAACAATGGACTAATAATTGGATATTTTAGAGGAAATGGGAAATAAATCTATTTATTCTATTGATTTTTGTAAATACTGGGTACCTTCAGGGTGCAGTACTGGTAAACAAAAGTTACTCTACCCTCCACAGCTTTGGTAAGATATTACATAGATATAATTACTTCATAAATTTCTCAGAATATCAGTGGTGTTGGCACAAATGTTCCCAAACTTTCCCAAACCCTACCCCATTTATACAAGGAAATAACACTGTAAACCGCAGGCTATAGGTGCTGAGGTTCATTGCCAAGTGTTAAGGGATACAAACTATTGTAGGTTGAGGTCTTTAAGGTTTGTTCACTTCATTCAGCCACCTCGTACCCAAGATGAATTTCACTTTTATGCCAGTAATTATTTTCCAAGGTGTTGTCCACTTGGTGAAGTCCAATATTCACTCTCCATATAGGTGCATCTAAAGCAACACACTCATAGAAATTGTTTTTGTTTTTTGTTTTTTTTTTGCGGTTCAGTGCCCCTAGTTTCAGAGTGCAATACCACTGACATATGGACAGCTGCTACATTTGTTATGATTATATTACTTCTAATCAAAAACTAGTAAGTGGACAACTTTGCTAACAGCCAAACATCAAGCAAGTGCAACAACACAAGACATAGCAGCCAGCTAATATTACTAGCTAATAGTCCAACAGCAAGAAGCGTCTGTCTTTCAGCATTTTATTTCACCAAGCAAGTAGATTTGACTGACAACAGCAGAGAAAGGAGCCATTTTTGGTTGACTTTTGCCCAGTTATCTGATTGAGTTGCAAGCGAAAGGGACAATCTTCATAGACAGAGTAAGCATGAACATTCATTCGTCTTTCACTGAGCTTAATTTGCAATCAGGAAACCTGAAAAGTTATAAGATATTTATTTACCTGATATATTGTGCAAAATAGAAAAAATCAAAAAGATACAATATGTGTGGAGTCTTAGGCAATTAGATGACATTGTGTCGTCAAATGGGGTCTAACACGTAAGAGTAAAGGGATTTCGAGAAACCTGGTACATTTCTGGCAAAGAAACACAATTATTTAGCCACGTTAACCCTGAGGCCAGGTACTTTTTAGACACTGGTGGACATCTCACATTAACCACATGTGCATTTGCATGACAAAACCCAGAATAGGAAATGTTTCTCTCAAACAGCAAGGAAAGTGGTAATCCAAACATGGATTACCTGATTTCTTGCATTACTAGAACCTGATTTATCACAGTAATCTGGTTTGTAAACGTAGTCAGTGACTCAGGAAAACCATAAAAGATAAATGTGTAGTCATTCCATGCCATGACTTTACCACATGAACAAGTTAAGCACACTTGTACCACAGCAGCGCTGAATGAATGAGTGTCAGCGGTGGCAAAATGACAACGTAACACTCAAATCAATGGCACTCTGCTGCTAATGAATGACAAGGCTAATTGCGGGAACGGCTTGTTGCTCTTTGGTTTAGATAAATACTCTGACAAGTGAAGTGCTTTAATTATCCCCAGTGTGTTTGTGCCTGAGCGCTGTCGCCACCGCTTCACTCGAGGTGCCTGCCGAATGAGACAAGCTAATTAGGAGTGATTTCCCCGCTCCCCACTCATTAATAACACAACAGCAATTAAGAGGAGCTAGCGGAACATGGTGCATTTGGTGCTAACAAGATTAGCCTCATGGAGCAATGAGTTTACGAGACAGACAGACACACATACGGAGAAAGGGAAAGCGGGGAAAGAGATTGAGAGAGAAAGATATTAGAAGGTGTTGGAAGGAGAGAGATAGTGTGGATGTAAGAAACTGCAAAAAAGAGAGTAGAGAAAAAAATGAGACAAGAGGATGGGAGATAAAAGAGGTAGCAGTCAGGAAGAAGCAGATGAAGCTAAATGAGTTAGGGAAGGACGAGGAAGGTACACAGAAGACAGGATAGTAAAGAGAGAAATTGAGTGCTTCTGATTCAAACAGAACCTTTTTTTTCCATTTTCCTGCATGAATCACCAGTGGCCTTTAAATGGGCTGTTGCATAAAGGACATTTAGTTTCATGAGCTCACAGAATAATAACAGAGGCAGGGAAGAGACTGTGCACCTCTGAGCGTGACAGCATTTAATTACCAACAATACTCGAGTCTGTGTGAGAGAGATTATAGAGGTAATAAACACATTCAGGATGTAAAAATTCAGTATGTAGGTTATGTTTGCGCTCAGGCACCAGTGTATTACATGTAGGTACAACTATCTCTACATGGAATTAGATCACCCCTACAGTGAGCCACATGTTTGTGGTTTGCTATAAAAAGAAGGCCGACAAGCTTCAAGGGGTTCCTTTACTACTAAATTAAATAATAGAATAAGCTAAATTAAATGATTTGGAGAAGAATTTAACTGTCGTTGCAATGTTTGACAATTTAGCTGGCAGAGACAAATAGGACTAAGAGTTTTCAGCCATACTAACATGTATAGGTATAGAGTTGCTTTGAGCTAAATGCTAACAGTCCCTCCCAGTAACAATGCTAAAATGCTGACGTTCAGCATGTATGTTCACCATCTTAGTTAAGTGTGTTGGCAGGCTAACATTATTAACACCAAACAAGGTAAAGCTGAGGCTGATGGTAATGTCATTAGCTTTAAGTATTTTTGGGGGAGCATGGCTTCGGGTATGGTTGTGACATTACACTCTAACCCTAACTCATGATGGTGCTAGAGAATTTACCAGTCTGTACAAATTTCATGGTAATCCAAAGCGTATGGTTAAAATACAGCATGTCAGTCTGAGCTGGTATTGTCATGCCACTGGAGTGACTGAAAAAGAAAAGGGAAATCCCACTCACCCCCAGCCAACTGGTTTAATTTGCCCAGGTTGTGTAATAGCAGTACATGGATTTTTTTTTTTTTTAATTTATGCCTACTGCATCAAAAATATATTTAAATGGGAAAGTCCATTCATTTCTGAGTAGTGACTGTGATCCAGCAAATAAACCAAAGTGCAAAAATATCTTCAAAGTCTTCAACTACTCATGATGGCAATGATTCTCTGCATATTACTTGTGTGATTTTAATATGAAGATTCCTGTCTTTACTGTTAGTCGCTTCTTTTTGTCAGTTGTACCAGCATAAATGAAAATGAGAAATTGAACTAAAACAATCCAGTGAGTTCAGAAATAATAAGCTTTGCAACAAAAGGTTCAGAACAAAGAGCATTTTAGCGACTTGCAGCTATTTATTTATTTTTTCCAGCCTGCGACATTACTGTTTTGATTCGATGATTAATTTCAATTTAATGTCATTTCCAGCATCAGCAGGCAGCTTTCAGCCATAAAGCTCAGATAAACCTGCGGTACCTGCCCAGCAACAGCACTGCAGACAGACAAAATTAGCGACTAACTGGTGAACATAGTGGAGCATTTAGTAGAGTCAGATAAAAGGACAGATATTGCCATCAACGGACTTAAATGGAGCTGTATGCAGAGTTAATATT
Source organism: Argyrosomus regius (assembly GCA_946959425.1). NCBI lineage: Eukaryota > Metazoa > Chordata > Actinopteri > Sciaenidae > Argyrosomus > Argyrosomus regius. The sequence goes on from OX336890.1 coordinate 16,068,366, forward strand.
GGACTTCACCAAGTGGACACTAACACGACAAACATGCAGCTGTTCGTGAACACACAATAACACCTTTAAATTCAGTGTTTTGTGACTGATCCATTAGGGAGTTATTTAAAATAAAACAGAAGCACAGACATTTTGGATATTTCATTTTTTACCAGCGATTATTTTTAACAGGGTACACTTAATCCAAGTCACCATTTTCCACTTAAAGCTCTGTATCTTCCTATGGAGCTACTGTATGCAGCAGTGTGGCAACACAGTTTTGAAGGAGAAACAGAATTATTATTCTATTTTTCTTTCAATAAATGCTCTGTAAGGCACATTGAATGTTTCCAGGGAAAAGGGAATAAACTAGTTCAAAGATAAATTCAGTATTTAGCAGACAGTATATACAGTATCTATAGAAAACAGATTCTGAGGCAATGCAAACTGTGTGTGCGCGCCTGTGTGTGTGTGTGTGTGTGTGTGTGTGTGTGTGTGTGTGTGTGTGTGTGTGTGTGTCTGAAATAGTCTGTATAAAGGATGTCAGTCACAGTAACTTTTCATGCTGCAAGCATGGAGCTCTTGACAAGAGACTCAATCAGCAGCACTAAAGCCTGCCTCTGCCTCCTCTGCCTCTGCCACCCTACTTTTGTGTCGACTAATCTCCACTGTAGGATGTAGAGGAGCCATTTGATATTGTCTTCCCCCGGTGTTTTTCATTATCACCGTCTTACTGCAGCCTGCCAGTGGCATTACCACGACATTAGTGGGCTTGACAGGACGAGAATCACCACACAATCCTGTCACAACCTCCCATCTCTGCTGTAACCCTACTCGCATTTCAAAGCCCCTCTGCCTCTTCTTATCTTTCACTTCCTTTTTTTCTGCTTTGAGGTGGATCTGCAGCAGGGTCATGGACAATATTTTGGGGAAAATTGCTGAGAGGTTAGGCAGTTTGTCGGAATCCAAATTGCATTTAGGCAAAGAACTCATCATTGTACACCTGATCGAGACACAAATCTCCATTGGAAAGACTGAAAATACAATGCATAAAGCTACATACTATTTTCTGATATCTCCTTCACAAATATCCGTTTTCTAAAATATAGAGTTGTTGAAATTATCTTAATTTAACTGTCTTAATTTATTTTAACAAGAATTATTTCCCAAACATGAGTCTTTTTTTCCGCCTTTTTGACTACTGTAAACTCACACTGTGCAGCCCATTTCACAGCCACAGGCACAAACAGCAAGGTTTGTTCAACACAGTCATGCACTTGCAAACATGCACAAATTGTTGACAGGCTTGTTCCAATTAATACATGACTGCTATCAATTATTGCACCCTCATGTGGCTGTTGTAGCCCACAGCAGCATTTTTTTTTTTACGTTCCACAACTTCATTTTCAACACTTCTAATGAGCAATCTTTAATTTGTGCTTGTCAGAGAGTTTCTCTTCCCATCCCTTCTTGGATTTACTCCGAATTTACTCTTACTTTCTCCAGTTTTAGTTTTATGGGCTTTCAGGGTTTAAAGGTTTCTTGGCTTTGCAGTAAGAGACCTGCTCAGTTTTTTATCCCTGAAACACAGCTCATGTTATAGAAACACAGATAGTGACACTAATCCTTTTGCATACTTTACTTTTGCATCATTTAGCCTCAACTGGAGGTCTCCACCCTCGCACAGGCTTGAATAAGAGTGTTATCAGGAATGTTTTGTGTTTCTATTAACTTTCATACCCGCATGGTTACTAAAATCTTAATTCACTTACAACTCAGTTGTTTCTCAATTCTCATCTGAACACATTTTTAGTCATGCTCGCACAGCTCGCGTCAGTCCACCATTTTGGTTCAAGGTGAAATATCACAACTATTGGGTATTAGACATTCATGGTGTCCAGAGGATGAATCCTAATTAATCTAACTTTGATGACTACCACCACGAGGCTGACATTGATTTAAATGTCTCCACAACTCTTGGAGAGATTTCCATGAAATCTTGTCCTCTCTCAACTTTGGTGATCCCCTGACTGTTCGTCTAGCACCATCATCTAGTCAAAAGTTAAATTTGTCAAATGCTTTGGTTTTTGACTAAATACCTACAAAACTAATAGCCTCAGCTGTACTTTGTGTTTAGTGCTAAATAGTATATGTTTGCATGTTAATACACTAAGCTAAGATGATGATGATAAATATAGTAAACATTATTTCTTTGTTATTGTTATTGTGAGCAAGTTAGCATGCTGATTTTAGCATTTAACCCAAAGCTTTGTCATGTTAAGTTCAGCTTCACGGAGCTGCTAGCAGCAAATAAGACTTTCTATCTTGTTCCAATACCCAAAGTTGCACTTCACCTTAATCCAAACACAGAATTGCAAATTTCTTTCAAGTTGCCATCTTTGACATTGACATAATCTTTCTATGTCTGATGTGCATGGCTATGAAAAGTGTGCCAGGAGAGGTTAGACAAACTAGGAGCTGAGCTACAAACAAACCGGAAATAAGCTAAAATAGTCAAATCACCTGTAGAGATGTAGTTGCCGTTGCCTCAGGTCTTGATATATTGAAGGTGAGCCACTAAATCAAGCTACAAACTAAATATGGAAGTAAAGGCATCAGGCAGTGATAGGAGGTGGCAAAGAGAGGTTGCCAACGCTCCTGCAGCTGATGGGAGCGTGATGGCTTTCGAGGCCACCATCGAAGATGACCATGAACCAAGACAAGCTGTTACTGCTGTTACTGAACTGAGCTGACGGGAGCCAAAGAAAGATGCAGATATAAATGTAAAGAATAAGGCCGTGTCATATCACACTGGCACAAAACTCATCTGGCTTAAAGCAATACCTGACTCTGGCAGAACATTTTTACCTTTCAGCACACAACCCTTCGCAGCAGGTCCAACATCTCCCACCCTGGGGATCCACAGTCAACACCAGCATTCAGACTTTCTCCCCTGCTCTTGGTATTGATATTTGCCAACAGCCAAAATTACTTTTTGGAAAGAATCATCTGGGATGTTATATAAAATAATAACTCCTGGATCAACTTTACCTTGTGTTTCATTACATTTCAAAATGAAAGTAAGAAAAATAGCTTGTCGCCTAACTCAAAAAGAGTTAGTTTCAGAGGTTACACTTCATGATCACCCAGCATCCAGTTTTTAAGAGGTATATTAGATATATGAGGGAAAGAACTTAAAGGATCTTTCTTTTGCAGCTGCAACACAATACAGATGCACAGACTGAAAACGTGTTGAGAGGTTACAGTTCAGTTCCCACTTATTCCACCCATACAACCATTCATGCACTGATAGAGTTATAAAGCATGAAAAATAAAAGCACTGACAAAACGGTACATCTCATGACCACTCCACACTAATAGCCTTTTACACAAGTCTACATCTGGATGACAGTCATCCGAGTTATTCCTGATCACCTAAAATGTCGAGCTGGAAAGTGAATTATATCATGTAAACAACATGCTTTTACAGATATATTTTCAGTGGAATAAATGCTGATAGAAAGTGAAATGCAATTATTCTAAGCTCTATACATTTGGAGAATGTTTTGCTGTCGTCCATTATATATTATATTATATGTTATTATCCTATGCAGTCGGTCTATTTATGCATATGCTTTTGCAACATGATATAATCAGACTGTCATGCCAGTAGAACCTCATTTGAGGGCAACAACAGACATCACTATGAGAGAGATCAGACATCCATTTGATTATCTCTATGGTTTGCAAACTGAGTTTCTTGATGAACACTTCCACCTAGAGGTCATTGGCAGCAAAAACATCTAGTTTCTGTTGAGGCGGTTTCTTCAAGCTGACTTAAGTGACATAGACTTCAAATATTTGGGTATCTTATTGAGTCAGTATCCTCTGATTTGAGAGTATATCTTGATTTTAATTAAGTTTCTTTCTTTTATCTTACGCCTTATGTCGTTCTTGATTTTTATTTTCTGCTTTGTAACATGGGTTTAAAATGATCATTCATTTATTCTTATTGTAAATTTTCAGATAAATGTATATCCAGGCGGTTAAGGCAGTCAGACAACTACTTGCACACATTTTGAATATACAGACTTACTCAAAACAGTCTGGTTGGTGGACCCTGACACCCCAATATGAATTCTTTACCTCATCTTTAACCCCATTCAATCTGTACGTATAAACACAAAGTACCAGTGGAAAGAGAGGACAACATTCTCACTTGAACAACTTATAATTCACATATAAAGAAATTGCTTCCATAGAGCTGAACTATACGATCTTCTTCTTTTTAACATTCTGTATTTTACCACAAATGCATCTTGGAGGTGGAAAACCATGGGACATGCTTGATGTCTTTCAATATTTAACATGTTCTGATTAACAGATTTTCTTACTTAGTATTTTGGATACAGTTCTACACATTGACCATAGCTCCTATACATTTCCATACATTGTTTCTAGTGGTTTGAATCAAACCTACATAAAAAAAATTTATTTTCAGAAGCCTGCAAGGAAGTTACATCATTGTTCACTGTAATGAAATTCTCATTTTGCTGTTTCTCGCCTCTTTCCTCTGTTGCTTCCCATCCAATGAGGTCAAAGATCAAGGTCAAACACACTCAGTGTTCTTGGAGATGGTACAGCTGCAGTGTCTTGCGGAAGAACAGCCTCAGCGGGGTGAATACAGCAGGGAACTGGCCTCTGGACATCCAGATGGAGGACGGTCTCTCACCATGAAGCCATCTTGCTGCCCAGCTGATGTTATAGACCTGTCCACTCCTACATACTGAGCTACTTTTGCTGTCAGCGGGCAGTGGAGTAGTGGGAGGTGACTGCTTAACCTCACAGGCAAAAGACTAACTGTGCTTGTAGATGTGATGCATATTTTTAAAGTAACTCAACACCAGGCTAAAAAGCAGTTTTCACTGCCCTTTTCACTATCACCACACACACACACACAGGCGTTGATACACTCGTAACCACACCTACCAGCGATGTAACGGTGTACTGACACACCCTGGAGTACAATAATACATCACTGCATGAGGATTTTTTAGCTGCTGTTTTTTAAAAAGAGTCCAGATAGCGTCAGTTGATTAGTAGATGACTGCTGCTGGTGAAAGGGTCAGTTCTCTCAATCAGTATCCATCAACATCTTTGTCGTGGAGATAGTTTGTTATCACGTGACCTACGTATGAAATTTCAGTGATCTCTGGTACACGTTCTCATTATTTGATCCCTTCCCAGCTGATAGTGTTTGACCTTCACAGACAGTTGATGTTTGTTGCTGGTGTTTCTTTTTCGTGGTCCTTTTCGACGATGTTGTTCTCACCACTGAATCAAAAGTTGGAACTCATTCATTATTCATTATTACTGCCTGAAATATGGTACCTCCTCATTGTTGTGCTTCATTATGTTATACAACACTCCTGTGCTTGGTTGTAACACGTTTCCAGCCACATCCACCACAATAAAGCTGAGCATATTGATTCAATATATTTTCATTGAGATTCAATTCAGCTCCATTGTATTGGGTGAAAGCAGAAATCTCAGACATTGATCTCTAAAAGCCTGGTGAAACAAAACCAAGACAGTCTGCACGGCTAAATACAACCAGAGGTTTAAGGACGTATTAACTCGTGAAATCACGGCCGTCAATCAGATTGGTGAGGGTGAATTCAACAGTGAGTCAGTTTGGTTGTTACGCACTGCTTCTCTGTTCTCAGAAGAGAGGAATTCATTGATATCGGTTGACTTGTTCTGTACACGTGACATCTATTGCACGTCTGTCCGTCCTGGGAGAGGGATCCCTCCTCTGTGGCTCTTCCTGAGGTTTCTTCCACTTTTTTCCCTGTTAAAAGGGTTTTTTGTGGGCAAGTTTTTCCTCACTCGAACCGAGGGTCTAAGGACAGAGGGTGTCACTCCCTGTACAGATTGTAAAGCCCTCCGAAGCAAAATGTGTTTTGCGACTTTGGGCTATACAAATAAAATTTGATTTGATTTGATTTGATTAATGGTTTTAAATTAGAAAATGTGGTCTGCTGTAAAACAGCACTCATGACAAGAAATGACACCGCAAAATGAAAGTAATGTCAAGTTAAATTTACTGGAATGTAAATATACTTTTAACAACAGTAACAAGATTTACCTACAGTATGTACATCAAAGCACTGTTAGTCAACAAGTTCATTAAAATAGTAATTCTATGAAAAACAGATGTAATTAAGACATTACCGGCAACAGTAGTGGTTAAAGCTTATTAGAAACATTGAATGCAAACATGTATCTATAGATGCACCTTTGAGATCCAACATGGATCTCAACTAGAGGTAAACCAGAGCTTTTTCTAAACTGTAGTGTAGTCATCAGTTGACCTTTGAAGTGGTCTGTTTTATTGGTGCTCTTTCTGGAATTCTTTCATATAGGTGGCCAGCGCTTCAGTGTCCTCCACTGTTACAGCGTTGTACAGAGATGCACGAATTCCTCCAACGGACCTGCAGAGGGAGACAAATAGTCATGTTTGAGGTCTACAAATCTTTAATGCATCCAACTGCTGATGTTCATGTCTAACTAGTAACCCACGAAATGCTGTAAGAAAATAGGTATTTATGTTTACCTGTGTCCTTTCAGTGATATCATTCCACGTTTGGATGCGCCGTCCAGAAATTTCTTTTCCAATTCATCGTCTCCCTCTTTCTTCCCCACACGAAATGGTACATTCATGCGGCTTCGACAAGCTGCGTCCACGGGACACCTGGACAGGTAGACACAACAGTAAGTACTGTAAATCTGACTCTCATTTTTCACTTCATTAAGAAAATCAAGTTTCACTCTCATTGTAGAATATGAAGTGTTTGCTGATGCTGTCCTACTGGAAAAAGTATAGTTTTTAAAGGCAAAATTAAAAAATAGAAAAGGACTATCATTTTTATATTAGTTTATTACCTGGTCGATAAGGGCACAAGCTCTATCAGTGTTTCATTTCATACTGTGTTTCATATAATACGTGTTTTCTTAGTTTTACTGAGTTTGAAAATGTGTTGCATGAGCTCAGGGCACAACAATTACATATTCTTAAGCAAATGAAATTTCTTGGTTAAGTTGGCTTTGTTAGTCTCAAAAAATGATGTACTATGACAGTGTGTATTGCAGTAGTTACAGTATATGAGGTAAAGCATACATACATACTACCCCTAACTAAAGTAGGTTCAAGGTTAACGTTGTGTATTTCATGTGTGATGTTTCTCTTGATTGTAGCTAAAAGGTGACCATTTCTTAGTTAATTACATGGCATGTAGCCCTCTATCAAAGTTTGACATTATGTTGAAGATAAAGAGTAATTATTCATGACTGGAGTGCAAAAAGGTTGAGATACAAGATCTTAAAAGTTTGTGGTCTAATGTCACTGTAAGATTATAATGCTACAGTGCTCTTTTCTGTTATGATCAGTAGTATTTAATTCCTCATTATACCATCAGTTGAAGAGTACTTCGTCCAGGTAGATTAAAAAGTTTTAAATCTCACCGTTACAACTAAACAGTGAAACAAACTGTGGATCTGGACTGGCCCTGATGGTTCACAGTGTATAACATTCTCGGAAACTCTGTGAATTTCCTAATTTAACATCTGCCGCTGAAGTGTTGTGATACTTACACATAGAAGCCATTAGAAGCGTCAATGATGTCATAAATCATGGAGGACTTCTGCTTGTTGAGCGTCTCCATGGCAGCACTGCCGCCGTTGTTTTTAATCCACTCCAGAACCAGACCCATGATGTAGATACTGAACCAACAAAATGCTCAAAGCCATTAAAATTACGGTTACGATTTTCTCTTTCTTACATCAAAATTAGGTTGTAAAGACCTGAGAGTGGTACTGATTTTCACATGTAACTCAAAAGCAAATAAATCCATTACCAAAAATATCAAAAATTTTCCTTTAAAAATATTTTAAAACATTGTGGAATGACAGAGGAACCATTCACACGTCAGTGTAGCATCAACATGATTTTGAAACTGTTATTTCATGGTAGAAAAGCTTTAGATATTTTGAGACATTTTACCTAGCTAGTAACATATTGATAATACTCGTTCTGTAGGAAACAGATGAGTGTCTAATGTTAAAAACAGGTCAGTCTGTACCTGAAACACGGCGGTGTGTTGTAGAGGGAGTTCATTTCAGCCTGCACCTTGTAGTCCAGGACAATGGGACACTCTTTCAGAGCGTGGCCTAACAAGTCCTCTCGCACGATGACCACAGTTACCCCGGCACAGCCCACATTCTTCTGAGCCCCGGCGAAAATCAGCCCAAACTACACAATGCAAGAGGACACATTAAAATCTGCAACTATGTGCTGGACTTGTGGGGCACACACTAAAATTTGATCACAAGAATATCAGCAATCTTTATGTTATAGATTGCTGATATGATCAATATGAAAATTTGAGGAGGCAAAAAAGTTTTATTCAGTTTATTCAGTATCATTCTCATCCTCACCTTTGACACATCCACAGGCCGGGACAGGAAGTTGGAGGACATGTCACTGACGAGGACCACCCCGTTTGTTTCAGGTATGAAGTTGTATTCCACACCGTGGACTGTCTCGTTGCAACAGTAGTACACGTAGGAGGCTGAGGGGTTCAGGGTCCAGCTGCTGGAATCGGGGATTTCTGGAGGGAGCAACAACAAAACATAGTTAAATAAGACTAAACATGGTTAAACCACTATGCCAACTTTCATCCAATGCCAGCTGGGATAGGCTCCCTGCCACCCTGATAAGGATAAGCGGTTACAAAAAATGGAAGGATCGATAGTTCAGCTGAGACTGGGTTCATCCTCTGGGCACCATAGCTATCCCTACCAAATTTGAATTCATCAAATGTTCTAAAAAAAACAAAAACAAAAACATCATCAACCTGCTGGCCGCACCCGAGGAAAATCAGGAGATCTCCACAGTCAGGATAATTCATCCTGAGGGGACAATGAATGTCTTCTAGATTTCATAGCAATTCATCCAACAGCTGTTCAAATATTTCAATCCGGACCAAAGTGGTAGACTGACATTGCAAAAAAGGGGAGAACCAGGAAAATTCCTTCTGTCCTCTTTCTGGAGTATTTAGTTTCCACTGGCCAGAGAGACTATTTGGCAAACGTGGCAAAAACTAGGGCCAGTTGACTTTGTGTCTGCAGAGTCAGGTGTTCAGAAGAAGAAAAAAAACACAAGTTGGAAACGAGAGACTCGTCTTTCTGGTGATAGTAGACTGAAGAAAGTACTTAAACACAGAAGAAGCAACATATCTGGATTCTGAAAAACATCTTTAAATCCATACATGTTCAATTATATTATTTTTACATTTCCAATACATTAGAAAACTGCCTCGAAACATTAGGATAAACAAGAACTCCACTGGAAAGCAGTGATACAATCAGACGCAACCATGTGGAAAACATTACTCGCATGCCAACGTCTTTCATTGGTAGTTGGTTCTATTGTTTATTACGTAACTGGACACACACCAGACTTTGCAGAGGGACTATCCCAATGCAGCGTGCATGACAATGACTAACTCATTACAGCTGACACTATTTTTTGATGCAATGTCGGTTATTATATAAATTTTTGAGACACTTCTGCTGCACACAGACTTACTTGTGTAACTATCAAGCTTCGGGTGGACAATGTTGACTTTGCCGTATTTTTCCGCTTCTTTTGCCGCTTTTGCCGACCACGTGCCGGTCACCAGATAATCAGCACACTGGTCCTCTTTGAGACCAATCAGGTTGAGAGGAACAGCACTGAACTGTCCAGACCCGCCGCCCTGCAGGAACATCACCTTGTAGTTGTCTGGGACATTTCTGTGAAGACAAAGGTCACTGTGTTAAACACTGTGCACACTGACAACCATCACATGCAGGAAGTCAGATTCTTACACTGATCTATAACAAACAGAGATACAGACACAGACACAGTATATCAGTATTAATCACACTGAAATCTTTTTAAAACATGCAGCTGTGTTTTGTTTCTCCATAGTTTAACTATCTAACATTTCGAAATGCATTTAAATAAGTTTTAGTATAAAACCAAGATTATTGACGCCATTTTAAAAAGTAAAATTCAAAATGTTTCTTTAAGAATGACTTAGAAAAACACAACCATCTGGTCCGACCAGTTTGCATGCCAAAAACACCAGCCAACACTGACATGCATGAAAATCACTCATTCAGTTTCTCTTGGATAACCGATTCAGTCTATTTTACCAATTCTGATGAAGAAAAGTAACATTTATTGATTTTAATTTAATCATGACAGAAATTATTTTAAGAATGTATATTTAGAATGTCATAATTGTATGTAAATATATATAGGTTTATCGCTCTCCTAGAACATCTTTTCAGATTCTGTTAGATTAATACAGCATTAAATCCAAATGTATAAAATCCTTAACAGAAGATACAAAGACTACAGTAAGCCCCAACTCTGCCTGAATCTTACCTTAATAACTATCTGCAGAAACACACCTACTAGACTGACTGACACTATGTTTGCATAGCCTAAACCTAAACCTTTTTGGCCTTCAGCCATCAACAGACACAACAGTTCCTGAAGGCAACAAATAACTAAAGGGCTTGAAAAACAAATTACATTATCAATGTTGCAATATAACTGTTTCCATAATTCTACTCGCCCATTAATCACATTTTACACTGTCCATCATCTGCCTTAATGGAAGTTTCCCACTACAGTCATACTGTACTGCAGCACAATTGTTCCTTTCTTTAAAGAAAGAGTGAAGGAGAACAATAATACAGTTGGAGCTGTGTGAAACAACAAAGGCAGCACTTACAACAACTCTCGCAGGAGACTCTCGGTTTTGTTGAGGATTTTGTTGAAGTCTGATGATCGGTGACTCATCTCTGGTTTGAACAGAACCGAAAACATTTGAATTTAATCCCACTGTTATTGGCATTTACTCCCCTTTTAGCAAGATTATATCAGGGTCATTTAACATTGGGTGAGAAAATCTATCTGACCTCTCCTTTAATGAGTTCAGATCTTCCTGTTAGTGTAAGAAATGACCACAATGGAATAAAATCAATCTGCATACAGCTTCTACATGTTTAATAGTGTGTAAACAGGACACCAAGTGAAGACAATGCATAACATGTATTGATCAGGAGGAGTGCAGTAGCTTTGTCTCATAATAACTTAAATGCAACCATCTGTAGTTCTACTCACCGAGAACACTGATACCAGTGCTGCCGAAGTTGAGGAGCTCCTTCTGTGCCTGAAGCAGCACCTGGAACATATAAAGTATTTCTTTAAAGACCACAAATGGCATCAGAAAGTTTTTAAGAGCTTTAAAAAATAAAGTGTGAGATAAGAAGAAGTCTGCTGTAAATCAGTCAAGTGCAGAGGCAAACTAGAGGAGCTGATGTGTTTGTCATTAATCAAAAGAAATCATTGAAGTCCAGTTTAGTTTTCTGTAGTGGTGCGAGTTTGTTGAAGCATGCCGACACGTAGTGAACTCACAGACATAGTTGAGTTGAGCCAGTGCAAATGAAATGGAGCATTTTTATACAGTGAAACAGTCGTGATCAAACAACATGTAAATAGGCAGAGGACAAAAGGTAAGAGAATGTACTGTAAGGCCTTTATTAGTTTGCCAAGTGAGAGCTGTGATTTACATGCAGTGTGTTTTTCTGCCATCTAGAGGCTGTTTCTGCTGCTGCCAGTGACACACAAAAGAAGCAGGTTTCCACATGAATGAATGAAGGCTGATGCAACTCAACAGACAGTTTTCAGCTTGTTGGCAGCAGCACTATAACCAGCAGCCACACAAACCCTAACTGCATGCCAGCTTCTGTTGTTAAGAGAGGCCAGCAGAGTCAACGTTTTTAGTTTTTCAATGTTTAACCAACAACATAAATAAGATTTTAAAAAAATAAGAAGTGAAGAAGACGTCTGCAGCGTGCATCTGCAAAAACCTCATGATGCATTTGATGCATTCATATCCGGTTGTTTACTCACCACAGCTGGCGTCTTTTCCTGTTCTTTCTCACATTATTAATGTTACACAAGCAAAAAAAAAAAAAAAAATGAGGATTTGCACTTACGGTTTGGGGGAGTTTTGCAGGCCCAGCGCCAAAGTTGATGGTTTGTTTCTGCTCCATGATGTAAAATGAGTTCCTGTGTTGAGCTGATGGATGATTTGCTCTGTCTGATTCAGCGGTGTGGATGATTTCTCCCCTCAGCTCAACCTCGGCTGTACTGCAGCTCTCCTTCTGCACTCGTCGGCGTGGATACCAATTAACAAGCTGTGCGTAAAAGGATGCGTTCAAGAGCACCTCGTAAACTCGTCCACTCGACTAACAAAATAAAATTCACTCACACACAGTAAATAATCAAGGGTATAAAATTAAAAATAAGATGTTTTATTATTATTGCTATCATCTTATATTATTGTTTGGCATTTCATTGGTGTGTTATTTTATTTTTTTTAACAAAGCAAGGCACTTTGTAACTGTTTTGAAAAGTGATGTATAAATAAAGTTTATTAGTAGTAGTAGTACTATTCATATTGTATATGTAAACATATTTTAACTTGTAAGTGTTGATTTAATGATTACTGGTTTGTTACATGATCATTTTAGCGCATAATAGAAGATATATGACATGAGGGTGATTTATATTTTGTGATTTCTCTTTTTTATATGTGATGTATCAACAAATATGAAAACAGATAAGGCAAAAGTGTAATATGTTTAGCCTAATTTAATAAAAACACACCAACAACAAATTAGAGTAGCTTCAGGTAAACAAGCTATAGACAGATTCATCAGTTTTACTGGAAGGAAGAACAGGATATATAAGAACAAGATAAGCATATTCAAAGTAAGGACAACTAAAGCAGATGAAAGGCCACCGTAACCATTCTTGTTATCAGAGCTGGATTAACCTGTTTATGTGCCCTGGAGCATATCCAACTGTTTGTCCCATTTAAAGGTTCACAGTTTGCCCATCTTAAAACAACACTTGCATATATTTACACCGAAACAGGTTTTTCTTGTCGTAATCATTCCTCCTGTTCATATTGGCAGATTACTTCCCCATGTGCTTTGAATTTGGAAACTGTGAAACTATCATTTAACCATCTGTGCATCTCCAACTTCCCTAATAAAGTAAACACAGCATCAGTTTACATGTCAGCTTCATTTACTCCCATTTACCCTGAGCTGAAGTAGCACTCACTGGCTCCAGGTTTCTCTATGTGGTGAGATCACGATTTTTTTCCATGTGAACACATTATACATAAAGTCTTGAAACTACATTTTTACTTATGATTTAGATCATACAGGACCCGTCTTTGTTATTGTACTGTGGGGTAAACTCTTAACACAGTTACAAAACATAAAATTACCAGATATAGTTTAATGCAGTGTTCACACGCGTATGTACAGTACACACTGTGGAAATACACACATTTTCAGCAACACTTGAAGGCAACACAAGGAACTAAATTCTCAGCCAGGCTTTTCATTGGCTGCTGGCACATGTGTCCTTGGTAGAAAGATACCATTGGTGAGTATCATCTTAGCTCTGGACTGATTGGCTCCACTGTCACGCCACAAAAATGTGACCGCGCGCCAGACACGCACGAAACACAACTTCAATGCAAAACACAAACACGATCATGATCAGCTATGAATATCACAGCTAACAATGAAGGGATGGAACCAAAATATTATATCCAGAGTTAGCTTGTTTATTGTGTAAGATGAAAACGATGAAAAAGTTTTGGGTGGTACATGTAGCAGTAACCTTTGGATGTTATTTCACAATATCACAAATAAATCAATGGGCCATGCAGGCCTTTTCAGCTCTGTTCAGCACATCAAGCCCACCACGTTACTCTAAAAATGCAGGTTCAGATAACATATAGATTATCTAATTACCTGCCCAAACTCAGACAAAGCTGCATGTTTTAGACTTCAGATGAGCTGTTGTCCGTGTTTTTCCCCATTAAATCATTATGGATTTATCTACAGATGATTTTCTTGATCAATGGATAAATTGGATAAATGCTGTCACAGTTAATGACACCTTTATGCTGCTTGTTTTATTATTAAAATTAATCAGCACATTTTAGAAACTGGAACCATAAATGTTTGCCATTTTTGCATGAAAAAGAACAGTTAACTAGGTAATTAAATAGTTGCCAAATCATTTTCTGTAAATCTACTCATCAATTAATCAACTACTGGAACTCTAATTATACAAACTGTTGGATAGCTCAACCTAGAACAAATCATCATATTTTATAAGCGCTTCATATATTTTGTATGTATATGCATCTTCTGCAGCTGTTGAACTGAACCAGAATCTGTTACTATCTGTGTGAGTCTCTTGTGGCTCTGTCCTTTTCCTGGTCTCCAAGATGGAGAGGAGGTCATGTGGTCAGGTCTGAAGTTGCTCAACGATCTCTTGTTGAAGTCTTGATGTTGATGACAGAGGGAGTCATATGATCTACAGATTCTAAAGTCCCCTTGAGGCACATTTGGATATTGGACTATATAAATAAAATTGACTTGACTTAGTAGAAGACCTATTATCTGTAATCATGTTGTACAAAGATAAAGTTCCACTAATGATCCCAAAACACATAATTCAGAAAAAACTGCTGACACTCAAAAACACACTGGATAAAGAACATGACCAGAAATAACAGAAACAGGAGATAACAGCTAATCTGTGAAAATGTTCAGACCAAATAGAATTTGTGTGACTATTTAAGCTAAGATAAGATCCTTACTGTAACACACAAAAACTATTATACTATTTAAATGCTGTTCAAAGATGATGTAGTCTTCTTCACCAGAGGCTCAAACATTTTGACATCCATCAGTCCTGATGAAGATAATTGGATTTCAGCAACTCATGAAGGTCACGAGAGGCACCTGACTGGTTTGTCTTTTTTAAGATATCACATGGCAGTCATTGCTCCTCAGTGTGTGTGTGTGTGTGTGTGTGTGTGTCTGTCATTTACTGATGTTCTTAGTACTTTCTATATTGAGCCCACATTGCACTGCGGATGGTCTGTGTGTGTACGTCCCCCCCCCTCACACACACACACCAGCACTTTGTGAGCGGACTGCTGTCATCTCCAGAACAAACAATAAATAAACAATGAGCGCACAGTGTCTGAATGCCCAGCATGGCCTTTAGGACCCAGATGAAAGAAAGTGCATCTCTGCTTCTCCTTTGGGGGCCCGGCGATCCATTTCTGCCCCTTCCTCTGCGTCTATGTTTCCCACCCTTACTCTCCCCCTCGTGCGCCACAGGAATATGGCAGGGAAGGCGTGTTTGAAGGCCTTTCTGAAGTTGTTGCCCATGAAGGCGTAAACCAGCGGGTTAACAGTGGAGTTAGAGTAAGACATGCAGTGACCCCAGATCTTCAGCTGTGGATGTAAAATGAAGACAGACTCTGTTACCACAGAAATGTATTCAGGTTGATTACACCCTTACTACCTACAGCAGTAATTAGGCGTCATGGAGTGTAAGTCACCTTGTATAGAACATAACTGCGGAGGCCAAAAGCTTGCAGGAGGATGCAGACCTGGATGGGGCCCCAGCAGATGAGGAATAGGGCCACCATCACTACCACCATCCGGGAGACTCGAACCCGCACTGCCGCTGCTCGCTCTGCCTGAGCCTGAAGCTGGAGTTAGGGAGGCTTTGTAATATCTTTGTTATGATCAGAAATACATTTAATAAGTGAAACTTAATATCTTTCTCTTACTTGATAACTACTGTCGATGGGATTCACACTGGGCTGCCCTATGCGCTTGAGCATGAAGGCATAACAGGCGGTGATGGTGAGCAGGGGCAGAAGATAGACGGCCAGGAAGCTGTAGATGATGAAGGCTCTCTGGAGGTGGGCTGAGGGGAAGACCTCACTGCAGTACGTCTGAGGACCAAACCAGTATCCTGCCTCGAGACGCTGGTACACGGCTACTGGGATTGACAGAAGCAAGGAGCCTGGAGAGGACAGGGTACATGACTTATTGTGACTAGATGCTGGCTCCAATGCAGCTTTTCACTTCCTCTAATGTGTGAATTAGTGTTGATGTTTAAAAATGTAGTTTCATTCAGAAGATATTAAGACTTAACAGGAGTATTGGAAGGTAAACAAAAGCAATAGGTTGTTAGTACTGTCTCAGTACCAGTGTGTAAGGTTGTGAGTGTGTGCATGTGGTGTTTTGTGTGATACCTATCCAGATCGACACAGAGATGGCCAGAGCCATCCGTGGGGTTCGGTGTCGCAGTGACCGCAGAGGATAGACAGTCACGTAGCAGCGGTCCACGCTCATCGCTGACAGAGTGATACACGTGGCCTGAGCAGTCACCTGAAAGACACGCACACAACAATTTTACTGCACAAAGAAAATGTTTTTTCTCTGATACATTCTCAGGTTGTTTTTATGTTTTGTAATAACAGCATATACTGTGATGAAAAGGACATCTGAGCAAAACATTTAGTGTATAATGTAATATGTTATGTTATTGTTATTTAATGTTGTGCTGGTTATTACATTGATTTTGGTGGTTTGCATATTGTATATTGTTGAATAAGTTGCATTTCCTGTATGAAAGGACACACACAGGGAATTGTTATTACATTGTATACAACCATATTATGTAATTCACTCAACATTATTATTATCAGATTGTCGTCAATTTCAAATTTTTAATCACACATCCGACTTTTGGGTGTTTATCTCACTTGTTGAAGGTAGTTCACCAGTCGGCACATAAACTCTCCAAAAATCCAACTGGGCAGTGGGTACAGGGTGGCAGTGAAGGGCACACAGCAGACCAGAAACAAGATATCAGTTGTAGCCAGGTTCACTGAAAAGAGGGCAAGAAGAGTGATTCCTAAAGACAGAAATGTAATTCAAGACAGGTGGAGGTGAAATGCATTCAAAGGGGCACAAAGACTATAAATGACTTTATCAGTAGGAATAACACTGGTAGGTGCTGAGGTGTCTGTCTGTCAAAATTGACCAACAAACTTGTGTTCTGTCTTTTGGACTACTCATCCACTGTAATTTTAAGGTTTTTCAATCCAAAATGCATCATTTGATAGGTTTTAATTGTCTTGTTGTTTGTTTTTATTACACTGTACGTAACCAGGACTTCCTTCAGCATTGATACAGAGTGGATTATCCTGGTGAAATGAAGTAAATTAAACTAATCAAGTTGTATAAACCCTACTACAACTTTCTACCTAATGCAATTCTCAGCAAGACAAAGAAGGTTTTTCTATGAGTGGGATTCTTTCCATTCCTGTTAGGGATCCACCATAATAAGTACTGTTACTTTAAATAAAAGTAAAATTACTTAGATCGTTAGATAAAAGTAAAAGTTAGGTCAGATAAAATGCACTCATATGAGTAAAAGTAACTGTGTTGCACTTTTAAAATATGCCCCACATGATGATGATAATGTTATATGATAGAATTAGTCAATTAAGACACCTTCAGGTTAATACACTACAAGCAGACTGCATGAACATGTCAGTGTTGATGGGTGTGAACTACACCACTGAGCACTTATATTCAAATCAACAATAAATGTCCAGCTAGTGTATACAGCTGATATACAACTGCATTCATCAGTGTAGCCTTACTAGAATTATTCAGAAACAAAATCCAGAAAATTGAATAAAAATGACGATAACTAGTCACTGTGACATATATATTGATTCAGTTCTCTCAGAAATTTCCTTTTTGTGCCCCATTAAGTCCTGTGTGTCGGGCATGCCACCTTCTAGCTGTGCAGTTTCAAAAACACTTTCTTTCTTTACTGAACACACTGAAAGGACACACAAAAAAGAGGCGTTCTTATTGCACTTCAGACCTATGTAAAAGTTGGTGACGGTCTTCATCTGCTGGTGCTTGGTGACCACATGGATGACCAGGGAGTTCCCGACCAGACCGACCAGCATGATGAGGCCGAAGAAAGTGGGGACAAGCCAGGCGTCGACCAACACCGGTGGCCCTCGTCCCTCCAGAGCTGCAGACTTGTTGCATACAGACTCACAGTCTGGACCTTGATTGGCTGCTGATTCCACCATCGTCTTCACAAATCAAAGCCAGGAATATATTTATGGAACATGTAGAACATGTCTGAATTTGGCAGCTTCTCAGCTAATGTTACTGCAGTGTCACAAAAATGACAATATCAAAGTATGAGGAATTAAAACAACAACAAAAAATTATGTCCTAATTAAATATTTAAGTCTAATCAATTTGCCTTTTTCTGTATAATAAGCTTCTCTTACCTGTGTTGTGCTTGTTTGCTTCTGCAGTGTTCCTCTCTCTACTCTGTAAAACAAGGTTTAGTCCTGTGTCCGTCAGTGATGGGCTGCTGCTCTGTTCTCTGCAGGTCTGACATGAAAGCACTATTATAGACCACCATAAATGGGGAGGGGAGGGGGTGTTTGGAGGTGACAGGAGTCATTTTGCTTTTGTGATCACAAAAGAGAGAGAGAGAGAGAGAGACCGAAGTGAAGGGAGAGAGAACAAGATAGTTCGCCCTTTAAAACAAAATCTCGATCACCGCCTGTAATCACTCAGGACCGGGTGCCCTGTAAAATGACTGCAGCTGGATTTAGAAAAAGTTATTTCGTTTCTTCATCATCCATGAACTTGTACAGTGTTTGCTTCAGGTCAAATTGCAGCTGAATCTAAATGCAGCTGAGCCATGTCTGGAAGAATACAATGTGAAAATTCAATTTCAATATATTATTTGTCACATATAATTCTAAAAGAACAATCAGTAATAGCAATAATAGTAATGATACAGTAATAATTACAGTAACAGCAACAGCAATAATACTAATAAGTATTAAATAATAATACATAATAATAAATAGTCTTAGGCAGTGTCTTTATTATTCATTGTAAGAACAGGGAAATCATAATGACTAGTACTTACCTGCAAACCAAATGAATCATAGCAGAAGCTGGGGGTCATGGTGACAGTACAGTTTGATCTCTCTCCACTCCCAGCACAATAGACAGTTTTTAAAGCTGTCGGTACATCCGTCACAGCCTTAGCTGCAAAGTAACAAGTGTCAAACCTTGCCAATTTCACAGCGTGACACAAAACAGTGTTTGAAAACAAAGGTGACATTTGTCGGTTCATTTTGTTGTTGGTGTCAAACATAAGTCATTATTTTTCAGCTAGAGATGAAATCAGTGAAAATAAGTATGTTAGAGGCTGAGCTTCAATGTGCTGAGAGCTAAATGAGATAAATGTGTTCAAGTCTTCACAGTTGCTGTTTTTTCCTCTTTTGTACTCTGTATGTACTGCGTCGGTGATCAGTTTGGCACAAACAAATGCTATGGAAAAAATACATTTTAAAAAAAAGACAAATTTTCTTTGCTGGTTTCAAATGGATTTTATCGTTCATCTGACTTTCTACACCTGGGTGTTAAAGAGGGGGATTGTGATCAGTAGTTGTTCAAGAGTGCCTCTGGAATCCATGTTTCTTTGAGGCACCCGAATACAGCTTCCTCTGGAGGTCCGTCAGGTCCTCAAAGAACCATTCATTGGTTGGCACATGGCACACATGGCAATGAAGGCATTCACAATGTTTGCCTGTGATCACAAAAAGTTATTTGTTAATAAACATTCAATATTCAACTGAACAAAACTGACCAAGAAGTTCAAATCTGAACAAAACAGGATTTTCAGATTGTAAATTAGTTTTCTCATTATCCAGGGAATAATCACCATTACTCATGACCTCTGTGGCTGTCAGAGCATGAGGACTGTTATCAAACAGTTCTCCTGCAGCGAGTGTGTCATTAAAGGGCACTTCAGCAGGACTGTCAAATGAAACCTGTGGCTAACTCTGTGTGTCATTATTTTTTATATTCGCCTTTATTGTAAAAAATGCATTCATTTCTATCTATACCAAAAACATGCACAGTTTATTAGTTTTAATAAATAGTTTTAGGGATGTTAATATATAATTCATCCATGCTTTTTAGAAAACGATTAACAAGGTGGAGAATAAGTGATTTTTATTATTCTGTACTTTTATGTGAGGACATCTGCCAAAGGTTTTTTTTTTTTTTTTACAACCTGGCAAAAGTTATCCTCATCAATGACTTATTTATATATAAATTTAACTTATTTATAATTCATAAAGCATTAATGAATTAGTCATACATTTAAAAAAAACATTAGCTACACAGCCCTATAACTTGTTTAAAGTATATTTTAGGAAAAATGGTACAAGCCTGCACACCCTGGATGTGTGGATGTATCTCATGCTTTTTAAGCTGTTCTCCAATAGATGAGATCAAGTCAGAGGACTGCATCTCAGACTTCTCTACCAGGTCTGAAAGGTTGACAGGATTTGATGATGGTAAGCTGGGCTGCAGTTGTCCTCTCTGAGATGAGGCCACTGTAGTGATGGGGCCAGGAACAGGTAGAAAAGCAGACAAGCTTTCCCTCAGGTGATCCCGCCTTTTAAACTGACACTTGGACAGCTGTCTGATGTTCTCAGGGAGGACGGATTTGGTTCTAAAGGACACACCAGTGTTTGACGTGCCTGTCCCTGTGTTCTTGAGGACAGACAGGGTGGAGCTGATGTTTCGGGGATCAATACGTGCGGTGTCACAAGGTGGTGATTTCCTCTCAGCCAAAGTCTTTAATAGCTCTGAAATCTGAGAAAGGTTGCATAGACAGGTAGCAGAGCAGAAGTGTAACTCTCTGTAGTAACTCATATATAAATTACGTGAATATGTGAAAGTTTAATTGAGTGGATGTGGGATGTTTTAGCTAATATTTCAATTAATTTTCTGACTTTCCCAAAGAAGAAACTTAAAGACACAGAAATTTAAAGTTGCACTAATTAACATTTTTATATTAGAAGTGGATCAAATCATGTGTAATGTGAGTTACACATGATTAAGTAAGTTGTCACTACTACTGACAAACACAGAGAATTATCACCTGACCCTTCAAGTGATAATTCTCTGTGTTTGTCAGTAGGTCCCCTAAGCCAAACAAGCGTTTTAGTGTCTTTCAGCTCATTGTTTTGGCTTTATTTACAACAAAAAAGTCCTGATACTCCGATACACTACTTGTCCAAAACCACAATGGCAGACAGACAAAGTTAGCGAACATAGTGGAGCTGCTAAAGAGATATTTTTTCAGGAATTGGTGGAGACCACGGTCACTAGTTTTTAATTGTTTTTTCCAGTTAACTATAGTCAAAAGTTGCAGTTCGTATAATTTCTAAATACTTAACTAAACTAAAACTGGGATGTCTGCGCATTCTTCCTTTGCACCTTAGCATCCTTTATGGACCCACGGCTTTAACAAACAACCAGTTATTTCTGAGTAAAACGGTGACA
The DNA here is from genome assembly GCA_946959425.1 of Argyrosomus regius. NCBI lineage: Eukaryota > Metazoa > Chordata > Actinopteri > Sciaenidae > Argyrosomus > Argyrosomus regius. The sequence continues at coordinate 16,089,780 of OX336890.1, forward strand.
AGATGGTTTGTTTTGAAGAAGCCATTAGTACATTTAACAACAATAAAGAATGATTTTTTTACTACCTGAAACCCACAAGACTCTCTGCCATCAGAATCTCCATCCTTGTTTAGATTGTCCATGATGCCAAAGAAACCTTAGAATTTAAGCAAAATGAAGCAAAGTCCCCACTTGTTACTTAGATATTGTTAAAACTGTAAAATAAAGCGGCTTAAAATCAATCTTTCAAAATGACTGTACCTCCTTCTCCATGAATACAAACACATCAGCAGAAGAAACACAGACTTAAACATCTAATTTCTTATGACAACTGACCAATCACCATGACAACTGAGATGAAGATTCTCTTGACGGAGAACGGAGCCATCTCCATGACAACTGGTCTTTCAGTCATGTTTTTCAAGTTCAAGTCAAGTTTTTCAGTCGTGACGTTAACAATCATCCTACAGTCAAATTTATGATCATAAAGCAGTGGCCGCACGACTTCGTATTACTGGATTTAGCCATTTATTATTTCATATGTACACAGACATATTGCACAGGTTACAAATCTTAAGAGCACACAGTCTATACAAAGTTCCGGCTTTGATCAAGCAAAAAAAGAAAAAATGATCCAACATAAACCTCCATGTACTCTTATGTGAGGGATACATGAATGGTGCATGTTTTTTTGTGCGTTTGTGTAATTCAAGGGAGATTTACATTCTTTATATTTACACACAGAGATAAATATATACTTATACAAACTAATAAAGCAGTTTCTCAACACTCTTCCACTTGCATACTCGCATACTACTGGTACATGACACTGGATGAATACACACTGTTACAGTGTTTATCAAACCGCTGATGTCAACCTTGATGTATATGGACTTTAGTGGATATATTGATAACTGCTTCAGCCACTTAGTTACCCTGATCAACTCTCAGCTTCAGTGAACATGTTCATGGTCATGTTGTACCATTTCCTCTTGCATGCAAGTCATGGTGAAATCTGACTGAAAATATTGTGCGTATATGTGTAAGATGGCAGCCAGTCACTGAATTTAAAAAAAACAACATCATCATCAGAGGTATCTGAACCTAAAATCAATATGTGAGATGCTTTTGACTACTCTGACTGCATTAAAAGCCTTCCTCTAAGCGTGAACATACTTGGGCTTCAAGAGTGTGCGTATATGGTCTGAGTAGTCTGCAGGAAGAGCAGTGGTAGGAGCGCAGGCACGTCCACATCAAGAGATTTTCTAAACTCCGACTTCCTCAAGTATCTCAGTCTTTGTGGGTGGGACAGGGTTTGGAGCAGTAAGGGGTGCAGGGAAGGACAGAGGCTCCCAGATGCTCACATGTTGAAGCTTTCTCCACAGCCACATGTTCCCTTGATGTTGGGATTGTTGAAGACAAATTCACTGGACAGCTTTGACTCCACAAAGTCCATCTCAGTTCCAAGAAGGGTCAGCTGAGCCTTCTTCTCGATGAACACCCTCACACCTGTAAGAGAGTCATAGTAGAGCCGTCACACCTCACAGAGTCTAGCTCCTCACCTTTAAATCCCCGTCTTAAGCACCCCCTGGTGGTCATATACAAAAAGTTACTGTGTACCCCTGCCACAAATGCACAAAAGAAAACAATCGCTTTTGTCATTGCCTTTTCCTTTTGAATGTGCTTTTGGTTGCAGGGGAAGAAGGCACGGATAATGGGCGGGGTAATGTTTGTACATGTGTGTATTCATTTATACAAATGCAAAACTTGAGTTGTACCTTTGTTCCACCAGTCGTTCTATCTCAAACACTGAAAATCTTTCACTATAAAAATACAACAATAAGACAGAGCTTACCATCCTGCAGCACCTCCTCATCAGATTTGTCTCTCTCCCTGGTGTAGTCCAGTGTGTAAGTCAGTCCATTACAGCCACGTGTCCTCACTCCGACCTTCAAACCGATCTAGAGAGAGCCAGACGGACAGTGCTATAGTAAGTAAGTAACCTACCCATTACTACATTATACTTTCAGTTTTGCCATGAGATATACTCTATATTCAGGACTAAAGGCAGATGTAATGCACATATTTAAGGGTCAGACAGCTCAAACAGAACTAGTTTGTTGGACACGTTGCCTGACCACAGACGAAATCAAAAGTACTGTGTGCTTCATTAAATGTCAGCCACATCAATTACTCACATATTCCGGCTTGTCCTGCAACAATAACCTGATCTTGCTCACAGCCGATGGAGTCTAACGAAAAGACAACAGAGGGAAAGGCGGTTACTACTCACAGCAACAATATAAATTGGATTCAGACAGAAGCAAATGTGACTGTTTTGAACATACTGAGCAGAAGACAACAGAGAAGCAGACTATGGTGCTGGTTTAAGTTTCAAACCAACCATAGGAACTGCTTCTCTATGAGCAGCCAATATGAAATGTTCCTGTAGCGGGGGCTGACACTAAAACTTGTCTGAAATTAGCATGTGCCTACAGTATAATGAAATAACCCTAGCTCCTGTAGAAAAGAGGGATCTCAGTGTTTGAGCTCTCACGTGGAAGTATTTGGGAGACTGAGATGAACCACATTGGCCACACGGTACTAATCCCTTAAAGCCAGTGCGCAAATGTGCTGCTGAGGCCAAATGAACAGTACATCCCGACTGTGTCACAGCCTGGAGCTGTTTCATAAGTGTACATACTGTTTACACACTGTGTCAACCAAGTGGGGGAACATGACATTTTACAGCAACAAATTCTTGTTTCTTTTAGTTTATAAAAGGGTATGATAGCTAAGCACACAGATTCTGCAATTTATTGTTATTAATCATTATAGTAAGATTAGTCCTTAGTCCCTGACAGGTAAAGAAAAGAGCAGAACCTTTTCATGATACGTCATGTTGCATCAGTGTTGAGGGACGACTCACTGTTTTACGTTTATTTCAGCGAACTACCTTTATCAGCTCAGACCACCACACACACATTATCTTGCAACTGCACTGTTAGTGGAGCTTGTCAGGCTGGTATTCACCACCAGAACATTTTTATCCCGCCCGTAACAAACCATGACTCTGCACTACACAGCAACTACTGATTATTTACCACTATTAGACCTTTTATCAGAGACTGAACGGGGTGACATGCAACAAATGACATCACAGATAGAGGTGGATGAAAAAACAAGGGAAAAGAAAAACAAGTAAGTATTTTAGTAAACAAGTCTTCATAATCATTTGTAATGTGATAACTATGAAGGCAGTTTTTTTTTCATCCATCCATTCAGCGTTTGACATTTATTATCCACACATTTATTCAGAATTTTTCTGTATTTGGTACATGTCCTATTAACTAAGCACAATATTAGCTAAATTCATACTTTTTTCAAGGAAACGGTATGTATAATGTCTTAAGTCTCAGCGTGGACTTTAAAACAATGTTATTGGTTACACTATTTAGGATGCAGTATTTTTGGAGCTTGCTGGTGACTAAATGCCGTATTTTTCAGCCAATGCTGTATAGATTTTAAACACTTTTTTATAACACTGTTTTCTTTTTCTTAATTCATTTACCGTCTTTATTATACTTATTTATTTTATTATTTTTTCTTTCTGGCTGGTAGATAGATAGACAAATAGACAAATAGATAGATAGATAGATAGATAGATAGATAGATAGATAGATAGAAGATAGATAGATAGATGACTTTATTAATACCCGGAGGCAAATTAGGTCATCATATCAGTCCGGTATGTTTGAATACAATAAAAATACAATAGAATAAAATAAAATAAAAAATAAAAACACAGAATGGGACAAGGACACTTAAAAAACACAAGATAAATAGGTAGATAAGGTGCAGTGGCAAGATGATGGTAATAGTACTGATGGTATAATGATAGTGTTATTGTTAACAATAATAATAAAAATAGCAACAATAATGATAGTAATAAATCTATAGAGCTACACATAGAAATGTGTAGTCTGATGTCATTGTCTTTTCCTTTTAAATGTGCTTTTGGTGACAGGATAAGTGGACATGGATAAAGGGTGGGGTAATGTCTGTGCATTGTAATACTCCGTTAACTTTCCAAGCTACAGCTTAGCTTAGCAACCTAGCTTGCCTCTAGTTAAGACCAGGGCAATTGCGTCAACTGCGCGTCATGCTTTTATAACGGGGCCAGGGTGTAAATGTTTCATGTAAGATAAGCTTAACAGCACGATGAAAGCTGTCATTTCACGGGAGAGCTGCGCAGATACAGATACAGAGAGCTGTACTGCGTGTAACGTTCATGTAACAGACGTTAGCTAACGTTAGCTTAGGTAACTTTGGATCACGTAACATCACTCTACATAACATCCGCCGGTGTAAACGCCAAACTGCGTGCTTCAACATACAGAAAACAGTTTCAGAGGAGTTTGTATTCACACTTCATAACTTACCAGTGTCAGTGCAGCTCTTGTAGGCAGTATCTTTCTTTTGCTGACCGCCCGGACGGTCGCCCGCACCATGGAGGCAGACATGTTGCTACAGTTAAAATCACAACATTGAACTGCGCAGGCGTGTAAACAAATTGGCAACCGCCCCCTCCAAAACGCAGCTCGGAGCAATGATTGGCTAACACCAGGACGGACGTGCGCGACAGCCAATGACCACACAGATACAAATCTGTACAGCTCCTGTTGCGTAACATACCTATATTAAAGCACTACCGTAGAAACTTTAAATTTTATAACTTGAAAAAACTTTTAAAAGTTAAACTTAAAGGTAATTCATGACTCTCTCTCTGTGAATACTCTCCCGTGCATTGTTTACATTACATCCTTATAGACTAATTGACCTGGAAAAATCAAGGTCGACTTCCTGGGTTTTTCCAGCACTTTCAACACATCAGATAGCTTTGTTGGCCAAACCTTTGTTTTTCTGTTTCCAGCATCAATAATGCACTTCCATCCTCTGTATAACAGTTTATGTGCATACAGGTTTTCAGGTTTTTAATGAAAGGAGAAAAAAAATCCAGTACAAACTTTAATATCTCTGATTGACTAACTCTCTCTAATAAACACCAAGTCCAGCTTCTTGTAAAATTCTATTAAAATATAGTTGTATTTACTGGCTATAATGTATTAGGCAAAGACACTTTTAAGTTTTTTATACATGCACAGATATATATCAAATCTATATCTATGATATCTTATTCCCCCCCCCAAAAATAATATATTCCACACTGGGATTTGACTTCAATTTAATGAATTCTTTGAGACACAAAATGGATCGCAAGCCAACCTTTTCTGGCAGGATCGGGGTTCCTTAACAACAAATTAAACCTCCCATTTGAGTCCAACAAAAGAAATGCAATAAGGCTGGCATTAAAACAAAGCTCCTTTAAAATGAGAAATTTGATTACAATAACATCAACAACACAATCCTTTTATAAAATTCGGCCATATTAGGACAACAAAGCCAGAGAGTCCATATTCGAAGTTGAATGATAAGCAGGTCTTTGAGACATTAACTAGCAGCAACAAAATTCAAAGGGGCGTGGACGCCTCACAGTGCAGCTACCAATCTGTGGCACCATTACAACAAAATTAAGCCTTTGTGGCAAATAAATACATTTCTCTCTCCGCTGAGCTAACTGAGATTACCTATAGTTTAGTTTTTGAGTGTTTGCAGCAGTGTATTAATTAGCTGGACCAGCTGATAGGTTTTTTAAAATCATACCATTTTTATAACAAGTGTAAGCATGAGACTTTTTTTCCAACTTTCTCAACTATATGTTCTCGCACAATAGTTACAACACTTCCTAGTATGTGTGGAGACAAATACAGGCCAGGGTTAGCAGGGAACATACAGTTTTACTGTCCTACTGTTCACACTAAAAATGTAGTTGAGGAGCAGTATGTATCGATGAAACAGGTGGATTAGCAGTCTCAAAAAATAAAACTATGATCCTGAAAAAATATCTACCTCTAACACAGACACACAAAAAACACAGAGACGTACTGTAGTTAGAGCTGCTTTCGAGGCTGAAGGAGAGACAGACTGATGGACGTCAGTGCAGAGGACAAATTAAACAGGATTTAAAAGAAAATAAAAATAAAAAAAGATTCTGGCCATTATGAAAGGTACACTGCCATTCAAAAGTTTTTGAACAACCTATATTGTCATTTTTTGGTAAAATCTCAAGAAACAATTGGAAATTCTTCCTAAAAACCTTGTAATTATAAAAAGGAATAAGTGACTTAACGGCCTTGATCTTCATAACTAACAGACCTCAAGTCACTCAAGTAGCAGACAACATACCGTCCATGTTTTACAGCTGTCTTACCTGACTGCAATCAAATACTAGACAAATACATGGTATGTTGTCTGCAAATTAGATACATCTTCATGGAGATGAAGACCTCATCTATTTACTGTTAGCCATGTAACAGACACTTCTCAGTTACTTACATTTTGTAATTTAAGAGATATCAAACTGAATCTGCAAGGACTTGAAAATGTAATAAGTTTAAAAAACTTGACTGGCAGTGTAGGTAAACAAAGACATGAGGTGCATGCATAATGGCTTGTCTTGTTAAAATGAAAGCTTTAAAAATCTCCTCTGAGGAGGAGAGCTTTAGGGGGGCAAAGAAAAAAAAACAAACAAAAAAAACAACACACATAAAAAGGCCCTATTTGGCTTCAAGTCAAGGCGTCCTGGCTTTGGCTTTTAAACTGGCTCCCATTGGCCCAACAGTCCCATTCAGATTTAAGGGTTTTTTGGACTTGGGGTTGCTGTCTGCCTGGACAAGAGGAGAACCTTGTGGTTTGTGTAGCCACAGCAGCTGCTCATTCCACTGGGCTCTTCCTGTGACCAGAGCGACCCAAATTTCGGCAGGCTAAACTTCCTGAAACAAACCAGAATACATGTCAAAATTGAAACATATTTTTAGACCTGCACCCGTCGCTTTTATAATGCAATAACTTAAGCATGACAAAACAGGGCAGGACTGCTTCATCCTGACAAACTGAGCACTGGATTTTTTTTTTTGCTGCTTTATTTCAGATTACAAGTATGATCACTCACATAATATATTGGACTATATAGAAAACAACAGATGAAAGCAGGAGCAAAATGCTCAACATCAACAAGTGTGCTCCGCAGAGTCCAGAGAGAGATGGATGTATCTGAACCTGCTGCAAACATTTCTCATTTTCTGTTCTCACCAGCCCTACAACAGTTAACCCAAAATACAAAAAAAATAAAAATACACTGTCAACTGTTTTTACTGAGACTAATTCTTAGTACACAGTACAGTACATTTACATACCTGCTTGTGGACTTAATATCACATTTTGTTGCTTCCTCTTCTTCTCCTCTTGTATGGGTGAACCCTGAAAAAAGACGACACACAGTGGTGCAGTTTTAGCACTTTATGTAGTCCACCACAGTATCAGTAAAAAGAATATTTTCCCATTAACTGTCAAGCTGAGCTCGTACCTGTCTCTCCTTTTCTCTCAAATTTCTCCAGTGGGCTGAAGTGGGGGAAGAAAAGTTTTCCATCTTCACATTACCTGCCAAACAATTCAAGATTAAAAGAGGAAGCCACTAATTCATTCCCTCCATTTATTATAAAATGTATATACACTCTTGTTTTAATGCAATGGAAAGGAAGGGAAATCAGTTCTACAATTTTTTTTTTTTTTTAAAGAAATCTCTTTTGGAAGTGCTAAAGAATGAATTGGAAAAAATAAAATATCAAACTTTGCATGAACCTGCAGGGCTTCTGTACAGCTGACAGTCCTTCTTGATGTGTGCGCTTGATCCACACAGGTAGCAGCAGCGCATTTCCAGTGCATCTCTTTTCCTCCAGTGCTCACTCTTGTGTCTGACCTGATCCATGGCGTCCTCGCCTGTGTCCATTTTGTCTCGAAGGTGCTCTGGCCTTCTATCCGAGTCCCTTCTATGCTTGGACCTGGGCCAAAATTATCCAGAGTATATGAAAATGCAGCTTGACACATGGTGCAGACAGACATTTAGTTAACAGTTGATTATGATGATACATACTTCTTACGCATGGGGCAGTCTTTCATGAAATGTCCGATCTTGCCACAGATGCGGCAGCAGCGGTCATTGGGAGCCACTTCTCCCTCAGTGAGGACTTCAGGATCAAAGAAATACTCCTGCAACAGATAAAGATAAATACACAATTTCAGTTTATTGGATAATGCCACCACAATATAACAATTAGTTTGGACAGCAAATACTAACCATCTGACTGGGGTACACGGGAGGAAAGGCTTTGACCGGTGTGCCAAACACTGTTCTGCCATTGATGAAAGCCTTCATGATGAAGTTAGTCACTGTTTAGTGATAAGAAAAAAAAGGAGATTTGAGAAGACAAGAAAATGCATTTGATGAGAAAAGAGAAAAAGCCAGCAGGACAAATGAGACAACAGAAGACAGATAAACAAAAACACAGGAATCATACTTTTCCTGGACAGACCAGCACCGAGATTATGATTCAGGTCGAATGGATCTGTAATATGAGCAGAGAAGAGAAAGCAACAAAATTCAACAATGAAACGCATGACGTAGTGATAGGCAGCATCTTATGATTCTCAAAGTGCTAAAACAATAGTTTCAGACTATTGTTGCTTGATAGGTGAAGAGTTTAAACCAGGACAACAATCTGTTGCATCCATCCTGTGGAACTTCTATGCTTCTGTGTTTTATATCTGACCTTCAATGACAATGTATTTGGATGTCCACTGCTTGTTGAAGGTGGTGAGGCGGCCATGCTGACGGATACAGACAACATGCTCTCTGAAGTCAAAGTCCTCTGTATAAAAGCGGAGCAGGCCGAGCCACAGCTCCCCCACCGTCTCCGTGTTCTTCCCATACTGCGGCCAGCGACCAGGCTGCAGGTGGAAGAAGACAAGATTTAAGTGTTGAGACACGGTGTGACATGCAGGTTCACTGAAATGTCGACAGAAAGATTACAAAATACTCACTAGTGCTTTTAAATCATCAAAGAAGTACACGTTCCAGCCGTCAACTAGCACCTCCGGCTTCTTTCCATCATAAATCTGCAACAGTCAGTTGAGAGAAGGTTATTGGCGATATTAACATATCATTGCTCACATTATTTGTATGCTTGGGAATATAATATTGTATGTCTAGCTAGAGAGCCGTTCTCAGATAACTCAACATTAAACAAAACAAGGCATAAAAATATAGTTTGAGACAGCGAACCATAAATTATTTATAAAGCAATATTTAGTAACATTCATAAATTAAGAAAATTTGGAAAACTCAAATTTGAATTGAAAATAAACCTTTAGTTTGAATGTTTTTTTTTTTTTTTTTTTTTAAACATGTCATTTATACCTCCTGGAGCACAGGGATAACTGGAGGATTTCTCTGCTGCAGAAAGAACAGCACCATGAGGGTGTAAGCATAGGACGAGAGGCTGCCACGTGAAGCATCCCCAATGTCACACATCTGTAATAGGACAAACATATGATGGTAATATAGTATTGCAATAACCTATACAGTGTAATATATGACACTAGAGACATACAAAGACACCTTAGTTGTGAGTGTGTAAAGTATACTCACTTTGGCAAAAACCTTCATGACATAACAAAGGATCTTCACTCTCCTGTCGATGGCTGCATATGAAGCCAGCAGGTGTGTGTTGTGTAGAGCCTGAAGAGAAACATGTTTGTCTTAAAGTGCAATACAAGTTGTTCAATAGCAAATTTAAGACAAAATGAAACGGGGGGAAAAAAAAACAGAGGGAGAAAGCCATCTACCAGAGTGTTGTAGAGGCTAATGTCTCCCTCCAGGCCGGTGCGAACATGGTAGAACTTCACGATGGGTACTTTTGCTGTTGTGATGGGCAGGATGTTCTTCAGACCTGGTGACAGGGTGCAGATATGGAAACAGGTTAAAGGGATGCACTGACATTTTGTGTTTAATACATTTTTAAATCTACATCTTATATTACAAGGAATTTGTCAAATTATGGGAAAATTATAAACACAAAACCTTCTGTGAGCCAATCATCACAAATCTAAATGTTATATTACTAAATACATAAATAAATAAAACTGTCTTGCCGACTTGTTGCTAACCTGGGTGTTTCTTCATCAGTCTCGCCAGGCTTTCAATTATAGTGATGCAGTCAACATCCTGTGGAAGAAGTTCATGAATAAAGTTATATTTTATGGATTAGAGATTAGAATAAATCACTATTACTACAAATGCCTCTGAAAGTGCAGCAGAAAAACTGAATCAGTCAGAAAAAAGAAATGAATAAACTAAACTCAAGTAGTTTCTGACTTGATGATTAATCATGCAGCCAAACAAAAAGCGTACAAACACTACAACTCACTTCTGTCCATTTTCAAATTTCTTGTACAGTCAACAAAGGCTAATGCTAAACAAGTATACCTGACCACAACACCTCAGTCGTTATTACAGTCACTTTAGGCGCGGGTATTCAAATAAACCCTAACAGATAGAAAGATGACTTACATCTATGGTGTCCTGCCCCTCCAGCACCATACAGATGTCAAGGTCACTCTGTCTGAAGCCAAAGCCATTCTTGGATGATCCAAATAACTGTAGCCGAGCTCCTGTTCATCAAAAAACACACTTTGTCAGTTCAATCATAAATGTGGACTCTGCAAGTAACTAAGATCAGATAAATAAATCTAGTTTAAGTTTGAAAAACAGTGAAGGTAGGTGGTTTTACTTCACCAGCAAACTGTCGTCTGACAAAGGCCTCCAGGTCTCGGAGGATGTGCTCTCTTACACCCACTTCCAGTTCATCTGGGGCGAAATCCGCTAAAAAAGGAAACAGAGTCACACTCAGATCTGACTACAGTCAGAAACGTAACGATTGTTTGTGGGCCACAATAGTCAACATGATGCTGACTGACACGTCACTGGTAAAAAAAAAAGAAAAAGAAAAACGTGCTACCGAGGATTCAGTTACACTAAGTAACACTGAGGTCATTAGCTCAAGCCATGTAATACAATTTGTGCCTCATAGAAGAACGGATGATACATACTATGTATTTTTTGCAAACAATTACCTTTATTTTTTCCCCCTCCAAGGTAGCCCAACAGCAACTACTGACACAGCTACATTTATTGTGTTTCTCTGCTGATTTGACTGCAGGTCTTTGTTAGCCTGATATAGAAATTTGAGGGCGTCGTTTATGCAAATTAAATCCCACAAATACACACCTACTCATGCACAGGTGGCATTCATCAAGCGGAAACGAGCAATTTACAACAAGGTTGTGCAAATTAAGAAAGTTTGCTCACGGGAAACGAAGTAGAGGTTTATGATTACCCATGAGCCCCATTGATCAAATACTTTGGTGCCATATAATAATCAAAATTTTAAAAACAGAAAATATCTCTGATAAAACTGGCAAATATTAGACATTTTATGTTAAGATACAGGACGGTGGCAAGTTTTATTACTGCTGATGTTGACCTCTGACCCACAGTATGCAATCACATAATACTCACTGTAGCACTGCTCACAGACTCTGTTCAGGACACTGAGAAACTCCGGTGTTATTGGAGGCAAAGGATCCAGCTGCACTTTCTTGAAGTCTTCCGGACAGTCTTTCTTTAGATGTCCATCACGCTTGCACAAGCTGCACACAACCATGTGTGACTAAAAGAGATTGAAAGGAGTTTAACTTTGCTATCCACAGAGGTTTCAATAAATATTGTACGTTAAGTAAAGAGACAAACATGAGACTATACTTACTTTGCCTCTGGTGAAAGCTTGTCTGGTGAACTCATAAGACAGTTTCTTCTGTTTTTGGTTTTTATTTTCTGGGCCCCCATCTTTAATTGTATCCTCTAAAGTAGGAAGTGGGACACTCACAGGTGCCAACTCCACCTCCTCCTCCTCTTCCTCATCCATTGAGCCAGGTGTGTCCAAATCTGGACCCTCCTCATCAGACAAAAGCTCCTCCCCTGAGATCTCATCCACCGGGAAAATCTCCTCGTCCTCTGTGGTGAAGCTGTCCAAGTGCTGTCTGTTATGCGCGTCCACATCGATATCTATATCCTCATCCTCCTCATCTTCAGAGAGACTGCTTTTGCCCAGGTCCACCTTTTCCTTGTCACCATCTTCATCAAAGTCACTGTACTCTTCAACTTCCTCCTCTTCCTCAATAATGCAATCAGAGTCTTCAGGACCATTTTCTACAGCTTCAGGTTGATTTGCATGTTGTGACTGAATGCTGAGCTTACTGAAATCTGATACATCTTCATTCACAGCCTTCGCGTTTGCCCCTTTAACGGGTCCACGCTGCGCCTGTGTCTTGTGACTAGCAGCTGGCGTGTTGAGTGGCAGTGCAAAGTACTTGTATGTGGCTTTGAGGCAGTGGAGGATGTACTCGTACATTTGCTGGCTGTTCACCGTGCGGGCCACATTTCTCTTTACGGCAAATGGGTCTGAACACAGAAACAGAGACATTAGATAAGAGTTAAACCATAAAAAAAGAGAGTAATCAGTCCTTTTGTGTATGTTATGGGAGCTTTTCAGTGCGAATGAACAGCTAGTCAGTCGATCAACAAAATCCTAAAACTATGAAAAAAAAAATCAACAGTATTAACATGTCCATTAATGACTGGAATACAGTTAAACTCTGAATATAGAAATGCAAAAATCTGTAGGTAGGTCTAGTAGGTCTTTTAGCACCGGGTACTGTAAAAACAACATATTCCTTTTTACTTACAGAAGCATCACTGCTTTTTTTTTTCTTTTTTTTTTTACAGTGTCCAAAAGCAAAAACTTTCTAATTCATGCTACAAATGAGAAAAGCTTCTGACCCTCCACAGCGATGCGTTTCTTCGGCCAGTCTTTCATCTCTCGGGAGAGGACAGCGCTGGTCCGCACACTGATCACATTGTCAGCCAGGTTGAACTCAAGCGAGTAAAAGCGAAGCATTTCAACCCAGAGAAGCCCAACTTCCACAGGTGGGTGAGGGCTTTGAAACACCAGCGGAACCTGCAAGGAAACAGGACAGATCAGTACGTACTCTCAGGCACTAGTTAGGATAGTCGATTTAAAAAAAACATATTAAACCATAGGCACACAGATGTTACTACGAGCTTCCAAAAGCATATCAGACTGTTTGCCAGATTTTCTTTGAAACATTAATTTGATTTGCAAAACACCTTTTCCTTTTTCCTTGATTAAACATCAACACAATCAATCTTCCCTCAGGGAACCATTTTCTGTGTTTTGGAAGCCTTCCAATGTATTTTAAATGATGGAACATAAATCTATAAACTTTAACCATAATAACGGGCAGGATGTTCATATGAGTCTGATCTATAAAAAAGCACACTGATCATAAAAAACAATATATCAAACTAACCGACACAGTCTTCTCAGACAAGCACCTACATTAGTCGTCATGATTACCTTTCCCTTGATAGAGGAACCCTCTGCTGGCTGTGATGATTCTTTGGAGGAAGGGTTGTAAGCCCAGTGTACATATCCATCCTCGACATGAGTGAGATTAAAATCTGACAACCTGCTGAGTGAAAACACCTTAATCTAAAGACAAACAGATGATTGGATTAGTTTCAATTGAAAACAACTAACAAAACAGCCAATACTGATGTTGTAGATTTAGTTTCAGGCTGAAATGAAAAAGAAAAAAAGAAAAAGGAAACACACACCTCCTGTTTCAGGTAAACGGGCAAGAGGGACTCTTTGCGCTGCTGTAAGAAGTAGATGACCATGAGGGCGAAGACATACGGTGGCAGCCCACCTTCCTCTGCACGGTCGATCACACAGATCTAAAAACACAAACAGGAACAACATATTAAAAAACAAAACTCTTGTTTTTACTAGATGCCTTGCTAATGTGAGCAACAGGTCAGGGTCTCAGCTGGAAACATACCTGGGCCCAGCGTCTGAGGCCCAAAACCAGCGGGAGAAGGAGATGCTCCCGACTGGACAGAGCAGAAAGATAGGAGGTGGTCTGGAACGCGTTTTCATTCCCTGCACTGACTTTGCAGATGAGGCCACTGTTGAGACAATAACAGATTCAGTTTTCATCAGTGGTTTGCTCATGTTGTTTCTCTCTTTGCATGGAAGAAAACCCATTCTGGTGGTTTCATAATGTTTTGATTAAAGATTACAGCTTCAAAGTTTGATACCCACCTATTTTTCTCTTTGCAGATAACCACAGGCACCCTGGCATGAAAATCAGCTTCCAGATCGACGTAGAGAGCTGTGGACACAACAAGACATGACCGACTTTCCTATGGTGGAATTTTTAAACCAGGGAAAAAACGAATCTTGTAGCTAAACGAATAGGAGGTGACTCACGGCTCACAGAGAGGCTCTCCTTGACCAACAACAAGACATCTGGCTGATGCATCTGTGAATACATTCCATTTCAAAGCCTTCATACAACATAAATATGATATAAAAAAGGACATATGAATGTGGTGTGTCCTACAAATACAGCATCCACAAAACAATCACCTTAAATCTTATAATACAACAAATGTAAAATAATATCAATGGAAATATATTTCTTTATGGAGGTGTGGGAGTGTTTTGGAAAAACAATTAAAAACACCATCGAACTCACACTGGGCTACTCACATGAGGTGGATACTGAATGTCAATGTTGACATCAGAATCCTTAAATCCAAACTTAGTGCAAGATGATCCATATAGCCTGAGCCTGATCTCTACAGATGAGACAAAGAGAGACAGAATAATATTATACTTAGAGAAAAATTAACAAAAGTCTGTCCGCTACAAAGCAAAACCACCATCAGGATGGATTCAGGTCATGTCTCAGTCACCAGACGAATATTTCGTCCTTGGGTGACTTACCAGGAAGGACGGACAGAAGGAGGTCTTGCATGATGGAGACAACACTTTGTCTCCTCTCAACGTCCTCGTCATTCATCCCATGTTCCCGGACAACAGCTTCTAGCGCCACGCTCACCGCGCTGATCTGCTCTGGACCAGGCGGCAGAATCTCGATCAGCATCACCTGCTCTTGCCTCTCCTACGAACACAAACACACACGAGCTCATCAAGCTTTTGAATGCATTGAGACTGCACGATCACAGTATGGCAGCATCATTAAATGTAATCGTGTAAATGGTGATTTTTTTTTTTCCCCTCACCCTGGCTTTCTTCTTGTGCCGTTTGTCTCTGATATGCCTGTAAGCATCAGACAGAGATTCCAGGATCACATCACACAGAGCGCAGGTGTAAAGCGCACCGGGGTTGTTGTGGGATCTCTGACCCTATTTAAAAAAAAAACAGGAAGGTACAGACATCGGACAACAGAAAAGTTATACTATTATGGATGTTATTAACTCAGCTGTACCTCATAAAAAAGGTAGCAAATATTGTATCTTTCAAGGGGAGAAAGAATTCCTACCAGGTTTAAGTACCGCAATTAATTGTTTTCTCAGATAATAGAGTAAAAAAAGACCAACAAAACATCATCGAACAATAAATGTCTTTAAAAAATGACTGAAGCAATGAATTAATTATTAAAATATATGCCAATTAATTCTTTAAATCAGATCATTGATTAATCGACAAACTGTTGCAGCTCTAAAAGCAAATTATACTTAAGTTTGTATATGTGGGCTACCACACTGAGAGCCTCACCTTCTTCAGAGAGTAGATCTCTTCTTTGTTAAGCCGCCTCTCTGCCTGCTGTAGACTGCGAAGGTCTTTGGCTGAGAGCGGGGACTCTTCAAGGCCCCGGTTCTCTTCAGCAAAAGTGTTTCTCTTGTTTCGGTTTCTCCGTCTTCTCCCTTTGGAAAGAGGAAATACATGTCAAAAATGGGTTGACTATGTTTTTGTGTATGTGTCATGGATGACGGAGTACAGCCAGGTAGGCAGAATGATTTCAAAATGTTCACCTGATTTATGCGCACCCTGCTCCCTGTCCTCCTTTGGACCTTCTCCCTGCGAACTCCTCCTCCAGTGCTGTTGCTGCTGCTGCTGCTGCTGCTGCTGTGCACGCTCTCTCCAGTTATCTTCTCGAGTCCCACCACTGTTCTCGGGACCTGAGAACCACCGGTCATCCTTCTGCGAGGGACTGTGACCACCTCTGAACCCACCAGGGGAGTAGCTCATGGGGCCCAGTCCTCCTTTCTTGGGACTGGCCCGATACGGCCCGCCCTGGTTCTTACCCTGCTGACCTCCCTCTGATCTGAAGTTCTGCCCTCGACCCTGGTCCTGGATCCTCCAGCTTTCTGCCTTGTCTGCTGCAGCTGCTCCTCCTCCTCCTCCTCCTCCTCCTCCTCCTCTCTCCCAGCCTCCTTGCCTAGCCCGGTAAGGCCTGCCTGAGTTTTCCATGGTTCACTTACGCTAAAACTGAATGATGAAACCTTCAGTTAATATGGAGACAATCATTATGTAATCAAAAAGCTGGGCACAAACTGTAGAACCATCTGCCATCTTCGGTAAATGTCTTTAACTTGGAACAGCAGCGTGCCAGTTTTGTTTCCTTTACATTCCTGTGCTCAGAAACTTTCACTGTCTGTTCATTGTCGAACAGCTTTCACAACTTATTGTGTAATTCAGACCAACAGACAAACACAATGTGAACTCAACTCAACAGTGAGCTGGTGATAAATGTGTCATTGTGTGTCACAGTTGTCTGACTCCTGCAGGTTAACAGTTAACAGACTTTTATTGGCTATGAACGCTGATCCCTGTGGAAAAACATCACGTTATCATTGTTACGACGCCTATCATGAATGTAAAATCACAGTTAGGTTAATTACGGAAACATAAATGTAACATGGGTTAGCGAGTGACTCAAGTTACCTGGCTAACTGTAACATTAGCCAACGAACCTTGCTGACTTTAGGAGCTTGTTATGGCATGGTCTTAGCCTAAGCTAGCTTACTAGCTTCTGCAGTCTGATTTTCATTGAATAATACTTCTTCCTCCTCCTCGAGTTACCGACGTACAACTTCATCAAGGTTTTTAGCCAATACACCGTCAACAAATTAGTGTTATTCATGTAATTTAACGTTAGCTAACTTGCCATTTGACCATAGCGCAGCTAACGCTACTGCTAGCTGTTGTTACTTAGCTTACTAGCTAGGAAAACCAAACAGCTAGCTTACCCAGCTAGCAACAGCTACCGTTAGTGTTCATTTCACAGTTTCTGTTGAGCTGCTCGACCTGCAGCGGCAGTAAAGGTTTAACGTCAGCGATAAGTGTCCATAAATAATGTTAAAGATCATTGAAATACCTTGTGTGCTCGTACAGAGGGCATACTTGAAGCCTTGTTCAGGTCTGACTAGGCATGATCGCTTGTCTCGCACTGGAGTTTGAAAGGTGACGTACAGGCTGTCTGTTTTGTAGTCGTCAGCGTTAAAGTTCCGCCCACCGAAACAAAACAAGTTTTTTTATTAGACAAAACCAACAATATACAATATTATTATGTCATTATGAACTGCATATAGACAGTACATTTAAAAGGAAGTCAATGGGGAAACTCCTGAAACTATAATAATGACAAAACCTCAATTTTCACTGTTGTTTTTATGTTAGTGTTTTGGGACTTTCCTTAATTTAATTAATTTAACAACAACAACAACAATAATAATAACAATAATAATAATAATAATTATATAACCTATAGACTTACAAACAATTTTTAATTCAACACCATGCCACATGTTAAAAATGTGGAACAGCAATGTTCTTTCGTTTATATAAATCTATATATGTCTATGTAGTAGTAGTAGTAGTAGTAGTAGTAGTAGTAGTAGTAGTGTGTAGTAGTATGCTAAGGAAAGTCCAAAACACTAACATAAAAACAACAGTGAAAATTGAGGTTTTGTCATTATTTGTCTGCACCAATTATAGTTTCAGAAGTTTCCCCGTTGACTTTCTTTTAAATCTGCTGTCTATATGCAGTCCACAATAACATAATCCATCTATATATTTCACATGTGCAAACAGAATGTTTACACTCTTTTTGAAAGGATAGCTTCATTTATTTAGTTTCATGTGAATTGCCCTATAAACCCTAAAATACCTAACATATGGTTCAAGGTGGTTTCGGGTAATTAATTCCTCCATGGGACATTGTCCATGTGATTGTTTAGCCTCGGTTGCCCCGGTAACGGGAGAAAGGTGAGTCGCAGAAGCGGGGAAGACCCCGGGAAAACTGACGTCACCAGACGGAGCTCAACCCCCTCACCAACATCCAGACTGCTGCTGCGGTGTCAGAGCTGGCCTCGACTGGACTGGTGGCCGAGATGGTGTCATTTGTGAGCGGTGAATGTGGCTCCGAGACCGGTTACAAACGGAGGAGGACAACCGGTGCATCACCTCCAACTGACGCGCTCACACCGGTCCAGCAGAGGCAGACTGCCCGGCACAGAAAGCAGAAGCTCATGTCCAAGCTGAGTGACTCCGGTTTCGAGGAAGATTTGGGATGCTCTCCGGTTTTATCCCCGGCACGGATACATGTGTCCCCGCTCCGCACAGCTTCATCAGACGAGCCTCCTGCAGGGCAGCCGTCCACCTGGTACCTCCAGTACGGTGACATCGGGTACAAGATCCAGAGGGAGAAAGAGGCGCAGTTTCATCCCTGCAAAAGCTTGGCTCGCCAGCCACAAGTAGGTTATTAGACACTTTATACAATGTCAGACCAGGCAGATGAAATATAACCACTTACTTAATGGAAACTACAGAATATAGAAACATGAAAATATGTATTTTATTAATTTTTGCATTAATTTCTCTGCCAGATCTTTTGCTTATTGTCTCACATCCAGATATATTATCTTGTCATCTAAAATAATGGTTCATTTGTCCCTTAATTGCTAACAATATTTCAGAAAAGTTCTCCAATACATTGCACTGGTTTATAATTAATTGTGGCACCCATTATTCCAATAGAGAAGACCTTTTCATAACTAATTCTATACAGTATATAATCACTGTCTACCTCTCAATATCTCTACATATGTTGTCACTTAAATTCATGAATTCTTGGGGATCAATGGCATTAATATATTTGTGGAACCTGAACTGTTAGGAAGCTGCAATAACAGGCTACCGAAGAGGACAAACGCATGCCATCTGGCACACTCAATCTGCTGCTAATGGACTCCTTGTTTTACTTGCAGTTGACTGCAGAGGCACGGTGTACGCTCGTCAGCTGGCTCATCCCTGTGCACAAACATTTCCGTCTGTCCTTTGAGTGCTGCTGCCTGGCCGTGAACATCATGGACAGGTTCCTGGCATCCACGCCAGTGGCTGCTGACTGCTTCCAGCTATTGGGTGTCACTGCACTCCTCATAGCCAGTAAACAGGTGAGTGTTTGAGTGTGGCAAATGCTTGAGGAACAGATTTTTTGTTTTTTTATGTAATATGACTCATTCCCTGTCTCCGTCACCCAGGTGGAGGTGTGCTCACCACGGATCAGCCATCTCCTGTCCTTCTGCTGTGATGCATTCACTAAAGAGCAGCTCTGTAACCTGGAGTGTCTCATCCTCCTCCGTCTCAACTTTCACCTCGCTGCACCCACTCTGGCCTTCTTCCTGGACTATTACACCAACTGCACCGAGGCTGCCCAGCTCGTGTCTGAGAACACAGGTGGCGACAGGTGTGCCAGAACCAATCCAGACACAAAAACACCCAAGTGGTGCAGCAACCTTGCACGAAAGGTGTGTGAGTTGACTCTAGCAGACTATGCCTTCAACAAATATCCACCTTCTCTGACTGCGAGCTGTGCGCTGAGGCTAGCCAGAGAGTTACTGCAAACCGAACAAGGGCTTGTTAAGCATGCAGCCATTCAGTTACAAGAAGACCAGTGTGGCAGCTTTGTGGATGAACTATGTGCCCAACCGGCATCTGCTCAACCATCTGACAGCCCTGAGCTGTCTGAGGGCTCTCTCAAGGGTCACTCCATGTCTGTGAGTCAGGGAAACTTCAGCCACAACCTTATCCAGGAGTGCAAAGACAATCTGAAGCTGTTGGTGTCATTAAACCAGGAGACACTGGAAGTGATGTCCACCATGTGACCAAAATGCCAAATTCCCTCCACTCTGTGAGGTTATATTCTTGGAGCTGATGACGAAGTAAAGCCTGGTGTTTATGCAGACCTATTTAACTTCATGTATACCTCATACAATCAGCTGATTGAAGCCACTGAATGTTTTACAACTTAGCATTGTTGTTTTATATTTATTGACACCATGTTGTTGTTTATCAATGAAGTATTTTAATATATTCTGTTTATATACTAAATCAAAGTCATTGTTTACTGTATATGCACTGACATGCTGCAGATTTGTGATGTTCTGTTACTGTTGCAATCTTTTTAATGAAGGACCTGGAAAACTTGGAAAAATGTGCTATACTTGATTGATTTTTTTTGTCTTTTATTATGAAAATAAATGATCATGAAAATGATTTTGTGTTGGTCTTTAAATGAGTAATAAAAATGTGAGGCCATGATTCAAACTAAGCTGATGAAATCATGAAATTTGACAGAATGCACCAGCTACACTGGTAATGTTGTCTATATTGACAGCTTTATCTGGATTTAATGAACACACCAGGGCTTTATAGTCCAAATCTTCTCTGCAATACAGTGTTTGGACCTTTTATTTTTATTTCTTTTTATATATACAGTATATATAAATAAATAACTCTGTTAGATTGCTGACTACAACACCCCATCTTTTTCAGACTGAATCTAAATGCGAGATTATGAGCCTGTAAACCAGAAAATAAAAAAATAAATAAATACTTCTCATAGTATAAGTGATTTCTATACTGTAAAAAAAAATAAATTAGCTATAAAGGTAAAAAAAAAAAAAAGTCAAACCATGACAGTCAAAGACACCATGAAGTATGCCATGAAATATGACTGTCTTTTACTGTATACAGAAAAACACAGTCATATTTCAAAACCTAAATTTCTACACCATTTTCAGGGAATTTATACAGACTAAAGTAGTATTTTATATTACAGACTGTTAATTACACAGCAATACACTGTAATATTTAATAGCATATTTTACTTCTTTTACTGTCATGGTTTTGCAGTTTTTCACTGTAAAATCTCCAGAAATTATAAAATATGTAATAAAACGCAAACCTTAATGTGAAATCAACAGTACATATATCCTATTACCGTAATATTAGAATTTCCTTCACAATGTAGAGCTTATAGGCTGTTGTAGCTGTTTGGAGGTCAGTTTACGCACATCTTTTTGCAGCTCTATGAAACGGAACTGTGCCAACACAGGCTGGTCAATTGAGGGGGCTTTCTCTGATAATCCATTACGCGTGGCATCTCGACCTGCTGACACAGTGTCGACCACACAGGTGCATTCAGCGTTAAGGGCCAACAAGGCTTACTCTTGTTTGTTTACTAATAGAGGCATTTGTCACCAGTGTTTACCGAGCTGTCTGCTGTAATTACCCTTTTCCTTTTCCACTTCGCTCTAAACGTAGCAACAGACCTTGACCTAATTTGGGTAGATGTTTTACGCACAGTTGGATAGAAATGACGTACTGGATTATTATGGTCATATGAAACAAAGTATTACTGATATTAATATAAAATTAGATTAGATTAGACCTATTATAGAACCTGTCTCGACTGTGCCAACAGGCTGGATTGCCTGATTCTGTGAAGACAAAAGCTAAAGGAAGAGAGATATGGTTGGAAGAAACCTACATGCGCCTTTAGAGCAGAGCGCAGGGAATAT
Source organism: Argyrosomus regius (assembly GCA_946959425.1). Taxonomy (NCBI): domain Eukaryota; kingdom Metazoa; phylum Chordata; class Actinopteri; family Sciaenidae; genus Argyrosomus; species Argyrosomus regius. The sequence goes on from OX336890.1 coordinate 16,111,531, forward strand.
TTGGCCGCAGGCAGAGGGAGGGCAGTTCTGACTCACAGAGCACCTGCTGTAATGGCGCCGTTACGCGCGGTACCACTTTACACTTCAGCCCAGAAAACCGTTAGCCTGCACCAGTTTAATCTCCGAGGACGCTGTCACTCCCTGGAGACCAAATAAGTGCATTTGATTGGGCAAAAACTACGAGTCCGCGGCATGGAGAGACACAAACCGGGAGAATTTGGTCTATATCAGCTCTAAATCAAACCATGATCCTGCAGTGCTGCAGCCAGAGCAGAGCTGATGAAGATGCAAAGAGACAGAAAGGTGTTTGGTGCTATCTGCCCTAACCAAATGGGCCAGCAAGAAAAGAGAGCTGCAGTAAACAAAAAGGTATGAAATCTTTCTCCGTACAATAATGCACACAGTCCAGCTCTGTTGAGAGGTTTTAACAGATTTTTTTTTTTACCTGCAGGATAAAGTGCTGGTGCCAAGAAGCAGCAGCCCAGTCACTGTGTACGTGGAGCTCCCCTGCATCATTGAACAAGGTATGCGCTTCATGCACTTCCCTTAAAAACAGTGTAAATAAGTAGGCTACATTTCGAGACCGAATCATGCAGACACTTTTCTTGTCTTACAGCCTTTTCAACAATTGCATGGGATGATTTGGAAGACTGTGCGTCTGTGGTGAGACGAGAGAGCGACTCCCTCGGCTCTCAGGTGAGGAGAAAAAAGTCCCACAAAGAAACGTCTTATTTTTATCATCTCATGTCTTTGTGACAAACTATTTATATCCTCCAGAGAGAGATTATATGGTGGCAGATCTTCATCACTCTCAGGCTGTTAATGTTTGACACGATGTGCTGGAATTCTGCACGAATGAGACTTGTTGTTTACTCATGACACGCAGGCTACCGCTAATTGGCCGGACCTCACAGGCAGTCTCTTTGGCACAGCTCACCGTGCGTCCAAAACACATTACGCGACGGCACACTCACTGAAATGACTACCAAGACATGTTCTGCCATAAAGCCACATTATCCTATTTGGTCGTGGTGGGATTTTCAGGTGTGAGGCAGTTATGATTTCTTTGTCGACTGAGATTTTAACACATGTATGTCTTTTAATCGTCGATTTTACTCGCCCACAGGTGAATGAATCTGATGCAGATGACCAAGACTTTGGAGACTATGCGCTGGATTTCATGGCAGGTGAGTCAAGCAAATCTTCCACTGTGGAGATGCAGCATTTACATCGAAGCATTAATAGCGTGTGCTATGTTGTTACTGCTAATATAATTATAATAATAACCTCATCATCATCATCATCTTTTTCACACTGAGGAACTGAAAGTGATTTTTCTCCTCTGTCAGAGTCTCCTGCCACACTGGAGAGCAGCCTGTCTCCAGCTGAACTTGTGCCATTTCAAGGATGTGTCATACCTCCACTCACCCCTCAGCGGTACTTATCTTCAGAGGACACCCTGTTTCACACCTCCACAGAAGCAAACAACCCAGCTGCCCACGATGGAGCTCCATGGAAGGGCATCGCCCAGTGCCAAGGCAGGATGTTAGGAGATTCAGTGGAAGTCAACAATCAGGTAAACCATTACTGTGAGATTTATGACCAATGTACAGTGTGACAATTTGACTTGATGACTGTGGTGCACATCATACTGCAATATCTATGCGTGATTTGTGTTATGATTGATCTAAATTATGCAATAGCACTATTTTATTGATATCTTAGTGTTATATCAAGTTATAGTCCTTCTGTTGTGTCAAGACTTTGTCTCCAAAATGATGTTCAGTTTTCAGTCAATTCACTCAATGATGTATATGAATTGGTGACGCCAAGGTAAAGAAAACGTGTCCTCTGTCAGCATGACTGAACATATTTGCCTCTGTGTGTCTGCAGCTCCATGAGACTCTGCACAGAAAACAGGAAGAGATCGACTCCCTTCAGGAGAGGAACCTTCACCTCAGGCAGCTGGCCAACCGTGCAAAGCACCTGGCCTCAGTGCTTGAAGTGAGTACATGACCGTACCTGCACTTTCATCCTGAAAACAATATAACTTCCTATGCTTAATCTTTATTTCTGTCTGCCTTGTGATTTCTTTCAGAAACTGATGACTGTCAGAGACCCACATATAAGAGAGCCCGTGCCATGCGGTGGTAAAACTTCACTGAGTCCCTGTAAGCGGCAGCGACTAGATGAAGGCTACGAAACGGAGTCCTCTGACTCAGTGGAGGACATGCTGAGGGACATCAGCACACGCTGCAATGCCGTGCTGCATGGCACAGCTACTGGAACAAGAGTTCAGCAGGAATCAGAGACTATACGCATGTACGGTGCATTCTCAGGTCTACAGACTTCTTTTTCCAAAGGCAGCAGCACTGCGACGGGCAGAGCAGAGCTTGAAGAGAGTGTCTCATCTTTCAGAACTTCAATCAGAGAACACTGCACCATAAGGACTCAGGTGTTTCCTCATGGACATGCCTTCACCTCAAGGACTCAGCAAGGAGGATACCGCTTTCGCTGGGTTCCCAACCACAGCTGAAAACAGTGTTAACAAATGTAAAAATGGTTCCATTCATGCTTCTGATGTAAAAGTGCCATACGTCTGTTGAAGACTGGAAGGAAGTGTGGGTGGGCAGTGACAGTTAATGCTTAACTAATAATCTATAGTGATATCTGTGAATGATTAAATGATGTCTTCCTCAGGTAGCTTGTAAGCTAATCACTCAGAGGTGGCGCCTGACAAAGGAAATAATACTGCCTGAGCTTTTGTTTTCTTTGTGTTTCTGTTTACATGCCTCAAAATGTAATGGTCTAGCCAAACAATGGGGCAATGTCATGTTTATTTTTACATCTCACAATATGTTTTGTCTTGGAAAATATAAATTTCTTTACAAGTTTGGAAATAAATGTCATGTTTTATAAAGCTGACCTCCAGAGATTTTTTTATTACGGAAAGAAGACTGAGGTGATATTTGGATAAATGGAAAGAAACTGTTTTCAACGTGAACTTTTCTTGTTTGAGCAGTGAAACAAATGTGACCCTATGACCTTCTTTAAGAAGCAGGGACTTCCTTCCCTTTTGTCTCCGCTTGAGTGACTGTGTGGTCCGAAAAAGGGCATTCGGTCGTGATGCACTGCAGAACAATATCCTTGTTTATATCCTTCTTTTTGGAAATTGAAATAGTCTTTTCCCAGACTGCATGGTTCATTGGTCTTCTGGATAAACAGGAAAACGATTCTAGGTGTTTATCTTTCCCATTTTGCAGGCCAGGATTTGCAGTGTAGTTTTGCTGTATGAACCAGGTACTAATAAAACAAACTACAATTTTCTACAGGAACTTAAATGTAAAGATACAGTGGGACAAAACACAACTATGGGGAACGAAGACTAACTGCTAAAAACACTGATATTGTGAAGAACCTATAAAGTAATTATGGTATAACATACTGTATATCACAGTAATGATGTGATGATGTGCTACCAAAATGGAGAGGTAAGGTACAGAAAGTGGCTTTAAGTTCATCTTTACAAAAATGCTAATTATATGCATTTTCCATTGTTTGTGATAGTGCTGACACATGTGCTTGCATCACCTTTGTGCTACAGTACATCCAAAAATAGAGCTGTGTTTGTCAAAACAACATCAATAACAAATAAATAAGTAAATGAGCCATTAGTGTGGAGGGAAACCCCACATAAGCCTGTTTCCATCTATAAAATTATATTATTATCAGCAAAATGGACTTAAAGTTGAGCTAAGCTGACATGAAGGTTTATATATGCAGGCTGTAATTAAAAATCTTGACTGCTCTCAGCCTTTTTACTCTTCAGTTACACAACAGGAACAAATTATGCCAGCCGCAATAAAAAGTATTGATTGTTCTACCATTTTAACTCCTTTTCCATTAGTACCTCATTAATTCAATAATAATTTTTAAACCTGGAGGAGGAAAAATGGAGGAAATCAAAAGAGATGAAAGACAGTGAGAGAAGAGATTAATTTATCTTATGAGGATGTGACCTGCTGACCTTTGTGTATCTGTGATATAATCTTGCTGCAACCCCATCGTCAGCTGTAAAGAAACTGGGTTTGTGTGAGGCAGACCGGACCAAAGGACAATGTCGAATCTCCTGGTTGGACACCTGTTTAAACTTCCCAAACCTGGGCCTGTTTACTTTAGTCCCCCTGAGCTGGGGACAATTTACAGTACTGCTGCTGTCATGAGCACTGACTTTAACAACACAAATGAAGATAAGAAGAACCTGATAGTGAGATTGAGGACAGTTCAGTTCATCTTTGCTAATTATATAGATTTTCCATTGTTTGTGATGGTTTAGTTTATGCATCTACATTATTATATTTCATGTCAGTGCTGTCAGAAATGTGTTTACATGTGCTTGTATCACCTTTGTGCTGCAGTACTGACTTTAAAAACATCATCAACAAATAAATGAGGCATTAGTGCGGAGGGAAACCCAAATCATGTTTCTGTCTATAAAATTATAGTATTATCAACGAAATATACTTAAAGTATTAAAAGTAAAAGAGCTCAATCTGCAGGAAAATACTCCCTGTCAGCGTTTGATGATGTTTTTGGATTAATATCACTGCTGCATGTGTATGTTGCATGTTACTGCTAAGGTTTAGCTCATTAATAGTTTAATCTACAACAATGCATCATGGCCTATACAATTATAGAGTACTATAATGGACCATAGTATAGTACTTAAGTACTTTACTTAGTTACAATCCACCACTTTACTGATTTTTGTATTTAAACAGGACAAATTCTGCAGAATGAACATGTACCTGATATATGTCGAGTCTTAAACTCTGACCGGTTGACTTGATCACGGTTAACAATTGAAATTCCTGCTGCCAACGTAAAGCAAACAGGACGCCTGTTGTCAAACCTTTGTCAAACCGTTGTCAAACCTCAGCCCCTCATATAACCGCGCAAACCTTCTCGTCAGCTTAGCTCGACACCACTTTTACTGCAAACAAATCCGTTTGTCATTGACCAGCAGGGCTGTGGAGAGCAGGCACAGAGGGCGAAGCTTTGTTTAAGCTGGTTGTGACACATTTGACCGGTTAAGCTACCGCCAAACTGCAGGGGACAATGCGGGAGGGGGAAAGGAAAATACAGACACAATGAGTTTCTAAGGTGACTGAAGCCAAACCCGGAGGGAGGCTGCAAAAGCAGACGGAGTCCCGCGGGAAAGAGGGTGGTGAAATAAAATGATTTATTCTTCCTGTGGATGGATGCTGGTGAAGCCTGATGGGAAGAATTAGAGGTGCAAAACCTAGGGAGAATAAAACTTAGCTATTAATGGCTTTTCCTCATGCGCTATTGAGACGTATTGCACACTTTGAAGTAATGAAATGAGTAAAATATGAACAGAGGGACAAAAGGTCCAACAAAAAGTGACATAAAACTGCCTCTGCATCATTAACAACACACAGACACAATAATAAAACATTATGCATCCGACATTTATAAGCAAAGGTGTGGTTTAACTGTAGTTAAAGACCTGTATTTGCCCCGAGTGATGAAATTAAATATACATATGGACTCTGAATGTGGGCCTACATTTCTGACTGCTGCAGGAGCTGTGATGGAGGTGCTCCGTCAGCACATGTGCGGCTGCTGCGTGTCATTGAGAGCACGCACCTGTCGCACAATTTTCAGGCTCGCGCTCGGGGTGTGAGCGCATATGGAAGTGGCAGGTGGCGAGAACGTGCGCTGCTCGCGCCGTTCAGCCCACTTAGCGCCACAGCAGCACGTCATGATGCAGTGAGGCCCGCGGACACCCGGCCTCTTCCCGCAAAACTAGGTGACTGTTGAAGAGGAGAGAAGAGCTGATACAAGTCCTGAAACAGTTTATAGAAATATATATTACATTTATTTTATTTTTTTGTTTTGCTATTGATGTTGGTGTGTCTGTTGATTCTTTTCATCATGAAAATTGTCTAAAAATATTGTATTTATTCACTTTTAAATGTATTTTATATTTATTTTATCATATTTCAGCTCCTAAGGAATATTTTACTTCTAAAATAAAATAAAATAAAATCTAAGAACATTTAATTCAACTTCTTTAACTTCAGATTCAGTTCGGTTGTTATTTAAAATATTTAGAATAAATGTAAAAGTATTTGTTAAATTTATTTTTATTTTTCTCTTTGTTGGTCTTGTTTAACTTTAACATCAGTTTAGTTGCTAATTCAAATATTTTCCTGAACAAAATAAAACACAGATCATAAACTACATAACTTGTAACTGCTACAAGGGCTATAAATGATACTGTTACAATGTTAGAATTATTCTAAACGATTTATTATTAGGCTTTTATAATGTCTTCCTGCTATTGAAGTAAAACATATTCACTCTTTTTTTCCCTTTTGAATGTCCACGAGTCCTTTTAAAAGGTCCGTTTGCCTTTTCTAATGATAAAAACAACAACAATAATGATAATAGCTAGTCATCATCATTAATAGAACATTTTTGGAAGATTTCTTAGATTAGATTTCTTCAGCTAAACGACAGAGGTTACATAATAGGATCTTAGTTGATAAACTGTGTAATTAAAATAAAAGTCCGTCCTTGTCAGGGTTGTTAACTGATTACATGCTGCCGCCTCCACCTTTACAACATTACCGCGTTGCTCTTTTTTTTTTTTTTTTTTTTAACTGTGTCTATTTGTTTCCATTAGAAACCAGGACGCGGAGGGAATCCCTTAACAGGCTACTTAATAAAAAAAAAAAAACTCCGCCTAACTGCCAATAGCAGAGCAGAGGACGGTGTTTCCCGCTCCGCCGTCCGCCTGGGGAGAGTATTTAGGAGCGGAGTCAGTCCAGGAGACAACAGGTGCACTGGGCACGACCGGATCCTCACATAGGCTCAGAGGCAAAGGAAGGGAGTGATGCCTTACAAATGTTATGGAAACTGAAGATGCGTCTGAAAAGTGGAGATTCAAATGACTGGGTGAGTAATTTATAAAGTAATATACAGTGTATATATATATATATATATATAAAAAAGTAGGACAATATCTTATTTCCTAACTAGGCTAATCACTTATGACCTGTTGCTGCTGCTGCTGCTACCAGGCAACCACCACTTCAAACTCTAAACACATGGCTGTGTCTCTGGGTCAACAGCAACCTGTGGAAATATATGTTAATTTTACTGTTAAATGTTTATAAAATAACACCGCACCCAGTTACTGTTAATTATAATAACATTGCCCAACCTCATTAGAGAGATTAGTAGAGAAAGCTGTTTTTGATTATAATGTGCATCACACTGACTAAAGTTTGTTTTCATAACCAGGACAATATGAGGAGAAGGCTAAGAGATTTTGTAGGAAAGAGAAGACACTGTCACTTCAAGGTAAGTGAGGGTATAAAAGGAGAATCTAAACAATCAGTACTTGCAGTTTAATTGTGCTCCATGGCTGCGTCCTCCCCCTCCAGCCTCTGAGCTGGTGGTGACGGTGTGGCAGTGTACTGCTGCTTGCTGTGTTATCTGATTGACAGCTGTCAGCTACACTCCTCACTGCTGCTCACCATCTGACCTCAAACATCCCACAGACATGGCCACGTGTCACACTTTCATTCACCTGTAGAATAAAAAGTCATCAGTCAAACTACGTCAAGAGGGGAATGAATGAAAAGACATTAAACTCAGTGATAAACATTCAGCTCAGCATCAGTTCAACATAGTCAAATCCACACATTTGCATACAGTAGGCCTTTGGGTTGTGACTGGTTGGGAGGCAGTGTAATGTTAGCTGATGTGTCTTTTGTCAGCTCACACTGCTCTGCTACCTTAACGGTTACATTTGACTGTGTACTGGATCAAGAGATACAAGCATCCTTCAGGATACTGAGATGTTTAAAAACTTTGCACACAAGAGAAAGAAGTTTATTTAGGCAATCGCTTTGTCAGCTCTTTTATCATGGGTGGCTGGTAGGCAGTGTCTTGTTAGCTGGTTGATTGTGTGTGTGCCAGCTTACCTGCTGCTGCCCTCCAGCTGTCCATATAAATCCATGGCAGCAACCCCGGACGACTTCTGCAATTAACATCTATCAGTTAAGAACACCAGGTTGAGTTTCAGAGCTGCGGTTGTACTTGTTAAAGGTCCAGTGTGTAGGATCTAGTGACATCTAGTGTTGGAGTTGCAGATTGATTTCATTTCACCCTTTCACTTTCCATGCATGGCTGCAAAAAACATTAAAGTCCCTATTTAGAGCCAGTGCTCAATTTGTCCGTTCTAGGCTACTGTAGAAACACGGTGGTTCAACATGGCGGACTCCGAGAAGAGGACCCACGGTGTCTTTAGATTAGAACAATTCTACACTAATGAAAACAGAGTTATCTGTTAAAGAGTTAAACAGAATATCATATTGCATTTCTGCCAATAACCTCCCCCTAACTCTTACACACTGGACCTTTAAGTTTTTTTTTTGCAATTTTTAAAAATATATTCAGACTGAGAGGTGACCTGCTCCAAATACAATGAAATGACTGTTAATATACATATATATATATATATATATATATATAACTATGTCAAATAAGAAAATTAACTACAGGATATAAAATATTAGCACCAATATTCAGTTAATTAATAAACTCTATGCATATTTCTTGCTTTTAAAAGTTTAAAAAACTGAACCTGAACTCATTAGTTAAGTCATAATTATGCAATCATTTTATTCTTGGATGGATGTTTCACAATTTGCTGGGCTCAAATCAGTCAAAACAGGCCAAAATGATATGCTCCACCTTAAGAAATATATTTTAATGTAAACATTAGAAATAGATGGTATAAAGTACAGACTAGGCCAAACAGAACATTTGTAAAATCCAACACTTCAATGGTTAAACAATCCTTCCGCTGCAGCAGTGGTCATTATCAGGAATGTTCATCATGATTGTCATCATTAACCACAGGATGGTCCCCATACATACAAACAAACACATGCTCTCACAAATGCACACACAATCTGACTAGCCTTGAATGACTTCCATTGCCTTTGTGGCTTAAACTAGTTGGACCTTTCCATCCTGCACGTTTCTGGAGCGAGACACCATCAAACCACACTCGCTGTAACAGTTCAGAGTCCGGTCATTCCTTTGCTGTCAAAGCGCAGGAAACACCGGCATCACACAAAGATGTGTCTAGTATCCATCGATAAGCTCCATCATAGCTCCACCCGTTTCTTCAGGATGATTTCTCGCACCAACGCTGTGGCCTCTTGTCGAACGCTCTCCATGGGCTCGTCCGTTCGCCAGAACCGGACCACTTTACCCTCTGGATTCACCAGAAACTTCCAGAAGTTCCACTTTGGGATTTTCTTCACAGAATCTGAAAGACAGCACACGACCAGACGCTCATTAATGTATGTAACATGTAAATACAGAGTATTTGAAGTACTAAACTTGAGTATTTCCTTCACTTACGTTTTCTTTTGTTAATAAACTTTTTGTTAATCTACTTTCTAAGCTAAATAAACTTTTTAAAAATGTAGAAACCCTCTTGGATTAGCTGTAAAATGCACTGAAACAAAGGTAAAAACAGGATGTAAAATTTAGGAGGCTCTATTTACAGAATATGGAGGAAATGGAGTCTATTATTCATTCAGCTTTGTTTTCATTAGTGTATAATGACCTGAAAATAATAATCATTGTGTTTTTGTTACCTCAGAATGAACTGTTTATATCTACAGACACTGTGGGGCCTCCTCCACAGGGATGGCCATGTTAAACTGCCATATTTTTACCATAGCCCAGAGGAGTGAAACTTGCTGGCTCTAGATGGGAACTTTCGTGTGTTTCATGGCCTCCTTCATGCTAGGAAAGAGAGTGGAAGGTGTTTTAATCAGTAGGATTTTGTGACATCTAGCAGTGAAATTGCAGATTGCAACGAAATGAATACTCTCCCACGCCGCACCCTCTCCTTCCAAACAAGTAAGAAAAACTCTAGTTTGGAAATTCACATTAAAAACAAAAATACATATCTTGATCAGTTTGGTTAGTCTGTTCTGGTCTACTGTAGAAAAATGGCGGTTCAACATGGCGGACTCCATAGAAGAGGACCTGCTCTCACTGTAGATATAAAGGGCTCATTTAAAGACAATAAAAACACAATGATTCTTATTTTTGGGTGATTATATACTAATGAAAACATACTAATGAATGTCTGAATGTATCCCATTCCTGCCAATAAATAAAAACTACACACCAGACCTTTAAGATATATAATACATTTCACTGGAAATCAATTGGATTTGGATAAAATAACCAGATAGACATGGTTGTTCCAGCTAATTTAATATGGGGATAAATAAGTTTTATCAAGTCAAACGTGTGCTAGGTTATAGTTTCGCAAAATACTTTATCATGATAAAACCAATATGCCTGACCCCAGATCAGGCAAAGTGAGCAAAGAAAACATCTGTGTTTGGTAGATTAAAATAATAACTGATTCATACTTTCACTTGAACATAAATGTTATATTTTCCTGCAGTCCTGTGGTAAAGTGCAGTGCAGTGAAAGTTCAGACTCTACTTCCTGACATACAGCTGCTGAAGTGTCACAGGATTCATTTGAACCTAAAGGACAAATAGACTTTAATCATAGTGGTAGTGTGCTGTCTACTCAGATGTGTGTGTGTGCACTCGTGTCTTATTGTAAAACGCAGCATGCAGCTGCAGACAGATGTGGTTACATGCGTTTCTGCCAACCTGTGAGGAATCTGAAGGCAGGGTCAGCCTCTGAGCCCATTATTTTGATCCTGCTGAAGAAGGGGAAGGTGACGCCATAGGTGGATTTGGCGAAAGCCTCGATGTCCCGGCTGGTCCCGGTCTCTGTGTCTCCGAACTGACCGCAGGGAAAGGCCAGGACGTTGAAGTGAGAGGTGCCCAGCTCTCGGTGGAGCTCCTGCAGAGACCTGTAGTTCGCCTCAGTCTGCTCGCAGTGACTCGCCACGTTTACAACCAAAGACGCCTGTGCATGGGGAGGGAAAGACAGGGTGTAATTATACTGTAAGAAATACTATTAAAATATATTGTGATGTAATGAAACACACACTCAGGTGACACTGAATGACCTGGACAAAGTTTTCACAGATTTCTCCTCACACTGGGAATGACTGGTGATGATGTGGACTTACTTTTCCTCGGTACTTCTCCAGAGACACCGTCCTCCCCTTCGCGTCTTTGACCTCGAAGGAGTAAAAATCCGCAGGTTTTCTCGGCTTCACCAGCTGAGTCTGCAGGAGGAACAAACACCCCACACCGACTGTCATGCTCAGCAGCACCGTTAACTTCTTCGCTTTCGGGTTGGAGGACTTGGCAGGGTAGCCCCCTAAGGCCTCCATCTTGGAGGGGGAAGAACGAACCGTGGTCGGGATGGGGTCTCTTGCCAGAAGTGTTTAGGGCGGACCGGAGAAAGAGGCTGGGTAAAGAGAGACAAAACTACGGCAATACCGGAAGCTGGCGCGCTAGTTCCTTCAAAATAAGAGGAAAATTAAAACATAGTTTTGGGCTCACAAAAAAAAAAACATACAACAAACTTGCTAATGTTTCTTATTTGAGTTAAGTTAATTATATATAGTATATCTATTATGGCATTAAACACGTCCTATCTAATATATTTTATGAATTACTTCTTATAATAAGATGTCAGAAAGCTTAATTCGATTTAACTAAACTTTTAACATAAAACTGCTATGTAACAGCAATCATGATGCTTTAAAACATAATTTCAGCAATTTATTTAGCATTAGTCATCATAAACTGATAGAAACGACCCACTTGACTTGCTTAGCAACTTTAACAGCTGTGGTGAAAGGTGCACTCAGATCTTTTTCTAAAGAAAAAGTCACAATACTACAATAATACAGTGGAAAATTAACTTAAAACGTATTAATCTAAGTATTAGCATCAAAATATAGTAGCCAAAAGTAAAAATACGCATTATGCAGAATGGCCTATTTTTCATTTTATACTGTCTTGTAACTTTACCGTTGTATAATTAATTATGCATTAATGTCTTTCATTTTTTTTAGCTGGTAAAGGTAGCACTAACTTTAATAGTAGTTTAACGTAAAATTATATATCCTAATTTATCAGATCAGGTGATTATTGTATGATATTTTGTATTAACACAACACAATCAAACATTTAAAGGGATAAAATCCTCAAAATGATTGAATGTTTGGTAGTTTTGAGCAGGGCTGACATTGTTTAAGAGATTTATGCAGAACAAAATATTAATTTGTAAAGTTTTTTTTTTTTTTTTTTATCGATGTCGATGTTTTAACCGGAAGTTAAGCTCTTTATGTTGCTTGCTTGACACTAGTTGACTTATGTGGTTTGAAGTTTGCACACGTTTGAAGTTTGTGTCAGTTTCCAGTATTTTGACACTATTGAGGCTCACTTTATGTTCAAATCATGTGTTTTTTTTGTCTTCTCAGGGACAAAACGACGCTCAGCACGTATCATACAAGCGGTTCAGGAGGTGGATCACCCAGAGGGGCAGCAGTGCTGCGAGCACACCGCTGACCACTGGGCGGCGGTGTGCGCCCAGCTTTGAGTTTGATACAGTCTGTCAGAGACTGGAGCTGGATTCTCCACCGAGACACCATGAACCAGAACCGAGAGTCCCACAGGGAGAGCCTCAAGGTAAACAACAGACAGCACGTCACACACACACACACACACACACACAACATGTACTTCATCAAAACTGTGGTTAATAATGTTTATTACAGAAACTTCACCAGTACAAGTCAGATATCATCACAGCTATAAATACTTTTTCTCTCTTTGATAATTGTCAAGGTCACAATCAACATAAACACACAATGCCCAGCAAAGTAAGCAAGTAAGCAAATACACAACAGCATTTGGATTGTTTACAAAGCTAAAATATGAAAAATAAGATGAAATAAAACACTAAAGAATCTCACATCACATCCAGAATTATGTGACTGTACCTATCTATATGTATTTCTATCTTTGTATCTATCTATCTATCTATCTATCTATCTATCTATCTATCTATCTATCACTATATATATAATGCTCAAAGCAAGTCAGATAAAAGGTAGCCTAATAAGTCTCTCACCCAGTGATTGTAAGAGGGTAGATTCAGATTCAGGTTTATTTGTCATTTGTCTTGGACAAAGGAACTGGTCAGCTCAGCATTGGGAGCACTAAACAGTGTAACAGTACTACACATAAAAATAAGCTCAGAACTAAAGAATAAAATACAATATATACGGTCCTGCTGTCTAACAGCAGATCATTGCAGCATTTTTCTGTGATGAAGTCTTTCTGTCTCAATCAGAAACATCCACGGTGGGAGGTGTGGCTGTCACACCAACGAACACACCACGCACCATCACTGACAGCAGCTGGCCTGCCACGGAAAATGCCCCAGAACAGGTTTTTTTTATGGAACTTCTAGCTGTAGTATGAACTGTGTTTGTGTGTTGTGTGCCCACATGACAACAAAACAAAGCATGTGCAGAGAGATTAATGAGACTTCCTTCTGCAGGCTGTCTTCTGCAGGCAAAATTAATGTTGAAAAATGAGAAAAGGGATCTGGGTACAGAAGGTTCTTTGTCAGCTTCAGTTAACGGTCTAACTATGTGAGAAAAACCTGTACCTGACCAGTCATTGTAAATGCTAATGATACTTCCTGAACTCTTTGAATATAAACATCCTGTTAAATATGTACAAATAATATTTGATTTGTTTTGCAGGGATGGTTGTGGAGAGCTGCAGTTCAAGATGATGTAAATGCACAATGGGCTGGTATGGCATGAATGTCTGTTTCTTGGACTACATTCTTACATCACCTAAAGACACACACAAAGGGAAATAACTGATTATCTGAATGATATCCAGAGCAATACTGCATGATGTCATCCCAGGAAAGTAAATTAGAAGTAGGTAAAGTTTACAGAGAGAACATTTAAACAGCATAGTTTATAAAGGTTTGATAGAAATCATTGTTTAGGTCAGACATAGCAAAGGGTTTTGGTTTCATTCAACCATTAACACAATACTCAGCTTGAGCTCTCAACTTCATTCAGCCTTTTCATGTTTTTTTATTGTGTCTGTGTATATGTGTGTGTGTGTGTGTGTGTGTGTGTGTGTGTGTGTGTGTGTGTTTGTACTGGCCTCATTGCAGCAGTAAATGTGGTCAGTAACCATTCATTCACTGTATTTCTGGGAACAAATGACACAAAAAAGATTTAATTTGAAATCATTGAGGGAAACATGAATAGAGTCGGCAGTAGCAACACTAAACCAAATATATATTTATACTTTGTGCTTATGTAATATGTTTTCATTGCAGGCTCTGATGAGGGAAGACATGATTTGCAGCCATTTGCTGTTCTGGATGAAGCTTCTGTGAGTCTGCAGGGAAAGTCGGAGATGAAGTTGGCGGCGCCGTCACTGCTTAATGACTTCTGTAAGCAACAAATCCTGCGTTATTAAAACAGAGCCTATGTTTGTGTGTCCAAAGGATAATGCTGGTACTTTTCAACTACCCTGTCTGTGACACTTAGGACAAAGCCCATTTGTTGACATAAATCTTTCATAATCATGTCACAAATATACAATTTCATTTTATTAAAATGCTCACTCATCATCACCAACCAAGTTTCCTCCCGTAGGATAGAGCAGAACCTATGTGTACCTCAGATAATCAACCAGCAGCCCTTAATAACACTGTGGTCATATCAGTAATTCTCCAATGAACACGATATTGATGATGGGTATTTTATCAGCTCATTCCAGTATTCAAATTTGACTGATTTTAGGCCAACAAATGAATAAAGAGTAAAGTAACTAGCATTCATTCCACAGATTTTTCTTTGTGGAGAGGGCTTTGACACAAAGATAGACAGATTCATGTTGGGATATAAAAGTATAATGTAACAGATTCCCAAATAGGCAAAATATGAAAAATCTAAATAATTTTAAAGATTTTGGTTTCTCAAAATGATCTGATGGAATGTGTGTTGAAGACACTCTTGTCCATGGCCCTGTACTGTAATTAGTCAGAAGCTATCTGTTTGTCTGACCTTCATAAGATCACACACCCACTTCTGTTCCACCAAAAACACCTCCGTTTAAACACATCACGGAACATTATATGTGGCATGGCAAGCCAGCAGCAAAATATGGCTTCTGATTGTGGCGAATAATCCTTTGGTGGTTTCAACAAAACATAGAATTACACTAGTGAAACACTCAGTCATCAAAATGCTGTTAGTTAAGCCTCATCCTATCTCTCAATACTTGACTAATCAGGCACAGTACCTCTGTAGACCATCTCTCTCTTTTTTCCATCTCTTCCCCTTCAGACACTAATCTTCTCGACTGCAGTTGTAACGGTATGATTGCATTAGCACTGGGCTCTTCTGTTTACCTTTGGAATTCAGAAACTTGTGCTCTGGTGGGATATTTGGACCCGAATCCAAAACCAGGACAACCATCGGACCGTCAAACTCAGTCCATCTCGTGTCTGTGCTGGAGTAGAGATGGCAGACTTCTCTGCATTGGGACCAGGCGAGGGGAGATACAGGTGAAAACTTGGGTGGAAACTGTTTCATAGAAACTGTGGTATGGGGGGAGGGCTTGTGTGAGGGGAAGCGGTAACATGTGGTTGAATCAGCAGGCTGACAGTTTGTGGTGATTCTGTCTCTCTCTTTAGATGTGGGATGTTGAATACAAGCAGAATATAAGGTGTCTACCGTCACACTTTTCTGTGGTCAGAGCTCTTTCCTGGAAACAGCAGTTACTCAGCAGGTAAGCACTGACAGGATACTACACACACAGTGAAGATAAAGGAAGACTTTAAGTATCATTCTTAGATCCAATGTTCCTGTGATCACTTAAAAAGTCCTTGAAAGGTGCAAAAATGAACTTCCTTTCTACTTAACTCGTTACTTAATTAAAGCAGGAATGACATAGAAAACCAGTTTGTTTACCAACCTTATCCAGAATGTAGCTGGTAGAAAAGGGAATCCCAATTACTACCAATATGAAGTGTTCAATATTGAATGAATGAATGAATTTATTTATTTCGGTATATATCAAGCTTATATAACCGAAAGGGTGTAGGTTGAAGCCAAAGCTTATATACCCCTACCCCTTTTACCTTAAAAAATTATACGCATTAATACAAAAGGATCAGATCACAGACATTTGAAATTAATCAGTACACTTAAATTTCTGATCACAACAAAATAAAGAACAGTACACAGCGCATAACCCAAAATAGTACAAAATCATTAAACTTAATTTTCCATACTGTAACAAGAAATTATGCTGTTCTTATAAAGTCTTCTAAAGCCGACTAGAGTACAGCATAATTTAATATTTTCAGGACAATTATTCCAGATGTTAACTCCTCTAACAGAAGAGACAGTGATTTTTTTTACAGTAGTTCGAGTCTTTGGTTTCTCAAATAATAGTAGTCTTCTCAAGTTATAACTGGAATCCTTCATTTTAAACAGATTCTGGATATCTTGAGGAAGAAGTTTATTTTTTGCTTTGTACATGGTTTGTATTGTAATGTAATCAACTAAGTCCCTGAATTTCAAAATGTTCAATCGACTAAATAGTGGGTTGGTTGGCTCACGGAAAGGTTTATTACTGATGATTCTTATTCATGAGAGTTTTCACAATCTTACAGCGGCTCTGTTCTCGGGCGTATCAATCACCTTGACCCTCGCGCTCCTACACCTCTGGTCGGTGCAGCCGTCCAGAAGGATGCAATCTGCAGCCTTCAGTGGTCACCAGGTGGTGACAGGCTAGCGAGCGGCTCCACAGAGGGCCATCTCTGTATATGGGATAGTGATGTCACAGGGCTAACAAGGTCTCGACAGCCAATCACTACGATGAAACAGCCCAGTGCCGTTAAGGTCAGTGTTTGCACGGGGATATTTGCAGGTATTTGGTCATGAAGTATTAGACAAATTGACATTTAAAAAGATTTGATTATAAAACGATACTGTTAGTCGATCCTGCAGCAATTCACTCCACAGTCTGCCTTAACAACCAGATAATCTGTTGACTGTTGTGTGTATGCTTGTGTATTCATTGTGTTTGTGTGTTTAGGCGATGGGATGGTGCCCATGGCAGAGAAAGATGATTGCTACCGGTGGGGGATGGAAAGACGGAGAACTGAGAATCTGGGACACAGATTTAGGGACTTGTGTGACATCTGCCAGCACAAATTCACAGGTGCTCGAGACTCAAAGTGCAGCAGAAATATGTTTACTATGTCTAAATATCAAATTTAAGGTTCCTAATGACTCTAGTTGCAGATCTGTTCTCTACGATGGGCTGAAAAGAAGAGATGTGTCCTCACAGGTCATGGTCTTCCTCAGAACCACATCACCAGCTGGACCTGGGAGTTTCCCTCCCTCACCCCGACGCATCAGTTCACAGGTTAGAGAACCCGAAAAATGATTAATGTGCAACGACAGCCGTCAATAAGTTTAACACATTCACCCACATAGGAATAAATGTATTGCATCATGAGTAATACTAACACAGTATAGCAGCATCAGTGTGACAGTTGGACATCATCATCATTACTGAGATTTTTAATAGTCATTTTGTGCTGACTCATTCATGTCGGGGGACTCCTATGAATTAAACATATCAAAAATCAGTACCCTACTTCTGATATGAGATGTCACTGTTTCCTACAGTGTGAATTATGGGGACATAGAAAGACTTGCATGTCAGAAGAATACTTTAAAAATCCTACAAAGATAAATTAAAATACATTTATGACTTTCTAAATCATCAATTACCTTCTTCATTTAAAATCAAATTTACTCTGGTGGTGAGCTCATTATTCACCATTTTGTCTCACTTTATAACATGTTGTGGGATTTCTCTTCTAACCAATCAGGAATGACTGACATATCTGGTATGTGGTTGCAAGACGAATGTTTTTTTTCACATCAGAAAAAATATTACACAGAAGAAGTTTTTGTATTTTGAATGACTTATTTTCGAGTCAATGTGCAGCCTAGCATTGAACTTATGAAGTGAAACCAAACCCATAAAAGACAATAACAGCAAGGGTTATGGTCAGGAGATGACCCCTTCACTGAGTTCTTTGTCAAAGGTAGTATTTCTTTGTTAATTCATTATAGTGGTAAAAATAATAAACACTGAGAGAATAAAGTATTGAAATGTCATTGTTCAACCATGCTGTTGTTTTTTCAGGTCATTCTCAGCGAGTCCTGCACCTGGCCTTAAGTCCTGATAGCACACGGATTTTCTCTGCTGGAGCGGACCAGTGCTTTCACATCTGGAAATGTTTATTTTGAATTTACCCTAGATATAATAAACAAACATTTAAACATGGTGACACACTGTTTGATATTCTTACCTTTCCTTTGGCTGCTCAGTATTCCATCAACTTTTGCTTATGCAGCTCTGTGAAACAGAAATTCAGCACTGGTCCTGTGAGTGATTAATATATGGTTGAATATAAATCCATCACACAGTCACACTAATTGTCTAAAGTGAAATTATTTCTACCAAAAGCCATATTATCCAGCAGGACAGCGTTGATGTGTCCGTATACATGTATCTGTATTGAATGCAAAACTTTATTACATTAAAATATAACTGCATAGTGCTGTTGCTTTCACATAATGATCACCACATAATTCCATATTATGCATTATTTCATAGTTTTGGTTTATTCAGTATTAATCTACAATGTAAAAAGTAATAAAAATAAATCATTGAATGGATAGGTGCGTCCAAATGTTATATTAAACTGTATATATTTCATCAAGATAACATTATTGAAGTGGATGAAGAGCACGTGGAGATCATCTGTGTAATGCTTATTCACAATGTAATGTTATATACAATACAAGACAGTGAAACGGTCGATAGGCTTAGCTTGTTTGTGGCATTGTTTATCCCCCTCCAGAGTCAATCCTGGAGCCCACACTGGTACCAAACCAGTCTGTTAATGTTCATTTATTTAGCTACATGAAGACGTCTCCTCGCTGTTACATATAACATTAACGTTTGCTAGTTAGTATTGCTTTTGTGCAATTTAACAAACTTGCTAAAATTTTCTGAAAAAGTACCTTCTTCCATCTCTATTCAAAACTTTATCCAGATTAGTGAAAAAAATCCCTCGCTGGACTTCTTGTGGGGGTTTAAGGTACGTTTCTACGTATAGGTATCTCCATGACAACTAATGACTGAGCTGAGCTAATGAGGCGGGAGTTACTGAACGCCTCGTCTTCTCTGATTGGACGATTTGAAATTTCGAAAAAACAACACGCATGCGCTGATGCCTGCTTGTGGGCGGAGCCTACCACTTCAAAGGTGGATGACGTCACAGCTTGGACGCAAACAGTCAGAAAATTGACTCATAGCATCTTGTGTTATTCAGTGTTAACTATTGGTTCAAGACCTAAATTTAGTATACTCCAAATTTCAGTTTAAAAGTCTAAAATGGACATGCCTGTAGTTTCAGATAGTGAAAAAGACACATTAATAGAAAGCCTCCAGATGGGTGTAAGGTTTTATAAGGAACAATGTGAGGCAGACACTAAATACTGGCAGGAGAAGATGACTGCTGCAAAGGCTGAGAACCGGGTTCTGGAGCAGGAGCTGCAAACTTACCCTCAAACTGTGCAGGAACTAAAAAAAGAAACAGCAGAAGTCAAACGTCAAAACAAAAGGGAAAGGGAACGACTGTCTGTCTTGGTCGATCTTAACATTAAGGAAGTGAAAAACTTACAAAAGGCAAACGAACATCTAAACAGTTACGCACGCTGTCGCCTCTGCCATAAAAGAATATCACGCAGCACAACACCGATTCACACACCACCAGACACCATCTGAGCAGCATTGTCCAGGAGGGTTCAGTCCAGTTTTTTCTACGTGTCTTCATGTTCTCCTTGCCTGTGGGTTTCCTCCGAGCGCTTCGGTTTCCTCCCACTTAACGAAGACATCGTATCTGGGCAAATTCACCCCCCCTCCAAAAAAAAAAAAAAAAAAAAGCAACACCAGTCAAAACATGAAGAGCTTGGTACAGAATAATGAAGACAAATATTTAATATTATTTAATATTTAATATTTGTCTTCATTTTATCTTTGTGTGTGGGTTTCCTCTGAGTGCTTCAGTTTCCTCCCACTTAACAAAGAAATCATATTTGGGCAAATAAAAAAATTTAAAAAACATAGCTGTAAAATATTGCCTTGGTGTGGAGAATAGACTGGTTCTTGTTTATTGTTGAAGCAACGCAATGGATTGTTGATCAGAACAATGCACAAACACAGAGGATCCGATTCATTCTCATTTTATTGTTAGCTGTTCTTTTATCAAATACGCAGCTCAATATTGAGGATAAAGGGAGATGAGGATGAGGCCAGCCAGCTCCTTTGTTCTCAGTCAAGGAAAAGGGCTCATGCAGGTGAGCTGGCTGCCTAAATAGACTTGAGGGCCCTCCATTGAGGTGAGGTGGAAGGAGGTGGGGATTTTCTACAGCCGCCCCTCAAATATGTGGCTCATATTTGACTGGGAAGAAAATCTTCATGTTGAAGGAGAGTCTGGATCATCCTTGAACTCTGTGAGAGCAACCAGCCGGCTGACTGGACGCACATAGGTCCTTCCTTTTACTACTATCTCGGCCACTCTGACTCTTCCATCCGAGCTTGGGAGGATCTTCTGAATTTTACCTATTGGCCAGGAGGCACGGGGTAGATTTTGGTCGACAACCATGACCACAGTATCCACAGCAAGATTTGGGTTTTCCACTTTCCATTTTTGTCGTGGTTAGAGTGTTGGCAGATAATGTTTCAGGAAGCTTGCCCAGAAATGATCAGCGAGTACCTGGTTGTGACGCCACCTTCTTGTTCTCAGAAGGTCAGGACGGGCATACATGACTTGAGGAAGGGCTGCTTCAAGCCGCCCCATGAGGAGAAGATTGGGAGTGACTGGATCAGGGTCAGACACATCAGATGATAGGTATCCAAGGGGCTTTGAGTTTAAGATTTCTTCCACCTCTATAAGCATAGTGCTCAACTCTTCCTCAGTAACAACTTGCTCACCCAAGGTCACACGCAGAGCAGATTTGATTGCTCTCACCTCCCTTTCCCAGGTTCCTCCGAAGTGAGGAGCGTGTGGTGGATTTCTCCGGAAGCGGACTTTGTATTTGGCCAGTTGATCCTGGAGGGCAGGGGTCAGTTGATCAAAGGCTCTCTGTAACTCTCACTCTCCTCCTACAAAGTTGGTGCCGTGGTCAGAATGCACCTCAAAGGGGGTTCCACGCCGAGCCACAAAGCGGCGGAAAGACATGAGGAAGCTGTCAGTGTCCAGGCCTGAGAGGAGATCGATGTGAGTACAACGTGTGGTGAGACATTTAAAGAGAACCCCCCATCTTTTTTCTCGCCGGCGGCCAGCTTTGATGAGGAAGGGACCAAAGCAATCCATCCCAGTGGACCAGAAGGGAGGCTTGAAAAGCCGCAGGCGAGATGGTGGTAAGTCAGCCATCCGAGGAATCAAGGGTCTGGCTTTCCATTTCTTACAGTCCATACATGAATGTTGATGTTTCCTTATTGCTTGTCTCCCTCGCAAAATCCAGTAGTTCCTCCTTAGGCTGGCAAAAACTCTCTCTGGGCCAGGATGGTGTAATCAGTTGTCATGATCTTTGATCAGCAGCTGTGTGATGTAGTTCTTTGGATCCAAGACCACAGGGTGCATGTTGCTATAGTCCAGATCCTCGCTTTTGCGCAGCCGACCTCCCACTCTGATTAAGTTTGTACTGTGATCAAACTCATTCAGGGGACTTTGCTTTGAAATGGGTTTGTTAGCCTGTAGGAGAGCATATTCTTCTGGGAAACTCTCCTGTTGTGCATGCTGGAGGAGAAGAGATTCCACGTAGGGTCTCTCAGGGGTCTGAGAATCTGCATCTAAGGATGGAGAGATGTGTTGAGAGGTGTGGTCCACCAAATCCTCCCAGCACTGGAACCGCAGTAGGTTTGGAGGAACACTAGGTGGCAGTACATGAGCAGTACCACAGAAGGCAGACTTTCTCAACTCTGTGACTGCTTCAGTAGAAGGTGAGGAGGGATTTAAGGGCCACTGATAAGGAGGTAAGTACAGGAAAGGAGGTCCCTGATTCCATCGATGGGGTGCAGCAAGTTCTGTGAGGGTTTTTCCCCTGGTAATATCATCTGCAGGGTTGCTTGCTGAATCTGTATACCTCCAGTCTGAAGCAGCAGTATTCTCAAGGATCTCTGTGATACGATGAGCCACGAAGATTTTATACTGACAGGACTCTGATTGCAGCCAGGTTAGAACGGTGGTGGAGTCTGTCCACATCACCAGACGGTGGAGAGGGAGAGTCAGCTCTGTTTTCAGCATCCTTGCTAATTGGGCTCCAGTGAGAGCAGCACACAGCTCTAGGCGGGGTATAGTGATCTGCCATCTTGGTGCCACTCTTGAACGTGCCATGACAAAAGAGACGTGAACCTGTCCATTCGAGTCCACTGTCCGTAAGTATGCAACAGAGCCGTATGCTGCTTCAGAGGCATCACAGAACACATGCAATTCTCTAGTCATTGAAGGATCTTGTTCCTCGTTGAGTCCATAACACCGTGGGAGTCTGATCCTGGACAAATGTGGAAGCTCCTCCTCCCATAACATCCAGGCCTTTACAAAGGCATAAGGAAGGCAGGGGTCATCCCAGTCCCGCTCCTTAGACCACAGTTTCTGAAGAAGAACTTTTGCTCTGGTGGTAAATGGAATAATGAACCCCAGGGGATCATATTGCATGGCCAGTATCCTGTACACATTCCGAAGGGTAAGAGGCTGATAACTAACTGGTCTGTGTTTGTATCCCAGGGTGTCTGAAGAGCAATACCATATTAGACCCAAGGCTCCTTCACATGGGTCGGTGCGGTCTTGGATGAGCCACATGTCAGTGCTCTCTGATCGGGCCTCTTTGGGAAGGTGCTGAACTACTGAAGGGAGGTTACTGATCCATTGTCGGATCTCAAAACCACCAGAAGCAAGCCGTGCTCGGAGGCGGTCAAGGAGACTTTTGGCCTGCTCTTCAGTGGGGAAACTCTGCAGACAGTTGTCCACGTAGAAAGACTGCAGGACTGATGTTTCGATGTCTTCCTCCCCCCCATCCTTCACATGCCGCTGAAGAGCATATGTAGCACAACAACGACTACATGTGGTCCCGAATGGCAGAACTTGCCACTCATAAACCTCTGCAGGCTCCTCACGTCGCATATCTCGCCATATGAAACGGAGAACTGGTCTATCCTCAGCCAGCAATCTGACCTGGTGAAACATGCCTTTTATATCTCCAGAGATGGCAACAGGATGCTGACGGAAGCGCAGCAGAACACCCATCAAGGACGGGCCCAGAACTGGACCAGGAAGAAGACAGTCATTTAAGCACTGCCCTTGATATTGGAATGAGCGGTTGAACACTAGGCGCTGTTTGCCATTGTGCTCCACAAGATGGTGTGGTATGTACCATGATGACTCACTGTTCTGAACCATTTCCTGGGGGCTGAGTTTCTTCACATATCCCGCCTCCAGCAACTTGTTTATTTCATTGCTGTAAATAACTGCTTGCTCCGGATTCTTTCCCAGCTTCCGTTCAGTGCGTCTGAGGGCAGGCAGGACTGATTCCTTTGGAGCTTGGGGTTTGGGGACATTCAGTTTGTAGAGTAGGGGGGTTGCATAGCGACCAACTCCATTAATCTCTACTCTCATAGTGCGGTTATCCAGTTGAGCTAGTGCTTCCTGGTCCTGTTTGGAACGGGTAATGACTTTCTCCCTTTGATAAGGCAATACATCCACTTTCCACAGCTTCTCGACAGCACGAGAAAGGTCTGCTTCAGGGGATGCACAGGAAATCAACAAGGACTGGGTTTCTGCTCCTTTGGCTTCAGGAGAAAAACAATCTGTGGTGGCAAGGGGATCCTCAGGGAGCATTGTGGGTCCTTGCAAAGCCCAACCAAGACGTGTGTGCACAGCTGCTGGGCCGCCCCCTGGGCCCAAACGGACTCGTTCCACAGGACACACAAGATGAGGATGATCTGAACCAATAAGGAGGAGAGGTTGCACTTTCTGGAAAGCTTGGAGTGGTAAGCCATGCAGATGCTTGAATCTCTGGAGGACATGCACAGGATAAGACTGTGGAGCAAGGCTCAGTTTCTCAGCAGTGAAAGCATCCTTTATAATAAACTTCTTGTCTGCATTTGCTGCTGAGGAAATATTGAAAGTGACGGTAGTGCCCATAAGAGTTTCAGTCCCCTGGCGGACAGTTTTCAGCATGAGAGACTCAGCCGCCCCCCCAAGACCAAGAGAGGTAACTGCAGTTGATAAGAGCATGGTTCTCTCAGACCCATCGTCTAATATTGCATAAGTTTCAAGGTGTCTCCCCCTGTAACTTAGAAGAACCTTGACCACTTTCAAAAGGACTCTTGTGCTGCAGCTGGAACGGATGAGGCAGGAGGTGCTTGAATCACTTTGTGGTAGATTCACCTCATGAAGGACTCCAAGGTGCCTTCCATTGCACTTTGGGCAGCATTTCTTCAAATCACAGTGCCGTGCTCTGTGTTCACGAGCACATTTCCAGCAACGCCCTTTCTCCTGGATCCACCTCTTAACTGCATCCCTTGACAGCTGACGAAAATCTGGACAGACACTTAGATGATGGCCGGAGACACTACAGTAAGGACATGTCTGGCTACGACGTGTAGCAGACTCAACTGGAGGTCGCTGAGTTTGGCTTTGCGGATGGCTAGTGCCATGAAGTATAGTAGCCACTGGATTATTAGGCTTTGAGAAGCTGGACTTCATAGGGTTTCGTTGCTCTAGGGGTCCCCTCCTACCACGTGTCTGTGTGGCCATAGCTTGACACTCAGCTTCTTCTTGAAGCCAGTTAGAAAAGTCTGTACAAAGAGGCGCGGGGCTGCAGGTAGGAAGGCCCAGGAGGATTACCAGCAACTTCTGAGTGCACATAAGGAGCCTGTACATAGGAGGGATTAGCTGGTACAACTGCTGAAGAGGAAAAAGTCACTGTAGGAGGGGAAACAGTCCGCTGAGGAGATTGAAAGGCAGGAGCTGGTCTGAAGTCTTGAACCCTAGGAAAGGGTAGAGAGAGCTGACTTTTTGCTCTGACATTAGGCAGGGGCTCATAATCTACCTGCTGCCTGGATGACAAATCCACAGAGGCAACGTAAGGTACAGCTGCTGAAACTCCTGAACATAGCTGCTGCGAGTCAGCAGGTTCACTGGGGACATAACAGTCTGACTGCTGCTCACAATAATGTCCACTGGTTTGGGTTGCATGAGATAACTTAGACTTTGCAGGCTGCGGAGTAGTTATTAAAGAACTAGGGGGTGGTGGAAGGGAGCAAAGACGACTAGGTGCTGGTGGTGAAGGAGGATAAGAGCCACAATGGATGATGGGAATGTCATGCTCACATAACTTCTCACGCAGTTCTTTTACTATAGGAGGAGGATTCTGGGGGGCACAAAGTCCTGGTGGTCGATCAGTGTCATCATCCTCCTCTAATGAACGTGATGAATAAGGAGAAAGAGATGCCCCACTATGTGGTTGTGCCTCCAATCTGTCTCTCAGGGCCTCCACACTCTGTCCCACCTGCAGAATGAGACCTCTAAGTTGATCCATTTCTCTCCTCATAACCTGCATGTCCATACTAGCAGATTCTCCTTCAGCAGTGTTAGGGAGCTTGGAAGGAAGGACAGGTTTGCTACTTGCAGTTGAGCTCTCCGCTGGAGCAGTGCAGGGCTTTCTAGATTTACCAGAAGACGTTGAAGGCTGAGGGCTATGATGAGACTGTAAGGGCTGAGGCCTAACTGAAGGCAAGCTTGAGAATTGTGTCTGATAATCTTCCAGATATGCAGGTGGTTTATGGAGGCCTGCTGAGCGCTTATTTGTTTGTGCTTCGTCCATTGAATTGATCTAGCTCCGGCTCGAAGGACCATGTAAAATATTGCCTTGGTGTGGAGAATAGACTGGTTCTTGTTTATTGTTGAAGCAACGCAATGGATTGTTGATCAGAACAATGCACAAACACAGAGGATCCGATTCATTCTCATTTTATTGTTAGCTGTTCTTTTATCAAATACGCAGCTCAATATTGAGGATAAAGGGAGATGAGGATGAGGCCAGCCAGCTCCTTTGTTCTCAGTCAAGGAAAAGGGCTCACGCAGGTGAGCTGGCTGCCTAAATAGACTTGAGGGCTCTGCCCTCCATTGAGGTGAGGTGGAAGGAGGTGGGGATTTTCTACAATAGCCAAAATGATTATTATGATGATTATTATTGTTGTTGTTGTTGTCATTATACTCCAGAACACTCAACCATTAAAAAAGTCGCTACAGAATCAAAAAATAAAATAAAGAAATTAATAAAATGAAAATAAAATGTTAGCACAGTCACCTCACAGCAACATGGTTCCTGGTTTGAACCCGGCTGGGGCCTTTCTGTGTGGAGGTTGCATGTTCTTCCCATGTTAGCGTGCGTTCTCTCCAGGCACTCTGGTTTCCTCCCACAGTCCAAAGAAATGCACTTAAAAGATTAATTGGTGACTCTAAATTGGCCGTAGGTGTGAATGTGAGTGTGAATGGTTGTTTGTCTTTATGTGCCCTGCGATGAGCTGGTGACTTGTCCAGGGTATCCCTCTCGCTCAAAGTCAGCTGGGATAGGCTCCGGCCCCACCGCGATCCTGATGAGGATAAGTGGTTACAGATAATGGATGGATGGAAGATTCACAAAAATAAAATGATAAAAATAAAAAAAAAATACAAAAATAATTGTTAATATTAAATCATTCATATTTTTACGACGGAGTATTAGGGCCACATTGAGAGAAAAAAAAACAGTTAAGAACTGCGGTCAAGCCAGCCGTCTCTCATTTTCGCGTGATCAAGCCAGCCGCTCCAACATTTTCAAGTACGCCCTTATTGCCGACTTTATGGCAAATACTTTGAGACAACTGGGAAAGTCAGCGCTAGCTTACTGCGGCGTGTGGAAACAAAACGTGGGTATTAAATTATTTTAAAAATATGAAGTGTTAAGATTTGATTTAAAAAAAAAGAAAGTAAGAGTTGTGTCTCATAAAACAAGTATGATCCTGCAATGATTTTCACACATCACCCGGAAGGAATGGTTACATGATGAAATGTATTAAAAATTAATAAGAAAATATGAGAAGTGTTAAAATGCTATAAAAAGAGGTGTGTCTCATACAGCAAGTGTAGCTCTACTGTCATACACTGATTTTGAGCCAATAGGTGACATGACCTGGAAGTTATTGAGCTTTAATGCTCATATTTACATTATAAACTGTATTAAAAATTCATATATACCAAATATATTACTTATCCGGTAAGCCCCAAAACAAAAGAAATCCACTTCAAGATCATGAATAATATCCGTCCATCCAATGATTTGCTAAGAATGAGATTTGGTATTGATCATAACAACTTTTTGTGAAACTGAAATTGAAACTAAGGATCATCTGTTTTTCCACTGCACATATTCTGAGACCCTTTGGGAGGATCTGCAGGACTGGCTATCAACTAAAATCCAACTCACCTCTCACAAGAGAAAATGTTGTGTTTGGTATTAATTTGAAAGACACCAAGTGTGATTTGATCGTAAACAACCTGATTATCCTGGCAAAATTCTTCATCCACACATCCAAATGGAAAAAACAAAACCACTTTTTTATGTTTTCAAAAAGACTCTTTTAGACATTCACCTAAGTGCTTTAAAACTGATGGACAGGAAACATGCACGGTCTCTCCTTGCAGCATATGAAGATTAAAATATTCACGGACCCCTAATAGGTATTTCAACAACATGATGTATTAACCTTTTTTTTCTTTTTCTTTCTATTTATTTATGTATTTCAGTATTATCTCTATTTTATTTAACTTGTTTATTTATTTAATTATTTTTCTCCGTTGTCTATGTTTTTTATATTATTTGCACAATTTTAGTTTTAATCTTATAATGTGCCCGGTCGAGAAGTGTTCAATATTGTTGTTAATATGCCTTAACATTTTGTAAATGATTCTTTCTCAATAATAATGACAAATTTGGATAACTTTTGTTGCACTTTCAGCTACAATTTCCTAAACCAGTAAAGATTTGGATGTGGACGGTAAACAAAGTGGTTTTCTGTGTCACTCCTGCTTTAAGGAGGTTTATGGAGATAAGTAGAAAGATGTTCATTTTTGCACCTTTCAAAGGCTTTTTAAGTCTCTCCACTTTAGTCCATGCAGAGCTCTGTAAGATATCACAAGAACCATGGATTTGATTCTTGTAAATGATCCAGGGAAGTTAAAATGGGACCAGATAAAAGTGTAGGAATGATATTTTTTACCTTCACTGAAAGAGCTCTGACCACAAAAAAGTGTGATGGTATACACATCATATTCTGCTTGTGTTCAACATCCCACATTTAAAGAGAGAGATAGAATCACCACAAACTGTCAGCCTGCTGATTCAGCTGGATGTTACGCTTCCCCCATACTACAGTTTCTATGAAACAGTTTCCACCCTGTATTCACTCAGACATTCAGACTCCGTTTTATAGTTTACAGAGCTGGGAGATGATGGTTCCCAGAAAGTGGAAAGACTCCATAGTGTCAATTGGGTAGTAGCAGAGGGTATTGGGGGCAGGCGTGGCTGAGTTCTTTTTGATCACCATCAAGTCAACTTTATTGTCAAGACTGCTATATGTACAAGACATACAGAGAAATTCCATTTTCCCCATATCCCTGATGCAAATCAAGCAATAAACATGAAATATAAAATATATACACACCAACCCTTTAATTGTCACAGCACTTATTGCCGCAGCAACGCTTCCTTATCGCACTATACCTTGATTGTTCCCTTCCCTGAAAGTCGCTTGAGATAAAAGCATTAGCCAAACGACTAAATGTAAATGTTAATCCGCCGTTCAACCATAGTAGTTACCTGGGCTCCTGTCCGGGATGTCAGTGCCCTCTGCTGTCCGCTTCAAATGACCGTAGTCATTATAAATGCGATCAGTGATGTGGGGTTGTAAAACACTGATTTGTCTTTTCTGGATCAGAACTAGTTTAAAGTTTGAACGGCATCTTTCTTATCTGCCTACACACGAGTTCAAGCACATACACTGTATGTGCATAAATCATGTTCAGTTACCCATATGCACTGTATATCCGCAGGTTGTAGCGAATTTGCTTCACTGAATCGTTGACGTTTTCTCGAAATGCTGATCATACCGTATAATGTAGAGCAGTGTTTCCCAACCCAAAGTTACAAGATCCACCTAAAGTGTCATGAGATGATTAAGTAGGAGTCACCAGCCAAAAGGTTGGAAACCACTGATGAAGAGCTGCTATGTGTTTGTACTAGTCTTACTGTAAGTTAGATGTACCATTTTCTCTTACGTATTGTAAAAGTGAAGGTATTCATGTTGTGTTAATAGCCAATGTGGATCAAATAAACATATAAATTTGTGTTTGCTGGTCTCATATTAACATAGTTTATAGTTAGTTATAGTTTGTTTATAGTTTTAGAGTAAAATTATCTTCTATCGCCTCTCTATACATTTCAGAACCACCAACTACAGCAGAGAGCACCACCTACTGATGTAGTACGAAAACTGCGAGCGTCAGTGCCACATGACAGCAAAGACTGGGTGCACAGATATAATTATTCAGCTAATCTGACTTCTGTGTGACACAATTAAACCCACAAGAAATTTTTAAGTGGAAAACAAATATTGCAGAAAGACAAAAGACCGACTTCAGCTGACAGGAATGAACGTGAACAATAGTGTTTGAGATAAGAGAGATGAAGAAACTGATGAATAATCCTTCCAAGGGCCAAAGCAAACATTCATTTA
This sequence comes from Argyrosomus regius, assembly GCA_946959425.1. Classification (NCBI taxonomy): domain Eukaryota; kingdom Metazoa; phylum Chordata; class Actinopteri; family Sciaenidae; genus Argyrosomus; species Argyrosomus regius. The sequence goes on from OX336890.1 coordinate 16,141,512, forward strand.
CTGGAAGTGGACATGTTTAATGTGTGTACACTTTTAATATTTCCTTCAGTGCTTGAATAAAGGCACTCATGCAACACTATTCTGCATGTTTCCTGTATGGGGGTCTTAAGCTACACCACCGTGTGAATTTGTCTTTTGTGGTCTGTTCTCAGTAAGGTCACAGTCATCTTATCTTTCCTTTGTGGTTCAGAACCTCATGTTCTTTGTAATCGTCTCACCCAGGAAGCATTTTTAGTATCTACAGAGATCTAAAGACAAGAATGTACAGAGTACAAAGTGATGGAACATCAAAGGTTTTTAATTTTTACTTTACATACAACCTGAAACCAGAGAACTGAAACACAAACCTGGGTTCAAGCAGTAATAATGAAATAATAATAATGCATGCCTGAGAAAAATGTTCATCACGAAATATTTCACAAGACTTGAGCTGAAACCTCAATGACACTTGAAGCTTCCGATGCACGAAGTGGCCGATCTGTCTGGTTGACAGGGTGAATGGTGTCACTTAGATGTTCTGCTTTCATCTTAAAAGAGATCTTTCATGTACAGCTTTAAAAAAAAAATCACATTGTGTTTGGCCTGGTTTTACTGCAACAGAGGATCACTGATAACGATAAGAGGTGCTCAAACCAGTAGTTATATATTTGCGTTAAGCAGGAAAATAGAAACACAAGAACTGATGATGATGTTTGTTAGCCGGCAAACAACTGCGGCTTAGATCAGTTAAACTCAAAGTTCAATAAATTTCTTATACCTTTGCTCTAAAAAACACCCCCCTCCAAACTCTTTTGTAACAATGCAGTATCGCGATGAGGATAGAGTGTAGCATAAGATAAGTGCAAAGATAGATACAGTTAAAGTGGTTAACTTGGGCCAGAATACAAAATAATGAACAGGGAGGGCTCATTGTATTTTAGGTGCATTCATGGTCTCTTTGATCCAGATCAGTTGTTTTTCTGAGAGAAAAGAGTAAACTCCAGGATACTTGCCACACCCTTTTCCAAAAGAAGTGACTCCGGCTAGCACATCATTGCACAGCAGTGGACCACCTGAATCCCCCTAGAGAGAGAATGAAATACATAACATGTCATTTTCATCATACATAAAGAGCCAATAGTTAAGGTGATGACACGCTGACAAGCGTACTCACCTGACAGGTATCGGTCTTTTTTTTACCATCTGAACCGGCGCATATCATGCTCTTGGTGATAACAGGATTAAAGTTGTAATCTTTGTTGCACTTCACTCTGTCGATCACAGTCACAATGGCAGACATCAAGACATCTGATCCGCTCTGTGCACTTTTGTCAGTTTTTCCCCATCCAGCCACCAGACATTTGGTCTTAGCTGCTGGTTCTTTGACAGTGTTACCCAACGGGAGAGGTTTCACCGTCTTGGTTATCTTCGCTGGTGTTGCAAGCTGAAAAATTAAAGATAAAAATATGAATTACTATTGCTTATTGAAGCCTACTGTGTACTTTGCCTTTAGCACTAGCAAGAAAATAAGGGCTTGCTTTAAAATTCTGGAGAAACACTGCCTCAAAACAGAACCGACTGAACATACATACTGGGACACTGAGATAAGATTTGGCATTGGCAAATTTTTGATTTGGTTTGCAGTTTGCATGGCACCTTTATTTCCCTGCCAAATCAAACTTAAAAAGCAAAGTTCTAACAAATAGCTCCAAATATGTTTTTCATCTTGCTACTTTTTGTTGCATCTCTGCTTCATTTAAGTGGTAATTCACTGCTGGTTCCTGTAATGTCACCTTACCTTGAGCAACATGAGGTCATTGAGCTTATCTGCTCTATCAAAGCAGGGATGAGGAAAGTTCTTGACCTTGCTGACCTGCCAAGATTCTTCTTTCCTGTTTCTGATGGAGTGCACCCCCAGATACACCTGCTTAATCCTGCAGAAACAGAAAATATAGGTTTCAAACTTTCTTTTTCTTGTTTCACTGTGAACAGTTTTGGGGGCAACTAGTAACAAAATGTGCAAAATGTTGTTGCACTTTGCACCACAAGTTAAAGTCTGCTAAAGAGTATATCTCACCACAAGCCCTGTGACATTTGTGGTTTCTTAAAGCAAGGGGCGACAACCACCTGTTTTTTCCTCTCTGGCAGAAGTCTGTGGTATGCTGACATATGCTGACCTTAAAATCATTTTAAAAGTTAGTTATTCAAGTTAGTTAGAAAATTTGTGCTTTAAAGAACAAATATTGAACTGACTACAACATCAGAGCAGAGTGTTTGGACGTTTTGTCTGAATTGTAAGATTTAAAATGACCCGCACACATATCTGACAATTTTAGGAAATGTATGTATCTTGTTCTTACGGAGCACAGTGGGCAGCAGTCAGGACCCAACTTGGATCAATGAGTATCCCTCCACATCCACCTTTGGCTCCGTCCAGCAGAGCCATGTAAGGCAGCGAGTGGTTCTTCACTTCTTTCCCACCAATAATCTCAGAGCCATGACCTAAAGCAGAATACACTCAGTTCATTAATTCATCTTAAAATTAGATAAATTAGTAAATAACTGGTCAGCCAAATGAAACATATCACTATAATATTTAAATACATGCAGCAAATGCAATATCAGAGCCTATTACTCACTTGACTGGACAATGAGGAGCAACATGCAAGCGACAAGGACAAACATTTCTTCTCTCTGATGTGATGCTGATGTGAATGCACTAAACCCACCTCTGTGCTTCACACTTGTCTTTATATGTCAAGGATGTGGTCCGATAATGCAAATGCATGAGTCAGCAAAATAGATGAGAATCGTGTCTGTGCACTATCTTCATTTAGGAGCCTGTGGTAACATTTGTTTGTCACCTACCAGTAATTTTAACCGAGTTATTCATAGGCTGTGTGGTGGAGGCTTTTCTTTACGTGAAGTAGCGCACATCATCTGGGTTCAGTATGGGTGGGCCGCAGTATGAAACGGCTACAACTTGTTAAACCTTCCAGTTACACATATGAGTGTTTAAAACATATGTCATGACTCAGAGGAAAACTCGAGAAAGTGAAACACATCTGCTGATGATGTGTGACCAAGAAATGAAGCGGTAACTATAACATGGGTTTATTTCTGGAAAAATGATGTTACAATAGTTTTACATTTTGGTAAATGAAGTTTATTTGCTTTGTTGTTGAGATTTAGAAAATTGATACCACTCTCACATCAGCCTATTAAATCCTGATTAAAGCTACATCTGGTTAGCTAGTCTGGCTCTGTCCAGAGGTAACAAAGCTCTGTCTAACATAAATAACATTATTAATGTTAAAATTATATCGTGTTTATTTAATGTAAAATATCTATATGGCTTCTTTATCTTTTTTTATATCTTTGGACAGAGCCTAGCCAGCTGCTTCACTGTATCCTGCCTTCATGCTAACTTAAGTTAACTAGTTGCTAGCTGTAGCCTCACATTTATTGACTTGATTTATCTATTTATTTCCAGACATAAGAGTGGTGTCGATCTTCTCAACTAACTCTCATTTTTCCCAATATGTGGATCTATTAGCTTTAATTTCACTCAAATTAGTCATGGCAACCATTTTTACTTTATTTGTTTATTCATATGACTCTTAGTTACATATTCACCACCACCCACCAAAGGAAGGAGCAACTTGCTTACAATACATTTCTAGTATAGAATAAAACATTGTTCAACACTCAAAACCTGAATGTTATACCACAGAGCTTTTAAAATAAAAACCTAAACCTAAACCTAACATGACAAGTATTGGATTTGTGGTCACAATGTGCAGTGACTAAATCATCAGTATGAGTTTTAGACTTAAAGCTGAGACATATTTCATTTAGACTCAGATTACTGTAAATCTAATTTTCCTGACCTAATATGGCTGACTACTTTGGACACATTAGGGATGAATTATCAACACTGCCTCCTAAAAATGAATACTACTAATTGATAGCTGCAGAACAAAAACAAACAAACAACAAAACAAAACAAATAAAAAACAAAACAACATAAAAGTACAAAATAAAAAAAAGTACCAAATACTTTTTGATAAGCAGTGTGCTAATGATATAACACTATCAAACTTTTCTCCCACTCTTCACATTAATGTTTCTCTTTATGCCTTGATTTGAAATTTCGGTTTATATAGTTTAATTGCTAACTCTTGACCTTTTCACATTTACTGACATTTTCTCTTTTAAATAACCTAAATAACCTATCTACCCTGTGTGAGGGATTAAAAACAAAACAAAACAAAACATATAGCTAATACTTTGACATTTCTTGGCTGGTGCTAATTCTGCTACCTACAGTTTAACAATGTCAATGTCAGTGACAACTATTTTAGTGAGCATGTGGTTTGTTACGTTTTGTAAATCTGCTTCTTAATCTTAAGAGGAAGAAAGCCTCACAGAAAGCTCCATGTTCCAAGTTTATCGTTGACACTACAGTCACATAATAATAATAATAATAATAATAATAATAATGCATAGTACTATTTCAGAAATGAGAAAATACAAAACTGAAACAGGTTGTCTTCTAGTTTTGGTGTAAAAAATGGAAAAATGACACAAAAGTACTCAGTACTACATTGGAATGATTGATTGAAATAAACATGATGGGCCACCTCCCTGGGTACAGCTAAACATCATAGGTGCTCATCAGAACTAGATAATAAAAAACAAAAAAAACATAAAACGTATTGAGGAAATAATAATTTTCCTCCACAGACCTCATAAGGAATTTGTTTTTACTAAAGGTTCAGTACTTACTTACTTACTTAAGTTTCAGATTCTTATTATGTGGGTCACCCACATTTACATCACTATTGATTTTGATGATCAAAATCAGTGCTAACGTTGCTTCTGCAGAGGAGCAGCATGGGAATAGACATTATTTAGCTTAATCACACCTGCACATTTCATTATGTTTTTTGTGTGTTCATTTTACTTACAAATCAAACTTTTTAGTCATTTCAGAGCGTAGAAGTGACTGTTGTTGGTAACTTTTACTTCTATTATAGCCTACAGTTTTTACAGTGCTTGTAATACACATGATGAAAAGTCTACTCTCGTATTTAAATGTTTTAAAGTAATCCACCAACAAAAACACACCCCAAAATGAACAACAAGATATCCCTAAAAGGTGCCGCTGAAAGGCTTTTACTTTGAAGCAGGTAGAGGCTTAAATTTGCAAGCAAGCTGTAGATTTCAAAGATCTCAAAACAAGGCCGCTGCCACAGTCTCCCTGTCCCTCCTTTCCCCAACTACACACATCTGTTCTGCAGTTATCTGGACTCTCATCAGCTACCTATCCAGATTATTAAATTGTCCACATGTGTATTGTGTCATTCCTTTCTAGCTTTTGTATCTGTATTCTGTTCATCTATTGTACCGGACACTGTTTCTTGGATTTGTTTGCACGGCCTTCCCGGTTTTGAACCCTGTCTTCCTCACTATTCAGTAAGCCTTTGTACCCATGGTTTTGATCATTTAACTATTTAACAGCATCTTCTTTGCATTTCTTGTCTGCATTTGGGTCCTATGGCCTGTTCACCTGCTTGAACCAGCAGTGACAGCTGGAATATGTTAAATGAATGCAGGAACGCCGCTGTCAATAGTATAACAAAACAAACAGCAACTTGTAACTGATGTAGGTATGTAACGGTATAGGTATAAGAAGACATCAACTCTTCCTGTCATCTACCTATGACTTATACTTTGGTGACAGGACAGGCGCTCTCAAGCTTTGGCTCTGCTTGTAAACAATATTGATCAACACAGGTCAGCTCTGGAGACAGGGTAGGGTTAAAGTATATTATACCATGCAGGGAAAATGGTGAGTTGACCAGTTACTCAAACACTTGGTTTCCTTAAACTGAACAAATGTGTCCTGTTTTGTATTTTTAATCCACCAGATTAGGAAACCCGTCTTTTATCATTTGCTATATATGTTCACATTATTCAGGATATTCTATGTTAATATTTGTGAACAAGTCATGCCTTTTTGGCCTTTTTAGCCGATTGCTCTGGTTCTCTCTGGGATCAGGTCAATAATCGTGTCCTCAGTTGAGAGCTCCTCTGAGGTGTCATGATCTGAGAAGAAAGAGAAAAAAAAGTGGCACATGAAGGACACACTGAAGGATAAATATTTGAGCATTATAATATATTAATTTTGCTTACACAGGAAAGGAGACTTGTGTTTCTTCAGGATACAATAAAGAACCCACAGTGAAGGAAACAGAGACGTGAACTTGAGCGACTTCAAAACGACATTGATGACTTTGGACTGAACACCAGAGTCCACTGGGGAAGAGAAAAGACAAATATACATTACATACAACTACATGAGTTTCAATACCCACATTTTACAGACATGATGTTTTGACTTCATAAAAGTTTCCAGTAACACAAATCATACATATATGTGTTTTAGTGTTCAGTGTTTTAGTCTCTTTGGCATCCCTATAGTTCCAAGTCTAGAATGACACGTCCATTTAGAAAGAGCCTCAACAAATTATTGTCTGTCATTTTATCTTTTGAGTATTTTTTTGTAATTGATTATTTAGTTCGATATAATGCTAATAAAATAAGGACAAATTCCCACCTCAAGTTCTCAGAGCTCACAGTGTCTGAACAGGTTAAAAAGTGATTCAGTTTATAATAATATATCAGAAAATCTGGGCAGTGTTTGACATCTTTGTTTGACAAATTACTTCAAGTGATGACTTGAAACAAAGTTGTTTTCATAATAAATGTATCGTAATGTATGAAACCTGAAGATCATAAAGCAGACTGACTTCCACACAAAGTTCACAGCACTTAAATGACATCTAAATCTTTCTTACCTGTTTGGACATGTAAAGGTGTAGGGTTACTTTGAAGGGTCGTGTTTCCACCCGTAAAGCTGTCCGGCCGAACAACAAGGGCAGAAATCTCCATGAAGTACTCTGTGGCTGAAGTTAAGTTGGAGATGCTGATGTTCATGAAAACAGAGCCATCAGTGTAGGGGTAGAAGAGCGTCTCACACGTGTTGGTACATGTCGTCACATTGTAACTGTGCGGTATTGTCTGCATAAATGCAGAGACGTCCCAGCTGAGAGTGACGTGACCAGAGCCCACTGAGTCTATCATCACTGGCTGCGGCGAAACTGGACCTGTATGGGAGAGTAAAACCTTTACTCTACACCTGTATGTTGATCTTGTATTAAATACATTGTTGAGCATTTACAGTATAGATGTATATACATCTGTATGTCTTTACAGATTTGTATTTAAGTGTATGTGGAGATATATAGGGGAATTAATGTAGACGTGCAGACAATATACATTCAAACATATACAACGATATACAGACAACCTTTCTATTTCATGAAGGTCAGATAGAGGTTACCATATTTACCAATCTCTAAATTGTACATCCAAGACGCATGACTCACCATGACAGACAAACATGTGCAACTCATCACAGTAGCGAGCCAGCAGCTTCTCATCTTTCTTGAATATGGACTCCAAACTTGCGCAGTTACCTTCTTCGTAGTTTCTCTTGTACCAGTGATCATAGCTCAGCTCTTGTCCATTCACCCACATCCAGCTCTTTAAGGTGCTCTGTCGCTGCAGGCCAAGCCAAAAGCTCATTTTAGATGCAGCAGTGGTATTGAGGAGAGTGAAGTATTGCTCTTCTGTGCTCAGGACAGCGAGGTCAATATAGTGCCTCTGACAAAACTCCCGGGCTTTCATCCAGGGCATGAGTCTCCGGACCTGGTGGTATTTAGAGATCATCTGCCCCAGTGCTAAGTCATGGCACATGACTGAGTCAGGGGATATTAACAGAGAGGAAAATGGATCAGTTATTAACAGATTCAGTACAAAGTAACCCAGCTGGCTGTGTGCTCATGGATGGATCTATGATCCTGGTCAGTCTTATTAAGGATCTGCTAATAAAACCCAATCCAATATTTGTCTTTGTTGATTTTGTTCCTTCAGTTTACAGCTGCACAGCATACTGAGGCTGCAATAATATAATACAAATAAAAGTAGTAAAGCCATTTAAATCAGAACAGCAGAATACTTCTGCTTTAAGAAATTATCTCAGGTTGTCTTTGTTTCCTATAAACCACAACAAATATACAAAATGAGCACAAACAATTACAAAGATGTAAAATGACAACAGAGATGATGATCACTGTAGTGATCCTATTGTTAACCAATATAAATCAATTGCATATTTCATTAGATTGTACTGCATGTTCAAAGCTCAGTTAAAGAATTGTTGGCAACAGTTACCCAAAACCGCCAGTCTTTGCAGAACCTGCGTCTCATAGGCAAACATGCAGTAGATTCCGTGATCTTGTTGTTAATACGTTTTTTCATCCCCCTTTCATCCAGCAGCTGGCAATCTGCTGTCGACTTGATGATGCAGTCCCTTCCCCTCGTCTGCCTAAAATTGGCTCCGCTTGGCAAGTTTTTAAAGAACACAGCTTACACTGTGGGGTGACACAAGAGGTGGAGAAATGGGAGTGGCCATGTTGAATGCTCACCTGTAACAGGATTTTTTTTAGGAATTATTTTAACGGGAATTAACATGAATTTTGGACATTTAAAATCTGTCTATTCACGTACTTTACTACTGGGAAACAAGTCCCAGTTGATTGGGTATCACTGCACTTTTGCAGAATTCATCCTTATTTACTCTTTATAGTGGTGAACAGTGAACAACTGATTGTGTAGTTTGGCTGTGTGTCTGAACAGGCGGAATGATGTAACTGAACACCAGGAGAAATGTGCTGAGCTTATATAGAAGGTGCAAAAAAGGCAACAAAGCTCCACCCACAAATCTATTTTTAGATGTGACCTATTTGAATAGTTGTACTTTCAGTGTACCTTGTGACATAGTGAAACTTGATTCTGATAGGGAGCTACTAGAACAATCCACAGCTTCAAAAAAAAAAAGAAGTAAAAATTCATAGACACTGGAATGTGAGTGACGTCACTTTGTATTACATAACACTTGAAAGCTGAATCCCCAGTCATTCCGTAGCACTTCTATTTTTTAGTGATGGGAATTCCGGCTCTTGAGCCGGATCATTTGGCTCAGCTCACCAAGAAGAGCCGGCTCTTTCAGCTCCCAAACGGCTCTTCATTTTACTACTTATACCTTTTATAATTCAGCCAAATTTAGCGCTGTTTTGACTTGTGGCTTGCATTTGAACACATATATCACTTAAATTTCAATAATTTGCTGTAGCCAATTGCATTTACAATTGTAAAATCCCTTGTAACTCTCTGAAATCACCCAATGGTTGCACTAACTTGCTTGAAGAACCACTCTGCTACATAAAGCAGATAGAAACGAGAAGGGTTGGAAATCACTTGCAATCATTTTAGCCAATTCTTCATCAATTCTGTTCTGTCTTGCTGGGGTTATTGTCTTTGACATAAATTGGCTTATAGAGCTCTGTGTTGTTGTTGTGTACCTGATGCATGAGGGGTAGCAGCAGCAGCACCAACAACAACAGGTGGAGGAGTGGCACTGGCAGAAGCAGGCATGCTAGCCTGCCTTTTGTCTTCCAACTGAACTGCTGGATGCACAGTTCTCAAATGTCTGTGTAGGTTGTTTGTGGACCCTGCTCGATATGAGAGCTTGAGTTTACAAATGCATCTGCATTGTGCCTTCATGTTGTCAGGTTGAACTGTCAAAATGCATCCAAATACTACTTCTTTTTCTGTTGTCACTCATCTTTGCACCGCACTCCTCTCTCGTCTTTACGCCTCTCTCTCCTTCAGCGTGTCTCCCTTCTCTTGTCTCCTGTTACTGTCTCAGCGCTGCTACCCCCGCCCCTCCCTGCTTGGTGGTATGATCCTTGTCAATCCTCACATGATTGGTTGCACAGCATGCACGTGACACCTGTAGCCAACGCCCGCAGCGCCCGCAGGTACCATCGTTCACTTAAAAGATCCGGCTCTTTGAACCAGCTCGTTCGGGTCTCAACATGGACGACGAGAGACTAATTGTTGAAGTGGAACAACACACAATAATTTATGACACAACAGATCCTTTTTATAATCTCTTTCACGTCGGAGAAGCAAAGTAAGCTGTTGTTAATGTTTCCTCTATACACACAGTTTATCGCGGGATCTCGTGATCTCGCGTGAATACGGCTGGCTCGCAAGGCAGCGCTACGCTGCCGTCACACTACCGGTGGTGGTGATTGACGCCGGGGAGAGGTCGGAGCAAAACCGCGGGGCAGCCGTTCCGCGGCGCTTACATCCCCGGTGCACTTATATATCACAATAATAAAAAAGTATATTATCTTAATAAAATCTCTGAAAATCACAAAACTGATTATTTGAGTTAGACATATCAAAATAAATGCTTAAAAATCCATATCATATTTACATCTATTATTTAAGTTTATTTCACAAAAGAAATTAGTACTTGACAAACAAATTACAATTTTAAGATATCCGTAATATTTTCAGTAAATGCCAGTCAGAATATTTGAGTATGGTGCAATTATACCAATCGGTTTCAAGAACTTTAATTACTACTCACTCTAACTCAATAGTCAGAGTGATTTCTCTCCTTTAAGTTAATTACCATCAATAATTACATATTCATATCCTAATCAGACAACTTATCTTTATCCCCTCTGACTCTCCCTCATTCCTCCTCCTATCCTCCAGCCTTCCTTAACAGTTCTTGCTTTTTCTTCCTTAGTTTTCTGTCCCTCAATCTCTCACATCCTCTGCACACCATTTTACATGTTTTGTTTTATTCTTACATCACTACACTCCAACTCCAGTTAAATTTTTCTAATGTAAATTCTATTGAAAGGTTTGACATTAAAGTTTTTCCAAAAAACCAAAGCTCTGCTTGAATGTGTAGAATTGCATTTTATTAGTTGCTAAAAGACTTTCTGTTCTGCAGAGTGGAATCCCTATTCAACAGACACGTGAGGTTGTCATCCGATGTCTCATTGCCCATCTGGCAGAAGATGCCAGTGCCTTGTTGAAGGACTTTGAGGTTATAATACTGTAGTTTTCGTGATTTTTAACAATGTAATCATGGATCATAGAGTTGCTGCAGTACAGTTTGTTTTTTTCTTACCGCACACAAAGAAGAAGCTGCTTTTCATATATTATAAAGCAGCTGTGGACATCAGATACTGTACGAGTCATCCACATTCATTTATAGATCGATGACTGATGACTGACTGATTTAAATACATTGAATGTTATTTTCTGTGACAATTTTGTTTGGGGAGAGGAAGCATTCATTAGTTATTTTGTCTGTTTTTAAAAAGAGATCAAAAACAAATTTGGGACCACCACATATTGTTCAGTTTGTACACTTTATGTCCTGCTATGTGCTTTTATGTTAGTAGGTGGTATTTGTCTTGTGACATGCAGGTTGAAAGTGAGCTCTAAACAGTTATCTTTACAATGTCTGCAGGATGCTGCTGATGGATCTGCCAGTGTTCAAGAGGAGTTGGCAGAGGAGGTCATGAAGATTTACCTGCTGTGAAACCAAGATGGGTCAGTCGATGTCGGGATTGTGATTGAGGGCAACACCGTCCTCAGCGGTCTTGGCGATATTAGCAGAGCCTGCTGCTATTTGTTGGGACTGACCTACGCGTTAGATCTGCGATACCCAAAGAACCTCAAATACAGTTTTGAGGTATTCCAGAAAGTACTGCTGGAGCTGGATTCTGGAAACCTTTCCAACAAGGTTCAGAGACTGAAGAATTACCTCTCTATGTAGTTGCTGGCTACTGTTGAGCAAGATGCTCTCTTAGTCTTTTCATTGGCAAGTCTAAAGTTTAGCTGATGTACTGTTGTCTTAATATTTACATAACAGTTGAGGTTTCCATTCATAGTGAAATTGCATGTTGGACTGGTATTGTTTCCTTTTGTGGAACTTTAATGTGAAATATCAAGATTCAAGATTCAAGATCACTTTATTGTCATTTCACATCACTGTAAAACGAAATTACGAGCAAAAACTCACAGAAACACCACAGAATAGATTAAATAAGAAGATAAATAAATAAATAAAGAAGTCTGATAAGTCTGAATTAGTGGGTTTGGTTTGATAAATCTAAGTTCAGTCGTCTGATGGCAGTGGGGTAGAAGCTATTCTGAAATCTCACAGTCTTGGTCCGTAGACTGCGGTACCTCCTGCCAGAGGGGAGAAGGGAGAACAGACTGTGGCCGGGGTGGGTGGGGTCTTTGATGATGCCTTTAGCTTTTGACATGCATCTTCTGTGGGCCAGCTCCTGAACGGTAGGAAGAGTTGTACCAATAGTCCATCCAGCTAACCTCACCACTCTCCTCAGCACCTTTCTCTCTGCAGCGCTGCAGTTTTCAAACCAGAGAGAGATGCTGCTGGTCAGAGCACTCTCTATGGTGCCCCTGTAGAAAGTGGTGAGGATGGATGGACTGAGGTGGGCCCTCTTCAACCGCCGCAGGAAGTGCAGACGCTGGTGTGCCTTTTTGACAAGGGAGGAGGTGTGCAGGTCCCAGGACAGGTTGTCAGCCACATGAACCCCCAGGAACTTTGTGTGATGAACAATCTCCACAGCAGTCCCATTGATGTGGATCGGGGCGTGATCGAGCTGATTTCTCCTGAAGTCAGTCACCATCTCCTTGGTTTTCTCGACGTTCAGGGCCAAGTTGTTTGTCCTGCACCAGTCTGCGAAGAGTTTCACCTCCTCCCTATATGCCCTCTCATCACTGTCCTTGATAAGACCCACCACTGTCGAGTCGTCTGCATACTTTATGATGTAATTGGTGCTGAAGTGTGCACGACAGTAATGGGTCATCACTGTGAAGAGAAGAGGGCTGAGAACACATCCCTGCGGGGAGCCAGTACTGAGTACAACACATCCACCACCATCTGGTGGATGTGTTGTTGCCTACCCGCACAAACTGGGGCCTGTCTGTGAGGAAGTCCAGTATCCAGTTACACAGAGGAGAACTTATGCCCAGTGCGTCTGAGCCCAGCTTGTTGACCAGATGCTGGGGGATTATGGTGTTAAATGCTGAGCTAAAATCGACAAACAACATGCGCACAAGAGTATTCTTGTTCTCCAGGTGTTCAAGGCTCAGGTGAAGTGCAGTGGATATGACATCTTCAGTGGAGCGGTTTGGGCGGTAGGCAAACTGAAATGGGTCCAGTGAAGGGGGGGAGGGCAGATGTGATGTGGTCCTTGACTAGTCTTTCAAAGCACTTCATTATTATGGAAGTGAGTGCTACAGGTCTGTAGTCATTCATACTAGTAATGGTGGGTTTTTTTGGAACTGGGATGATGGCTGAGGTTTTGTAGCATGAAGGCACAGCGGCTTGTCTCAGGGAGGTGTTGAATATGTCAGTGAGGACATGAGACAGTTGGTCCGCACACTCCTTAAGCAAGCAGCCCGGTATCCTGTCTGGGCCTGCAGCTTTCCGTGGGTTGATTTTCCTCAGCACCCGGTGGACATCTGCTGGGTCCAGACTCAGCACCTGATCGCTCTGCTGTGGAGTGGCTTTCCTTGCTGGTGTGGTGTTTAGTCCCTCAAACCTTCCAAAGTAGTTGTTGAGTTTGTTAAGGAAATCCATGCTGTCTTCACAGGACTGAGGAACAGTCTTATAGTCCGTGACAGCCTGGATTCCCTGCCACAGCCTCCTGGTGTCTCTATGGTCGTGAAAGTGTCCCTGGATTTTTTGTCCATGGGCTCTCTTTGCCGATCTGATTGCTTTGTTCAGATCGGCTCTTGCAGACCTGAGGGCAGTCCAATCACCTGATTTGAAGGCAGAGTTCCGGGTTTTAAGCAGGGCCCTGACCTCTGTTGTCATCCATGGCTTCTGGTTTGCACGGACCGTGATGTTTTTTGTGACACAGACATCATCCATACACTTGTGAATGTATGCTGATACAACATCAGCATACTCCTCGATGTCTGTGGTATTGTCTCTGGTGGCAGCATCTCTGAACACAGACCAGTCGGTGCATTCAAAACAGTCCTGCAGAGCTGACATGGCTCCCTCCGGCCAGACTGTCACCTGCTTTGAGGAGGGCTTTGTCCTGATGAGCAGGGGTCTGTATGCTGGAATTAGCATGACAGACATCTGTCATGCTAATCCACATATGATGCTACATATGCTACATGCTACATATCACTGTTTTTGGTGCATTTCAGGAGGATGTAAAATGTTGTTCTTGGTGCATTTCAGCCTGATGCTCACATGGACATTGTCACATGCTCACTGGCGAGAATAAACCATGTTGAAAGTTAAACTAGATAATATACCAAGAGTTGTAATGCAAGTTGAGATTTCCATTAATGCCAAACAGATTCTGTTAACTGGCATTTTATGCATTGTGTGGTGACTTAAATTGAAGGGCCCATTGTTCTTCTGCATTTCACCCAGGTTTGAGAGACCCCTTATTAAGAGTTCAATTCAGCTGTTTTTATAGCATGGACATTTTTACATGTCATTTGCAAAGATAAGCTGTTCGGATTTAAATTTGATGTTTTATATTTGTCAAATAAGACGAATAAATGTTTAATTAAACATGTTGATGTGTGTAGAATTGCTTTATGTTTATTATTTTGTTTAATATATTGACCTGAAGTATTCCTAGATTAAAGAGTAAATACATTTTAAAAAATTAAGTAAATGTAACATTTATTCTGATATTTGATAGTCCAGTATGAATTACATTATGTTAAAAACAGTTTCAGTTGCATCTACCTAACATTTTAATTATATCTACTCATTTTCTTTCAGTGGTTTGAACTTAGGGTTACTATTGCATAGACTTAAAATTTTAATTATATCAACTCAATTTTATATTTCATGGTACTCAATGTAGTTGTTCAGATCTGCTTAAATGTTTTAATTACATTTACTTAATTCATAAGGTAAATCTAAATGATTTCACAGCTTTCAAATTTACTCAATATTTAAATGTTACACAGTGTAAAAATAATACACAGATTAAATTGAGTAGAGCATAGTTAAAGTTTTTAGAGTGTGGAAATTGATCAAGGTGGAAGCAGTTCAGCAATTTGTCTGATGAAGGCCTCTCAAGTTGTGATTTCAGTTTGTTTGTTTACTCTTTGGATAACTTTTGTTGCACTTTCAGCTACATTTTCTTAAACCAGTAAAGATTTGGATGTGGTCAGTAAACAATGTGGTTTTCTGTGTCACTCCTGCTTTAATGAGGTTTATGGAGATAAGTAGAAAAATGATTGATCGTAAACAATCTGATTATCCTGGCAAAATTCTTCATCCATACATCCAAATGGAAAAAACAAAACCACTTTTTTATGTTTTCAAAAAGACTCTTTTAGACATTCACCTAAGTGCTTTAAAACTGATGGACAGGAAACATGCACAGTCTCTCCTTGCAGCATATGAAGATTAAAATATTCACGGACCCCTAATAGGTATTTGAACAACATGATGTATTAACCTTGTTTATTTATTTAATTATTTTTCTCCGTTGTCTATGTTTTTTACATTATTTACACAATTTTAGTTTTAATCTTATAATGTGAAAAATAATTAAATAAATAAACAAGTTAAATAAAATAGAGATAATACTGAAATACGTAAATAAATAGAAAGAAAAAGAAAAAAAGGTTAATACATCATGTTGTTGAAATACCTATTAGGGGTCCGTGAATATTTTAATCTTCATATGCTGCAAGGAGAGACCGTGCATGTTTCCTGTCCATCAGTTTTAAAGCACTTAGGTGAATGTCTAAAAGAGTCTTTTTGAAAACATAAAAAAGTGGTTTTGTTTTTTCCATTTGGATGTGTGGATGAAGAATTTTGCCAGGATAATCAGGTTGTTTACGATCAAATCACACTTGGTGTCTTTCAAATTAATACCAAACACAACATTTTCTCTTGTGAGAGGTGAGTTGGATTTTAGTTGATAGCCAGTCCTGCAGATCCTCCCAAAGGGTCTCAGAATATGTGCAGTGGAAAAACAGATGATCCTTAGTTTCAATTTCAGTTTCACAAAAAGTTGTTATGATCAATACCAAATCTCATTCTTAGCAACTAATTGGATGGATAGATATTATTCATGATCTTGAAGTGGATTTCTTTTGTTTTGGGGCTTACCGGATAAGTAATATATTTGGTATATATGAATTTTTAATACATTTCATCATGTAAATATGACCATTCCTTCCGGGTGATGTGTGAAAATCATTACAGGATCATACTTGTTTTATGAGACACAACTCTTACTTTCTTTCTTTTTTTTTTTTTTTTTTGAATCAAATCTTAACACGGCATTAAGGGCGCACTTGACAATGTTGGAGCGGCTGGCTTGAACACACGAAAACGAGAGACGGCTGGCTTGACCGCAGTTCTTAACTGAATGTTTTTTTTTCTCAATGTGGCCCTAATACTCCGTCGTAAAAATATACAATTATTTTTTATTTTTTATTTTTTCATTTTATTTTTGTGGCTTAAGGAGGGCGGTGCCCTACCGCCTGACACACATGTTCACTGTGAAAATACAACTGTGTTCAAAGACCCGATTAAACTCTGATCAACAAAATGTGTTTGTCCTCCAAACACTTTGACATATTTCCCAGAGGCTGGATGATATGTTGGTCATATTCAAAAGAGATGATGGAAAGAAAAACGACATGAAATCCCGAGAGAGAGATGATGAAGATGGAGGAAGATTCATATGAATACGTTTATTTTTTATTTAAAGCAACCAATAAAATGTGTAGCACAGGAAAGGCAACAATATATTTAAGCAGATAAAAGAATGAAATAAATAACTCATAATAATAATAAAAGTGTCTGAAATAATCAAATCAAACACAGAATTTCCTCAGACAGGTGATTTCAAATAATAAAAAAAATCACTTGTGTACATCAAACTTTGTTTATTCTAATTATCTTGATTTTATTATTTATTAATTATTTTATATTCAAGTTTTGTTGATTTTTGTACGTCATATTTGCTACAACTGCAAGTGATCAAGCTTTAAATCAACTCTCTTGTGTTTGCTTCAGTGTGATATGGCTCAAATTTCTCTTCACAGGGGATATTTTGGCCTGTAATTACTGTGAGATTTTCATTATCGATTGATTATTTGGTCTCAATTGAAGTAATATTACCGCGACTCACCGGCACAGCTGATGGAGGATAATCCAAACATTTCCAGTAACTCCACAGCGTTGTAAAGTCAAAATGTATTGAACAAAGATCGATGTAATCATTTCCAAAATGAACAACATGTTTTTATCTAACCAAATATTCCTCTTCAGTCCATATTAGTCCACCTTTAGTCTTTAAAAACAACGTTTTCTCTGAGCTCTGAACTGTTTGCTCTCTGACGTGCTGCACACAAACGAGGTACACACCTGTATTAACGAGGCGGTCTAACAACTCCATGACACACAGAATATTCATTAAAGAAAGCTGAAATTGTAAATTCAGATGTATTACTTTATTAAAGTTGATTTCCAGTGGACTTATTCGTATTTGTTTACATGTTCTATATTTTCAGGATGTGACAATGTGGCGGAGTAATAGTTTTAGTGATGAGTCGGGTGTGCTGTCATGCTGATTTGAGCACATTCTAAATGTCTAGTTGACCAATCAGATTGCTCGGTGGGACCTGCTTGTTGTATAATCAGTAAATAGTAGTACACCAGTCGATGTTTTCCTTAACGTCATTTTTACACTTTGCAAAGTCATCTCGTGGGCCGGATCGGACCCACTGGCGGGCCGGTTTTGGCCCGCGGGCCGTATGTTTGACACCCCTGATTAGAACTTTGCATTGATGTGTCTGAACGGCTTTGATCTGAATGACGTCAGAGTTCCACATTCCATCAGAAGTGTATAAGCTGAGCCAGGTCAGTCACACTCTGTTTACCTTCAGAGTTCACACAAGTGGATTATTCTGTGTTTGGAAACATTTGACTGCAAAAATGTCTTCCTCAACTTCAACCACACCAGCTACATCATATGATGTCCAGGAGCGTGACATACTGTTCAGCAGCAACACACGCTACCTGGTAATTGACTTCCATGGTCAGGGATATTTTGGCAAAGTTGCCAAATGTGTCAATTTAATGACAGGAAAGCAAGTGGCAGTAAAGATCCACAAAGACAATGACGAGGACTCAATTCAAAATGAATTGGAAATGTTACAAGCGACCAGGACTCTGGATCAAGACAAAAGCAACATCGTAACATTCTTTGAAGGTTTCAGGTTCCACAACCTCTCCTGCCTGACCTTTGAAATGCTGGACAAGAGCCTGTTGGACCTGATGATAGAGCAGCAGAGAACAATGCATCTGAATGAAATTCGCCCTATAACCCACCAGCTCCTGGTAGCATTCGATGCCCTGAAGAGTATTGGCATCCTCCATTTGGATTTGAAGCCGGATAACATCATGTTTATAAATCACAAGGATCATCCTTTTAAACTGAAACTCATTGACTTCGGACTGGCCCAACGAGTGAGTGAAGTGCAGGTCGAAAAGATTATACAACCTCTTTCATATCAGGCTCCGGAGGTGGGCTTAGGGCTCCCTCTCTCTGAAGCCATGGATATGTGGGGAGTGGGATGCGTTATGGCATTTTATGTATTTTGGTGCCCACCTCCTACCTAATCAATGTCCATATGATTGGATGAGAACCATAGTGCACCTGCTGGGTCTGCCTGAAGACCACCTGCTGAGTGCTGGAAAGTACACATCAACATATTTCAACAAAAAAGATGACGGCAGTCCAGGATGGAGACTAAAGTCATCAGATGAGTACGAAGACACAACAGGTGTCGAAGCCGAAATTAGGCATACGATTTTTGACGACGCCGAGAACATGGATGAGGCCGTACGAAACTACCCAGAAGAAAGAAAGGACGTTCAGTACAAAGATAGGATGGCATTTCTAAGCCTCCTGAAGTCATGTTTAAATCTGGATCCTCAGACAAGAGCCACTCCTAGGGAAGCCATAATGAACCCTTTTATTTCAATGGTTAATCAGGTAGACGTGATGGCCACCAGCTCACATGCTGATGAGGCACTTCAGATCATGTATTATTCCCCCCTGAAACATCTGGTTGAATCGGACGATTCTCTCAGTGACAGTGACATGGACTCCAGCTATTGTTCACTGAGACTGGCAGGATCTGGCTCTATTGCTGAGAATTCCAGTGCAGAACAAGCCGACATTGAGAGTAATGGTGATGACGATACAGACGATGAAGATTACAGAAGTGAAGATGAATACGCTGAGAAGGACAGATCTTCAGACACTGACAGCTGCATCGGTGAAGACAGTTTGAGTGGTTACGATGCAGACTGTTCTGACGACAGCAGCACTGATGAGGATCCACACACCAGTGCTGACAATGCAAATGTTGAGAGTTCAGCAGATGAAGACGTTATACAACCATCCAGCATGAGATGCTCTGACAGTCTACCTTTTACCAATGAAGACAATGTTGTGCCAGTCTACAGTTATCCCAGTGGTGGAGAACCACACACCAGTGCTGACAATGCAAATGTTGAGAGTTCAGCAGATGAAGATGTTATACAACCATCCAGCATGAGATGCTCTGACAGTCTACCTTTTATCGATGAAGACAATATTGTGCCAGTCTACGGTTATCCCAGTGGTGCAGACTCAGACAGTCTTCCACCTACTCCTAGTTTGGGTGGAGAAGATTTACCAAGTTCAAGTAATGGACACTCAGAGGGCGAGATGTTCAACCTTGATATGTCAGCAGGATTATCAGCCATCAGTAGCTGTGACGATGGAGTCAGTGAGCGTAGTAGTCTCTCTTTCGAAGAGTCTGGTGCTGCTCCTACTTCAGCTCAAATCTATGACGTTACTGACTGTGGGCCAATTGCCAGTGAAAACAAAGTTTCAGCTGCAGTTGAGCCAACTGATGGAGCTGCAGCCAACATCTCCACAAATGATGGAGCTGCAGCTGCCACTCAGCCTACTGTGCAGAAAAAGTTTCGGAATATCAGAAAATTCTTCTCCAGAATTCGACGAAGAGTGGTTTCCTTCTTTAACAACTAAGCCACATATTCTGGCACATGTAAATATGTAATCAAGAAACATCAGAAAACAACTACTGCAAAGGCTGAGAACCGGGTTCTGGGGCAGGAGCTGCGAACTGTATCTACAACTGTGCAGGAACTAAAAGAAGAAATAGCAAAAGTCAAACGTCAAAACAAAAGGGAAAGGGAACGACTGTCTGTCTGTGAAAAACGTACAAAAGTTATGTCTAAAAAACAAGGAAAGAAGTAAAAGCCATAAAAGAATATCACGCAGCACAACACCGATTCACACACCACCAGACACCATCTGAGCAGCATTGTCCAGGAGGGTTCAGCCCAGTTCTTTCTACGTGTCTTCATGTTCTCCTTGCCTGTGGGTTTCCTCCGAGTGCTTCGGTTTCCTCCCACTTAACGAAGACATCGTATCTGGGCAAATTCACCCCCCCCAAAAAAAAAAAAAAAAAAAAAAAAAAAAAAAAAAAGCCAAAAAAAAAAAACAACACCAGTCAAAACATGAAGAGCTTGGTACAGAATAATGAAGACAAATATTTAATATTATTTAATATTTGTCTTCATTTTATCTTTGTGTGTGGGTTTCCTCTGAGTGCTTCGGTTTGCTCCCACTTAAAAAAAAAAAAAAAAAAAGCAACACCAGTCAAACATGAAGAGCTTCGTACAGGATAATGAAGACAAATATTAATATTATTTAATATTTGTCTTCATTTTATCTTTGTGTGTGGGTTTCCTCTGAGTGCTTCAGTTTCCTCCCACTTAACAAAAAAATAAAAAATAAAAAAACATAGCCGAAATTATTATTATGATTATTATTGTTGTTGTTGTCATTATACTCCAGAACACTCAACCATTAAAGAAAGTTCAGTCACCTCACAGCAACATGGTTCCTGGTTTGAACCTCGGCTGGGGCCTTTCTGTGTGGAGGTTGCATGTTCTCTCCGTGTTAGCATGGGTTCTCTGGTTTCCTCCCACAGTCCAAAGAAATGCACTTAAAAGATTAATTGGTGGCTCTAAATTGGCCGTAGGTGTGAATGGTTGTTTGTCTTTATGTGCCCTGCGATTAGCTCTATCTCTCTCTTTAAATGTGGGATGATGAACACAAGCAGAATATGATGTGTATACCATCACACCTTTCTGTGGTCAGAGCTCTTTCAGTGAAGGTTAAAAAAAATATCATTCCTACACTTTTATCTGGTCCCATTTTAACTTCCCTGGATCATTTACAAGAATCAAATCCATGGTTCTTGTGATATCTTACAGAGCTCTGCATGGACTAAAGTGGAGAGACTTAAAAAGCTTTTGAAAGGTGCAAAAATGAACATCTTTCTACTTATCTCCATAAACCTCATTAAAGCAGGAGTGACACAGAAAACCACTTTGTTTACCGTCCACATCCAAATCTTTACTGGTTTAGGAAATTGTAGCTGAAAGTGCAACAAAAGTTATCCAAATTTGTCATTATTATTGAGAAAGAATCATTTACAAAATGTTAAGGCATATTAACAACAATATTGAACACTTCTCGACCGGGCACATTATAAGATTAAAACTAAAATTGTGTAAATAATATAAAAAACATAGGGAGAAAAATAATTAAATAAATAAACAAGTTAAATAAAATAGAGATAATACTGAAATACGTAAATAAATAGAAAGAAAAAGAAAAAAAGGTTAATACATCATGTTGTTGAAATACCTATTAGGGGTCCGTGAATATTTTAATCTTCATATGCTGCAAGGAGAGACTGTGCATGTTTCCTGTCCATCAGTTTTAAAGCACTTAGGTGAATGTCTAAAAGAGTCTTTTTGAAAACATAAAAAAGTGGTTTTGTTTTTTCCATTTGGATGTGTGGATGAAGAATTTTGCCAGGATAATCAGGTTGTTTACGATCAAATCACACTTGGTGTCTTTCAAATTAATACCAAACACAACATTTTCTCTTGTGAGAGGTGAGTTGGATTTTAGTTGATAGCCAGTCCTGCAGATCCTCCCAAAGGGTCTCAGAATATGTGCAGTGGAAAAACAGATGATCCTTAGTTTTAATTTCAGTTTCACAAAAAGTTGTTATGATCAATACCAAATCTCATTCTTAGCAACTCAAAAAAAATTTAACATTTTTCTACTTATCTCCATAAACCTCATTAAAGCAGGAGTGACACACAAAACCACTTTGTTCACTGACCACATCCAAATCTTTACTGGTTTAAGAAAATGTAGCTGAAAGTGCAACAAAAGTTATCCAAAGAGTAAACAAACAAACTGAAATCACAACTTGAGAGGCCTTCATCAGACAAATTGCTGAACTGCTTCCACCTTGATCAATTTCCACACTCTAAAAACTTTAACTATGCTCTACTCAATTTAATCTGTGTAACATTTTAACATTAAAACATTTAAGCAGATCTGAACAACCACATTGAGTACCATGAAATATAAAATTGAGTTGATATAATTAAAATTTTAAGTCTATGCAATAGTAACCCTAAGTTCAAACCACTGAAAGAAAATGAGTAGATATAATTAAAATGTTAGGTAGATGCAACTGAAACTGTTTTTAACATAATGTAATTCATACTGGACTATCAAATATCAGAATAAATATGTTACATTTACTTAATTTTTTTAAATGTATTTACTCTTTAATCTAGGAATACTTCAGGTCAATATATGAAACAAAATAATAAACATAAAGCAATTCTACACACATCAACATGTTTAATTAAACATTTATTCGTCTTATTTGACAAATATAAAACATCAAGTTTAAATCCGAACAGCTTATCTTTGCAAATGACATGTAAAAATGTCCATGCTATAAAAACAGCTGAATTGAACTCTTAATAAGGGGTCTCTCAAACCTGGGTGAAATGCACCAAGAACAATGGGCCCTTCAATTTAAGTCACCACACAATGCATAAAATGCCAGTTAACAGAATCTGTTTGGCATTAATGGAAATCTCAACTTGCATTACAACTCTTGGTATATTATCTAGTTTAACTTTCAACATGGTTTATTCTCGCCAGTGAGCATGTGACAATGTCCATGTGAGCATCAGGCTGAAATGCACCAAGAACAACATTTTACATCCTCCTGAAATGCACCAAAAACAGTGACATGTAGCATGTAGCATATGTAGCATCATATGATGGAATTAGCATGACAGATGTCTCTGTCATGCTAATTCCAGCATACAGACCCCTGCTCATCAGGACAAAGCCCTCCTCAAAGCAGGTGACAGTCTGGCCGGAGGGAGCCATGTCAGCTCTGCAGGACTGTTTTGAATGCACCGACTGGTCTGTGTTCAGAGATGCTGCCACCAGAGACAATACCACAGACATCGAGGAGTATGCTGATGTTGTATCAGCATACATTCACAAGTGTATGGATGATGTCTGTGTCACAAAAAACATCACGGTCCGTGCAAACCAGAAGCCATGGATGACAACAGAGGTCAGGGCCCTGCTTAAAACCCGGAACTCTGCCTTCAAATCAGGTGATTGGACTGCCCTCAGGTCTGCAAGAGCCGATCTGAACAAAGAAATCAGATCGGCAAAGAGAGCCCATGGACAAAAAATCCAGGGACACTTTCACGACCATAGAGACACCAGGAGGCTGTGGCAGGGAATCCAGGCTGTCACGGACTATAAGACTGTTCCTCAGTCCTGTGAAGACAGCATGGATTTCCTTAACAAACTCAACAACTACTTTGGAAGGTTTGAGGGACTAAACACCACACCAGCAAGGAAAGCCACTCCACAGCAGAGCGATCAGGTGCTGAGTCTGGACCCAGCAGATGTCCACCGGGTGCTGAGGAAAATCAACCCACGGAAAGCTGCAGGCCCAGACAGGATACCGGGCTGCTTGCTTAAGGAGTGTGCGGACCAACTGTCTCATGTCCTCACTGACATATTCAACACCTCCCTGAGACAAGCCGCTGTGCCTTCATGCTACAAAACCTCAGCCATCATCCCAGTTCCAAAAAAACCCACCATTACTAGTATGAATGACTACAGACCTGTAGCACTCACTTCCATAATAATGAAGTGCTTTGAAAGACTAGTCAAGGACCACATCACATCTGCCCTCCCCCCTTCACTGGACCCATTTCAGTTTGCCTACCGCCCAAACTGCTCCACTGAAGATGTCATATCCACTGCACTTCACCTGAGCCTTGAACACCTGGAGAACAAGAATACTCTTGTGCGCATGTTGTTTGTCGATTTTAGCTCAGCATTTAACACCATAATCCCCCAGCATCTGGTCAACAAGCTGGGCTCAGACGCACTGGGCATAAGTTCTCCTCTGTGTAACTGGATACTGGACTTCCTCACAGACAGGCCCCAGTTTGTGCGGGTAGGCAACAACACATCCACCAGATGGTGGTGGATGTGTTGTACTCAGTACTGGCTCCCCGCAGTGATGTGTTCTCAGCCCTCTTCTCTTCACACTGATGACCCATTACTGTCGTGCACACTTCAGCACCAATTACATCATAAAGTATGCAGACGACTCGACAGTGGTGGGTCTTATCAAGGACAGTGATGAGAGGGCATATAGGGAGGAGGTGAAACTCTTCGCAGACTGGTGCAGGACAAACAACTTGGCCCTGAACGTTGAGAAAACCAAGGAGATGGTGACTGACTACAGGAGAAATCAGCTCGATCACGCCCGGATCCACATCAATGGGACTGCTGTGGAGATTGTTCATCACACAAAGTTCCTGGGGGTTCATGTGGCTGACAACCTGTCCTGGGACCTGCACACCTCCTCCCTTGTCAAAAAGGCACACCAGCGTCTGCACTTCCTGCGGCAGTTGAAGAGGGCCCACCTCAGTCCATCCATCCTCACCACTTTCTACAGGGGCACCATAGAGAGTGCTCTGACCAGCAGCATCTCTCTCTGGTTTGAAAACTGCAGCGCTGCAGAGAGAAAGGTGCTGAGGAGAGTGGTGAGGTTAGCTGGATGGACTATTGGTACAACTCTTCCTACCGTTCAGGAGCTGGCCCACAGAAGATGCATGTCAAAAGCTAAAGGCATCATCAAAGACCCCACCCACCCCGGCCACAGTCTGTTCTCCCTTCTCCCCTCTGGCAGGAGGTACCGCAGTCTACGGACCAAGACTGTGAGATTTCAGAATAGCTTCTACCCCACTGCCATCAGACGACTGAACTTAGATTTATCAAACCAAACCCACTAATTCAGACTTATCAGACTTCTTTATTTATTTATTTATTTATCTTCTTATTTAATCTATTCTGTGGTGTTTCTGTGAGTTTTTGCTCGTAGTTTCGTTTTACAGTGATGTGAAATGACAATAAAGTGATCTTGAATCTTGATATTTCACATTAAAGTTCCACAAAAGCAAACAATACCAGTCCAACATGCAATTTCACTATGAATGGAAACCTCAACTGTTATGTAAATATTAAGACAACAGTACATCAGCTAAACTTTAGACTTGCCAATGAAAAGACTAAGAGAGCATCTTGCTGAACAGTAGCCAGCAACTACATAGAGAGGTAATTCTTCAGTCTCTGAACCTTGTTGGAAAGGTTTCCAGAATCCAGCTCCAGCAGTACTTTCTGGAATACCTCAAAACTGTATTTGAGGTTCTTTGGGTATCGCAGATCTAACGCGTAGGTCAGTCCCAACAAATAGCAGCAGGCTCTGCTAATATCGCCAAGACCGCTGAGGACGGTGTTGCCCCGACATCGACTGACCCATCTTGGTTTCACAGCAGGTAAATCTTCATGACCTCCTCTGCCAACTCCTCTTGAACACTGGCAGATCCATCAGCAGCATCCTGCAGACATTGTAAAGATAACTGTTTAGAGCTCACTTTCAACCTGCATGTCACAAGACAAATACCACCTACTAACATAAAAGCACATAGCAGGACATAAAGTGTACAAACTGAACAATATGTGGTGGTCCCAAATTTGTTTTTGATCTCTTTTTAAAAACAGACAAAATAACTAATTAATGCTTCCTCTCCCCAAACAAAATTGTCACAGAAAATAACATTCGATGTATTTAAATCAGTCAGTCATCAGTCATCGATCTATAAATGAATGTGGATGACTCGTACAGTATCTGATGTCCACAGCTGCTTTATACTATATGAAAAGCAGCTTCTTCTTTGTGTGCGGTAAGAAAAAAACAAACTGTACTGCAGCAACTCTATGACCCATGATTACATTGTTAAAAATCACGAAAACTACAGTATTATACTAACCTCAAAGTCCTTCAACAAGGCACTGGCATCTTCTGCCAGATGGGCAATGAGACATCGGATGACAACCTCACGTGTCTGTTGAATAGGGATTCCACTCTGCAGAACAGAAAGTCTTTTAGCAACTAATAAAATGCAATTCTACACATTCAAGCAGAGCTTTGGTTTTTTGGAAAAACTTTAATGTCAAACCTTTCAATAGAATTTACATTAGAAAAATTTAACTGGAGTTGGAGTGTAGTGATGTAAGAATAAAACAAAACATGTAAAATGGTGTGCAGAGGATGTGAGAGATTGAGGGACAGAAAACTAAGGAAGAAAAAGCAAGAACTGTTAAGGAAGGCTGGAGGATAGGAGGAGGAATGAGGGAGAGTCAGAGGGGATAAAGATAAGTTGTCTGATTAGGATATGAATATGTAATTATTGATGGTAATTAACTTAAAGGAGAGAAATCACTCTGACTATTGAGTTAGAGTGAGTAGTAATTAAAGTTCTTGAAACCGATTGGTATAATTGCACCATACTCAAATATTCTGACTGGCATTTACTGAAAATATTACGGATATCTTAAAATTGTAATTTGTTTGTCAAATACTAATTCCTTTTGTGAAATAAACTTAAATAATAGATGTAAATATGATATGGATTTTTAAGCATTTATTTTGATATGTCTAACTCAAATAATCAGTTTTGTGATTTTCAGAGATTTTATTAAGATAATATACTTTTTTATTATTGTGATATATAAGTGCACCGGGGATGTAAGCGCCGCGGAACGGCTGCCCCGCGGTTTTGCTCCGACCTCTCCCCGGCGTCAATCACCACCACCGGGCGTGTGACGGCAGCGTAGCGCTGCCTTGCGAGCCAGCCGTATTCACGCGAGATCACGAGATCCCGCGATAAACTGTGTGTATAAAGGAAACAATAACAACAGCTTACTTTGCTTCTCCGACGTGAAAGAGATTATAAAAAGGATCTGTTGTGTCATAAATTATTGTGTGTTGTTCCACTTCAACAATTAGTCTCTCGTCGTCCATGTTGAGACCCGAACGAGCTGGTTCAAAGAGCCGGATCTTTTAAGTGAACGATGGTACCTGCGGGCGCTGCGGGCGTTGGCTACAGGTGTCACGTGCATGCTGTGCAACCAATCATGTGAGGATTGACAAGGATCATACCACCAAGCAGGGAGGGGCGGGGGTAGCAGCGCTGAGACAGTAACAGGAGACAAGAGAAGGGAGACACGCTGAAGGAGAGAGAGGCGTAAAGACGAGAGAGGAGTGCGGTGCAAAGATGAGTGACAACAGAAAAAGAAGTAGTATTTGGATGCATTTTGACAGTTCAACATGACAACATGAAGGCACAATGCAGATGCATTTGTAAAGTCAAGCTCTTATATCGAGCAGGGTCCACAAACAACCTACACAGACATTTGAGAACTGTGCATCCAGCAGTTCAGTTGGAAGAAAAAAGGCAGGCTAGCATGCCTGCTTCTGCCAGTGCCACTCCTCCACCTGTTGTTGTTGCTGCTGCTGCTGCTACCCCCCATGCATCAGGTACACAACAACAACACAGAGCTCTATAAGCCAATTTATGTCAAAGACAATAACCCCAGCAAGACAGAACAGAATTGATGAAGAATTGGCTAAAATGATTGCAAGTGATTTCCAACCCTTCTCGTTTCTATCTGCTTTGTGTAGCAGAGTGGTTCTTCAAGCAAGTTAGTGCAACCATTGGGTGATTTCAGAGAGTTACAAGGGATTTTACAATTGTAAATGCAATTGGCTACAGCAAATTATTGAAATTTAAGTGATATATGTGTTCAAATGCAAGCCACAAGTCAAAACAGCGCTAAATTTGGCTGAATTATAAAAGGTATAAGTAGTAAAATGAAGAGCCGTTTGGGAGCTGAAAGAGCCGGCTCTTCTTGGTGAGCTGAGCCAAATGATCCGGCTCAAGAGCCGGAATTCCCATCACTAAAAAATAGAAGTGCTACGGAATGACTGGGGATTCAGCTTTCAAGTGTTATGTAATACAAAGTGACGTCACTCACATTCCAGTGTCTATGAATTTTTACTTCTTTTTTTTTTTGAAGCTGTGGATTGTTCTAGTAGCTCCCTATCAGAATCAAGTTTCACTATGTCACAAGGTACACTGAAAGTACAACTATTCAAACAGGTCACATCTAAAAATAGATTTGTGGGTGGAGCTTTGTTGCGTTTTTTGCACCTCCTATATAAGCTCAGCACATTTCTCCTGGTGTTCAGTTACATCATTCCGCCTGTTCAGACACACAGCCAAACTACACAATCAGTTGTTCACTGTTCACCACTATAAAGAGTAAATAAGGATGAATTCTGCAAAAGTGCAGTGATACCCAATCAACTGGGACTTGTTTCCCAGTAGTAAAGTACGTGAATAGACAGATTTTAAATGTCCAAAATTCATGTTAATTCCCGTTAAAATAATTCCTAAAAAAAATCCTGTTACAGGTGAGCATTCAACATTGCCACTCCCATTTCTCCACCTCTTGTGTCACCCCACAGTGTAAGCTGTGTTCTTTAAAAACTTGCCAAGCGGAGCCAATTTTAGGCAGACGAGGGGAAGGGACTGCATCATCAAGTCGACAGCAGATTGCCAGCTGCTGGATGAAAGGGGGATGAAAAAACGTATTAACAACAAGATCACGGAATCTACTGCATGTTTGCCTATGAGACGCAGGTTCTGCAAAGACTGGCGGTTTTGGGTAACTGTTGCCAACAATTCTTTAACTGAGCTTTGAACATGCAGTACAATCTAATGAAATATGCAATTAATTTATATTGGTTAACAATAGGATCACTACAGTGATCATCATCTCTGTTGTCATTTTACATCTTTGTAATTGTTTGTGCTCATTTTGTATATTTGTTGTGGTTTATAGGAAACAAAGACAACCTGAGATAATTTCTTAAAGCAGAAGTATTCTGCTGTTCTGATTTAAATGGCTTTACTACTTTTATTTGTATTATATTATTGCAGCCTCAGTATGCTGTGCAGCTGTAAACTGAAGGAACAAAATCAACAAAGACAAATATTGGATTGGGTTTTATTAGCAGATCCTTAATAAGACTGACCAGGATCATAGATCCATCCATGAGCGCACAGCCAGCTGGGTTACTTTGTACTGAATCTGTTAATAACTGATCCATTTTCCTCTCTGTTAATATCCCCTGACTCAGTCATGTGCCATGACTTAGCACTGGGGCAGATGATCTCTAAATACCACCAGGTCCGGAGACTCATGCCCTGGATGAAAGCCCGGGAGTTTTGTCAGAGGCACTATATTGACCTCGCTGTCCTGAGCACAGAAGAGCAATACTTCACTCTCCTCAATACCACTGCTGCATCTAAAATGAGCTTTTGGCTTGGCCTGCAGCGACAGAGCACCTTAAAGAGCTGGATGTGGGTGAATGGACAAGAGCTGAGCTATGATCACTGGTACAAGAGAAACTACGAAGAAGGTAACTGTGCAAGTTTGGAGTCCATATTCAAGAAAGATGAGAAGCTGCTGGTTCGCTACTGTGATGAGTTGCACATGTTTGTCTGTCATGGTGAGTAATGCGTCTTGGATGTACAATTTAGAGATTGGTAAATATGGTAACCTCTATCTGACATTCATAAAATAGAAAGGTTGTCTGTATATCGTTGTATATGTTTGAATGTATATTGTCTGCACGTCTACATTCATTCCCCTATATATCTCCACATACACTTAAATACAAATCTGTAAAGACATACAGATGTATATACATCTATACTGTAAATGCTCAACAATGTATTTAATACAAGATCAACATACAGGTGTAGAGTAAAGGTTTTACTCTCCCATACAGGTCCAGTTTCGCCGCAGCCAGTGATGATAGACTCAGTGGGCTCTGGTCACGTCACTCTCAGCTGGGACGTCTCTGCATTTATGCAGACAATACCGCACAGTTACAATGTGACGACATGTACCAACACGTGTGAGACGCTCTTCTACCCCTACACTGATGGCTCTGTTTTCATGAACATCAGCATCTCCAACTTAACTTCAGCCACAGAGTACTTCATGGAGATTTCTGCCCTTGTTGTTCGGCCGGACAGCTTTACGGGTGGAAACACGACCCTTCAAAGTAACCCTACACCTTTACATGTCCAAACAGGTAAGAAAGATTTAGATGTCATTTAAGTGCTGTGAACTTTGTGTGGAAGTCAGTCTGCTTTATGATCTTCAGGTTTCATACATTACGATACATTTATTATGAAAACAACTTTGTTTCAAGTCATCACTTGAAGTAATTTGTCAAACAAAGATGTCAAACAATGCCCAGATTTTCTGATATATTATTATAAACTGAATCACTTTTTAACCTGTTCAGACACTGTGAGTTTGAGAACTTGAGGTGGGAATTTGTCCTTATTTTATTAGCATTATATTGAACTAAATAATCAATTACAAAAAAATATTCAAAAGGTACAATGACAGACAATAATTTGTTGAGGCTCTTTCTAAATGGACGTGTCATTCTAGACTTGGAACTATAGGGATGCCAAAGAGACTAAAACACTGAACACTAAAACACATATATGTATGATTTGTGTTACTGGAAACTTTTATGAAGTCAAAACATCATGTCTGTAAAATGTGGGTATTGAAACTCATGTAGTTGTATGTAATGTATATTTGTCTTTTCTCTTCCCCAGTGGACTCTGGTGTTCAGTCCAAAGTCATCAATGTCGTTTTGAAGTCGCTCAAGTTCACGTCTCTGTTTCCTTCACTGTGGGTTCTTTATTGTATCCTGAAGAAACACAAGTCTCCTTTCCTGTGTAAGCAAAATTAATATATTATAATGCTCAAATATTTATCCTTCAGTGTGTCCTTCATGTGCCACTTTTTTTTTCTTTCTTCTCAGATCATGACACCTCAGAGGAGCTCTCAACTGAGGACACGATTATTGACCTGATCCCAGAGAGAACCAGAGCAATCGGCTAAAAAGGCCAAAAAGGCATGACTTGTTCACAAATATTAACATAGAATATCCTGAATAATGTGAACATATATAGCAAATGGTAAAAGACGGGTTTCCTAATCTGGTGGATTAAAAATACAAAACAGGACACATTTGTTCAGTTTAAGGAAACCAAGTGTTTGAGTAACTGGTCAACTCACCATTTTCACTGCATGGTATAATATACTTTAACCCTACCCTGTCTCCAGAGCTGACCTGTGTTGATCAATATTGTTTACAAGCAGAGCCAAAGCTTGAGAGCGCCTGTCCTGTCACCAAAGTATAAGTCATAGGTAGATGACAGGAAGAGTTGATGTCTTCTTATACCTATACCGTTACATACCTACATCAGTTACAAGTTGCTGTTTGTTTTGTTATACTATTGACAGCGGCGTTCCTGCATTCATTTAACATATTCCAGCTGTCACTGCTGGTTCAAGCAGGTGAACAGGCCATAGGACCCAAATGCAGACAAGAAATGCAAAGAAGATGCTGTTAAATAGTTAAATGATCAAAACCATGGGTACAAAGGCTCACTGAATAGTGAGGAAGACAGGGTTCAAAACCGGGAAGGCCGTGCAAACAAATCCAAGAAACAGTGTCCGGTACAATAGATGAACAGAATACAGATACAAAAGCTAGAAAGGAAAGACACAATACACATGTGGACAATTTAATAATCTGGATAGGTAGCTGATGAGAGTCCAGATAACTGCAGAACAGATGTGTGTAGTTGGGGAAAGGAGGGACAGGGAGACTGTGGCAGCGGCCTTGTTTTGAGATCTTTGAAATCTACAGCTTGCTTGCAAATTTAAGCCTCTACCTGCTTCAAAGTAAAAGCCTTTCAGCGGCACCTTTTAGGGATATCTTGTTGTTCATTTTGGGGTGTGTTTTTGTTGGTGGATTACTTTAAAACATTTAAATACGAGAGTAGACTTTTCATCATGTGTATTACAAGCACTGTAAAAACTGTAGGCTATAATAGAAGTAAAAGTTACCAACAACAGTCACTTCTATGCTCTGAAATGACTAAAAAGTTTGATTTGTAAGTAAAATGAACACACAAAAAACATAATGAAATGTGCAGGTGTGATTAAGCTAAATAATGTCTATTCCCATGCTGCTCCTCTGCAGAAGCAACGTTAGCACTGATTTTGATCATCAAAATCAATAGTGATGTAAATGTGGGTGACCCACATAATAAGAATCTGAAACTTAAGTAAGTAAGTAAGTACTGAACCTTGAATTCCTTGTAAGTACTGAAAACAAATTCCTTATGAGGTCTGTGGAGGAAAATTATTATTTCCTCAATACGTTTTATGTTTTTTTTGTTTTTTATTATCTAGTTCTGATGAGCACCTATGATGTTTAGCTGTACCCAGGGAGGTGGCCCATCATGTTTATTTCAATCAATCATTCCAATGTAGTACTGAGTACTTTTGTGTCATTTTTCCATTTTTTACACCAAAACTAGAAGACAACCTGTTTCAGTTTTGTATTTTCTCATTTCTGAAATAGTACTATGCATTATTATTATTATTATTATTATTATTATTATGTGACTGTAGTGTCAACGATAAACTTGGAACATGGAGCTTTCTGTGAGGCTTTCTTCCTCTTAAGATTAAGAAGCAGATTTACAAAACGTAACAAACCACATGCTCACTAAAATAGTTGTCACTGACATTGACATTGTTAAACTGTAGGTAGCAGAATTAGCACCAGCCAAGAAATGTCAAAGTATTAGCTATATGTTTTGTTTTGTTTTGTTTTTAATCCCTCACACAGGGTAGATAGGTTATTTAAAAGAGAAAATGTCAGTAAATGTGAAAAGGTCAAGAGTTAGCAATTAAACTATATAAACCGAAATTTCAAATCAAGGCATAAAGAGAAACATTAATGTGAAGAGTGGGAGAAAAGTTTGATAGTGTTATATCATTAGCACACTGCTTATCAAAAAGTATTTGGTACTTTTTTTTATTTTGTACTTTTATGTTGTTTTGTTTTTTATTTGTTTTGTTTTGTTGTTTGTTTGTTTTTGTTCTGCAGCTATCAATTAGTAGTATTCATTTTTAGGAGGCAGTGTTGATAATTCATCCCTAATGTGTCCAAAGTATTCAGCCATATTAGGTCAGGAAAATTAGATTTACAGTACTCTGAGTCTAAATGAAATATGTCTCAGCTTTAAGTCTAAAACTCATACTGATGATTTAGTCACTGCACATTGTGACCACAAATCCAATGCTTGTCATGTTAGGTTTAGGTTTAGGTTTTTATTTTAAAAGCTCTGTGGTATAACATTCAGGTTTTGAGTGTTGAAAAATGTTTTATTCTATACTAGAAATGTATTGTAAGCAAGTTGCTCCTTCCTTTGGTGGGTGGTGGTGAATATGTAACTAAGAGTCATATGAATAAACAAATAAAGTAAAAATGGTTGCCATGACTAATTTGAGTGAAATTAAAGCTAATAGATCCACATATTGGGAAAAATGAGAGTTAGTTGAGAAGATCGACACCACTCTTATGTCTGGAAATAAATAAATAAAATCAATAAATGTGAGGCTACAGCTAGCAGCTAGTTAACTTAAGTTAGCATGAAGGCAGGAAACAGTGAAGCAGCTGGCTAGGCTCTGTCCAAAGATATAAAAAAAGATAAAGAAGCCATATAGATATTTTACATTAAATAAACACGATATAATTTTAACATTAATAATGTTATTTATGTTGGACAGAGCTTTGTTACCTCTGGACAGAGCCAGACTAGCTAACCAGATGTAGCTTTAATCAGGATTTAATAGGCTGATGTGAGAGTGGTATCAATTTTCTCATCTAAATCTCAACAACAAAGTAAATAAACTTCATTTACCAAAATGTAAAACTATTGTAACATCATTTTTCCAGAAATAAACCCACATTATAGTTACCGCTTCATTTCTTGGTCACACATCATCAGCAGATGTGTTTCACTTTCTCGAGTTTTCCTCTGAGTCATGACATATGTTTTAAACACTCATATGTGTAACTCGAAGGTTTAACAAGTTGTAGCCGTTTCATACTGAACCCAGATGATGTGCGCTACTTCACGTAAAGAAAAGCCTCCACCACACAGCCTATGAATAACTCGGTTAAAATTACTGGTAGGTGACAAACAAATGTTACCACAGGCTCCTAAATGAAGATAGTGCACAGACACGATTCTCATCTATTTTGCTGACTCATGCATTTGCATGATCGGACCACATCCTTGACATATAAAGACAAGTGTGAAGCACAGAGGTGGGTTTAGTGCATTCACATCAGCATCACATCAGAGAGAAGAAATGTTTGTCCTTGCCGCTTGCATGTTGCTCCTCATTGTCCAGTCAAGTGAGTAATAGGCTCTGATATTGCATTTGCTGCATGTATTTAAATATTATAGTGATATGTTTCATTTGGCTAACCAGTTATTTACTAATTTATCTAATTTTAAGATGAATTAATGAACTGAGTGTATTCTGCTTTAGGTCATGGCTCTGAGATTATTGGTGGGAAAGAAGTGAAGAACCACTCGCTGCCTTACATGGCTCTGCTGGACAGAGGCAAATGTGGAGGGATACTCATTGATCCAAGTTGGGTCCTGACTGCTGCCCACTGTGCTCCGTAAGAACAAGATACATACATTTCCTAAAATTGTCAGATATGTGTGCGGGTCATTTTAAATCTTACAATTCAGACAAAACGTCCAAACACTCTGCTCTGATGTTGTAGTCAGTTCAATATTTGTTCTTTAAAGCACAAATTTTCTAACTAACTTGAATAACTAACTTTTAAAATGATTTAAAGGTCAGCATATGTCAGCATACCACAGACTTCTGCCAGAGAGGAAAAAACAGGTGGTTGTCGCTTGTGGTGAGATATACTCTTTAGCAGACTTTAACTTGTGGTGCAAAGTGCAACAACATTTTGGACATTTTGTTACTAGTTGCCCCCAAAACTGTTCACAGTTAAACAAGAAAAAGAAAGTTTGAAACCTATATTTTCTGTTTCTGCAGGATTAAGCAGGTGTATCTGGGGGTGCACTCCATCAGTAACAGGAAAGAAGAATCTTGGCAGGTCAGCAAGGTCAAGAACTTTCCTCATCCCTGCTTTGATAGAGCAGATAAGCTCAATGACCTCATGTTGCTCAAGGTAAGGTGAAAACATATGTTTGTACATGGAGCTATTTGTTAGAACTTTGCTTTTTAAGTTTGATTTGGCAGGGAAATAAAGGTGCCATGCAAACTGCAAACCAAATCAAAAATTTGCCAATGCCAAATATTATCTCAGTGTCCCAGTATGTATGTTCAGTCGGTTCTGTTTTGAGGCAGTGTTTCTCCAGAATTTTAAAGCAAGCCCTTATTTTCTTGTGCTATAACTAGTGCTAAAGGCAAAGTACACAGTAGGCTTCAATAAGCAATAGTAATTCATATTTTTATCTTTAATTTTTCAGCTTGCAACACCAGCGAAGATAACCAAGACGGTGAAACCTCTCCCGTTGGGTAACACTGTCAAAGAACCAGCAGCTAAGACCAAATGTCTGGTGGCTGGATGGGGAAAAACTGACAAAAGTGCACAGAGTGGATCAGATGTCTTGATGTCTGCCATTGTGACTGTGATCGACAGAGTGAAGTGCAACAAAGATTACAACTTTAATCCTGTTATCACTAAGAGCATGATATGCGCCGGTTCAGATGGTAAAAAAAAGACCGATACCTGTCAGGTGAGTACGCTTGTCGGCGTGTCATCACCTTAACTATTGGCCCTTTATGTATGATGAAAATGACATGTTATGTATTTCATTCTCTCTCTAGGGGGATTCAGGTGGTCCACTGCTGTGCAATGATGTGCTAGCCGGAGTCACTTCTTTTGGAAAAGGGTGTGGCAAGTATCCTGGAGTTTACTCTTTTCTCTCAGAAAAACAACTGATCTGGATCAAAGAGACCATGAATGCACCTAAAATACAATGAGCCCTCCCTGTTCATTATTTTGTATTCTTGCCCAAGTTAACCACTTTAACTGTATCTATCTTTGCACTTATCTTATGCTACACTCTATCCTCATCGCGATACTGCATTGTTACAAAAGAGTTTGGAGGGGGGTGTTTTTTAGAGCAAAGGTATAAGAAATTTATTGAACTTTGAGTTTAACTGATCTAAGCCGCAGTTGTTTGCCGGCTAACAAACATCATCATCAGTTCTTGTGTTTCTATTTTCCTGCTTAACGCAAATATATAACTACTGGTTTGAGCACCTCTTATCGTTATCAGTGATCCTCTGTTGCAGTAAAACCAGGCCAAACACAATGTGATTTTTTTTTTAAAGTTGTACATGAAAGATCTCTTTTAAGATGAAAGCAGAACATCTAAGTGACACCATTCACCCTGTCAACCAGACAGATCAACCACTTCGTGCAATCGGAAGCTTCAAGTGTCATTGAGGTTTCAGCTCAAGTCTTGTGAAATATTTCGTGATGAACATTTTTCTCAGGCATGCATTATTATTATTTCATTATTACTGCTTGAACCCAGGTTTGTGTTTCAGTTCTCTGGTTTCAGGTTGTATGTAAAGTAAAAATTAAAATCCTTTGATGTTCCATCACTTTGTACTCTGTACATTCTTGTCTTTAGATCTCTGTAGATACTAAAAATGCTTCCTGGGTGAGACGATTACAAAGAACATGAGGTTCTGAACCACAAAGGAAAGATAAGATGACTTTGAACTTACTGAGAACAGACCACAAAAGACAAATTCACACGGTGGTGTAGCTTAAGACCCCCATACAGGAAACATGCAGAATAGTGTTGCATGAGTGCCTTTATTCAAGCACTGAAGGAGATATTAAACACATACCTTACACACATTAAACATGTCCACTTCCAGTAAATGAATGTTTGCTTTGGCCCTTGGAAGGATTATTCATCAGTTTCTTCATCTCTCTTATCTCAAACACTATTGTTCACGTTCATTCCTGTCAGCTGAAGTCGGTCTTTTGTCTTTCTGCAATATTTGTTTTCCACTTAAACATTTCTTGTGGGTTTAATTGTGTCACACGGAAGTCAGATTAGCTGAATAATTATATCTGTGCACCCAGTCTTTGCTGTCATGTGGCACTGACGCTCGCAGTTTTCGTACTACATCAGTAGGTGGTGCTCTCTGCTGTAGTTAGTGGTTCTGAAATGTATAGAGAGGCGATAGAAGATAATTTTACTCTAAAACTATAAACAAACTATAACTAACTATAAACTATGTTAATATGAGACCAGCAAACACAAATTTATATGTTTATTTGATCCACATTGGCTATTAACACAGCATGAATACCTTCACTTTTACAATACGTAAGAGAAAATGGTACATCTAACTTACAGTAAGACTAGTACAAACACATAGCAGCTCTTCATCAGTGGTTTCCAACCTTTTGGCTGGTGACTCCTACTTAATCATCTCATGACACTTTAGGTGGATCTCGTAACTTTGGGTTGGGAAACACTGCTCTACATTATACGGTATCATCAGCATTTCGAGAAAACGTCAACGATTCAGTGAAGCAAGTTCGCTACAACCTGCAGATATACAGTGCATATGGGTAACTGAACATGATTTATGCACATACAGTGTATGTGCTTGAGCTCGTGTGTAGGCAGATAAGAAAGATGCCGTTCAAACTTTGAACTAAATCTGATCCAGAAAAGACAAATCAGTGTTTTACAACCCCACATCGCTGATCGCATTTATAATGACGAGATTAAATAAAGAATGATTAACAAGTAAATTTTAAAGCAGAAATGTGATTTTTATGCTTTTCTATCCTCTTAATTGTCTCTTTTTGTGGGTGTCCCAACGCCCAACCAAGCTTAGTGAACCAGAGTAAAGGCTGAGAGATCACAAACTTTATGGCAGTTCATCACAACATGAACACGATGGCAATCCGTCAAATTGTTGTTGAGATATTTCACACAACATTAAACGGGAACCTCATTGTGGCACTTGAGGAAAAGTCAGAGGGTCATCAACATCCATTTGATTCATCCTCTGGGGGCACAGCAATTCATTTGAAGAGATATTTCAGTCTGGAAAAAAGTGTGTGTGGGCTGATTGACATGAATATATACTGCATGGCAACATGTGTAA
The DNA here is from genome assembly GCA_946959425.1 of Argyrosomus regius. NCBI lineage: Eukaryota > Metazoa > Chordata > Actinopteri > Sciaenidae > Argyrosomus > Argyrosomus regius. The sequence continues at coordinate 16,179,974 of OX336890.1, forward strand.
TTTATCCAAAATAGAAGTCTGTGCAGTAATTTAAAATGAATATAAAAAACAAAATAAAATAGAAAATACTTACCTTGGTAACTGACCTGCCCCCTCATAAAGGTAAAAGGGAAAAAAAACATTACCAACAATACCACACCCAGGAAATTACAGCAGGTCCCTTATTTGAGCTCGCAGTGAATTATCACTGACCAACTATCTGTCTTTGTGTTTACTCTGTTCCCATGGTCACCCACAAAAGCTCATGGGCCCACCGAAACTATCAAAGCTCACCACACCCATATTAACTTATTTTGTCAAATGGATGAACGCATGAGTGTTCATGAATGTTTTTGGCATGTTTAAATAGCCATTTCTGCCATCGAGTCCTCTCTTTTTCTCACACACACCCACCCACACACACACACACAGTAAATGTTTACCTGGGCTTGCATCCGTTGTGTGTGTTAGATGAGCTGCCCACCTTGCCTCGCCTTTTCCTTCACTCACTGGTGACGCAACGCCACACACGCAAAAACACAGAGTGAAACCTTGTTTTATAAAGGTGACTGGAAACCGTTGTGTCCTGGCAGGTGAGTCAGAGTCATCTTTATGCTAATTTAAACAAACATTGGGCAGGTCTGTCTTAAACTTTGAGGAAACGGGGGTGTCATTTAGCTCAGTTGGTAGAGCAACCGCCCCATGTACAAAGGCTCAGTCCTTGCCACAGCAGCCCAGGATTCAAATCCAACCTGTGGCTCTTTCCTGCATGTCATTCCCCGTCTCTCTCTCCCTGCATTCCTGTCACTCTTCAGCTGTCTCTATCAAATAAAGCTCAAAAAGGCCCAAAAAAATATCTTTAAACTTTGAGGAAAGGTTCAGATCTTTAAAGGACATTTTGGATATACACTTAGCTTAGCACAAAGACTGGAAACAGTTAGCCAAACTCTAAATCCACCAACTACCTCAGTGTTCCAGACTCAAAATAAAAAATTCTGCTTTTCAAATGTTTTAAAAGGAATTATTTGCATCCAGCATGTTTGTTAGAGACAGAGAATTGACCTGATGTAGTAGACATTATGGAGCTAATTGAATTCACTGTCTGATGTGTTTTATGAATCTCTACAGTGTTTGTTGTTGTAGTTGTTACTATGATTTCAAGTAAAATGGTAAATGGTAAATGGACTGTACTTATATAGTGCCTTTCTAGTCTTCCGACCACTCAAAGCGCTTTTACAGTATGTATCTCATTCACCCATTCACACACATTCATACACTGATGGCATTGGCTGCCATGCAAGGTGCCAACTGCTCATCAGTTTGAGGAGCTAACCATTCATACACATTCATACACTGATGGCACAGCCTTCGGGAACAATTTGGGGTTCAGTATCTTGCCCAAGGACACTTTGACATGCAGACTGAAGGGGATCGAACCGGGGGTCGAACCGCCGATCTTCTGATTAGTGACAAGTGTGAAGTGAAAGTGTAAAAATTCCACTGAAATCTCTCGGGCAGATCATTAAAACATTCTTTGTGGGATCAGGTATTGGTGGAGAAAGCCAACTATTAATTCCAAGTAAACTATTTCTAAGAATTATGAAAATAAAGTCAGACTTCTGAGAATAAAGTATTGCAGAGTTCAAAGAATTAAAAAATGATTTTGGCTTCAGTCAGTAATTCGGCTGCTGTTGTGGTTTCACACTTGTTCACACCTTTTTCAGTTTTCTTAACCTCTTAATGGAAATCTGACTGACCTGGTGGCGAGTTTATGTTTTTATAAAATTCTCATAAAGTTCTGTACAAAAATGTGTTAATAATTTCTAACTTTCTACTAAGGCATGTGATTATCACAACCCGTTGTAGAGTCAAATTGCTCTTTTTTTAAAATTTTTCTTTTAGATTTTGCACACTTCATTGTTTACATTTTCCCTAAAACTTACTGAAAGACTGACTCAGTAGTGGGCCAGTCACAACAAGCTTTGTTTAAATACTAACAGAGATCCAAAAGTTCTCAAATAAATTAAAATCTGGGGCCAACCTTTGAGGATACATGTATAAAATCTATCATTTTTTTATTGCCTATAATTTTGCAGCCATAAAAACTGATATAACTGTGACTGGAAACTGAATCTATCCTGGCATGTGAGTCATCGTAAGGCTAATTTAAACAAACACTGGGCATGTTTGTCTTGTATACCCTACTGGTTTAGGGTTAGTTAGTTAGTTAGTTAGTTAGTTAGTTAGTTAGTTAGTTAGGTTTAGGCCAATATAAGATTATAAAAGAACCATCCATTTTTCAACATTTGTGTTCAGGGCTGGCCCTCGGCTTTTAGTGGCCCTAACCAAGATTTTGTTTGTGGCCCCAAAACACTCTTAGTGCAGTAAATGAATTGCACACACCGCTAATAAATAAATGAACATACACATGCACACAGTAGAGATGGACAAATCAATATACATCAAATCTTTTACTTTCTTTGAGGGTTGACAAGTAGCTAGAAACAGAAACATTATGTGAATAGTAAACAAACTGGAAACAGGGGAAACAGCGAGCCAGAATCTATTAAATATGAACAAAATCCACCTACTACCTAAGTACTCTGGACTCAAAATAAAAACAAATGTTTTATGAGGAAGGAAATGCATTTAACACATTTGTTAGAGCCCTGTGTAATGTAAACAAAACACAGGACACCTTTTAAATCTGAAGGTCTGATGAATTTGGATGAATTTCTCCAGAAGTCAGACTTCTGAGATTAAAGTCTGAATTAAGAGTTCAAGGAATTGTTGTTTCACACTTGGTCACACCTTTTTCAGTTATCTTCACCTCTTAATGATAATCTGACGAGTCATCAAATGAAGCAAGCCTTTGTACAAAATGTTAAGGCTAAAGTATTCATTAGACTGAAGCAAACTGCAGTCTGGCTCCATTTGCCGCAATTTCTGAAAATGAAGTCAGACTTCCGAGAATAAATTCTGAATTGTGAGTTCAGTGAATCATTGCGACGTGTGCAAGTTACATTACACGGACTTGACTGGTGATAAACTGTACTTTAGTTATCCTGCAGCTAATCACTCCCGTACAGTTTCAGGCATAAAATCAAATGAGGCTAACCCTTTACCTTCAAACTGTAGTGCCATTATAAAGCATTAACTCTGTGTTGAACCTTAACACGCTCGTGTCTCCCTGTGTTTTGTGTCTATTCTAGGCTCCTTTGTCCTGAACCGTCTAATTATGTTCGAGGCTTTGTTTGTATTTGCATTAGGCGATAACTTCAAGTTGCCTGGACATTTAGCTCATACCAGACACGCCCCCACTTCTTTTCCCAGTCCACCCGTGCTACCCATTCACAAAGCTTTGGACGTCACGCCACTGTTAGAAACACTTCAGTGCCATAGCAACATAATGGTTGGTTGAGTTTGAGTGTGTGTTGTAATTATAGTACACAATATAAATCTTTGTGTTTTACCTTCAAAATAAGTTGATTTATCTTCCAAGAGCTGAACAATAAATAAACAATAGATTCATTTGAAGTTCCCACGGCACTCACACACCTTAAAAAAAAACTTTCCAGTCTCTCATGCTTTTGTGTTGCTCTCATGACTCTCTGAATTCCTTCATGAGCATCTCTCAGGGTTATTCTTGTCTGCTGAATCTGTGTTTGGCTAAAAGGCCGAGGTGTTTGTGTGAGCAGGCTGCCGAGGTATGAGATGCATCCACAGATGGGAATGTAAACACAAAACTCAGAGCAGAGATGCATAAACAAATAAAGACTTTCACTGAGACACTTTATTGGTGATCAAATTCCATCCCTTTTCCAGAGTGAGATGAAGAGCATTTCTCTGACCTATAACAACAGCAGTGCAATAAATAAAACCAAACCTACAGAACATTAAAGGACCGAATGCTCAGCATTCGCAGATAAAAGACATCATAACAATAGTCCAACGTACAAACACTCGTTATACATACAGTCGTTAGCAATAAATAATCACACTAAATAAATTACATTCTAACAGGTTCTGGACAGTGTTTTTTTGTTTTTTGTTTGTTTACACAGCATATAATGAAGCAGTCTATTCACTCTAGTGCTTTCTCAGGTCCTCAGACTCCTCTGGTTTGCTTCGTCTTTGGATCGTTCATGTGGCTGAGGAAAGATGGAGAAATCAAATGTCAATAAATGTAATAATAATAATAAGTAATAAATGTAAATGTAAACACAGACACAATTAGTATTTAATGTAAAAATCTAAGAAATCAGCCATAAAACAGTTTACTTAAAAGGAAGTTCACAGATACGTTATATAGACCCATCAGTTAAGTTTGCAGATAGTGCATTTTCTGGCTGTCAGTACAAAGTAAAATCATTTATGCATAAAGCTGTTTTAATATTTTTTTATGTGATTAAAACATTAAAACAAATTGACCTAGCTGGGATAGGCCCCAGCCCCACCGTGACACTGATGAGGATAAGCAGTTACAGGTAATGGATGGATGGACAAATAGACCTTATTCACAGCAGCCATTTTGACATGAAATAGTTGGGTCAACACAGGTGTTACCAATTATACTAATTAAGGTCCCGTTCCATTCAGGTCAAACTGAGTCAGGGTGCTGCTGTGGTGCCTTAATTAGTATCATTGGAAACACCTGTGTTGACCCTACTATTTCATGTCAAAATGGCTGCTGTGGAAAAGGTCTGTCATTCTCACGGAATAAGTTTGTGTTTGTAGAAAAATGGGGTCTTTTCTTTGCTACCACTGGGCTATTTTGAAATACACTGAAGTAAAATAGAGTAGTTTAAAAACGTAATAAAAAAAACACCAGTTTTGACTTGTGATTAAAACTGTTTGAACGTTTCTTTTAGAACTTTTTTAGTGTTACTAGGAAGAGATTTGGGGACTTGGCCACATCATTAAAAATACGTTAGCACAAGAAAAACAGACAACCAGACAACTTTCAAACAAACCTCCAGGATAGTCGAAGTTCATTTGGGAGAGAGAACAAACGGTCAAATAATCAGGCTAAACTATTGGCTTGTTCAGAACCTGTCGAATTGTCTACCTGTACCTATAAATAATGACCAAAACTAAGTCAATGAAAGTTTAAAAAAATAATTATTATTATTATAAAAATGATCCTTTACTTGCATTCCATTGATGAGCCTACAAATGACATGTTTTGATTGATTTTTGTAGGTGTTGCAGTTGAATCTGTACTGTTGATTTTCTCAGGACACTGAGTGACACGCAGGGCTATGAGGAGAATGCTGCACGGCCACATTGTTTGTCTCGAGGCAAAAATTTCGGTGTCTAAACAGACATGCAGACTTCATGTCTGCACGTCTGTGTGCGTGTGTTGCTCAGTGAGATCTCACCACATGTAAGCACACATTAAGCTCCTAAAGCAAAGTCATCACACGTAAAGTCAGTGTGTGTCATTACTGTTTTTTTTGGACACATGGGTGAATGTGACCAATCGAGCATGTGGTTTTTCTTTACGCTGGTATGCAGTGCAGAGATAGGACAGGCCGAGACACCCCAAGCTAATCCAGACTAATTCCTCTCGTGGGGATTCCTCTTTGCGTGATGCAACTCGCTGTATTCAATAACAACAACAGGCGTACAGGCTCTTCTGTTACTCTCTGAGCCCACTCTTTCCTGTTTGGCTTAAGGCTCACGTGAGCAGAGGCCAGACACCGCCCTCTGAGGACTTAAGCAAGATTTTTGGATGAAATATGAAACATACACCACCGGAAATACAGGATCGTCTGATTACATGTCCTTCTTACTGCTTCACAATATTGCTTGCACAAATGGCATTAACATAGAATCAATTTAATTGGTGAAGGTTTGGGTTTTGATTATGAGTCCAAGCAATTGGCTGCTTGCGAAACCAATTTTAGTTACACTACAAGTCCCCAGGAACTGTGCAGGGCTTTAAAGCCAGTTAAACATAGTGCTAAACCAATTATAACTTCCCGGTTTGTCACATGACACACAAAATCGGGACAGGGATGCCCCTGTTCTGGTAGGAACCGGTAGTGCATTCCACCAACAGGGAACAACAATGCCCCATGCACACTGCTTTGACATGAGTATTTGGTAAGAAGTAGGCAGTACAGTGAGTGTGTGTTTGGATGCGCACAAGTAGGTCAAAAACTCAGCGATACCCACCTCATCGTAACTCAATGCCCTCACACCACAACGTCACCGATGGGTTTCTGTAGCTTCTCCTGCTCCGTCCCAGTTCCCAGGTAGGATGCCAAGAAGTTTTTATGTGACCTGTAACTACAAAAGACATTCAACATGAGTATAAAAGACGGGTGTAACTCTGGTGATTATCAGATGATCGGATAAAGTTATTTTGAGAGACATGAAAGGCAAGACATATTTTTGTTGTATTTTGGCAGTATTACAGCCCATAAAGTGAACTGATTATTCAAATGAACCCTGTTACGACATTACTTTTAATTTTCTGGTTATTTTGATCAGACATTAAAGTGGAGACAGTTTTGTTTTCACTGTAATAAATTCCACTTTCTATTTCCCTCCATGTTTCAGCCCTTCAGCGAACTGTATAAATCTTTAATTGCACTGCTGGATATTGGACTATTGACTTTGCTCCACAACAATAGCTGTGATTTGGTTACATATTGATAAGGAACTGTGATTATACAGTGAATGACTCGTCACACAGTTACAGTAAGTAATAGATTTAAGAAAGTATGCATGAGTAAGACATGCATTCATTGACGTGGCACATTTCATTGTGAATTTCACTACAAGTCGACATTAAAACTAAGAATGAGATGTGAAAGGTGTAGAGGTTCACCTTGTGAAGGTGGTGAGCAATACCTGTGTAGTGTGGGTGTGTTTGGGTGTGTTAATGTGCTTTTTGATGTGTCAGTGTGTTTGATTGCCAAGAAGTGTTTCTGGGCAGGATGTGTGGATTGTAATGTGTGTTATGTTGAGATCTGCCAGGGTGTGGATGGTTGACCTTATGCATATTAGCTTAAAGTATAAATAAATAAGAGGGCTTTTGTAACAGGCATCACTGGCATCAGGTCTTGTCTTATATAGCTTCAACTATTGTGAAATGTGATACCAAAGCAGAAGATTGAAGCAAGTCACACTGATAATCAGTATACTGAACATCTAGTTAAATAAATAAATCAGATATTCAGAGATCCTGTAAAGCTGCACACCGCTGCTAATGGAGCCCATGGGTTTATGGTGGGCAAATTTAGCTTCATCATCATGATGGAGCAGTTTGTTGGAAACTGGACTGCCAGCGAGAACTTTGATGAATAGATGAAAGCAATCAGTTTGGGATTTGACACTCGGCAGAAGGGCAACATGGAAAAGCCTAAACAGGTGACCAGTGTGGATGATGCTGGGGTTATTTCAATGACACCTGAGCATACTTTAAGAGACCACAGAGATGAAGTTTAAAACTGAATTTTTGAATTTGATGAGCAACTGCAGACACCACCCATCACTTATGAGATAGCTGTGTATTTTCTTCTTCTTTCTGCTTTCTTCATAATTTAGAGCGATAGGTTTGGAGCATTGCAATCCCAACATAAAATAGTACATACATACTTTTGACTTACATACTTTTTGTATATACATGTACAAATAATGGGAGTTGTGCTAAGGAAAGTTGGAAATGTTGCTCAGGGAAAGTGAGAATTAGAAATAAATAGATAAATGATGAATGATTACATGGGTAAATGGGTACAGAGGCTTTTTTTAACAACTAATTGCAGATTAAATGAAAAGTACAAAGCTTTTATATATATTTCTTTTTACTTACTTTTTGCACTTTTTAATATTATAAATGTATGTATTCAGTCATGTTCTTAAGTCATCTGATAACCGAGGCTCCATGTGTACTACAGTTATCACTGCCACCTTTAGCAGCTGCCATTGATGTATGCATTAAGTGGCTAACAGCATCTTTTCAATTGTCACTGAGGCCTTTTAACTCTAAACCACAAACACTAATGTTTCTGTTTTCCAGCTTTGAAAATCAAAATGAGTGTACTCACTGAGCACAGGTCATGAGCAGGATGGCGGTGCAGCTGATGACTGACAGGACCACAGCGATGATGACTAAGACCGTCTGCACCAACTCAGTATTGCTACTCTGACCAACGCGGACCCCCAGAGTTTGGATCCCACAGCGTTCCCCGTCGTAACCCTTCATACATCTGCAGAGTGAAGAGTAAACAGAATAAACTGATCGGCCAGAGAAGGGATGTGACATCAGACATTAAACTCTAAAGTGTGGGTGTTCGAAAGAGGTTTAAACCTGTCACAAACATACAAAATGTACCAAATCTATACTGGCAGTGGAGATCATATTCACATAGGCAAACACACAAAGTAAACTGTACTTACATGCACACTGGCTCCTGTAGGCCCTCTATGTACTTGCAGTAACCATGAATGCAGTAACCCAGGTGGGTAGAGGTGCAGGGATCCTCTGTGGTGCTGAGAGTGGACGTGTATCCGTTGGTGAAGAGCGTGTGCTCGGGGTTGAAAGCAGTGGTGCTTTTGCTCTTGTGCTTTCTTTTCTTGCCTTTGCCTTTCTTTTTCCTCCGCTCATCTTTACCACTGGGATGTAAGCCTGTAGCAGGAGGAATCACAAGAGAATCTGTAACTAAGGTTTATGGTATCATTTAGTTCAAACTTAAAGGAATTCAGGTCTTCCATGTGCTAAACCAAAGATAGAGATAAAGATTGAGATATTATCTTTATATTTTCTCCTGTACTTCTTGATAGAGTTTGGAGTCTTACATGTACTCTCTAAACAAAACCTTTTCCTTACAGGGTACCATAGGTCGATATTAAAATGAATACCTATTTAGGAGGAAAACTGCTTTTATTTTCGGCCAGCTGGCCACAGTATTCAGTAGATAACATGACATATGAGCTTCAGCCTTTTTTTTTTAAGTTTGTCGTACCATGGCTGAAGTTTTGTTTGTCTCCTCCTGAAACCTCCTCGTCTATTTCCAGCTCGTCATCGTCACCGAACAAACTCTGGAGGCCCTCCCCCGAGGCTGGACCCCCAGTCACCCCAGCTAGTTCACCGGAGAATGTGGCCTCAGATCCCTGAGTACCAAGGGCACTGCAGACTACTGTAAAAAAAAAAAACAGGACACACCGAAAAACAGAACAATGAACAAGATATTATAGAATCTACATAGATATATGGAAATGATAAGCACCGAGAAGAAATTAGGGTCAAAGTTCACACCATACGATGCTTTGTAATTTAGAGAATGTCCTTTTAAAGCCAGAAAATGAGACTAGAACCTGTTGCCATCAAGAGATTAAATTAATCACATTAGTTTAGTGTTCTGCTAAAAAAGTGGGAAAAGTCAAGCATTTGTAAATTGATAAAAACACCAGTCAATTTTGTTATTCTTCTTCTATGGTCACCAGAAACCTGAGGTTGCTTAGCTACTTTCTATTGACATTGTATTCAGAAATCTTGGCCCATTTACAACTGACTCATCCATTCATCTTATAACATTGAGAGCAATCTGAGCTTGCAAATTAGACACATACTGTATTAGCACTGAAACCAGTACAACCAGTCCACATCCAGAACCACACTGTACCTGAATTCATCGTTCACACCAGACAAAAACAATGATGAATAAGACTCAAACAATTATGTATTTGAAATATGTTGATCTTTTCGCAGTGTCTGGTGCTATTGTATAATACCTTGAGCTGTTAATAATTTGGTCTGTTGATAGAAACCAGAGGTGGAAGATGTTCACACATCTTACTGTGCAGAATCATATTAATAGGTATATAGTATTATCATTATTTTTACTGTTGCATTTATGTGTACATCACTTTAATGTTGCAGCTGGTTATGGTGGAGCTCATTTTAATAACTTTATATACTGCTCTGTCACATATACTACATGATTTATTAGCTGATCTATGTTTTGTGTCAATAATCTAAATCTGAAAAGTAACTAAAACTGTCAAATAAAAGTAGTTGAGTAGAGGTAAGTCCAGTACTTGAGTAAAGTGGAGTAAGTAGAGCACAATTTTCTCCAAAGCACCTGAACATCTCTCTCCAGCCTGACAAGTCCTCACTTGCAGGGACATTTCTTTCCTCCTTCGCCCCCTTCTCTGCCCTCATACCATGTTACATTTCTCTTCTTCTTCATTTAATTGATTCACACACTGCACTTCACACACACACACACACACACACACACACACACACACACACACACAAAGAATATAAGTTCAAGTCCAGACTTACCGAAGCACAAGAGACAGGTGAGGACGAGGGTGTTCATATCCCAGCAAGAGAGTGTGGTGTGTATGACAGGCCTGCGCTAATCTGTGTGTGCAAGTGTGTGTCGGTGTGTGTGTTGTCCCCTACTGATAGAGGTTGTGCTTTGCTGTCTTTACCTCCGCTGGGTGCAGCTTTTATAGACCAACGCCTGCCTCTCAAGCAGAGAGAAGGGTGTGTGTTTTATGAGCGAGAGAGCAACAGACATAAATGTCTAAGTGTGTGCAGGTGGTGGGTGCGTGTGCACATACTTGAACACACACTTACAAGGTTACATCTCAGAAGGAGCAAGAGAGTTGTAATGAAGGTGTGTGTGTGTGTGTGTGTGTGTGTGTGTGTGTGTGCGTGCGTGTGTGTGTGTGTGTGTGTGTAATGATTAATCTGCCTCCGGCAACACATTCTGCACAAGGCCTCTCTGAGGGAATAATAAATCTGAACGAGATTGAGACTTAAAACAGTTTGATATATTCTGGCTTGTTTCTTGTTACCATTAAAACACTCACAGAAACATTCAGACCTACTTCTTTAACTTTAACTACTTCCACACGTCTCCCTCTCTGGTCACGAACGAAGTCCATCCATTAGTGACACACACACACACACACACACACACACACACACACACACACACACACACACACGCACACACATTCATAACGCTGTTATCAGGTGAAAACTTTGTATCTTTTCAGAAAGTAAAAAAAAAAAAAAAAAAGCATTTTATAAGTGTATTTTATTTTATTTGGGGATTTTTCAAAGTTTTTCGGGAGGGTTTAATGAGTTTAAGAGGTGAAAACATGATAATATATAACAGATTTATAGATACATGATAGATAATAAACCAAACCAAATGGAGAGCCAAGGTTCTCACTTGGCAACAATGACAAACACACACTCATGTTTGTAATAAACTGCAGCCAGTAGTCACGTCTACACTTTACACAAGGTACAAAGATGGTCAGTAGCAAAAAAATATAATGATGATGAGTAATGATGGTAATAATAAAATCATGAAATTAGTTTTTATGATTGCGTGTGATTGATAATTGTTATCATGTACAGATATGAACAAATTAGGGGCAGGTCTGGAAAATCTGACATCGTGAACAAATTAAATATGTCTTTTTGCTCAGAGATGAGTCATATCTTTGAAGATAAATAGTTAAATTTAATAACAGCTCCCAAGTAAATTGTTTTTATTTCTCTTTTTATTTTGTCACTGGTTGAAAAACACCAGATCTGTAATCTTGTTTTAATCCTCCATGTATGAATTTCTGTGTCTGAATTGTTGTGTGTATGTGGTTTGATTAAATGATGCAGTGTTACTATTTCAGTACACCGTAACCATGAGGAGACCTTAAGGCTTGGGTGGGGATGCTGCACGGCAGGGTGTGTTAAGTTGTTGTGTCTGTAGACAGAGGCTGCCCCATCATTCGTGCTCCGGCAGAATCCAATAGAAACCTGCTAGGAATGCTGGGAACGTCTTCATCTCATTCCTCTGCCTCAAACGACCAGAAGCTCCTGACACGTTTTGTTTATAACGGCTGTGGAATTAAATTGTTTGGATTATGTGTAATGGCATTGGGGATACGCGATATGAACGTGTGGAAAGTCTGACACAAGCCTGGAGAGAAGCACCTCATACCAGCCGCCCACTGTAAACACACTGCGGCATGAAGGATGAAAACTTTCTGACACGCAAAGCTATTTGGATAAAACTTTGAATCATGTTTTTTCACTAAACAGCAGCTGTCACAATTCAATTGCCATTCTTCTGGAAAGGGGATTATTGCCCATGTGAAGCACAGCCTAAGCACGCACCTGCAATTACTGTATAGGGCTGGTTTATAAGGCTGCATTTTGAGAGAAGTGCTGTTGTATTTTTCTGGTTTGTACAGACTGATTTATTGTTTTCGTGGATATTTGGTCTCTTAAGTTGATCGCCCTTTTTAATAGCATCTGCTCCAGTCGGTATAAATGACAATCAGGTGACAGTTTGTGTTGATCTTCATTAGTTAGTTGGTGTTATGAATGTGCAACTCTCCCTTTCTTGCAATTCTTTGAGCTAAATGCTAACATGCTGATGCTTAGCTAACCTCTATAAACAGATATCTGCATATGAATGCAATATCTGTAAGCAAGGGACCAAGATTTTGGCATTATTTCGTTTTTTGTTTGTTATTGACCAATTATATTTGAGCAGGCTTTGGTTGCAGCAGTCCGTGTGGCCATGGGGTCATTCCTATGTTCCCACAGCCCTATGTTCCCACATTTCTAACATTTCTTTTCCACTGAAAATTAGGCCCTGTGTTCCCACATCATATTTATTTTCAAAATTAGGCCCTATGTTCCCACATTTCCTGGGTTAGGGTTAGGGTTAGTTAGTTAGAATGTATGGTTCTACATTCACCATTTTGTACACATAACATCACACCCATAGACATCTTTCCACACGTATTTACACGGAAGTGTTATCGCAGCAGAACATGCACTGTGTGATAAATCCCAAATGTGGGAATATAGGACTGTGGGAACATAAGGCTGTGGGAACATAGGGCTGTGGGAACATAGGGCTGTGGGAACATAGGCATGGACCCGTGGCCATAATACAATTCCAGGCTATTGTCATATAACAGTGTAGCTTAGCTTTTGTTATCCGCTGTTGTCTGCTTACATATGCAGATAACTGTTAAGAGATTAGCAAAAATGTGTCTTTCTCGTAATTCTTGTCTATAAAATTGCTGATCAGACTGTAGAGGAAGTCTTGGGCTGGATGTCTGTTATCCGTTAACTGGATATCTGCTAGCTACACTGCAAGCCCCAAAACACTGTCTGTTGACAGCTGTTGGGTTCTAAGATTGATGTTTAGCTGGTTCACCATCTTAGTTTAGCATGTAGGCATTCTAATATTTGCTAACAATTGAATACAACATAGAGATAATGGGACTGTCAAAGTATTGGACAAATTAAAAAACTGGGATGATGATGGTACTTAGAGGAAAAGTTAGGCGATCACCAAAGTTATTACAATTTATCCTGAGGGGGATTCAAACATCTGTACCAAGTTTCATTGCAACAGTCCCTCAAAACCGTAAATCTCAATCCCATTATGATGCTGGAAGGTTAGTCAAAGGGCAAACATTTTGTATCAGTTCACCACACTGATTGATGAACACTATATTACGTTCCCTAAAGCTATGCTTATGTTATGGCTAACAAATATTGAACATACAACCTGAATTAGCCTTAAGCTGCAAGACAAATGTATACATGGCACACGTGGACATTTTTGTTTTCTTAAAGGACACGCAAGGATGTAGCTTAATGGGTTCTCCACCAACCGCATTACTCATTGCATGAGCAACCTACTATTACTTATGCAATAATTAGGTAATAACAGCACGTACAACGAGCACAGTGTGGAGATTAGAAAGGCATTTCCTGAATTTTGTTGTGAAGGTTCATCCACAAGTTTTATATTTAGAAACCAAATGGACACCACTGAGAGGGTGTGTTTTGTGAGTGCATGCTTATGGGTTTTTAAGTATGTCTTAAATAGAGCAGCGTCTGCAGGTGAGTTAATGTTTATGTGTAATCATTGCTGTTCATTAGCATACAGAACATATAAAGATGCTCAGCCATCTAAAGTGGTTCATTGACTCTGGTTTGAGCACTAATGATGATTCAGAGATTATTGATTAACTAGACACCAGACACTGCACTTAGTAAGTCAGCGGATACAAACATAGACATTTATTTGCACTGCATAACTGTAGCATGACTTTTTAATTCAATATTTGTCTGTTTTAACTACAGTAAAAGAATAACCCATAAAAAATTGTATTCAGGGGTTAAAGTGGGATTCATTAGACAAACCTAAGGCTGAAGGGCCGCAACAAACGCTCTAGTCTCACATCTGTTTCCCTGTTTCCAAAATGCCGTTTTTATCTATTTTATATAATCTAAAATTCAAAGTTTTACATGTTTCACACTGTTGGCCAAAGACAAAGCAAGTCATTTGAAGTCTATGCAGCACAGAAACTAACATTTATAAATAATACTGTTTAAAATAAAAAAGTAAAAAGAAGTTTTTCTTTTCAGTCTTATTTTAAATGCTTAACCTCTGGCACATATTTAATGAATCATCATCATTAACCCTCAGTCAACATTTCTCATTATCCTCCTCACATTTCATCATACTGTGCTTAACTGTAAACACTGATAGCTAAACACATTAAGCAGTAGCTACCTCACTGAAGCATGATAAGCATGATAAAAAAAAATATATGAGCCAATGAGTTCATGTTAATCATCCATATACTCAATATGTCATATATTATTGTACTTTCAGTGACTTTATCTTCACGTCACCTGTCTCCTCTGTTCCCCTGTTCAGTGTGTGGACGGCCTTTACCTGCTTGCGCTGTAATTATATCCAAGGACCAGTAAAGGTAAAGGTGAGTCTGCGGACTGACTTGTCGTAGAGTCGTAACATTTTCACAGATTCTGCCAAACTCTTACATTAACTTAGGATGCACGTCGGTTGAGGTAGGTGCTGCACTTTTCCACTGCGACATTAGTGAATCAAATTTACTGCTAATAAAAGGTCTAAAAGATTGTTTTCACTCCAGACATTTTAACTTGTCATAACAGGAAAAATACAGGTGTAACTAGTAACAGTAATTCTGACTCATAGCCATTAAGAGATCCAGTGCTACACCATGACTTCTAAATAAGGAGCTGCAATTTAAGACAAGACATGCTGTCCCACAGTAAACTACATCTGGAAACATATCTTACTAATCAGTCGATTCACTTTTACTTGCTGTATAATGTTACTCAGTCGTACATTTTGAAAGTATTATTGTAATTGAATTAAAGTCCAGAGTTACAGAGTTAAATGAAGGGAGTCAGCATTTAAATGAAGGGAGTACAAGTTGGACATTTGCTTTAATTTATATTTTATTAAACACGTTTTTCTGGTACAGTAATACTGCCATTGCAAAAATATGTCATGTAAAAAAGTTACAGAAATGTGAAGCATTCGGCGAACATCTGTGAACTGTTGGAAGAAAAAGACTGTACCCTTTAGACAACAATGTCATATGAAGTAAAAAAAAAGAAAGAAAAATAAATTCATACAGGAGTAAAAAACAATTCAAGTTGTGTTCATTATTGTAGCAGTAACAGAGCTTCCAACACAGAAAAGATTCCAGTTTAACATTAATACTTTATAATAAATTATCAAAATCTTCTTTTTGACTAAACAAATAATAAAACACGGAACTGTTACACTCAGCGGCCAGTTTAATGGCAGTAATAATGTCAACAATGGCTATTTTTAACATTCCTCATAGATACAAAGAAGAAGAGCAACAATAAATACTACAGTGCAGGCAGAAAGGCTTGATATCAAGGCTGACAGAAGCCAGCTATGAAATCTGAACCTGTTGAACATGAAGATACTGCAGTATGATTGCTAAAATGTGGCTTGTTGTTTAAAAAAACTCATTATTAGATTTACATAATCACTTCTAGGCCTTAATTTATTAAAGCATGTATCACTACGAGGGGTCAGAAATGTCCCTTTGGTGTACTCTTACCCTGAGTAAGACCTGACACACCGATATTGTGGGTAGTGTCACAGAGAGAAACTGTTTTTTGTGTCTCGCCATTCATCTTTTCAAACACGAGGGTAGCAGGTGCTGAAATACTAGAACCAACACAAAGCTGTTCTGTTTTTGAACACTGTAATCTCTTTGTGTCAATCTGCATGCTCGATAATGTGATCCAAAGCTGTGTGACGTAGAGTACTGTAAGAAGGGACAATCCAGTAAACCAGCCACTGAGTGTAAGCTTGTCGGGTATGTTGAAATTTTCATTTCGAAAACTGTGAAAATCCTGCTTTGTCTTTTCCAGCGGCGGATGCAGTGGGTGTCTGTGTGGCACTCTAAGCAGTCTGGACTCCTTTGTAACCCAACCGCTTCTGCTGACATGGGAACTTGTTCTTTTTATACCTGTAAAAATAACACAGAACATCATTTATTTAATTCAAAAAGGCAGCCACCCAGCTCAATAACTTTCTTTAAAAAATTCTTGGAATGATCGACACTGGTGACCAGCTTTAAATGTCCAAAGAAATGGCGTTAAGATCATAATCATTGTCTGTGGTTTGACATGTCCCGGCAGGAAACAGGATGTTAAGGCAGACTTGACGCAAAGAGGGGCTTCGATTGAAATAAGAGTAACACCTGCAGGTTACATGTGATGAAAGGGAGTGTCTGAGTCACCTTGAAAATCTATCATCACCCTGTATTTAGCTGATTTTGCAAGAACAACATGTATCAGCAGAAAAAGGAGAGTTTCAGTGTAAATGCACAAAAACATTTAGTTGACAACAACATGGAGCTACATACAAGATGCTACTTTTCATAGCACGAGTCAAGCCAAAAGTGGCACTGAAGCTAATGGCCACCATTTGGAAAAGACCAATGTGATTATAGTGGTGCGAATGAACCAAAGCAGTAAACTTGTGGGTCAGACAGCTACACAATGAGCTCCCTGCAAAGCTCCATGAACCAGAGGGGAGTTGTAGTTTCTGGTGATGATTCTCTTTAAAGTCATCAATATGAGTCAACCTTTCTCATTGCCACATGTCATTGATGCATGATACAAAAGCATAGTGGATTATAGCCACTGTAAGTACAGTGCTTGAGTACGTTTTGTTTCCAACACTGGTTAGGATTGGGTTGAATGAATGGTGTTGGTCGGTTTTGAGAAACTTAAACATGCTAGCTGGAATACTGGTAGAAACTGGGATATTGCAGCATGTAAGCACTTCATCCAAGTTTCTGATTGATACAGCAAGATGTCAACAAAGAGCTTGGAAGTTCTCTGTCCCCGAATTCTCAGCTACATCCCTGTAATACGGCTTTTGATCAACCTTCATGTATCAAACTCTCCGAAATACATCACATTAAAAAGTCACTGCTTTTACACACACACTCGCTCACAAACTAAAGCCTTACCATTTGCAGCAGAAGTACAGAGCTCCGGACAGACCTATAATCAGCAGACTCACACAGAAAATAGTGACAATTATCTGCTCTTCTCCCTGTGGCTTAAACACAAGCTCCGGGTCGCCACACCTGAGACCGGAGTAGCCCCTCTCACACCTGCAACACAAAGAGACGAGTCATTCATAATCACACGTGATGATTAAAAGCTGCAGACACACACTCACACTCACACACTCACTCACACACACACACACAGGATCGTACTTGCAGTAGTGTTCATTCATGTCCACCAGCAGCATGCACTGGCCGTTGTTCAGGCAGTACTTGTCATACGAGCTTTCGCAGTTCTGTGTTGACCTCTTCACCACATGAGGGCGCTCATCTCCCTGCCCTGAAACATCAACAAGACTGTTACCATTACTTCTAATGTCTGCCTTAATTTTATTTTTGCAGTTATAAAAATCCAATCATTAGGATCTGAGGCTTGCAAACTCTTTATTCGTGTCACCCCATTTGTGTGATGTTTCATTCCTTTATTTCTTTCAGCAATTAAATGATTACTCGATCACGCGATAGGAAATGGTTAGGAAATGAAAAGATTGCAACTAATGATTATTTTCTCAGCTAATAATCTATTAACTCTCAAAGGTGTGTGAAAACCCAGAGTAATATCATCATAATATCATCATCATGGCCATAAGATATTCAGTTTACAATAATATAAAACAGATAGATACAAATAGTACTTTGCATTACATCAAAACAAGTGCAGTTTTGAAAAAAAAGCTCCTTGCGTGCCTCATTTACGTTCATCACTGTTAAAACACACACCTCTTTCTTTATGATATTATTACATTACGAGTATTATATCCCTCAGGAGATTACTTCCCTTTAAAGTATGTGTTTGCAGTGATATTTCACGACAAATACATTTATTATACTTTACAAATAAAATGATTTCAAATGAAATTATATCCCAACAGTTTACCTGCAGATAGAGAGTCGCTGGACGAGACACTCTTGGTGAGCACATACGGCCAGAGCAGCATGACGCCTGTTGAACAGAGAAGATTTGTCTCATTAATTACAATTTCTATATAAGATGAGTGGGTCAGTGTTGTGTGGACATTGTGCTTTACCAGCCCTGTGTAGGTTGTAGTTATGGCCAAGTAGAATTTAAACTTATTATATCATTACTGGACGTGAACAAAATTCCATAAAGCACTGAATCCCAACACTTCTGCCTTGTGTCACCTTAAAATGAACGTGTGACCATGTGACACACGTTTATTATATCTATGCGTTGTGATTACTTTAAAAAAAGGTAATTTCCTCTTCTCAAATTGTTTAATTTGAATACGTTTAGGGAAATAATTCATAAGGAATATTAGATTATTAGAGATGACTTACAAGTAAACAGTTTTATGTAGAAAAAATCTGTTTTTTATTTATCTCAGATCTTGTTAATCATCTTGTGACTCATCTGAATGATTAAAAATTTCACTTCATCACTATTTAGACCTTTTTGACTTGACATCCAAGTGTTTTTATTTAAGATTAGGAAAAAACCCAAATGTTTTCCCACATGAATGCTTTGACTTAATTTCATTTTTCATTACAGATAACAGTATTTATTGTTTTTAAAAGCTTAAACTGACATAAAAAGAGAGAATTTCACAGGTGCAAATGTCATTTAATATGACACGGTAAGATTTACCATTGACATCAACATGTTTAATAAAAGAATGCTTTGAATTTGCATTTATCACATAATATTGTATGTGAGCAAGGGAACTAATTGGTGTTTGCTGAGTGTGTTTAGATAAGACACCGCACTAACATTAAGGAAAATTAAAAAAAAAAAAAACATAAACATGAGGAATGAAAAATTTGGCAGGAACAGTCAGATTCACTGCCAGTTTCTTTGTATAAACTTTGCCAAGTAGGACGCGTTGTGGTGTGGCTCGTGTTGCCGAGCCTACATGCTTGTACCAGCCTGTACATCTTTATAATGCAGACGCCCACATTCCTGCAGGGAGGACAGAAAACACATAAACCTGGATACATGATGTGTCTGGTTATGACTGGTTATGGATCTGGTTATACTTGCTATAAAGTCTTGGTCATTGCACCCTCTCTGTGTTTCTGTTGTTATGGCTGCAGAGATATTTTCCTCTCTTTCCTGCTTGTTTTCTGTGTGAGGACTCAGGCTGATTGTTGGGTGTTTCTGACATGGTTGGTTGGTGTAAAGTACACAGTGAGAACACTTGAGCTGGAAGTGTTGACAAAAGCAACTTTTTTAATATTACTACTTTTATATCATTAGTCACTGACTCACTCGCTCTCTGGCATGTCAAGAGCCAATATGATACAGATACTCATCTTACTGCGTTCATCTGGACGAGAATTACACCTGTATTTTTCCAACAGATTGCAAAATGGCAAAGAAATTCTACTCTATGACTTTGTGAAAACTTGAATATGCAGCACTCAGCAAGTTAATGCAGATGTTTAGTGTCTAGAGTAAAGGTGAGCAGGGCCACAACAGGCTTACTTTATATGACCCACATAATCAACTGCAGCAGGAGAAGGGAAGGTTATCAGCTCATAAAAACTCATGTGTGCCGACACAGTGACAATAAACAAAGAGAGGAATAGAAGTGGAGGGATGTTTGGATTTCTATAGGTTGTGAAGGAGGCAAAAAGGAATTACAAGTGAAAAAAATCACAATATCCCTATCAGGACTTGCATTGTTCGTGCTGGAAAGTACAATGTACAAAGTACAAGGACCTCAAGTCTGTTTGAAGTTTGTATCTACATTTCAGAGGGAAATATTGTATTTACATCATTAAATCTATTTTACTGCTGCAATTGGTTATTTTTGCAGGAAGGAAAGGATCAGTGTGTAGGATCTAGTGGCACCGGTGCGGCTGCAAGAAATGCAAAATCTATCTATCTAGAGGGAATGTTTGGTTTGTCTGTTCTGGGCCACTGTAGAAACATTAGCGGTCCAACATGGCAGACTCCGTGGAGGAGGACCTGCTCTATCTTTGTAAATATTAAAGTCTCAGGTGAATATACACCAATATCTGTATACACTAATGATAATATATGACATTTCTGCCAATAGATACATCTTAATGTTACACACTGGACCTTTAAGTGGTTCACTACATTTTGGTTTTTGAACCCTAATGATGGCAATATTTTTTTTTAGGCTTACAGCCTACCACCCTAAACACGCCTGTTCTTGTCTAATCTGGCCGTGTGATGAGCTGGTGACTTGTCCAGGGTGTACCCTGCCTCTAGCCCAGTGCTACTGGGATTGGCTCCAGCCCTTGCAAGTTTACAGAAAATTGATGGATGGTTACAGGATTTTGAATGTTAGTAATAGAGTTTTACATTGTAGCTTTGGTACGTTTACTTAAAGAATCAGTGACTTCCTCAGTTTATACAAGCTAGAATATATTGTTTCCTTCTTAGGTTTGTTATGTTGTTATGTTTTAGCAATAAGAATAAACCTTCACAACGAGTAAATGATGATTTAAGCAGATCATATAGACTTTCAAATCATAAATCTTCCATTCATGATTTAGTTGCCAACATCTTTTAGCATCCCCGAGGCTCTGACATCAGCATGTGCGTCAGATCATTAACACAGGTATGTAAGTCCTTCATCTGCCTCCAAAACTTCAACAATAAAACTGCTGATTTGACATTTTGGTTTAGGTGATGGGGTTTAAAGCAACATTATGTAACTTTTACACACACTTTAAATCATTCTGGTGCTACATTGACATGTAATCAGGTGATTGGTGTCTCTGTTGTTCCCACTCTGCGCCCGTACTTTATAAGTTGATACTCCGGGTACCATAACCCGCGAGAAGTGCGTAACGCTTTATGACACTAAGTCACACACTATTTCACTTCACTAATTTTGGTGAAACTGTATCATATTTTAAGGAGAAAATGTTTTCTGGTTTTCCTTTGCATCAGTTCTCTGATTTACAGAGTTTCCTGATGGACAGTAAAGTAATCTGCTGTGAACCATAGCTGCTAATAGCTAATGCTTGCTCAGTTAGTTAGCCAGGCTACCTGAACAGTGATTTTAGAGCACTGAGGGAGGTTAGTTTTTGTACCACCACCACCACCACTGGGAAAAGAAGGTTTTTTTTAAGGCCTGGGTGGGGTGGGGGAATTCAGACAGGCAGCCGAGCCAGTGTCATGCCAGAACCGAGCTGGGCCAGCACAAAATGACAGAGGTGGAGAAACCGAAGAGGACGTCGATGGAGGAAGATTACCAGAGGAAAGGAGAGAGTGACCGACCAAGAGGCCACCAGACAAGATAAATCTCTGACCGGCTTTATGGCAAGAGCTTCACAAAATAAAAGTCTGAAAGACAGACTAGTGGACTAGTAAGTAATATTAGCTGGCTACGATGTTTTGTGTTGCTGCACATGTTTGATGTTTGGCTGTTAACAAAGTGGTCAACCTGATGGTTTTTGATCATAAGAAATGTAATCATAACGAATGCATGAAAAATACTAATTTCTACACTCACTGGGAGTGATCCCAGTGAGTCTGTAACTACTGCTGCAATACTACTAAAAGTCTTCTTTAAGTTGGATATTTTATTTTCATGCTTTCAGTCCAGGTACAGGATTTGGTGTATGGGTTAAGAAAATATGACACAAACCTTTGGAAGCACCTTTGGGTGTTAAGTGAACTGTAGTATCCTGTTCGTGCTCGCCTTGTGCTCATCTATTTACATATTTAAAATAGCTGAACTATCTGTATTGTCCGTATATTTTATTTAGTCCATTGGCTCCATGACTCTACCTCGCTTGCCGTTTGCAAATCATCCCATCAACCAACAACATGAAGCAACTGACACCAGATCCACTTTACACAGCCAAACCAGCAGCCGGTCAACCAACCCCATTTTAGCTTCGGTCAGTTATAGTTAGTTTGTTGGCCCCTGCCTTGCACCACGCTAGTTGCACGTCTAGTAGAAAGTAATCATTAGTTCTACACAACTTTGCTTCGCATGTTATATTTATTGTTGCCTCAAATCAACACTGTTTGGTGTAACACATATGTCACTATCATGGATCATGTTAGCTGGTAGTGTTTTTCTTGCAATAACATTTGTGAGCATGCAAGCTAAGGTTAGCCAGCCAGCTGCTGCAACCCAGTAATGCTGCATGTATTTGGCCACCTCACAACACCAACCAAAGCAATCACTTCCCTCTAAAATGCAAATGTAAAAATGTGATGTTTGTGTGTGTGTGAGAGGGAAATATTTTATTTTTTACTCCATTCCAAAATACTTGAGATTTTACACATATGACCAGCTTATAAAATCTGTATTGTTATTTATTAAATCCAACAGTGAAAATACTGCTACTGTTAATTCTTCAACTACAATAATGCAGTGGTATTATGATATGAATGACATGATTATTCTGCTGCATAACGAGGAGACTACTTTTACTTTTGATGCTTAAAGCACAGTAAATAGACAGTTTACGTACTCTTACATAAACAGATTTTTAATGCAGTGCTTTTACATGTAATGGAGTATTTTTCGTCGTTTATCTTTAGAAAACATTTCATGTTCGTGAGCTCGTCTTTTTTCTGCCTTTAAACTCAAACCTGAAGCCTGACCTGACACCGACATGTCAAATCAGTGTCAAACAAATATGTGAACTTATTCTTATCAAACATTTAAAAAAAAAAAAAAAAAAACGTACCGAGAAGTGAGAGGAGCGCTGAAGGTTTGCTGTTCAGATTCATTTCAGAGCCACCAGGTCGCTGTCAGGAGGCTCGGTGGGCGCGCAGGTATGAGCTGGTCTGGACTGGAGACGCTTTCGACTTGTCATAAATAAGAAAAAAAAAAGAAAAAGGGGGGGGCGATGAGTCTCCTGGCAGAGAGAAACTAGAAACCAATGGGCTCAGTCCTGCGGTGTGGGTGTGGTGACACACTCCTGTAATTTAAACAATTTCATACTTCAAAGGTCCAAATAAAAAGAAAAGGCAGACCCTGCGTGCAGGCACCGGTTTCCAAAACACATGCGGGGCTGCAGCTGTCACCCACATCCTTTTTAAGATGGATGGACCTCTTGTGATTCACACGAAAGTCAGGCCTTTACTCGTAGTTTGCGCTATAATATAATAACTAAGGAAGTAGTCAGCTCCTTTACCTAAGACATACTAAGTCATACCACACTCTGTTACAAGTAAAAGTTCAAAATCCTCCTGAATTAAAAACATAGCAGTATTATCAACAAAAACATGTGGATGTATGTATTATTCTAAATTATATTTAAGGGTTATGCACAAACATGTAGAAAGCATTTCACGGTTGTAGCTGGTCAAGGTGGAGCTAATTTTAACAACTTAATATACTGTTGTGTCGATAATAACCTGCAACAGTTCACTACATTTTAAAAGCTCTTAATCTATAAAGTAAGTAGTAAAAACATAGCCTGAAAATAAATGTAAAGGTACAATATTTATGTCTGAAATAAAGCATAGTTAGAGTAAGTGTATGAATAAAATTAAAAATGGAAAAACTCAATATTAATATATTAAGCCTATAATCCTATAATAGGCTACCTGTAATGTCAATTTAGGAACTCACAGTTTTAATATTGCGATTTTTGTGATATAAAGAATATTTCAGGTCTGTAATACCACTTTATTGTTTAGATTTATATTCTTAATAATAATTTGAAAAACACACTGGACTTCTCAAATATCAAGAACTGAAATCACCCTAAGATGTGGTACAGGCTTATTGTTTAGATTTCAGAAACATTTACATATGATTTATTTATAATCCTTTTGTGCCATTTGTTTCCTGATGTGACTCTTTTGGAGTCTTTAAAGATGAACAGATGACTCTATTATAGTTTGTCTGTGCATCAACAGACCTTCAAGGGAGTAATAAATGAAAAACAAACATCATACACCAATTTCTGAATAATAGTTTGCTACCTATGGCCCCAGTGGGTTACATGAGGGAACTGCAGTATCTCATACTAAAATAATAATTCTTCTTGAGCCTCTCAATTAGACAATGAATGAAATATTTCAACATTCTCAAGCAATAAGTTAATAAGATGTGTTTGTGTTTGTGTTTGTGTTTATTCACCTTTCACCCACAGAAATTCAAGCAACACACAAACATAAATACAATAGTTTTCATAAATTTATTACAAAAATTTAAATAAATGGAGCACTTAAAATAAGTTAATTACAATAAATATTCATATTGGCATTGGTCTCGTTTTTTAAAGGACAATATGATGATAAATATCCGACCCTGTTCTGACACACTCTCCTCTCTTAATTTCTCTGTAAATCATTGTCAATGCCGTGGATTATTCAGTGTGATGACATCATGTTATGGTTTATGTTTTTGTATGGAATGATAATACTGAAAACGGTGGTGATGATGGACGTTGAGTTGCATGGGTTCACACTGAAGACTCAGATGGTGCAGACTTGATTAGTGGTGCTGATTTCATACACCTGAAAAAGAAAAATCATCTGAATCAGAATTTATTCTCTGATTATTGGAAACCACTCAAGACATTTCTTTTTTTCACACAAAAGAGTGTACACGTGTAACTAACTGTGAATACACCAATGTTACATATATGAAAAGTACTTTTTTTAGAGTTTAATCAAAGGGGGAACCACAAACCACAGTAAAAAAAAAAAGAAAAAAAAAGAAATCACAGACAAATACGCCATGAAATGAAAGCAAATTTAAGAATGTCACTAAAAGTTGATAGAAACTTTGATCATTTGAAGTACAGCCTTGTATGGAGACAGCCTGCAGATACTCACTTCTTGTAGGCAAGGAAGTATATGATGATGGCCAGCACTAAGATGAACATGAGTACCCCAAAAATGAGGGCAATCATCTTCTCTAACTGGGGCGCCGATTGACTGTGGCCAATGATGTACATGCAGCGAGGCCCGTTGTACGCAGGTGTGCAACTGCAGACCAGACAGGGAAATATGTGAGTACATTCCAAAGGTGAACCTGAACCAACATGTGCACTTACATATGAAGCAACATTTTTACAGATCATAGACATATTCAAGATACAAAGGGGAAGTACAGGCAAGGCATAAACATGCATGTGTTTAACACTTCTTACATGCAGGAAGGTTCGACACTGTCCTGGGGGAACATGCACTCTCCACCGTTATGACAGTAGTTTGGATGTTCACTTGAGCAGGATCTGTGTGAGCGCAGGACCCGAGGTCCCTCCATACTGCCTGCAGAAAGACACAGAGAGAGTAGCGTCAGCTATCACATTTAAATACAAAAGCATGGGGGATCATTCGTGCCATTAATTGACCGACTGACTAATAAGTGAAGGGATAATGAATTAATAAATCAAATAGCAAGAGGGCAAGAATGATGGATACGTGATAAACCAAAGGAAAAACAGCAATTTGAAAATAGTAGTAAGTAGTTTCTACAGTTCAATGTCTTCAAGCAGACACAAAACTACACTGAAGACACTTACTGTTGTTGATCTGTGGGGTCAGAGTTGAGTTTGACAGAGCAGGAGTCGCTGTGGTCTGCAGGTCATCAGTCAACATGGCACATTGTCCTGCTGTGGTCAGGAGAAGCACCACCACCACTGCTGAGAGGAGGGCTGGAAAATATGGGTTTTTATTTTTACAAATGCTAAACTCTAAAACCTGTACTGATGTGATTACAAATATGAGAAACAGATTGCCTTCAGCTGAATATAATGTCATTACAAAACACCACATTTCAACAGTATTGCTATTAATCAACTTATTTAAACAAACTCTAATTTTACTAATATAACTTTGACACTACAGAAAAACTTACCCTTCTCCAGGTACGTCTGTCTTTGTGTAAACATCTTGTCTTCTGTCGGTGTGATGTCTGATGTTCTCAGCTTGACTCCTTTAGCCTATGCTGTATCTCTAAACCTTTGCTGAGTTTATATACTGGCACCCAACCACCGAAAAGACAGCTAACAGCCAATCAGTGAACGGTGAATCAGTGAAGATTTTTTCTTTTTTTTAAAATGGGAAACATTCGCTTCCAAAAATCCATTTGCATCATTTCCTTTATTTGCAGCAACTCTCTGCATGCACAGGCAAAGTCAAAAGACTGATGATGGTGGTGGTGTTGGATGTGATTACCCAGAAGCTATATAAGTTTTGTTTTTATTCCATAGAAGTATCTGAACCCACGCAAGCCGTTGGCACATTGACAGTTTCACTCAAATACCTCCTTTGCAGCCTTAAGATGTTGCTTCATGTATCACAGATGTTGTGAAAGGTCATTGCATACAAGTTTTTTGTGAGTATAAAGATAAGGCCAATAAACACAAACATGACAGAAGAAGGCAGAGCTCTGGCTGCCATCCATTTGAGAATGCTTCTTCTGTCCAGCGTAAAGAAAGGCGAGGTCTTCACAAAAGTCTGTAGCCTTTGGGTGTTATTTGGCAATCTCTTGTTTTACTTCAATCTCAGCATCACTTTCTAAGCATCCATAGGGTTTATGAGCTGTAATTACAAGATTTATTAATGGTTAATAAATCATTCACTAATGGTTCATAGATCCATTATAAGCCTTTAATAATAATAACTTTTGGTTTGCCGGGTTGTGGAAAATCCTTGACACTTGTATTTTAAGCTCCCAAGAATGTACTGTTCTCTTTACATGTTTACTGTCTTAAGTGTTGCACACACATCAACAGCAAGCCAAACTCTATTCTTAAGTTGCAACACAAATCCCATAGTTATATTCTCTAATGAGTTTTTAATGAGTGATGCATGCAATAAAGTAACACTGTATAAGATAAAACAACATAATCAAGGAGGTATGAATTTTGGAGTTAATTGTCGTAACTATAAAAAAACACTATTAAAGTATTTGTTATCCATTACTAAAAGTCATTATTTACAACTTATAAACAGTTTGTGATGAGTGCCGTACAAGGAAGTGGTACCACAATCTTTTAAACGATAACAATCTGAATCATTTTCATTTGTTAGTGTATGGTAACTGTGATACTCCATTATTATTTTAAGTTTAAGTTTCTGATTTTGACAACCAACGTCAATGAGGCTTTTGACAGGAAAACCTGTGTGACTCATTCCTCAGGCAGTCAAATTACTTTGTAACGAATGAACAGAAGAAGGAACTGGCAGCTATTGGATTTAATTCCCAGATATGATGCTCCTGGACAGTAATATCAAATAACATATTTTGCAACACTAGTGGGTGAGGGAGTCAGTGAGGGATCGCTTCGTGCCCGGATCTGCTGCTGCTGGGAGAACAGCCTTGTGCAAGGTTTTTATGCCTTCCTGATGAAGCCACTTAATGTCAGAGTAAGGTCTCCTGTAGGTTCCCAACGCGCTGTTTTGAAGCCAAAATATGGGACGCTGGCTGTCGTCATGTTGGATGTACCGCTCGAGGAATTACAGTTTTTGTAGCACTTCTGCACTGGCTTCATTTCCCAGCACCGGAGGTTGCTGCTTGGTCTGAGCCAAAGTAGTGAACTGACTGACTAACAATATCTCTGGCTAAAAAGAAGAGGATCTTTTCAAAGAGATGCTTTTAGAAATTATTACAGTAATACTATAAGCTGTCATGATTTAAGGTCATTCGTAGAATGTTTCTGTGAGCATCAAATTATTCTGATGACTTTTTTCCCGGTCAGTCAGAAATAAGCAGTGTCCTGTGTTGTCCATGATAAAGTCTCCTTTGATACCAGCAGTAAGAAAGGGGTGTCCCAGCAGCCACAATGTTAAAGTCTATACTACTCGACTACAATATCCACGGTGCAATTCCAGCCAAGACCATTGTTGCATGTCATCTACTCTGTCGAAAGCAAAACATCAAAGTCAAAAGAAACAATAATATTGGCACAGCATTGTTTTTTATTGAATACTTATTTTCCAGTGAATCTGGATGTTCAAAAATGAACCAAAACAACTTCAGTAGAAAAAATATTAATCTAAATTCTTAAAAAGGGGAACTCTGAAATAAATAACTCAAATAAATAAACAAATTCACAATATAAACAAAGTACATATCAAGTAAGTTTCCCAGCAGGTATGGTAATCTTTTGCTCATGGATTTTAACATAAAATATGTGTGTGTGAACTTATATGAATTCATGTATGTATGTGTATGTGTGTGTGTGTGTGTGTGTGTGTGTGTGTACTATATATCATTCAATCAAACAAAGAGTTTTAAAATGTGTGAGTTTAATGCATCAGTGCGTTTCTGGCAGCGGTCACAGTGTTCTTCATCAGCATGGCGACTGTCATCGGACCCACACCGCCAGGAACAGGTGTGATGAAACCTGCCTTCGCCTTCACTCCTACAACAAGTCAAACAATATACATGAAGCTTGTCCAGGGCTGACAGTTATATCTCTGTTGAACTTTTTATTTCTGCGGAACATTGAGTAAACTCAGTCAGTCTGTCAGTGTTACTCATCAAGTGTGTGTCAAACTAACATTCCTGTGGTCAGAGTGGCTATTTTCAGGATGAAATGGTAAAACAAACTAGAAAATTTCGAAAGAAATTTTGAGTGTGTCTGACTCTGGCCCCGTCGCCCACATACATTAAATAGCTGTCAGCGTGTGTGTGCGTGCTTGTGTGTTTTGTCTGTCTGTGTGTCTGTCAGGGCCAGGTGGAGGCCACCAATCAGAGCAGAGCAATCAACCGCAGCTGCTCCTGTGACATTTGGCATCGCTGAGAGAGAGAAAAACGTCTGAAAGTAACCCTCGAACAAAAAGGATTTCTGGCCAAACCATAGTTCCTATCATTGAACCGGCTTCACTTTGAGCATCTTGAGCTCTTCCTGAACGTCTACATAAGTATTTTGAAATGTGACCTTTAGAGCGATTCAAAGAAACGTTACTTCTGCTTTCCT
The DNA here is from genome assembly GCA_946959425.1 of Argyrosomus regius. NCBI lineage: Eukaryota > Metazoa > Chordata > Actinopteri > Sciaenidae > Argyrosomus > Argyrosomus regius. Next base: position 16,209,260 of record OX336890.1, read on the forward strand.
CCAGAAATTTTCCTGCCTTTTTAACATGGCAGTCTATGAGGCTGTGGATGGGTGTTGCTGGCGCATCTTTGCGTCCCACGCCAAAACTATAAGTCTGACAGCTTCAGCAGACGAATGTGAGTGAGAAGACGAATCTTCCTAAGTTTCTATGTATAAATTATTTCTGTAGAGGGAAATTTGTAGCCTTTAGAGCAGTTTACAAATGTATTTTTCGACAGTTTTTTCTCTCCCTCTCCACTCTAGCTATGATGTCACGCACTCTAGCTCGCGAACATTCTACCAATACACACCCATTCATTTTTTTGGCGTGGTTTTTGCCATCATAGCACACCATTCCCGGCCGAGCCGGTCGTTGTGATACCTTTTTTGTGTTTTGTGTTTGTGCGACCAAAACTGTGGGAGGAGTAGTCTACCGAAGTTCCTGGGATACGTAAGAATAATAAGCCCAGGGAATAGTATATAGTGCGCCTTGCAGGCACACTCAATTCGATGAATCAACACACCTGATGAACACAGATCTAAATTAAACTAGTATATTTTTACTGCTGTTTACAATTTGCAAAAAAAAAAAAAAAATTCTAATGCAGGTTTTGGTTATTTACCCTCAAAGTCCACGTCACCAATGAGCCGCAGTTTCCCTGTTTTTGGGTCCTGGATGCGGTTTATGCCCACATCAATGACTGCTGCGCCCTCTTTCACCATATCTGCTGTGATCAGGCCGGGAACACCTTAGCACAGAAACCAGAGAAAGAATATGATTATAGTTACAGGGTGAAAACTTGGATACATAACAGCTGGATCCATCCGCCTGGGGGCATTTCAACCTTGCATCACTTTATTTCGTCTTTCTAACTGAACATGACTCAGATTAGAAACAACTAACTGAGTACTTTCTGGTTGGTTTAAAAGCATCCGTAGCCAACATGACGGTCCTATCCCAACCACCTGCAGTGATGCTTGTCATCTCCTCTTAATCACAGCGTCTAGTGGAACACCATGACAATTACGACTTTGCCAAAGACTTAAAAGACAGCATAGCAGCAGAATAAGATGATACCTCAGCTGACTGTCTACAAGGAAGGAAATAATTAAGCATTGTATGTTCATGTTGATAATTGCTCTACTTTGAAGTTGGCTGCCAGAAAGCTGTCAATTTAAATTCATCAGACTGCAATTATACGTACTCAACATATGGGATCAAGTCTGAGTCAAATAATTAAGAACCAACTTCAGAAAACGCCGCTCATATATAGCACACAGACATCAGAGCAGCTCAGTGACAGGCCCTAAACTATACCATGAGTTTAATGTCCTAACTGCAACAATTAAATCACCAACATACACTTCATTTAACAACACTAAAATCAAACGGCTGCCAATTCCCATGTGACATGAAAGCTGTTTTTGATAGTTGTACACTGGATGGTTCACTTAATCATACAACACAATGTAGATACAGTTTCTTATTCCCAAAAGGCAAACCGTTGGATGAAAAGAAAATAAGGTGCCCTTCCTTCTTAGTCATCAGGAAAAAAACCATTAATTACAAAAGGAAGTACAACAGGGCACCCCCTAAGGCTCAAACAGTTACTTAAGAGTCTTTCAACAGATACTCCTGCCCCACATTGATTGATTGTCTTACATTCCAGCTGCCACAGATTACTATTGTTCTTCAAAGCTTTAATCTCGGACAACATTTGGAAGTAACTGGTAAATATACCGCGTCTCTAGCGTTTATTATTAAGGTTCAGTGATAATTTCAAATAAGGGCTGGTAGGCACTTTCACAATCTTTCCTTCAGGTTGCATTACCAGCACACAGAATTCCCTTTATGGCAGTTCCAACATAACGAAATGGCATCAGACGCTGGTCTAAGGAGTGTATGTGTCAGTAACATCATAAAATGCGGGATCACTTCCCTTAGAGTAAAATTTGTTTCCTCATCCAGAGTCAGCCATTTTGCATTAACTTTAGAAACATCATGCATTCATTTAGTTGTTTTTTTTTTAAACAAATTTGTTTTAACTTTAATTGTAATTCAACTGAAAGACAATTTAAAAAATAAATGTAATATTTACAGTCACATCATGGGCTTCACAGAATCCTTTTATGTGTTTCTATCTGCATTATACGTCGAGGAACTTATTCACTATTGAACATGCTTGGTGACCAGAGACACGCTGTCTCACACATACATGTGCTGCAAGTTGCCACATGTTTAGGCTCTCTTCTATCTTATTTGTGTGGGTTTTAGACTGCCACAGTGTGTAACAGCTGTGGTGAATCGTGGCTTAGAGATACGCTCGGGAGCAGCCAGGGAACAAAGCTACATTTGGTTACTCTGGGCTGGCTAACTACAGCAGCTAAACACTGAGTGTTCATGGTGCAGAGCCGCACTTACAATTCAGCTTGATTCCTGACAGGATAAATAAATTACATTATCATGTACCATGAGCACTTAAGGAGGCGAAGAGAGAACAGCCATCGTTACCTGCTAAACTAATATAAACTAGCAGAACTGAATAACATATAAACAACTGTGGGATTATCATAACTGAAAATAAAATTCAATTGATTACCTGACTAAATCTTACATACTGGTCCTTTAATTGCAACTATTAATAATAAATAATTTGTTGAGCTAAAATGTCAAACATTCACTGGCTCCAGGTTCTGAGGATGACGTGATGACATTTAAAGATTCACATTGGATGTAAATGAAATACACTGACATTTTATAAGAATGAATTGAGAAGCTAATGGGAAGATTAATCAACGATGAATTATTGACCGTTTCTCGGTATCAGATGTGTCAGACAGACAGGTGTGAGTCTTAACGATGTCTGGGGTGTAATTACCTGCAGCTGCAATAATGATGTCAGCCAGGCTGGTTAACTCCTTCAGCTGTTCCTTCGGTGTACATCTATGGGCAATGGTCACTGTGGCATCACCTGAGAGGAAACAATCAATCCAGTAATTGATAATTCTTATCTACACAGGCATGACAAATAATGTGTCAAAAACTCAACTCAAGAAATGTTGTTACCCTTTACAGACATTATTGTGAAAGATCTCTTACTATCAAAGCAAAAGTTTATTTTGACTGACAATGACAGCTGCACTGACTGAATTTAATTTCTTTCAGTGTTTCCTGAGGTGTGACTGGCCTAAAATAATTATCAGCTAACGTCTGAATAATGTATTTCATATTTATGAAGTGTAATATTGATCTTCAGAAGAAAAGGCCACGAAATCACACAAAACACCTCTTATTAAATGAGTAAGGACATTTGATACACTGAGTAAGAGAGTGCAACCATTGTGTTGTCTACAGTGTGTACCTTAAGTTAATCAAGTTTAACAAACTTTGTTTAAACCTGACAAACTCCGGTTTACAAAATAGCATAATACATTTTTTAATTTTCATCTGCGATTTCATTTACTGCCTCCATACATGCTTTGACGTACCAGGAACAAGCAGTCAATTGTGTTAAATAAAACACTGAAATGAAATCAAGATTAATCAACATTTAAACTTGAACCTATTGATTAATATTTGGTTTACAGGAAATCTGTATAATCATAATGATTTATGAATCTCTGTGATTTACTATAACTATTCTTTGATCTGTCAATCTACACAATGCGTGTGTGAGCAATAAAGTTAATCCAACCTAATTCTAACTGAATCTTTTATCCTGTAACTGTATTTTATTTTTATTTTTCAGTCTGACTCAGCTCAACAGTGATTGATCGAACACATTGTAGGTTTACACTGTAGTAAATAGTCAGAGAAGCATACCACCGTGTAAAAATTAAGAGTCAGAGTCTTTTACGAGCCTGAAAAAAACCCAAAACAACCTCTTTTGCTCAGGGCATGTAATTTCATAGCGCTGCGAGCAGTACTAACAGAATTCCATTCACCTTTTCAGAAGTTATCTTAAAACCACAGCACATAAAATCTAAACTATCTGCACAGCTCAGTAACACAAGTGCACACACAACATGTGCATAATAATGTCAATAATTTGTGCGTGTGCACTCTTAAATATATCAATAACGGTAGCCTGTTTATTACTACCATTGTTTAATATATTACACTTGAGAAATTCTTCATATCAAAACAGTGACGCATTGGCATGGCAGGTGGCGGTGGGTTAATGACACAATTGTACAATGAGGAAAGCCATATGACGAAAGTGATCGTAATCCTTTATCTAAGATGAGGACTTCCTGCATAGTCATAACTGGACTTTGAACAGGAGTACAGTTGTGGTTTTGGAATAAAGAGGATCGCACAAGAAGAGTTTCTAGGAAGATAAGAATGAAAGGGAAGGAAAGGCAAGTCCCAGCACATCAAACTTCTGGGTCACATACCTAATGGAACATGTGTGTGGGGGTGGGTGGATGTACAGTAGGTGCGGGGCGGGGAGAAGAGAACAAAAATGAAAATTAACTCATTTAAAGTGCACAAAATTAGATTCAAAGTCGTGGTTTAGCAAAGTGTATGTGACAGTTAAACCAGGCGCTTGTTTTCAGCTTTGTAACCTTGTCACTGTGTGTTCGTGCACGTGTGGTTACAGCCTTGTCTTTCATAAGATAGCAGAGCAGAACAAAATGTACAAAATTCACACTTCAGTGACTCCCAATCTGATTTAAAGTGCAAATAAGGGTTGAGATCATTTCAAAGGGCATAATGGAAAGTCTAAGAACAAGTCTACAGACGCGATTATGAGATGCTTTTTAAAGTAAACTTGCTGATATGAAACGAGGATTTGTGACCAGCAGATCAAATCTGAAGGTAGCTTCAAAGAAGTCCTCTGTGGGTACTTTTACATCACATAAGTTCTTTTGTCTATGGTATATACAGACGAAGGAACTTGGCCACGAAATCTCCAGTTAAATTGCTATTTCATCCTTCTCACCCTGCTGTTTTCTGGAGGGGAAATGCTGCATTAAAAAACTAAAAACATACATAATTAAGCAAAACACTATTTAACATTATTGATAGATTGCTATGTTCCAGCAATGAAAAAACACAATTTATGCTCAACAACTGTTATCAGATGTGTGGGCAGTTCAAATGTTGGTTGTATAGTGTGTCTTCTCTGCAGTTCATCACATATACTCTACAAAGCAAACACATTCATGTCATTGAAGCTAAGCTAACTGGCTGCTGATCATAGCTAGAGCATATTTAATGAGTATTTTCCAACATGTCAAACACTTCTTCCGGCAGTTCTTCCAGTTAGGACAAACTTTATTGTATCTTGTTTGCAAACTAATTTGTTTACACACATGTTGATCTGACCTTTAACACTACTACAATTTTGACAGGTCAAACATATCTTGTTGCTTCATCTAAAAAGCAAATGCCATGCAACGCCCTTTTAAATCCCCTCCCTTCTTCCTACACCCTTATAAGGACAGTCGATCCGTCTGCTAACAATCCACAATGCCAAAAGTCTCGCCCAGTTCAGCCTTTTCCTTTACACTCCCTGTATTTTTCCTCTTTGAACTCTTCCGGCAGGATGTGCATCAGCATTTATTGTTTTATTAAAAAAAAAAAAAAAAAAGGTGGAGAGACAATGAAGTCTTCTTTTATTGCACACATCCTGACAAGCATTAAGCATCAAAAATCTTTCAGGGAAAGCCAATATGGTGCAACATCATTTGCCTACGTACACTCTGATCATTTTACATTGCTGACTTGCCAACAAAAAGATAAACATGCACATCCATACACACACACGCACACGCACACACACACACACACACATTACCCCCAGGACGTTCATGGTTGCGGTCGGTGTGCAGCAACATTGCGATGGGCATTCCAACATTTTTGGAGCGACCAGCAACCAGCACATTCTTTCCCACTGTCTCTATACCTGCACATTTTTCAGAAAAAAAAAATATTTTTCATAAATCATGCTTGATCGACTGATTGACTGTACTGCTCAGCTAGAGTGACATTTGCAATGATAAACACACAATACTGAGATTTCACATATAGGTCACACAGAGCCCGGGGCAATATTTCATCTTTGACTGATCACATAGGCATGTGGAGGAAGGTTATTGTGCCAGCTGTACAACAGCCTGGCACCACAATGTCGCATCTGTGACAGTTATAACACCTACTGTCAGCCCACACAAAAGTTATTAAAGTGATTGATAGCAGAAGGAAAAGTATGTATATACAGTAGTAGACTGATATCTCACTTTGCTGATAAAGATTGTATTAAATATACGAATGTTGTCCTGTCTATAGTTTAGAAAACATGCAATGGAGTTTGATAATCTATGTGAATTTTGTTATGTGTTTACGATTTAAGTCAGTTCTTTATGTTTTGCATACAATCATATTATAGCTCAGCTTTTAACCATTAATAAGTTGAAGAAATAATGGCTTAATGGCCCATTTTAACCACTCCTCCCTGTTCTAAAACCTAGTCATTTGTTTAAGCTATGCAGAGATAGAAAGAGAAAAACCTTCACCCTCCCTTCTTCAACACATTCTTAAACGAGAGAAGAAAAAACATCCTAAGCCTTCATCACACTGGTATGAGAATTGCAAAGATTCTCTGATAGTAGCTGATGGTGAAAACAGCCATCAGGGTCTCTTGTTTGTCCGTAGAGGGCACATATCATTCATACCATAATGATCATCATTAACACAGTGCGTCCAAAAATTCTTTCATAATTTTCAAGGACCCTTCCCACACTCTCACTGACTATTCATCCCTGTTTCCTGGAAGGAGGTACAGTGCCATCTAAAAGTTTACTGAAAGACTAATGTTCAGGCCGCTCAGCAGCTACAGCTGAATTGGACATTTAGCTCTGCTCTTACATGAACAACAGCACCCTCTACCTGGGTTGTAAAGCGACAGGTGAGTTATTTCCCATGGCAGCCCATTTTTTCATATTATGATTTATTTTTTATGTAGCATTTCTTCAGTCGTGCATGGCACCTCCAAGTACAGTCTGTGCAGTCTGAACCTAAATACTGCATTAAATCACCACAGAGCACAACACTCGTATTGATTAGGGCAAAAGTAACAGACTGCACTAAATACAACCTTGAGAAAAATTGATGTTCAACTTCAATAGATCTTCAGCGCCCCCTGCAGGATTATTTGTTTGCAGCAATATTAAAACGAAAATGCAAACACACCGTGAAAACCAAGGAACAAAAAATGAGTCATGTGAAGTGGAGTTGAAGAGGTTTTTATGCTTTACCTGATCTTTTGATGATCTCCCATACAGCTGCAGGTGTAGCAGGCACCATGGATCTCTGGTCCAGACACAGCTTGCCGATATTCACAATATGAAAGCCATCCACATCCTTCTCTGGGGCGATAGCATTACATACTGCCCGCTCGTTGATGTGCTCTAAAGAGAGGAAGCAGATCGGACAGATACTCAATAATATTCCGCATAATCAAGCACAGAACATACAGTAACCGCTAGCTGTTGACCACTACATCGTACACTTAGGATTACATGCTGTGTATGCCATCACTGCACATTAAACATTTGTTTAACTTTGATGTCATGTGCAGCTACTGCGCTTGTGTTTACCGGGAAGTGGCAGCTGCACCAACAGGCCACTGACCCTCCAGTCACGGTTCATCTTGTCAATCAGCTCCAGCAACTCCTCCTGGGAGACTGAACTAGGCCGCACCACTGTGTCACTGGAAATACCTGAGTCACACATCACACACACTCCATGTTTAAACACGTGATATAAAAAAAACGTGTTCATCCACGTGCATCTATATGTTCACGCATGTTTATAAATGTGAAATGCATTAGGTAGATCTGTGTTCGTTCATCTGCATGATACACATTATGCATACAGTGTTTAGGAATGCATGCAATGCTCATATCTGACCCAGGATGCTGGCCGCTCGGGTCTTGTTCTTAACATAGGTGCGACTGGCTGGGTCGTCGCCCACTAAGACCACTCCTAGGTGGGGTCTCATGTTGCCCTGCGCTACCAGCTCTTCCACATCACGCTGGATTTCTCTGTGGAGCTGACGAGCCAACTCTGTCCCCGAAATCACCACAGCCGCGTGCCTGGAGGGGCAAATTGTAAAGACATGAATGAATAAATATGCACGCCACATCACAGAACAGACATAAAACCAAATATATATATATATATGTAAGAAATAATTCCAAATGAAGCTTAATCCATTAATCGGTGCGTTGTTTGATAGAAATCTGATCAGCAATGATTTTGATGAATGATAACTGACTCAACTGAACTCATTTTGTCATTTTGAAACAAAAATGCCCAAAATTCATAGCTTACATTTTCTTCAATGTGAATATTTATTTAAATGTGTCACATCTGACAATGTACACATTTAACATCAGTCACATCTGTGTACATCATACTGATCATTATGTAACAACCAACATCTATGAAGTTTGACGCATCATACTTGATTATGTCAACGCATCTGGGACATCAATATGAATGTCCAACCTTCTGTATTGCATACAGTATATTATAACTTATGTGTGGGAAAAGATGCACACTTGAACATGCTGTCGGCTTGTCCACAACTTTGGTCCAGAATATCTCAATAACAATTAGATTGATTACTATTAGATAGACTGTGTAGTGAGTCCCCTGCTGTACTCCCTGTACATACATGACTCTGTAGCCACTTTTGACTCCAACATTATCATAAAGTTTGCCGACAACACAGCTGTGATGGGCCTGATCACTGAAAACAATGAAAAGGCATATTTGAAGGAAGTAGAGGACCTGACACTGGTGTCAAGACAACAACCTCGTCCTGAATGTCAGTGAGACTAAAGAGATGATATTATAGTTGATGATAGTAATTTTGGGAGTGTGCAGCTTCAAGTACCTCGGTGTCTACATTACTGAGGGCCTGACCTTGGCATTGCTTCCTGACTCTGAGGTGAGAAAGGCAGGGCAGAGACTGTTTCACCTCAGACGCTCGAGGAACCTCCAGTTATCCCAACAAATACTGACGTATTTCTACTCCTGCGCCATTGAGAGCGTCCTGACGCGGCACAGGGGACCTGTACATACCGACCTTTTCTCCCTGCTACTATCGGGAAGAAGGTTCTGGATACACCAGGCCAGCACAGAGAGGCACAGGGAGAGCTTGTAGGCCACAAGCATCCTAAATGTGGACACTGCATAGGACTATTAATTCCTTATTGTAGTTTATATTAATTATATAACATATATTAATTAACTATTAATATTACTCATTTGGTTTCATTAGGAATGTATAGCAGGAGCTCACAGAAATACATTAAACAATAATTATTCTTTTATGACTGTCACAGATAAATTAAACAGCAGCACTTGGTGTACCCTAACACCTACTGATAGTAGCACACCGTCGCCAAACCAGAGTAACGAATTAACGTTACTTTAATATTACTCTTTTCTTATCTTTGGAGTGCAATAATGCTTCATGGAGTTGTTTTAGGGTTAAAACCAGATATACAGAGTGTGCTGAGAAGCCTTAACCACTGCGGTGTAACGTTATTAGCACCGGTGTTTCGGTTTAACGAGCGACCCTGTTAACTGGCGACCGTCAGCCGAATGTGTCTGTTGTTGCCGTAGTTACGACAGCCGTTGTTTGACAGCTACGTATTCTCTTCCTGTTTCAACGTCTGTCGTAACTACGGCAACCACAGACGCATTCGACTGAAGGTCGCCAGTTAACAGGGTCGCTCGTTACACCGAAACACCGGTGATTCAGCTCAACTGTAGCTAACCGGCGGCAGACACCGCACGGATGCAGCCTCCCCCTTATCCGTTAAGATACAACCGGCGAAGCTGCGGCGAGTTATGTAACAGAAACACGTTTGTTGAAGGCATTGTCGGTTTATTCAGACCTTTAATTGACCTCCCAGCTACAGGCATGTCCTTTAAACCGTCCCTCTCAACCATGAACGGCCAACCCTGCTGTCAATCACCATCATCCCCTGACACGTGACGGTACACACGCCTTCACCGGCTCTGAAGCGTCGCTCATCCCTCTCATGAAACTAACACTGTACATTAAATGAAAGAAAAACAGCGGTGTTTTAAACGTGGTGCCCTTTACCTCGTCGCCGACTGGTGTAGATGTCTCCTCTGACTGTCGCATTTTCTGTGCATCCGCTGTTTGGCCCGGCAGCAGTGATGGTGTAATGTTAACGGGCTACAAATCCTGAAGGAGGAGCGTAGCGGTGAAACAGAGGCCGCCATGTTTGTGTGTCGTAAAGCGTGTGTACGTCGTGCGTGTGTGCGTGCGTGAGAGTGGGGGCAGGGCAGTGTGTAGTAGACAATAATCTGATGAATGCACATACCTTTGCTTTTGTGGAAACATGTAGCTGAATGATGCCTGGGTGCACTAATAAGTCATCTGTAATGGCATTTACCTGTCAATCAAAATGGCAATGCTGTTAATTACGTGCAACTTCAAGCCTTAATATCATCTGAACGGGTGAGTTAAAAAAAAAAAATCAACCCCTCACAGTTGTCATGGATGGGGAAATTAGCTATAGAGACCAAAACCGTCTTTTGTACCAGGCTTTAAACATGTTCATTTCTGCTGTGAAGTTGGACATTTAGGGAGTTTACTCAATTCTGGAGCCTGCCTCAAGTGGGCACTCAAGGAATTACAGTTTTTAGCACTTCTGCATGGGTTCATTTCCCAGCACAGCAGGTTGCCGCTTGGTTAGAATATAAAATCCAGTAGTGTAGGCTGACCCTTTGCAGACAGTTTACACAGGACGCAGGTTTATTACTAATAGGGAGATTATTTATTGTTGACTGTTGAATCCTGAATGAAACTGGTTCAGGAACCAGAGCTAAATTGTTGGAAAGCGGTACTCCTGATTGGCACTTTTATTCCTGTTTTTTTTCCATTTGGAGCCACAAGTTTTGAACTACTTATTTCACCTCCGCTTACCATCTTTTTGACATATCTGAGCTCATGCATGTGCGCAACAAGCAAGAATGTGACTACCCAGCAGGATATTGAAAGCAAACATTTCAGGTTTGAGGAAATTGGTAGTATTTTGATAGTGTTATATGTTTTTAAATTAATTAATTTCATTTTTTAAAAATATTTCAGAGATTGCTCCAAGTACCACTTCAGGCACAGGTCATGTACCGACAGTGGTACTCATACCATAGTTTGAGAAACAGTGCATTAGTGTATAATCACCTGTAAATAAGAAGCACTGTCACCTCACAGCAAAAAGGCTCCTGTTTCAAACCCTGACTGAGGCCTTTCTCTGTGGAGTTTGCACGTTCTCCCTGTGTCTCTGTGGGTTCTCTCTGTGTACTCCAGCTTCCTCCCACAGTCCAAAGACATGCAGCTTAATAGGTTAATTAGTGACTTTAAATTACTCATAGGTGTGAATAGACTCTATGTCTGAGCCCTGACTTGTCCTGGGTTTACCCCGCCTTTCACACAATGCCAGCTGATATAGGCTCCAGCCAACCGCGACCCTGACAAGGATAAGTGGTTACAGGAAATGGATGGATGGATGTTTTTGTCACCTTAGAATGAGCCTTTTATATCTGCAGACATCGACAGAGTCTGCCATGTCAAACCGCCATGTTTCTACAGTAGCCCATACAAGCTAAATACTGGCTCTACATTTTTTTGTGTGTTTCACAGCCACCATAGTTTCTCCTTCATACCAGAAAGGACAGAGTGAGGTGTCGGAGTTGCAATCAGCAACTACACTGCACTAAACTATACACACACTCCTTTAAAGGATGCCATGGCAATCAGCTAACCTTCCTGGAGTCCACACCAAACATACAATACATGACACATTATATAATAAATCTTAATTCCATTAATATACAGAAAGATTATATTAAAGCTTACATTCATATACAAATGAATGTAAGCTGTCCCCAATTGTCAGAACTGCACATACATTTTGATGAAAAAAATCTATATAGATGATGCTTAAAAAAATCTGCAACTCATATGAGGAGAAAGCAATAACACAATTATACCACCTACCATTCAGTCTTTTAGGGAGGGAGTATTAGAGAGTAAGGTATTCCAGTTTCTTGTAGCTCTGTAAATTACAGTTTCTTTAATGCACTGGTCCTTGGGCTGGGTACCACAATAGAACCTTTACAAGCTAATCTGGTGTTGTAATTGTGTGTGCCATTACAGTGAACTGGTGCAGATGAACAATATGGTCATGCTTGAGGAAATCCTTTGCTCAGTGGTGAACCAAGAGAAGCTTTTCAATGCCAGTAGGAGCAGCCCAGAACAAGTTCAGCAAGTTTTAGTTTACCTATTTGGGAAATTATGCGCAATTATGTGTGGGAAAGAAAGGCAGATGATACCTTTGAAAATTATTTTTTGGATACATCGAGCATCCGAACTTGGAGTGATACCACTGAGAGGACACAGGTTAGAGTTTGACAAGTCAGAATACACAAATAAAATGTAAAAGATAGAGGAATATTCCATATTGAGGAATATGCTTATTCACTTTCTTGCTGAGAGTTAGACGAAGAGCTCTATACCACTCTGAGGTCTGTCAGCTTAGCTTCACATAAACAATGGAAACACAGGAAAACAGCTAACCCTGTTAGTTTACAATTAACATTAATTAATCCCAGGAAGCCAGTGAGCCCAGCTAAGAAATAGTCCTGCACATAATCCTACAATTGTAATATTTACACTGTTTTTACAGATTAAACAATCAAGATGCATCTTCTGTATATATATTTGTATACACAGTGTATACATATATAACAAACACTGGAGATACATTTACACATTGCTACATTACTATTTGTGTTCCTACTAAATCAAAGTTCAGCCATATGTATAGTAGAGTAGATGAAGTGATAACCAAAAATGAAAAGCAGTGAATGTCACAGCTATGTCCAGTTTCACCACAAGATGGCAGCAAATATTTAATGTGTAGGGTCCATTTAAAATGCTTGAAATCTCAGAAAGAGAGAAAAAAAAAAGCATTAGGTATCCATCTGACTGATGTAAAGATCATGTGAAGCAAATAATGAAACAGTCCAAACCAAAAGAAAAAGAAACAGGATTATGGCCTGAAGCTTGCTGAAGGTAATTCAGAAAATAGGGGCAGGAGTAAACATCATGGGGCCATGGGAACACATGTCACTTCAACGCTTACACTGTGTCCTACAAATTACATTCATATGATACTAAGAGGAAATGTGCTTGTTAGATGTTTGGTGGGAGCACATGACTTTGACACTTCAGAATGAAATTGATATCGTGTCTTTTCCCCTATCCTGGAACACAAAACACAAGCAGAAAAGTGGCTATTGTTGTCAGTGTTGTCAAAGATGTAACAAGAGGTAGACATGTATGAAAAGAAAGTGAATATTGGACATTCATCAGGTGGCCAGAAACACAACTCCATATGAATGCTAATGTTGCTGTGTGTGTGTGTGTGTGTTTCGGTTTTGTTGTGCTGCCACTCACAGCCAAAGAAATCACTTCATGCAGCTTGTGAGCAAACTAACATGAGTCAGCTATCCTTACAGTCACCATGGTAAGCAGCATATATACAGAATCTGACACTACGGTAACTGCACAAGTAAGGACTAAACAATCTTGCTCACAGTAGTGTGGGTTATGTAATTGGATTCCAGCATATGGGTGTTACAAAAGTTAAATGACAATTTGTACAGAAAGAGGGTGATGAAAAGAACAACTGTTAAAAACTAAAATACAGATTGAACAAGTAAGTATCACTTAATTCTGAATCATAATGCTGGTTTTAGCTGTTCATATCGCTGCAGCGTGTAGCGTTTTATGAAGCCCTAAAGATTATAATGACACATTTCAAGTAAAGGTTTGTTTGAGTGGTGGGAGTGTATTCAGAAAATGTGGAAAATACCACTCCCAACCAGGCTTGCCTCAACACGAGACTAATAAAGAATGAACACATTATCCTGTGTGACAAAAGCTAAGCCGCAGTTTACCTAATTAATGGCTTTTACATGGTCTGTTTACCAATCCATAGGTTAAGTACCTTACTCCATGTTTTTCCCTTCTTAAAGAGCAAAATAACAATGCTGTTGATGATGACCAGTAACAGACGAAAAACACTCATAGCATCCATTTGATTGTCACATAGAAACATGCATGTGATATGTTGCATAACAGCTATATTTGAAACTTTTCGGATTTTCTGATATGAGCTGTTTATTGTATCAACACGGACTGTACAGTAAATAGTACAGTTGCAAACCGGAACACAACATGGTATGTGAAGACTCCAGGAAAGCACAAATAAAGTGGATCAATTTCCCGTAACTGTGACGAAGCTGTGATATTTGTTGTCTGACTGCTAGAGAGCAGACAGTACATCTGAGGCACAAGATGTTGACCCTTTAAGTGTTTGGGTGACAAGTGCTGCTGTGAAAAAGCTTCTGAACAGGGTTGCTACCACTTCAGTGAAGAAAATAAACTCTTGTTCTTTGTATAAAATCAGATTGTCTTCATAAATGGAAGGACGACTTTGATGAGAAGATCACAGATGAGACCATGGAGATCGTCCATTGAGAAGATCCATGCAACCTCCCTCCAACATGTGTTGGACACAGTTTAATGCAGTTCAAAATATTCTCTTTCGAGAACTAGTTTTGCTATCTTTAATCAGATTCATCCTGTCATTGGTGTAACCAAGCTCCAGCAATCTTTATTAATGTATTCTGGTCGTGTACAAGTCTGAAACAATTCTGGAGTGAGGTTTTGAAACATTTCCATAGTTGTGTCTTACAACTCTGTGCTGCATGGCTTATGTGTTAGGTGTATCATATTACCATTACCATTTTACTAACTTGCAACAGCACCTTTTAACATTGTATCAGGAACAACATTATGATTGTCACATATTATTTATGTCTTATTGTTGCTCTGTATGCTTGCCTATAATCAGTATCAGTAGCTTGACCGTGCATGCCTAATCATACTGAATCGTGGATATTGTCGTTGGATTATTAATATTTTGCTGTTGCTCTGCATGGCTTGTGCCCTATCTTGAGAATGCTTATTCTTTTGCTGTCGCTATCTTATTATCTGTAAACCAACACATCTCTCCTGCAGTTGAAAATTAGCCAGCTGTTGTCCTGAATAATTACATTAAATCACATACTGTACATACTATAGGTGGTTGACCTATAGCCGATAGGTGATGGGCAGTTTTTGATGTGGCACGTAGTAGCCTTTTGGTTACTGTTAGCACAGTCTCATTCTATACAGTTTTTATCAATCATTAACAGTGATAGGGGAACTATTAAAAAAGGATCCAGGTTGAATTTCAGTGAAATAAAAGTCAGCACAATAGCATCAGCAAACTTCCCTTTCCATAAGTCATATTCATTTAACTTTGTTTCACTCCATTTTCCCCCTGGTCTTCTATTCCCCTGACACTGTGTTTTTTTTTTTTCTAAGAGTTGACCAGTGTGCTTTGAAAATAATGTAAATGTTTAAAAACCCCAATGTTAACATTTAAATACACAATTTGTTATTTTATCCTCACTGGGGTGAGCATTAAAAGATCACAATAGTAAATCTTCTCTCAGACCCTTACAAGATTTCACAGGATTAAGATGACATGAAAAGCCCCTGTTGGATTTAAGTGCATGTAAAGAGAGTTGGCCAACAGGCTAAATACTGTTTTGTGTTGTCTGGTAATATGTGGTTTTGTGTAGGTTGAGAACATTTATATAGCTGTTAAGTCCAATGTGGAATAACGAGGTTGGTCCAGCTAGGCGTGGGTGAAACTCTTGTATAGAGTAAGTAAGAGTCAGTTGTTCCACCCTACCACTGGGTGAATGGAGCAGTCATGTCTCAACAAGACACAGCACTTATACAATTCAAAAGGGAAATTATTTCTAGGATCACACACACAGTGCTCATATATTGTCAAAAAACTTTAAATGGGATGTTTCAAACTATTTTTCTATTACAGGTTGAAGCCACTTTGGGGATTTTTTAAGGAACACAATCTACCTTGGCTCTCTTGTGTATATACTGTGAATGTATATCATGGTTTAATTACCCTCCAAACGACCCCTCCTTCTCTGTCTCCCACCCACTGTTGTTGACTGGCTGGGCCGGTTACGTAACATTTATGCCTTGCGCACGTGGCCACAGCCATAATAGATAGGCAACATTTTGACGGATTAAACGGCACTGTCGACCCACTGATCATAAGCCTCACACGTAGACCACGTTTTAACCTCTGGGGCGTAAAATAAGGGCGAGGTCAAGCGAAATTCAGGTCATATAACCCTTAATTTGACAGAGTCATGACGGATTTCTGCGCTCGGCACGGGTCCTCTCCGTCTCACCCACTGAAATAATCCTCAATGACTACGTAGAGAGAGAACAGGGCAGTGTGTTTCTAAGTAGATCTGAAGGTACACTCAGTTGTCTTTCTTTTATTTCTAAGGGAGACACTTGGGAATAAATAGCTGTTGGTGACTGTATAAATATCAAAGTCAGATTTAAGACGCAGTCAGAGATATCTCCAAACACATTAATATTATTAAATGTGTTGTCACCCTCTCCCCCCTATATGGTCTCACCATGCCCTCAACAGACTGACCACTAACCCTCCTCCCCCCTCTCTTTCTCTCTCTCTCTCTCCTTCCCTGTCTCACGCTACCTCCCTCCCTCCTTCATCCCATAGCTGTCATCCTCAGGAGCGTACAGAGTCGACGGCTCAATCCCTAAACGCCCGGATGAGAGCAGCAGTAGCAGGCGACATTCAGCAGCAGGGGCAACATGGTCGCATGAGTCGGCCGCAGTCTTAGGACAACCATTCCCGGTGGGGACGACAGCCACTGCTGGAATCTGTGACATTTTCGACGCAACCCACGGAGGAGAACGGTTCTGGGAAAATACAGACGGAGATAGAGGCGTGGAGGCGGAGAGGAACGGCACATTTCCCTCTCTTGTGGTGTCCTATTTCGTTGGTAAGTACATTTTGTCTGGCAAAGAAAAAAAAAAAAACAACAACGCTGCCCTCGTGTCTTTTTCCCTTCGACGTGGTGTTTGTGTCTTGTTTGGTCACTTTCATTACGCATTTCTTTGTGGCTGAGCGTCCCTGCGGGCTGCATTTTAAGGAGAAACGGGCCTGGTAAGTGTGAACACAGCGTAAAAATCCAAATGTCTGTATGTCTATCAGCTGCTGCCGCTCAGTCTTCGGGCTTGTTTTAATGACGCACTGACAGGAAACATTGTAAATACTGCATTTTACCGCAACATTTGGTGTTGGCGTGCTCCTAATACTGTTGCCACTGGTCGCACGCAACTAAATGAGTGAATGGAGCAGCTACACGTGTGTGACTCCACATCCGAGAGAGTATCACAATAGCGCCGATTCAGATACGCTGTCTGGTGGCCTGTCCACCGGTCTGAACCAGTATGGGAGACTGGGAAAGCATAAGAAAAGGCGAGCACTTGGCCCATAGAGCTGCTTTCAACCAGGGTCTAATTACTTTGCTGTTAATCACGCGAGTTCATTTCACTCTGTTGAGCTTTCCGTGTGCAGAGCAGACACTGACAACAAGGCGGGTCTGTGCATGCGCACTGTCACTGCTCCACAGCCTATTTGCCCAATAACAATAAGAAGTTGGGACTAGCCTTTCCAGGTCCCCCAGGTCACTTCCTAAGTCTCCATCATGAGCTTCAAGCAGTGTGTTCAACTTTATTTGACGGTGGATGGTGTAATAGTTGCAGACAGACATCACATGGAAACATATCTGATGTGTTTACTTACAGATATGTATCTGCAGATAGTGCACAGTGTTTTCCTGCTATACCGAGGCCCCACCAACTGTTTCAGGGCGAGCCTCTTCCTTTGTCACAGTGACAGATAACTATTTTCCAACAAACACAGGAGCACAGTCAACATACAGGGGCGGAAATAATAACAGGAACTCTCTCTCTCTCTCTGTGCAAAACACGGCTATTTTAATTAGAAAGTTCTTGATTACAAGTTCTGTATCGGAAATGGATTCTTGGTGAAATGCACATTAAATATCAAAAGTAAAAACACTGCAATGCATTGAAGTACTCACTGTGAGTGGTACACTATTGTATATTTTATTATTAGATTATAATTACTGATGCATGAATATGTAAGCAGCATTTTGCTGTTGTAGCTGAAGCAGGTGGCACTGATTTTACAACAACTTAGCACTTATTGTTGTGTAATTGAATCTATAGCAGTGTATTATAATTTGTAAAATAACTCCTAACTATAGTCAATAATAAATGCATATTGTAAAAGTACAATATTTCTTGCTAAAATGGGTTGTAGGAATAAGTAGCATAAAAATACTCAAGTGAAGTACCTCAGATTCACACTTAAGTATGATATACAGGTAATTGTACTCAGTTACCTTTTACTATTATAATGCAGCCCTAGTGTTTATTGCATCACAGTTGTTATGGATGGTGCTATTGTCATGTGTTCCTGTTATTTCAACCAGAATATGTCAAATTCAGTCTTCATATCATATTCTTTTTGTACTGCACATACTTCACAGTAGAGGTATCTTATGGCCACACATGCAGTGGAAGCACATAGCATTCAAGGGTTTTGCGAGTTAATGATTAATCTGCATATGATGATAAGAAAGAGTGAGAAAGAATGGACATGTTTTTCTTTTACTTATTCTCCCTCGTATAAAAAAGTCTTGCCGTGAAAATGAAACATCAGAGCTCACAGAGCTTTACACAACAGGGACTCATAAACTGGAAATACACTGATAGCTGAATGTTGTCTAGCCATAAAGATTATAGAACAGATATAAAAGTGTATGATGATAAGATATGCAGATTAAAAACTTCCTTATTTTTTACACACCTTGATGCTTAATGCGAGCACGCGAGTGTGCACAGTGCGGGGCTTCTGTTGACCAGCTTCTATGATAAGGTCAATGTCGCCAGCCTCTCCCTCACCCATCCCTAAGAAGCATGCTTAAGTAATAATAAAAAGGCACAGGAATTTATGTTTCAGCTCCTCACACCCATGTTTATACCTTAGATGTGCTATTTGTAGGACTTTTAAAAAGTGATTAATAAAACTGTCTTGCACAAACAATTACACACAGTTTAATCTTTAACCTCAAGTTGGAAGCTGTATGATTTCAGTAAAGGTTCTGTGTTGAACCCCAGCACGCGTTGCAGCAGTGACGCAGCTTTGGCAGACTGACCCTTAATTAAATGTTCTTTATCACTATCTTGTGGCATTAAGGTGCTTTCACAGAGACATTAAAGACAGATTTAATTTATATTTTTTTGTACTTTGACCTGCCCTTTGTCAGTGTAATCCTCTTGAGGAAAAAACAAAACAAATCAAGGCTGAGTGGTTCACACTAAATTGCCAGGGTGCAGCCACAGCTTAGACCACACTGTCAATAGAGTCTCTCTTTGACATGAAGTGCAAACGCTTCATAACAGACATATAGCAGGGCATATTTAAACATCAGTTATGTTAGGCAGCTTTAGCTTGTGTTTTGGACATTCTGTGTTGAAGCCGACTGTCGGTAGAGGAGGGGAGGGGGAGGAGCTTTTTACATGCATGGAAGAAGTATGTGTGCATTGTGTAATGTTTTCATGTTCAACAAGATGCTGAGCCAGACCAGTTTTTTTTTCGTGGACACGTGCACGACAGTTTCTAAGAACTCGCTGCCGTTTGTGACTCCACCTTCAGTTCCAAGTCAATGTTAAATTCACCTAAGGCCTCATTCACCGTGACAAGAATGTCTTCCATGAGCAGGCAGGTCACACCACATTACTTCACCAACTCGCTCTATGCATGGTGTGCCTTTTTTCTTTTTGTCTATGCTGTGTTTACTGTTCGACTCAAGAAGAGTCATGTGTCATGAAGATTCAGACTACATAGTGTGATACATGATTGCAGAGATGAAGTCTGAAGCCAGATTTTTGATTAGTTGATAGGAGACGACAATTTTAATTTGGATAAATGTTTTTTAAAGAAGATTTAATTCCACAAAATATGAAGTATGAGAATTTACTGCCTCTGGTTTATATCTCTATAGCTCGACGGGATCTTTGAAGCCAATATACTATTATCTGTATTTTTATTCTACAAAGTAGGAGACAGTTTTTTTAAATAACACTGGACATGTTTGACATTCTCGCACTGCAGTATCTTGTTACTTATTGCCCAACATATGCACCACTACAGTTATATCTGTAATATGCTAATATCGGCTCATTTATCGGTCTTAGTTCTTGCTTTGGACTGTTTGTCAGACAAAACAAGCAATCTGAGGACCTAATTTTAGACTCTCGGAAATTGTCACTGTTTTGTTGACATTTTTAGTGATGCCAGTGGCATGAGCAATGTTTGGAAGTCCACCTCTTTTGTTTAGACTGAAATATTTTAGCAATTATTAGATGGATTAAGATGACATATTTTCATAATCCCCAGAGGATGACTCATAATGACCTTGATCCCCTGACTTTTCCTCGAGCAGACTTGTTTGGCTTCAAGTCTGGATTGGCCTCTGAAGTTGATAGCTCTCATTTGTAGCACCTGCCCCTGTTGGTTTAAATGCCAGTCAGGTGACTGCTGTATTTTATCCTGCAGAAGGCAGAGTGCCGATATGTTAAGCTTAGTTGAAATAAAAGCATCAGAGTTGTGAGTGTGCGGCTTTCCAATTCTCTGTTTGCCCTTTAGCACCACCAATAAACCCCAGGATGTGACCAAATGCCTGCAAAATTAATGACATCAGGTGTAGTTTGTATTTATTCAGCAAAGGTTAACATGCTAAAATGCTAAACTGAAGCCGAAAGCATCACTGTGTACAGTAGAGCTTGAATGGCTGTAGATGTGTTATATGTTATTCAGACTGAACAGTTGAATAATTAATAAATAACTGCAGTTATTAATCAGTGATTCAAATTGTTAGTTAGCTGCTGCCCCACAGCGCAACACAAAAGCTGGCACGACTGATGGATGTATTTATGTTTTCTGAAGTGCTGAGAGAATTCAGAAGTGAATTCACATTTTCTAACAAAAAAAACAGACATGACCTTGGTCTTGGTCGTATCCACATGAGGAGGATGAAATGTATGGAAAATGCACTGGAGTCTGTTCTGGTTTCCATGACGGTAGGGCCCCGTGCAGGCTGGCCCTTCTGCCAGTGGGTGTGTCTGTGTCTCTGTGGGTGGAAGGGCAGTTGGCACCAGGGCTGGCAGTGTCACAGTCAGAGAACAGTCTGTCTCTCTGATCGGCCCACCTCGCCCTCTGAGTACAATCACACTGTTATGTCTGAGCCCTCCTTCGCCATGGCAACATCACATGATAGCAGAGAAAGAGTGGGAATCTCCGTGCTGTGTCTGTGCGTGAGTGTGCTGCATGTCCGCTGGTAGAGGCATTGCTTGATTTGTGTTATTGTTGAAAATCTGGTTAAGCATGTCACCGATCATGTGGAGCCAATAACAAGTATTTTCTCCTTTTTTTTATATATATATTAAAGGTTAAAGTGAGAATACTGGACAGAAGAGAACAGGAAAAGTTGTCATGCAAAGGTAGTTGTTGTTTAAAAAAACCCCCGAGAAGAGCACACATTAAGCAAGCTGCTAACCATCAGTGATGGAGAAAGACGACAAAAACAAACGGTACAAACTTCAGACTTTGCAGTTTTTGAGACATCGCAGTTCCGTGAGTCTCTTGATGATTTAATTTCATCATTGCTTCAGGGTCAGGACAACATTAAAACCATTTCAGCTCTTAATTAGACTACTTTACAACCACTGGTTGAGTTTAGTCTCCATATTTAACCAGTTTTCTGGACACAAAAATACTTGAGGCTGCATTTATACACTTAAATATTTGTGGTTTGTACATGTATATGTATGCAGCTGGTTTCAGGGAACTCCTGTTTAGAGGCGAGCTTACAACCGATAAAAATGTTGGCATCCCATAATGTTTCTCTGTCTTCCTGTTACCACTATCACGTAGGCCTGCATTCTTCTCTGACCCAAAAGTGAGACATAATAGCCCATAATGCTCTGATTTCCTTTTCATGTCTTCACAGAATGATTGTGGTATTTTTGAAGGTTTCTTCTGTCTTCTTGACAAATATCAGCATTTACAGTTAGCATTGACTCAGTTATTTAATCACGCTGGCGGCCATAGGCTTCCTGGTAGTTTTCCCTTTCTGGGTTGCTTTGAAGTAAGAGACCCTTACTTATATTTGGGAGGATGACGCATAAAAGAAAGCCTCTATTCTTTAAGTTATGGCTTCCTTAAAGACAAAACCTCTAGATTCTTCCCGTAAAAAGGAAAAATCAATTTACACATAAACAATTAGCCATTTATTACCCTAGTTAGCGTGTGACTGTTTGTGCTAGCTGCATCGTTTTCTCTGACCTATTGTGTGTTTTTTGGCTGTGTTTGTCCTCTCCACTCAGGCCATGAGAGCCGTTTTGTAGTGTTTCTGGCGGCCTTCTGTAAGCGGCAGGGTCTGTATCAAAGCGTTGTCACACAGAGCGTCTCTTGTTTGGGTTCTGGCCTGGTGTTAACTATGCTAATGACAAGCTTACTGCTGAACTGTGAGGCATTGTGGTTTTATTTATGGGAGGCAGAATAGACATTATTTTCCTGTTCTTCTCACTTAAGTACATTTGTGCAGGAGCACCTATGGCTTGCTTGACTTTAATGAGTCATAATTTTGCCACTAAGACCTGAGGTCAGCTTGGGGACTTGGAAAACTTCTGATGGACAAGTGCTTGAGGAAATACCGAGGAGAGGCATGGGAAAAGTTATTCTTGGCATTTGGGATAATCTGTCAGGTCACATTAATGATACATTTTGTTATTTCTGTGTTTTGTGGATACAAATCTACAGCCTTTTACCTATAAATGGCCTCAAAATTTCCAGAGAGTTACCCAGCAGAGGGCTGGCAAAAAATCATGTGGGTGGTCTGCACAATGTTGACATTTTATTCATAATTATTTTTTAAGAAAGAAAAAAAAAATCGCAGCATAGATTGCTTCTCCCCTTTTGTGTTGCTTAATTATGAGTGGGAGGATTGATGAAAACAAGATAGCTTATTGTTTATTGTTTTTTCACGATTGATGGCAAGAAGTCATTGTGAGGGAGTTGGTCTGGAAAATCCACTTTCATGGAGTTTGATAGAGACAAGTCTGTGATTTCAATGTAAACATGAATAATAAATATTTTATTTATTAATTGTACAGACATAACTTTATAAACAAGGCATGTATTTTTCATTGTTTTCTGAGAAGGGGCTCTGGGTTTCTTTCCTGTGTGTGAAAGTTCCTGATGTTTGAACAGGTGTGAGCTCACGTGTCCATTCTTTAACTTAGCTCGCATAGTTTTACATCGGAGTGTGGTAAAGGGCGTGACAAGCCTCAGAGATGAATGGTCAACCTGCCTACACTGGTCCATGCTGTTGTATTGATAATGCCACTGCCTGTTTGTGTTTGATTGTACAGTTAGGGCAGGGCTCCATGTAAGGATGAGCAGCTGGCTGACTGGTCACTGCACACGCTCATGTGACACTGCTATTTCTAGCCAAATCATTCCTCCTCCCTACTGCCTTTAGCAACATGAGCAAGTGGTGGATATGTGACACCTCAGAAAGCAGCAAGGCTGGAAGGTGGGGGCAGTTTGTCAGATGGAGTCCAGTGGTATCTTTCCAGAGGCTACCTTGCAGGGCGGGGGACGAGTTAGGTAGGACAATGGCATGCAATGTAAGTGATTCTGGCCAAGATAAGAGGGAAATAAAGGAAAGGTGCCATGTGCAGTTTAGCTGACTCTCAGATTATTGCCACAAATCTGTCATTTGTCCAGTAACGTTTGCACATTTTTGAGTTGACACCCTCAGAATAAACACACATACTGTTAGCTGACACACATCTCTCAGCCCAGTTGACAGGATGTCAACAGGATCAGGGGATAGCAATGCTGTAGTGGAGAGTTTTTTTTTAAGTTCTGGCTTGGTTGTTTAGTTGCTATCATTTTCAACTCAAATGACACCCTAATGCGTTAGTATAGTTTCTGTGACACATCATTTGACCCAACAATCGGAAGTAAAACCTTTAAGCACACTCAGCTCGCCTGCATGTCTATACTGTAATTGAAGATCCTTGCTGGCATGTTTGGAATTTATACTTTTGGTATTGATAACCCCTGTTTTTTTTCTCCAGTGTGCTGATCAGTGACATTACCTAATTTGATCGACAGTCTCAGTTTCTCATAGTACACAGTTTCTGGGATGGTATGCCATTAGAGTTTCCCCTTGTAGATGTTTGATTACACTCTAAGGTGCAATATTGACCCGAAAACCGCTAATCAATGTGATCAGTAAAAGTGACATCTTGTATTTAATATACAATCTCAGGTGTAAATAATATTCTTATTCACCATCTTTGCTTCACTGAATGATTTGTCCAGTAGTGTGAAAGTTAAAATGCTAATGTACTGCACACGGCAGGCTTTTAAAGTAAATTATGTATTTGATTTTACCTGTGTGACATTTAATTGTACAGTGTGATAAAATGCTATTGTCATGGCATATGATGACTGCACAGAATTATACCTTTATGCTTTAACAAGCTGCCTCGGGTGCAATTGTTTTCCTTTTTAAAGAAGAATGAATCAGGATATTAAACTAAGTGGGGGATATGATTAGTTGCTCTCTTTTTTAATAATGGTAAATTGTATAATTGGTTCTCTTTAGGTCTATAATAATCCAAACATAGAAATGTGAACCATTTTGGAACGGAGCCTGGAAAATGCACTGCCACCAAAAATACTCCTGTACTACGAGAAACCCAAGGGAATATACCGAGCGTGGAGTGTGCAGAATAAACAGGTCCTATCCTTAAACAAAGATGCTTCATCTAAGGTAATGTCAGGCCAGTAGACTATGGGAGACAAGGATTAAATATCATTTAAAATCTCCAGGGTTCCCTGCACTGAATGGGCGATGACATCTT
The DNA here is from genome assembly GCA_946959425.1 of Argyrosomus regius. Lineage (NCBI taxonomy): Eukaryota > Metazoa > Chordata > Actinopteri > Sciaenidae > Argyrosomus > Argyrosomus regius. The sequence goes on from OX336890.1 coordinate 16,234,291, forward strand.
CATAATGTTTCACACATTCCATTCCCGCTATGGCTCTTCAGTAAGGGTCCCCCCCCCTCCACCACCACCACACTGCCCAGTAATGCTGAGAAGGCTTACACAGCTTCAGTCTGAACTGTAGTCAACAAACCTGTCAACATAATCTTTACACATAAACGCTTCTGTTTGTGGCTTGCAAAATATACGATGGGGTACATTTTTTTCCTGTCGCCTAGGGCTGAACTGTTAATCATTTTTATACCGATACTGCGGATTTTAGGAGTGTAATTTAACTTGCATAATTAACAATGTCTTAAACGGCAAAGTGAAAGTTAAAGGAGGCTAAAGATGGCAAGCAGCCTGGCATTTCTAGTGACAGACAGCTGATGTCTAAATGTTAAACACATCATGTCATTGTTTTCACTTGAATTGAGATCTCGAGGATCTGGGCCTGTGAAGCAGTCTGTCCTGTCAGCCTGAGAAGCTAACCTTAGCTTCAGCAGCTAAAGTGCAAATCTGACAACGGTAGGCGACGTCAGTCATCAACACATAGTCAAATGTGACTTGCAAGCAGTTTGTCATTATTGCTATAAGCGGAGCTACTTTCAAATGTCACGATTATGTTTGAATATTATTATAGGGTGATGAAATAAAGCCCCAAACCTTACTGAACCTGGTGAATGACTCATGATGTCAGACTCGTAGGCTAGCAACAGCCCCAACAACACATTGATTGATCGACACATACACTTATAGTTGTTTGGCTATTAGTTTAAGTAATAATGAGGGAGACAAAACACGATGAACATCTATGTATGTGCTTAAAAAAACAAGTATAATATCATAATTATTACTTTAATTGTGGAGAAAACTGGGACATTTTAGTGTTCTACAAATATTTGTTGGGACTCGAGACACCGAGTTTGAAACCAGGACGTTCCTAGACAAACTGGGGCGTCTGGTCTCTGTACTTTATTGACTAATTTTAGGTATGACACCAATGTACTATTTTAACAAAAATGCCAAATATTGGTCAATGTCTCCATAGAATACTAGTCAGGTCACAGAAGTTGACTTTTGTCTAAATGACTGAACCCTGGGAGGTCCGTCAGCATCAAACGAACGGGGTCATTTTTATCTTATTAATGTAGAAACAAGGTAAGTTTATGTTTATGCAGACCACAAATACAGGCTTGTAGTTTTATTTATAGAAATCAATAACAGTTTAAACCACAATCAGATCAGAAAAATGACAGTATCATGATTTCCTCAAATCACCATTAATGTCTGTCACCCACTGATGTTTTTGCCACAGTCTGAAGCTCTTACTGTTTGTTCTACTGCAGCTTTATCTTGCTCCTCAGTATGTTCTCATGTGTGGCAGTGAAGAGGCAAATTGAAACTCAGGAGAGGATGTAAAGTGATGTCTTCACATTCAGTTCTGCTTTAACGGAGCTATGTTTCATACAGCGGCAACGACTTGGTCGTTATGGAGTCACATCAGGGGGAAAATAAAATACACAAGTATATTTAAAATGGTGGCAGCCAGATATATCAACGAGTTTTCAACAGCTGCGCCCCACAGCTTGCAGGAGGCACAGGCAAACTAAAAGAGACAGCAGTAACCTCCTGCTGTGGCAGATGCAGTACACGGAGTGTTTAGACTTTAAGCAGCATTTATAGCAGTGAAAATACCCGAGAACATTTTAAAAATTTTAGCAGGAGGTGACATGAGCTTCATTATGCCCCCTCCTGGTGGGACGAGATGATGTTCTGATTTGAGGTGATGGGCTGAAGAGTCTCAGGGAAATGATTTACGCCAACAGGGTTAAAGGTGAACCCACCATCCTCCCCACCTACCCTCCATTACCGGAACACCAGCAGACCACTTGTCACAATGAGTTTCCTTCAGTGATGAGCATGCTGTGACAGCGCTCAGACACAAAGAAAGTAGCACATGACACACACAGGCTCAAACAATGATGTCCCCAAAAATACCTCTCCCTGGAGTCAGTACAACAGCTGTATTAAAACATGTGTACTAGTCTGAAATGGTGGGGTTTTGTAGGCAAGCATTTCAGTTGACAGACAGAAGTAGAGTAATAATACAGACATTCGGTCTGTAAAGAGAATTAATTAAAAGTTTTCAGCCTTGATTTCATTACAAGTACTGGATTTGTTGAGTATTGGAGGAGAAAAACAGCCAGATTTAGTTTGACTTGTATCATGAAGTGGCTCTGGGTGTGACCTGATTTGCAAGCTTGCCACACAAATGCAAAACTTGAAGTTGAAAAGTACAATCTGTGTGCGTGCACCATGTGCTGTAAGTGTGCAACACAACTGGCAAACATGTGATAGATAACACTGGTCACACAGTGTGTACTGTGTGATTTTAAGATTAACTCATTCATGCTTCACAAGTAGTAGTAGCAGCAGTTGTAGCAGCTCTGCTGCCAGGCAATATTTTTACTGTGTTGGCAGTCCTTGTTTCAAGATTGTGATTTTTGTTTGTGCACAAATTTGTTCGCTGTCAGGAAACCAGCCTGCGGACTGTTCAGTTTCTGTCATCGTCAATATTTTAAGAGTTTTTGTTGTTCAGAAATCTCTCAGCAAGAATGATTCCTGCTCTTGCAGACAACACTAACCATCGATGGCTTTAAAAACTTCATGTTAAAATCTGAAATTTCTTTGTTAGCTGTACAAACATTGTCAGAACTAGAAGAAATGTCTTCCGTAGAGGGAATACAGCACACGGTTTACTCTGACAAATCTGACCTTTTCATAATGTAAGTGCACAAAAAGAATATTTAGTATATTGAACAGAGCCACATATCATATTCACTTCTGTCTTTCACCAGTATTCAGTACAGTTACTAAAAGGCTACCTTTACTTTAGTGAGGATAAACTTTGCATTAATAGAATGTGAAATAATTAATTATTTTTTTCAGCTCATAAACTTCTCCCCTGTGAGACCCCTTGATGCGATTAAGGCCTGCTGCTGAAGTCGTCATGTGAAATTCCCCTCCCTGTTGTGATCGCCCTAACTGCCTTTTCCGCGACTCAGTCTGCGGCCTCTGAGCCACAGCTAATGCTAGCAGTGCGTTTTTGAGAATTACTCTTAGTTTTTTACCTAGAATAACTGGCTGGGTAATCCGCTGACTCACTGACTCACAGGCCTAATCTAGCCAGCCTCGTGTCTTTTCTTCCGCTGCATGCAGGCCGTGTGCTTTGAGGTGAAACATGTTGTTAATGCATTGTCTGTGTGTGTGTGTGTGTGTGTGTGTGTGTGTGTGTGTGTGTGTGTACCTATGTATGTGTCTGTGCAAAAAATAAAGACCCCATGTTCCCCCCACCATCACCACGTCTCCCACTACGTGCGCACAGCAGCAGGTCTAATCAAAGCACTCCATAATACTGTTAGCTGGGTCATGTGCTGGAAGCCAGGATTAAGAGCAAGAGGGCACAGGCCACTAGATCCAGCTTAGGAGGTGGGCTTTCTCCCTCTTTCTCTTTCCCTTTCTCTTTCTCTGTCTTTGTCTGCCTCTCCCTCTCTCCCCTTCAGCACTCATCTTTTAACCTCACATGTGAGGATACACAGCCTTTCAACGTCACAAATGTCCATTATACAATATTTACACACAGGGTAACATGCATTTTCAGATTATACTATACTTGGAAAAGTAACCACAGTTGTTTTGTAGGGTTGTTTAATTCCTATTCTCCTGAAATCTACTATACTGTGACATAAGAAGCTCATTTTATGTGTCTAATTTTGTCATTTCCATGATCTGTTGTCTGTTATTAATTTGTTTTCACATTAAGACATTGTTTTTTGCTAATCAGTGTCAAAAGCTGCATTAACTCAGCCTTGATTTGATAATGTAAGACAATAAAACATGAAAACTTACAAGCGATAAATGCTTTTGATAAGCTTTTATAAGATCCACTCCACTTTGGAGAACACTTTCATTAAGATTTCATTGCTCAGTCGACAGCATAGTGTGAATAGAAAGCCTAAACGGAGACGACAAGGTGCATTTATCCCCATTAGTGTGGACTTAGCCTAAAACATAATTTATCATCTCCTTTCTCACAGAGTCCTCTCGCTCTGTTTGTGCTGCGTTTTCAACACTTGCTAATACCTGCACCCACTTTGCCCCAGTAACACATTTTAATGCCATGGAGCATGCCAACAGATTACCAGGCTCAGCAGTCGAGAAAGATGTAGGTAGGTTGGAGGTCCTGGCAGCACATTGCATGTTCAGAGCCAGCTCAACATTTCTCCGTTTCCACACCTAAGATGAGGAGAGGCCGAGAGGGGTAAGCAGAAGAGGCAGGACAAGGTTGAAAGAGACACGCTCTGCTGTTGAGTACCTATGCTGATTCTTGGAAGAGAACTGGAACTGTCCGGATAAAGCCAAGCGAGGGAGGGGAGGGATGAGAGAGGGGAGGAAAACAGAGAGAGGGTCAAGGGTAAGATGACTCCTCCACTCAGGAACATGGAGACAGGTGGCAGAAAGAGAAGAAAGCTGGACTGCAGCCTCAAAAAGTCCCAATTGTTGGTAGGTAACAAGCTTGTGCTGGTGGACCTATGAAGGCTAGCCAATAAAACTGGACCCCTTACTGTTGGTAATAAAGTAGTTGGCTCGACATTCATTTTTGAGGCACATTTTGATTGGTCAATTAGGATCCCTGCAGTGAGCCTGATTTATTCTCAGAGATGACTAATAGTTTCTGCCGGCCTAAAAGCTTTATTTTGGGAACTGCGTCCTTTGTGTTGCTTCTATTTTAGTGTTTTTAATGCTGTGTGTGTGTGTGTGTGTGTGTGTGTGTGTGTGCTCAGCTGGACGTTTCTGGAGAATCATGTCAAATCTGGGATTTATTAATTTCCAAATAAAAAAGACTAGTTGTTGAAATTAAATTCATTTTCATATCTGTGTTTGTTTCTTTTCTTTCTGTCATTGCGTCACTGTAGATTGGTGTCCTTCTTATAGACCCAAACATTTTACGGACCCCTAACACAAACAGTGTAAGGACAGTGCCTGTCTCAGTTACTTAAAACAGTTGTACAGACACTCAAATAGGGAGGAGTCGCTTCAGTCACTTTGCCATTTCAGGGTGAGGGAGTCAAACCCATGCACAGTCTCCTCTGAAACCAGAGAGAGCTGACCTCAAGAGTATTTAAACATAAGGCTTACCCAACACTGAAAGCCAGAGGGGGGGCTCGATTGTTTGCTGTTGTAACACGGCCGGCTTTCCTGTTGCTAAAGGCTCGGATACTTGGGTCAGCCTAGAGTGTGAGACTGACCTGTCTTTGATTTTTGTTATCGCTTGAAATTGGATTGAAGACGGTAGCTCGCCAAACCGCCGTCATATCAAAAAAATTTTAATTGGTATGCTAAGAATTCAGTGCTTAAAGGGGAAGTGCCTTGTGATTTTACACTGTGTGCAGGTCTACTGTATACATGAAAAAAGTTGTATGAAGCTGTGGAGGGGGCTTCTCGATATTTTATCAATTGCCTCAAGTTATGTCACTCGAGGCAAGGTTTGGGACCGAAGAGTCTGCTGAAGGCTACATTAGCCGCTTCTAGCATTGCACGCAAATCTCTCAACAGAACTTTTGTGTTGCATTTTGGGTAGTGTAGGTTTTTAACAAAAGAGAGAAGAAGTTCTGCTGCATTGATTTTGATACTTGTCTCAATCACACAATCCAAAATCAGTGGAGAACTCTTCGTCATACGTTCTGCAGTGAGAACACGCAGTATACAGCCGTGCAGTGCTTGAATTGATGTAGATAATTAACTCTCAGTGATTTATTACTATTGGCTGTCGTTTATCTTTGTGGTTGGTGGTGAGAGAGTGCCGATGACACAAAATCCATTTGGCAATCTAATCAGCATGTTTAGAGCATATTCAGATATTCTACAACACACACTTGCAGTATTTTAATCCAGTGTTTCCAAACATAAATGCACAAGTACCCAAAATTGCACTTCAAACTCATTTAGGCACCACATGCTGACAGTTCTTGTGTCACACCTAAATAAACTATGAAGGAAAATAAATATTCATTAAGCTTAAGAAGGCAAAGGAGGGATTTGATGTTTCACTGCTGCCTTGGGACATGAGAGACGGTGAGGATACAGCCGGATCATGATCATCTCTACCAGGGCGAATCAGTCAAAAATGATCTCCTAAAAAAAAAAAACAACAACTATCGATTTAGCTGCAGGATCACATGATTTTTTTTTGACAAATTGCCTGTGTGCTTGTAATGGCCTTCAGAAGCAATCTGAAGGATTACCAGGCGTTACTTCCTTCTTGACAGCCTGACTTAGTGCTGCAATGCAGACCCGCGGCGGTGGAGAGAAAACCGAGCGAGTTAGAGGATTTATGGAAATGTGTGGGGAGCCTTTTAAGATGGTGTTGAGAGCGACATGCTCTTTGCAGTCATGTGCACTGTTGTTGTCATTCTTAAGTTACCCCCCTCCTGTCCATGGAGGCTGACTGATCTCAACACTGCACAGTGTGTGTGTATATGTGTGTGTGTGTGTGTTTTTTGGTTCTAGGATACAGCGCCCCCCGCTGCGAAGCACAGAGTCGGAGGCAGCAGGTGCAGCTGACGCAGATAGGCTTTTTAGCAGGCAGGGCCAGTTGGGGGACAGAGAGGGAGAGAATGAGTGAGAGACGATAGAGCCGAAACCACAGGAACTCAAACAAACACAAGATCACACCACTGAACAGTACCGGACAAATGAATTTATCGCCCCTATTCTAGTCCTTGCACAGTATGTAAGAGTGAGGGGAACCGGACTGAACTGCCCAGTGGCACCAGACATTGCCTTAGCTTCAATGGTGTGCGTGAGTAATGAGTGTTTTTAAGTTTTTGGTTAAATGTTATGGCTAAGATTATGTGACGGTGAAGCAGAAATACTGCGTGACAAGATTTGTTTGAGGCATTTTGTGGTCGAGCCAAATCTCTGGTAAGTTTGACAAAGATTTCTGAAAGATGCCACAATCGTAGTTAAGAACCAAATTGTTCCAGAAAGGTTGAACTCATTCGCTCCTCATGCCTTATCTCTCACAGTTCGCCATGCTTCTTGTGGCATTATCAGTGAGTGTGGAGGAACTGCTGAATAGGACACGGGCTCCGGCTCTGATTTGTATTTTGTCAGCAATGAGCACTGCAGTGACTCTGCTCCGCACTCTTCATTGTGTCGACCCCCGTGTCTCTGCCGGCTCAAACCAAGTCACATAAAGACATACTGTTCTGCCCGTCTGTTTTTTGAAAGGAACAATTGTAGCAGAGAAAGTGATGGGTGGATCAGAGCCAGATGACAGTGTTAGTTTGTTCGTGTGTGACGTGCCTCTGTTTAATGGCCCAAACTGACCCAGCTCATTTCATCATGCTCAATACACGCAGTAACAAGTATTATAGATGTTTGTGGAGCTCATTCCTGTTGCTTTCCTTCTTTTATGAATTAATGTTTAGTTGCCAAAGATGCTTATGTATTATATTATATTATATTATATTGAGACTTGTGTTGTGCTGTGACCAGAGTAACCAAGGGAATGCTAGCGCTCTGAATGCCCTTGATCCGTCTGCATGCTTTTCTCCGGCTGTAAAACACATCCACACACAGGCTAACCTCCGCTCCCTCTCATCTCCCCCCTCATTGGTTATCCTTCTCCACAGTTATTGGCTGCCTCCTCTCCATCTGCCCGTCCTCTCAGCACACAGGCAGCCAGTCAGAGGTACAGCCTGGCCTCGCCGACATTTGCCATTGGCTGGCGTGTGCTGTGAATGCGGATACTTTCCTTTAAGAGGCAGTCTAGACTCAGCTGGCTGTCCGCTCTCTCTCTCTCTCTCTCTCTCTCTCTCTGTTGCTCTCTCCTCCTCTCTCCTGCAACACCACCACAACCTGCTGATTTCTCACTAAGCCGCTCCTGCTCTTTCCTCTCACTCCTCCTCTCCTCCTGTCATCAGCTGTTCTCTTCCACTCTCTCCTCATAATTTCATTTCCCGTCAATCACATGCTCACACCACGTTTTATTCCCATTTCATTGTGGGTTTTTTTTCCAACCCACCATTTCTCTCTCTTTGCCCCCAATACTGTCATTTTGTCTTTGACATTCATTCATCTCCACCACTTTCTCACCTTCCACTGATGTGAGGAGACATGAAGGTGAGTGGAGTTGCTTTTAGCTCTGCCAATGTGTCATTTTTTTTGTCTTAATCATATCTCTGTTTTTTTTTTGGTTTTTTTTAACTTTCTAAGTCATCTGGTAGATGCGAGCATCCTGTGTCCTTGGAGGCACTGACTGCAGTTGCGTATGCTTCAGGTGTAACAATTAGCCGGCACTGGTAGGATGCTGCTGTGAGTCATCATCTGACGCTGCATGTATGTATTTTCCAGCTCTGGTCCTTTCAGCTTAGAGAAGAAGGGTTTGTTGATGACAGGAAGGAGGGAGGGAGTGGAGAAGGGTGAATCAGTGCGTGGATAGCAGCCGCGTGTCAATGCAGACTGTAGCTCGTGACATAGTGTTTTGCACCAGCTGTGGCTGTGGTGCAGTGGCATCTCGGGCAGATTAATGAGCATTGTTCAGCAACGACAGGAAACAATCAGAGAAGTGATCAGAGTGAGTACTTTGCACACAGGTTTGTTTTACAGCCACGGCACACGTTTGCTTCCAGAGGTCAGTGCTGTAACAGGTAAAGTGCTCTGCTCAGGTTAAGAGAGAAAACCATGCTAATATTCTTCACATGTTTTGAACAATGTCTTAAATTTCTCCTCTGCATCATGATTGAATATTCCAGCAAGGACAACATGAAGACCTAATTTAGTCTTGTTGTCCCCCCATGTTGTGTGTTTTTTGTGTCAGCGTCCTCATTATCTGTACTGTTTGCCACCTGACACCCACAGGAAGAAAATGTGTCTGCCAGAAATAATCCTCAAGAGCATGTTGCCTCACCGAGTGTGTCGCTTTCAAGTGTTTTTTTTATTTAGGGTAGCTTTTTTAGATGGGACAGCAGAGACTAGAATGGTAAATGGACTGCACTTACAGTATATAGAGCTTTTCTACCTTAGCAGACAAAGCATTTAATCATACTCACTCACACACACACACACACTGTTGCCATCCAGGACACTGGGAACAATTTGGGGTGAACAGGAGGAGCCATTGACTTGCCATTAAATAGTGTACTACCTGCTCTACATACAGAGTAACAGCCTCCTCCAAGATAGTTTAGAAGATTTTAAAAGCTGATTGCAGTAAGAGAAGTGGTGGGAATAAAATGGGATTGAAACGGGATGTAAAGACACGTACAGTATATGAATTATCAATTAACAATCTACCATCTTCTGGAGTTCTAGGACATGTATTGATTTTCCTTCTTGAGTTTCCAAAAACATAATTTCTGAGTTTGATTTGAGGTTTTTTAACAACACCTACACAAAGTAAAAATCTTTTCATAAGTATATAGAATTACTCAGGCAGTAAAAATATTGCAACATATGCTTCTGACATGAAGTAACGTCATGCTGTCATGAAGTTTATCACCTCAGACAGCTCCCGCCTCCCAGGTGGTCTCAGGTTCAGCACCTTGGACAGCAGTCGTGACACACTTGTCATAAATGAAGGGGAAACAGTCTGTCGGACGCCGTAGGCTGATTTATTGATTGTCTCAAACTTTTATCACAGCTGAGCATTATCTAAAATCCACAATAGTCGTGTTGTGATCCAGAAGCCAAAGTCAAATTAACCTGCTGTCCCTCAAAAAAAGGGAAAACAATAAACATGCAAGCAGCTTGAAACTGACTCGTTATCAGTGTTTTAATTTCACAGCGGCCTTTTAAACAAACTCTGTTTTGTTTGTTAGAAATGATAATTAGCTGTGAAATAGATTTTTTTTTCACTTGTGAAAGCAGCTGGCATGCAATATGTGCATGCCTAAAAGATAACTAAACATAAACTTCCTCAACTACTCAACATACTTTATCCCCTTCTGAGTGATTCGCCTGTACGTCATCTCAAACATCTGCTCAAATTTCTTTTGGATCGCGCTGACATATCTTCCCTCTGATAACAAGTAATCATTACTACCATATTTTAAAATTAATTTAGCGTTTCACTCTTTCATCTCCTGTTTATTTATTTTCCTGCGTCCCAATGACCAGCGAAACAGCAACATAATCATGTTGTGCATTCGTACCCGGGTAGCACAAAGGAACTCAGATCACTGCTGGTGAATCTGCATAATAGCAGTGCAGCAGTCTGACTGAGCAGTCAGCAGATTATAATTTTGGGGTGTACTACAATAAATAATATAATACACAATAAATAACAAGATGCTTGTTTAAATATCTGCTAATGTGGACTGTTTTTGTTTTATTGGTGTAGAGAGATTTAGAGGAAATAAAAAGATAACCTTCAGACAGGTTGTGTAACGTTTTATGAAACATTTTTTGTATTTTACTCTATTGAGAAGCCTTTACAATGGCTTTCTTTCAGAGGCGTTACCTCTTAGGACTTTCAAGGTCCAGATGAATCATTCATCGGAGCACTCGACAAACCCGACTATAGCCTGAGATGGTTCCTTTAACATACTGATCATATGGCAGAGCTATTTACAAGAAACCCATTTCTTATGAATTTAGCCTGCATCACACACATGAATCTGAAACTAAATCTGTTGTTGTTGCTTCTCAAGGACATAAGGTCATATACTTCCTCATCTGTGAGAATGTATAAACATTCCCAGGCTGTGTTGTCCGTGTTCACACAGCGTAACGGACAGTTTGATGTTTTCAAATCTCACAGCTAACGCCCCACATGTCGAGAGCCGCAGACAGGTTTTTGTTATGGAAGTGTGGTGTGCTTTTGACCACAGTTTGCACGACTCCTCACTGAGGTTACACAGCTCGGATATAAATGCAGCCTGCCCGTGTCTATATTTGGCAGTCTGGGTAATGTCCATAGGCTGGTGTTGAGTGGTTTGCACATGACAGGGATCTCCAACAAAAAAGTACTTTCTCTGTCGCTGCAGTCACCACATTTCAGTGAGGTGCTGCTGTTTGCACCCTGAGATGTGGTTGAGTATCATGAAAGAGCAGGGGTCAAGACAGAAGTTTGTGCAGTTTATTATTTATGTGCTCTGTGCTATATACAAAAGATGTGTTAAGTACAATAGAGGTTTCACACTTGCTCTTGTCAGCTTGGAGGCAAGGAGTCCAGGATTAGCTAGAGCTTTTCTCATTAGAGTTTGCTTTATTTCTGTGTGCTTGCACAGGTTTCCTGCAGGTACTTTGATTTTCTGCCATCACAGAACATGCATGTTAGAGGAATGGTTTGATATTTTTGAAAATATTCACTTTGTTGCACAGAGTCCATTAAAAAAAAATAGATTCCACTCATGTCAGTATAGTAAATACGAAGCTACACAGCTTAGCTCACTTTTGGACAGGGCCAGGCTAGCTGTTTACCCCCATTCCCAGCCTTTATGCTAAGCTAAGCTAACCAGCAGCAGACATTTACCATACAGACTCAAAGGTGGTATCAATCTGCTCATCTAATTCTGAGCAATAAGATATTTCCCAGAGTTATGACACAGTGCTTTCTAGGTATTAGGAATACTGCTGCAGTCGCCCTCGAGGAGGCACTGGAGTTTCCTCCCATGGGCTGCACTTTCCACTGCTTCTAAAGTTAAGTTTAGCTTATTATCTTTTTTCTTGGGGCACTTTAGCTTCAGGAGAACCATATAATAAAAACTTGGTTAATTTCCTCTAGGTCAAGCAAACTATTAAACTCCAAATTTCACAGAGTATTAGTGTGAAGGTTGAACTCCACTGCAACTGCTTGATTGGTTTTTGGGCCCTTGGGCAGTCATTTGGGTTTCACTGCATATACTGACTATATCCTGTAACCCTGACAAAGGCTATTGAAGCTTGACCACGTTGTTTTTTCTTCACTTTCTCACAGGAACTGTTTAAATCTCCTCCTCTGTAGCACAGCAGTCAATCAGAGGACTCCACAGGTTACTGTTAGACTCCTCTTACTGTACACGTTTTAGCCCTGGAGAAAATAGTTTTTATGTGCACAAATGGGAGTGGCGGTATGCGAGCTGGTGATGATGTATTACAGGAGGACGAGGTCTTCTGCATGGCCTGAGCGTCAGCTGCAGCTGTCATGCTGAGTTTCCCCGTTTAGAAAATTGTAGACCTCATTAAAAAGGTCTAGTCACTTGTGTACATGCCCCCACTAAAGTCACTCGTGCTCATCTTTCCTCTGTGCCCTCTGCTTTCTCCGGTGACGCGTTTGAGACCGTTGCACAGACAGTTTCCTGCTTGGTGGATGGCTGTGTTTGACAGCGTGGTCACCTTGTGGCGGAGGTGTTCCCCGGGTTAAACATTTACTCAAGGTTTTATTTTATTTGTCAAAACATCGGCTGTAAAACAGTATTTGTACAGCACTTCTCAAAAGTGTAGGAGGTTATAAAACAAATTAACAATAAATTAATGAAAGCAATTCAAATTATTATGAATTGAGGTGTAAAAAATATTTTAAGATTAAAGTCTTAAATACCTGAATATTGATGCAGACTTAATGAAATTTGCTTTTAAGGGTCAACTATACATGACACGAAACACTTAAGCAATCGATTGAATTTTAGTGCTTCAGATAGAGATAAACATCCCCACCCAGAATTATATTATCATGTTTGGTCATGAATAATTAACTTAATTGCAATTTTATCGATGAACACAAGTTTATGACTTTTTGAGCCCAACGGTCCCAAACCCCTTCTGATGGCTCTGAATCCTTCGCTCTGATCTGAGAATTTCCCCGCAGGGATCAGTATCACACAAGTTTTACTCAGTCTTTTTGAGATTTGGCAGCCTCTGAGCCGTCTTTCCCTCCATATAAAAATGTACTGGCTTGGGATCTGAGGAAAATGAAATATGTCGGATTCAATCTCAGATTTTTAACCATTAACAATGCAAAAATGTTCAGTGTCACTTTAGGTACTAGATTCTGAATCAGGGAGGTCTTGCACAGACCTGATCGAGAGAAAAATTATTATCATCTTTTTGTGTGTGTGTGTGTGTGTGTGTGTGTGTGTGTGTGTGTGTGTGTGTGTGTGTGTGTGTTGTGGTTCAACAAAGGATAAAGGATGCAGTATGTGACCTCAACTGTTCCAGATGGAGCTCTTGGTCAGGAGGAGGGAGCCATAACTGGCCGCAGGCTATTTAGAAAGGAGCTGCCTGCCCCCACGCGATGAGGAGCACACAGTTGGTTCATGCTGAGAGAATGTACTAGTCTGGCCTTCAAGCTGTTTACATTTAATGCTCCCCATTAACAATTGGCTTAACCATAGATGGAAATGTGCTGCCATTAACCCCTATGAAATGACTTTGATTATGTGGCATAGACAGAGAGGAAAAAAAGAGGAGAAAGAACCCAGACCAGAAGTCATTTGTGGTTGTAGAGGTTTCTCAAGGACCACCAGAGGCTTCAGTGTTGGTGGCCTCATCATCATCATCATCCTCCTCTAAAAGCTTGTTGTCATTGTTGCGATGTAAATAAGCCTCGTGGAAGTTTACAGGGACGTGAGAAGCTGTTGTACTGGTGGATCCGGTGTGATCAACTGGTGACTTCAACAAGTGCAGAGCATGGCACGCTCATTACGACATGGGCTAACCCAGCAACTACAGCTGAATCTTGATGAATCAATTAGTCGTCAGGAAATGGTCAAATATGACTGTCACAGTCTCCTATATCCAAAGTTGACGTCTTCAGATCTTTAAGTACTCTTGTCTTGTCCAACAGAAACATATTCGGTTTACAGTGATACAACAAAGAAAAGCAGCGATGTTGCTATTTTTGCTTTAAAATTACTTTTATTCATTTATTGCCGGCAATAAATAAATCATCATCCACTCCACTGACTCATTCACACAACAATCACACTTCTTGGTCTTAATAGTGGTAATTTAGAGTTATTAACATCTGAAATGATTCACTTGCCGTCCCTTTATTTTTTTAGATTACCTCTTAATTTGCAAATGTCACGGCGTTTTAGGTTGGTACACGAGTCATTTACATAGAAATGTCTCCACGAGATCTAAAGAGCTCTTCATAGACACGATTAAGCCTTGAAACTAGTTGTCAGTGTCTGATGTTTGACAGAAGCTAAGTCAAGAATAAGTGAGTAGTGAGTATGTGATGTACTTTTCTAGTCGAATATTAGTTAGTGTTTGTGGAATCGTGTTAAAATAGCAATGTCTGTAAAATTGAGAATGTGAGAGAATTTATGTTTTCTCTCATCATATTATCAGTTTACTTACCTGACCCTCAAAAGTGCAGCTTTCTGAACTGTTCCCACCTCGAGCTCACTGCTGATGTTCTTACTGCATTGCAGTCTTAATATAAATCCATGGGTTCTTTCTTTTTTTTTTTTTTTATTTAGTACTGCAGCAAAGTCTTCGATTTAGTTTGAACTCCAAAGCTTGTTCCAAAACTCGTGTGTACCTTTTTTGACTGTCACCCAGTGAGCACCGAGGCAGTCATGCTGAGGCTGAAAGAGCAAAGATTAGAAGGGTAATGTAATTTGCCATGCAAACACCAACAAGACTGTCAGATAAACCGTCTCTTGGTTAACATTTTTTTTTTTTTTTAAATAAAACACGCTAGATGAAACTGCTTCAAGACATTTCAAGCAAGCTGCTTTAATATCATGATGTAAAACATTAGATATCCTTTGTAATTCTGCCTGTTATCAGTTCTGGCATCACTGTGTCAGACATGAAAGTGATGGCGGTTGAGAGAAACTGTGTGATTTCATATTCCTGTCAAAAACTATCTTGTGTGGCAAAGGGGAAAACCTGTAAACAACAGCAGGTTTGGCAGAGAAGTCAGCTGCCCTGTTGTGCGGGGATAAGGTGTTAACAGTCCACTCAAAGGTAGGGATCATTGCTCACATCTCACTCTGGATACTGTGGTCTTTTTATAGTCTCAGCGCTGTCAGCAGAGCCTCTGATTTGATTCCTTTGAAGTGCAGACTGTGATTTCCTATTGTGGCTATTTGAAATGTCCTCAGCTTTCTCAGTTAGAGTGCCTCCTCCCATTTCATCCAGTTCTGTGTTGTCATCCTGAATCCTTCAGCTTTTTAGAGATTTTTTTTTTTTTTTTTTTGCTCTCATAAGCTCTCCTCCTCCTCCTCCTCCTCCTCCTCTCTTTCTCTTTCTATGGTCCCTCCCCTCCTTTGTATTAAAAGTTTTCTGAGGAAGTCACAGGGAGGTGTTGCCAGATGGTAACTGCTGTTGAAAAAGAGAAATCATAGCGTTTTGACACTAATCTGTTTCTGTGTCTCTTCTCTTGTTTCTCTCGCAGGTGAAGGACCGTGCAGACAGACTGTCTCACACTAAGCTATGGAATGCTCCCTGCACCCACCATCACTAGTCTCCAATCTTTGGACTGAGCTCCAAACGCTTAGTTAGCGGCTGTGCTTCTCCCCTCGAACTCTTGCTAACCAGGGGACGAAGAAAAGGAGCGGACTTGTTAAGTCCTCCGCTAAAAAACGCACGGAGCACTTCATTTTGTTTGTTTTTTATTAGAATATTTAAGCTAGCTTTTCTCAGTTTGGATTTTTGTCTGCTGAAATCACATCAAGATGGATCTGGAACCGTACCTGTGGATGGTGATTGTTGGCTTCATCATTGCCTTCATACTGGCCTTTTCAGTGGGCGCCAATGATGTGGCCAATTCCTTCGGCACAGCGGTGGGATCCGGTGTGGTCACGCTGAAGCAGGCCTGTATCCTGGCATCTATCTTTGAGACACTGGGCTCGATGCTGCTGGGGGCCAAAGTGGGTGAGACGATTCGAAAGGGCATCATAGATGTCAGTCTGTACAATGAAACGGTGCCCGTACTCATGGCAGGGGAGGTCAGCGCCATGGTCGGTAAGTTTGACTGAATTTTCAGCAACTATTTTGACGACTGATTAAACATTTCAGTCATTTTTCAACTAAAAAGGCCAAACTTTGTCTGATTTCAGCTTCACAATTTTGAGGATTTGTTGCTTCTCTTTGTCATATATGATATTAAACTGAATATTTTAGGGTTTTGGACTGATAGTTGGACAAAACAAAGAAATGTCAAGATGCCACTTTGGCTTCTGGAAAGTCACAGTGGCCTTTTTCTCACATGTTTACAATATTTTATAGACAAAATGATTAGTTGATTAATCTAAGAAAATAGGCAGACTGCTGAAAAAAGGTTTTACATACAATAATAACACTTTGATGACAGTCAAGAAAGAGTTGTCAGTCACGTTAATGAAGAATTACATCTGAAACAATCGATCTGAAATGCAATTTAGCGATTCATTCACTGAAAAATCACCTGTTTCCAGGTTCATTGCTGAATTTTGTGTCTCCGTAAACTGAATATCTTTGGACTTCTGATCAGACAAAATGAGACATTTGAATTTGGGGTCTTGGAAGAATAATCAACAGATGAATCTGCTAATGGAAATAATTGTTAGTTGCTTTAAAATACATTAAGATATCCTGCTATATAGATCCAGGATCAGTGAAGAATATCTCAATAGTCCAAAACCCAAATATGTTTAAGTCACAATGATATAAATCAGAGGACAGCAGACAAACCTCACATTTGAGAAGCTGGATTTTTGCTTAATGAATAATCAATTACATTTTCTGTTGATCTACTAATGGATTAATCGTCGAATCATTTCATCACTAAAAGGGTTATCCAGCTTGGTTGTGGCTCTAACTGTTTTAGGGCTGTTGTTCTGAAAGCTAAACTGCTGAGTTACATAACTCTAGCAGAGTTGTTTTTGTACTCGAGTTGGTAAAAGTTCATAATTGCTCATTTGAATAACATCTGCGCTTGTTTTACGAACCACTTGGATTTATGAGATGTTATAAAATTTGTTTTGTCCTTGCAAAGTTTAAAAGCAACTCTCTGCGATGAACCTCCTGATGCTTTTCTCTCGCAGCATTGTAAACACCTCCCGAGTAGCTCCACAGAAAAAGACCTGTCATTGTCCTCACTTACAGTGAAGCAAAGGCAGGACTTGTTGAATATCAACAGTAGCTTTGCACTACATTAGATTACCTCAGTAAATGAATGAAGCAGAACTGAAAACAATAGGCCTCCCTGTGAGACAATGCCATTTTAATGACAGAGTGACTGCTGGGAAACTGTGATAAATAAAGCGATATTATGCACAGGGGATTCCCGTGTCGCTGGAAATTCAAGTGGCAGAAAGCTACAAGTGAAAGTTGAGGAAACACTGAACATTTTTCTCTTAATATCAAACAGGAAACATTTTCCCGAGCGTAGTGTTTTAGAAGAATTAGAAGTAATTTTAACTTCTTGATTTGATCAGACAAAAGCCGCGTTGTGTCACACAGGAAAATCACAGAAATGACTCAATGTCACTCAACTTGTCAATGTCCAAGTTTGGGTTTTGAACCGAACAACCAACATTTTCCTGTGGGAAAAGACTGCGTTAACAGGTGCTATGAGATTTTTGTCTTGATAAATGAAGCGTTATTGTCTTTGTATTATTCTCAAGGCCTGTCATCTTTGCAGCAGGCTTTCAGTCTATCTCAAAATATGACTTTGTTAAAGATATATATAATCCCATATGTTAAAATGACTGCAATTACTGTATCTCACTGAGTAATTTTAGACCTAAGGTCTCTCCATGATGATGTTTATACTGTACCTGTGCAGGTATTCTTTTAAAAACTACTCTGTGGTGATGATGGAGGATAATGTGTTTTCAGATTACACTCAAACCTAAAATAGACGTTCATTTGTGCCGAACTTTACACACAATACAAACATAAAGCGATCATTTTGGATTTCAAACAGAGCTCAGACCCTCAGTTAAGAAGTCACACGCCATCATAATCCAGTTTGAATAAAAAAAAAATGTAATCCAGTGAAGTAAACAGGAGTCTCACTCTTTTCCAGTCACTGTTTGTGGTTTTGTACTTTTCTTTATTCCACATAAAATATAAAAAATGTCTGAGATTTGTGTTGTTTTTTTGTTTTTTTTTGTCCCCAGGATCAGCAGTCTGGCAGCTAATCGCCTCCTTCCTCAAACTGCCGGTCTCTGGGACTCACTGCATTGTTGGTGCTACCATCGGCTTCTCCATGGTGGCCATCGGCACCAAGGGAGTACAGTGGATGCAGCTTGTCAAGATCGGTAATGGCTTAGGGCCTGTATGCTTACTGTATTTCCTCATGCCTGCATGTGCATCTATTTTTACATACAATTACTCATACTTGCACAAGTGCCCTTTTTCCATTGAAAACAGAATATAAACAAAATATCACCACGCTGACATGTTTCTAGTACAGATACAGATATTCTGAGGAACACACAGTAATCATCAGATTATGTTGTGAGAACAGCACCCTCGACCACTTTACACAGCAAACAATCTATTTTAGAAGACGCAGATTTACCAATTTCTCGTCCATTAGACTGTCAATAGATCAGCATGTAACGCAGCCACAAGACAAATTTAGAGTAAAACAAACTCTTACTAATAAACGGTCTACTGCTCCTTCATAGTTCATACCTATTCCTTTAGTTGAAAGTTATTCTGGGAATTGGCTACTTACGTACAATTTTGTTCTTTCTATTGTCTGCTACTTCATACTTTCACTTAACGACATTTCAGAGGCAAATATTGTACTTCTTACTCCACTTTAATCATTTGATAATGTTAGTTACTTGATAACATGGACTTTATTGATCTTGAGCTGGGAAATTTGCTTGTTACAGCTCGAGATGAAACACAACACAAAAAGAGTGACAGATAAGGAAATACAAAAAACATTAAAGATCGAAGATATAATAGAAATAAAAAAAATATGAGCTATAAACACTATATACAAGTAGAGTTTACCTACTGATTACTGATGATTAATAATGCAAAATCTAATAAAAATAAATGATACAATATTATAGATTAAGATGAAACTTTATTGATCCTTAGGACGGGAAACTCACAAGCTACCCAGCTGATATAGAAATATTGGAAGTAATTAAAATTTTAACTTCATCAGCTGCAACATTAAAGTAATGAACACATTAATGCAACAATAATTACAATCCAATAATACACATACAATATTCTGATATGCATAGTGAGTACTTGTGTTTTTGGTAGTATATTTGGATGCTCATACTTTTTCATGCATGTATTTCACTGTTGAACAAGATCTGAGTGCTTCTTCGAGCGCTGTTCTGGGAAGTGTAGTAAATTACTCATGAAGAACAGAAGATGAGTCCTGTTTAAGAGACAATTGTATTAGACTCCATCACGGCTGCCTGGTGATATTTTATCAGTGTGCGATTTTAGTCTGTTGTTCTCTGATGACTTGTTCTCCTCCCTCTCCAGTGGCATCGTGGTTCATCTCCCCCTTGCTCTCTGGACTCATGTCTGGACTCCTCTTCATGCTTATCAGGCACTTCATCCTCAGCAGGGTAGGCTCACATTACTACGCATAAATAAGCACAATCTGTCGTCATTTAATTATTATCTTCTTATTTGTATTTCTGGTTCAGAAACATATATAGCTATGAGCTTTAAAATCAGAGCACTGGAATGCCAAGCATGAAAAATATTTTTTTTATGACCTCCTACGCAGTGGATTGTTGCTGTCTCTGTTTTATTTGAATGATTTTATGATGTGTGCAGGAAGTGCCTCTTGTCACATTCACATAGTAAACATGTAAAAGTGAGCCATCGGTCCAGGAGTCTAAAATAGAATTTATTTTAAAAAAAGAATTTAGACGCAGACATGTAAACACGTCCAAAGAACTTGAGCACAGATAAAATCCATTTGATTTGGCAACACCCGCAGATCTGTTGTTATGTAACAGACAATCTCTCTGGCAGACCAGGAAGAGAGAAGTGTTGTAGATCATCCTAAGGTCACGACAGCAGGATTATGTATGAATGAGTCATAGGACGATTTGTCATTTGGACTGGAGCTGCTATGTAGCTGGGTCAAACCCTGAATGACTTCATCTTTGTCTCTGCAGGCTATTTGCATCAGCTAAATCTGAATATTTAATCCCTCTATTATACTGTGCTGTGTTTTCTAAAATGTACAGTCAAGATGATGGTTTAGTAGATGTGAGACTTTTACCTTTGCAGGTCAGGTCATGCTGTGCATCATAAACTGCTCATTGTGCAAGAGTGAATTGTTGGATGCCTAGTAGTTTTACCTCATCATCTCTTTTCACGATTTCCACACCTTTGACCTGAGCTGAACGTCTGACCTCAACAGGAAGTTGTGGTTTTGTTCGACGTGAGCATATTTAGCATGTAGCATTTAGCATCACAACAAAAAAACACACCGTAAACAGCACGGTATTTGATATTCACAAATGTAATGTCTGCAATGACAGAGCTAACATTTTGATCTGTTGTGTGTTTTTATATTTACAGCCAGCCATAAGTATGTGGTTAGTGAGAGGTTAACCTCTCGTTGTCAGAGATACTTTGATGAAGAGCTGCCAGGGAAAGCAAATTTTAATAAACCGACCATTAAGAAAGTAATATAGCAAAATTAGGACTGATGTATGTTGTCGACATTAATATCACAATATCAATGCGTCAATTTCCTAATACAGATAGGCATGCAAGTTATTTCAACAACCAATGAATCTACCAAATCACTTTTCGACTGATTGTTTAAAATTTCCCAAAGCCCAATGTGACATGTTTAATTTCTTTGTTTTATCTGACCATCAGTCTATTACCCAAAGAAAGAGATTCAGTTTACTGATTCAAATATGACCAACTAATCATATCAGCCGTATCGATATATGTAAATGACAGTGTGACGTGTATTTAAAAGAAACAATCACATGTAAAATAAATCACATACACCAGACAAAAGTCCTCACAGATATAAAACCAAAACATTGACTCATTGTTTTGTTTTTCTTAATTAGAATTTTTCTTGGAACGATGACATCGTTTGATCACATCATATCGCCACGATTTTATCATCATATCAGAAACTGTACCAAAAATCTGTGTGTGTGTTTTCTACATAGGATGACTGTGTCCCTAATGGCCTGCGAGCCCTGCCCCTCTTCTACGCCTCCACGATTGGGATCAACACATTCTCCATCTTGTACACTGGAGCACCACGTGAGTGCTTATTCAGTGCTTCATTTAGTCTGACACCAGCGTATGATCAAATTATCATCTCAGTCTTAATGGGTGATAGTGCCAATGTCGTTTGCTTGCTCAAAATTCCCTTTGAAGGTGTGACAAGAGTATAATACTCTGAAAACGACTTGCAAGGTGTTGTCTTCTTATACCTGTGTCTGTGTTCATTAATTGCAGTGCTCGGGTTAGAGATGCTACCGGTGTGGGCCATCTTTCTCATCACTGTAGCTGAGTCGCTGGTCTGTGCAGGTCTGGTCTGGGTATTCGTCTGTCCCTGGATGAGGAGGAAAATAGCAAGTAGGTATCTGTGTGTGTGCGTCCAGTCTTTCTCACAACATCTGAACACCCAACACTGTGACCCAGGCCTGAGACAACAGGGCAGCACCCTGTACTTGCACACTCTGTTCCCTGGCACCAAATGAAGGATGCCAGCGGATGTGTTTTCTCGTTGGCCTCTGCCAGAGTCACTAAAAAACCCCTGTGGGATCTGTGTAGTACTCCAGTTGCTTTGCTTAGACACTTTCTCTTTTTTTTATTTTGGGAGTATTGCTACATGGCCAGACGCAAGGGGGTAAAGATCAGAGCCTGCAGTGTAGAAAGCTTTCAGATCAAGGTTAGGAACTGTTTCTCTAATGGGAAAATCAGCCTGCAGCTGAGCGGACAACACTATAAATTACATGACACTTTAAATAAAACAGCGGAGAGAGCGGTAGCTGGAATATCTGAGAGGAGTGGACAAAAGCAAGACAGCCAGTCTGTTAAATTCAACTTGATGTAATGCAAGATAAATAAGAACTACTGTTTATTGCAGCAATCCAGAGAGTAAGGTACAATCTCTGAAGTCTGAGATACAGTAATATCTCCAAACTAGACCTAATAAATGCTTTGCACTGATACGTAAATAAAAATTCAGGTTAATATGAATCAGAATAAATGAGGTCTGTTACTTGGAGCGATAATCTCCACATTTAGCCTTCAAATAGAACGATTATTTTCTCCGAACTCTCCCTGGACTCTGAGGAGTGAGGCTGACTAGACCCGTTGTTTAAACGTGTCATGACCTCTGAATGCCTGTGAGGATTATAGGTGACATTGTCGGTCCTAATCTGGATATTACTGCATCCGTCAAAATGAAACAAGCGATGGCTGAGTTTATGTGTTTGTACTGAGGGCTGTTTTGAGGAGTACGGAGGCATCAGGTCTATCGGCACTGGGATTAGTTTGGATCAGCTGACGGCTATACTTGTGTTTGTGGAATGTTGCTGCGGTTCTCTTGTTTTCTGAAACCAGGCTTATTTCTGATTGATTACTGTTGATATTAGAGAGAAGCTGAACAATACGGTTTCAACAAAAACATGCATGAAAGAATTCTAATAAGAAAAATAAGATACAGTGGCCAAAATTAGTGATTTACTTGTGAAACTCGTGTTCTGATCTCATTAGCTTGCCCTAATTGGAAACCATCCAGATGACTTTTCTATAAAACCTCAGTCTTTTCTGCCAGCATTTAATTTTTTTTATCGTTCTCCTGAGTACCACTTGAATCAAATAAGCCTTTCATGTAAATGCAGTTGTGCTGTTCTCCTCATAATCAGTGACAAGGCCACTGTGTTAGCACAGAGGATTAAACTTTCCTAACTAAACCTTCCTTTGCTTGTTTTCTTCCAGGTCGCCTAAAGAAGGAGCAGGCTCTGTCCAGGATCTCGGATGAAAGCCTGGACAAGATACCTGAAGAGGAGGAGGAGAGCCCTGTCTTTAAGGAGCTACCAGGAGCCAAGGGTACAGATGAGGCTGTGTTGCCACTCACGGGCGGCAGCAGTGAACGGGGCACCCGCGACTCCAGTGGAGAGCTCACCAACCTGGCTAATGGAGGCACCATTCTGCCTAACGGCAGGGTGTACGGTAAGACTAGACTATTTTTTAATGTGCTGGTAGATCACTATAGCTACTTTTGACTGGAAACTGTGTAATGTTTGTGCATGAGGAGAGTAGCTGTAGCACTGTCGCTGCCTTAATGACTTAATTGTTAATTAATAATTAAGTGAACTCTACAGAAATCCTTCCTCTTGGGATAGAAGTGTCCAATTTAGAAATCCAGCTTCCCCAGAGTCTCCTTTTCTTTGAGTTAAATATAACTGAAACTGTAAATGTGTTGCCATTGGATAGCACTTGGCATCCACACTCACTACTTCTTTGTCTCTCCTTCAGGCCGGACCCACTCGATGACCAACGGCTGCCTCAAGTCACCCGTCTCCAATGGCAGCTTCAGCTTTGACGGCCACATGCGCAGCGATGGCCAGGTGTACCACACCGTGCACAAGGATTCAGGCCTCTATAAGGACCTGCTTCATAAAATCCACCTGGGCCGCATGGATGACAGCGACCGCTCAGGCTCCAACGCCGGCCCAGCTGACAACAATTACCGGCTGCTGCGCCGCAACAACAGCTACACCTGCTACACAGCAGCTATATGTGGCATGCCCGTGCAGCCGCTCATCCGCACGGAGTCACGCGAGGACAGTGAAAAGCTGGTGGGAGAGGGAGGCGGCAGGAGCAACAGCGTGTCCTACTCCAAGAAGAGGGTACGCTACGATAGCTACTCATCGTACTGTAACGCCGTGGCAGAGGCTGAGATCGAGGCAGAGGAGGGTGGGGTGGAGATGAAGCTGGCCACAGAACTGGAGGGGGTGGAGGAAGAAGGCGCTCCGGCTCCAGTGCCTCTGGACGACTTGACCGAGGAAGACCAGGAGGAAAAGGATAAGCCTGAGGTGTTTCTGCTTTTCCACTTCCTGCAGATCCTCACCGCCTGCTTCGGCTCCTTTGCCCACGGAGGAAACGATGTCAGGTGCTGCCTCCTGCTGCTTACAGGACATACAGCAACACATATAGCAAGTATACGTATGTGAAGTTACCTTTTCCTAGCACTGGATCATGTAGCATAAATACTCTTTCTACTTTCTTTCAGTAATGCCATCGGGCCCCTGGTGGCGCTGTGGATGATCTATGACCAGGGTGGTGTCATGCAGGATGCCGCCACTCCTGTCTGGCTGCTATTTTACGGTGGTGTAGGCATCTGTGCCGGCCTGTGGGTGTGGGGGCGCCGAGTCATCCAGACCATGGGGAAAGACCTAACTCCCATCACCCCCTCAAGGTGAGAAAGCCACTGCACAGTAGAGCAGGCAGAAGGGTGTGTGTGTGTGAGTGTGTGTGTGTGTGTGTGTGTCTGTATTCTTGCAAATGGGTGAGAAAGACACATTCGGACGAAAGTGAGAACGCCTTTTTGTGGTAGAGGTGAACTGTCCAACATGCTTGATTTCACTTGCTCCAAAAAGCCTCGACATGCAGACACACACAAGTCCATCGGGTGCAACAGCTTCCTTGGTAAGTGTTTACGCGTGCACAGCTGTATTAGTACACACACACAAAGTCTTATAATAAAGCTGTTGAACAAGCATTTCAACTGACAGTAAAAAGCATAAACCCAAGGCAGCACAAAGGTGGTTAGAGTGCTCTGTTGCCTCAAGTGTGCACTATTCACAGGTACAGTAAACATGTCTGACTGATCAGGGGTTCTTGTCTCAAGCATTAACCACTGTACTCCCCAAACAGAGCTGCCGCTGCAGGCAAAGACACATTTTCTTTCACAGGCAACCTGCGAGTACAACGTTGTGTTTGCATATAGTGTGTGTGATATAAGTGATATTTATATTTTTCATCAAGAGAGCAGACTGATTAATGTAGAGATTCGAGTACATTTTCTTAGATATTAAGTCGATACAGAAGTGAAAGGATATTTTCTGCCTGTTTAAAAGATAAATAAATAAATACGTCACGATCTTTGTGTTGCACATTTTGACAGTAATCACACAGTCCAGTTTAAACCAATTCATTCCTCCTCTGAAACACGAAGGAGATTTTATGCATTCTCTATCCTTCTTCTGCCCTCTGACCTATTACATAATAATTATGAATAAATAAGTAGTCTTTTGGACCACAGCACGTAAAGCCACAGGGCTCCTTTCATCCCACAACCTCAGCAGCAGACGTCACGCATCCTTAACCACTGACTGCTGCTCCTCTGTCCTTGAGATCAGTCTCTCTCTCTCTCTCTCTCTCTCTCTCTCTCTCTCTCTCTCTCTCTCTCTCTCTCTCTCTCTCTCTCTCTCTCTCTCTTTCTCTTTCTGTCCTCCCATCTTCCCACGCATTAGCTGAACTGTGTGTGTGTGTGTGTGTGTGTGTGTGTACCTCAAGGATGTTTGTGTGTATCGTGTCAGCTTAAAGAAACCAGGCTCCATGCCTGCAAGCCATTGTGCAGTGATGGTACTGTATGTGTGTGTGAATGCATACATATTAAGGTCTAATTGTGCCAGCAATTTATTTGTGTGTGTGTGTGTGTGTGTGTGTGTGTGTGTGTGTGTGTGTGTGTGTGTGTGTGTGTGTACTCTGTTGCCTGGCAGAAACATCACACAGGGTTTCAGGAAGTTGTTTGGCATTCTGGATGAAGAGAAGTAGAGCAGGAAGGGTGAGGGTGGGGCGAAACCACAGTGGGAACCCTGGCCTCTCTTCCCCAACCGCAGGGAGGGACGCCAGTCTGACTCCTTCTCTTTGCACTTTTCTTTTTCCCTCTATGCCCCTTTTTTCATATTCCTCCCTACCCTTTAAATCTCTATTTTTGTGGTTAACCCACTTTTTCTAACTTTTCCTCATTCCTTCCTAATGTCATCTCCTCACTGCATCTTTTTGTCTTGTTTTTTATTGCGTCTCACCTCTAAATCTTTCTCTTCCCTAAAGTCCTACAATTGTTCTCACGCTCACACCATGTCATTATTTATCCATCTCTCTTCATTTCGCCTCTTTCTTTTTTTTTTTTCTTTTGGCCCCTCTCCCCCTCTCTCTCTCTCTCCCACTCTCTGTGCTTTCTTTCTGTCTCTCTTAATCTCCCTCTTTCCATCACCAGCTTAGTCTTTTGCCAGGACCCAAAGACAAATTTGCTCTGGTTGACTGTTGTAAAGGCTCTCTTTCCTCCCAGTGTCTGTTTCCATGCATCAATCTGACAAAGAAGTTTGTTTGGGGCAAGAGGACAGGAAAGTGTGTATGTGTGTGTATGTGTAGTTGTTGTCTATAGTGTGTGGCTGAGCATATGTTTGAGGAGGCACAATGAACACTTGAACAGTGTAGTGTTTCACAGCAGTAAAAACACGTCAGAGTAGAAAAAACACAAGTGTTGATATTATAATTATATTATAGATAATATTATAATAATGGATTCAGTTTCAGGCTCCTGGTATTGTGCATGCTGGTTCACTGTCACACTGTCATGACTTACCGGGACACCTGAGTAAAACAGAGTTACGTTAATTAATGATATTAATTACATCTGTACTTAACTATGACAACTTTTTAGGCTTTTCTTTAGCTCGGAAGCACTGACCTGACTTGAACAGGGTATATTTTAATGACATTGTCTTAAACCCCAAGTGTTTTAATACTCCTACACCCACAGTTAGGGGGCCCCAGTTATTTTCAAGATTGGCTCAAGTCAAATCATCAGGACACTGCTGTGACAGAAATTGGCCCTTGCCGTTCATGAGCACCACAGCGGCAACTGGAGTGAAATGTTGCAGATTTGACAAATTAAAATTCAGCAGTGTTCATCCCCAGAGCCTTACCTCCGAGCTCGGAGGTGAGTTTTAATGGCTGCCATTTTTTTATTTTTATTTTAGTAACCGCAATGCAAGAAAAAACAGCTAGTGATTCAGCTTCAAGTTGCTTTCCTGCTCGTCCTGTTTCTCTCCATCTTTCTGTGTCTCACGCTCCTGTTCTTGTTACTTCATTCAAATCCGTAGTTTTCCACCCCAAGCAGACGGCCAATAGATTAAATAACAAAAAAATAAATAAATTCTCTTCCAGTGCGCCAACTGGTCTGGTGTCAGTGTGAATGATGTTTTGGAAACAGGACACGGCTTCAGATGATGTACGAGGCAGAAACACAATCACACAATGTCCCTGACTCTCTACCACATGGTGAAACTATACTCTTTATGAATTTAGGACCTCATAAACATGCTGTCTTTATTGTGTGTTTTGTACAGAGAGAGTGTGATTACCATATTTTCTTTCCCTTTCCTTGTTGAGCATAAAAGCTGTTGAATGTTCTGCTATGCTTAATATGGATGCTGAGCGAACCATCAGCAGCACGTCCCAGACATGACAATGAAGGATGTCTCTTTGCCTCCCCCCTCCTCCTCTCCCCTCCTCCCTCCTCCACAGTGGATTCACTATTGAACTGGCTTCTGCACTCACAGTCGTGTTGGCTTCCAATATCGGAATCCCTGTCAGTACCACACACTGCAAGGTATGACTGAGGCGCCCCTCCAGCTGGCCTCTCAACTCCCCTACAGGCATCTCCAGGGGGACGGGGCGCTCACACTGCCTCCCACTGGGCTGCAAATACTCAAAACAACTCACGTCCAAATCAGTCTTGCAATCAGCTGATTTGTGTGGATTCTTCCGTGTTTTTATGAACATGTCCATCTCATTTTCCTGGTTGCGTTTGTAAAGATAAAACGTATCTTTAGAGACAACAAAGTACAGATGCTTGTGACAGAAGCGGATAATTCCAGTTTATCACAAACTGGGTTTTATTCTTTAATTTTGGCCGTCATTTCCATCAGTTATGATAAAGTTGTACAAGCTAAAGTAACTGCTGAGATGTGGGAACGTGGCGACATTGCTACGACAAACTTAACTTAACAGACTGGGTAAGAACAGCAGTCATGCATTGTTAATCAGGCAGGTTGTTAAACAAGCAAGGGAGTCATTTCCACTGGGGATGGGAGGAACATGTCCATCTCACTTTACAAAATACTATTTTTGTCCCTTGTTTGGACAATTTCCTCACTGAAATCTCCCTGAGACAGTGTCCTTTGACTGTCCAGCTGCCAAAATACATGAGGGATTAATTTGGGGAGGTTTTCACCTCCCAGTTCACATACATTTGTCCTGCCTAATTGCTGGAGATTGTCCGGACAGTATACAACCTGTTAGGAAGCCCTGCAGGCACTTAAAAACATGCTGTAATGGATCATGAATCATCTATATCATTGATTATCTCGTCTCTATGAAGGAATTTAAACATGATTAGAGTAGAGTTTAGTGCATTTTAATGTGCACCCATGACTTTACTGTGTAATGTCACTGTTTTCCCACAATTATCCTGATGAGTATGATAACAGAACTGTGAGGAATGTTTGCCAAAACTATGAAAATAAGACCAGGATTGTGTCATAAACTAGAATTATCCTTTAATTCCCTGCATCTACTAAACTTTGAGTGCATTGAAAGACAATCAGACAACTGTATGCAGACAGCCCCGGGCAGCAGTGTGCAGCCCCTCTCCCCTGTTCTTTACAGGAACCAGCAGGACCTATGCTGAAAGACATAGCGGACCCTTCCAGCCCCCCTCCCCATCAACATGGTGTCTCATCATCTGTTTCATTCCCACCAACTCTCTTCCATTTTGCCCTTTCAGCACTGGCATGGTTTGGTGTGTGGGTCCCTCCACCCTCCCGTGCTTGGCTACGAGCAGACTGCTCCCTCCCCAACCCACCCCGCACCACCAGCCTCCTCCTCCTCCCCCCGACCCCAACTGTCACCACTTGTTTTCCACTTTTTTTACCTCCCTCTCCCTCTCCATCTTTCTCTGTCTCTCCACTCATCTGTCTTCACAGCGGATTTTGCATTGAAGTAATGAGTGCGCTAACAGTGCTTGTTGCATCAAATGTGGGCATCCCAATAAGCTCCACCCACTGCAAGGTATTGGAGTCATTGGTAGTGAAGCTGTGCTACAGAGCCCTCTCAGAGCTCGTTCTCGCTTCACCTTTAGCTGTCAATCGCCAAAGCCAATCACAACTCCTGTTGTTGTTTTGATCTCTCCTGCAGTTTCCCTCCAGCAGCAAACTCAGCAATTCGCCTTTAAACAGACTTTGTATGAAAACTTTGATGAAATTCGATGCAACCTATTAAGATACAGAGCCTTATATCACAAGTGCATAGCAGAGAGACTTGAGGAAGCAACATCCTGAAATGTTTGATCTGATGTTTTTAGTTGAGATACTTCTAATTACATTAGAAGTATCACATTTTTCTGTAGTCAGGCTCATTTTTTGATGGAACAAATATTTAATTATGGAAAGGTCAAACTTCAGTTTGTGTTCCTGCAACATTAGAGAAAATATTTAAAGGAATAGTTAGACATTTGCCTCCTGGTGGAGTGTTAGATGACAGGATTGATACCATTCTCACATCTATCTGTTTAAATGCTGGTAAGTGCTGGGAGCCAGATTTTGTTGGACACAGCCAGGCTAGCCGTTTCCCCCTGTTTACAGTCTTTATGCTAAGCTAACTGGTAGATATTTTACCTTCAAATTGGTGTTATATACTGGTGGAGAAAGTTTAGCCCAGCTTATTAGTACAATGTCAAAACGAGTGTAATCTGTAAAGACCTATAAGTAATGTAAAACTTAAAATATGATTTAGATAAATACTTCCAAAATATGTGCTAAAGGGAAACTGCTGAAGACTCAAAACTGATATTTAATTGCTGACTATCAATTTGTCTAAACATCAACATCGCCATCCATACCTTACTTTCATTCCTCACCTCCAAATACCCCTGTCTCCTCCCTAAAACCTCGGATAATCAACTGCTATGCTAAAATCTACTGATGGTTAAAAGTTTATAATTGTGGTGGTGATTTGATTTTTGATTGAAGTGGTTGTGTGCAGGGGATTCACAGACGTTGTTGGACAAAATCAGTATTGAATTATTAATTTTCTCGATTTAAGGATGCTTCAAAGTGACACTAAAGATTTCCAAAAGTAGCCAACAGCGTCTGTAAACATCTCCCAGGTGGCTGTGAGAGTGAACGTGCGTATGAGCAGTGACGGGCATCCATTCGGTTTCGTCTCACTTTTCTTTATGTATCTGGATTCTTTTATTTCTGTGCAGATCAAACTGAATTGATGCCCAGCCCTGATGTGTGGAGCGCTGTGGTGTGATTATGTACAATGACTTGTTTCAGAAGCTCTACAGGCACCAACACAAACACTGAGGTCACACAGAGTTCAGGCTTTGCTGCCGCATGCCTGAAATACAGCAATCGGCTGTAAACAGACATCTTGACCACAAAGTTTAGACATTGTTCCATATTGGCTTTTAGAATAGTGCCAATTATCCAAACGACAGAGAATCTGAGGCATTTTAGAACACAACTTAAGAAATTGGCTTATTTGACAAACATCTGCTTCCCTGTGGATGTTTTTGTTTTCTAGTGTAACTTTGAGTAAGACTGAGCTGTGGACTACAAACACGTCTCTGTTGATCTGACTTTCCACATTTAGTCGAGAGTGTGACAGAAGGTGTCTCATGTTTCTCTGGCCGTATATGAGCAAGCACAGTTTAACTCCCGCCTCCCTGCAGCGTGACAAACAGAGCTGAAACCAGTCACTGAACATGCCGCTCCAACACACCGAGGCGTCTGAAACGTTTGCGTGTCTTCTCATTCAACACTGGTGTAATTTGACTACTTGAATAAAGGTGAGAGAACGGTTAATCAGTGGACGTCTGACATGAGCAGATATGATTACATTAGCCGAGGAAAAAACCCTCAAAATGATCTTTTAGATAGAAAATGTTGCATTTTTGATACAGTATAACTGCTGATTTCAGACTTCCACACCTAAAATCAATAGGAGTAGTACTAACTTTTACAGTTGGCTTGCTTTAACTACCACAGACATTTTGTACTGAGTTTGTGTTGAAGAGCTGAAGGTTGTGTACAGGCTTTCCTGTTCGGATCAACTTTTGTTCACTTACCTGTGGATCGTTTTTGGCCTGCTCAGCTATTATCAGTGGTGGAATGCAACTAAATACATTAACAAAGTACTTTAGTTAAATGCAGTTTGACTGCAGCTCTAGTTACTTCATTTTAGTACACTAAAAGATTATTTTTGAGTAAAGGATGTACTGAGTACTTCCTCCACCACTGATTATTGTGTCAAAGACAACAAACATGCTGTATGACTTCCTTCCTGTCATGTCCTTTAGAGCTAGATGGACAAATAATGGCCAAACATACAGTGTATATACAACAAAAACAAGCTGACATTATCTAAACACAGAATGATCTTTTGAAGAAAGCCCGAACAGCCTTCAGCTCTTCACATCGTCGCTTTAAACCTTTTGTTCTGTGCTGCAGCTGACTGTTTTCTTTCTCCCCCCTTGACTGCTGCCTCCAGGTGGGCTCAGTCGTGGCTGTAGGTTGGATTCGCTCCCAGAAGGCTGTGGATTGGCGCCTCTTCAGGAACATCTTCCTGGCATGGTTCGTCACGGTGCCCGTGGCCGGCCTGTTCAGCGCTGCTGTCATGGCCCTGTTCTTCTATGGCATCCTGCCCTTCGTCTGAGGGCACGTGGAGAGGGAGAGAGAGCGAGAGAGAGAGAGAGAGAGAGAGAGAGAGGGAAACTTGGGTAAAAATCATAGCTCGAGTGTTGGGGTTGCAGATAAAAGGTGAAGGAAATGAAGAGAGGGGAAAAGGGCAAGGGTGACGGGAGCTCAGAGGTTTACAGATGGACTTGGTTGTACTGTGGATGTGAGGAGGGTTGGTTCATATGCTGCCTGGCTCCGTAGTCCAGAGATCTTTTTGACTCACTTGAGTTTCTGATCGGTTTTTATTTATTCTCGTTTTGGGTGCATAAGAAAGTGTGGAACCAACGTGGTCACCATACCATTCAATCTGCTGTACATATGACAATAATAGGGGGATTTTCAGTAATTCTTAACAAAAATTATGGTCGTTGGAGAAACAGTGGCAGTCATTTTCTGTCTCTTCATTTAAGAAAAAAATCACAAGTTAAAAGAAAAATTTAAAAAAATGCGGCACACTGTTTAAAACAATCCATTCTGCACACCTAAACCGACAAACATGCCTGCAGTAAAACTATATCATTCTGCCTGCAATCCCAGGTAGCATAGACGGTCAAGTGCTTATTATGAATATTATTGTTCCAAAATGCCAGAAAAAAAAAACTGTACATAATGTTATATTGGACTGAGTGTGATCTGTTGTATTGCGGCTTGCTTTAAAGTTTAAAAAAAAAAAAAAAAAAAGACAAAGAAAAGATGTGCGTGTGGTCAACCAACCCATCCATCATCTCACTTTTTAACATGCTAGCCAGGTACAACTAGGGCCAAATGGAAAGGTCGCCTCAGAGAGGGGTGGTGGGACTGTCACTCTGCTTTTATTTTTTTTTAAATTTTCCACATGATACCATAGAAACCTGATTTGCTAAAGAATTGATTTTTGTCAAGAGCTCCTGTATGTTTTTAGAGATGGATCTCATATTTTTTAATGATGTATTATACTGTAATTTGTACTGTAAATACTGTCCTTAAAGAGTTTGGGGGACGGGTGGGGGATCATGGTTTGTTTGTAATGTCATAGGGAGGTCGTTCAGGGGGGTGGGGGTGGGAAAGGGGCTCTTCACCTCTTCATGATGTCATATTATAGAGTATGTTTCATCCCGGAGTACACACTCACACTCAATGAACACACACACACACATGACAGGCTGCTGTTTTGCAGAGGTTGGCAGAAGTATATTGATTAGAAAACAGTGTTTTAAATGCAAAAGTGATGAACCGAACATATAAATGTTCCATTCCTTCTTTATTTCATCAGTATTGATGGAAAGCTCTTTAGTTAAAGGTTTTCTTCTTAGGTGGTTTTCAGGTTTAGGTGCAGCAGAAGCCAAAACAATAAACTAAGACACAAACACTGATATGGTCCCGTAAAATGTTCACATATCTTCATCCCTATGCCTTTTTGTTTTCATACTTAGAGCTACGTTACTGGAGTCATTCGAAGGCTCCCTGCCAATGATCAACCTCTAAACTCTCCATTTTCGGGGTCTTTTCAGATCTCCCGCCCTGTTCACCAGTCAGATTACATGCCTTTGTCCAGGGTTTGGCAACCCTGAACCTCTTGTCTCATACCCCTTATGTGACAAATCTAATACGGCCTCCAAAAGCTGAAGCCTATTATGTGTCATATCAAACACCAACTGTTGTATTATAACTCAGC
The DNA here is from genome assembly GCA_946959425.1 of Argyrosomus regius. Lineage (NCBI taxonomy): Eukaryota > Metazoa > Chordata > Actinopteri > Sciaenidae > Argyrosomus > Argyrosomus regius. Next base: position 16,267,648 of record OX336890.1, read on the forward strand.
CAGTTATGCAGAGGTGGAAAAAAGGGGGTTTCAACCCCGAGCCACAGTTGTAGCTCCTCAAAACAGGCTGGTTGTTGTTGTTGTTTGAACCGTAGAAGCATTTAGTCTATTGATCACCTGTGTTTCAATCTAAGTGCTGAAGGTTGCGTAGATATCATGGCATCATGTTAAGGGGCTGCGCTGAATCCTAGTGGGCGCTTTCAGGCCGCCCATGTCACTAAAAATATCACAAGGCTTTCGTCTTAGGATCATTGTGTTCGAATGAGATGGTATCAGGGGTTGGGGGGGGGTAGTACTGATCATCACCAGCTTTTTAACAGGGTCACCTGACCTGTAGATGAACAAAGTCTAAAGCTTTTTTTATTTGAACAAACTCGATGCCAGGTGTTGCAAGTTCTTTTTGTTCTTGTGGTGTGTTTCCTAATTTCATTTTTTTTCTCTCTCATGAACAAATCTATGCTTAAGTAGCCACTTGCCTTGTAACATTGTGTTTTATTTCGTGCAGAGATACAGTAAATTTATTAAGTACTGTGGTGTTTACATCGTAACCATATTGTAGAGTATCTGAAAAAAAAAAACTGTTGCCTAATGATGCCAATGAAAGACAAACTATTAACCATGAACTTTTAAGTGCAAGTAAAAAAAAAACAACAAACAAACAAATAACCTGAAGTGTCTAGAGAGAGAAAGAGAGCGAGAGCAAGCGTGCGCGCGGTGACTCGTTTTTGTTGCGTTAACACTACATGTATGGGTGCAATTCAGTAATGAAGAGAGTGACTAGAGAAATTTCATCAAGACTATATATTTTTCTACCATATCTGAGTTTTAACCTGGGCGAGCTTCCAGACACTTAGGAGGACACGCTGTGGAGGTCGATGGGAAATGAAAAACGAGAAAACGAGGACTGGTTGTTATAAGATCACAGTGATGCTTAGTAAACGGTCTTATTACAGGGTGTCTTCGCCTAGCTGGTGCCATGTGCCACACTTCCTCTAAAGCCCAGCGTGTTCTCCTAACATGTAGATTGATGTGTCGGTTGCCAATAGATCAGATTTTTAAATTACCATTTTTATTTTTGAATTTTAGATGAAAACACTTTGTAATTTTGTTTCCCTACTGCTTTAATCATGAGCTGTGAGAGCAGGACAGCGTCTTGCTAAAACCTGGACGATTGCTCACCGAAGGCGAAATCTTGGAGCAAACTCTCGGCAGTTGAGAAACTTTAATCGTAAACTTGGTAACTGATAACTGGACTGTGAGGACATTTGTTTCCTTGTTTTGGCAGGTAACCACTCTTGAAGCTCATACTTTTACTCTTTCACAGGCTGAGTGTTACACGGGGGGCTGCACAGACACGGGTGTTTTCAAATTCTCTTTGTACTCTTGTACGGTAAAGGTGCCTGGAGGAAGTCAATTTTCAAAAGAAATGTCATGATGCACAAGAGATCTGGCCTTGTTTTTTTCCCCCGCAATATCAAAGATCTACAGCTTGTAGAAGATCAGATTGTGTCGAACAGCAGCAACTGTGGCCACAAGTCACAAATGCATGAGAGTAAATGTGCTAAATCATACTTTAACAGAGTTTTACTGCTTTTGACTGATCTTTTAACTTCTTTCAAAGGTTACATAGTCTTACCTGCTTATAAAATCTCATCAAAACATAAAAATGCAATTTGCGTGCACACACACGTACACGGAAATGACACATAATACTTAAAACAGAATTTTTTAGATTAAAAAAAAAATTTTTTTTCTTGGCATGAAACAACTACAGCTAAGAGTTTTTAAAACCTCATAGTAGCTGCTGCTGAATATTTCTCAAAACATATGTTCATATGTTACTGCTTAGAAAAGTTATAGAGGCATATTTAACTTTAAGACACTCTGGTAAATTATCTTGACTGGCTACAACATGAATGTTGCTTTTGTTTGTGGTTTAGTCCACAACGAAATGAGACTGAATTCCACTTTTATGTTGGATTATGAAGTTTATTTGAGGTCAGCCAGCACGCTCCAGATATCTGCCGTGTTCTCGATCCCCGTGCTCTGCAGCCCCCCGCCCCCGTCCCCCTTTGTAACTCAGACTGTCATTTCTTTTTTTGTTTTGTTTTTCCATGCATTCTCAGCCCTGATAGGCCAAAAGGGATGCACTGCTCAAGACAGGGAGGGAAAGCGAAAATCGTCCTCTGGTGGCAGCGTGAAACATATCTGATAGTAATGGCTCAAATGTACGTCATCATGTTTATTTAAAACAGCTAACAGTACATTTGTTAGTTATATATTAAAGCTCATGAAACTTAAATCTTACATCTTTCTGTATAACATTAAATATTAATTGCTAAGAACAACAATTAAAATCAAAGTTTGAAGAGAAAATGAGATGGAAGAAGATGACCAAAAAAAAATGGTTTTCAGGGCCTGAAAATTAGTCAGATTTTATGGAAATCAGTTATACACAAACTCAACTAAAAGTTTTGATATACTTTAGTTCATATTGTATCCTGAAAGCCAATAATTCCACTAATTGTGCAGGTATCATTTGCGATGACCTTTAAGAAGTTGTGTTAGATATGAACGCAGTCACTAGATGGCGAGGTCCGACACTTTCCCTCCCCGTAGAGAGGGACAGCATTTTAGACCAGTCCGTTTCAACTGATCAGTATAAATCAAAGAATGATGTCATTGCCATTGAGGGAGTTACTCTGCTTCTATTGCATTTTAACTGTTTTGTAACATTTTTGTAGAGAAACACTAGGGAAACAGAACGTGCCATTTCTTTCTCCCTGAATGTGCAATACAGGCTGTTTCTTGTGAAGGTGCAACTACATTGCTGTCACTCCGTGGTCATGTAGCTCCACCTGTCCTGGTGTAATAGCACCCTCTACTGTTTGTATGGAACTAGCACCACCTCACAGAGGTGGAGGGGCATCAGTTCAGACCTTCATCTGGATGTGGCGTGCTGTCTCTAGTTTTCTGGTCTGTTTTGTAATAGAATGTGCTCCTTTGGCTGGCCTGCAGGCTTTACAGCTCTGTGTTGTCTTTTTACTGTTTACTGCTATTTAACTGTCCGGTCCTTCAAAAGTTTAAAAAAAACAAATGAATAAAAAAATCAAAAGAAACCGTAGCCTGCTTCTACAAAATCTTAAAGCTCTTCTGATTTGCATATATCGTACTGTAATGTTTTATTTAAGATTTTAGTGAAAAAAATGTCTGCATTTAAACTAAATTATGGGAATTAAAATTACAAAGAATACTTAAAAAAAAAAACAATGAGTTGTGTCTTATTTCTGGAAAGATGTGTATGAGTGGAACACTTACTTGCTTTAAAGGTCCGGTGTGTATGATTTATGGCTCTATCATTTGTGTATAATCACCTGAAAATAAGAATTGTTATGCTTTTGTTACCTGAGAATGAGCCTTTTATATCTACAGATGCCATGGGTCCTCTTACATGGAGTCCGCCATGTCCGCCATGCCACAGCTGTTTCTTCATAAGCCCAGAAGGGACAAATTAAACACTGGCTATACATCGGGCGTTATGTGTTTTTCTCGCATTTCGCGGGTCACTGTAGTTTCTCTTTCTTCACTTGGAAAGGGGCTCACAATCTGCAACTACGCGCGCGAGATGCCATTAAATCCTACACACTGCTCCTTTAACACGTTTAAACATGCACACAATGATTTATTTAAGCCTTTAATCAAAATCTCTATAATCTCTATATATTTATATATATGTCTTGTATGCTTGTGCAAAGTTTGTTTGAATATTAGTCTAAGACTAAGTTAAGCTTTTCAAACCTCAAACTTCTCTTACTTAATGGTTTGACTGCTGTGTGGTGTAACCTCACTTTCTCTTGATCACATTAAATGGTTATATTTTTATTTCCTATTCTTCCTGTGAAATATTCCCTCATGTAGCTAAGTGCTTACTTTAATTAGAACTTAAACTGTTTTAATTTAAAAGTTAAATTTAAATTTCTTTACAATTGTAAGTCAGTCTTACTATTGAAATATTAACTCTTACTTGCTTCAAAACCTTTACAGTGTTCGTGTTATATTAACTTTATTGCTGCGCTCTCAAACATTTCATGTCGTGGTTGTGTCTCTGCTGATTTCCGCCCACTTTGCATATATTTGGTTTCCTACAGCAACCGCCCTCTTTAAAGACTCAATTAATCTGCCAGATCTTTTCAGGCTGTTGTTATTTAGGGTTTTGAGCTCAGATAATAATTCAGTGACTTGGCACAGATTGCGTTCTAAGTTTCCCAGCACTATGGCCGTCTGCGCTGGGTTTAATTTAAGACGTCTCTACAGTAACGCTGAAAAATGCTGGCACACAGCAAGTGACACCATTTACATTGAATGGGATAATGGTTTCCATTTCGTGTTGGTTAAATCAGTAACCAACAAGAAATGGAAACCATAACCTCCCTGCTGTCAGGGGGTTTGCAGTATCTCAGAAACATTGACATTGTTCATGGTTAGTGAAAGGTTTTTGTTCATCTTGATTTCTTTATTTGTGGTTTTTGTGTTTATCTTAATTGACAACAGAAACGCCCTTCAGCTGTGATAAAGTGTGGCTCCTGCACACTATTTAAAGTCTCATCAGGCTGGAAGTCCACTTAACCCCCGGCTCGAAGTTTGTACTGACTTTTTAAAGAAAAAGAAGCCTGTCCGTTGTCATTCAAACTACTTAATGCAGCTTGAAGCATTCACTGTAATTTGTATTATGTAGCAAACACAATTATATTGTTTCTTTTTTGTGACTTTCACAACCATTTAAGACTCATTTTTCTCATGTGAGTTGAATCTGAACCATCTGCAAGTTTCTGAAAGCAGATTTCTGAAGTTAAAATCAATTTAACCAGATGTCAGATGACACATTCTGTAAAGAGAAGAGTTTTCAGTGTTTTTAAAGTCCAGCTGAAATAAATTTGCATCATTTTTTTCTCCTACAGCATACTGTATATATATGCTGTATAAATGACAGGTTCTGTCCTCTCATTGGAGACAGAAAATAGTGCCCGAAGGAAGAAATTTATTTCACCATGTGGGCCATAAAGTTGGAATAATTTTGTTTTCCTATTTATATACATCAAGTTAATTGTGGTTTAATTTTCACTGTGATATGTTTGGAAGAGATTGATCAATAAAGTTTTGAGAAGATACACTTCATCTATCAAGAATAAATCACATTGTCACAATCATTTCATGAGAAGAGGTAAAAATATTTTATTCCAGTGTAGGGTCAATGTTGTTAGTTCTCCATCTTCATGGATGTAGAGATTGTTTTCATAGGAACAATCACATTGTTCTTAACTATGAAATATCTTTTTAAGTCATTTGGATTCGCCAAATATTTGTTTATATTTTCCTGATGTTTGAATAAATCTAAATCTAATAGTTAATGTCACTGTATTTGTTATTGGCATAAGAAGCATCTGAGTGCAAAATTTGGACTTAACGTTGTTCTCTGTGGACTACACACTTATTAAAACCACTTTACTTCCAAGCATGCCAGGGCTACCTGTGCCAGTGTGTGTGTGTGTGTGTGATATTGAGATGTTTAAAGAGAGACCAGGGAAAAACACCATGAAATGAAGAGGCCTGTGAAGTTTTAAGCAGCTCTGCAATGCAAAGTAAGTGGACCTTTGATCTTTAATTATTTTATTAGTGTTCCCAAATAGCCTACCAAGAATAATTCACATGCTACATTTTGTTATTCCAGTCATATCATGGATTTTTTCCTTTTGATGTCTTCAGATTCTTCGGCCCAGTTTCCATGACACAACAGTATAAATATAGCAGAATGAACTCAATGTTTGGATGGTGAAGATATGGCTATTTTTACTCTCTTTAGGCTTTTTAGATTTTTAATCCTAATCCTTTATTTCAGTCCACTTAAACATCACCTGCACTTCTTATGATCTCGCATGTTGATCTGATGATGCGCTGTCGCTGTGAATGAGGACATGGATCAGGAGATGACAAGACTAATTCAGATTGAACTTGACCTGTAAGATAGGTGTTTATTTTTACCATATGCTGTACATGCTCACCAAGAAGTTAGCAACTGAGAAAAAAAAAAAAAAAAAAGTGAAAACACAAACCAGAGAGCAGGATTGGGTTAGTTCATTTCCATCCAAAACATTTTTATTGTCCTCCAAACTGAAAGGTTTACCCTGTGATTTGGCTTGTTCACCGAGCCAAAAACATACATTGCATTTCTTCAGGTAGCAGTGGAGGCATACAAAGATCTTGTGGACTGAGAGAAATTAATGGAAAGAGCAATACAGGATTCTCTCCTTCAAGTCACATGAGAAGTAATCTTTGCATTCATGAGTAATGGAGAGAAGATTAATTTCAGATCACGGGAAGCTTGAGAAAGTAGCATCTGGTCTTCCGTAAAAGAGAGAAAGAGGAAAACAAAAACAAAAAAAAAACAAACAACCGTATGTGTTGTGTGTCTTCCATGTTAGAAAAAGGTCTGAAAATGGTCTCACTGAAGAGATAGTTTCATCTCTGTTTGCCTCCGAGTTGTGTAACGCCTTTATGTAGAGCATCTGTAGTGTACACAAATGGACACTGGATATGCAATTCAAAACCAAAGTGCCCACAGTCGATATAAAGCAAGGTCACATGACCCAAAACAGGTGATGTCACACAAAAGGGGAGGGTGGGGTGGGGGTATGGGGGCTGAGACTGGGCATGAATGTAACCAAACGCAGCCATCATCAGTCTGTGTGTGTGTGTGGTGCGAAAATGCCAGTGACGTGGCACTCAGCACCGATAATTTACAGTTACTCAGGTGTCTGAACAAAAAGAGAAAGACCTCCCCATCTAGTGACTGTGCAGTTAAAAATGGGCACATGGTGATTTAAGCTCATGCTTAAGTTGTGGTAAACCATCCAAGCACTTCTTTAATTAATAACTATAAATACACAGCAGCGTTTTTTATCGGAGAGGTTTCCGTCTGCCTCCTCTCCCTGGGTGAGTGTGTGATGTGTTTGTCTCTTAAAACGGCTAACTACGCTTTGCTCATCTGCTAGAGGAAACACGGGTTATGTGGAATTGATTATCAACTTTCATATAGATTTTTCTATAATATATTTATATAGTTATTTTTCCTTTCTCTCACGCACCCACCACGCTTGCTTGCTTTCACATTCTCTCGTCTCACTACTTTTATTCAATGTACACAACGTAATAAACATGGGGTTGAGTGGGGAGCGACAGAGCTGAAATGACAATCACTGAGAAAAAAAAATAAAACAAAGCCAAAAAAAAAAAACAAAAAAAAAAACTGCAGTCTTTTTTGTCATCCATTGGCAGTTGGACCGACTCCGCAGTCGGCCAGTTACAATGGTGGTTTGAGGGGCGGGAGTGGCCATGTCATCAAAGGGGCGGCGCAGGAGGCTCTTTCTTCGTTGGTGCTGTTTTAGTCATCGTTTTCGTTGTCTTGGTAGCCGGGGTCGTCTCCTTGAGGTTGAGGTTCTCCAGTGCCACGTCCAAGGTCATGACCTCAACACATCCCATGGCCTCGAAGTCGGCGAAATTCCGCAACGAGCCGTGACAGTCGTCCTCGTCCTCGGAGGAGGAGGCCGAGGCGTCCTCGTCGGGCAGCAGCGTGGACAGCAGCAGCTCCGTTACGAACAAGCTCCTGTCGGCCCACTGGGCCTCGCACGCCTGCCGCTCTGCCTCAGAGAGCCGCGGTTCGCTCAGCCTGCGGGAGAGAGATTGAACCGTTAATGAGACAAAAGGTGAGAGGATCATGTAACCGTTCATAATAGGAGCAAAGCAGATGGATGACAACCTTTAAAAAAAATCCCCTACAGACATGTTTTAATCAAACATCTATGAAGCTAACGCTGGACACAAGATGTCTGACTCTTCACTGAAGTCCATTCTTAGCAAATGTGCACTGGAGGTTGCCTTTTTTAATCATTAGTAGCGCTGTGAAATGACGGTTTTATGGGTGGGTCGCGTTTTGTCTCGTGCAAGCGCATGTGGTTGACACAATACACACTCCTGCCAATTGTTTCACAGTATTCCACTGAATGACAGGTGGTGGTAATGTGCCAAGAAAGGCAGCCATGTGTCAGCAAAGCCAGGCAAGAAGAAGACTACTAGAAAGCAACATTGATGTAAACAAAATTATTAGACAACAATACACACAATTTGTAGTAATAATAAGCAAAGCAAAGTAAATATTTTGAGCGAGGAGGACTTTACAGTAGATGCAGAAAATAAGAGCAATCGTCCCACCTGCTGAGTAGAAACTGGGAGCTATGTGCATTATGCTGTGTGTTGGACTCAGGTGGACCCGGGTTGGGACTGGGGTTGGTATTGTGAGTGGCGCTGGGGTTTGGGTTTGCGGCAGCTGAATTGGTATTGAGGATTGCATTGGCTCGGCCGCCGCCCCGGGTGGCGTTTCGGGCCGTCTCCAGCTGCTGACGCGCCGCCTGGGCCTGCTGGCGCTCCAACTGGAGTTGCATCTGAAGCTGCTGAAGCTGGGAGGCGGAGGGGCCTGAGCTGAGCTGGCCGCCCGCCGAACGCCGCACCCCCGACAATTGGGACAGCAACTCTGGAGGATCAGGATGATTAGATTAGTTAAGATACACTTTATTGTCCCTGCAGAGAAATGTGGCCAATTTGGCAACTTAGTTACCAACAGCAGCTCCACCAGAAGGATGGAGGAGACAATGTCAGGAATGATGATTACAACAAGGAGCAAAGAGTTTGTCAGTTCAGTCCAGTCCATTAGCTTTACTGTCACCGTGCTAGAACTACAGCAGCAATCTAGTAGGACCGCTGTGACGCCTCTGATCCACAATCGCAGCACTGTGACTCAGAAGAGACACACAGGAGTCCTCAGGAGTGACGTTTCTAGGCTAACCTCACTGTAATACTCCAGTCGGGTCAGCGGCCCAGCAGGTATAGTGGTTCATTAGAGAGGAGGCTGGTGCCCTCTTTGTGAGGCAGACCCTCATTATGGCACAGCTGGAGCTGACATGGCGAATGCCAAGCGCTGAACCGGATTAAAATTGGGAACAGGATAAACAAGGAATTGCCACAGCAACAAGCCTGCCCACACATAACAGCACTATTCAGACTATGTGGACTAAGTGGACAGCGGAACACAGAGCAGCCGTGTAGAGAAAAAGAATGACCACACTTATTTTATGCATATTTATGCCACATGCCTGATTTAACACAGCGCCAGTGTTTAGTGTCTCCTGCAGATGCAGCTATGTGATACAATGACAAGAACGTAATTATTTTCTGCCTCACTGTGCTAATAAAAAGAATATAGTTGGGTTTTTTTCTGTCTGACCTAAATCAGCTTCTTGCTCTGTGCCACTACCGTCTGTATCAAACACCTACGCATCAGTCGGTGCGTATCACTCCTCCTCCTCCTCCTCCTCATCCGTGTGTGTGTGTTGTGTGTGACTGACCTGCTATGGGGTCCATGGCCTCTCTGCTGTAGTTGGAGCTCTGTGAGGTGCTCTGACTGGTGGAGAGCCCCCCTGTGGTGCTGCTGGTGAAGTGCATGTTAGACCTGCGGGCTCGTGGACCCCCCAGCCCGCGCCCAGGGTGAAACATCCTCCTCACATGCCGCACCCCACTGGACTCGTCGTGATGCTTGGTGTCAAGGAACACATCAAGAGCGTAATAATGGCTCTACAACTTTCTTTTGATTACACTTTCCATCTAAAAAACTGTCAAAATATTGTGAAAAATGACCAGAACCCGAGCTGATTATCTTCAGTCTGCTTGTTTTGTCCGACCAAACTGTCACTGCCACTCCACTAAATGCTCACTGCACTCAGGCCTCCTGATATTAACATATCTGCATGGTGCTCTCATGTCTCCCATGAACTCATTATGCACAAGACGGCACACAAAAAACACCCACAAACAAAAGCTCTGGCCCTGTTTTGTGCACTTGTTCTGTGCTTCATTTAACTACTTTTTTTTTTGCATCCTTTGTTTTCGCCACAGCACTTATTCAAAGCACTCTATAAATAAACAGACTGTCGCCGTCAGACCTCTGAGTCTATCTCAGAGTGCAGCTCACGCTGAGTAATTCAGCAGCAGATTCCTGACAGGCCAAAGCAGATGTTGCCGTATAAACTCTTCACAAAATATGATGAATAACTAAATGTAACGCTCGCTGATAATTCTTGAAAATCCTCTCCTCTCCTGAATAATCTGTAATTATGTGGACAGAAGTCCACTTGTGCTCGCAGCCTCAAGTTCTAACGAGATTCAATAGTAATGGAGTATCAGATAAGACCAGTCCTCAATCTTTTTCTAATAAAACACAGTTTTGCCTGCATTGTTTACAGTATTCATTTCTACATTAATAGTTTTTGTGCCCCCAACTCTTACTGCCTGCCAGCTGGCAGAAATATGTGTCACTTCACCGCATGACTCAGTACCAGTGCTCTCCTTTTCCTAAATTTACACCTCAATAGCTAAAACTGATTGTTAAACATGTTGATGTAAGGTAACATAAGGACAGGGACTGAATTGGTGGTCAGGTGTGACTGAATAAATATGACTAATAGTAAAGAAGAGATTTATAAAGTGGGTTGGTCACATCACAGCGGATACCTGACCTGCTTAATCAGGCCAATAAAAATGTTGATCCAGATTTGATCAGTTTATCCCTACAAACCTTCAAAACTACAACAACACTGGTGTTCAGGTGTCCCAGATGTACTTTTAACTTGTTGGTAACAGAGCATTTGGATCATTTACCACTACCTCTTATAGAGTTTGTCACAACAGCATGAGACACACGACTCTAGATATGTAGCACAATAGCCGTGGCAGCATTACTGCACATATTCTGATATTTTTCCTCATTCATGCTCACTCACCATTGTGATTTGGAGAACTACCACAGGAGGCTTCAATGAGATTAGCAAAATGTCAACAAATGTCAGTTTGAGTAAACGGACTCAGTCTCTCTGGTGCGCTAATCTTTAAAACCACGAAGCGATCTGGACGACATGAACAGCATCTGATCTCGTCTGGACGTTTTCACACAGAAATATCTACAAATACAACCTGTTTGTTTTGTTTTTTTTTGTTTGTTTTGTTTTTTTATGGTCATGTCGGTGGAGTAAGCACTCCCACTTGAAAAGGATATCAAGTCTCTGGGTGCTCTGTGTTCAAGTGTGAGATGAGCAGCAAAGTCATCCGTCACATGATTCGGGTCGCCACCTGGCAGCGCTGCACATATGGGGCAGATCTGGAGGACAGGAAAAGAGAGAGAGAGAGAGAGAGCATATCTCAGCACACTTCACTGCACAACATTCACCAGTTGGTCCTGGGTCCTCCTGAACAAACACCGAGTTTGGTAAATATCTACTGTACAAACAGCAAAATTAAACATGAACAGATGCAATCTCAGGAAAGCTGCAGCTCTGTGTGGAGGCTGTCAAAACTCAGGATTGATTTTAGATGTTTGACAGTTTGGTGAGTTAAATCTGCACCACTTGATAGTCATAGCTGCCAAAATGACATATGAGCTGTACTGATGTACTATGGACCCTGAAAAGTTGATTAATTAATTGGCATTAATTGGCTACCCTGACAGTCATTTACTCATGAAGTCACTCACTGCCAACACCTTTTCAGCTTCAGGTCAGATAATGAGTTATGACTGACATGAAAACGTTTCACTGATAGTTCTTCTACAATATTTCAGTGTGCGCGCGAGTGAATACCTGCAACAATGTCTTGATTTTCACTAAAAAAAAACTACAGTTTTAATAGAACCATTAGTCTCACAGTGAACATCATTTTTCCAGGCTGTGTAAGCGTGTTTAAAATGTGCCACTCCAACTAACAACGTGCTTCGTTAGGGTACATTCAGACACAATCAGGCATTGTGGCGGTGTGTGGGCTTGAGGTGAAGCTGCTGGGGGTGTGTCCATTTGTGCTGAACGTATCTGCTGTGAAACAATCAGGACATCACTTTTTATTTCGTTGATTAACTGCTTTCTCGATGCCCGCACTCCCTCACTCTCATTCACTGCATACGTCTCTCGACCGGTGTTCGCTCTCTCACCCTCTCAAACCGTCGGGCACAAACCAAATTCAACTTCTTCGCGTCACTGTTTTGCAGCGTCAGCCAGACACAGATTTAGAAGCTGGATACATGAAATAAACAAAGCCAGAGCAAACAGGTATCAGAGTTCAGCCCGTGAAGTCTGGATAGCCTCAGCTTTAGTGACATTTCAGACTGGCTGGCGGCTGCAGCGTAACATCAGGCTGCGTTTTGCCAAAAGTTGGATCCGGCTCAACTTCTCCGCCTGCGGTTTTTTTGGTGGACACCGCTGCGGCCCGCACAGCTGCAGCCCGCACAGCTGCAGCCAAAAACTCCCCCGTCTCAAATGAATGGGGCAAAAACCTGTGTTTTTGCTGCAGCGCCAGATTCTGTCTGAATGCACCCTGAACGTGTTTAAATGTGCCACTTCACACACTTCATTATAAAAAAGTTTGGACCTCTCAAGCAAGTTTGAAAAGTCTGCAAGTTGATTAATGTTCTGCACTGTTCTAAAATGAATGGAAATCAAAGGTTGTCTGGAAGGAAGAAGAATCACATGAAACAAAAAATTATCTAAACTTTATAAATGTCATGTATTGGAAAAAGTCAGCAGTATTCGGGTTAAGGTTCTTTAAAGTATTTCTCAGTAGCTCTAACCAGTGTTTTCCTGCTGTCAGAAGAAAAACAGTGAGCATCTATAAATAGAGCTGCAGTCTACCTAACATCAATGCCAGTTCAGCTGACATCAGAACTAAGCTTCGACTGTGACAATGTGAAGACAATGAGTAAGATGAAAATGAACCACAGCATACTTAAAAACCTGCAGGCCCTCTCTCCTGTGAGGGACACTGATTCAGTTCACTCAGCTGAGAAGAAACTCTGGAGGCGTGTGTGGAAGAATCCACACAAACGTAAATGTTTCCAGGTGTTAAGATTTGTGCAAACACCTAGTCGAGGTTTCACAGATGGCTGTGTGTGAAGCTTCAGCGCTGACTTACCACTTCTGTGGAGGTCTCTGTGTGCTCTGCAGCCACGTGCTCCTGCAGGGAGATCTCTGTGTAGCCCATCCTGCCACAGTAGGGACATGTGAAGGCCTGCGGCTGCTCCACCGAGAATGCTTCTCCACCGTAGTACAGGTCTGGAGGGGGGGGTGGGGGACCAAGATGGACATTTAGTGTCAGTGTTTTGGCATGTTTTAGCTGCAACTGATTCACCTACATGGGACCAAAGTTTTGTCGTAGCTGCCACAGAATCATACATGATAGCAGTGGATAGTGGTGAAGGAAGAACAGGAAGTTAATGCTTCAAAAAAGGTATTTTATCAGCATGTAATCCCACATAAAGTCATGTTAAAGTCCATTTGGCTTTCGTGACAGCTTTCCTTAAACTTGCATTAAGTGAGATTTTTGCCACCTTGGAAGTTGACCCTTACATATCATCACCTTTGAAGTTGGTGAACGTGTCAGCAGCAGCAGATACGAAAGCACCATTAGCATTCATTTGGAGTAGTGTTTGTGTCCAACGGATGAATGTCAAGTCAAATTCTCTTTCCTACTCGCTCTGTTTTAGTCTTCACCACTTTCTGAGCTGGTTATATATGTGTGTGCCAAATGCTCCGCTACGTTCACCAGCTAGTCACTACCTTTGTCTGGCCGCCATTTGGTGTTTAGCAGGTGGGTTTATCTGCTGGAGACAAGGTTAATGTAACATTTGTAGGCTGCAAAAACACTCCATAGCGCGCAGTGGATCTCCAGTTGGGTAATAATCTTGGAGTGAGCGTTGAGGAGTGCAGCTTCAAAGAAAGCAGTTTGTAATACACCTTTCCTCAACTACTGTGTGTAAATCCCATAAAAAGTTCATTTACAGCAAGAGCTTACCTCTAGCTAATATTATTCCAATCAAAAATTAAACTGAAGAGTGTGTGTATATATATATAGAAGAGATCAACCGACCACTGGGATTCACCATGAAACAGTTGGTCCACTTGGTGGAGGACCAACAGGCACACAAAAATGAGAAGTTTTAGTGAGCGTGCACCTTCTGCTGTGTTTACAGCAACAGTTTGTATTGTATTTCAACAGATTGTAAAACAGCATTTCCAATGTGTGAAAAGGCTGAATACCAACATATTTCACAGCACCAAAACATGAATTAGTCACAGGAGCGGTCGTCCAAAAGCAGGAGAAATGCTCCATTCAATCAAAACATTTATGAAGTATGCTCTCTATCCTCACTGCTGCCACTACGAAATGTTTAATTTGTGTCGAGATAAGTCGAACCCAGAAGCCCAATAACACACTCCCAAAGCTCCTCATGCCGTCTGGGTCAAATCAGTCACTGCTAAACGATTTAGTAGCAGCCTTCCTCTCTGAAAACAAAGCCAGTGTCAGCAGAAGATAAAATACACTGTAACAGACTCATCTGTGAAAAGGGAGGAGGTCTCCAAAGAGTGACCATATTAGAGGTTTATCCTGATGATGACATACCAAGAGAAGCCACTGTTTGATTGTTGTCTATGCAGTGACTGTTTACGAGTTTGAACAAAACTAGTCGAGAAATCCCAGATCATAAAACACACACTGTTGACCTAAATCTTCAGTCACTGTATTCAACATCTGTATTTTCTTGCCTGCTGCAAATATAAGACTGGACAGGCCCTCTGCTCGTAATTAGTCTGATGTGAATGACTCAATCCTACTTACCAAAATCGACTCGGGTTAATATACACTGCATGGGATGCTCTGTGGTGTGTCTGGTCGTGGTGGCACCGCTCTCATAGCACGATGCGCACAGGTCGTAGTCGTAGCAAATTAAACATTTGTATCGTCGACCTCTGAAGTTGCCTTTTAAACATGCATCACAGCTGACGCCTGGAAGACAAGACAGACGAATGGGACGTTATGAAAAAAGGTAAATGGCGGCAGAAGAACATGTGAGTGTGGTGAGACATCCTGCTGAAGAGTAAACAAATTACACAAACGCTTTGCATTTTTCTACAACGAGCCGGTTGCTCTACAATTTTGTGCTGGAACGTCGGCGATCACTATAGGATTAAATATCCTCAGAAGGTATTGTGCACGTGTTGGGCCTGCAAAATATAATCCAATGAGACAGCGCTGTAATAAATACTACATCTGCACACAGTGATGTAAAGTTTTAATTGAGGCGGTCACATTAGTGGATTAAACTTTTTGTGGCGCTGTGGTGAGTGTTTCTGCTTTGTTGCACTCTGCTGTGCTTTTATTTTGTTAGTCTGAGTGTCATGTTGGTGAAGCAGTCTGGGGCCGGTGTTGAAGGGTGACCATTTATAGAAACTTATAGACTAGAGTCTGCTCCATTCACAAAAGCACCCCAACACTAGGCTGCATATGAAAATGATTAACCTGATGTGTCACATGGGGTAAACAGGGACTCCCCTGTGTTCAAGCCCAGGCCATTCTTGATTGACTAGGACAGTCGTGCAGTCTCGGTGTATTGTATGACACCAGCCTGTTTAAACTCCCCTCTTATCTCCATTCATAGCTAACAGGCTGTAAAAGCTTCAGTGCCAACCTGATCCTGCTGTGCTGCGGCTGCGGCTGACAGACTAGCTCACAGGCACGTTACTGACAGTAACAACGATAACCAGACACAAATAACTTGATGACAACTGACAGTAAAGTTGACAACAACAACAACATCACAGGGATGGAAAATAAGAGGCCGCTCGGGCCTGACTAACCTTCGCTGCTGGCTAACCATTAAACGAATAAACCAAGCTGCCGTTAGCTCAACTGCTAACTGACAAGCTGTTGTGGGCTTTAACTAACTCAACTTTTTACCGATGGATGAGCTCTGACGTGTGCTAACAATGTTAACCGACGTCTACTTGACACTAACAACGAACTTCAAGCCCAACAAGGTTGGCCACAAGGACGAGGTGGATGTTGGTTTGCTAAACGTTAGCTTGCTGGACTAGACAGGCCAACTTTCACCAGGAAGGAGGCTGTAACCAGCCAACATTAACCCCGCAATGCCCCGCATACTCGCTGCTGTCGTATGTTTCCTCTCCCCGGCACTCCCCCTTGCTCCCCGGCTCGTCAACGTTAACCTACATAACCCATTACCAGTTAGCTCGCGGGCTAGCTAGCTAGCACACGTAGCTAACGTTAACTAGCTTCTTCCCGTTGATATGTCAGCGTTGTTTTGGTCACCTAGCGCTGACTGTTGGGACATTTACTGAAACATAGACGTCAACTGCAAGGTGCGTTGGGTTAGATGCACATTTTTACGGCCGCCATAATGCGCCCCCCCCCTCCCTCACTGCAGCCTCGCTGCTAACACTAGCAAACGTTAGCTTAGGATGGGCTGCAAAACAAGAAATCCTCGGCTAGCTGACGTTAGCTAGCGGCTGCTCTGTCAACGTTTTTAAATCACAAATCCAGACGTCCTCGCAGCTCTGTGTTCAAGTGTGTTCTTACCTTCATGACGGGACATCCTATAAACACTAACGCAGCCCCCTGCTCGGGCTCCCTGGCTTTCAATACAGAATAATATCAGTGAAGAGAGGAGAAGCCGGGGGTTGGCTGGCTGTCCCTGGCCTCTTCCCTCATGAAGGATCCGGTCTGGCTCGCTGCCCCCCTCCGCCTCCTGCTGTGTCACTGTCCGGTGCACTGCTCCTCTGTCCACACGGTGGCGGTGTTGTCCCAGTTTTGGGGCTCCTCGGCAGGTGGTTGGATGATTGAAAGGGCTCCACGGGGGAGTTGATCATTAATATTTTTAATTTTCAATTACATTCTTGTTCCTTCTCCATTTCCCTGAACAGACGTCCACATGATATCTGTAAATATATCTTCTTACTCCAATATAAACTAAATACTTGTTTTCAGGACTAAAACAGTATTGATATAAATAAATTGAGCTGAATTAAGACAGGCCTTAAAAAACATGGATATTTATACCTGAATGTCAGTCTTGTTATATGAATTATAGTTAGACCTTCATATCATGAACTACGGAAGCCTTAAGCAGTCATGCATTCATATGCATTTATTTTATTTCCTCAGTTTTCTCGTGATATCACGTTAACTTCATTTGTTTTCGAGTTATTCATGTCATTATCTTCAAATAACAAATATTGTTGTCCAGAGATAACAGGATTTTCTCAGGATCTTGAGATAACTTTATGTTCTCGCGACATAATTAATACGAGATCTTGAGAAAACTAAAGGTGGTCTAGTATATTAAATCATTGCAGGAAATATCATTCAGTGTAGCAGGAGATCAGCGTGTCACATCCATCAGTCAGCATCAGGTCAGTCAGCATGGCATGATGTCTGGTGGGATGGAAATCTCAGGCCTATCATATGTTGATGATCTTGAATTAATTATGTCGTTACTTTTGGGAAAACAACGTTTGTTATTTTGAGATGATGACATAAATAACTCGAGAAAACAAATGAAATTAACTTGAGAAAATGGAGGAAATAAAATCTATGAATGTATGACCGCTTAAGGCTTCCGTACAGTGCCCAACACCTATTACCCGAAAAGGTTACCTTAGGTAAAAACCCATTAATTATTCTTATTAACATTAAAAATAACATTTGACAAATAATTATGACAGCAGCATAGCACAAAGGACATCTCTGAGCTTATTGGAATTAATGGAAAATGCAATTACATATGCACAGTTAAGCAAATAATAGAAACGTTCACCTCAAAGCTATTTCCCATCAACCTATCAAATGCACTTACACTTACATGCAGGTGTCCTCATATGTGAACTGAAGTTGATGAGGGAGAAACATGATGAAGCGTGCACACACAGCAGCTTTAAAAAGTAAAATATCCTACAAGTTATTGGATTTTAGAAGATTTTGCATGAAGCACAAAAGAATTACAGAGAGTCTAAAAGCTTTGTGTGAGTCCTTTTGAGAAACAGCCCCCGCCAACGCGTACAAAACTCTGGTGGTTTGTAGACTTTGTTCTGACTTCATGGTCTTGAGGTTTTTAACAATGACTTCAGGAAAGAGTCAGAACAAGGTAAAGATGTTTAAATTACACTTTCTGCAGCCCTTGCATCGGTCTACTTGTTTTGATTGTTTTAGTACTTCACAGTGTCTCATTGTTGGATTTTGCCAAGCAGACGTTGTAGGGCAGAAATCAGGACAGGTCAGCATTAGTGCAGAATCAAACTGGCTCTCAGACTGGGCAGCTGGCTGTGGTGTGTGATGGAAAGAATAACAACACAGCTGCGTGAGAAGCAACTTTAACTTTGAAGTAAATGTAACTGCCAATGTCTGACATCGGGTCTGTCCAGCAGACTGATTCTGGGAAGTCTTTGTTTTTATTTCTAAAGAAGTGCAGACTTTATTGTCACTTTGACGTTCAGATGAAGAACTGAAGAAAAAAGTACGTAGTTTTATCACAAGCCAGATTGATTCAATCGAAAACATTTTAAATATCAGTGACAGGCAGGTCAACAGATGACTTTGTCCTCTGTCCTCTTACAGAGCTTCCCATGTTTCCAAAACATGCAGAACATCCTGTGATGCAGTACCACCCACCAGAGGTCACTGATGTCAATCATTTCCAGTGAGTGAGCATTGCATCACCTCATTATATGAACTGTAGTGCCCTCTGGAGATGTAGCATCACAAACTTTCTGCTATGTTCTCACAAGCTTACAGAACATCTAATAATACATGGAGGTAAAAATAGGAGTAGTTATTTTAGATGCTCCTGTATCACACACACACAGCCTCACCTTTCTCCTTTGAAAAAGACATTTTTAACATTAAAGTCAGTCCAGATCACAATAGATAGATAGATAGATAGATAGATAGATAGATAGATAGATAGATAGATAGATAGATAGATAGATAGATAGATAGATAGCCCACTGACCCAGTGTTCATTGCACCAGGTACCAGTGGCTGCCGGGATGGCAGGTGACACTTCCTACTGGGTAGTGGGCGCTGATGTATGTACACAAAACAGTGGTGTTATTGTGGCAGAGACCCTTGCGTGAGTGCGCTCATTCTTCGCCTCATCAATTGAAACCCGGTCGGTGAGCTAAGCTGATGGTTTGGCAGTGCGCCAGGCAGAGGGGACGATGCTTTCAGAGATGAGGAGGGCCATCCTCCCCCCACAACACACACACACACACACACGGGTCGAAGCCTTTTAAATATTCCCATCGTGTATTGTGAGCATTCCACATATGGTAATGAGCAATATGAGATATTTATATTGTTTATATCGCTGTAAGAATTAAAAAGAGAAAGTCAGAGCGCACTCCGTGGACGCGCCGTCTCATGCCAGCGCCTCTTGGAGGATAATGGACCGTTTATTGGTTATTTTTACGCATTGTTTGAATCCGGTTAGCCAACAAAGGTGTGTGCCATACCAACATTCATACCAATACTGAGCTACTGAGCCACTGGTTATGTTTTATGGCGTCTTGCGTCAGTCGATCCCGCACACGCCCCACAAGGGTTAACACACGCGCAACGTGAGAAGCCTACTACAACTTCATTCAGCTTTGCCACGCCTTTCAACGTAAACAAATGGGGGCTTGACCAATAAGATCCACGATAGATCAGCCGATGATCAGATGACTGAAAAGGGGAAACTATTTAAAACTCTAATCACACACTTGCTAGTTTACACATTTCATGAGCGGTGCTTTAACAAGACGCGCACCAAAATACGCACCGCCGGCTCTGTTGCTCTTTGTCACCATTGGATCTAAACTCACTCACCTACCTAACGCGCTACCATCAGCAATATAAAACAGATATTTTATAGTGCCAGACAGCTTTTAACTCCCTCACACTCGTCTGTGGCTGAGAAATGAATCATAAAGCCCTTCTCCTGTGGATTTTCCTACAGTGTGCTGCTGCGCTCTTCTCATCCGCTTCTGGGGAAAACGCTGTTCTTAAAGGTAAGAAACGGCTTTGTGTCTATTGTTCATTCATTTATATCATTTATTTCTTTCCCAGCCTCGAAGAGAAGTGTCAGAATCCAACAGCACATGCGTAAAGTAGGGCAAACATATGCTTTTGAAAATCTATGAATGGGAAACATAATAAGCAGTCTAAATCTTAATATTTTCTCAGATTAATCCTCTAAATTAATCTACATTTTTAAGCTATAAAGGCTAAATTACAAATGCGAGCAAGTGTGGCGAGCAGAGTGAACCAGAAAAGCGGGGATGGATTTGAAAGACGAGACTGCGACGTGTCCTTCTTGGGAGAGCAGCAGGAGCCTTGACGCAGAGGACACACAACGCCACGTCTGTGAGAACTATTTGGATAGATGTTCCGCTGAATCCGCGTTTTACCACTCACCGCTCAGCAGCGTTTTTTACTACCCAGCTGAAGTCATTTTGGTCTGTGTGGCCCATTACCAAAGGGTGTTGAGTTCATGATTTAAATTCAGATCTGACGTTTCTGCTCTGCGCGGCGGGATTAATCCACACTGCTATTAATTCATCCAACCCCTTCATCAAGAATCATCAAACACAAAGACACCAAAGAAATGTTCTGTATTAAAAAAATTATTTCGGGGCTTTGCAGTCTTTAAAAAGCGTTTTATTAAAAGCATGTCTACATTTTTTTCTTAATCTGTGTCAACATCCTCCAAAGGCTTCGTGCGTCAGTCAAGTTAATTGTCCCCTTCAGGTCTGAGAGCACAGTGTATTAAAGACAGATATAATCACAGGAGCTTTGGCTGAAACTGTGGGAAAAACGCTGGAATAAAAGAGAAGAAGGGTGGCGGTGATAAGGTGGCTCTGCGCCTGCGTCTCGGGCACAACTTACACCCGGCCTGCGTTATTGTGGCAGATGTTGGCCGCAAAAGCACGTTGATTGGCTCTCTCAGCCGCTCCCTGCAAGTGTGGTGGATGATTGGCTGGATTGTCTGTTTTGAAATTGAATTATTTAAAGTGAGCATTTTACATGCATGAGAAAAAGCAGATTACGAATAAAATAAACATTTTCTCATCTATGTGTGTAATTTCCCCTCAGGTGAAGATGGTGGATTGGATGAGTTGTCAACAGACAGCAAGGTTTTTGTTGGAGTCATCAAGTACAACATGAGAAAGAGTTTAGATCTGGACCAAGAAGGCTGCTACCTGCAGGTTGGAAAGAAGGAGTGTATAGAAGAGTGTGGCTTCAACGTTACAGCGAAGACCATCTTCATCATCCACGGCTGGGCGGTACATGAGTTTAAATTTTGCATCCATCCTATCTAGTTGCACTCTCTTTATCTATCTGGGTCATAAACTGCAATCTGCACCTCACAGGGTAAAGGGAACTTCTGTGTTGCTTGGGTGGAAATGCTGTCTCTCCAACTAAACTGCTGTTTGATTGTAGGAATTTATCATGTGACTGTGAGATAACAGAGTGCAGAGTATTAGAGAGAGGTCACCAGGTTTAAGTAGTCTGGCTCAGTGAATGATTCCTGTTGTCTTTTTTTTCCCCCCTCGCAGATGAGTGGGATGCTTGAAAGCTGGATGCAAAAGCTGGTCTCTGCAGTGATGCAGCGTGAAACTGAGGCCAACGTGATCGTCGTTGATTGGATATCAATGGCTCAGCAGCTGTACCACGACGCAGTCAACCACACCAACAGTGTCGGCCAAGATATTGCTGCCTTGCTCGACTGGCTTCAGGTGTGTACGCGGTCATTCATACACCCACCAATCGCCCATCAATTGCAAAAGCAAGTTGTTGTTGAATCTGAATGAAATCATGCAAATGCACCATTGGTTCTCTATTTCACCTGCGATGGCATTACACCAGTAACACAGTGCCTTTGTAGACATGTTGTCACTCCTCCTTGACGTAGCTTGGTCTTTATAAAGCTACAGTATGTTTTGTATGCAGGGCTGATATACAAATAGATGTGTTATGACGTTTCATTTTATGTGTGAGAGTTGAGCTATCTTGGTGGTTAAGTCAGTAATGCTGAGTGACAGAAGAACAGCTGAGTACCTGCAAATCCATAAACCTGCCCCCCCCCCCCCCCCCTCCTCCTTTCTGCCTTTCATTTGAGTGATTTAAGAGATCATAGCCTTTTGTGAGCATGACAGAGCTGTCAAACGTGTTTGCAGAAGTGAAATGGCATGCTTAATATCAATTTTGATAAATGCTTTTGGAAGTCTCACATCACCCCAAGGCAGTAACGAAATTTCTTTCTGGTATGTTGTCTTCACAGCTTCAGATACTTGATATTTTGCCTCCTTTTAGTGCCCTTCTTTTAGATCAGTACTCATCAGAGCTTCTCATTAGGTCTATTTAGTACTTCTGAGGCAAAGACAACAATTGCCATTCAGCAGGACTGTCACAAAATTGGACCATGCACAAATGGCAAGTGAGGAGAGTTTCAGGCAACCTGCCACTTGGTTGTAAACATACACAAAGAGTATTTCATGAAGACAAACTGAGACAGATGGTGGAGGCGATGTTGCATGGAAGGGACTGTTGGTAGATTCTCTCCGGGTTAACTGAGCTTGGCTCAGCTGTAGGCACGACTGATCATCGCTGGATAAAATCCAGGATTTGTTCAGTGTATGTGTGTGTTGCTGATCATGGTGGCAGCTGCTGATGTGACTTTTTTTTTTTCTCCAACAGGAAGAACAGCAGCTCCCTCTGAAGAATGTGCACCTGATTGGTTACAGTTTAGGCGCTCATGTAGCCGGTTATGCAGGAACATATGTGAAAGGGACCATCGGCAGAATCACTGGTAAGTTCAGCATGACATTAATCGGCAATTAACAACACTGAAAGATGGTGTGGCCTCATTTTACTGACCTTCTGTCTCATCTTTCACATCTGATAGGTCTAGACCCAGCAGGACCAATGTTTGAGGGTGTAGAGGAGCAGAGGCGCCTCTCCCCTGATGATGCCGACTTTGTGGATGTTCTGCACACATATACTCGAGAGGCTTTGGGTGTCAGCATTGGCATCCAGCAGCCAGTTGGGGACATTGACATTTACCCCAATGGTGGTGAAGTGCAGCCCGGCTGCACACTTGGTGACGTGCTGGCAGTGGCTGGAAGTAAGTTTGCCTCGGTCCGCAACAATATTCACGTTCATTTGTTCAGCTACGGTGGCTGTCCTGACATTATACACAGTGTACCCAACCTGCCTTCTTCTCTTTCTCCAGATTTCATGGAGGTGATGAAATGTGAGCATGAACGTGCTGTGCACCTGTTCGTGGATTCCTTGATGAACAAGGACCACATGAGCTTTGCCTACCAGTGCACCGGCCCCGATCGCTTCAAGAAAGGCATCTGCCTCAGCTGCCGCAAAAATCGCTGCAACAACATCGGTTACAACACCAGAAAGATGCGCAAGAGGCGTAACAGCAAAATGTATCTGAAGACACGTGCTGACACTCCCTTTGGAGGTGAGTTACAATAAGGACACTGCCTGGAAATACATTGCAGACTGTTTTATCTTTTATTACTGTGATGATTACTTCCTACAGTAAAACTGATAAGGCGACTCTACTGTAACTCAGTTCATAATTATGGACTTTCTTATCGTTAACCTCCATATCTAACATGTTTAATGGTTCCACAGTTACCAGGGTAAACTACTACTGTACACAATTTCACGGTAGATCAAACATCAACACTACTTGTGTGTTTTCTTTAAGGTTACCACTATCAGATGAAGATGCACGTGTTCAACAGAAAACAGGCAGACAACGCAGATCCCACCTTCCACGTCAAGTTATATGGAGCCCATGATGACACAACAAAAATATCTGTTGATGTGTAAGTAGAAAATTGAAATCCAAAACTGCCTGTGATAGGAACCTGAAAAGCATAATTAAAATTTGAACACACAGCTGCTATAATTTCTGCGTTCAGTTTTGTGGGCACCCAACTTAACCTCATTTCTCCTCCCTATGTCCAGCCATGAGGGCACTATCGGTCTAAACTTGACCAACACCTTCTTGGTGTTTACCGAGGAGGATATTGGTGACCTGTTGAAGATCAGTCTGAGCTGGGAAGGTGAATCTGACTCCTGGAACTCAGTCTGGAAGAACATTAAGAAGACGTTCTGGGCCTGGAACACAAAGCCTCCCAAACCTGTACTGGAAGTCCGGCGGATTCGTGTAAAAGCTGGAGAAACGCAGAAGAAGTAAGTAGCGGGTAGCTGCTGTGTGGCTACTACACCTTCAGGATTTAATTTTCTTGGCAAACATTTACTGATATTTCCTTTTTGTATTACAGGTTTACATTTTGTGCCCAAGAGAATGAAAAAACGGAAATTTCACCAGGAGAATCGATAACTTATGTGAAATGTCGTGATGGCTGGGAAGTGAAACCAAGAAAACGGTATGAAACATGATAAAATGTTAAATATCTTACCAAAATAATCTTGCATGACATGACCTTATTTTCAGCTGTAAAATGAAATGTGGTGTGTGATTTTAGTCTTAAATGAAACTTGTATTTGATTGACAGGCTGCCCATGTAACAACTCAGCACTCCATTAACCAATGCACCATCGCCATGGAGGACCCAACCTGGATCAATGAGAAGCCCCGTCTTCTCTTTATTTGAGCACTTTTCATTGGAGGATCAGCACATGGTGAGAGGGGCTTGACTGGACTCTTAACTGCACCAGAAGGGTTTCCCTTAATTTCTGGAAACAAGGACTCTGGGTCTGTCCAGCCTGCATGACAGCTGGAAAGTGACACGCAGATTGGAAGTGATGGGCAGCCACAAATTTGTCTGATTGCCGGGGAGTTGCAGACCGTTCCTTTGTGTGGACTAGTGTCGTAGATTTACAGATCTGTGCCAGTGGACATACACCAGCAATTGTAGTCGCTGTACTGTACATTTTTAAATATTTTTTTATTTATGAAAAAAATGGAAGCACTGCAAGACCAACGTTATTTATCAGAGCACATCCCATGATGAAGCATATGTTGAATGCATTTCGCCTAGATGCAGTATTTGTGTGTTTGTGTATGTTGTGTTTTGTGTGTGTGTGTGTGTGTGTGTGTGTGTGTGGGTGTTTTTGTTTGTGCTTGTTGTGACCAAGAAGTGTGCCTTTTCTGCTGAGAGATTACTGATACACTGTATAACTGAAGGAGATACACGATCTCATTGCACACAATCTTTCTGAAGTTTTGTGCATAGTGTTGCTGTTACTGTATGTGGCTTATTTTGGGGGTGTGTGTGTACATAATGTAAATAACTTTTTGGAAAATAAATTCACCTGTTATTTGTAGAAACTGTTGCCTATCATTTTTTTTTAAAGACATCTTTGATTTTCCCTTAATAAGTGGAGTCACAGTTCTCAGAAATTTATGTAAAGTAAACTTGGTGTGGTTTCTTGTTAAGTGTAGGTTGTCATAATGGACAACTTGTGAAAGATTATTTCCATCACAAGATTGTTTCCTTCCCTTTTTTTACATTTCACTAACTAAAACTTGCAACCCATACTGTACATTTGCATGCAAGAGCTCCGTAGGCCTCCAGTTTGTAAGTGACAGTCATTTGTAAAATGAGACATGCCATGGTTTGTAAGTACTCTCTCAAATCATTTTTGTGAACCTGATGCCTGAGCATTAATCAAGCTGACAAGTTGATCAGACTCCTGTCAGAACAAGGGTTTGCAACAGAACAACAACATATGGAAATGGCGTTCACTGACATGCTGCTCTGAGAAACATCTTAGTAAAATGAGCTGTTGTTGCGTGTTAACCATCTTTATAAATTGTACAAGAATAAGGTTCTAGATACCTTTTTATTAAGACAGGACTTGTAAATGTTGATCATTGCATAATTTTGTTTCCTATTCCACTTGAATCATGTGCCAACTTGGAAATCCTGCCTCCTGAGGCCTTATCAAAAGTGTCAGATACTTCAAATACACAAAATACCTGAGAGGTTCGTAATTGAAGGGATGCCTTAAAAGAATGCTACACGTAACATCAGGTGATTGTCAGACTGACAGTAGCACTGGCAGCTTGAGTACATTTCTCAATAAGTTGTCTGGTTGTAATTATCTTCAGCACTCTACTCCACTCTTGTGTGAATCCCAGTAAACCCCACAAGTCTGTCTGTCACTGATAACATGGAGCTGTCATGCCCCCTCACTAACCAACATAGCGGTTTGGTGACTCACTTCAGATTCGTAGTCATGGAGTATCTTAACCCCCCTTGATGCCACCTCCTACATAAACCACAGTCTCTTTAGTCAGTGTCTGGTCGGCCAGTAAAGCTTCTTTTAAGTCTACAAGTGGATCTATTAACTAAATTATAACTGTGTGTCTAGCGTTAGCTGGAACACACATTACTGGATCAACCCAGCAGAATGCCAGTCTTCTTAGTACTGCATGGCTCGCCGATGAGTAAATCTGAATACTTTGAAACCATCCAACTGAAACTGAGTTTTCTTAGTTGTTGTTGTGAATCTTTAATGTGGAACTTCAGTCAAATGATATCAGGTGGGTGTTAATGGGTGGAGATCATAACCTGTGTCTCCTGTTCCAGGAGGTGGGATTACATACTTACATACTAGGTAAAACTGTATATAGGTCTTCATTCTTTTTAGACTGGGCCATGCTTGAACAAAAGTCCACAAACAAAACTGAAAACACAGGACTGGATCCCAGTACTGCTCCCAGTTTGACTGACATGTATTTCAGTACATAGACTACCATCAGATGAGAACTCAATCTGTGTCATCAAGGTTTCTGATGGCGATAGATGTTTGTTTACATTGGTAACACAGTAACAATAATACATGCCTTTATTTCAGTCATTTCAAATACTATGCCAATCTCTGCAATCTCTTTGATACTACTGAGAACAGACACCACCATTGTTACCAGAAAGTCTCTGTGGTTAAGTCTGGTCCAGAAAACAGTTTTGGACTCTCTCTATATATTTTCCCCTTTGGTGAGAACTGTACTAAGGGTGAATCTTTTATATAACTCACCCAATCAAATTATATTAACGCTTAAAGGCATAATTAAGAGCTTTATATGACAAGTCAGTGCCGACACAGGTGGCTTGTCTGAGTGACCAGGTGTCATTCAGCCTACCTCAGGTCCACAGTTGCCCCTCTGCTGACAGAGGCAGGACCGCCAAGATGGCAGAGGCTGGAACCACACTGTGTCCATGTTTTATACAGCACACCATGAGCAGTTCTGTGTGGTTGGTGACTCTGGTGCCACGTGCCTTGCAGATTAAAAGGTGGTGGTGCACACATCACCATATGTTGGGATGTCGGCTCAAGCACCACATCAGCCTCTGTCCTGTGGATCAACCGCAAAGAATGGGAGGGGGAGGTGGGGAAGGTCACCTCATATGACCCCAGCACTCCATGCACGTACTGATGTGTCCAAGAGAGGAGCCACTTGAGGGATGTTTCTCAAAAGTTTCATAACGGAGCAGAGCTGACTTGTTGACCTCCAAACACCCACTGCATGTACTGTACTCAATGTGACGCCACCTGAGTGAGTGTGGCATGCCAGTCAGAGTCTGGCGAGAGTTGAAAGTGTGGAGATCACATGGATTCTCTGTGTTTTCCAAGTAAGGCGTCCTCTAAATTTTCTGGGAATGTGATAAAGGTGGGTCTGACTTTTGTTTTCAGGGAATATGCTCTTACATAGGAATATTTGAACAAATAATCCACTGGATATTTGATCTGAGAATTATGTTTTTGTTGAAGATGTGTTGTGATAATAAAAGGCGAGAGTGGTGGAGGGTTACACTCAATAAACCATAAAGAAATTCTTTGCTTTTACCCTGACACTCACAATTTTAAATCAGCCATCTGTTTGTGTCTGTGTTTTTAATCCTACTCACATTTTTGGCTTGATGAGATTGTCAGACAGAAATAGTAATAAATAAGGAGTTAAAAAGCAGATTTTATTTTCAAATTTATTGTTCCCACCACTGCAAACTGGAAAAACAACTAAGACTCTCACGCCATGCTAGCGTCTCTGTCAGAACTGCATGTTAGATGGTGCAGTAGCTGCAGGTGGCTGTGCCTGACCATTACTGACAAAAAAAATGTAGAAAAAAATTAAATTAAACGCGTTTAGACAAGAAATGAAAAAAAAAGCAACAAACTGTTGCCTGTTAATCTCTTTGATACTGCCAAGAAGAGGCCCCACCACTATAACCACAAAGCCTCAGCAGTTGACGCCTGGTACAAAACCTTTCATGAGAACTGTACCAGAGGTAATTTTTTAAAAATATATAACACACCCATTTCAAGTTATATTAAGACTTAAAGTTACATATAATTAAGAGCATGGCCACTTTGAATGACAGGTGGGTGCTGTCGCAGGTGGCTTGTTTGAGCGACCTTCATTCAGCCTGCCTCAGCTCCACCCACGCTCCACATCTTTGCCTATATTTGGATTAATAGGGAGCCGGCATAGACAGCATTAATAGACATCTTTGTTAAACACTTTGGATTTCTGACACAGAAGGACAACATGTCCCATGACACACTCCTTTTCTATTCTCACCTTGCTCAAAGGCACAGAAATGCTTGGAGCTAAATGCTAATGTCAGCATGTAAACAAAAACAACTGCAGAATGTTTACCATTTTCAACATCTAGTTTAACGTGTTAGCATGCAAAGCATTTTCTAATGAGCACACAATGTACAGCTAAGGCTGATGGGAATTTAATCATAGTATAAGTATTATACTATAAAGTATTGGACACAGTGAAATTCTGACCCAATGATATGATAAAAAAAATCAGGAGATCACAAAGTTTATTAGGAATTTAGCCTAAAGAGGACATGAATGTC
This sequence comes from Argyrosomus regius, assembly GCA_946959425.1. NCBI lineage: Eukaryota > Metazoa > Chordata > Actinopteri > Sciaenidae > Argyrosomus > Argyrosomus regius. The sequence continues at coordinate 16,296,493 of OX336890.1, forward strand.
TATACCAAATTTCATGACAATTCATCGAGTAGTTGCTTCGATAGGTAACAATCATCTGCAGCATCTCCATTTAAAGGTCCAGTGTATACATTTAGACCCTGTCTAGAGCCAGTGCTTGGTTTGTCCATTGTGGCCCCACCACCAGAAACATGGTAGTGCAACATGGCAGACTTCGTATAAGAGGACCAGCTCTCTGTAGATATAAAAGGCTCACTCAAAGGTAACAAAAACGCAATGTCTTTTATTTTAAGGTCATTGTACGCCAATGAAAACATATTTACATACGAGTATTATATTCCATTTATGCCAGTAGATCTTCCTAAATGCAGATGATCAACACTGACAGCACTGTTAACATTGAATTTGAAGCAACCTGTTTTACATAGTTTCCAAATAGCTCACTCTATTATTTATTGTCATGCCCTTGTACACTAACTCATTTTACATAACTGGAGGACATCATGACGTCAAAAGGAAAATAGAGAACAGTGTTCACATGCAAGAGAACTGTGTTTCTAGACAGGAAGGTGCACAGTCACATTGAGTATTATTATTAACCTATCTTAAAATAGTCAGCCAAAATGAATATCCAATCAGGGATCACATGCTTTAAGAGCTATGTTTATGTTTTGAATGTACACACCATGTTTGTTTACAGGCGGTTATAATTACAAAAAGTCACCTGATCACTGTACTGTACATGAGTGTTTGTGAGGGTGGGCAATTTTCCACGAAACTTCTCAGCTCCTATTGGTGCACACGTCACAACTTGACACCATTGTTATGGTGTCACATTTGTTTCCTTGAACTGCCCAGTGTGTGTGATCAGTGTTGTTACACGATGTTGTGACTGGCAGAGCAGTGCTTCAGGCTCTCAGCTGTTGTTAAGTCATATTTTACAACTTCCAAGGAAGAATTTCCGAGGTCAAGCTCATGGTCGGAGGTCTAGGGTGAAACATCCTTTAACTTTTGGCACAATGGAGGAGATAGAGGTCATAGAAACAAAGTGAATGATGAGGAGATGAGTCATATAGTCTATATCTAGTGTTTATCTTTGGATTATCAGTTTTGAATTAAAGATGCATTTGCCAGAATGAATGCTCATCTAATCTATCCAGTGGGTCAGTTTTCAGGGGTCAGGCCTGTGTTTGCTGACAGCAGCATAAATGTCTCTTGTGGGTAAAGTATTGTCTTGTGCATAGAGACAGTGGTAGTTAACATTATTTTTTCAGTGGTCATTTTTGGATTGTGTTTAGCAAATAGTCTGTTGCTAGGCAAAAACAACTGACAGAAAAACCTAAAAACCTGTAAATAACAAGAATAAACTTGTAAAATCTACACAGTCGAGAAGTCTTTAAAGTGCTCAGAAGAAATTACCACTGCATGACAACCGAGCATACTCCACCTGTTGATGAAGACCATATTATTTGATTGAAAGCTCTACAACATTTATATTACAATCTCTAATTCATTAAAACAAGTGAGATGTCTGACTCAACTTCAAATCCTTGACTCATTTCTAACATTTCTGTACCATGGACAATGATGACTCTAATCAAGAATAACTTGAACGATTGTTTTGAAAGATATTGTTGGGGAGTACTTCAAGGAAATGAGGTTATGGCAAGGCTCATTTACAACCTCTGATTGGTGCTAAATAAAAGCTGCAGTTCCTGGAGTTAAAGCTCATTTATTCTGTAAAACAGAAAAGGGAGTAAGAGGACAGGTCAGGCGACGGGTCATTGAACTGACAGTTCACAGTCAGTTCAGCTCCTACACAGTTGGACTTCTGCCTGGCTGAGCTGCCCACTCTCTGCTTTCCTCAGTATCTCTTCACTCCCCGCCAACGATACAGTTACTGTCTCATACGATATCCAACCATGACCACACCCCCTCTGGGAATGAAATTCTAACAGAAGCACAACTGGAGAGACTGGTGAGCCAATGGTGGAAGAGCTGGCCATCTGGTAAACCCAGTTGACCCAGTCAGCTGTGAACTAGAATCAGCATCCGGTCTCTCTCTCATGGAATTTTCCCAATCAAAATGAGAATTATTGGCCACGTCTGAATGTCACATATTTGCCACGACTTAGAAATGCCAAATAGCAGTTTCACATAATGGTCTTACAAACAAGAACAGAGACCTTGTTCACATGCGGGATGATCTGATACACTGTGGGAAAACACTGATTTGTTAATGAATCAAATTTAAGCAAATTTGCATTTGCGGGAAAATCAGCAACGTGACGGTAATCATGTTTAACTCCATGTGATGTTTATCGAATGTATCCATGTGAGCTTTACTTTTAAAGGAATAGATCTACATTTCAGGAAATAAACGTATTATTTGCAGGTGTATTTTCTAACTTTGGAGAGAGTCAGGATAGCGTATTTCCCCTGTTTTCAGTCTTTATGCTAAGCTAAGCTAAGCTTATTGTATCACAGCTCCAGCTCAACACGAAACTGAAAAGGCACTTGAAAATACCTGACAGTGAGCAGATTGACTGACTGTCAATTCAACAGGAGATGATGAAAAAACAAGGAATTCACTGAGTCATTGTGTTACTGGTGTTCAGCAAGCAGATTTCCTTTGACGCCTTTTGCCTTTCGCCTTTCGCCTTTCGCCTTTTGCGATACGTCACTCCCCTGCCAGACTTCTTTACAGGGTCAGATCACTTTCTTATTCAGGTTACTCAGTAGCTAAGGAAACCGTTCTGAAAACAAAAGTTCGGCATGGTGTCAAATTGAGTTATGACATGTCCAACCCATAATAAAACGTAAATTTGCTCGTGGCAACATGTTCTTTGACACAACTGTTTCTACAACATTGAGTTCTCTGTGATTTGACTGTGCTTGCAAGTCGTAGATGAAATGTGTGTCCGTGTGTACATGATTTAACATAAAAACTGCCTGTATTGAGCTGGAATGGTACCCAGGTTGTCATACATTTCTTATGAATAAAAGAGTACTATAAATAAATATAAAGCAATATAAAGATAACAGATAAAGAAACCCCCCCACTTTGGGGTTACGGTGCGAGAGGATCTGAGAAGGAACCTTGAGGAAGATTGGCCAGCTGTGCATAGATGAGAAAGTAGGCAGAATTTGAACTTCTCTCTCAACCTTTTTCACTGACTACTTCCGTCTGTGTGCTACCAAGTGCAACACCATGAATATCTAAGAGGAGAGACTGTGTACACAGTCATCCCCATTTGTATGATCCATCACAAAGACCCACAAAAGGCACTGAGCTCTTAGAGGCAGATCTAGGAGGCAGTGTGATGCAGCCAAGAGGAAGCCTGCTTTTCATCCTGCTCTCAAGTGTGGCCATTCAGAGCAGGTAACACTTTTACTTTTAGATTTGGTTTGGTGACATGTTGTACAAAAACTTAGTTTCAAGCCTATTGAACCCTTTACTTTATTACAACTGCATTTCTAACTCAAACCTTTAACCTCTGCCTATTCAATTGTTGACCTGCAGGCCACACCTGACCCAGAAGCATCCTCAAGTGACAAAAAAAGTAAACTACATAGAGTGTATGGAAGTAGCTAAAGAGTGAGCTACCTTGCTTGCTTCATTTGTGGTTGGGAGTTACAGATGTACAGCATTGATCAGGTAGGATGTTTACAGATGTAGCAGACTGGCAAACATATCTCATATGAGTTCCAACCACACATAGTAGCTTTTCAAAACATCTGACTGATGACAGTCACAAGTTGGAAAGTGCTCTACTTAAAACATGTGAAACCTGAAATGTAAAATTCAGAGAGAAATCTGTCCGTTGAAACCTGCCTGGGCTGGTAGGGACTTCATGGTAGTGTCATCTCCAAATATGAAATCAGTGTGTTTATTTGGAATGAGTGTTTTGCATTAGAATATGATACTTCATACGTCACCACATTGAGAAACACCAAACTTCCCCAAAGACAAGGGAGGAGTTTGATCAGAACCATATTATATCATCATCATGATGTGAAAGAATGTATGCCGTCCATCATGGATGAAGTAAATTACGCTAAAATTAAAACAAACATGACATCCACTATTAGTCTTTCAATGTCAGACCTGTCTACATTTCCTGGTTTTATAATCTATCCAATAGCCCTCTTTTGACCTAAACCTCATTTAAAATTACCATAAAACCAAATCTTATCACTCAAACAGCCTTTCGAAGATGTGACGTTCTGCTAAAACGTTCTTTCCAAATATGTTTTCACGTATCACAAAAGTTCAAGACCACAACTCGTGCTTCCTTCTTCTTTCTCAGCATCACACATCCTGAAGTACTCCCACAGTACCACAGAGAACATCACTGTTAATGGGACAATACACACAGATCATCCGGTCAGGGCATTGTCGTTTCTTCTGTGGCTGTTTTATGATGTCAGAAGCGTAGGCTGAGACTTTCTCATGGGAACGAGCCACACGAAAGTGAGGAATGCAAAGAAATGGCCTTCTAGCTGAAAGAAAGTGAAAGAACTATAATCTGCTGAGAATGGGATTTATGTAATTCTCACATGTTACAAAAGAATACATACAGGCCTCCGTTCGGGGTGAATTCTTTTGAGCCGGCACGTTGATTTGGATTAAATTCTCCACTGTTTGAAATCAGCTTATACATTTACAGTCACCAACACTGTCTGGGCATGAGAAAAAAGTTCAGCAAATATTTGGGACACTTTTGTGTTCATGGCAACGTTACGTGGCAAAAAGCTGCTATGGAGTTTATCATTTTTGGCTGTGTTTTCATGATTTCAAAGTTTATTGTTTAATGAGTTCATTTTTCAGTGAAAGTTATTTGGACTTGGCGAGAGCTGTTTTAACGTTACTTGCTCCTGAGGGTGTGGCTGTATCAGCACTGTCAGCCCTCCAACATGAGTTTTCTATGCACATGTGTCATTTATGATCAGTCACCTCTTTAAATAGCTGGATTGTACCTGACCAATCTGTTGCTTTCACGATTACGACACCTATTTTGCCTGCATAATGCAATAAGCAGCTTTATGACTAAGACATAAACTAAAACACTTACGATTGTTTCTAATTTAGTCTAATCTGCCTGTGGTTCTTGGCTGGTTTTGTAAACATTTTTGTAAACGTGTTAAAGGTTCAGTGTGTGAGATTTAAAGGGCTCTGTTTACAGAATAATGCATAACTATATTTTCAATTAAATTCAATTTATTTGTCACATATAATCAGAACAATTATCGTGAAATGTATTTTTGTTGCGAGCTGCTGCTATACATTCCTATAGTATAAAACAAATATATAATAGTATAGAAAACAACAATGGCAATAATAACACAAAACAAAAAGAATAGCAATAAGGAATAAACACTGTGTCCTCGTTTAGGATGCCAGTGGTCTGAGAGTAGAAGCTCTTCCTGAGCCTGTCGGTGCTGGCCTGGTGTATCCAGGACCGTCTTCCTGAAAAGGTCATTATCCTGGTGGTTGGGATTCTTAATGATTCCCCTAGTCTTATTTTTACAGCACCTGGTATAGATATCTTTTAGGCCCCACTTGTTGTACTTTCAGCTGAATGAACCACGCTTTGCAGAGCCTTGCCGTCTTTTTCGGGACTGTTTCCGTACCAGACAGCAACGTTCCCCATCAGGATGCTCTCAATGGCGCAGAAGTAGAAATTCCTCAGTATCTGAGGAGATACCTGAAATTTCCTCAAGTGTCAAACAGTCTCTGCCACAGAGTCAGTATGCAGCACCCAGGTCAGATCACTGGTGAATAATCACCTGAAAATAATAACTGTTATGTTTTTACCCTAGAATGAGCCTTTTATATCCACCTGCTCTGTTGAACCATCATGTTTCTACAGTGGCCCAGAACATCCAAACTTAAACACTGGCTCTAGATAGGGTCTTTCATAGTTTTCACGCATTTCGTGGAAGAAGAAGGGGAGGCGACCAGGTTGCAATCAGCAGCTACAACACCAGATGCCACTAAATCCTACACACTGTCCTTTAACGTTTAAACAATAGCCTGCAAGTGGACTTTGGTGTTTTACAGCTGGGATTTGGGTCAAGTCATGGTGCTGCTGCCTTTTCAAATCCGCAAAGCGTATATGAAGTTATTTGGCTTTGTAGTCACATGGTTTGATTCATATTTTTTGAAGACTGTAAGTCACTTATACAGCAGAGATCAAACACAGTGGAGTGTCTCGGGCCAAACTCAGTGCAGCAGCAGACAGATCCCACCTCAAAGAAAACTTCACTTTTCATCAGAGCTACACTGGTGTGGAATGAGGATTTACTGTTAATCTTTTAATACCAACTCTACATTTCATTTTTTTTCCTCGGGGAAGACAGCAGAGAGGCCATCAACCTGCTTACATTGTTTAAATGTGACAATCTAGAATAAAACTTTGATAATAAGTTACTATTTTTATTTTTGAGTCTACTATTTTCTAATCATTTCCAATGAATTTGGGGGAAAGAACTATGTATGTAAGTTTTTAAGCTTGGCTTAGGCTGAGAAATCGGTGTATCGATAAAAGCAAAATGCAACAGTGCAATGGAAACAGATTTAGTGAGTAAATCATGTGGTCCGTGAAGCATGTGACCTTCTCAAGGCACCACTGAGGACATGAAAAATGGTGACAGACGAGAACTTCAGATCTCTGTGGATCAATCTGAAACCAAATCATACCAAATAGAAACTAAACTGAAAGTATGCATTTCTCAGTGCAGAGTAGATCTGCTGATCACACAAAAATGTGAAATTACTTCATGGAGAAGCACAAAATTCAAGTAATACATAAAAAATAATATTATAATATAACATAACAAAAAACATTTATTTGGATTTAGATACATAGAGCTGGTTTATCAAGGATGTAAGTGCTGAGACATTACACAAACAGATGTCAGTCTTTGATGCAAAAGTACATCTGCATTACATTTCCAAGATGAAATGAAAGAGAAGACAATGAGGGGAGAAGCCTCTTTTGGACTGGTACTTTCATTTGTCTGAACACAGAGAAGTTTCATTATTCATTTGGACTAGTGCCACTATTGAGTTGAAGCGTATGCCTGGAAATGAATGCCTATTGCTAACATTACACCATATGGTCATGTTTTTTTGATATCCTCTCAGGGGTTCCCCAACTTTTCCACACCAAGGCCCCCCCGTTAGCTTTTAGCGCCACGCTTTTACACACACCAATTAACAACACTACGGCAAGTACAATAAACAAAACAAAAAGGAAAACCCTCAACTTCTTCAACATATTTTCTTACTTTTATTAATCCAATAATGATTGCATTTGTATTTCAAATCTTTAATCAGACCCTTAGATTCAATATTTCTGTTTTTAATAATCAGCACTATTTGTAAGTTTGTCATTGTGTGTATCTGTCCATGGCAAATAGGATTTATATATTTATATCTATACATACATATAATTTAGGGTAGATACTGTCTTTCTCTTGATCTCCTCACCATGTAGCACTAACTTAAAGCCTCTCATTGTGGTATTTCCTGTCTGTCTGTTAATCTGGTGTCAGTATGCAAAGAAGTCCCACCCTATAGTGTAGCCTTATTAGCTTATGCTATATATGTATCATCAGTTGAAACCTGAGGCACACCCTCCTGTAGGAGCTGACAAACCAGGTGATAATGTTTTGCTGTGTGGGAGTATGAATATATTACACTGCAGCTGTGTTGACAGATACCAGAGGCTGTTTTGGAGACTCAACAATTGCTTGTATATGTGAAAGGTGTAAGACATACTTACAGAAAATGATCACTCCTCAGTGCTGCAAGCATTTCAGCTTATTGTTTTGGTTTCTCAGCCCACACATTTACTGCTTAGTCTCACTACTCTTATCAACATAATTTCCAGTCACACCAGGGGACTATTTTCAGCAAATTTCCTTTACATGTACTCTATCTGTTCAGGAGACACAGTTACGAGCTGGTGAAGCATTTAGCACCTAAAGATCTACAGTATAGCTATTTCCTTCTGGATCTGGTGGAGACCAAATTAAAGGTAACACTAATGTTGCTCTGTGTCTCCTGCATATGTAACTATTTACCAACAGGTTAGCCCACAGTGTGCACTAGCATCCTTCTATGGCTGAGACAAGCCGCACAAGAATGCAATAAAATAATTTAATTTAATCATGCAGGTTTTCACATTTTATCAGACTAAATGAAACAAAGTCTGGTCATGCAAATAGACACTTTTGGGGAAATGTGAAAAGGGAAGAGTTGTACTCTCAGAGTTTTAATGTCATGTAAATAATTTGCAAATTCTGTACATGAAAGGGTGGATTCTCATTTCAACAGGGAAGTATGAAACCACAGAAATTTATTCAAAGTTCTAAGGAAGGAGGCTGTTGTAAAGATGTTGCAAAAAACTAAACTTGTCTTGACTTGTATTGCTGTCATTTTTTCATTCCCATCACTAATTTCTACCTCCATATCAGATGTATACTTCAGATGCAGGTTTGTGTTACTTTCTTCCAAAGATTCACTCCAAATACAACAATGAGTTGTTATCAAGAAGAGCTCACCTCTCAACCTTCTCATCCTCTTGATGTATGGGAACGGGGCAACATGAGCTTTACTGTATGTTATGATATTCTGTGGGAATCTGTGTTGTGTAAGAAACAGCCCTGTCTTGGCTTGACATAGATTATGCAACCCCTGTAGGCATATGGAAGTGTTCCCACCTCAAATTACATCTGCAGTGTGACATCTGCACACATACCTAAGTACGCTCACACATTCCTTACCCGTGTAACAACCTCTCCAAAAAAGGACAGGATCAAAGGTGACCATGAACGGGAAACACTCCCGTTCAATGTAAACACAGACATAGTCATGAGCGAAATGGCCTCAGAGGGTGAGGGATTTCCCCCCGGGGATTGTGTATTTTGTGAATGAATGAGAAGCACACAATGGCGTGGCAGACAAGCTCAAGAGATACAAGGACGAGAGCTTTAGGAGTAACAAAAAGTGACTGACTGGCAGACTCTGACAAATTGTAACCATTTCCGCCTCTGGTGGTGAGGTTGTTACTCATGAAATAGTATTTCAGAAAGAATGAAAAGGAGACGGAAAACTGAGAGAGAGAAAAAAGGTGGGGGGAGCACCGACGTGTTGATTGGCTCAGGCGGGGTGCCTGATTCTAGGTTCTTTGTGATTGGCTGAGAGGTATGGCCTCACCTTAAAAGAGGGTTACTCGAGTTCAATGACATTGAGATTTCCGTGTGTCTGCCTGGTGGCGTGGCTGAAAACCTGCATTCACAACAAGAACATGCCTTTTAAATAAGCAGCAGACATTCGAGCATGTGCAGACATCGATATATGCATTCCTGATCCTTCAGTCATTGTGTTACGTTGTCACTAAACATCCATAAGGAACAATCACACATTTGTTCTGTTAATTGTCTCAAAACCCCTGAAAGGTTTTGGTCAAACAGCAAAATCTATTTATCTATTTATAGCAGAAAACCACATTAATCCACAAATATTTTAAATAATAATGAATTAAAAATCTAAAGGCGCTTGATGCATCACATTAGCAAGGTTTAACAAATAACTTCCTTTTCAGGCACACCATTCAGGCATTCAAATGTGACAGGCAGTGTGTCAGCCTAATCAGCAATGGCAAGGAAAGTAATCGCTTGGAAAACATCACTAGGGACCATAAAATCGGCATTCAAAGTAAATTCATTTGTAGGCATGTACACATTTCTTCTCTGTGTAGTGAAGCCATCCCCCCATGCCAATTCTAACCTTAACCCTGACCCCGTCCTCGCTCTCCTCCACCAAACTTTTTATCTGACCCTAATCCCTGAACCGTGACCCTGCGCTCTCTTTGAATGTTAGCCACTGAATGTGTGGCACTTAGCCAAACAAAGGGACTTTGTGTCAAATCCAACTCGAGCGCATGGTGGGAAAGTGGCTGTGATGAGTTATTTCCCCACCAAACTTATCTGATCTGACCCACTTGGTATTTTTTTCAGTGGAAAATATTGCTCATAATATGACTGTAATAGTTGAGAAATTATTTGGTCTCCACCAGGGCTACCCCAGGGCCAGACACTCATGACTCGAATGATCAGTCGAGGAGTAATCATACCATTGCACCATGTTTTAACAGTTAAATATGCATAAAGCAATGCAGGATAACAGCACAGCAGGATATAGACGTTAACAAAGAAGTCTTGTGTCAAAATGTGCGAAGTTGATGCAAATGCTGTTTAAAGACAATGCACACATATACATATTTGCTGTTATAATAGCTTAGCATTAGCATTAGGATTGCAGGTCTAAAAAAACAAACAAATCAGAAGCACGTGAAAATAAAAAGAGGCCAACTGGTCCAGATCTCCAGATGAAGGCAGGATGCTTGTAAACGGGGTCTGAAACAACACGAATGGCTCTGAGTTCTCCATTCGCAGTTTGAATGTTGCCAACACTAATAGAGAAAAGATTGCTTACTTGCTTGCATCATCTCAACCGTTGCTATTTCTTCACAAAACTGAGTTCACCTGAAAACAGTGCTCTGTTGACTCATAGACAGACTTTAGTTAAATACACTATTTGGGGGATTTATGTGAAGCCTGAGCTTTAGAAAAACAGTTGATGTGGTCTCTTTGGATTTTTGTTTTGTCTGTGCATGTATTTCCCCTACACTTAACAAAATATCTGTCAGTTATTATTTCATATGTTTGAAAATGTTGCTTTATTTTGTCTAGAATAATTCTGAGGTATCTCCAGTCGAACTCACGGATCGATGAAACAGACAAGAATCTGTTTTAAGTGACGTACCATTACAAAGAGTGTGGGCAGGTTAACACAGTCATTCAAAGTATGCATACCTGGTGATTCATGCATCAAACACACCCATGTGTGAAGATGTGAAGATGAGAGAAGGGTGAGGAGTGTTTCATGTTAGTTAACGGAAGTACAGGCTGAGCTGTAGGGCTCCCTCTGGACAGCTGGAGAACACATGAGCGCACAGCTGTCCACCTCTGTATATTATGAATGATGCCTGCACTTCACACACACACAAAACCAACTCACCATTCAGGGCACACCTCACCCAATGGATGGATGCTAAAGCAAATATATTTACTCATACCATGAGTTTTATGGGCCATGACAATGACCTGCAAAGTCTCAACGTAGAGAAAGCCTTCTTGGCCAGACATCAGCTTTGGAGTTAGTTCTCACATTTTGGTGGAACTTGAGTTGTAAGCAAGCACAGAGAGGGAAAGAAATCTTCTAATCATTGTTTGATACTTCAATTTACTGTATACGTCAGAGGGATAATTGATGTTGAACAGTACAAACTCTCTTCAAATGTGTTTGGTTTTTTTTCCAGAAATCTGACCAGTGAGAAAAAACAAATGTTATCCAGGTCAAGGACAGAGAACTTCCACACAGAGCAAGTTCTTCAAACCTTGATGTATTTAGGTCAATACTTTTCTAAGGTTTACTGTTTTTCCAAACATGAAATGTGTACCTTTAGTCACTCTTGCTGGATTGTTTACCTTTAATTAAACTGGGTTTTTTTTCTACCAAATTTTGTTTGACCTAAATTTATAGACACTTTAATGCCTTGAATGAGGTGCAAAATTATTCACTGAGAGTAGTTCTGACTCAGACTTGGACCTCTTATGCCTGGTGATCCAACACTGAAGCAGATCTTGATAGTGTGCACTGCAGGGGGCCGTGTCTCAGCCTGTCCAAGCATACAAACCAACACATATTAATCAAGCTGTAAAAGTCTTGTTCATTGAAAGCCTTGACCCACAAGACAGTTCACTTTAGTTCCTTGTTGCGTTTGGGTGTTTAGACCCTGGTATACCTGCTTGCAACTCTAGTTTTGGCTCTGTTCATTGCTGTTCATTGACTTCAGTTCAGCATTCATCACCATAGTTCCCTCCAGGCTAGTCACAAAACTCAAGCACCTGGGATGAAACACTTCACTGTGCTGACAGGACGTAGGAAGTTAAGGAAGTGGTGTGTCCTGTACACAGATAACTGTATAGCAACTCTTGGGTCCAACTTTATCGTCCAGTTTGCTGTTGACACAGCTGTGAAGGAGCTGATCAGTAATGACAATGAAAAGGCATATCTGAAGGAAGTAGAGGAGCTGACCCGCTGGTATCATGACGACAACCTCCTCCAGAACATTAGCAAGACTAAAGAGATGATAGTGGAGTTTGGGAAGAAGCAGGGGAGGAATTAAGCACCCAGGCAGACGCTTAAGGAAATTTCATGTGAGCATCCTGATGGGGAACGTCACTGTCTGTATGGAAACAGCAGTAAATAAGACTATAATATATATTTTGAATTCAGAATAACAACAAAACAAACAAAATATTCCTCAGCTGCTTCAAAGGATTGACATCTGAATACATCCTATCACCTGTGTTTATTAATAACCCTGAAGGTTATTTATTAACCTGTAGGTTATTTAAGAGCCTGAGGGGTTGTTTGTATAGTGAGTGACAAGTCATGAAAATTTGAAGTTTCTACATGAAATTAAAGATCCATACAGAGATATTCACCTTTTTAAAACACATATAAATAAAGAAAACAAATGACAAAATGAAAGTAACCATTAAACCAGTAATCATTTGAATAGAGATTATCAACACCCTCACAAGATGCAAAGTTAATGACAGAGAGATAATGATGATTGATGTCAGCGGAGGCTTAACAACGACAAACAAACTGCAGGCAGTTTCAGAGTAAGTAATGGTGGATATGCACGTCTGTTTCTTCTCTCAGCAACAATGTACTTCACATTTTAAAAATCCAAACTATGCTCAGAATTTTACAAGTAAACCTTTCAAAATCTTCTGAAAATATGATAGAAATCTGAATACTTCTCTTCCGTATATAAAGTTCCCCGAGTGTATTTAAACGTAATTAGAGGGTATAGAAGTGCAATGTCACGTGTGGTATCCCTGCGTGTTGCTTCATGCACAATTATGTGCAACCATGTCAACAGTAGGATGCAAACATGCAAAGAACAGACTTAATTCAGATAATGCTTGCACTTTGAGCGACTCGGGTTTGCCTTAGTGCTATAATGAGCAGGAAAGGCATTTCACAATAATTACAGGGCAAACACAACCCGTCTGTGTCTGTCTGAAGGAATGACTTGACATTTTGAATGCTGCTGTATTGGCCAGAAAGACCAAAGGACATTCGCTTTGGTTGAATCCTCTGGGGGGGTCTGAGCAATCACCCGCAATTGCAAAAGCAATTGAGAGGGCCATTACTCAGACGCCAGAGAGTTCAGTCTATCCAGTCAGATCAGGGTTGCAGAGGCACAGCAGCGTGACTTAAACATGCTTTTCCTGCACAACTTCCTCAGATATTCCTGATAGTAACAACATAAAATTGACAAAAGTGATAGGACCACTAGGCCTTCTCTCTAGGACTTCCAACTTTAAGTCCTGGAGAGAAATCTGCTGAAACGGCATAACACGTAGATATTTTGTAACTCCAAAACTGTATTTAAAGGTTCAACATTTTCAGGTTGTCTGGGCTTGCCAGAAATGTAATGTTTTTTCATATTGTTATGTGTGATAAAGCTAGCTAGAAGAATAATGGAAACTTTTGTCATAAAAGTTGTGGTCACATTACACCTGTGCAAAACCCCACATAAACTCATGGCTCAGGATGAGTACAACTACTGATGCTGATACTCCTGCCAGCTAGCAAGAAAACTGTCACATGCACAAGTCCACAGCCAAACCCTCCATCACCCAGGTGCTAAGGATGCAAGAATACCTTTATTTATTTATTTATTTTTACTTTATTTTCACAACAAGATCACAGACATCAGTTTATCTTCTGTGAATCTAAAGCTAAAAGGCATGAATTCAACAATGTGTGTTTGTTATTTGTTTATTATAAACTATTACTACTATTAACTATTATAAATAGCTCATTAGCCACTGGAAACTTCTCTAAACTGTCATTTTAATCATCAATATCTTTCCAGCTAAAGCTGCAGTGGTGAAGAAGTTTTTGTACCGTAATCATACCACGGGAAGTACTTGTTCCTGATTGGTGGACGTGTATCAGCTGAAGTCGTATGATAGGACATCTCACAGACAGTTGTGGTCACCAGTTTTCCAGTCAACCACATTATAAATCTATATGACATAACCCATACTTAAGTGTAGGGATCCATGGTAACAGCACTTCTGCTTTGTGGTACATTACCAGTAAAGTGCCACTGGTGAAATGGAACCAACCATGACCTCAAATGAAGTTTAAAGCTTGTGTGACAACTTTGACACAAATAGTAGCACCGCATGCAGAAGGTCACAATTTTCTGTTGCGTGCTGCTCACGGTGGAGCAGTAACAATTTTGAGCTACAATTTTGCACCAGTATATCATTGATATACAATACAATACAATACAATACAGGTCCTTTATTTCTGCATATTAGGACTGCTTGGCATATTGGAAAAAATTACATTTGCTTTGGTGCTCTGGTAGCCTATAGGGGTTTATGGCACTGAATGTAGGCTGCAGCGTTCCTGGTTTGAGTCCGGCTGAAGACATCTGTTGCATGTTGTTTCCCATCTCTTTCCCCAAATGTCATATTTCTCCTGTGGACTCTTTAATAAAGACATTAAATGCAGATTCAACAGCTGGGAATATGAATACACAAACTGTGTTGTACCAACAGCTGCATGCAGTCTTCAATTATTAATTTGCCAAAAACACACGTTACTTTCTTATGTAATGAAGGAAATCTCGGCAGCGGAAAGGAATGTGCTCATCAGATCGGATCACTCAGACAAAAAATTGGCGTGCTTAACACCTTTGTTCTCTGTAAAAAAAGTTTGGCTGCAGACAACGGTTCCCAGCACACCAAAGTTATTACAACGGATGTGTGAATGTGTGTACAGCCATCTGAAAGATAGACTTGATATCACACCACTCTGTCCCCTGTGCCCTCCTCTGACACACAAACCCACACACTCCTCTGCGACGGCTATTTTGCTTGGTCTTCTATGGGGTTTTTTTTTTTTTGGTACACGCACATGATTCACACCTAGTGTCACCTCATACACATTACACCACTTCTCACCAGTTGGGCGTGTTGTGAGACTTGCCAGTAACAGATGTTGTGTGTGTGTGTGTGTGTGTGTGTGTGTGTGTGTGTGTCAATATGGATACTGAAAAACACTCTTAAGAGATGCCTATGTGCCTTACGTAAAATATGTGATAATAATGTGTTTTGAATAAAAGTTAAATAACATAAGTGTCTTTCTTTTTCCAATGGGTCCTGAAGCATTTCTGTTTAGATTTAAATTGTTTTATTGAATTTTCCTCTTTTTATTTGTTTGTTTGGGTTCCCCTTTGGCTTATACTCAAGTCTTGAGTTATCGCATTGTTCATCATCCCCTTTGAAGATTTCGAGCCCCAAATAACATCTGTCACTCTTTTTTCACAGCATGCACCCTCCAGCTGTCCATTCCTGAGTTATTATATGCTGCAGATGAAAGATTACGTCACGTTTGTTGATGAAACACATATTTCATTCTATATCCTGTACAATCCCTATGTGTTTTGACTGTCCTTTTGTTGAGGAAAGACACTTTTGGTGTTGAACTCGCTGTAATTGCCACCATGAAATCCTGCATGTTTCGTTTCATTGTCTCAAGTCTTCAACATGTGGTTTTATGCCTGTGACCACATTCACGGACAAGAATGTCACCATGGTTGTCAAGTGGTTGCAGACAATGCCGACAGTCTGGATGGTAAGAAAACATTTTAACACTATCAAAAACACTTACGTCTATGCATACGTCTATACATATTTTGTTGTGGTGGTAGTGGATTTCTCTGATTTCTGTATTTTATTTAGATTAGTTCATAGAATACTGTTCGAAATTGAACATCATGTCTTTGTGTCAGACTCACAATGTTGCTCTGATATTAAACAATCCAATCTATCATGGCAGAGTCAAGCAATTTTTGTGCGATGCCAATGCAATACAGCCACAACGCGAAATCTGTTTTGAGTAAAAGGCTGATCTGTAATCATGAACACATTCATTCATTGATTAAATAAAGGAAAATTGAAATGAAAATATCCACAGCTTCAATTGGAAGCAATCGACTATTCTCCTTTGAAGTCTCCGAAATGTAGGAGGTGACTGACTGTAGAAGAGGCAGGTGGAGAAAAAGACAAAGACACAAACTGTAAATTACAAGCCTGCGACATAAAGCTGTAAAACTGTTTGAGTGAAATCAACATTGCGGACTGACTCATAGTCTAAGGAGAACCATCATATAATTAACAAACATTTAGAGAGGAACAAACACCATAAAATTTCAAGTGTGGCCTGAGGCAACGTATGAATGTGGTGTTAAACTGTATGATTTATGCTCAACACACCGAAAGTTACATGGAGCTTATATGTAACTGCACCAAATTTCAGTTCTAGTCTAAGTCCTAAATAATAATGTCTCAGACTTGGTAACATTACAGTATATTAGTAGGAAGTGAAAGCCAACGACAACAAACAGTTCCAGGAAACAGGAGAGAGGAGGGGACTGGTACTCGAGCTTAACGAGGAAATGAGCGACAGGTGTGCAGGGAGGAGCAGCATCAGGTGATGGGCTGAGGCGTGAACACACTGGGGGGCGATTTCAGACCAATGAGGTGTAATTTACACGTTTGGATTGACAAGAAATGATATGACGTAATATGAACATATGTCAATGGTCTGCGTAAAAGTTGAACTTTAAAGTGTTTTATTTGTTTGTGTAACGTTGTGTTAAAGGCCATGCACACAGGTGTATTCAGTTCTGGCTGATTAGACCTCTGCAGACATGTAAGGTAGATTTTAAATGATAGAGGTACAACAAGATGGGATGAGTATTAATAATATGTTGACTAACAAAGCCTTGAAAACAAATTTTCTGCCAAAATATCTCATCTTGCAATAGGCTGCAATATCCACTTGTATTAAACTTTATTATTTTTATGTTTAGGCACCGGTAGCGCCTGACTGTGGTTAGGAAAAGATTAAATGTCTGCAGTTACACAATGTATTGACATTGAACACATCTTTATTGGAAGACAATTTAATAATCTACAACAATAATTTGCAAGAAGCAGGGTTGAACACACACCACTCTTCTCATTTCTCAGTTTGCAGATCCTTGATTCCTTTCCTCGCTTGCTATCCTCACATCATAGTCCCTCCACCCTGAGATGCAAGCAGAGACGACAAGGAAGAGACATGAGGAGAGATGAGTCGAGACAACAGGCGTTAAATAAAATGAGATATCCCTGCTTTGGAGTCGTCGTTTTAATATGACGTGGCATCACCTGTCCGCTGTAGCACCTCCTTTATATATCACAGATACCAAAAAGGTTTCCACAAAGGAGCCTCCTTATTTCTCATTCCTGGAAATGCATTTTTGGAATTGATACGTCTTTCAAGATGGCGTGCTGTGATCGATTTCCGTGTCACAGGCAGGAGGACACACGAGAGAAGAGGCGAGGTGGCGCAAAGGGAAGAAAATGAGAAGAGCTCCTTCATTCTGTATTGTGTTGATGGAGCTGCATATTGTTTGCCTGTTGCTCTGCACCACCTCCGCTGACAGTTTCTTCCTTTCCTGTGTAAACTAAAGGGGGGTTTTTTATACTAAAGGGATATGAAATTGCGTTACAGTTAGTCCCTCCTTTTATGACCTTTAGAAAAGAAATAGAAAGTTTCAATTCTTTATTTTAGCAACAGATGAAGCTTTGAACTCTCTTGTGTTTCGAACCATTTGCCTCCCTATGAGTACTCTCTTGACATGTGATATGCTTTTTTTCTTGACTGTACTGACATTTAACACCAGTGACACCAGTGACAGTGTGTCTGCTCTCAGTTTCCATCTCTCATCTGACACACAAGTTTTGGTCTTAAAATATACATTTGCTGTGTTTCTAAAGAGCTCGGTATCTGGTTCTGTTACGATGGACAATTTAGTCTCCCACTTATTAGCTCGGGAAGGCTTGACTGATTAAAAGAAATTAACTGCAACTTATTTTAGCCACATTTTAGCAAAGTTGGACACATCATGTAAGCATGAGGCAGTCACCTCACAAGCAGATACTCCTGGGAGAATCGTGATGCTATTAATGGAGCCATACAGTAGATCTCATTTTACATTTACTTTTTAGGCCTCATCCAAAGAGTTGGCAAGTAAGTGTGTTGTACAAATATATTTTAGCAAAACCATGGCTCTCTGGCTTGAGAAATTATTACTGATATTATTGATGAGCTATTAATTATATATTTTGCAACATGTGGTTCATGGACTGACCTATACTTATGGAGTAATACATGAATGCAGGCGTGCCAAAAGGGACACATGCATGTGCAAAGATAAAATAACCAGGCTATAATCTGTAGCCCTGCTAACAACTACAGGATGTGATGCTCATTAGACACTATTTCGGAAGAGTCTTCTCATCGTATACTTAGCTTGTCAGGCTCAGCTTTCATCAGTTTAAGCCAGTGGTTTAATATTTAGAGTAGCAAAATGATTAGCAGCAGGAGGAAGGCAGAAAAAAACATGTCTGCTACACAAAGCTGTTTTTTGTTTTTTTTGTATCCTTTCTCAATTTTTATTTTTATTCTTGGGAATTACTGTGAGAGCTTACTGTAAATGAAACTCACCTCTTCCGCACTCCAAATAAATGAAAGGGAAAGTAACTTGATATGATGAAATTACTTCCAAAAGTTGGAAGAAGCTTTGTTTTTAAAAGGCCACAAGCAAAAACTATTGGTAAGTGTATGAAATACTTTATCAGCCAGGTGCTTTTAGCTGAATGTTTTCACATGATTTAATGATATGATATGGAAAATTATATGATTTCAGATTCAGTGGCAACTTTGGGACAGGCAGGGAGGTGGTTCGAGGGTTAAAGAAAGATACAGTGAGCATGTTTCACCACTAAGAGAATGGCAAGGAAATCTAATCTAGTATCCAGAAGGAGCTGAGCCAGAAGGCAAAGATTTATCTAGTTCAAACCCTTCCCTAAATCTACAGTATGGTCAAGAGCTTTAGGTAGTGAACAAAAGTATGAAATAAGATGGGATAGATGGGATAAGTACATCCAAGTAGAGCCAGCGGTTCTTATCATCTGATCAGGATGCCTCTTGGGCGCCGTCTTTTGGAGGTTTTCCAGGCAATTCCAACTGGGAGGAAACTCCGGGGTAGACCCAAAACACACTGGAGAGATGATATGTCTCATCTGACTTGAAACACCTTGGGATTCCCCAGCTGGGAAATGTTGCTCAGCAGTGGGATGTCTTGACTGGAGTGATAGAAAATGGATGGATGTATGGACGGACGGACGGACAGACGGATGGATAGCACATTTCATTACAGGAAAACACAATTTGCTTTACATTAAAGATCATGCATACAGAATCAAGTGGAACCCATCACCTTTCATCTGATGACAATTTAACCTCTGGGGGCAACGGCCGGTTTCGTGACTTCTGGTGTAGACAGCGTCTGGGAAACAGATGACAGATATCTGGCAGAGATTTCCTATTGCATAATTAAATATGATGGTAGCCAATGCATTTCGAAACTGCATTTTGTTCAACACTATTGCACCACTCAAACATGACTGGTCAATACTACTTGGACTACAAACAGAAACCAGAACACTTCCCGTGCCAAAATCTTGGCTACAGAACCAACCACCTTCAAAAAGACATGGACAAACCACAAACCTGATATACAACCAACTACACCTGAAAACAGAGAGACAGTTTATTATTATTTTTCAGTTTATTTTTTTTAATGTAGAGTGCTCAAATAACCAGGCAACAGGACAATGGTAGAAGTAAAGTTTCCTGGCTTCTTTCCTTCATTCCTTGGTCTTTTGGTCACCTTCCTCAGCAAAAACTCTGCAGAGACATTACAAAGCCTCTCTGGTAGATAATCATGTATTGTTATATTAACGGGGAATACAAAGAAAGCAAGGTTTCATCATCAGTGACATGCTTGCTTAGGTCATGGGAAAAATGCACTTGTTGAAACTTTTGGTATGAGGAAAGTAGATCAAGTTCTACAAAAGTGTGAGAGACTCTGTGTGAGACATTCTCTAGTCATTTTCTGAAGAATCTGCTCACTTTTTTAGCCTGAGGATCCACATTTCTTGTATTACCAACAAGACAAACATTTATTCATTTGTGATTGCATTACAGAAAATCTGCAAATATTTTTGTCCTGTTATATCTCAGTACATGCTCACAACATTCTCGTAACACCCTGAACGGTACAGTGAGTCAGGTGCTAAGCTGTCCGTAACAGTTTTAAAGTATCACTATGCAAAAGTTCTTGAGGACGAACACTGTGTACAGTGTTAGGTGTGACGTGGCTGAAGATTATGAAAATGCATCATGATACTAGCAATGTTTGGCCTTGGGTGAATGTTTTACTTCTAGAGTTTACTTGCCAGACTAAATAGTTACCTGTTTTAAAGGTTGTGCAATGTTCTTATGCAGGATTTGGTTGGGTATTAATCTCCACTCCAAAGTGATAATCCAGCATTTGTATGTGTTGTACACACAAAACAGACTCTTTGTGTTATAAAGATATCAGATCTGTATCTGTTATAAGGACTGTTATAAGGATTTCTGTCTCTTTGGGTGAAGTAAGGGGATTGAGTCAGCACTAGCACATTCATTGTACACAAACTTGCACAGTTCAAATGTTAAATGATTAAGGCTTTTGCACATTAGTCTGGTTTTTAAAAATGTGGCCAAAGTTGTCATTAATGGTTGGACGCAAGAATATTGCAAAGCTTAATTTATCTCAGTATCTGGTCAGCTAATGCTTAAATAAATTCATGAAGCACTTTTTTTGTCCCTCTGCCCCTCCCATTCTCCAGAGTCACCAGATCTCCACACCCACTAACACACCTGCTTCCACATTCCCACATCAAGCCAAACCTGTCCCTCATCAACCCGTTCAGTTTATATTACTGCCCGCAGAGACTAATCCTTGGCCAGATTGTGTATTGTGCTCCCATATTGTTCCTGTTCTGTTTTTTTATTCTTGATCTCTGCCTGTTTCTTTTTGGATTTTGCAAGTTCACCAAGTTTATCTCAGATTCGGTTAAAAGAAACCTAATGTCAGATAATCTGAGATGCAATATCGGTCTGTGAGTTGGTCCACCACTTTGGTCCTGAAACTATTAGATGGATTACTAAGAAATTCAAAATCATCACGTCAAAAATGTGTTTAATACTTTGGTTTATGACTAAATGCCTGCAAAAGTAATGACATTGCCGTCAACCTCGGCTGTACTTTGTGCTAAGAAAGTAAAAAAAAAAAGTGGGACTGGAGCATGTAAATTCATTGCCTTTAATTGTATATGCCTCAATATTGAAGTGAGCTGAAAGTGGGCCGTCAAATGTTTTTCTGGTTGTGTCAAAGAGCCAAACGATGAAATATGCATGACATGTTGGACTTAGCAGTCGTTTGGTTTCACTGTTTTAGTCTTCACTGGGCGATTTTTGATTAGCTATTCTTTTCATCAGTGTGAAACATTGATGTTGAGACAAACTGAGGCTCCTCTCTCTGCACTGGGGGAATTTCATGCACTTAAATGTCAGCATGCCTCAGGCAGAGCTCAGTCTCTGATGTGTCGGCGCTGTCTCTCGTTGTTAGCCTTTACAGTTGGTGCTCCATGACGATGTAGATCAAAGAGAACAGCGCTGGAGTCATTAACTTGCTCCCCCCTGTACACCAAGGTTTTTGTTCCCATGGGGTTTTATATGGAATCTGGTTGCTGGACAAGCGAAGAGTCCAGTTTGAAATAATTCTGTATGAGGCAGTTCGAAGGCCAAGCCAGAATAGTTTGGTGAATATAACACCAGTATTTACGCTGGAGTTATACACTGACCTTTTTGTGTAAAAATCTATAAAATACATTAGCTTACCTCAATTTGAAAAAGAGTATTTATGTATTCCAGCTCTGCAGGATTTGATACCACTACAAGCTGTGGAAAGAATGTCTTAAGTCTTAGCTGTGGACACTGCACGCAAAGAGCTGAAAAGCAAACAAAAGGTGCTGAATTAAAAAATACCAGGCTGTGGCTATCCCATATTACTTTTAAAGCCAGTGTGTGTGAGTATGTGTGCGTAACTTTACCTTTGAACAAAAACAAAAAAATCACCCTGAATCACTGGTGAGGTTTCTTGGACTCAAGGACATACAGTAGGGGGCTGGAGCCAACCACAGCATGTACTGGACAAGTCACCAGTTTTTCATGGGGCAAGAACACAGACAAAGACAATCTCACTCACATTTAAGCAAGCTAGAATCTCTAGATTCATCCTAATATGCACGTCTTTTGCAGCTGATGTGGATGTCAGCCTCAAGCGCCCAGAGTCTTCTTGCTGTAAGTATGACTGGATTAACCTGCTAAGAGACCTGAGGCAAAAATAAGATGTGCCCATTTAATCTTCATCATAATTTCTTCATCCTACATTCTATAAAATGCAAATACAAATGCTAACTCTGAAATGTGCAACATAAAACTAGATTTTGACATCGGGAACCTCTTCAAGACAGGACCACACGATGATAAAGAGGGACCCATCTTAACATGTCAGAGATTTGGCTTTAGTGCTCGGTATTCTCAAACATAATTTCTATTAAAAAGACCTGTTGACGCATGGTATAAGCTTAGAGCTTTTGGGGCCCGCGCTTGCACAGTTTAACCTATTAGCAGCTTTAGCACTTCTTTGTTGATATATTTTAAATCATTCTTGCAAATAACTGTCCAAATATAACACCAACCACATGCTAAGAAAAGCAAATGTGATCTAAAACACCAGCAGTGAACATGTCATAGTCTATTGAACGCAGAGAAAAGGTTCACATAGAAGAGGTGAAAGCACCAGTTCATCCACATAAGACTCAATAGAACACAATGTAATGCAGCCGTGAGACATGTTGCAGTTTGAGAAAGGAGCACAGCCGTGATCTTGGACACGTAACAGACACGGCTGGGTGTCAGTCTATTTATAAGCGTTATATACGTTACAGTGTGTTCACCTTTTGATTTAAGCTGTTCAGAAATTTTCTGTGAAGGAGAATTCACAGCAACCAAAGTCAAAGAAAGGCATTCAAGGGAAGCGGACCATCACATCACACTGATGATGGTTTCCGCCTAAAAGAGTCAGTCAACTGCCGTGTTGAGAAGTCCTTACTGATAACGTGTTTAGTTGAGGCTGTGCAGAGAAGGGATGTTTTCACGTAATTATGGCATGTAGCACAGCTGTAATGTGCATGGCTGTTCGCATGCGTGCATCGTTTTAGTTTTTTTTTACTCTCACTGCTCAGAAAAGGTGATCAGTCTGTCAGGTTTTGAATATTCAAGTGTTTTTTGAGGGCTGCGCAGTGGAGGGAAGCTCTTACCTTCTGTTGACTCAGTTAGTGCTGGAAAGAGACATGACGCACTGAAACTCGACTCCTTGCTCTCTGCAAAGAGCTTGGACTATATAAAGAAGAAACTGTTACAGTGAGGTACCTCTGAACCCCTTCAACCTGTTCACGCACACACACCTTCTTATGATTTATTTGCTTAGTCAGTTTCTCCATCAACTACCTTATCGTATACAAGCCTCTCCACTCATTCACTCTAAAGAATGCACTCTTGAGCATCCTCACAGGCTTGTTAGCATTCATCCGGTGCATCTTACAAGAATGGTCGCTCTGTTGCTCTCCAATCAATCCTAGGGGCCCCTGAAAAAACGCATCGCCCTATGAACGCCAACACCTCTATCTTCACGTCCTTTGGCGTCTGCGGGACTCGGGTGTGATTCCGGGCACAGGGATACCTAGAAACTGGGCCTTGTGGTCAGTGCCAGTTTCCATGGTTCCCCCCTGTCAAAGGGAAGTTCTTTCTGGCCCTGGTGTGTGTGTGAAGTCCCCTTGAAAAGATGGCTCTGTGTCCTGAGGTCCTGAGCCCAACGAGGGCGGAATTCCTCTGTGACTCCTACTGAATTGGGGTTGTGCAGCACAGGGGATGGAAGGGTAAGCAGGGGGAGCAAACACAGAAGCGGTAAGTTTGGGTCCTGGCTCAACGCCATGCATCAGTTAGGGGCTCGGGGGACTGGGTCACAGCGGGGGAGGTAAAACAGGCCAGTGTATACACATTTACATCAGCAAACACGTTCAAACGGGAAGATAAATACATAGGTAGACATCAGTACATGTCCAAACACTTAAAGGTTTTCACAAAGTTGATCTAAAATATCATTAATTGCATACTCCCATCTTCATATACAGATATAATTTCATAATTTAAGACTCAGAAATGTAAAAAAAGGTGTATATTTTGCAGTGCAATTTAAATATTGTATGACTCATCTCTTGGAAATCCCTTTTGGCACTCCCTCTGTTTTCTTTTTTTTTTTTTAGGTAAAAGACTTTGTACACACAAAGTATGTACTACTGTTTAAAGTGAAACACCTACAATGACTCATCGGAAGTCATGGACAAAAGACATCCTGAGAGACACTGTACTCATAACATAATTTTCAGTAAAAGGGGAAAATGGTTCAAATGAAACCAGATATGCCACTGCACTTCACCAGTGTTTACTTTGATTGGCCAAGTTAAAATTCCCAGAAACTACTGTATATCAGATATGAACTTCGGCTTCATTTCTTACAGGAAATGAGAGGTGACTGAACTTCACTTTTAGGCTTTCCAAGTTTTGAATAGCAGCGGACTACAAAAGCTCAATTGTCCCAGAACTATGTATGTAACCGATCTGATTTCAATGGGACAACCAGTACCACCAGCCTTTCCAGTTATATTTGTGCACTCCTCTGATTGAGAGCGGGATTTGTCACCTCACCTTTGTCACCAGTTGTTCACACCTTGTTACAGGGACAACTATTAGAAAAAAAACAACTCAATCTTCTCGAGGACTTCACCTTGAGGCAAGTGTTTAAATGTTAGTTACTTCAGATTTCTCCTGAAATACCAGACAACGTGTGTTGTGGTATTCTGAAGGAGATAACATCATGAAGCCTAGTCATACGATCTTGGGGCAAAAGAATCTGTTGTGTGTATCACGTCATGATGATGATGATTGCATCGCAGTTACGTGCAATCAGCATGCATCCGTGATTATCTAAGAGAACTATGTCACAAAAACCTGGCTTTTGGTCAAGCGAGAGAAACACACTGCCGGTATTCTCTACAGAGCAAAGCAGCATCACAGTAGTTGGTTGTGATTCAGCATCCTGCTCCAGGACATGTCAGTAGGACAGTTTTATGCTGCCATGATCGCCTCAGGGTGGGCTTTCCTCTTGAAGGACACACAGTGTGACGGTTCACTGTGCTTCCTTGCAGCATCTGAGGAATCACCGAGCTCTGATTTGATCTGAAAGGCTCAGAGAGCAAAAGAGATAATAATTGTGACATCTTGTCACTGATTTTCAGCATTTATTCACTCTCCCTTAATAGAGGCCAAAGGCAGATGCTGACTATGGTTGTTTTACAATCTACACATCCTTATTGTGTCCCATTTTGCTACAAGATGAAATGACATTTAAACCATTTTCCACAAAGAATATCCTAACACATGCCTTCCCTACGCCTACACACTGTACAGGCTTGGGTATGTCAATTGTTATTATCTTAATACCACTATGCATACAAGAATTCCCTCAAGGATAATATAATTCTTAAACAGGCACGGGAAAATGTTGTCAATTCTTACCACAGCATTTAAAACGGGCTGACTTCGCTTGTACTGCCAGCTGAATGCCTGACTTTGCACTCACTCAACGGCCGCCTTTCCACTGTGGCTTCTGAAAAAGCACCTGGGCCTCCCCACATCGTGGCAGATGGAGGAACAACCACACACCCACTCACTGCTACAGGCTACGCTATGTGGGTCCAAACATAACAATAACCCTCAGGCTGGTCAGAGCTCGTATGCTGCTCTGCTTTCAATGAATCTGCAGTGTTGAATCCAAGGTTTTCCATGGTCACGGCCAATGAAACCTCTGTCCAGGACTGCACTACCCTCTGTGAATTTACAGAGAATGGCAATTTCAGAGAATTGCATGCACGGTGGGCATTAATAGAGCACAGAGGTGTGATGATTTGATATCTATGATGGGTAAGTATCCAAATCAATAGTACATCTATTGTACAGTTCCTTTAAAGGAACAGGTTAGCAGTTTTCTGTATTTCAACCAATTCCCTACACATCACAAATACTTACATGACTTTAGACTATTTTTCTAAGCATATCATAAAACAGCAGCCACTGTTTTTATCCAAGTCAATGCAGTATGAGGATAATCTTGCAGATACTTGATGCAGGTAGTAGCCCCGCACTATAACTGTGATGTATTATTGTTAAAGGGCTCAAACTTGCACTGGAAAGGTTGTTAAAGATATTTCTGACTTTGAGGTGCAGTCTAGTGTGTGCTTCATTGTAAACTGTTTTATATTCACATCTGTTTAGGGTAGATACCATCTGGCAAAATTATTGCAGACAAGACTCATAAATCAATGAAACTAAAATTCAAGAAGCAAGTGACAGAATTCTTCCTCCCTCTACTGGACATACACTGGCAGTGCTGTCTTTCTATCAGTAGCAGTTAAATGTTACTAATTCTGTGACCGATTGTCACTTGGATTACAGTATTGCTCTCTTCTGTTTTGGACTTTTAAACAAGACAAAAAAATCTGAATAGATTCTCTATTTTAAGTTTATTTCATCTGATAGCTTTGTTAATGTTGTTATGTAGCAAACTAAACACACTTTACAGTAAAAGATGAAGGCAGCAGTTTCCTTTTTGAATTTTTTACTGGAAGCAGTCGTGAACATTTGATAAAACACAACTGATACACTGATAGTGGTGACAAATCAGCTGTACCAATGGTAAAAATGTATTACTAGGCAACAGTAACAGGAAAATCTGATTAACAGCCTAACAGTGTGTATTTCTACAGGGATGTAAGTATAACATCTTTTTATTGCAAAGAGCATCATGACTTGATTCATTAGTTTGTCCATAAAATAAAACATGTTTGTAATCTGTAAAAGGGCTAAGACAGGCAGCTGGAAGACAAAGTAGAGCACATACCAACTTAGTATCTGAAAAAACAGAGATATACCTAACAAAATAACTTAATAACTGACCTCTTAATTTATAAAGAGGTATCTTTTATAGAGTTTATCAGTGGCTAATGTTGGTTCACACTGCAGTAGCACTATTTGCTGTGGAGCTGTCTAAACTTAAATGGTCATTTATTAGAATAGAAAACTAGCAATGCTTATGCTTAAATATATGAGTGTCACTGTGAAACACTTTTAAGACTCAGTATGTGGAAATAAGGATACATAACTGAACCTGAAGACCGTGAGACCATGTCCTCGTGAACTTTGGAGTGCCTGCTGATAAATAGACTGCGACATGACACTACATGGAAAATCCCAAGATCATTTCCTGTTTCAGTCCTTGCTAAAGCAAAAAGTTTAAGTGGTAAATAATTCACCACAATTGTGTGTGGAAACGTACAGACTAGACTTCACTGCCTAAAACTTTTCGACCATGTCCCTTCCTGATTTTAGAGAAATGTTTCTTTTCTGTCTTTTCTTTTGTTTTGTTTTTCTTTGTGTCTTTACCTTCAGAAAAATTGAAAATTCATTAAACAAATTTTGAAAAAAGTCTGAGGCTGAGGAAGACAATGTGCAATGTGGTTGAAAGCTCCAAAATAAGCTTACTACCTCTAATAAATAAATAAATAAATAAAATAAAATAAAGATTACTGGCTGTTTTTGGATCTTTATTTATTTATATGAAATAAATAGTAATAATAATAATACATTTTATTTCAAGTGCCTTTCAGGACACCCAAGGTCACTTCACAAATTAAACAGATAAGATAAGAAAAGTATTAAAATAATAGCAGTCACATATCTAAATAAAAATAAATAAATAATAGAATAGAATAAAATAAATAAATACAAATAAAGAAAATTGTTTTTGTTTTTTTAAATTGTTACAGACCATATGCTAGCCTGAAGAGATGAGTGTTTCCAATGTTAATAAACTGAAAATAAATATTATAATTAATAAACAACCTGATTTTCTGCTGTTTATATGAAAGGGGCTGATTGTTTAGCGTGTATTTCCGGGGTATTAGAGCAGAGATGTTGACAAACACAAGATATAAATCTACCGTTTCCTGCCAATACAGAAGCAACGCTACATTAAAATCTCTATTTATGTGGACACCTTGGCTTGTACAAAAATGAATGAATAAATAGGGTGATATTTATAAGTGAATGATAAACTATATAGTAACAGCTACACCTAATCTGGTAAGATTTACACGTCTGCTCAAAACCAGAAGCTTTCCAGTTTTTGCCAAAACGGAAGTTGAAGAGGATTTCTCTCTTAGCTTAGCGCTTAGCCGCGTACATCTTTGTACGTGTGAGGCCGACACCGGTGTGTTTGGAGGACGGTCAGGTAGTCCACTGAGGTGATCCACAGCAGCGGTTCATCTGACACAACGACCTTTATAAGACACCACATCATCCCAGGGCATGGGCTTCAACATAAAGAGCTGTCTATGATTAGATTTCGGTATGTTTACGCTGGCTTCCTGTGTGTTTTCTGAAGCAAGCCACGAAACATTTAGTCAACATTAGGAAAACTTAGCTGCTAGCTGGCTAACTGCTAACAGTTTCTCTGTTTGTACGGTGTGTTCAAGAGAGAGATGCTAACTTAGCTCAACGCCAAGTCTGTGAAAAGCAAGTGACTACAACATGTTTGCTTTGGTAGCCGCACTGTGGCTTGTTGCTAGCTAATATTAGTGTATGATGCAGTTAACGTTGGTAGCCTTTATCAAAGAGTTGTGTGATTTATGTGTCATAAGAGAGGTAACACTGATGAAGAGCCGGTCTCTGCCTCCTGATGTTGCTCTATAGAAATCCCACTAGAGGACGCCCTGGTACATGTGTAAAGAAAACTGGGTACCACTGTCCAGGTCACCCTTTTACAAACTTGTAACTAACTTGCAAAGGGGTGGAAAATTTCCAGAAACTTTCCATTGGAAGGTAAGCTGGGGAATTATAGAAATATTCCAAATCGTAAACTTTCCATGGGAATTATGGAGATTTATGGGAATTAACTGGAAATTTGGGCTAATTTAGTAATTGGGGGTATAGCTTATTGAGCATCTAACCATCAGCTAGCTATCTACTGTATGAATACATTTTCATGTGCTACTTGCAAGTTAAACATTAATACCATACATCAAATATATTTACCCCATAATATCATCAAAACTTACTTCACTTTATGTAGTTCACAGGCTCAAATGTGCGGCTTCAATAGTCTTGTGCTCTGGGCTCCAAAGTGTGGTCCAGGGTTCTAGAAACCATCTGTGCATGTGATGGAGGAATGCACAGTGCATGTAGGGGGCGCTGCCTCAATAGCCCTGCAGTAAGCAGTGTGCTATGTGCATGTGATTGAGGAGTAGCATAGATAATCAAGTGTACTTGCATGAAATCTAGTTGTTTTAGTCAAGATTATTATGCTAAAATCTTTTATTTTCCACAACTATATTAAATTCCCTGTTCAGGGCCAACCCTCAATTTTGTAAATTCCCAGTTTATTCTCGTTTATTCCCATAAATTCCTGTTAATTTCTATAAATTCCCGCTAATTCCCATGGAAAATTTCCAACTTTGAAAATTCACGGAATTTTGCAGCCCTAGTCAAAAGTCATTCATAGTCAAGTTAAGGGTAACAGGTGTCTGTAATTAGGAATCAAGCAGTTACAAATGTTAGTAAGTGAGTAATAATGAGGCTTACAGGTGTCTCACTTTCTACGAAATTATAATTATCCATAATTAAATTAATAGAAATGGATTTTGGTCCAGATGCTCTGCAGTTTTCTCTAAAGGTTTACAGGTCTATTGCAGCTTTTACCAAATGGACTAACAAGTTCAAAAGCTGGACAGCAACCTATTGACTAAACATTAATAAAGTGTAGTTCCAGCTGAAACTGGTTACAAAGTACGCCTTATTAGAAAGAAACATCACAGCATACACCTTGTTACGGATGTATAATGATTTTACGTTTTACCTGTTGTGCGCCTGATAACAATATAACTACTGAAGTTTCCTAAATCTTGTGATTTTTGTAGGTAAGACAGGCAGACTGAATCATCAAGATGTAAGTACAGCATTTTGAAAAACAATGAGTGATTAGTTACTTTTGAAAGAGTAATGTTTTAATGTGTATTTTCTTTATTTTGAAGGTCTAGTTTAAAATGTCACATGTCACTTCCTGTGGCAGCGGGTGTCATGTTGGTGGGCCTCCCATACTCCATCTCTCTAGCTGCTCAGTGGCTTTACGGCTGGCCCAACAAGCCTGGATATAAGAAGTACATAGAAGCTTTAAATCCAAGGTAACTTGTAAAATACTGTAATTTTTTTACTCATTAACAAGAGTCAGTTATTTATCCCATGTGTCATGTTTGGTTTCTCCATTAGGCGAATATACTGTTTGTCCAGAGCTGTGCTGGAATCTGTCAAATATCTGCAATATGGGAGACTTTACTTTCAGTGGAAGTCGTGGTACAAGAATGCTGAAAACCGTAAGCATTATGAAAAGGTGTGTTAAGTCTAAGCAGGAAACAAAACATGGTTATTTTATCAATGTGTCTGAAATGAAATAATCACATTGTTATGTTTGTCTCTTTGTCTTTCTTTCACACCTGATAAGGAAAATTTGCAATGCAACACCAGAAATTGCATCAAGTTCACAGTTTTGTCTCTCTCACTCTCTCGTACTGTAAAGGGCATCACATTTGGTCGCCGAGGCAACAAGTTGGACTTGTACCACCCTCCAAACACAGACGGGTCTAAAGACGTGCCTACACCGCTGGTGGTTTTCATCTACGGAGGAGCATGGGGCTCCGGGGAAAGATCCATTTACTGTTTGCTGGCCAGGCAGATGGCTGAAGAACTACATGCAACTGTAATTTGTCCTGACTACTGCACGTATCCAAAGGTAAGAGCTGTTGGCGTTCTGATTGAAGATTTATAGCGCATACATGGAGAGCATGATGGACTGGAATATGAAAAATGTACCCAAACTTCAGATAAGAAATGTAATTATAAATGTTACTGTGGTATCTGACCTGACTGCTGGTTTCATCTGATTGCCAGGGGAACGTTTTAGGGATGGTCCAAGATATTGCTGACTGCTTGGTTTGGGCCCAAGAGAGTGGACCGAAGTTCAACTTTGACAAAGTAATAAAAATCTTCTTTGGGAATTAAGGAAACTGTTAAAATGGCATGTTTGTTACAAACCTCTAAAAGAAGGAAAACTTTTGAAGATTCCCTCAAATCATATAAAACCTAGGAAACTTTCCTCAATTCATTCCCATTTACCGAATTTCCATGCAGAAAACCGTCTAAGCTCCCATCATCCATCCTAAATCCCTGCTGGTTTCTTCCAGTATTTGTAGTTCACTGAGGAAATAGTTTCACTCTGAAGGCTACGTGTCAGGTTGTAACTACCACTTCAATGTTCATAAACATTGTCATTTACCTTTTTTCCTGCTGGCTGTGATTTCCTTCATATTCAGGCTCCAGCTCGATTTCTGTAACATCATGAGTGTGTCTCACTAAAGCAGGCTTAGTATCACTTTACAGAGGATTATTATAAATTGTGAATGAGAACAAGTTGGTCCAGTAGCAACATCTTTTAGTTATTCTGCATGATGATTTCAAATTAAAGAGGCTAATAACATCAGTATTTATCTTAGAAATGACTGACACTAAAGGAAAATCAGGATGTTAAAACAGTTTCACAGTGGTGATCCTAACCTAATCTAATTATAAATTAACTTGTTTACTTTTGCTTTAAGATATTCATACTGAGATATATGTTTTAAATCATTCTGTATTTGAACTTCCCCATTCACCCTGTACTGTTGTCTTGTCTTTCTGTCTTTTATAGGACAACATAGTCTTAATTGGCCATTCAGCAGGTGCACACTTGTGTGCACTGACCACACTGTTTCTCATTGATGCAAGAGAGGAGCTTTTCATAGAGGCCAGCAGGCAGAGGGACATTACAATGGCCATAAGAGGAGTTATTGGTAAGGATCACCAAGTTTTAGTCACAGTGGCAACTATGCTTTAAGCTCAACTTTTTGTGTTTCTGTGTTGTTGACCTGAGGGAAGAGACACATTTTTTACACAAGGAATCAGACTTTAAACATCTGCCTTGTTCATATTTTCAAAAAATAGTTTGCCAGTATTTTGTTAATCTCTGGGACAGGTCTGAGTGGTGTGTACAACATCATGGACCATTATGAGCACGAGCAGAAGCGAGGAGTCGAGTACATCTCCACCATGCACAAAGCCATGAATGGAGTGGAAAACTTCCCGTACTACTCACCAACACAGATACTGAGTGAGTTCAGCCAGGACAAACTGAGCAGGTGAGACAAACATTCAGCAACAACGATGTTCATGAAATCTATTGCATCTGGTATTAACAATTTATCCATCTACTTCTGTTTGTGCCAGAGTGCCTACATTTGCTTTGCTCCATGGGACCAGAGACATTATCGTTCCTGTTGCATCTTCCACAAAGCTCTCTGAGCTCCTCACCTCGCTGTCCATAAAGGTGTCGCTCTACCTGCTGCCCAGAGTTGACCACATTGAGATTGTCACCGACCTCATGGCGTCAGACAGGCGCTTCTACCATCCCATATACAGCTGCATCAAACAGGAGTACAGAAAACTTTTGGGCATCTGCTGACATCTCATCAGATCAGAAAAACATCCATTAACCACTTTTATTTACTGATTGTGCCACACTTTGTTTATAGTATCTGCTCTAATACTTCAAAATGAATTTTATTTAGTCTTGAGTTTAACGTGATTCTTTGGGATTCCATAAAAATGATTTATATTTTGTACTGTTCTGTGATCATAACTGATTAAATTCATAAATTGCATCTGATTGATTTTTAATCCATAATCTAAAAAAACTTTTCTCAGTGCAGTGTGGATATAGTGGATATAGTAATTCTAATATTATCCAGATTACAGTACAGTAGTAAAGTAAAATCAGCCGTGAAGCAATAACCATAATATACAAGAAGGAGAAAAGCACAGTATTACAAAGTCCAAAACTTTGCCTCGGTTTCTTAACTACAGTATGTTCTACTGACATGAAATCATTTTAATTTATTAACTTGCATGTTTTTATCAAATGAAACTTATTTATTGATCATAGACACATTAAACTCCTGATGGAACTGATCTTTTTGCCTTTTGTCTTTATTAGCTATAAATCGCTCACACACAGATATTATAAATGTATTTTTTTTCCAAGCAGCAGCAGCAATTACAGCATGTACCAATATAAAGAAGCTACTTACAATAATCTATAAGTGGCATCATGTATGCTTTTATATATATGAAAGTACAGTATTTTTACCCCATGCTTACAACACACTTTTATGTGTTATACATAGATACTTTATTACCATATAGTAAACATAGCATCTTTATGGTAATAATCAATGCATAAAAAGCTATTGAAGCAGACAGCATAATGTATAAAAAATGAACCCATTAAAATACAGAATGTAAGAATGTGAGCTTTTAATTATACATTTTACAGTGTCAGTGAAAGATGTTTCTATGGCTACAGTCTGCTGTGGAGACTGGGCAAACAAAGGGTAAATTTGCAGTACTCATTATTTTTCTTTTGTGATTATAATGTGTTGGTGGTGCCTAGATTGTACTGAGCTAAATCTACAGTGTTTTTCAAGTATGCTTTACATGTATCTCTCTCTATATATATTTTTAATTATTGTCATTATTATATGAGTGAATGGGGATTTTGATGGAGCTTTTAAGCTATAACCATACACAGTATAAGGATGTTGTATCCATGTCATAGGTTTCTGAAGAGCCGTATGTGAAGCTCATAGTGTGGTGGCTCTGGCTGCCGCCATGTTGGCTTTCCTGCCTCTGCCACCTCCCGGCTAATCTAGGAACTGGCAAAGACGTGGACTGTCGGTGGACCTAAGGAAGACTAAATGAGGCCTTGGTGCGCAACAAGCTAGTTGTGTCAGTCAAAGCGGCCATGCGGTTAAATATATAAATATATATATGTGTGTGTATATATATATATAAACAGACTCAGTACAGTTGTCATGAACCGGGAAATTAGCTATAGAGACCAAACCATTTTTTGTACCAGGCTGTAAACATGTTTATTTCTGCTGTGAAGTTCAGCCTTAAGTAATAATTTTGTAGCCAGCCTCAAGTGGTCGTTCGAGGAACTGCAGTTTTTGGCACTTGCACTGCATTGGCTTCATTTCACAGCCACAGAGGTTGCCTCTTGGCTGTAACTGAATACCTTTGTAACATCATAACTCTTAATTAATAAATACTTTACACTTTATTTATTTTGTGGGCACTCACATGACATTTAATAAAAGCCAATGTTAGGTTAGTTAATGTCAGGTTAATTACGAGCCCTTTAAATGTCTTTTTTTCCCCCCCTATGGTGTTGTATGGTTGAATTGCCCTGCAGCAGTGTTTTTCCCCCTTTCTTCTTCTAGCTTTTATTTTGAAAACTGAGGTTAACACACACACACACACACACGAGGCGGAGTTTAACGAGGACCTACATCTGAGCCTCAGTTCAGCTGCTGCATACCTTCTCTCTTTCTCACACACACACACTCACCATTTGGAGGATTAACTATTGTGTTTGACGGTACCGGACCGTGAAGAAGTGAAAACATGTCTGTAAATATGTAACTGCGCAGTCCGCTAACATTAGTGTTTTCCACCGGGAGAAGAAAGATGGACTCTGTTGTGCAAAACAACCCGAAGAAGAAGAAGAAGTTGTGGCTCCACGGGCTGCTTTGGTGGTCGCTCCTGTTCGAGCTGGCGTCCGGAGGTAACAATGCAACTTTTCCACTTTGTTTTATCAATGAAAAGAAACGAGATATAAACTTATTTCATGGTGCGTTCAATGACGAGCTGTTAATACTGTAAACTCTGATTTGTTAACTTTGACGAGTGTTTAGTTTACTGAGGAAATATTTTCACCCTTACCATGTTATAAAAACCACTTCTGGAGTCATAAACATGATTATTTACCTTTTCTGGTGGGGTTTTTTTCTCCGTCATAATCAGGCTCCAGCTCTATTTCTGTAACATCATGAGCGTGTCTCCAAAAGCAGTCTTAGTATCACTTTACAGAGGATTGTTGTATGTTTTCTGTACGTGCTGGTGAGTTGCTTTAATGGTTCACTGAGCTTAAAATGTTCCTAACACAATTGGATAAATTATGAATGAGGACAGGCTGGTTTAGCAACAACAGAAAGTAATTTTTAGCTTTTAATGATTCTGAATTGTAAATGAATGAAATCAGTATTTATCTCATATAAATGACTGGCATTAGACTCTGGATGCATGCAGTGCACACACACACACACACACACACACACACACACACACACACACACACACACAGGACTTTATTAGAGGCAGCAGCAGCAGAGATGGGACTGCGATGCCCACTGCACTGGAAGAACTGTCTGACTGTGACACAAATGAAATCACAGAAATGGACAGTCGTTGCTGCGTTGAGAGAGCTAAGGTGGAAAATATGTTGTTTTTTGTGAGTTCCAGCTACAGATGTACATTATTTACATCCATGTGTGCATGCATTAGCCTCTCTGGTTGATTTGATCCTGGGCATGTGTCATCTTATTCAGCATTCAGGCTTTACCCCCGGGGATAATCAGGAATCATTTCACCATGACTCACACTTCATATCCTTCACTGAAAATAATTACATATATAGACATTTGATGTACTTCAGTGCATTTCAGATTGTGTGCCATTCTCTGTGTTCCTGTAGCATTATGAAACAAGCCTTTGCTAAAGCAACCACGTCCCAGGCTTTGACAGTGCATCAGCAACAGAGTGGCGTGGTTGTCAACAGAAAAAAACCAAAGAGGCACTTCAGTCAAGTTGCATCTTTGATTTTGTTGCATGAACTGAGCACACAGGCAGTGACAAGCACTGGTCCTACCCCTCAAATTAACTGTAAGCGGGTGTTCGCTAAAAGGTCACTAGCTTTGTTGTCGTGAAATCTCACAAAGAAATGTCCCTGACGCACAGAAAACTGCCCCCGCAGACATGTAGATTACAGAACAACCTCTAAACACCTCCTGTTTCTGCCTCTTAAGGCACACAGTCAGGTGTACACGGGTATGTTTATGTTAGGGTATTGTTTTCTGGGAGTCTACTATGCTCTTTCATTTACATACCCCTCAAAATATCCACGTTTCAGCGTGTGAGTATGTTAAACATTTACAGGTGAACTGTGGAGAAGACCCCTTTGTTTTAAGCAACATAAGCAAGTCACATGATGTTCAGTAATATGATGTCATCGCTAAAACGCTAAAATAAAAATAA
Source organism: Argyrosomus regius (assembly GCA_946959425.1). Classification (NCBI taxonomy): domain Eukaryota; kingdom Metazoa; phylum Chordata; class Actinopteri; family Sciaenidae; genus Argyrosomus; species Argyrosomus regius. The sequence continues at coordinate 16,333,046 of OX336890.1, forward strand.
GCATGCATGTCCATCCTTCTGAATTTAAGGGAAAAATGTAATTTCATTCCTCTGGGCCAGTTTTCGGAAATGCTTCCACTCTGTTATGTACACAGAGCCAGTCAGATGAATGAACATGACTTACAAATGAGAAATAAATTGAGTCACTCCTACTCAGGGTCAGAATCGGGATAAGTAATCAGTGGCCCAGTGAATTTGCTTATTCCCAGCTGTATGTAATGTTTGTTAAAGGCACATTACACCTGACTGGTCTGTTAATGACAGTTCATTTGATTTAAACAAACAATGGGAATAACTGCAATCAAAAAGTGCTTTTTTTTAAAAAAAAATCTATAATTGGTACCTGTCTGTGTATGAGTAGGTAGAGCTGTGGGATGAATCTTTGGTAAATAAGCACCTGGAGGAAAAGTTTTTCCACTTTGTGTCTGCCTATACTTGATTATTCATTTTTGGGTGTGCACAAAAGCTGGCTACAGTAGTTACTATGGGATGAGAACAACCATGTGAGGTTCACTGGAAGACGTGTAGCTACTTGATGTGGTGGAAAGCTGGCTGAAATCTGTTTTATCTGGGATTGTCCATGGCCTGAACTGCTAGGAGGCCAACTTGCGTGGAAACCCTTTTTGCAGGTAGCGCAGACAAGAGCCTTTGTTATACAATGCACAAAATCCAAACAATTTACTATTTCAATTAGTTCACTCCAATTCAACCAACCACTGTTTCCTCACACCCCGTCGTTACAGGAATAAACAAATGAATTATTCTTGGTCAAAAGATGTGCACACAGGTATGGGTTTGGTATTTTTTATTTATTATAAGGGTTAGGGTTAGCAAGGATTATTTTTAGTCAAAATATTCACTTGGTGCAACTGCTGCATTTCTTATGCAAACTGAATATCTTTCATCTGTTGGACTATTGGTGGATGTCATGTCATGACCAAAGAATTAATCAACAAATTGGGAAAATAATCAGATTTATTGATAATCAAAGTAATTGTTAGTTTCATCCCCACAAAAGATCAACATTGAGTTTGAGTTTTGTTGAGTGAAACATTGAGCAATATGAACCAAACCTAAACTGCTCTTAATAATTAGAAAAATAAAATATGACATTTGTATATAAAATCATGTTGGTAATAAATTATCTGAGAAGCACAGATCTTCATGTGCTCAGTTGAGATTTGACATTTTACCATTCAGTGTTGTAAATATGGGTCACGTGTTGGCTGTTCATGTACTTATTTAATTAAGCAGACTTGGAGTTGAGGAAAAATACAATGTTGTTTTTGTTTTTTGCATTTAAATATATATTATTTGAAAATATAAGTGCATATAGTGTTGCCACTGATGTGTTTCTTTTGGTTGTCTTTATTTGCCATAAGATGCATGTTTTGAAACACTACGGTTGATTTATATAGTTTTCTGTTTGTGCAATTAGCTCCTGCTGATTGATATTGGTAAATTGATATGGCTGAAAGGTTAAATTACGTGCTTTAGTGGTTTAATTGTGTTAATTTTGACTGCACAGCCCAGACTGCATTTGCAAACCACCCATCAGTGCATTCGATCTTTTAAGAGTAAAAACAATGCATTAACTCACATTAACTTTATCTGTCTAAACCAGTGAGTCACTCTGGCCCATTAGCAGTAGTCCACTCTTGCCCTTGGTCATGAACTACAAATAAATCAAACATGGAGTGGACATTTTCCTCTACACGTTTGATAACCTTTGACTATGCGTGGGACTCTGGAGCTCATCAACTGAGCTTGTGGTGCCTGGGCATGGAGGTTTAGATGAGAAAGCTTCAGAGCGCGTTAGCCCAGATTACAGGGTGATGTGAGATGGCTGGGAGGTGAGGTAGAAGAAACAGCTGGGTCCGTCCACCACGCTCTTCCTGGAACATGCGGCCACAGACAATGTAGGGACGTCAGAGCCTTTCATGTTCAGGTTGAAGGTTCCTGTCAGGGCAGGGCAGGCCCAAACATGTCTGACTCCCTCTGAGCCACCTCCACATCCACCGCCTCCGTTTGTATACAGCTGTTGTGGCAGTAAAGTCAAATATCTTTAAAATTCAGTTATGTCACTCCTACATTTTTCGGACAGTCCACGTACAACTTTCTCCTAAAGCTGCAAATGAGTGCAGACATAAACCTGCAATTCAGGCGCGATGCATATGCTGGAGTTTTTGTTTCATCTTAAAGGTGGTTATTATTTTACAGGTAAAACTTTAATGCACCATAATTATACTGTCGTCATACGTGAATGCATGTAAATCATCATGGTTGAGCACATGAAGCACAAACACAACTGGCCCACCTGGAAGCCTAAACTCAGCAGATCTAAACAGCACAAACATTCTTTTAAATGAGGGGAGGTATAATTTGTGCACAGTGTTATAAAGCTGTGTGTGTGCCCGTGCATGTGTGTGTGTCAGGGTTAGGGTTTTCCATGTACACAGACTCTGCTCCATTTGTAAAGAACAACCAGGATGATAATTAGCCTGGCTTTTATATCTAAATGTCACATGTTTGCTATATTAAGACCACAATGCTTGACTTGACTTGCTCTGTGTTTGCTGTATTCACTATTACTGTACTTTCTGTTCCAGTTCCCCTTCATACTCAGCTCACTTTAAATGAGCGTTAAGCATTAATTCAACAGCCTGCAAAAGACAGCAAACACCAGATTTTAACACATCTATGTGCTACATCTTGTTCTCAAGTTACTATTTTAAAAAGTATCTCTCTCTAATGTCTCTTTCTTCAGCTTCCTTCTATGGCGATGGCTTTGTACAGCTGAAGGCAACAGAGTCGTCCGACCATAACACGCTTCGCATTCGCTTCCGAACCTCCAGCACCAATGGCCTGCTGTTTCTCGCTGCTGGCCAGACAGACTACTTCCTACTAGAACTCCATGCTGGTCGCCTCCAGGTGGGTACATCCGTGGCCCCAGCACATGAACATATGTGTTCAAGCATACATAAGCACACACATACATAGATATGTGCAGGCGCACAATACACACAGATCTTTGTGCTCGACCACATGCATGTGTATGAAAAGACATGACGCTCGCGCACACACACACTGACCACCTTAAGCTATTGCTCCATCTCAGTTGACAGTGTCAGTCTCTCAGCACAGTAACACAAGCAGACAAGCCTGTGTGGTGTGAGTGTTAACTCCATACCAGTCACTTGTCACAGTGGAAACTAGAAGATTATGAAGGCTGATCTGTGTTTTTATTGTATTTGAATAACCGAGTGATCATTGTGCAATTACACTGTGTATGTTAGTCAGATCATTTGTGATTTGATCACAATGCAACACATATCTGCCTTCTACTGCCTCTGTCTGACAGTTCCTTGATTTTCTTGGATTATCAAAAATCATTAAACTAATCAGTGTACTGCTTGCATGCAGCTAACTTCTGGTACTGTAATCACTGTAATATAATGTAATATAGGGATGAACATAATTGTTATTTTAGATATTGATTAATTGTTATTATTAATTAATTATTTAAAGAAATCTCAAAACATTGTCAATCCAAATTTCTCAGACCTCAAAGTGACATTCAGATGTCTTGTGTTGTCCAACCACAAAGCTCAAACTGAAGTAATTCATTGTGCAGATTTTTAAAAGGTAACAAAAAACAGAAATTTGTAAATCTGTATTTGTAATTTGAAAATCTATATTTCAAGGCAGTGAACTCCATAGTGGCATAAGCTTAAATTACTAGGTCAGAAAAAAATTTAGAAGTCTGCTTTAATGTTAAATTCAAGCAGTAAAAACGCCACAATATTTATCTGGAAGTAAATATAATAGTAATGAACTTAAGATGCAAGGTACACCTCTGGACATGTACTTCTGGCTTAATGACAAGATATGTATACCTTGGACACTCAACCAGTAAGCATCCAGGAGTTAAATCAGCATACCGAAAGAACAGATGTTAAGTATGAAGCTTTTTTTATATACAGATTTATTCATACGATACACAAGGAGTCCTGAGATATGCGTTATAGTTTTTGTGCATCATACCTCGAGAAATTCTTGTGACTAAGCTTCTATTCGTGTTAGACTTGTGCTACTGGGAATGAATCACAGTGACGACTGTGTGGCATTATCATACTTCAGTGAGCACGAGGAGTGAATCGCTCGTCCCTGTTCCTTAAACTGGCACAGGTCACCAAATATTTTTTTTGTTAACTTGCACAAGTTATCCTCAGGCTTGGGGTCTCATTCCAAGTGAGTCAGTCATGAGGATTTGTTCCCTGAAAACCCATGCATGAATAGCAGGGACTTGGCAGCAAGCCTTGACATGCATGTCATCTAAATGCTGCATTAGTTTGAGATGGTGACATGATGCTCTGAGGACATAGCTGAAGGCAAATAGATAATAGTTCTCTTCCTGCTTTAAATCCCAGACAAAGCCCACTGTTATAACAACTTGTGACATCACAAGGTATAAGCAGTCGAAATCCTCTGTTTCCCTTTCCAGGTGTCACAGTGTCTACATAATGTCAGATTATCAAAACAATAATACAATCTGTTTATGAAATCTGCACATTTTTGCATTTGCATGCTATATATTTATATATTTTATATGTTATTAAAAATATATTTTTTAACGATATTGTCTCCATGATCATACAAAACAGTTAAAACCTATACGTGCATGTTTAAACAAAACAGGTTAACCTCATGGTGATGGTTGAGGAAAATTTAGTCCATGAACTAAGTGTTGAGATATTGAAACTTTGATCTGGATATGGTGAAAAAGTGAAGTGAAAGTTCAAAGCCAAAATAAGTAGGCTTCATCCTCTGGACACTACAGATATCTGTACCAAATTTAATGGCAATCAGTGCAATATTTGGTGAGAATAAAACAAACCAACTCATGATGATGCTAGAGGGGATCACCAAAGTTAGTAGGCTTCATCCTCAGGGGACCATGAGTGTCCACCAAAATTTCATGACAAGCCGTCCAATTCAATTGTTCTTGAGGTATTTCATTGTGGTGGACCAATAGACCATGGCTATATTTAATGTGGGACATCACAAAAATATATATTCTGAACTGATAAGCCTAAATTTAAATATAATTGTGTAGATCAGATCAGTTGGTACTTTTACCCTTTTACCCTCTTACCCTAGCATATTTTGTAACCCAGTTGTTTTGTTTCTTCTCTTAGCTTAAACTGGACCTTGGATCTGGAGAGCAAGTGTTACATTCAGAGAGAGGCACACAGCTTAACGACCTGGCCTGGCACTCTGTGGAGATCCGCCATGTGCAGCACAATGTCACTCTGACTGTAGACAAGAACTCTCACACAAGTGTAAAGATGCCAGGGTCCCATCATGATCTCAACATTTTGGATGGTCTATATGTCGGAGGCTCAGGAGGCCTGGACAAACTTTACCTCCCCAGAAACCTGATCGGCTTCCGAGGCTGTATGGATGAGGTGGTCTTCAATGAACATGACATACTGTCATCACTGAGGCCGTATACCGGATTCAAGAACATCTATGAGGTGTCTTTAGGCTGTAGTCCCCAATTCTTTGCCACAGAGGAGGACCCTATTAGTTTCTTCAGCTCCAGGGCTTACATTTCTCTTCCAACCTGGAATGCCCAACAGGAAGCAGTATTCGAGTGTGTTGTGCACACTTCAGCCAAAGAAGGAATTATCATGTACAATTCAGCCAGAGAGGGAGACTTTGTGGCTGTGGAGATTCAGGAGGGTTTGCCAGTGGCCATTATTGGGAAAGGTGGAACTAAAACTGAGCTTCGTTCCCTCACGTTCATCAATGACAGGAAATGGCACTCCATCAAGTTGCATTTCAGTTCCAAAAGCCTTGAGCTAACTGTTGATGGAGAGATGGTTAAAAGTAGCATTAGCTCTCGTTCCAAGGGGTTTCAGCTTAAAGGTTATCTTTTTGTTGGAGGTATCGATGACAGCACCAGAGCAGAAGTCAGAAAGGTGGGGCTTGTCTCTGTGTCTGGAAAGCGTGTCAGAGGAGGTTCCTTTAAAGGATGTTTGAAGAACATTGAAGTCAACAGAGTGAAGATGGGTCTCTCAAATGCTGTCGTCACGAAAGATATATCAGTTGGTTGTGAACCAGAGAGAGAACCAGAACCATCAACCACTGTGAGTCCAACAAGTGCTCCTCGATCCCCCTTTCACTTAAGGACAACAACACCATCACTTCACATGTCCACCCTTGCAAGGGGCTTGGACAGAAGGTATGGATCGAATTTTGTGCATCTCAAAAACCTTGTGGTTCCAGAAGGTGGTCGAGCATCTCTCGAGGCCAAACACATCAAGGTTCTTTTGGACTTCAAGAAGCTCGGCATTCGACAGTCTCAGATCATGTTCCGAATTCAGGAGCAACCCATTCATGGTCAAATAAGGCTTGATGTTGATCCTGATCAAGAGGAGAACACCTTCAGCATGTTGGACCTTTGGCATGGACGAGCGATGTATATCCATGGAGGGTCTGAGGAACCAGATGACTTCTTCATGTTTTCAATTTATTCTAGCAGTAGAAAAGAAGTTCCTGATTATTTGAAGGGCAACAAATTGTATCGCTACAATATTACTGTGACACCCACTAACGATGCACCTGAATTGAGCCTCCCTGAAGGGAATCTCTTTGTCCTGTTAGAGAACTCAAAGAAGCGCCTCACCACAGATGTTCTGAAGGCCACAGACATAGACAGCAGCTACACTGATCTGGTTTTCTCTGTACTTGGGAACCTGAACGCTGATGCAGGATATTTGGAACTAGAAAACAATCCTGGCAAGGCAGTTACTTCATTCTCATATTTAGACTTGGAGGAAATGAGGGTGTACTATGTGCACACAGGAGTTCGAAATTCAAGGATAGTCCTTAGAGTTAGCGATGGGGAAAAGGTCAGCAACACTGTTGTTTTAAGGGTCATGGCTGTAGCACTGGAGTATAAGATTGCCAACAACACAGGCCTTGAGATCGTTCAAGGAGAATCAGCTATAATTGGTACAAAGCAGCTGTCTGTGCACACTAATGCTGTAAAACAAATTGTAGACATCCGGTATGATATTATTGAGCCACCTCAGTATGGAGAACTCCAGAGACTTCACTCAAGTGGTGAATGGAGGCCTACTGACTCATTTTCCCAAAGACTTCTAGAAAAAGAGCGCCTGAGATATGTAAATACTTTTCAAGAACTCCAGACATCTAATGCCACTGATTACTTCAAAAGCAAAGTTAATGTGGCTGCAAGGGCAACCACTGAAATACTCTTTCCAATCACTGTGAAGTGGGTGAAGTACCATCTGGTGAGGAATATCATGATAGACATGGATAAAGTTAGAAAAGTGACACTGAACTCAGATTATCTTTTTGCCACAGCTGAAGGAGTGGACCTCTCAGAGGATGACCTTTATTTTCGGGTTCTGACCATACCAAAGAAAGGGAAACTCTTGTTAGACACCACAGTCTTAGGAAAAAACTCAACCTTTAGCCAAAGAGATGTAACAAATCTAAAAGTACATTACGAGCTAGTTGACAGACCTTATGAAGATACGAGTGACAGGTTCAAATTTCATCTGGTTTCCAAACATGCTCAGTCACAAAACTATGATTTCCAGTTTTCCATTAAAGCTGATATCAACAGTGTGTTTATGAGAAATGATGGACTCTCACTTATGGAAGGAGAAAGTAAACTTATCACGAAAAATGAGCTGTTTGCACAGACTTTGGGTACAAAGGAAATGTACTACACAGTTATAAGCAGCCCCAAACACGGAAAGCTTGCCCGTATTAGTCAGTCAAATTCCAATGCAAGCTACAGCAACATCTTAACCTTTACTAATCAGGATATATTACAGGAACGGATTATATACATCCATGATGACAGTGAAACAACTGAAGACAAGTTCACTTTCATAGCCTCCACCAGCCAAGGGTTCAAATCTTCCATTGCAGAAGATGAAATCGGCACCAAAGAAGGAGTGTTCAACATTTCTATTCAGCTATTGAATGACCAAAAGCCGGTACGTGTTATTGATAAAGTTTTCCAAGTAGTAAGGGATGGACAGAAGTTACTCACTATAGAGGATTTGCGTTATCATGATGCAGACTCTGATTTCGATGATGGCCAGCTGATGTACACTCGACGTGGAATCCCGATGGGAGACCTAGTGCTGGTTAATGACACCACTCATCGCCTGATCCACTTTCAACAGAAGGATTTGGAAGAAAAGCGAGTGTTGTTCATCCACAAAGGTGTGAGCACTGGGCGGTTTGTGCTCTTTGTCTCGGATGGAAAGCATTTCATATCAAGCCTTTTAGATATAAGTGCACATGACCAATTCTTGAAGGTTGGCAACAACACTGGCCTGCTGGTTCAGAAAGGCCAGTCAGTAATATTTTCCACCAATAATTTTAGTGTCATATCAAATTTGGACATCAGAGATGATCAGGAGGTCATCTTCCAGTTGGATGAGGCTCCCAAGTATGGAGGACTTTATCGTAATGAAATAAAGGTGGATTCATTCTCACAGTTCGACTTAAAGAGTGGGCTGATCTCGTATCGGCATGATGACAGCAAGCATCTGGCAGACTATTTCAATTTGACAGTGAAAGCTAAAGATCTTCGACTTGCAGCGAGGATCAATGTGAAGGTTTTCCTGGAAAGTCATCAGAGGCCACCCATCGTGCAGCATCACAACATCTTACTGGTGGAAGAGGGAAAACCAGTAAAGATTGACGAAACTAAACTAGAGGTGAGTGTTTCACAAGACAGACAGCTTAAGCTTTCATCATTGTCCATACAACTGCTATTTTCAAATAATATAATGACTGATATCATCCCATTTTTATTTATGTTATTATATTATGATATAAACTAATTTAATTCAATCTGCATCTTGTGGTGTAGTTACGGTGTCAGAAGGGAACAATATTTGGCACATAATTAACAAAATTATAATAGAAGAACACACAAATGTTACAGTCAAAGACCAGTTTTTATTGCTCTGATTTTTAAGGCTACTGAAAGGGTAGAAAGTAAATGCTGACGAGTTTTTTTTCTTTTGCATTTTACAAGGATGCCATGTTACATTGAGAGTAAAATGAAAACTGAACTTTGGTGACACATGGAACATTTTAAATTTAACCACTGAATATGTTTTCTCATCGTTGCAGGTCACTCACGAGGACAACCTGCCATCAGATATTGTATTCACAGTCAAGGTAGCCCCGTCTCATGGCTTTCTCCGGCGTTTTGTCAAGGAGCGCTACATCGGAACCAAACAGTCTCCTGTCAAGACATTTACCCAAGAGGACATTAACAGTGGGAACATCCAGTACATGCAGGTGGAGTCCAGCAAAGTCAACGACACTTTCATCCTCGATGCCACCAACGGGGTCACTGATGTCAGCGACATTAGGATGTCTGTTGACATTATCCCACGCCTCATCCCACTTCAGGTCTCCAATATCACACTGAACGAGGGCGCCTCTAAGGCACTGACCCAGGATGTGCTCAAAGTCACAAACCGACACTTTTCTGGTATCAACTTTCTGTATAGTTTGACCGAGCCCCCGCAGCATGGTCACATCGAGCATTCCCGACACCCTGGTGTGCCCATAACCTCTTTCACCAGGAGGCAGGTGAGATATTCTTGCAGACATCCTTAGAGTGTCTAAAGTAGCACTAGACTAGCAGTGACAGTGAATAAATAATTGGATTTTGAGTGAAAGTAATATTGCATGGTATAATGTCATTTTACAGCCATGTAATGATTCAGTGGATTTATTTTGACACGGTTTGTAACCTAAATTTCCTTCTTATTTAGATCACTGTGTAGCAGTATTTAGATGAATCGACTTTGACGGGTTGATGATGGACTGATGGCTAAATAATTTGAATGATTATTACTGTAGTAATTATTATCAGGCCTGGAAATAACACTGAAGCCACAGAGCTTGAGTCCTGCCATTTTACTAGGAGAGTTTCTTAAAATTTGACCCTAATCTACAGGCTTGTTTACAATGTTACCTAAGATTCATCCTTAATTAAATTACAAAATTAAAGGAAGGTAATAATAGCATTACCTTGGCTTGACCCCAACTGGAATCTCTTGTCCTTGCTATTTGTTTCTGTCATCTTTTGTGCTCTTAATTACAATTTATCAAATTTTCCAAGGCAGTAATATTTTTAGTTTTTGTCCCTATATGCATGCTATGTCATAGAATAAGAGATGATAATGACCTTAGAGTCACCTCTTTGTTTGGAATGAATGTTGACAGTTTAAATCTCTCCGTAATAATTTCCTTGCTCTTTAACCAGGTGGAACACGAATTCATTTACTATGTCCACGACAGCAGCGAAACCTTAGATGACAACTTCACTGTTGTGGTCAATGACACAGGCCTGAGGAAGCAGAGTGCAGCCCAGACGGTGTACATCCAGGTTACAGCTGTCAACGATGAGCCTCCTGTTATTACAGCCAACAGGGTCCTCAGGGTGAGTCTGCACTGCTGCTCTATATTTAAACTCTGGACATTTTTTTTTTACTAGCAGGTCTGGCACCATAGCTTACTGTCAGACAATTTTCATGTGGGCAGTGTTGCAAGTTGCAATGGCTGGCTGGATGAGGGAAACTATGTTTGCTATGTGGAGGAGGGTCCAAGGGGGCTTGCAGCACAGAACAGACATTGACATACATTTAGAAGTAGGACTTGTAGGAAGGTCTGTTATGGTGCTATGGTGTTGTGTTTTAAAACAGATTTTAGTATGAGAATAAAGCACTGCTTTCTTGTGGGTGGAATGCAAGCAATGCTGCTTCAGTAAATTGAAAGGGGAGCTGCTACTTTGCATAGTTTGGAATGACTGGAAATGATTTCTGAGACTTCTTATGAATACAAAATAGTTTAAACCAAATGGAAAATAAACTCCAGGCATTACACCGACATACGGTCTTGCTGCTTAAAATATGTCGCTTTAATTTAGTCCCATTTCACAGCATCCTGGTGTTGAGTGACACGATGGCATGGCCTGGAAATAGCAAACACTGTGACCACATGACTTCAGTTCAGTCCAGTTTCATCTACTTCACGTCTCTCTCTGTCTTACGTCGCTTATCCAAATAAAACCCTGTTGGTTATTTACTATCTGTCTGTGAAAATACTTCTACTCACATACATGTTTTAAATATGTGACTCATGCATTAGACGGATGTTGTCGTGCGTTGTATATGCTGAGCAGTGCTGACTGCTCTGTCAGCTTTAGTGGCTAGAGTTGGGAGACGTCCAGCTGGAAAGAGAGGCTGAAGTGTAGATCTCTATTGTCTGTACAGCTTTGCCCCAAATGCCTCGAATTCCTCTGCAATCCTGCAGACTCAGAGAAGAGCAACTTCTAAAATTCACTGCACTGAAGATCAGGAAGCCAGTTTAACAAAAGTAGTTTTAATCAGAAACACTGAATTTTTTTGAAAGGGGTTGTGATTTTCAGTCAGTAACATACTGGTCTGCACATATTAAGGATCTATATGTCAAACGTGATTATTAGATATTAGATTAGTTTTAGTAGACGTTAGGTGGAAGGGAACTGGAGTCTCAGTGTCCACCAGGTGGCTCTCTGCCACTGCACTTCATGTTGGATCTCGAACTTGTACTGTGGAAGATTTTGAGCTTTACAGGTCGTCTTACTATCACAGAGTTGTGTATTCCCTCATTTAATTTATTGGAGAGTTGCCAAATCAACTGAATCAATATTTAAAAGGGATTTATCGAGTGTCTGCCGACACCTCAACAAATAAACATGAAAACAAGGTTTGGCAGTCTCACAGGAATTCAATAAAAGTGGATCAAAGATGTTTGTGTGGTGAAGTTAAACCATGACTGTTATCTGCTTCTCTAAAGCTGCACCCTGTTGAGTGGTGAACACCCTGTCATGTTTTCGGGATTGATCTCGACTCCAACTGGGATGTTTGTCCAAATTGATGTCATGTGTCTTCTCTTTGAATGTAGTGAGTCACACTGATGGCGCTCATCACCTCCTCAGACTGATCCTGCTGTGACTTCCTGTTAAATGGGGGATCAGTGCAGTCATTTCTCCCTTGATGAACACAGTCTGGCAGCGATATGATGTGTGTGGTGTGCGGTGGGTGGAGTGTGGGGTTTATAGGTGCTAATTGAAAAAGTACCCCATGCTTCTGTTCCAGTAAGTAACACTTACAGCCAAGTGAGAGACCAGCTCACTGCCAGTGACACCTCAGCCTTTAGTTTGGGGAGTTTAGGGGAATTTGAGGGGCCATTTAGATGCCAGTCTTTAGTGTTTTTAGTGGTGGGCTTGTTGCACCAGTTCCCTCCCTTGATTTACTCACTGATGTTTCTCACATTAACCAACTTTCAACAAAACAGCAGTGGGAACAGTCCCCTTTAAAATGACAGTTTACTAGTGTGAACACTGTGATAGTACTGTGATCACACCCATGACATAAAATGGTACATATCTTAAGGCTGCATTGCACTTCAGTGTGGCTGACTAACAGGAAATTTGATAAATTAGCATTTACTGTGACCTTAAAGCTGCTATTAATAGTTTTACTGACTCACTGTCACACTGTCACGACTTACTGGGTTGTTTGAATAGAAAGAACAATTATTAATGTTATTAGTAATACTTGTGCTTTTCCTACAAAATCGAAATGTCCAGTAAAAACTGGTATTTTCGTGACATCCCTCCTGTAATTACTGCAGAATTACAACCTGTGTCAGGGACGGTTGCATGTTATACAATAGTTGCTCTGATGGGCTACAGAAGCTCTTTCTTTGTTGTCAAATGTCTGCACAGTTCAGTAGGTTTGCGTTCTGTGTATCAATGAGTTCCTCTGTTACCTCTTGTTAGCTCGAGGCTTTTGAATTTACATGAAAGCAAAACTTTAACTGTGCCTCACAAACACGTGTTTACAGTTTGCATAGATATATTTAGTCCTGAGATGTCCTTCATTTAAATCATGTTGTTGAACAAGACTTTTCTTTTTTCATGGGTTGTTATTGTCTTGGGTTTTTTTTAGGTTAGAGATCATTTTTATTGCACTTCTGCTTCATTGGATGATAAACTACGCAGTGAAAAAGTGACGTGAGAAAATAAAGAGAGAAAAATGTGAAATAGCCTTGGAGCTGGACTCACACCCACAACATCCTGGGTGGATTGTATGGGGTGATGAATGACAAGGGCACATCATCTGATTCTGTTGGTTTTTCATGCATGTTGCTTCCTTTCTAACAGTATTTTATCTGTGGAGAATAGGTGTTACAAAAAAGTACATGAGACATAATCCTATTCAGACCTACACACAGTTTATTACATTTTTTTCACAGAACACCTGAATAATATGGATTTATTATATAAGTCTGGCATCAACAAATGGAAATAAGCTTTCATGTTAAGCCTTTTGCCTCAATGTATAACCTTCCATCTATCAAAATAAATGTCAAACTCACATTTACTTCAAGTTCTGTTAGCCTTTACATCCTGTCAAACGAAGCATCTCTGTTCCAATGTTCCCAGAGGTCTATATTGTCATGTAGATTACAGATGGCATTTGTTGTGTCCTTGTCCATTGCGTGTCCAGGTTTGGGTGTCCTCGGTGACAGAGATCAGGCCAGAGGATCTGAGAGTGCATGACATGGATTCACCCCCAGAGGAACTACACTTCATGGTGACCCCACCCAGCAATGGACATCTGGCCCTGAAGAGTGCCCCCATGAAGGCGGTACTTAACTTCACCCAGGCACACATAGACCAAGGACAGCTACTGTTTGTTCACAAAGGTAAAATCAGATTTTCTGAGTACTTGAGAAGCCAGAGAAGACTTAAAAAAAAAATAATAACAATACAAACAGAATAAAAACAAGACAAAAGAAGTGAAACAGGTCATAGACTTATAAGATAAGATAAGGTGGACCCAGAAATTACAAAATATTCTTGTTTCTGTGGAGAGGGGTATTGAAGAAGGCTGGGTGATAATTTAGTACTTATTAGTAATAATAGTCATTTTTAACATTGTGACCTTGCTTCTGATCATGTCTGAATATAACCTGTTAATAATAGCTTCAAATGAGCTCATCGTTTGTATTTCCAGATTCAACTTGTTATTGTTCTGCCCTCTGCGTCCACTAGAAGATGCTGTTGACAATACCCCAGTGGCTTTATTTGCCTTCTGCTTGTGTCAAGTCACAGTGAACCAAAGTCATCGGCACGAACAATGTGCAACTTTCTTCACTAGCTGTTAATTTACTTGCAACCCTGATAGACTGAACTGAGGGCCAGGTTGGAGGTGATGATACTTTATAGTGTGAAAACTCTGATATAAAATGGTGGAAAAGGTCTGTCAGCATTTGTCTGTCTCAGATCAGGTTTCTGCTTACCGTTCTGATTTCTATCTACATTTTTCTTTGTCTGTACTTGTACCACCGGAGGTTGTAATAATAGTATGCAGGGGGCTCACCCCACTCTATGTAATGAAGAATGTCTCTTTCCTTTTTACACACACATACAAACTAGTTTATAGACAATTGATTGTGATTGAGCATTCCTTTATTGAGATTGTTTAGCTTATATTGCAGTTTTTTTTTCTTGAATGCTGATCTGGTGCTTCTTTATGTGTATTTAGCAGAAAACAGATTTATTTGTAAATTTCTTCCAGCCAAGAACAAAGTGAAAGTGTGTACTTAAAGAGCTGAGATGCTTTATTCGCTGCACCAGATAGAATCTAACAACTTTGCCTCAGAGGCTTCTTGACAGGTGGAGTTTTAATTCAATTTTTTGTTTCATTGCTTTTCCAGGTGCCATGTCCGGAGGATTCAACTTCCAAGTCAACGATGGTGTGAACTTCACTCCCAGGCAGATCTTCAGCATCACTGCCAGAGCTTTAGTTCTCAGTCTAGAGAAAAACCGTCCACTCATGGTGTTTCCAGGTAAATCTCCCTTTGGAGAGGAGCCTTAATATTTAAGGATAAGGCTGGCTTTATACTTTATTTTAAATTTGTCAACAAATCTCATGAAAAAAACAACAATGTGCTGGTGCATCTCTTCCTGTGCTTCTTTTGTACTCTGTGGCACGCTTCAAGATGTAAAATTTTGAAAACAGGTAAAGAAAATACATACAACTGGAGTAGCTAGTGGAGTAACTTGTGGATCTTTTGGGAACTATTGGGGTTAATGGATTAATGCACATTTAGTACTCTGGTGACTCAGCAATTGATAAACTATAGTGCCAATGTTCCTTACAATGAAGGAAAAGGTCACCCAGTGCAACAGTTTGGCTCATTTAATGGAGGTCTATGGCACATAGTTGCATCAGGCTTTGGTTACACAGATAACACTTCAGATAAATGTATTGTTGGTTTTAGTCTTTTCATATAATCATCTGACTTATCCTTTACATTGCTCCAAATCAGCATCTAGATTTTCACTCATCACTATTTTCATATAACTCAGCACAAACCAAAGCCACCTTATTGTCATATTTATTTATTTTTTAAGATATTTTTTGGGCCTTTTTCAAGCTTTATTTTTGATAGAGACAGCTTAAGAGTGACAGGAATGTGGGGAGAGAGAAATAGGGAACGACATGCAGCAAAGGCTGCAGGTCGGATTGGAAACCTGGGCTGCTGCTGAGCCTTCGTACATGGGGCGGATGCTCCACCAACTGAGCCAATCGACACCCCTTATTGTCATATTTTAAGCTGTCTTTTTCCACTATAATTTCTCTTTTATGTTATAGTGAAACTACACAACTGACTGAAATATGAACTGAAAAAATGTATTTTTGTCTCTCAGTCGTCCACTCACACAGACTCTTCTTAGTTGTAACCCATGAGCAAAGAAGTTATTTCCTCTTTTTTGTTTCTATTTTAAAGACTCAGTTGAAGGTTTTAAGTGTGTGTGTGTGTGTGTGTGTGTGTGTGTGTGTTTCAGACATCTTGCCCTCAGTCAACCTGCTTGTATGTACAGCCTGAATACAGCCTCTGCCTACAGTCCCATTGGTTAAATAATTCAGCACCTCTTTCCTACAGCCAAGTCATTACTTCACACAAATACCAGACTGGTGAATCAGCTGCTACTATGGCTTAATATTTTGATGTATTTTGATGCTACTTTTAATACTCAGGAGCTAAAATTAGGCTGACTGGGTATCGTCTGTGTCTGCAAACACATTTCAAGGTTTTTCTGAGATTTCCAGTGGTCTGGTTTTGTGAGTTAGATGGAAAGGATATTGTGAGGGCAGCAAACTGCCAACTGGCACGCTCTGCTGAGCTTCCCAGCCACAGGGTGAGCGGGTACTTGAAAAGCTGTGCCACTGTCTGTCTGAGGCAGCCCTGTTTGTGCTTTGTGGCAGGCGGGGCAGAGGAAAGGGGATGGGGGTGGGCGGGATGGGAGCTTTAACTGACAATGAAGGGTTTTGATTGGGTGAGGGGTGACATAAAACACGTTGGCAGTGTGGAGGTGAGATTAATGTTTTTCTTCTTCCTTGCAAAGTGCTCAAATGTCTGGGTGCTCACTGTAAAACTGTATAGAGACTCCTCACTAAATAGTTGCATATGCCTTATTAAGAAACGAGCGTTTACCTGAAAGCATTCTGACAGTAAGTCATTGTGCCTGCAAATACCACACGGGACCTGCTAAAGTGATTTTTATATGAGGAAATGTGCTTATAATTCTGTTAAGCACTTGAACACATAAAACTAGTTATTTAATGCAATGTAGTGTAACTGTTACGTGGTCTCCGAAAGGACAAACTTGAAGGTGGAGTACAGTAGACGTCATGGAGAGAGTGGGGAAACATGATGTCATTTAAATATGGGGATAACCCAGGGTGTAAGTTTGGTTTCAGAAGTCGGGGGGAGGACACTGGAGCATGATGAAATAAATGTGTGTGTGTGTGTGTGTGTGTGTGTGTGTGTGTGTGTGCCCTTGTTTCTGGCAAAGCAAATATCACATTATGATAAAATTGTTTTTTGAAAATAGTTATTGTTCTTTCCACAATAATGGTTGTATACCAAACAGAAATGATATATCAACCTCTGTAGGAGCCATACTTAAAATCTGTTTCCTTACACAGATAAAACAAATAAAAAATAGTATAATAATAAATAATATAAATAATAAAAATAGATTAAACATTTTTAACCAGAACCCAATTTCACTCCTGAGTAGTGTGTCAGGCAGCATACAACCACAGCAACGTTTACCATTAAGGTCATCAGTCTGTATGTAGACTGCAAGGTAAAACCTTTCTTTCTAGGTGCTTGGTGAAGGTGAAGAAAAAGGTCACACATATATATTGTGTGTATATTCGCCTTACTTCCACTTTCGCTAAATAAAACCTTTGTTTCCAGTGGCAAAGCACATTTGCATCTCTGTTTCATATTGAATTGCCTTAACAGCCTTATAACAACCAATAGCAAATGCAGTATGTGCATCTGGATGACCCCTAAATCGGACTACAAATCCTACGCTGCCCAGATGTCACCTGCATTGGCTTATATGTGACAAAAAAAGAGAGAAACTCAGACCTAACCATATGTCTCACTTTTGTACTGCTGGTCAATTAGTGTGACGTAGGCGTGATGTGGTATTGCCAGTTTCAGGAAGTTATAGAAATAGTCACACTCCACCCACCCAACTCCAGTGTCAGAGAGCTGTGGTGGTCAGGGGGGATTTTTAAAGCTTCTCAGCAATCCGACAAGCACTTTTAGTGCACTTGGAGTATAATGATGCCTTAATTACATTGCTTTGAGTATTTCTACATTTTGCACGTGTATAAACTACTATCCCGAAATGCACAAATATCTGACAATATGGCAAAAACCCATCTTGTACAGATTCAGAGCAAGAGAGGTTTTCATTGTAAAAAGACAAGAAAGCCCGTCTCTTCCTCTTCCTCTCAAAGGGAAATTTCCCATGAGAGACAGACGAGGATAGTGGGAGTGTTCACGACAGTGATGAATGAATTTCACTGTGCTTTGACCCCTCTTTATCATCCCTTCCATCATTTATCAGCAGTCTTTTTTTAGGATCCTCACAATCCCCACAGTGGCAGCAAAGCTATGAAAATCTATGAAATCCATCTAAAGAAGAAAATAAGCTCTCAGTAGACAGTTCCTGTTATCATGCACAAGAGATGTTTCTTTTTACTTTTCCCCCAAATGGAAGATTTGAAGCACTTTTAATCTCTTGTTTGGATTTTATGTAACACCCCGCACTGCAGTTGGACAGTGCTGTTAAAAGTCTGTGATGTCTGCAGTGCTGCTTTAATTTGACACATCAAAGGACTCTCGTCGCTCTTTTCCAGAGCTTGTTTTGCATGATTTGGAAGATGTGAATCGCTTCCAGAGGGGAAAACTTGCAACATTTGATGCAGCCACACAAGAGCTTTAACAGTGTGGTCACAGCTAAACTGAATACCAGGCAAGAAAAACTAATTGTCTTCATCAGTAATTTTCTGAATTAAATTTCACATCTTTCCCCCAGGCTCTTCTACACCAATCACAAATGAGGATTTACAAGCAGTGACCAACGATGTCACCAACACCACAAACCGGGTCATTACATTCAGTGTGATTCGTCATCCTAAACTGGGGCGTCTAGTGATGAGGCAGCCTGACAATTCAACAGTGGACATCTCCACTTTCACACAAGACATGGTGAGTGAACAACTGGACATCATATCAACACTTCATTTGACATCAAAATATTTTAAAATGAAATAAAATGGATGTGAACCGGTTTATGATTAAACATTGGAGTGTGGAAATGTGGAAACTTCAGTCAGATTTCCGTGGTATGAATAATTCATATTCTGCATCCTCCTTCAGGAAATTGACTTTGTACTTCTTTAGCTGAACGAACATGTCAGGCTTTTATGTAATCAATTATTTCTGATGGATTATGATCTGACACAGTTAAAGCTATGATGCTCTGTGTACTTTATTTACTGCTGAGCAAAGCAGATTGAAATGAATGATGAAATCTTATACATACTGTAGTAATCTCAGTACTCTCAGAATAGCAAATAATTATTAAGGCTGGACACTGACTGTTCATACAGTTGATTAAACCATCAGTTACATGAAGATCTGTGCTGTTTTTGTACCTCAGGTGGACAGGAAAGAGGTTCTGTACATTCAAACTCCTATTGAATCAGTGGGCTGGGAAGCCATGGACTCCATAACCTTCTCTGTGACATCACCACCTACTTCTCTGGACGGCCAGACCTTCAAAATAGATATTTCCTATGAGAATACTGGACCTGAACACAACACAGTCCTGCTTGCAAACACAGGTATGATCAGTCTACAGCGTTGCTAGTGGTTCTAAAAGGCTGTGCTTTGAGCTAACGTCAGCATGCTAACAATAACATTGCTAACATGCTGACATAAAGCAGGTATACTTGCTATGTTAACTGTCTTAGTTTAGCAAGTTACCATGCTGACACTTGCTAATTAGCAATAAACACAAAGTACAGCTGGGTTCTGGGTCATGAACCAGTAAATAGAAATAGAGAGCACCAAAGTCAGTAGGCTTTATATTCTGGGGACCACACATGTCTTCATTTTGTGGTAATCCATCCAATAGTTGTTGAGATATTTCAGACTGGTCCAAAGTAGTGGCTTAATCAACCAACAGACCAACCACTGACTATGCTTTTGTTAATGGTTTTATTACTTAGAAATTTTTAACAGTGATGTCTTTGGTGAGTAACATAATGTTTGCTTGGTACTAGGTGCTGAGGTAACAGAAGGGGAAAGTGTCATCATTGATGAATCCAAGCTGGACGCCACAAACCTCATGTCCAAGCTGCCGACACCTCAGCGGAGCTCGCATGAGGTCTGGTTCCAGGTGACATCTCTGCCTCAGCATGGTGTCATAGTAGTGGGTGAGAGAAACCTCACCAAGGAGAAACCAAACTTCTCCCAGTTCATCATTAACAAATACGGTATCACCTACAAGCACGACAATTCAGAGACAACTCATGATTCTTTTGTATTCAGTGCATGGATAAATCCTAAAGGCAAAACAGCGCAGCGGCCTCAAGATGACAATGATGTTGTTGAGGAGCGTTTTAACATTACAGTCACACCTGTAAATGATCAGCCACCTTTGCTAAAAACTAAATCTCCAAGTCTGAGGGTAGTACAAGGAGATACAGTAGCACTCAGGCCTGAGAATCTCAAAGTTGAAGACTTGGACAATCCCCCTGATGATATTAAGTTCTCTGTGATTAGTAAGCCAAACAATGGTTACCTTGCACTTGAAGGAAGTTTGAATGAGTCGATAGCAGCCTTCACCCAAGCCCAAATCAATAAAGGAAGCGTTTATTTCATCCATGATGGAAGCTCTGCATCAGGGGTGTTCTACTTCAGTGTCACAGATGGCCATCATAAACCAATATATAAACTCTTCAACTTAGAAGTTACAGAAATCACCATTTCTCTTGTCAACTACACTGGATTAACACTGGAGCAAGGCCAGACTTCAGTTTCACTGACCCAGGACAACCTTGCTGCTGAGTCCAATGGGAAAAATATCACCATTCACTACCAGGTTACAAAGCCTCCAAACTTTGGCAAACTTCTGAAGGACAACCAAGAGGTTACACAGTTCGAACAGGAGGATCTACAGTCTGGAAGGCTGTCCTACCATATGATCTCCCTCTCCTCTGCAGAAGACAGCTTTGAGTTCACTGCCTTTACTTCAGAGGCAAATCTGACTGGCCAAGTGTTTAACATAACTGTCAGACCTTTGATCCAGGTTGGCAAAGGTTTGAGGATTCCCAATGGGATTGTTGTCAAACTCAACACTAGTTTTCTTAACGCCTTTGAACTGGCTAATATTAGTGATAGTGATCCTGTATTTGAAATCATCTCCCATCCTAAGTATGGGAAGGTGGTTCGGGCAAAACCTAAAATGTCAAGGAAGTCTGTGGCTGAGTCATTCACCTTTCAAGAGGTGATGCAGGAGAAGGTAGCATTGGAGCTGAATGCCAACATGACTGGAGTTCGGGAGCTAAATGACTCACTGGTGTTTTTACTCAAAACTGATAACATTCAACCTGCTAAAGCGGAGTTCCACTTTACAATTGTGCCATATGATCCAGCACTTGTTCCAACCACAAAAAGACCTGACCCAACCACATCGTCTGCTCCTCAGACACCAATCCAAACTTCCAGAAATGGAACTGCTTCACCAGTCCTGTCTACGGCTTTCTTCTCCACCCAGCAACCAAGCAAAAGCCAGCATAAGTTCAAAGGACGCAACCGCTGGGGAAACGCCAACAGAACTAGCATTTTCAGTACAACTCTAGGCAAACCAACTCATGTAACAGATGATTTTCCCTTTAGGAACACACCCGTTCGTGTAGAGTCCTACCCTCAAAAAACCTCCAATCCACTCCTGGTTATCTTACCACTGCTGGCCCTGCTGCTGCTTGTTATCATCTTTGTAGTCCTGGTTGTCTTTCTTCGACACCACAGGCAAAGGAAGCAGAGCACTGCTGCACCAAAGGAGCCAGTTTCCACTGGTCTTCCAAGCAGTCAATCCTACCAGGGTGAAACCCACAGGAGCACAACAGTTCCCACAGTGACTGTCACTCCAATAAACCACGCCTGCCCAGGTAGCCCTGTTTTTGATCGGTTAATGACACTAAATCAGGGCTCAGCTTATAACACTATTGATTCAAACATGCTGATAAGTTCTTGGAGTAACGGTTCCCCTGCTTCATCTTCCCAAATTATTCAAACCACCACTCCCACTCTGCAGAAGAACCAATACTGGGTATGATCTTACACAAACCTGTAGCTATACGTGTTGGAGAATAAGGTTACAGATTTAAAAATGCTGTTGTGTACTTAAATTAGGCTATAATGACTTACTACTTGTTGCAGGTTATCAAAAGCTTAAAGCTGCATTAATCAATATTATTGTATTAATACTGAATCAAATTACAGTATTGTGTTTAAGGTTTCTTTCTTAGTGACAAACCCAGAATTAGTGCCCAACTCTGCAGCTTTGTGGAGCGTTTTTGTGTCTTTTTGCTCATTGTTTCGTTTTTTACGATACATTACTGCATGATTCAGTTTCAACACTCTCATGCTCATGAGTCGAGGCAGCAGGAGGCATCAATCACCTAATGGCAACTAAAGAAAGTTAGCAACTAGATAAGAAAGAAAACTAAAACATTTAGCGAGCTAAAGGACAAGATTTTTTGTAATGGTCACCATATGGCCAGAACTACAATTGGATGATAATATTGCTCTGTGTCTGCTGGATGTGAAATCAGGCATTTGTTAGTTAACAACTTTAGGAAATAACAGCGTTATATGGCCCTAATACCACATGTCCATATGGCTTTTTTGAGTCCTTGTTCCCCCTAGTGACCAAAAATTGATTCATGCAGCTTTAAGGATGGATGAAGAAGAAAACCACTACGGCCAAAGTCGTTTGCAATACATTAATCAGCGTCAAGACAGTTTTGGATTGAAACGCTGGTTTGCAATCCAACACCAACCACTGCTGTATATTAAGTTGGTGGGGCAGACTTTGTTTGCTCGAGCATTTACAAAGCAGTCATCATTGTGGTAAATTATAACCTATGTTTGGTGCCTAATGTACTGTATGTTTAATCGCTCACAATGTTATCTCGTCCTCATGCACGTTAAAGTCTTCCATTATAAGTTCTGATCATCAGAATGGAAGAGGATGCTAATGACAGCTTGAAACTGTGAATTACTAAGACTGACACAGACATAAAAATGTCTTCTCTAAGCATTTCAATTGATTGTCCAGATTTTATATTGTTGTTATGTATTATATATTAGTATAGAAACTTTTTGTAAACTCAGGTATTTTGTTAACAGTCATTTAATTCACATTACTGTTAATGAGGGTTGCATGTATTGTTGATGTCTTTGTTAAACATTACAGGACTGAATATTATAAAAATTAAATAATTAACTAAAATTGACAGATTTGTCATAAATGCATAAATGTGTGGCTGTATATTGAAATGGGACATGGAAATGGCTGATTTTGTACCACTATTACAACTACTGTGTTTTTTTGTTTTCTTTTATAGCCCTGATTGAATCACACTGGTTAAAATGTTCATTTTAATATGTTGTTTTTTATTTTATTTTACTGTGCACAGTATTTATATACTTTACACAAAAATCATGCATGAAAAATCAAGGCACTGATTTTAAAAATGACACAAATCTACTACTGTATTCTACCCACCTTGACCTCAGTGATTAAAACTCAACTTGTAGGTATATTCTGTAATCTATTTATAGGTTCCCTTACAGTTTAATAAATTTGTAGGGCCGCCTACTTTTAAAGAGATTGAGCAGCTAACCCTAAAGTGATTTCATTAGTCTGAGACCATGAATGACCTTCTTCTATTGATTACTTAACACTCTAACTTGTGTCATCACATCTTTACATTATCTACTGTATTCCTTGGTTGTTGGACACTGTAATAATGTATGTACTGTAAATTAAAGGTACTGTTCTGATATGTTCTGGCAAACTATGGGAGATAAGATATTGTTGTCGCAGAAAACTACTGTAAACTTATATGTTATGAAATAATTTTGTACTGAAAAATCTGTCCAGTGTATTCCAGTCTCATCTGAATGATGTAACCCAAAGTGTCATATTTATTTATACCATATTTTTAATAAACCACTTTAAAATGTTTCCAAGGACTTTTTTTCCGCTATCATACAGAAGCATAATCACACTGTGTGTGTGCATGTATAACCTATGCAGTCTTTCTGACTTTGTATCTGCCCATTTCTTCTGTAACGTGATTTATTAGTGTCCAAATTATCCCTTATTTCTTCCACTTAAATGAATTTTTGGCAGTTTTCTCTATCACTATAATTTAAACTGTACTTGCAGCCTGTTGCCCTCCTCTTAATGGTACTTTACTCTTTGCAACAAAAGATAAATTGCACCAGAGGACCAATTAGGAAAAGATTAATCATGATCATCACTTCTCCCAGTTTCCTGCAATTACTGAAATTGTGAGTTCCTCACACCCAGAAACAATAAAATCAGCAGGATGTTGTCACATGATCTGCACTGAGGTGTTGTGTGTTTTCTATCTCAATAGGAAATGTGTCATTGCCAAAGCAAGTTCTCTAGAAATCTCCAGTGAGTAAACATGTAATGTAATTTGGAAAAGCACAAGGATCTTTTTCTGCAGCTCAAGCTTCATTCCTGTGAGTCAGTCCACATGACTGATGGTATCATGCGAAGAAAGCAATTACTTGTTTTCCTGACCCCAAACACACTAAATGCTGAGGATATCAAGGATGTCTGTCATGTGTGTACAGCTGTTAATTAAAAATTACTCAGTGCTCACTGATTCATCAAAGATGCACCCAGCTCAGGATTTGTATACAGTCACTGTGCTGAGTGGTTGTTGACAGTAAATGTGCTAATGGTAGTGGGGAGCAATGGCATCACATGTGAGTTGTGAATTTAGCACAATGATGTCAGTCCAACAGGAACTTCATTGGCATAGTCGTTAACCACAAAATTGTCATTTAGTGTAAGGAAATTACAAAACAGTTAGAGACGAACATCCTTAAATTGTTTAGTTCATCATTAACGAAGGAGTGTGCAGGGTCAGGAGAAGAGCTGCACTGATACAATGGCTAAACTTTTCACCATTTCTATCTCAACCAGCCACAAACAAGATCTGTTCTGTCCCATTTTGTCAATTCAGAATCAGAATCAGCTTCATTGGTCAAGTATGTTGACACTTGACTCTGATTAGCCCCTCAACACCAAGAACAAATGTACAGAAAGATACAAATAAAGACACAATTTCACATAACAACAAGCTTAAAGATGAGCAAACGTAGCTGCATCTGTGGTCAGAAAATCAATTTGAGCTATAACAGGTAGCTGTAAATATTTGTTTGGTCACATCTGACTATAGCGACCTGTTGGTGGTAGAATGAAACCACCTCGGTTACTAAAGTTAAGCTGGTGTCGCTGGTGTGGTGTCATGCTAGCCTCACTTCAGATGCCTGCCCACTTCATCTGAACTTTTTTCAGACAGATCTGCCGTTGTGCTCAAGCGCATCGGTTTCCTTGCAGGTTAAAAAAAAATGTAATTTCATTGTGGTTATCAGGGTGGAGTCCTGCTGCAGTCTCAATGTGTCAGAATATTTGAGATTAAAAAAACGGTCACTAACAGTGTGTGAAGGAAGTGTCAAAGAGGTTTGAAAACTATGCAGTTTTTCGCAGCTTTTCAATAGACACTAAGGAGGGGGATTTTCTCAAAGTGAGGATAAGCACACAAACAGAAACACAAAGAGAGACTCTGCTTTCCTGTACTTCCCCAAACTGAGATCCAACCTCAGTCCCAAACCAACATAGTTTATTTGTGGCAAAAACAACTTTACTTGAGGGCTTCCATCATCACAAGGATAGACGTGAAATCATGCGCACATGTCAACACACACTCACATCCTCAGTGAGACCATCCATGTTTGTGTTTAGGAATGCTTATGATCCGAAAGACTGAACTAAGACTATCCAGAGAGACTACAACAAGCCAACTCACACTCTATTTATTGCCTGAAATCATTTGCAGAGATGCGTGGTTTATTTTGCTTGTCAGGTCAGATTTACAGTCTTTTGTCTGGTAGAACAAAGCGGGCAATAAAAAAGGGTGGATACAGAGGCGAAATGAAGTAGATTAGATACAAATCCAACATTTAGCAGTCACTTTTTCACTGTAATACTACATGGTGACTTTAAGGTTCTACATTTAGACCTACTGTTAAGATGAATCACATTGTTTTAATGTTACATTTTTATCCTATCTATTCATATTTTCACTATTTAAATGACATTGTCATTAGCAATACTATCAATTCTTACACATGTGAAGTAAAGGGTTATGTAATCCAAAAGATTGTCAGATTATAATGTCAGGATTTCAAGTTTATGAGGCCTTTGTACTGGTTTCATTTAAGGTAATAAAAGGTTTCACTTTCATGTATTCTCTTTAATTTATTGATTCATTTATTTGGAAAACAAGAGTTTACAGCTATGCTAGTGGCTCCGTGAGGCTGCACTTAGGCTTTGTGGTGTTTTGAGTTATGCTAATGTCAGCATGCTAACCTTACTATCTTCTTTACCATGTTAGCATGCTGACATTTGATATTTAGCACAAAACTCAAAGTGCAGCTGATGCTGTTGGGAATGCCATTAGTTTTGGAGGTACCCAACCAGGTGCCACTAGAAAAAAATCAGGGTCTTCAAAGTTATTAGGATTTAAACCTTATTCCAATCTATGTGTATAAAATCCTCACGGGATCAAGGAAAGAAGAGTATGATGCCACATCACTACTGATTACATATTATGTAGGTTATTTATTACTTGATGTTTTAACATCATCATTTAAAGATTTTTTTTACATCTATTGGTGGGTCCAAATTGTTCAGTCATATAATGTTATTACATATTTTTATTCGATAAATGTATTATAAGGGTCACTGCAGAGAGAGTTGTTTGCACTGTGTACATTGATACATCAGGAAACTGTAAATGATGTCAGTCCAAATTGTTCATGGTCACCAGTTCATGTTCAGTGAGTGAGTTGTACTTCTATGAACAAAATGTCTCAAAAAGAGGAAATTGGTATAGAGAAAATGCTGACACCATGGACATAAAGTTAGACAATGTGGATGTCTGGCAGGAAATGGTCACGTTTAACACTTACAGAGCAGCCAGGGTTTAAATGATCATGACTCTATCTGTTTGCAGTGTTACACGCTCACAGTGTTAACCCACACAGTTTTCAGTCCACCCTTTAAATTGTGACACTGAGTTAAGTTAAAAGTGAGCTAATGCAGGTCACAATGCAATTTATACAGCTTACAGTGTATGTGTGAGAGACACAGAGAAAGCGAGTCAGAAAGAGATAATTAGTGTAGATGAGTTCTTGCCCTCAGATATTAGATCTCAGAGTGATCATCGTAATTTCGGGGTTGGTAATTGTGGGGCAGAGGGTTAGAGAACAATGGCACCCTACGAGACGAGACTAAGAGAGACAAAGCAGTCTTGGCTCGTTTGGTTTAATAAGGTTCCACACAGACAAACCCAGATGGTTAATTGAATCACTTCAACCGCCAGTTGCTTTTTCCAAAGACTATGTTTCACTTCTAAAAAGACTCCCTTTTCTCCCCCTCATCTTGTAAACTATTGCAAAAATAACAATGTCTGTGCATTTGAAGTATCACTAACATATTATCCACAAAGTGTCATTTAGTTTATTCATAAAAGCTAATCAAGGCACGTAAAATACTGCAAAGGCTTTCAGAATGTAGCGTGCTGGTGTTGAAATCCATGGCGGTTGCCTTTTAGGAGAAAGCACTGTTGCGCAAATGATGAAGTAAAACGAAAAAGCCATTCTGCAATCTAGCTTATTTTTCTTGCTTCCTGGAGCTCTTTACCAAAGTGGCATCAGTATCAGCCATTGTTTTATCTGCTGCTAAACTGGGTCCTTGTGCATTTCTCCTGTGCTGGGGGAAAGGATTAGCTGCTTGATTCATTGACAGGCTTTTCTCGGGTTTTTGGCAGTGAGAAGAGCTTTCTCTCACGTGGCTGATGTGATCTGAAATGGCACCAAGAAGAATCATGCATACTGAAAGTAAATGCTATTTAACTCTTCTTTTTTCAGACTAGTGGTAATGGAGGGATTTTTCTGGATAGGTTCATCCCATATCTTCAACCTTTGGGACAATACTTGACAGAATTTATAACATACTTGTCTGTACTTCCATTTTCCTCTCCTGACTTGTCTTTGAAGGACTGCTTTCTTTGCTAAATTGAATACAACCCCTATTTTGGATGAAATCTAGACTAACAATATTGGAGGTGATTAAGTCATTTTGTTGCAGCACAGTTTTTACGTTGCAAACTGAAGGCAACATTTGAACAATTTGGTCTTATTGGTTGCAGCATCTTGCCTGATTATGAAGGCTGTAATTTTTTCATAAGAAATGACACCTGGAACATCAGGTCAGTGTTTCTGCATAATCTAATATCCCACAGCGTCTGATGACACTCATTCACAGAGTACCAACACCCAAACGCACATGTGGTCAACTCAACTCCCACGTGCACCATTGATTTGGTAACTCCCTGTCAAAGTCAGTCAATAGATCCATCCACAGTGGGTTCATAAACAGATGTCATGCATCAGATGTTTGGCCTGATGTTGTGTTCTCCCTGAAGGCCTGCACAGAGTCCCATATGAAGCATGTTGTCATCACTGAATCAGCATTATTCTGTATGGAGTAAGAGGAGATGTGATATGACGGCACTATTGACGAGTGAAAAGAATACTGCTCCATGTCCGTGTGCGAGCTTGTGAACGATGAGGTGTGTGTATGAGAGGTCAGACCACCAGCAGTCCATGTCATCTGTTATATTTGATGACTGTGGTCGACTGTGGTCTGTGGGTGGCGCTGGACAAAGAGGGTGGTTAGCTGGTCAGCACAGTGTGTGTATGTTTTGAAGGGAAAGAGAGTGTGTGTTTTAATAAATGTTGTATGAGAGAACGAGAGAGTGTTTTGATATGGATAAGTCACACGGTCTCACCTTCTTTAAGAGGCTTTTAAAGTGTAAATGTGGTAGATGTGCAAATACAGAGAGAACCAGACATCCTGTCCTTGTGCAATGGTGTTATAATAAAAACACACTTCTCTACTTTTGGTTTCCTTTTTGAAAATTCAGCTTATTATTAACATTTATATGAAGGTTTTTAGGTTTTGCATGGCCTTCCCAGTGCAAATGACTAGAACTCATTATTCTGGCATCAGATTATCATTTAGTCTTTCACAATTCTAATCTAATTTTAGCAAATACGGCTTGAAAACAGAGACAGTCGACGTCCTCACTGATGGCCTTGTTCTTTACCGCCAAACAACCATCATGCAGTTCATTTTGAAAACAAGAAAACACTTAGCCTGGGACATATGATTGACAGACATTCGAGTGGTTCTAACCCTGAGTGAGAAAATAATTGTGTGAGTGGGGGGAAGTGGCCGCTTCCCTAGTTGTTCTTGCTTGTTTATTGTAATTAGAGCTATAAATGAAACTCTCTGATGGGGAAGGGGGAGGGGAGAATGCACATTGGCCCACAAAGACAAAAAATGTGTGTTGTGTGTGTGTGTGTGTCTATCTTGGAGAGCAGCCAGAGAGGTGGGGGTGGGAGGGCAGTCAGCGTTTTTCAGACTACATGAATGAGGCCCCACCGGACTGAGCTTCCTGTGTGAGGGCTATAAAAACAAAACCGGGACTAAAGAATGCAGAGTGCTCCCACATTCCTGAACATTCTGCCAGGTATAGGACACACAGCATGTCCTCCTCTCATTCCTTGAATAAACAGAAAAATACAACAATTCCCATGATGCATTGCCACTGATTGAAAACAAGAAAACATACAAATGTAAGTCTCTAAAGGTCAAAGCTGTACTTGTAAAGATTTTTTATCTATGGCTTAATGTTTAGAGGCCTGCTGGTAGTCCATGGGGGCTGCTATTTTCATTACATCCCACAAAATAGATTCATTATCTTTGTTTGGATCCCTACGAGGCTGAAAGTTCTTCCTGAATTACACCCGGTTCAAAAAAGTTTTATCTCCTTGAGACCATGCATGTCCTCAGCTAATTTCTGCCCATTACGTCGTACAATGTCCTGTGTGTGAACATGCTCACAAAATGCCACAGCAATCATAGCCCATTAGATTTGAATATTTGTTCCACACAAGAAGATATTTTGAACTGATGGTGGCAATAGAGAAAAATGTCAGGAAGGTCACCAAAAACATTCAAATTCACCCTCTGTGGACTATGAATATCAACAGCAAATGTTTTTGTTTTTAGTAGCCACTACGTAAACAAAAAGTAACTGGCTGCAGTAGCCTTAATGGTCGATGGTGTACGATTCAGGGTGTTCTCTTTAGAGAATATGGCAAACATTAAATATAATATTCATAACTACGGTTTAATTAGTCTATAAACAACTCAAATTAACGAATCATTGTTACCTTTTAATGAGCCTTTTATATTTACAGACGGCATGTTTCTACAGTAGCCCAGAATGGACAAACTAAACACTGGCTCCAGATAGGGCCTTTAGAATTTTTCGTGCATTTCCTGACCACCGTACTTCCCCCTGATGTTAAGAAGGTGAGAGTGATGTGAGGCGGTTGCAGTCTGTAACTACAGCACTAGATGCCAGTCTTTAGTGAAAACTATTTTATCTGGCAGAAAACAAGATTAGTAGACATCTGTACTTTCCTTCCATAGTTTCCAGTAACACTAACAATGGGTGTGGGCTTTGGCAGGATATTGATTTCATCATGCATCTACCACATAAACTCAGGGGTAAAGGTTTAACTGTGTTTTTTGTGCTATTTTAAACCATATCCACCTACACACACTGTCATGTATTTTATGCATTGTAAGTTAGATTAAGCCCAGCACAAGTTT
The DNA here is from genome assembly GCA_946959425.1 of Argyrosomus regius. Classification (NCBI taxonomy): domain Eukaryota; kingdom Metazoa; phylum Chordata; class Actinopteri; family Sciaenidae; genus Argyrosomus; species Argyrosomus regius. The sequence continues at coordinate 16,363,632 of OX336890.1, forward strand.
TTAGACATAGGAAATGTGATTTTAGTCTAAAATAATGTTTTATAAGCAGGGTGTAACATGTCTGAGTCCTGGGCAGGGTGCTGCTGTGCTGAGGTCAGTGGATGATCTCATGGGAGCTGCTGACCAGACCCTGTTTTTTTTTTTAATCACACTTCCTACAAAACTGAGAAGTACTTGTAATGTTGCTGTGTCATTATCTTGATGGGGCTTGACTTGTTCAAAAGTTGTTTTCAGCTATTTTTCTATTTCACACAATAAAAAATAAAAAATTTAAAAAAAGACACAGCATTAAAAAACATGATAAGAACATTACAGGAATCAAATCAACAAAATATTTTGGACTAAACCCACAGACTGATATTCACCGAATGGAAAGTGTAGTGAAGTGGTAAGCGGTAAACTTCTGGTCAACCAATGAGACCTCTTGGGAGCGACATAAGTGCTTGTTAGTCTTAATTAGATTTCACCACAGTATCCACACACACACACACCCTGTACCTACCACAATGCTTGTGATACAATCAGGTGCTTTCAGTTTCTTTTAGAAACATGACAGAGTTCAAATGTTTCAGGCACGTTGTGTGCTAAGCAAACAAAAGAATAAGAAAATATTTTACCTCATCCTCCTGCTATTATCAACCATCAGAAAATAACCATGCTGACCAAACTTTCCAGTCTGACAGCTACATCAACAGGTCTCGGATGACAAAAAAATTCTGGTAATTTTCCGCACCTGTAGAGACACGATACGTCAATCAAAGGGTGAAATATGAATTTTGTGTTTTTAATGTATTTTTGGTTTAAAGTGTCAGACATGTTGAAGATTATCAGCTCCAGTTTAACAAGTTGCCAGTCAGGGCTCAACCAGTGTAGTAATATTAAGAAGATTAAACTATAATGAAAAATTCACAGGGGACCAACTCCAAACATGTCTCAGGAAATGGCCAGTACTTAACACATGCTTCTTCACACACACAGACACACCCACACACACACACATCTACTATATTTTTCATAAAGGGGATTGTACCACTGAGACCGCAATGTCAAGCGAGTGTTCAAGGGAGTGGTTCAGTGTTTTTTTCCCCAGAGATTGAGAATGTGTTCAAACCAGAAGCCTCAGTGCTCAGTATCCCCCTCTGCTCATGAGTCTGTCAGCTGTGTCAGGACAGGGTCTCCCCTCGGCCTCAGTCGGCCCAGATTCTGATCAAAGGCCAGTACAGACCCGGCTCTGTAATTGAAAACAGATCCAACCAGAATCCCCCTCCAGCAGGAATATGCTGAGTACAGGCAAACGCCTCACATTCCAAAAGCATGAACTCTGCAAAAAAATCAGACAGAACAGAAACAGCACTTGAAATTTGCTTCTGCCTTACATGTGTAGACAAAAGGGAGGGGGGTGTTTGCTTTGTGCTAGAAAATGGTAGACCTGCAGTGCATGATTTTATCTGTCTCAGCAACTGCACACAATCGACCTGCATGTTATTATTTAGTGCCAGCATTGTAAAAAATTAAAATAAAGTACTAAAAAACCTGGATCATAATGTTGTAATGAATCGTTTGATCTACTGTGCGAGAAAGATTAACTGCATGACACCCAAGAGCCAGAATTAAGCCTGAGGCAACACAATATGAAGAGCTACTTCAGACAGCTATTAAATGTGCAGGTGCGTTTTCAAGATGCACGATTAAAGTGCTGAATATGTAGATAAGCATGTCTCCATTTGCACATTATGACACGTGGATTCTGACTTCCTGAAATATATTTAAAGCTTTTAAATTAAAAGATTGATATCACTCTCATGTCTGTGTTAAAGTGGCTGTAATTAATATCTTTATATTAACAATTGATCATTTGCATGAAAAAGGTGTCACTTGTGCAGTTCCCATCAGCTAATCAAGTGTTTAGAGAGAGAGAGAGAGAGAGGTCAAATTACATGCAGCAAAGAGCCACAGGTTGGAATCAAACCCTGGGCCACCGTGGCAAGGACTGGGCCTTTGTACATGGGGCGCATGCTCTACCAGGTGAGCTACCAGGGTGCCCCCATTAAAGGTGTTTCAACATCTTTCAGCTTGTTTTGTTTTTTCCAGCTGCCAGCCTTACTCTCATGGCTCTTAAAGTGTAGTTTGCAGCTGCAGCGGGCAACTGTTTTCACCTAATAAACTCTACCTGTCCAGCAGCCAAACAAAGTCAGTGACTAGCTAGTGAACAGAGTGGAGGATTCAGCTCCTAAAGAGCCAAATCTTTCCGTCAGGAGTTGGTGGAAACCCAAAATAATAATAATAATAAAAAAAGAGTGAATATTAGACACCAGGTGGTTGGAAACACGACTACAAATGGATGCTAATGCACGAAAATGTACCACTGAACCTGTTTAAATACACCACACAATAATAACATGTTCTGTTTTTTTCAGTCATGCTAGACTTATGGTACTGCAATCTGAAACAAACCATTTCCTTTTTTTACAGATATCCTGTGTTTGGTTTTTTGTACTTCCTCTTTAAATATAGTAATATCACAAGAAGATATATGGGAGATGAGATCTTTGTGGTTTGCTTCAGGGAACTTCCTGGCATTATAATGTCACATCTAATCAGTTGACACAGTGAGAGGAACTCAGGGGCAAACTCACAATGGCATTTTATGAGATTATGTCACCAAAGAGGGAGGTGAAGAGTTGAGGTTAGTTAAGGATAGCAGATGTTAATCTATGCACAGGTGGCATGATAGGATCTAAGAGAGATAACTCGGCTATGAATGACAAACACACTAAGTTTTCCAAACAGAAATGAGGCTGAACTCCTGATTATACAGTATTTTTTGGCTCTTTGTTTCACTGATTAATCAGACCTGAGTGTTGCACAGGGAGAGTGCAACAGGAATTGCGTGCAATCTCTGTAAGGATCTCAAGACACTGATTCAGTCCTTATGAAAGCAATGTGGTCAAATGCTGCATCTGTGCCAAGTCATTAGAGAAGTTCTCTCAACTACTGTTCTGCTACTCAGTGCCAACTATTGAAACTGATGGAAAACAAACCCAATTCTAGACTATGTAGGCAAGTCTTGAGAACAGAAAACACTAAAGAAGGAAAAAACACTAAATGAAACCTTCTACGCAGTTATGGTACTGTAGAGGTGAAAATATGCTTTCAAATTTTCCTTGTGTGAGAGCAATAAATGAGCAGCTGGGAAGGGGTTCAGCCAGATTTTCTCATTTTTTGGGTCAACACTGACGACAAAGGTACAGAATGTTTGTGGGTTACATTCACTGAATTCCAGAGAGCTGCTGCAAGTCCAAAAAGAAGAGAGCCAAGTCTCACAGGAGCAGTGATGATGAGAAATGATGTTCTTATTAGAGCTGAAATGCTTTGACTGCTTCGATAACAAACTCTCCCAGAACAAATCCTCCATGAAAATCACACTCGCTCTCTCTTTTGTATCTTCCATATTTCACCCTTTAGTGATTAAACTTGCGTCATGCCCTGTTATCATGGTCCCCCGTAGCATCTGGAAGGTATTTCCGGCGCTCTTGTGGCAATCGGTTTCACACACTTGACGTTTGTGTCTGTGGAATGTGGTCAGCTGCTGACACTGCTCTGTCTCAAGAAAAATCCAAGTCTGACTTGAGAGCTGTTGTTTCCTGCATGCTAGACTGTGGTGAGCAAGAAGCCCTCTCTCTCTTAGACGCTCTTAGAATAAGTGCACTGTACTGAAGACCTTGACCTAACACAAAACATTTGTATTCTGCATGTCTTTGCAAATTAAACAACAATATAACTTTGCGGAACCAAAAAAAAACAAAACAAAACACTATGCTGCTATTGTTCTTACCGTATGAGGATCTAACATTTAATCTTTCACAACAGTCATAAGTATCTATACGTCCCTAAAATGTAGCAATTTTACTAATTCAGAACAACCAAAGCTTAAGGCTGGAAGAACAAGAATGTTAAAAACAGGAGCACCCATTTCCCCGGGCCTTGGCAGTATTGACACAAGGCCTGAGGGATGAGATTACTACAGGCTGTGTACATCTTGTCAAGTTTCGGCAGAAAAACAGACATTAGAATAGACAAATAGAGGACAGGAAAGAAAAAGGAGATGGTGACATTTTACACTTTCAGCGTCAAGTGGACTTCACGACAGGATATTATTAGCCATGTTGGGGTGTAACTGCTAATTTGTTGATTGCCAGACTTTCACTTTAGCATGAGGATCATGTCGACGTTTTTGTTTTTATCTTTGAGCTATTCATTGTTCACTAATAATATATCCTAATGACTGAATGATGATCTCGCCGCAGTGGGGTTTAACATCTGTAGTTCTGAGTGAATAGGTTCTGGGTTTGAACCCATCAGCCCATAGGTGTTAGGTGAGCATGAATGGTTGTTTGTCTCTGTGTATCAGCCCTGTGATGAACAGGCAACCTGTTCAGTTACAGATAATCCAACTTTTCATCAGGTAAAATCCTAATATTGTAATATATATATTTAGATTGTAATAGTTACAATATTGGTTTAGGACTAAATACCTGAAAAATGAATGATATTCCTATCAGCTTCATCTACTTCTGTTTAGTGTTAATTAGAAAATGTTAGCACGCCACCATGCTGAACTAAGATAGTGAAAATGGAAAACATCATACCTGATAAACATCAGCATTTTTGCAATGCCATTGCGTGCATGTTCATGCTGATGTGTGCATTCGGCTCAAAGCACTGCTGTGTCTAGGTGTAGCCACACAGAGCTGCTAACATGGCTGTGGACTATTAGTCTTGTTGGAATTAAAAGGTATGTGCTTATCCCGCAGGAAATAAATTCATTAACTACACAGAAAGGAGCTCTAATGTCTGAGAGGATGTCCTGTCCTATAGTGTTCTTTCACAGTACATTTAATCTATATAATTTCAAAATTGCCTTCAGTTGGATATCCTTGTAGGAGAATATGCAGCTGGTAACCTTTTCTATCAGTGTTTCTGTACATTCCTGTTTTCTAGTTTGAAGCAGTGGCAGAAGAGGACAGAGCAGAGGGGGAGGCCTTGCTAGATAATCTGCTGGTGGGATGATATTAACATATAAATATATTTACACAGCCGGGTGGTTGCTTCTCGAAACCCAGTGGTGATGAATGTTGCTGCTATGTTGTTGCTGTTATCTCCTGCTCACCATCACGTCTTTCAAACTGGATTCTCATCATCAGGCAAAACAGGCTGCACTTCTTCACAGCATTTTTGCCTCAAGATAGTAAACGGAGGGCCAGCATTGGACTAAACTGTTGACGTGCACAGCAAGATTTTTTTTTTCTTCTAACAGATCAGACCATCTGTCTGGAGAAGAAAATGTTATCTCCAATAAGCACTGCTGGTTATCTTAGTTATACGGGGCAATGAGAACTAATAAGAAACTTATTTTTGACCTTTTCCTGTTCACTGTCATCTGCTCCGGCACTTCTAACGGTAGCCAGATGTCCCAGATGGGGGACCAGACTCTGCGCTGTCAGCAGATCTGTGAGCCGAGTGTGAGCTTAGCATGAAGCATTGACACGGCACACCAGCCCTCTAGGGATGCAGCCAAGGAAACCTGCAGCGCTGTACAGTTTGCGCTTTGTCTTTCTGCCATGATTAAATTGTAAGGTGGCTACATTACATGGCTCGTATAAATTCTATAGTACGAGTGTCTGAGGTGCTTTGAAGGACCGTTAAAAGGCAAATTAACCTGTCAGCGCATACACACTTTTTATTGTCTTTTTCCCAGCTGTTCACTGTATTCAGGCTCATGCTGTGGACAGAATTAGTCATACATATTCAGTCCAATAATAAGAGAAAAATAATTACATATTTAAAGCACAAAACACACAGGACCCATCTACAGCTTTCTGTGAAGGAGAAATTTATTTCGTGTCTCTGCTTCTATGTTAATCTCTTCATGATGCAACCAGCATCATAAAGGTCACAAACAGCCATACAGTTGAACTGCCTAGAAATTTACTATTAAACTGACTGCATTATTAAAACAGGCGAGGAACCGTCTGCCCTCTAACAGCCTGCCTCTGAACACTACCCCAACACTAAGCCCGAAAACACCAACGTTTTGTTGGCACAAATTCAGGTATCCGGCATAGCAAGTGTCCATTATACTCGTCCCTTGAATTCTGCAAGCTTAAATCTGCACCAGTGCTGGCTGTGCAATGTGTAAGGCATGGGTTCCTATTGTCAAAGCAGGTAATCCTCTCTTCAGTCTGATGATCACACTGTGAGTGTTGAAACTCAATCCTGGGGCCACTGGGGGAAAAAAACGGCACAATCAAACAATATTATCTCCCATTTAAAGACACTGCAAAGCACAGTGATCCTTTTTTCCCAAAGATTGCAAAATTTGTAGCATCGTAAAACAAATATAATATATTTCTACATATACAGTATATAAAGCTTTTTTAGTAACTAGTAAAAAAAAAAAAAAATGACCAGAGAGACGTAATCAGAAGGCACAGCGAGACAGTGGTGACAGTGGCTGCTCAGCGAGGAGACTGTAAACATTTCATCCTGTTTGTCCAAGGAGAGAGATAGCAGGGGGCTTGAGTGTTTCCAGAAGGCAGTGTGTTAGCCACTGGAGCGTCACTGCTCCTGAAGTGGCAGTCACTTATAAACAGTCGTTTAAAAACAGTGTTGTAAGGCTAAAAACACTCGATATATGAAATCTTGCACCGGGTGTTTGGCAGCAGCAGATACAAGGTTCTTTCTCTGCAGGTCATTACATTGATTAGATTGGATTCACCCACATGTCGGACCAAGTGGCGCGCCATCATTACCGCTGATTCTCATAAAATCTAAAAGGCAAAAGACTCTTTATTACAAGTTGGCTTATCTTCATTAAATTACATCTCCTCTCTTAACCATGAACGTCTAGTCACCAGATAATGTGTCCAACACACACGGAAACCTGGATTTGGTAGAAATGTCATTATTACTCGAGCGTAATCTCCTTCAATGTCCCTCCCTGCTGGATGAACAGCATTCAGCAGTATGTGGTACTGGCTGTTGTTTGCCAAAAACTCCAGTGGCAGGCCGGGGGAGGTGCATGGTCATGGATCACCACGGTCTAAACCGAAGGGCTGAGACAGGCCATCTATTACGCGTTGTCATATTTCTGCAGAGCCTCCTCTAGCTTGCCTGTGATTTTTTGGAAGAAGGCGATCTGCTGCTGTAGGTAGTGCTGCATCTGTGCCTTGAAGTCGCGGACGCGGATCTGGTGGAAGTGCTGGATCTCGGCCAGCGTGGCACATGAGATGATGTTGCAGCGCTCGTTGATGCCTTCCGCCTGTGCCCGGTCCATCTTGCCCTCCTCCACATGCTTCTGGCTCTCTTTCACCTTCGTCAGGGCTCCTGTTTGGAAAGAGAGAGCAAAAATACTAATCAGGATCTGTATCCGTGTCTTTTTTTAAGTTCTTCGTGTGAGTTCATGTTCTACAAATGGACACCACCCACACAATTTATTAATCAGCGTTCAGTCAAAGGGGAAAACTATGCAGATACTATTTTAACCAGTGTGGGAAAACAGCCCACACATGGGCTACATTTAAACAATAATTCATGTTCCGTCCTTAAAACTCATTTCCTTGAACTCATCAAACAGACATCTAACTTTCAGACTCTTTCACAGGAAAGTTAATTAATAACCTGAATATTTTTTGCTATTAAGATTCAAGAGCACAGCTTGACAGTAAATTCATAACTTTAAGGAACTGGCCAAAAATAGTCTGATGTGAACGGTTTGTTCCAAACTCCCTGAGAACCACATCTGTGTCTATAGTTAGAGAGAGTGAGGGGGCCCGACTCGAAAAAATACCTATTACATTATGTCACTTAAAGCCTTTTCTAAACAACCATTTAAGGGGATTTTGCTGGCAGTTTGATAACATCTACCAGTGACAGTCGGCGATTTCAAGAACATAATATGAACATGCCATGACTAAACTCCGTTTTAGACTTAGCTATAATTTAATGCTGATGTCATCAATGATTACTAAACTCCCGCTCTGAATAACTGTCCAATAAAAGCTTAGCAATCTTAACTAGGCACAGCAGGCCCGTCATTACTCCACAAGTTGAAACGATAAACATGAGCGCCGCAGGAAGAGAGATGCTTTGTGTCCAGCTCAAAACTAAGGATAATTTCACTGGCTAACTATATTCTGTGGGCTGAAAACTGAACTCATCTAAGATAGAGTAAGAGTCACTAACACAATAGTTAGACCTCACTCTAAAAGCCTTTTCTCTTGGGACGTTAAAAGTAAACATACCATATCAAAATATTCTTGCTTGCGGTGGTGTTATGTTTGAATTAACATTAATCAATTAGATTCTAATACATATACTGCTATAAACAAGAACAATGCTGTTTCTCTATTTCCATGTCTTCTATATGGATCATAAACCTTTTGCAGCTTTACCTTCATTTGTTTAGCACAATATCATGTATGTAGCCATCAAGAGCATTTTTTTTTTTTACAGTGAATGCTGACAAAATCTATTTCTAATAAAGAGAACTTCATAAGTCTAATTCTGTCTGAAATCAGGGACTCAAAATGAGTTTTAAAACAATCTGCCACCTTCGTTGTACGAGGACTAAACGCTAGACTCACTTAGCAACAGTAACTGAAGGGGGTGGACAGTCAGTTGTACTTTGACATTTTCAACTTCACTTCTGCTTGGAGAAGTGAATTATTTCATCAAAGCAGTTTACACTCTTTCAGGAAGTCTGATTCACCATCGCCATTTTGTGGTTATTGATGAGTTTCAATTGTTTTTGCACCTCCTATACACACCTAACAAGAAACTATACCTCATGAAAAAGGAATTCAGCATATCGCATTCATACTGAGAGTAAAAACCCCTGAGGTTCCACTCTAGCAGGAAGAGATACTCGCTGTCGTCACTGTGGTGGACTCTTGTGGCATAACATAATCGAGACATGATGGTTTGCAAACGGCCCATATGAACCGTCACTGCTGCAATGCTGCTTCTTCTTCTTTTCTTTTTAAAGTTTTGCTTGCTGCCTTCAGCCATACTGGTGCCACAACAAGAAAATTAGCCTCCAACTCTCCAGACAGATGGTTCGATGGGAGCAGAAGGCAGGGTCAAAACACCAGGAGCTCATGACAGATAACTTATCAAACTGCTGACATTTTCTTACCGAGTAAAAGGAAAAAATGTCACAAGCAATAAGTATTAGGTTGAAATGAAACAGAAGCTGACGGGATATGACCTTCTGTCTGATCTAACTGCTTAAAAAAAGTTTGCACGTCACAGCTAGAATCAAAGAGGACATTCATAGATTGTGACATGAATGTTGATGTAATGTGTGCTTGCATACTTTTTTAGTGTTTGTTCATGTCACACAGAAATGATTATCCAATTTGTATCTCGAATTTTTAGGCCTCCTCCTTTTTAATTAATTTTTCACCCCTTGTTATGTTCTAAGCTCAAGCAGGTGGTAGAGCCTCTAACGTGAAGTATACTTAACATTTCTTCTCAACTGTGAGGACTTTTCTTCTCTGTGTTTCAGGCACATTACTCTCTGTGTGTTTTGGACTGCTGGCTGGACAAATATATTATACATAAATTTATAAAGCTGTCACATTGTGGTTTAGAAAATTGCATTTTCTGACATCTGATTGACCAAACAATTGAATCATAGATGTTGAAATGAAACTTGCTGTGGAACCATTTCATCTGGAGCAGAATCGTTGGTTGGCTCATTACTCAATACTTTGAAACAAAAAAACCATCACTGACGTACTGTGAGTAGTTGTGATGTTTGATGTTGACACAGACATGTTGTAATTACTCAAACTGACACAAAGGCATTCTGTAGTAAGACGGGTGTATCCGCAATGTGGCATAACCAGGTGACAAACATCATCTCCTTGAGCTTTGGCTTTAGGGCGAAGTGTTAAGGTGAGATTTGCACCCTGAAGGCATACAACAGGACTTCCTGTATTGGTCTGTCATGGGATTTTGAAGTCATTATGTGTGCTTAGTCACCAGTACTCTGTTGAAAGTCTGCTTGCTTCCTGAAATGTGAGACCGCAGAAGACTCACTGACCTAACCCTGTACTCTTCAGGCTCCTTTAAAGTTCAGAAAAAAAGTTTTACGACGGCCTTTTTCTTTACAATACTCCACATGTAAGGCTATACATTACAGCAAAGAAATATGCTGACAAAATCCCCCCCATAAAGTCATCGCTTGCCCCCCCCCCCCAGAATCCTCAGGCTGTATTTCTCTCAGCTGCAGTTTAACCCAGATCTTTGAAATTCTTCTAATGCACAACAGATTGATCATGACAGAAAGCGAGGCAAAGATAACAGAGGGGAACAGAGATGGGATGAAAAAGAGAGATGGGAACAAACACAGCTGTCCAAAGACTTAAATGCCAATCCCAAAGGTGTTTACTGTACCTTAACGGTCTCTCTGGCTTCCTGTGTTTTAAAAGCCCACTAATGGACTAAGGAGGAATAATTGTTGCCATGGAGACTTCATGAGAAAGGCAAGAGTTCAGTCTTAGAGAAGACAGTATCAGCAATATGTAGAACCGCATCATTTTCACAGCTGTTGCAAGTAAACTTTGCAGGCCTGCTGCAAAAGCACAACCACCAGTAAGGTGTTGCGTTTGTCGAGTGGGGCTGCAAAAATACTTTATGTATTCATGTGCTAAATATTTTCTCACTTGATTGATTGTTTAATCTATGACAGGTCAGAAAATAGTTTAAAATGGCCATCACGATTTCTAATAATCAAGTCTTATTTATCACAAAGATTATTTTGCCTGTTCTACAGAGCAAAACCTGAAGATATGTCATATAATGTCATCAGTGATTAATAGCACACCTGTCTGCTTGACTTCCTGGAGTGCAGAGAGCTTTGTAGTAAACGTTACCATAAAAAAAATGCACATTTCATTACAATAGATTCTCTTTTAGATTATTAAGTCAAGCCTTATCGCATCATATGACGCTGTACAACTCTGCAACCTTTCCCAGGGTGACTGACAGAAAGATACCGAGCATCTGAGACACATAATCCTCCCCTACAGTGATTAATTGAGCTTGTTGGATGCTGCTGTGTCACACTATAAATAAGAAAAAGATCCTGATGAACGCCTCGGAAGAAATCCTCCCTGGGTGCACGGAGGTGGCACTGAGCACTCCTGGACTCACTAGAGGCAGCAGCTTCAGCGCTTATGTAACCCCTGGTTACACAACACCAAGCTACCGCGAGCCTGTGACCTGGACAACCAGCAGCTCACCGCTCCACCACTCTGGTCATCCATTTGCGCTATGGAGGACATTTAAGATAGCCTGAAACAATAAATGAGACAGACCCACGGCATTTGCACAGGAGGAGTGTTGCGAGAGAGGCTGACTGAGCAGGAAAACCTCAGACACCAGTGCTCTCCCTTCCTTGCCTGCCATTGTTTTATCATTTTTATGTGATTAAACTGTGATGACATCAGACATAATAGAGCTCTTAAGGACATGAGGAATAGATTAAATGGACAAAAGGAAAGAGAGCTCATAAATACAGTCAGACTGGATATAAAGTAGGGCAAGCCAAGCAGCATTTCACCAACTTAATTAGCTTATTTTGCTCTCCTCTTGCATTTCTGTACTATACTCTTAAACAAACTGATTAAACTAGACACAGTACAATATGTAAATGTAATTGAGGACATTGCTCTTTGCGTTGAAGTGCTCTGCTCTGAAAATAGTCTGCTTTGTTAGCCTTATAAAGCCTGGGTGTCGGAGCAAAGTCGCAAATTTGCCATAGGAGTGGGTGGTGCTCTATTATTTTAGCTTGAGTGATAACGTATCCTGGTATAAAGTTAACTTCTTTTTTTTTTTTTCCGCTGAGAGGTTCTGCAGATAATATCAATATCATCACAATGAGTAAGAGTTTCACTTGACAAATAGACTCTGTGAGCGGTGACACAAAAAAAAGACATGTGACTTTTGACTTCTACTTAAGTTGCTGAACCGTTTAGCTTTTTTGGTAGACAGCCAAACCAAAGTTAATACTATCTTTGGATTGTAACCAGTGCGCATTTACAGTATGAAAACGCTCTCCTTCCTTCCTCATTCTCACAACACCAGATATGATGTCAATATCACTGTCTCGGTCAAGCTCCAGCCTAATGGCTAATGTGGTCCCCAAAGAGGTGGAGATCAATAAGGTTATGTTTGGTGTCCCTCTTTGGGAAAGCTTACATTTCACTGGTCACTTCCATGGGATCAAATAAAAAACGCGCCTGGTGTCTGAGGTCCTAATGAGACAGATATCAGGAGCTAAAAATGGAGTGACAAGCAATGTTTTGACAGGTTTCTCCTAAAGAGAGCCACAGTGATGTGACTGGAAGAGATAGCCTCTTTAAAACCAAGCCTATCAGCCACAATCTATACTAAGCTGCTATGGTTTCTGTTTGACCTTCTCGCAGACTTCAAATCTCGATTATAGCTCTACCAATGCACGGCTGCAGCACTGTTCAGTCCCATCTGACCTACTTGACCCAATGAGTTTCTGCTGCAACCACTTCTGCTGCGGAAATGTGTACTCTGGTTTATGACAACAAAGGATGTGGCCTAGCCTCTCTTCAGGTGTCTAACTGGGACAGGACAGCAATAAACCTCACTTCATAACAGAAGAATAGCACTTGTGGACATTTCCTGCACACGTTTATCCGGAAAGGCGTATTAAAAAAACGAGCGACAGACGGGACAGATGTGCACGGGGATGAAAAAGGAAGTGTTTCATTAAACGTATGAGAGACTGAGAGAAAGGCAAATGCAGACAAAGGGCCAGACAATATGCCAAACTCACATGACATGTACGCGGCTTGTGTACCTTTAAGTTCGCAGTTGCAGGGTATTGTCTTCACACAGTGAGATGCCGGTGAAACTTAAGCCAAACGTGCTTATAGCTTTGTTGAAAACCTATTCATTCACATATCTTTCTCCCTAATTACAGTAATTTCACTGCAGTATGAACAATTCTCGAGTGCTACAAGACCTTCAGGTGAGTAGACATAACATAAGACGACTTTGCAAGAGGGTATTTGCATTTAGCACTCCCTGGAAACATGCAGACAGTTTGAGCAACATGCAGACAGTTTGAGCAACAAGCAGCCATTAAATGATCATGAACGACGGAGAGGGAACTACTATATTTAATGTAATGCATGCACACTAACAGTATCACTGTAACGCAATCACATGGCTTAATATTAATAGCTTCTTGCCTAGCAGTATGAGTGGTTATAGAAGAACTGAAGAGTTTTTTAAGAGAGGATAAACTGGCATGAATCTGTATTTTTGTCTTTTCCTATAAATAGAAAGAAATTAGGAATGGGATCTTCACTTGCATAAGGGAAAAGGAATGCACACGTGGAGAAAAAAAACTGGCTCAACCAGACTCAAAATAAATAGAGAAACTAAACAGCCTCAGTCCAGTAAAAATGACATCAAATTAAATTTGACTTCAGCATGCCTCACACGGATCTCTTTTCATCTGCTGCATACCGTGGCTTTCTCATCAGCTTTGTTTCCAGTCCGTCCGCTATGTCATCTTTTCTCAACATTGTGCCCACAGCAAGGTCCAATCAAGAGTTTCTTATCTGTGGAATTATTAGGCTGAGGCTTATCACCCCAGACTGCGTAAACGGCTGTGTCACCGTATTTTGGCTACGTGGCAAACTTGATTTTGACCTGACTGACTGGGAAGTTTGTGTCCCACTGCAGCCTAAACACAGCCTGTCCTGTTTTGCCCCGTGTTGTCTATTGTGAAGTAAATGGGCCCAGTGTTTCTAGGGGAGCCAAATGATGAACCGAGATGTCCACGTGTTTTTTTTTTATGCATGTACCTGGTAAATTAAACACCAGGACATGACAGGGGAGTGTGAGTGTGATTGGTGGATGAAGAGATTATTTTCCCCAACTGATCCAGACAGTCATGTGATTTTATAAGTCAGAGTACCGGGATTGAATATGATGCATGAAATGAGGATTAGTTCACATCATCCTCTGATGTTAGCAAGTGCATACAGGCTCAGGTCTATGTGATGGGGTTCAGGTAGGGTTCTCAGATTCAGTCGTCAATAATTATAAACTTTTCATTTGATTTAAGATGAGATATCTACAAAATGAAAGCACACAAACAAAAGTTCAAAAAGTCAGGTGCAGCCTACGTGAGTTAAGATGTTTTCTTTAGATTATCTTGTTCTCTTTCCCCACAGAAAGAAACAATAACGCCACATTCTCACATATGGTAAACAGCAGTGAGAGCTTCCCTCTAAACACAAGCGATACAATGCTGCGCCTCTTGCACAACAGCGTTGCCTCTCATGAGAGTGACATTTTGCCACACAATGAGAACAATCATTGGGTCATGTAGGAGGACGGCCTAGATTAGTCTAACATTGACTTTCTGTCCGCAAAGACTGCAAGACGTCATCTATGAAGGATTCAATTCTTAGTTTGCTTCAGTTATTGACAGGCCAGGTAAGGCGTCCTCCGTCTCAAGAGCAATAATATGTAACGCCTCACGAGTAATGGAAAACCAAACACAGCCAAACGGGTGCAACCCACTTCAGCAGGGGAGACAAACAGGAGAGGCAGAAGCATGTAAAACAATATCCAAATGCAAACATTTGTTTTGCAAAGTGACATACACTCTAGTTGTAACCTGATTGCTGCCTGCTCTTGTCTAGAAGTCTAACAAAATGCCTCAGACAAATGACATTATTTATCTTTTTACAGCGAGCAAACACACTTATACACACTTTTTACTTTAAAACCTGGTGATTGTACCTCAGCTGGACCTCTGGTAGAAAGTAAGGTTTGGAACCTGGATTTTTGATCACACTGCTTTATTTTATGTGTATATGTGCTGAATTTTAAGTTGACCACTGACGATTATGAATCATGTTTTTACCTTTAATTGTGTATATCTTTTTAGCCTTTGTTGTTCAGTTTAGTTTAAGGTTTAAGGTTTATGGTGTAATTATCTTGTCTGTAACCTGTTTAGGTTGTGGTTCTGATGAGCATGAAAAATATAAACCTGTATGACAGTGTTTTCATTGTACCTTTCTGCACGTGGATGATGTCTGGGTAGTTTGCCAGGTGTCCTTGGTAAAGACCTAACAAATCCATGATTGGGTCCAGATCCTTGCTGGGCTGCTCAGCAAAATACTCTCCGATGGATTCATACGCCTCCCCAGTGAAGGAGATAGCCTGGTTGAGTCCAGCAGAGTACGCTTGCTGGTCCATTTCAAAGGCTTGGCTGAGGACTTTGAATGACAGCCCCACTTTCTGATACTCCTTCTTAAAGCCACTGATCTGCTTGCGGGCAAACTCATTGACAGTGGCGTTAAGCTGCAAGGCGCTGTCGTCCATCCTTTTGGTGAAAGTCTTGAAGCCGTCTATTTTACTTTCAACCTCCTGAAAGTCGAGCGGGGCTGCAGGGGTGCTGATAGTGAGGAAAAAGTTGGCTCCAACCATCTCGTCCTTCTCCGCCTTCCTCTTACCCTGCTTCCAGGCCTTCTCGTCTGTGCTGTTGCAGGTGAGGAAGTGCTGGAATACATCACACCTGGCCAGGACAGGGTGACTGGTCATGTGGTTCATCCACCATATGAGGCCTTTCCTCCTCTTGGAGATGAAGTCCTCCTCAAAGCGCCCCGTGGCCTGCTTCTCCGGGATGTGTGGCACTGAGATGACGGGAAATTTCTCCACCAGCCGAGCGTACAGCCAGTCAAAGTGCTTATACCTCCTGTTCACCTGGTTCTGCGTGTGGGTGGGTGTCAGCTTATAGGAGATGTAGCTCTTCATGCCCTTGAATTTGGTCTGTTTAGTGGGGTCATCAATTGTGCAAGCGAAGGGGTACGGGTTCTCCTGCCACTCTGGACCATACTGACCCATCACCACACAGATCTTATCCCCATCCTTCACAAAACCAGAAGCCTCCCCGAGCACAAACGCCTCACCTCCAGACTTCACGAAGGTTGAAAACCTGTTCAGGTTTCTACTGACTGTGGCAGAGCTCTTCGCCTGCTGTGCATTACCTCTTGACATTGATGTTGACACTCTGTAAGTGGATGGCCCATTGCCTTCATAGTCATGATACCTTCCTCCAACAGTGCCTGGCTCATCTGCGACAGTAGAGCTGTCATCCCAGTCATCATCCCAGTCATCATCGCTCCCTTGGATGGGCTGCTGGTATGTCTGCTGCTGCTGCTGCTGCTGCTGCTGCTGTGTTGTTGTTGTGGGAAAGCAGTGAAACCGGGAGAGGTCGGCTTAGAAAAGTTCTCAACTTTAGCTGGAGGCTTATAAGAACCGTCAAACCCTCCGGATGGGATGTTTGCGTATCGGGAGTCCGGGTAAGTGTCCCCAGATGTGCTGCAGCTGTTGTTGTTGAACGTGGAGGCGGCGTCGTTCCTCAGGATCTCCACGTAGGACGCGGGGAACAGTCCCCTCTCTCCTTTGCTGTTCGCCCCCTCAAACCAGCCGTCAATGTCCTGCTCGCTGTACAAAGTTAGGATTTCATTCTCTCTCACCGACACCTCCCCTGGGTTTTCAGAGTTGAAGTCGTACAGCGCCCTGGCTCTGAGCGCCATGATTTACAACAGCTGGAAGAAGACCAGGACAGCGGGCTAACTTACGGCTGGCTGACCGGGGCAGGAGGGAATCGCAGCGGGCAGCCAGGCTAGCTCAATCAGCCCAACTCTCCAAACTCCGCGTAGAAACTTCTCACAGTGTGTGTGTGTGTGTGTGTGAAGAAAAAAATAAATCTGTTTATATCCTTTTCTGGAGCGGTTCCTCTTTTTGGTCAAACCTGAGAAAATACTGCGGTGAGTTTTAAACCTAGAGGTTGAAATGTGTGAAACTGAAGCGAAGGTATTTTCTGCTACAGCAACACTAATCTGAGCTGCTCCAGTCTCCCTCCGAGCAGAGTCGGACGCTTCTGCCTTCACACGCTGCGCAGCAACAGCACGTCGCCCAGGCTGGATAATCGAGGGCGGAGCCACAAGATGCTGAATCCTCCCAGACAACACAAATCAACCGACTGAGAGCGACACAGGAGGAAAGCTTCACCGAGACATGTTGAGTGCTTCATGCACCACCAAGAACATTATCACAGACCACCCTCACCAGCCTGTGAGACAGGTTTGTCCTATCAAACAAGAGCTGCTGATAGCAGGAGAAATAACCGTGAAAAAAGCAACCAGTCCCTCATTACATGACGCAACTGTAATTTTAACCAGGGTTTGTGTATTTACACAGCTCCAACTAAAAAGATAAAAACAAGGACAACAAAGCTAAGTAAAAAAAAATCATCATAGAGGTATTATCTGCATGCTACTATGTGAAAAAAAATGATGTAAATATGCATAAAAAGTGTAAACAAATGCAAATAGTGCAAATAAAGAAATATTGAATGTTAAATATTGAATGTTTTTTCTTGGATAATA
The DNA here is from genome assembly GCA_946959425.1 of Argyrosomus regius. Taxonomy (NCBI): domain Eukaryota; kingdom Metazoa; phylum Chordata; class Actinopteri; family Sciaenidae; genus Argyrosomus; species Argyrosomus regius. The sequence continues at coordinate 16,381,151 of OX336890.1, forward strand.
AGTGTTTTTTTTGTCAGAGCTAAATAAATCTTCAACATCTTCAACATTTATACCATCCTACATTTCAGAGGCAAAGTATTTTTTATTTACTTTTCACTTCCCTACACTGACATGACACCCATAGTTAATATTTACTTTTCAGATTAGGATTTTAGATTAAAAAAAATATGACGAACTGGTTAAACCGGAATCTGATAAAATACATTGTTTTAGACACTATGAGAAATGAGCTCCACCTACAGCATTAAAATGCTGCTCACATGTTCATGCATCACACCAATAACAATATATCATGATATACCAGTGAAAGGGGTCATTCTCCTGCATAATAATACTTTTCATACATTAAGTACAATTCTACATACTTTGTAATGTTTGTAAATCTTGTAGTGGTAGCTACACTTGTTGGGAATCAGAGATCCATGACAACTTTCATGGCTCAAATGTGCACTGAAGTAAGAAAATCAGTCAGCTTTGATGCTCTTATTTAACTGGGTATTATATAATATTAGCCACAAACCGAGCAGCCCATCACAAACTCACTTCTGCTAGAAGAAAAGCTCCTCCTAATCATGTAAAAAGAATATGAGCCTTAAATAAAGCAATGTGGTATTTTACAGAATTATAAAGTTATGACCAATATGCTATTCATAGTTACAAAGACCCCCCCTGGTTTAGCGATTTGAAATATAGATGCAGCTGATGTAGACGGTAGATTAGATGTCAGGTCAAGCTGGTATCTTGCCAACCATTGTCATCATCTGAAAGGAATGACATCTAAAAATGCTGACATCATGCTGACTGGCACAATGGTTTGACACTCATACCATTATTAGTTCAAGACTGAGCAGCAAAACCACTTACTGTATGTTTCTTTTTTCAGTCAGATCTTGAGTAATCATCATTTATATGTAAATCTCTGATTTAAAAATACACAAATACATCTATTGATCATTTAAGATGGCAGTTCCTAGACAGACATAAATGGCTCAATGTCTTTTCTCCATTTTAGACTCTCAGTCTCCTCCGGTACAAAGGACACACAGTGTGGTAGATCTGAGTTTATTAGACTAAGAAAATGCTTATTTATTTATTTTATAAGAATTCAGTCCAGATCTTTATTGTCACCACTAGCACGGAGCCATAGAAACACATAAACACAATAAAAAAACAATAAGACAGGAAAAGTCTCCTCCTGTCCATCTGAATATTTAAAAATCTCTTTCAGTGGGAGAGTTTGCATGTTTTGCATAGAATAGTTTATTAGTGAAATGCACTGAAATTGCAGATGTAGCATTTGTTAATCAAATCTTTAAATAACACGTAGTTAACAGGAAATATCTGTTTCTTTTTACATAAATCTCCCTAAACCATGCAGTTTTTTTAAGGTGATACAAGTACATTTTATTATTTTATTATACTGATTGAGTTTCATTTAATCTTTTTGATTGAATAAACATTCATTTCAATGGCCCAATGGTGCAGTAAGGATACTTCAACAGTTTCAGTGCTGGCGGTCTATAAAACCTGCAATGAAACCTGGCTTATGAAGCCATTAACTAACTCATAATCATTGCATTAAATGGAGTGTTTTAATGTCCCATTAACTATATATAGCTTATTTTCCCTGCGATGAAAAGAGTCCTTCACTGAAAACACTGCATCCTTACATTTTTTTACATCCTCAGCAGAAACTGTTTTTTCTCACTACATTCAGCTTTCTGGTTTTAAACTTTGGTGGTGAGGTTTGCATATTTACAAATCTAATTGTAATTTTAGACCACAGCAATAACATAAAATCCTTAACTGGACATTATTTTCTTTTAGATATATATAATCCAAAAGTAACATGTGCTTGTTTATTATGATGCAGAGACAGATATGCACAACCTAAACCACCCATGACGTGTTTTGCTGACATCTTGTTATATCAACAGACCATTTCCTTTGGCAGAGATGAATACTGGACAGCACAACAAGGCTTGTAATGATGATGTTCCCTTTAATTTGGTGGATACTGCCCCCTTGTGGCTGTCTGTGGGTTGTTTTCAGAGACGTTTACCTCTACATTGCTGTAGGTAAAAATAATTTTAACAATAACAATAAAAACCAGAATGAAAAAAGCGTTCGGTTTAAACCATCATTGAGAATGCTAATTTTTTGTTTCTAAAAGCTTTCAAGAATGAGTCTGATCTTATCTCTGTCACGTTCTTACTTAAAGGAAGCAATGCCATTGCGATGAATATAAAATGTGACCTACAATGGGAGCATCTGTAGCTCAGGTGGTAGAGCAGGTTGGCCATTAGTATTGGAGGTGATCCCTAACGCCCTCTATCCATTTGTCAAAATGTCCTTGAGCAAGACGCTGAACTCCAAATAGCTCCTGATGTGTGTGTGCAGGAAAATATGAGCCATTTTAGACAAAACCTCCTCTAAATAACATTGTTGCTTTTAATAACCATTGTTTAGAGGTTGAGTTTGTAGGATTTAATGGCATCTAGTAGTGTAGTTGCTGCACTGCAACTCCATCACCACACCCTCTCTTTCCATGAAAGAGAGACTACAATGCATATCTAGAGCTTGTCCATTCTGAGCTTCAACATGGCGGACTCCAGTTCTTATTTTCAGGTGATTATACACTAATGAAAACATAGTTATTATCCATATTATATTCCACTTCTGCCATATATTTTAAATAGAGACCCCTGAATGTTACACACTGGACCTTTAACTCAACCACCACAGAAATATACTCTTGGCCACCAGAGGTCTCTCCTCTCACATTGGGCTGGGTAATTTATTTATCAGTACTATAATCAATTTACACACGCTTAAACATTTTGAATATTAAAGCAAATACAGTAAGTCTTCTTGTGTCTTCTTCTGCATCCCCCATAACTGTCAGACCTGTGCAGAAGACATGTAGTTCACTTCCACTTAACTGTGTTCAGGGAGGTTTCCTTTATAGCTCAGCACATGAAATATTGAAGAGAAGTGTGGACAGGAATTACTTCAGTATGCAGCTTACATCACATTAACTGACTCGTGATTTGTACTGTTCTTGTAATGGAGGATATCACATGATTGCATTGTCTTGTCACCACATTTGCTTCCCACAAAAGAATTCTTGCAAATTTTTGTCTTGTTAATTTGGTCCTATCTGACATGATGGCTTTTCAAGTCCAAAAATTCAAACAGCATAACACTAAATGGAAGTATACAGTAGCACCGACTCTAGGATTACACAAGAGCTCTTCTGACACTTGATACACATTAACACATCACAAGGTTTTGTATTCCTCTGACAAATGAACATCCTCCTTCTTCTGTCTGTATGATCTGTGATCAGGCCTACGTGCTTCAGAGGAGCTAGTCTTTGACTTTGAACTGTGTTTGCGCTTATCCAGTCATCCCCTTTCATTCATTATGTATTGTGTAATATATTATGTCAAGGGCTGTTGCATTTTGTGCTGCATCAAGCCTGATCATACTGTGTGCAGCTGCATGCGTGTGTAGACAAGGTCAGATTAATTGGTTTGGTGTTGGTTTACTTGATCAAAAAGGGAAGAGCAATTATGATTCAATACAGAGCCACCTAGTGGTGCAATACACTTCAGGACTGACTAACTAACTAGATGTCCCAATGTTGGAGATGTAGTTTTTTGAAAGTATGATATTTGAATTGTTTTTGTGATAACTTCTGTAAATTCCTTTAAGAAAAAACAAAAACAAAAAAGAAACAGCTAATGGCCCACCCTTTCTTTGTATGCCAACATGTTTGTGCTTGCCACTTTTTAATTGGTTTGTCTAAATGTTTTACATAATTGTTTCCCCAGATTTTATTATCACCATGACAGACAAAAACACAACATATATATGACAATACAAATGCATAGCTATTGCAGACAAGACAAACCAGTGTAAGAGGGGAGGAGGTTATTGTGCACTGTTAATAATTTAATGCATGTGTCTCGCTATAAAAATGTGCATAATCCAATACATACGTATGTTTTATACAATTTGATTTGAATTTCATTGCATACGTGAAAGGTGCTATACACTTAAAGCTTATCATTACTATGCCATGTTTATATTTTAGGGCATTGTGTATATTTTGGATTTATTAAACTGCAATGGATTTTTTTGCTTGCACTTTTGATATTTTATATTTGCACTATTTCCTACTTTGTACTGCAAGTACTGCATAATATATGCAAAAATATATGTTATATATACAACACTCTGGCCACTTCATTAAGTACACCAAGGCACCAGGCAACCCAATGTGGACCAATACAACAACTCTGCCATAAAGTGTACTTTTACAAAGATTACAATTTTTTTTACTTTTTGTTGACACTGTCAGAGAGGTAGTAACTCTACTTTATTTTTATTACTGAGGTAAAAGTATTTCTAATATGGCCCTCGTGTATGTAAATGGGGTTGCCAAAATATCAGACACACCTCTCAATAGAAAAACAGTATAGTTTAATACAACTACAAACTACAACCTAAATAGAAAACATAATTGAGTCTGACAGTGTCAACAAAAACTGAAATATTACACGCTTCGTAAAAGCAAAATTTGTGCCAGAGTTGTTGTATTGAATCACATTGGATTGTACACGTGTACCTGATAATATATATAATAGTTTATGTAATGGTATGTATCTGATCCAGGTGTTCCTTACAGTCGTACAGCCATCTTCCCCTTGTGAGTCATACAGCTCCAGCTGTGTTACCACTGCAGGTCTGTAGCTTGGTGTTACATCACTGAAGAGGGTACGAAGTCCTCGCCTATACTTGATGTTGTGCGAGAGATTGCGTATTATTACTAAACATAATGATAATGAACATAACGGATCGACAAACATTTCCGGACATTTCAAAACAGTAATGCACATGGAGCACCTACCACAAATGCATAAAGTTGACTGCATGCAACAAAGATCGTTTCAGGAAGGACTCCTCCTCACAATGAAAATAGCCACCATGTGTTTGGTCATGTGACCACGCTACGTGCGCAAGACGACGTGCGTGACGTCGGGTTGTAGGCTTCGCCAGTTTCCTCAACCAAACACTGAACTGACAATTGTGTGATAAAAAACTGGAAGTCAGCCGGTGGACGAGGGGCTATTTATTCAGAAAAAAGCACACGAACCGAGCGGCCCTCGTCGTTATAAACAAACTCAGTCGTTTGTGGCCTGAAAGTGGTCCTATTAGTGAGGAAGACGGCGAGGGAAAAAAAATCTGCTTTCAAACCCCACCAAAGGTTTGCTTTTTATTTTGCTGTGGCTGTCGAAAGGCGGGGAATACAAAGCGACTTGTGGTCAAATCCGTTACATTTTGGACTCATTCAAGCAAAAACGGGATTACTACAAAGCCAGTCGGTGCTGCTGTGCCTGGTCAGCGATAGTACATGGATTATCTGGTGAGTAAATGAACATGCATGATGTGGTAGTTGACTGGTTATAACGTCAGCTGAGCTCCTAATCATACAGTGTTGCCACTCAGGTGTGCGACTATCAACACTTACCGGTTGTTGTTGTATGTTAATGTGTGTAGCCTGTAGCTTTAATGTCAGTGTTGTGTGAATAAGGTCTAACTGGTTGACCCAGAGTCTGGTCTGTTTACATGTGAAACACGATAACTAGCCAGCTAGCTACACCCCTGGAGTACTATTAGCTATGTAGTATGGCATGAGATATGTTATAGTCCATAAAATTCACTCTTACTAGTGAGGACAGAGCTACACTGTGTGCTGGATAAAGCTACTTAAAGTCTTTGGAAGTGAGAACTAACGTTATAACTTGATATAGTAGTCCCCTGCATATTTGTAATACCTGTGATTAAAACTATAATTATTACAGTCCAGGCTGCTATGCCAGCTTTAGCCTGGGAATTTATGGTTTTTGGGTCTTTGCCCACATTGTAAGGATGGGTGCTGCTTTAAAACAAAAAAAGTGCAACAATAGAGAGGAAGCTGTAACTTGCAGCTTTTTCCCTGGGAATTCACAAAGTCAGAGGAAAAACAGTACACAGACATTGTCCTGTCATCTCACGAGGGGGGACAGAGTGACAGTGTGAAATGCAGAGGAACTTGCCCACCCAGTGTTATCAGCTTGTTTGTAATGGGCCTCCCAAGATGTGGGACCTAAAAGGAACTTTGAACTCACTGCTTCATTGAGACATTTCTCAAGTCAGGATTATAAAGTCCTATCCGGCAATTGGGCACCACAACAGTTCAGTGCTATAGTTAATACAAACTGATTTATGATGAGCTTGTCCGTGACTTCTGGCCTGAGAATAACAAATCTTCTGGGGAACAAAAGTGGAGTATTCATAGTTTACATGAGTTATCCTGTAATCGCAGTTAAATGTTAATGGAAAATCGTTGGTATCAAAGGTAAACACAAGAGGCATTGTTTCAGGGGGCACACCCTCGTGACATGAAATGATAGAAATTGATTTCACAGTTTTTCTCTTGGTGCATGCAATGATCTACAGCTGGTAACATTGTCTATTTGCCAAATTTGACCATGTTTAACCTTTGCATGCATGCTCACAGGAAGAAAACCTTGTTACTTGCTTGAGGACTTAAGATTTTCTGTGACAAACAGTTTTCTGCAGAAAGCACAGCTGTAACTCTCTGAACTGTTTGAGTCGAGTGCTTGGCTGTCCTCTGAGGTCAGCCACTCAATAGGCGCAGGGCCTCCTTTCCTGCTGTGAAACACTGGAGACCTGGCACAAAACCCAGGCCAAAACTATGTCTCTCTCCTTCCTATAAATCAATAGAAGCTTGTCACTGAACATTTAATGCAGTATGCTAGTCTTATGCATGCTTTTAGGTTTAAAAGCGTTTTTTTGGGGGGTGCACAGGAATGGACGCACATAATCGCAGCACATTGCTGGGTTCTAACTTTATAACTGTTGCAGTGATCTGGCCTATGGTGGATTCATTTACAACTGGAAGCTGGGGCATAGTGAAGGACTGTACTCCTGCATGGTCAGCACAGTGTTAAAAAAGACCACACAAAAAGGCAGCACCGACAGAGGAATTTGGTGCTAGCTGTTGCCATGATACAACCTTACCAAATTACAAGTGCACCGTGTGACCAACTCTTGGACCCAAACTTGTTGCAGACTTCACCAGGCAGGACACAGTGAATGTGCTGCGAGTTGTTGTATGTGAGAAAATCAAACTATGGCTGTACTGATAATTTCTCAAACCCATACAAGAACGTGCAGAATTAATCTCTTGAGGTTTAGCAGACACTTCTGTTTTCTTGGTCTGTTATTGCTTGACATTTTGTTATCCTTGCTTGGTCGTATTTATACTACTGCTATTCCACTGCATTATTTTGATATTTCTAATCGCTCACTAATTCACAGACAGTAGCCTATTTCAGTCTTGTACAACATTTGCTTTGTTGAATGGATAACTAGCTACTTATTTCCGCTACACACGAGTTACTAAACCCTCAGGTGGAATGACATTCAGGTCATTTTTGTAGCTTTGCCCTAAAGGAAGCCAGAGCTGTAAAAACACAAACAAACACTGTCTGATGTAGAATAACTAGTATGTTTTTCTGTGGAATTTAACTTTTCACAAAGGTTCAGTGAGAACAACCACCAGGCACTGACTTCAAACCATATGGTAATGATGGGTGTGACAGATAACTGAATAGCGCTTGATCTGTTAACACGCTGGACCACACCTCTACTCATCCGGCTCATGTTCACAGAGACGAAACAGGAGGAAAATCTAGAGTGGGGAAAAAAAATGTAATTTTACAAGAAGCTTTAGTGTGAAAGTGTCTAACTGTATCCATGTCTCTTGATTTCCAGTTAACATTTGCATCATTTGGCTGCATTTTTGTTGCTAAACAAACAACAGTATTGGATCTATCTATTGGTCTCTACATTATATTTAAACACTCACCCATTTAGTATCCCATCCTGTGTTGTGAACACAATCAAGTGAATGAATAACATTTGGTTTAACTATGAGTGCTGACAGCAACATTGTGCTAAGACTACACCTAGCAAGTTGATTTGAATTGCAGATTGCACATTACTAACTGGCTACTTACATTTCTTTGTAGAGACAGTACTCTATTTGTACTTGTTGCATATTTTTGAAAAGGGAAAACATTTTAGACAAAAGGTCTGGCAGGCATCCACTGAGAAGGCACTTATTCAGCTGTCATTACTATTAATAGTTTTGTCCAGCCAAAGTGACTTGCCAAACACCTGTTTTCAGTTAGTTTTAAATTATTACCCAAGCTACCTGCCACCTGTTTGCTTTGTGATCATCCCCTTTTTGTGCAGTCCATGTATGTAGACTGGAACAGCACTAAAACTTTGACTTTGACTCAAAATTTGACCTGGTCTGGCTGATTGCATGTTGTAAGTGTCCTGGTTGGATTTCTATACTGTTGAACTCTACTGCGAATACAAATTGAGCAGGTGTGATGCTTTTTAATAAACAGGTATTGTTTAGTGAACGCTATCACATGAGACAAAGCAACATAGTCTATAAGTCGTTATCTACCTGTCAGGATTTTATTCAGCCCCTTTTTGGCCAGGGTTTTTTAAATGGATGAATATGTGAAGGTATCCTTGGACAGAAAACCACATAAGAAACGTTAAAATTAGACTTTGTACTCCTCATCATTTTTTGTAATCCAGTATAAATTGGTAAGAAGCGTCCACCCAGGCATCAAAAGCTTTAATCTGTAGTTTGTGAAGAAGGCGCATTACCAAGATAAGTAAATAAGCTTAAAATGAGTTTGAAATGTGAGATCTCCTCTGATGATTGCTGTCATTAGGCTGAAAGCATTTTAGCACTTGAAGCCATGAGCTTACAGGAGTCAAGAGTTAACGGAGGATGTTTGTGCTGTTGTTCGACACAGTTCTTTAGTATTTTGGAATAAAATGTGAAGATTATTTTTAGTATTTCGCCTTTCTTTGATAGCAGAGAAAACAGAGGCAGACAGGAAACGAGATGAAAGAGAAGGGCGTGACATCAGACAACTGTCCCTGACCAGAACCGAACCGGAGATGCCGCTGATGTGATATGCATTTTAACCATTTGACTGTCAGGAGACAGCATTGTTTATCTGGTTAGCACTGAGGTCACACTTCATGAAAGAAAACCGTAATTCTAAGTAGAAGCCTGCGTTTGTTTTTGCTTGATAAAAATGTATTTCAGAGCAGATCTCCTGTGCAAGGGCACACAGCAGGCTTTAGCAGATTGACATCTCACCAATAAACACAGAGGAACGAAAGCTGATGGGAAGTTCTTGGCAGCATATGATTCCAGCATGTTAGCCTATGGGATACAAGGCTGGTGTTGCTTTTCCTCCCAGTTTTGTCCTCTATCTGACCGTGTTCCACACCTCTCTGGTGCTGGCAGAAGTCTCCGCCAAGCTCCTTTCACAGGCAAACAGAAATGACCTATTGTATGCAGATAAGAGCACCAACAGCCCCACAAAATCTTTCAACATTGTGTGTGAGTGCTTTTTATATGTTGATGGATATTTCGCTAATCATTTACTTAAACAATCTGTGAGGCCAGGTCTACTCAGGTTTCAGTTTGAATGGATGTGAATAGATATTTACCTTAAGTCTGGTCCAAGCCTGTTCTTTTTTTATTTAAAGTGCATCGCCTCCAGCTCTAATGTGAAATACATTTGAGAGCACAACAGCATTTCTGAACCCCCATCCCTGATTTCAACCTGCCAGCAGCATGTCAGCCAGCTTTTTGTGACCGCTTGCTAGCAGCCCATTGCAGTGGTTCCCATGTGTCTGTGGAGAGTGCTAGTGAGTCAGCATCTTCGGGCTCAGATCAGTGATGCTGTTGGAGATGAGGGAATATTTATGGGATATCGTAATGCTATGATCATGATAAAGCATGGGCACTTTGAGTTGCTTTTTTTTTAATGGCATCCTCATAAGTTGATGGATCATTGCGCTAAAGAGGCATTAGTGAACTGTTTTCATATTTTTTTATTGCATTTCATTTCCTTTACTTTCTCTTGGGCGATAAGCATTCAGCAGAGGAACAGATATGAAGTACATGGATAGGTGGAGGGTTTTGTTGTCAGTGGTTTATTGTTCTGCTTTTATTTTAGTTGACGAGTACAGTGGGTCCATAAAAGTGATAAGCAAATGCAGTTTATAAGCAGAGCTTTATCAATGACCTATGGCTATCACAGGAAAACATATCTTGCTGTCTGACTGTCAGACTGAATAAAATACTGCAGAACTAGCATTATCATATGCTGCCTTGTTATATAAGGAGTTGCGTTATAAAAGGAGACCTCTACTGTACACAATGTACCGCGTACGACGTACAAAGAAAGGCTTTTTTGAGAGAGAAAGAGATGTGGCAAAAGTTCTGGGTGGGATTTTGAGTTAGTTTTAAACCAGATGACACCAAGAACATATTTTGATTTGAGGGTGTGAGTATGTTGTGGTTTTTGGCGTCTTTAAAATCTAGAATAAATGTTTCATTTTGAAAAGTTAAATGATGCACTGCATTGTGGAATGAAAATTGTGTATTAAACAGCATTTTGGGATAATGATTTATGGATGTGGTTTAATCAAATCATAACCTGTTCTTAACCTACCTGTTGAACCAGTTTGGATGAACATTGCCAAATTCAGTTTGTGTTCATGTTTTCTCCCATCGTTTGTTCTTGGAGTTGTGAAATGCTAAGAGCTGAGTTTTACTGCAGTGAGGACAGTGACAGTGAGCTTTTTCCTTTTGTCATTCTTTTGTCATTTGATTAGTTGCACTATCATACTAGGTGGAATCCAAGCATGAGTTAATTTGTTATAAGCACGCATCAAATTCAGTTCTTTGTTGCACACAGTAGCATGATGTTTGCAGAAACAATGTGATCCATTTGAATTCTAGGCTACCTGTTGCTGGTATAACTAGTATCCGTATTGCATTACAGTTGAGCACTCTACTACATATTATAATTGCAGTATGTCAGCAGACGGTTGCAGCAACTATTACGAGACTGCGGAGCTGACCAAAACAAGCTATTTGAACATGACTCACAGTTCTCCCTTAGCAGAGCGACTTCCAACAAAGCGTCCCGCAACAGTTATTGAAATCCCCATCACCGCTGTAAGCTCAAGCAGGCAATCTCTTCATCCTCCTCTATGCATAGAAAGCAATGGTCTTCATACTTGATGAAGCTGTGCGTACAGTTTGGGCTAGTGTGTGGGTGGGTAATGGTGACTAATCCAATTTGTAGTAGTACTCTGGATCCCTAGTTGCCACTGAGCCTTAATCTCTGTGGACAGGGAGATTCTCACCAACTAATCTCAAGCTTGTGTCCCTCCGCTGATCCTTGTGGCAATAGTTTTGTATCTTTCAATGAATGAACACGAGGAGTAATCACAAGGCAGCCTTCAATCATCGAGACTCTTACGAAATCCCTCTGTAATGCTCAGATTTAAAAAGAAATGGCTTTTGAATATGGGCTGCTGACAGCGAGACGGTGAAGGGCTGGACTCATGTTGTTGACCTGACACTGTTATGCTCAGCTAGTCTGATCCTCCTCCATCCATTCACTTACTCCAGAGGCTTGGCTTGTTTGTTGCCGGGGGTTACGCTTGTTGCTGAGCACAATGTCGGAGCACATGCAGCTCTCCCTTGCCTTGTGCAGGATTGGGCTTTACACGGTAAGAAAATGCATACAAGCTGCTATCTGTTTGTTAGAGGACAGCAGGAATGTGCTGTGTTGAGTGTGTGCTGGATTGAATACTGTTAGTTTTACCGTGGTTTAGTCTTTAGTCCTGCTTGTGTTTTGAAACAGATACTGACCACGCAACAGCGGCTTCTGCTTCACTGTTGCTTGGTCACTGAATGGAGAGTATGCTCCGATTCTTTTGAGTGGGTGTTCACATAATATTAAGGTGGAACAGGTGGACGTCAGTACTGTGAGATGCAAATTAAACCTAGACAGAACAAGTGATCTTTGAGTAAAGGCAGTCTCTCTGAGAATAGAAACAAAGATAGATTATGGTGTCTTTTTCCTGCAGCTCCTAGCAACTGGCTTGGTCAATGGCTATAGTTCTGGCAGTCTTAAGTACAGTGTAGTTATGAATGGATCCATGAATATACAGAGATCATGTTGAAGTTGTTTTTGTTTTGTTAGTGCAGTAACAAGTGAGTGCCTAAAATAATGTTCTGTATCACCTTTAAATGTAAATTCATTGATCAGTGTCCACATTTTGTATTTAAGTTATTTTGAGTAAGAAAAACATCTTACACATCGTTGCCTACAGTTTTTTGTGTTTTTTTGTAACATGTTTTTAAATAGACCTGTTGTATTTTAACCTCGGCTGATGACTCATGTTGTGTATTGTCAGGTCCCCTGTTATTCCTTGACCAGCTGGTGAATCTTTCTCAATGAACAATAACAGAGAAGCTTATTTTACATTGGAGTCTTTTTAACAGAAAAGCTTGTGCACAGCTTCAGTTCCTTGCCAGCTTGACATGATATGCCTGAATATGATGAAAAGCTATGAGATAGTAACTGTAGTCACTGTAATGTAATAATTAATGTAACTACTGCTAGTTTCTGATTTTTCAAAAAAAAAAAAAAAAATGGTGCTGGTTCTGGATTTTAGATTTTACTGTCAAGAATAAATAGCAGAAATTACAGTCATTTCATTGATCTTACAGCAACATAATACAAAAAAGTATTAGTGTTTCTTTTTTTTTTTTTGCAATTTTGTGTCACTACAGTTTCAGAGTGCAGTTCAATGCACCACTGTTGTAAATATGTACACATTTGTCAACAACTTTGCTAACACAGCCAAACTTTAAACTAAACCAAAAGCCAAAGCAGCTATACTTATTATTTCAACAGCAAGGAGCTCAGTGTATGTCTTGCAGCTCTTTATTTCACAGAGCTCTCGCCAATTACTAAAAGCAAGACGGAGATATGCTCGTCTGGTGGCCTATTGCTTGGTTACTCTCTCTCAAGTCAGCTTCCTAAGTCAGTGTTCTCTCTTCTGTACTCTTCTGTCTCTTCGCCTCTGCCATGACTGCCAGAGGCTGAGCCTATCTACATTGCCCACTGGTACAGCTCCGGCCCAGGCATGCACCAGCTCCGCTCTCTGTCAGCATTCCCCCTCGCCACAAGTTTGCAAACCTCCTCCTCACAGCTCCCGTTTAGCAACAGTTAGTGGTTCACTGACTTTATTATCAAGTAAAGCTCTCTGTCCATCAGGAAACTCTGTAAATCACCAATAATTGAGGGAGAGCAGCCAGAGGACCTCAGAGGGAAATAATTTTTCTCTATAAAATATGACCCAGTTCCACCAAAATCACTTTCTCGTCAACAAGTTGGCTTTATCTTCTGGGGACCACAAATATCTGTACCATACTGACAGACATTGCTAGCCTGAGAGCCATGCTGCTAACAAGACAAAACAGTAGTAGTGAATTCTTAGTTGTAGTCCTCATTAGCCTTGTAGCATGAATCATTTAGAAACTTTTGTAATGTTGTTGGCTTGTTCAAGCTAACTAGTTCTAGCCACCTTGAATTTGTCCTGCAAATTATCATCTAACTCATTTGAAACATTGAAATGAGTGTATTCCATGCACGTGAAAAGAAGGTTCGTTTTTAGCCCTTCACTGAGATGTACTGTGCAATTACAGTGCCAAAAATGGGGATCAATATCAGTATAAGGCTGCCATAGAGTTCAAATGAGTGATTTTATTGGCTTGGAGCATTGAGATTCAAATCCCTGCTGAGTTACCACAGTATCCTTTTTTAGTGGTGTGCAAAATCAAACCCCAACATGTGTGATGCTGTGGGAGAGGAATGGTACAATCCATTCCCAGTGCTGTCACTTGTCTGCAATACAAATTTACAACCATGTTGTGATAAAAAACAAACCTGAGTCCAAAACCTTCATCATTTTGTAGACATTCAATCTTGACATTGGTGGTGATGCCAGTGGGAAAATCAAAAATCGCTTTTCTTGTTTCTTTAAACTGTACTGATAATTTCATCCATCTGTCATCTCACACCAGATTTACAGCATGTTTTATCATTTAGACTCAGACCGTTCTGGTTATGACTGGATGTAATCTCTGCTTTTGACGCGTTTGACTCTCCCATGTCGCCGCTGATTGTTCTCTGTAAAGTCACCCACTCACACTGTGCACACTAAAAATAGCAGAAGAGACAGCATATTAGACTTTTGCCAATATTATACAGTGCTTTTCATCAGTCTGTGTAATTGCGATGTCAGTAATGCCTGTCAAACTGTAGCAGAGGACTGAGCAGAATTCTCAATTACAACAACCTTGACTACAGAACTTGCTATACAGTCAATGCATGTCTCATCCAATACTTTACATACACACTATATGTTAACTTAAAACTTCCTACACCCAAACAGGCCTTTACAACCTTAAAATAAAAAAGATAAAATATCATTCATAACATTTATCTGGTAATATCAGTGTACTAAGATAGAAGCTCGGTGCTCTTGTATCATTTGGTATGACCCCAAAATGCTGCCAAATTTCTGCAGTTGCATTCTTTGTTGCAACCATGGACTGTATAGGTTTCTGAAGAGCAGTTGTGTAGCTCAGTGTGGTGGAGTGGTGGCTCTGGTCCTCACCATCTTGTCAGTCCCGCTTCCATCAGCTCAAAACTAATCCAAAAACTGGCAAAGACTTGGAGCTGAGCCGGGATGAATGGAGTCACATGTGATGACACCCACCTGTCAATCAAAGTGCCATGCTCTGAATTACAGCTCTTAAGCCTTGATATAATTTAACTGGTTGTCATGAACAATGAAATGAACTATAGAGACCAAGGCTGTAAACATGTTTATTTCTGCTTTGAGCAACACTGCAGTTAGGTTTTGGTTGAGTTCTTGGTGAAGGCAGGTGCCGTGCGACATTAGTTTAAATGACCATGTGCTCTGGGTACCATAGCTACTGCTCTTTGGACCCTGTCTTTGCAGGATGCCTTAACCATTAAGGGTCTAAGTGATCGTATTAGGCACTCCGTGGTCACCTCATTATGCTATTAATGGAGTGGAAAATGGCTGCTCTGCTGATTTGCTGGCTCCGACCCCCAGGCCCGGGCCACATCATTCAGACTGAAAGTTTTAAGGCTGGTTCATGCTTAATTTGGGAAGAAACCTGACAAAGTGTGCATACTGAGAATGACCTAACTGAAATGAAAATGCACATTGGAGTTGTACACCACCTAAAACCACCAAAAAAATACATTTTGGGTTTTTTCTGCAGCTGCCACCACATAACACCTGCATCCTGTTTACCATATTTTGCTAAAACTGAACGAGAATTGTACCAGAATATTGAATTGTTTTCTCATTTCAATTTTACGGTTTATATGTTGCTCTGGTGAACTGCTGAACAGTGTATGACTATACACTTGAACATTATTGTCCAAAATAGAAAAGTCTGCTGTGCACATTATTTCCTTTCAGATATAGTGGTGCAGAATAGCAGTGTCTCTGTATCATTTTACTTGATCCATTTATCTGTCTCTTGCTGAAGGCTGTATTTGACACCTGAGTAGGCAGAGCGTTGTGAGGATGTTTTGTTCTTTCTTGTCTCCTGGGTTTCCGTACTGTGTCACTGCACAGGGCTTACCCTTTTCCTGTTACCACGGCCTGACAAATGTTTGTCTCCACTCATCAGCTGTGAGCAGCCACCTCCTCCTGTTACCTTTTCATAACAGTTCAGAATCATTCCCAGTCTCCTCTATGGTTTTCTTTTTTATGTTGGCCTTTGGGCTTAGATACACTATGGTGTACAGCAATACTTTACTGTTTTCCCCATTGGTGACACCCACCAGGCCAAAGAAATACTGCCAAATCTCCATTCTTACAGAAATCGGTGCGTTTGTGGGGGCATCTGTGCCGCACTGTTCTGAAATGTGAGGCACTCTCTGTGTTATTGCCTGGAAAACTCTTGGATGCGAGTGCCACCGCTATCAAAGCACGAGCGTATGGGATGCAGGTCAGTTAATTTGACCGCACCATCACCTAAAAAGAGAAATAGCTGTAACGGAGGCTGGAAACCAAATGTATTGTGTTTTTCTCCAAAACCACAAACTGCAAGGAGACAATACTAGGTTGAACCTATTTCACTTTCTTTTGCCGTCACAGCTATGACACTGGTGCACTGCTGAAGAGAGGAGAAAACAAAATGGTTGGAAGCAGGCTTATGAATGACAATCAGAAGAAATCATTAACAAAGGGTAACATGATGAGCCAACAGTTGCAAAGTTCCTCCACCTAAGTTAAGCTCACAGCATTTTGTAAAGCAGCTCATTTAAAAAAAGGGCACGAACATGAACTAGTTCATTGGAGTCTGTGGGACCTGAACTAGAGCTAGATGGTTTGAACTGTGAACGTGATTTCTCCAACACGAACAGGGTACAGGCCTTCAACTCGTATAGCTCATCATTGCTTTTGATGGCAATATAAATCTCTCCTTAAATTTAAGAATTTAGATAAAGACAAATCTTAACTTTTGGTAAGGGAAAAGCAACATTTTTATTGGTTTAATTGGTGAAATTTTCCTTCAAGCCAAGGAGGATAAAGTGCAGCAATAAATCATGCACACCGTCCCAAAGGGTTCTGACTGAGCAATATTTTTTCATATAGTAACAGTTATCATTGCTTGTATTTTGTTCCCTCCGCATTACGATTAATATCTCTGAATCTATATCAAAGTTGACATGACGTCAAGCCTCATCTAGGATATTGTTCAGAGTTTAAGTAGTTTAGCCTAGCTTGCACCTTAATAACAGAATAACTCATGTACCATTGTTGTTGCCCGCTCAGTTTTGAACAGATAACTGACATTACCAAATAACTACAAAGTTCAAAAAGAAATGTGCATGTAGACTCCTTGGTGAGTGTACAAAGGGGGAAAACACAAATGATTGACCCTGTAGCTCTTTGAGCTGTGATGTTAAATTTCTTGTGTTGACAGTTTCATTTGTAATGCAGTGTGTATGCAAACGGTCCAAAACAAGGGCCGCTCACACTTAATTTTTAATATATATATATTTTTATAGCAGTTGCCAGTTTTTGTGCACTTGTGTGCTATATTGCGCACACGCTAGGTTTGTTATGTAACAGTTTTAAATTCAAATAACGCAAAAAAGTAAGAAATGATACGCTATCAGCTGTCATATTTGAAAGTATTTACACAGTAAGACATTTCTGTATTAGTTTGACAAGTTACTCCCCTGTCTGGCAGCCATTATCATTTCTTAAAGAAAGGGTGGGATTGCAGGTTGGCATATTGATTAGTGAGATAGCACCTCATCTGGAAGGTTCATCTGTTGATGCCGCTGTCACTAAAACCATCCAAAATGTCAATGACTAAGACGCTATGTCTGTGTCAGCATTACCTGAGCATTGCCCACTCTGTAGAGAGAAGAAATGAAAAGACACATTTCTGATTTGTGAGAAGAGTAAGGGCCTCACACAAAAACTGGATGAAATTATAGAGATAATCTGCAGTGGTGGATCAGCTTTCTGAGTATATTTGTAATTTTTTTAGCTGACACAAGTTCGTCTTTTAATTGTAGAGGCTATAAACACACACAAAAGGTAAACTTTTCAAGGATATCCCAACACCTGCCTTTGAAACTATGTTATTATTATTTGACAAAAAAAGTCATCCTGTTTTCAGGAAGAGGTATTTTTAACTCTCTTATCCTGAGATACCTCAGGCATTGGGTGTAATCTCCTCATCTTGTAAAGACTTCATCTCACTGATCGCAACGTGAACCTAGAACTCTGAATGTTTCATTTGAGTTTGTTTGTTTGTTTGTTTGTTTGTTTTGTTAAAAGTGTGTTGACCATGAAGGTTATTCACCAGGTACAACTACAGTGAATTGAATGCAAGTTCAGACTTTTTTCTTCACTTCATCATTTGGGACTCATAAACCTGAAAGTTATTGTTTTTTGATGCCTATTGTGTCATAGAAAATTTTCTGCACAGTAAATAAACCATTCTTCTCACAGCATGTAAGCAGCATACATTTCCCACCAGCTTCCGTTCTTTTTGAAAGGCAGGATGGGAGCAGCCATTCCTGGGCCATGAATATCCCACACTTTAAAATAACCACAGGACCTGGTGGAATGATGATTGAGAGAACACCAAGGGTCACCCACCCACTATCGAATACTGTTTCCTAAAACTCGGCTGCCAGACCTTACTGATTTGTTTTGTTACGTCAAGGACGTTTTGAAATGGAATTTGGCTCTGGTTGTTTGGGAAACTACAAAGAATAACTTCCTGTTTGAGATGTATTGGCTGCTTGGCCTTTGTGCACCATGTATACCAAGAACAAAAAGCAGATTTATTTCAGGACCACAGCGTTTCTAGTAGCACGTATTATGCAGTAATCATGCCCATCAAGTTGTTGAACATTTTATGGACTTCTGAGGTGTAGCTCTGTTCGGTGAAGCTACAGACACATCTTAGCAGTCAGAATATGGGTTGGATTCTCCATCGGGCATGACCAAAGCAGTGAGACAGTAAATAGCAGGGCAAATGTTTGGAGCTTAAACAGAGAAAGTGTTGTTGTACAGATGGGACCAAAGCATGCAGGACAATTAGGAAGTGTTCAAAACAGCCTGTTCATAGTGGCAAAATAAATTCCTAGAACATCTTTGTGCCGTCTATTTGGGCATGTGTAAAGGCTGGTATAGGCAGCACCAAATAACTGCCTCAGTCAAGAAACTAAGGAGCAGTTAGTTTGGAGTGAAAGCTTAATATTGTCAATCACAGGAAATTATACACAACACAGTTTGTGGCTTTTGGATGTGGTTCATTGGGTTGGGGTGTCAAAATGATGGCAAGGCAAGAATCAAATCTGAAATTGGATTTGTTTTGACATTTGTAGCTCCATGGCTGCCAAAATCTAATCTTTATTGAACTCAGTCGAATACATGGACTGTTTTATAAGTCCAATTTACTTTCTATGAGTTCTCATGTGTTTGTAATTCAACAGTGCAAATGAACAACTATTTCATACATTTGTTTGAAGTCCTGTAGATAGGAGCACTGCAGTGTGGCTACCACAACATTGTGATGGTTTAGAAAGCCTCAGCGCCCTTTGGGATTGCAGAATATCTAGAAATAATTGATGATTTTATGCCAGTGAGAAAAAATTTTGATCTCCTATACCACTTGGTTAATAGATCCCTTGGTGTCTCGACTCAAATAAAGCAGAACAGAAACAGAAAGATACAATTGCATAATGTCTGAATTCGAGTTCATCTCTGGCTTATTTGTCAAATTATAATTTATTATAATGTATTCATTAATTTATTAATTTACTCGACCGAAGAGAAACAACAACAAAATAAAACAAAACACCAGTGCCACCTTGGTTAGTCTTTCCACTGTTCCAACAATCACTAACTCTGGTTTGGTGAAAAATAAACCCTTAATCCACTCAGTTAGATGTGAATTTACTCTACGCTGTTTTTCCTCTCACTCGTTCGACAGCTCAGTGGGTTTGTACTGTGCCACCGAATCAGTCTGTTGCTGAGCAGTGGCTCTCATTCATTCATTCATTTGGCAGACCATTAATTAGCAAGATAAAATGATAAAAAGTCTTTACATCACACTTGTGTAAGTTACTTGTCACAAAATCACCTTGTACATGTATGTCTTAAACTTAGATTTAAAGTGATTTGTAACACCGTTATGATACATCATTGATCAGTTTATACATTACATAAATATGTTCTGTTGGCCTATATTTTCAGAGGCCTCCTCTCAATGGCCTTGAATGCTGAAACCTCTCCCTGTAGACTTTTGTTGCGAGACGCCTTAAAGCGGCTTTCTCTTATACAATAGTCTTTGTCCCCGTGACATGACAAGAACCCATCTTTACACTGAGCTCTGGGCCTGAAGCACATATTGTAATATGCTTATCCACAAGACATTGTAATACATGAGTGGGCTGCAAATTTCTTTAGTAGTCCAAGCCGGAGGGCCTCTCTCTTTTTAGTGAGTCATTGTTAGTCCCCAAACCAAGTGAATTCAAAATGTTCTAAATGCAGACTGTGACTACATCTATAAAAGAAGAGAATCTCTCCTTTAATTTATTATTTTTTTTCACATTTTTCAAGTTTAACCTTAGGTTATGATTTATTTAAGGTCTGTGTGGATATCAGTGATATACTATGTTGTATTACAAATCCATAGTGATATGCAATACTAAATATGGTCTTGTGGGAGAGTTAGGCTAGGATAAATGAAAATATGTGAAAATAATCGAGAACAATCAGATGGATTGATAATGAAAATAATTATTAGTCGCCATCCTAATTGTTGTAAATAAATAACCATTGAAAACACAGATGGTCATAACTGTACTACTCCTCATATTTTATTCAATTCTTGCCCACAGTCAGCTGTGATAGGCTCCAGCCCCCTGCGACCCTGATGAGGATAAGTGGTTACAGAAAATATATGAATTTTATTTATGATTTATGAGTTGATTTATGAGTTGCCAAATACATTACAAAACCTAAACTAAATAAAGTGCAGAGCGTAATCTGAGTGACAGCTCCAACCTTTACAACAATCATTATTCAAACCATCCCATTAAGTATAACATTTCTTAAATGCCTCTTTCCTATTTGTTTTTATTAAGATCCTCAACCCTCTAGAATTAAACAGCAATTTAGTGTTAATACATTCTGTATTATTATCATAAAGTTATGTTGATGGTTGTTCTGATTGCATTTCTGTGAGTTTAACTTTGCAAAAAAAAAATCACATTTCATGTCCTTCTGAAAACAGCATGACCTGCCATTTAAAATAATTAAGCTTTTTAAGAAAAAAACAAACAACAAAACACAGTAGGTGATTATCCCTGCCGTGAACCTGTCTCATTTCTATTAATATTTCTCAGCCATAAAAAGCTTTCCTTTGATAAATGTTGGCATCCATATTTATGTTAATCAGTCTTCAAGGTAGCAGCAGGTTTTGGTGGAATATGTTTGAAAAGAGGTCTTTCATGTGTTTGTGGTTGGTTGTCATTTTATCTAACTACTTGCAGCTGACACACATGGGCCAGACTCACTGTTGGTATAGCTTTTTTCCAATGGCATCTTTGATTACACATTTTTATCTTGGAACCATTCCTCAGAAATGGATATTGATTCAATGTGAGACCATTTTTTCCAGTGCTTGGGGTCAGTTTCCAGTGACAATTACTGCACGAGTACTTGCCAAATGTGTTTATAAATGACCACTTTCTATTTTACATCTAGAACAGTTGAGGGAAAATGTGCTGTCAATGATCAAGAAATATTACCCTGTGTCTGTCTGTAGTAGGCCAGACTCTTTTGGGTTAAATATTTGAATAGCTAGTGAGCTTTCCAGCTGGTATGTTGATGTTTTAGGCTTAGTGTCTCAGAATTTGTACTCAGTTGAGATCAGACCTTACAGAAACCTATCAATGTTTTAGTTTGAGTGAATAAGTTAATTTCTTTTGTTAATACAAATCTTAATCTATGCATTAAACATTCAAGGCATGAGGTCCATTCAAAATAGTTATATAAGCAACTTGATTGAATCTAAGACATTTAGTTCTTTCTTAGAAACAAGTCAGGCTATAAAGTATGTCATGCAGAGTAAATTTCTAATAACTTTCTATTTCTGGAATATCTACAAACCTCTGCACATGTTCACCTACCTGAGTTAAGATGCCTTTTGAAAATAGTTCATGTATTCTATCATTTGGGGTTTAGGGTGTATTGGTTGGCAGTAGTGATCCATGCCCTCAGCAAAATCTTTAACAACAATATGATGTACAATGATGTACGTGTTTCTCAATAATCATTCTAGTAGAGACTTCAGGTACAGTCACAGGGCCAGGAGCAATGCTCCACCTAATGTTTGACAATGATGGTCAGCATCACAGCCAATGCAATCTCTGAGGGACCCCTAATTATGACAGTGGAGCTGGTGCAGACCATGTTCCAGTTACTATTTCTGACAGATCTTATTTCGCAGCAGCATATAATAGGCATTGCTCCTTCTAAGCGCAAGTGATTAAATCAGTCAATGCTATACCACGAGAACAAAATCAGGTCTTCTGAACTGGCTAAATAATGCTTTTTGTAGAAATGCAGTTATGAACCCTCCAATTGTTGATCAGAAGTGTCTGTATTCATTAACTGTCTGGTCTGTGAGGTGAAAATATTACACAACACTTTGTGACCACATGAATGTTATGCCCAGTGAAGCATGTTCCCGACCCTCAGATGTCTTTAATATGAGTGATGAAAGAGAGACCCAATCCCAATTTGTGAGTGTAGATATTTTTGGCCTCATGTGGGGGAAGTATAATCATTTGTAAACTTTAGCTACCTACTTAATGTCTATGTCAGGGGTCTTCAACCAGGGGTCCGGGACCCCTAGGGGGTCCGCAGAGGTCCTGCAGGGGGTCTGCCCTGTCTTAATAATTGACAATTTTCATCAAAATAATGGTGACTGTGAGGGTGGGAACCACAAACAGCGGAGGCATTTGCACTCCAATCGGATGAATCAGTGGACATGTCCAAAGACGCACAGCTCTTGTTATGCAACTTTTTTATCAATCATAAACACTTATAGGCTAATAATCCAGTTCATAAATAGGTTAATAAGGTGAAATAAAAGTTGAACAAAGTAAATATATAAACGTTATTATAGGCCAGGCTTAAAATGTGAAACATTTTTAAAAAAAAATGAATTACATGTGGGGGTCCCTGTTCTGTTTGTCTCTCATCAATGTTGGCAGTGAATGCAGAATCAGATTCATAACCCCTATTTGAATGTCAATTTTATCAAAAAACTTTTATATTGGGGAAAGTTAGGGATGCTTTTGTTTAGACAGCTTTACAAAATTGTGAAGCTTGGCTTCTTTTTGTAACTATAAAAATGACTTGTATCACCAGCACCGGTATCCAAAAATTTCAAATGATCACCAGCCACACCAATGATGTGTAGAATACGTAACAGTCTGAGTATTTCCATTCCCATTATTCCCATATGTACAGGTCAGTACAAATTGAAGGATATACAGTTGTGTTACATCTTTAAACCACTGTATTAACATTCTTGTGGTAGGTGGTGCCTCTTTCACAACATAGGTCAGCGGAGCTCAGATCACTCTTATTCCATAATCTCTACAGTTTTAGATGAGATAACACTTTCAGTCATACTATGTATGATCACATGAGCATCCAGCCTGTCCAGATTGGTTCCATCCAAGATCAGTACTGATTTCCAACACACTTGAGATATACTTCACTCTAGTGTTGTGGAGGTGAGGAAAGGATTGTGTCTGGATGGTATTTCTGGGTGATCTGCTGATCTGACAATAGAGTAATGGCGCCCTCTGTTGTTTTTGAACTGCCACTGTTGTGGTTGACAAAGACAACAAAGAGGCCAGCTATGTCATGTATTTTTTTTATTTAATTTTTTTTCAATTCTCTAGATTGTAGCTGAAAGCACACAGCATAGTGCCAAAACTTTGTGCGTTCAACTAAAACTGAAAACAGCTCCAGCATCCTGTCCCTTTAAACGCTACAAAGGAATTTTGTTTGTTTTATGCAGGAAATACAGGGCACAGGCAAATACTGAGAGCACCACATGAAAAAGGACTTAACCTTTTAGTCCACAGTTACAAATTGAATGCCCTTTTAGGATTATTTCTTTTTTCATTTTTTGGTGTTTAGCCATCTGCCTGTCATTATGTTTATGTGTGTTTTCAAAGGATCACAGACAATTAAAAGTTAGAAGAGGGGGAAATGGTCTGTAGCTGTGTCAATGCACTTTTTGAGACAAACGCTCTAAAGTTATTTCATATTACAAGGTGGTTTACAAAGTTAACACAGAAGCAAAAAACAAACATAACGGAGTCTGACAGCAACAACATTAAAACATGAGAAAGGGTTAAGCTGCTTAAAAACACGTCTATAAAAGTCTATCTTGAAGTGATTAACAGGGATTGTATGATGCTTTCCACAGAGGAAGAGTGGTTGCAACTCACCTCACTGGAATTCAAGACTTGTTTAGATGCACATTACTGACACACAGAAAAAGATGGTCGCTAAATATTGTTACCACAAAACTTTATGAATTGTGAAGTACAGCTAACAAAAGAGCTCAGAGTTAGTAAAACATTCGCCTCAGTAAAACCAACGGTGACATGGAAAATAACTAACTTTTCACCTTTTTACTTGGGGATCGTGATTGGAGAATGCCAAAAGATGTATTGATTTGATAATATCTGTAATTGTATTGGCAGCCAGCTATTGAGTCCATGATTGCTCTGTGTAATTGTGAAATGGGCATGAAATATGAGACAGCTTTGTGGCCTCAGAGTACTCATCTGTGCAAATACTTGTTCTCTCATGATATTCCTGTTTTCCAGAATGATAATTTCCCTTTAAATGTGACTAGACAAATTCAGGAGTGTTTTTATGAGACAGAGTTTGTCTCCCATGTCTTCCAAAATGACTGGCTCTACTGTTCACAGAACTCTTATGGGATGTAGTTTAGCACAGAGTGTACATTTGGTTTCCAAATCCCCCTCATCTGTCAAAGAGCTTGAGATTTTCCTTCTTGAAGAATAGTCTAATATCCCAACAGACACAGCTTAGCATATAAATGACAGCATTCCAACACAGATTGAAGCGTGGACTTAATTCATTGGAAGATGTTTCCACAATATTGTCCAACATGTGGTTGTCTACCTTTTGAGGTGCCACTTATCATTATCGTTTTCATCTTTGATTGATTAATCAGTTATTTGATTTGAATAACGGTTGAGTCAAAAAATGATCACAAATGCCAATCATAAGTTATCAGATCAAAATTGATGCCTACAAACTGTTTTTCCAACTGCTGACCCAAAAAACATACGTAAAGTATCCAGTTTCCAATGACACAAAACAGAAAAAATGTTTACTTTTGAAAAGATTGGATTAGCAAATGTGATACTTTTACCTGATAAATGACACATTTTCTGTCAATCAACCAATCTATGAATCAAATAATAAGATGTTCCACTTCTAGTTGCCACTAGCACTTGCTTTAGAGATCATGAACACATTGGCAACAAAGGGCAACACACTTGACAATAGCATTCTTTCCTGATGAGCTCTAAGGCAATTTGAACATACTTCTTTTGCCTGAAAGTTGCTACAACCTGAAGGCATTTTAATCTGAAACCAAGCTGAAAGCTTCTACGGTTTTGTATCAAAAGACGTCCTTACTGTTGTTTCTCAAGTATATCAAAATCGGATGCTTAACGATGTTTTTAATTAACTGCTACAGATAATGAAATAAAAACAAATTTCATTTGAAATTACATAAAATTTAATTTAATTTCTCTGGCAGATTTGGCCAGAGCAAAATTAAGCCCATAAAATTCACTCATGCGTCCTCTGGGTGGAGCCATGTAGTCACTGATCAGCTCATCCGCTCAGCTGCAAATTTACAGAAGTTAGTTTATAATAATTCCCCTGAAACAAACTTTTCACACACTTTATAAGTGTGTCCTATGCATGATATTGATACTCTGCATTCTACCTTTCTAAATAAAAGCACACATACATGAATTAAGCTTTGTATAGACTTTTGGATGTCTCGTTGGTATCAGGTGAACGTGAGCTGTTGGACGCAAGGCTTAATATGTACCATGCAAAATAAATCATATGCTGCGGTGTTCAAGGGGTCAGCCGAGGTTAGATCCCCCAATAAAGGAAATTCCTTCAGTCTTTTGATAATTCTTTTTTACATCACATGCTTAATTGTGGTTTGTTTTAAGAGGCATTAACAAGCATGGTCATAAGAGGAGGATGTATGGAAAACCTAGAGCACTTAAGAGCAAATTGGTGAATGGCGAATTTTTTGTGGCAATATATAATAGCATGCAAAAGCCACATCAAAGAAGTTCACAATTTAAAGGGTTTTGTTTGGGAACAAAAAAAAGATCCTGTTCTTTTCTTCTAGCTTGTTTATTGTGTGCAATTGTTTTCACTCTTTAAAAACAAAAGTGAAAGGGGCCAAAAACATGTGAAATGTTTCAAAACCCTCTGCGTCACACTGAAAGTATTTGCCCCAACTCTATTAAAACCATTAACCTGTTGATATTTTATTATGCCCTTTTCCTGTTTGTGATACCAGAATGACTTTACATAGGAAATTCACAAAGCAGACTACTTCAAGAGATAAATGACCTTGATAATAACTTCTGTCTTTCTTCTTTCTTTTCCAAATAACTTCTTCAAGGCTCAACACCAGTTAAAGATTACTTCGGCTCTGCAACCTGAAATCAATTCCAACATTTCTTTTAAATTAGAAACACAATGGTCCCCCATCTTTTCATCACAGGTTAACACAGTATCAGGTGCTTTTTTTAAGTTAGTTTCTCTAGATCTCTGTAGCACTTTTTGACGTGCAGACATTTTCCCAGTCCCCCATCATACTTATTCATCTATATTTGGTAGGCTGGATGCTCTCTCCCTGGGGAGGCAGGCCTCAGGAAGGGCTTAGGCTACCTCTGAATCAGGTTGCACTGTGCAATGTCATGTAGGCCTGTGGTGGATCATGGCACAGTTGGCCTCAGTCTGTTCTTTCCTGTCTTTGACTAAGTAAACGTTTCCCTCTGTGTTCAGTCGTTTATGAAAGCTCCTTTGCGCAATACTGCCATACGCACATCTATCCATCAGCCTTGGCTCTTACTTAGTCAGTGTGTGAGTGTGTGAGTGTGAGTGTGTGCATGTGTCTTTCTCCCATTTGTCTTGTGTCCATCTCTTCTCCCGGTAAAGTATGATTTTGTTTGTAATGTGGAATCGTCTCATGTTCTCTCTTGATCACAACAAGCTGTTGCACAGTCTCACATGGTGTTCTTTTGATCGTCTTTTATGTAATTATTTATTTTGTAATTTACCAGGGACAATTTCACAATGATTATATGCGTAATTATGTTGGAATGGGTAACACTCGCATTTATCTGACTGGTAGACCTTTCATAGTATTATTTTTTGTCACTATATTACAAGAATTAAAGTGTATGTCAGTTCATTAAGAATATCAGCAAAGTTAGACACTGACAATGTTTGGCCATCCAGTAGGTGTCAGGATAATGCAGAGCAAACATGCATTGAAGATGAACAGAGCAAAGAAGTGATTGCATACAGTAGTTCAGTAGAATGATAATTGGTTTTGCTCCTGGCCATTTCCCAAGTTTTGATACCTTACAGCTTTATTGTAGGAAATGAAGACTAACAGCTGTTTTGTGAGGTAGTTAAAAAGTTAGTTCTATTAGTATCATATATTGACTTTTATGCCTGTCCCTGTAAAGAAGGAGGATGGGCTGGTATGATGTGATACGTCTTTTGTCCCCTTTGAAGTAGGAAACACATGTGGAGTCCATTGGCTTTAGTCAATTGCTCCCTGTGTGGGATTTAGTCATACAGTTTGTATAGTGGTAGCCTACACACACACACACACACGCATTTCTACGGTTCAGCTCATAGCCTTTTCTATCTTCACCATCTTTCACACACATGTACATTGCAGTCAGAAAGTATTAGGGCAGTGACACATGTTTTGTGGTGTTGGCTCTGTGCAACACATTGGATTTGAAATAAAACATTGACTATGAGGTTAAAGTGCAGACTTTCAGCTTTAATTTGAAAGTGTTTACAGGCACATCATGGCCCTTTGCAGTTTTAATGGATGCAAATAAGTTAACAGATAGATAAAGTCATCCTGTTAAATACTTAGCTACAGATCCTTTGTAGACGCTTGGTATGTTCCCTGGTGATGATGTTGTCTGATGTTTATAATTGGTGTCCTGATACACACCTTTAAATATCAGCACTGTACCCCTTCAGTGTGCTGTTACACCCATCCAAAACTGAGACAAACAGTCTCTAGCTAATACTTTTTGACTATTTCACTGCATACACACACGGTCAGTTAGGTACAGCCGAACCTCACTGACCCTTTCCTGTCTCCTTGCCAATTCTCGTAGTTACATATGGATATGCAACATATAACACCTGTATATTAGACAAGCACATGTTTAGCATTTATTTTAGAATTGGCTATGTAAGCATGTCACCGGATGATCTAAATGAAAACCAGTAATGCAGGCATCATCACTTCATTTGGCAAGAGAGCATCTGCTGTACCACGATTCAGGAATAGACTGCTGCTGAGTTACGGGGTCGCTGCAAGATGTTCTCGCCTGTATCAAAAGAACATACGACACCTGTACCACATAGTGAAGGAATAGAGTTCTGCTCCCAGCACTTGGGAACATGGGTGGGTTTGGACCAATGGAGGCCACAATCTGGTTCTGATTTACTATTACATAAGCGCTTTGAGACTGTTCGTTTTTTTCCCTACAAAGCAAACTTCTCAAAAACAAGGAAAATAAAATAACAAACAAGAGACTGGTTCCAAAAGCAAATGTGGTGTGTAAACAGTTCTCAGGGTGGTGTTTGATTGGATTTCACTCACAACGGAGGCCATTTTATCTAGGCACCGCTCAACCCCCAACAACCCCATCTCTCCACAATTAGTGGGAGGTGAACGGGTTTAGATGGAGGGTTGAGGGGGAGCTGGTTAAAATTGGTGCCCATAACAGTCCCCTTACAATGGAGAGGACCCCCTCAAATGGTGGGTAAACAATGTACCTGAACCAAACAGCAGGCAGTGATAGAGGCCAGGGAGATGGACACAAACTAGCGAAGATTGGGTAAGAAGAGGTAGGTGAAAGTGGATTTGAGGTTTTGAGGCTGGCCCTACAAAGAATCCGCCAGTCACAACTGAGGGGCCCAAACCGTGTGATTATTAATTACTGATGGCTTCCCAGCCTTTGAAAATCAGGGGGCCGCAGACATCAGATGTGTGGAAGAGGCAGAGGAGCGAAAGGCCTGTCATTACCATCACAGAAACAATGTTCGAATTTGGCTGTCATGCATTTTTGCCTAATTGACTGTTTTGATGCAGGTTTTTTTTTCTCCATTTTGTTTTTGAGGGGGCACTGATGCCCCCCACTCCACAGTCTTGATGAGGAGAACTTGGTGGGCTTTCAGCTTCACCCAGCAAGAACCTTCCGGAGGTTCTTTGATGGCAAGAAAAGCCACTGGAGACCTCAGGGGCCTCATTGGCCTCCATTTATGTATCGGCACCATAAAACTCCATTTCTGATTCCTGACAAGAAATGAGTGAGGAGGAAAAGTAATGTATGAAAGGCATACAGTGTGTATAAGTGAATGTATGTGCTATATGGAGTGTGTGTGTGTCTGCAGGGTGGTACTTTTTTGTGTGTGTGAGGCAGCAATGAAAGGGGGAGGCCAGGGACCCACAAACCACATGAGGGGTCTCCTAATTTGCATAATTAACTGTTGACACTAACTGTGCTTAATGAAGGCCTATTGAAGTCATTGACCCTTTTACACAGCCAGCCCCTGGGAATGAGACAGAGGCTCCTCCAGCAAAGGTTAAAACAATGTGTCTGGTTAACTTCCGACAAACGCGCCGAAACGCCCCAAAGTCTCAAAGATTCATGCTCAATGGAAGAGGTTATGGCACAGAACGACCTGCGATTTCCCAGACCTGAAACGCTACCAGATGTTTGGCTTTGGTGTCTCATCCCTCATCATTATTTTTTGTTCAACAGAATTTGCACAATTACTCAATTTTCTCTGTAATCTGCAAACTAATTTGATAGTAGAGTTGTCGGTGCCGGATTGCGTATTTTTACATCAGAGACCTCTTCCAAAGAGCCTTACGCACATTGTTTTCAGTTTTGTGAACATGTTTATAAAAATTCCTATTGGGGGAAAAAGTTACTCATCCAGGAAGAGGGAAGGTCTTGATTAAAATGTTTTTGACCCCCTGGTTAGCTAGGCTTAATTGTCTCCTTGATTCCTTTGGCAGTATTTAATCTATGGTGTTTTAAAGCAGGCAATTAAAAGCAATACCTATGTTATATTCCATACTATTGAGAATATTTACCAAAAGAACAAATATTTTAAATACATAAAGGTCAAGCACTTTCTACCATGTTATAAATCTTGGCCTAGAGTACATCTAACAACTAAAAACAGGGCGTCTAGGATTATGCTTGAATTTATGTATTATAGATAGTGTTGTTTGTGGGGAGTGTGTCCTATTTAGGTTGCATGTGTAAGTCTATTATTGGAGAAGGGTGGCACCAGCCACTTTTTGGCCATTAAAATGTCAGAAATCGTTGAAAGCAAACAGTGTGTAAACTAGAGGTGTGTGGTTAGAATGGGCTGTGGCATGTGCTTCTGTTGTGGAAAGCACTCCTAAACACTGACAGACCACTTAGTATATGGCTGTGATCCCTTTTATATAGCCTTGTAAATGGGCTCCTTCACCCAACTGAGCTGCACTATATTTCATGAATTTCAAGGATGATTAATTGGTTGTTTTTGCACTAAAATTAAGTAATAATTAAGTAAACATGAAAACAAATTTCTTATAAGTAGTAACGTTTATGAAGTTTAGTCTTACAGGTAATAATCATCGTCATACATTTCTCCATTGAACTCATCTCGTTAGAGTTAAATTGATCAGCTTGTTTATGTCTAACCACAAATATTCAATGATACTGGGTTTTGTGACAGACATCACTCACCTGTTCACACTAATGTATAACTTGAACACAGACTTTCTGAGGTGAATTACACCGTATGGTGTGAATTCGAGTCAATTCTTTTGAGAGTGTAGCTCAACAGACCTTCCAAACACAGTCCGATTCCAATGAATTCTGTCGGCCTAAAGGAAAAACCATAAATGTCATATGCAAAAGTATGTTTTTGCTGTTTAGTAACCGTTCAGTTTCTCATAGATAAAAGGAAATTTGCTCACAAGCGGTCACTCTATTGCATTTGAGACGCATTCTAGTGCCATGTGTGGAATCTGTTTCAACTGGATACAGACAGTCCCATCTGGATATGAGACACTGACAAGAGCGTCCAGACCTGGGAGGACATACTGTAGCAGTTGCACACATGTAGTGTGTAGTCTGTGAAGAACCTGTTAAATATGGAGAGGATAAGCA
This sequence comes from Argyrosomus regius, assembly GCA_946959425.1. Lineage (NCBI taxonomy): Eukaryota > Metazoa > Chordata > Actinopteri > Sciaenidae > Argyrosomus > Argyrosomus regius. Next base: position 16,412,314 of record OX336890.1, read on the forward strand.
CAATAAAAAAAGTAGCACACACTTTGGACAGGTAAGATTTAAAGTGTTGCAATAAGAACATCTGTTTTAGGTTGTTGTCAAATGTCATGGTACTATGATTGTCACTTCTCCAGAGTCTAGCTGTCTTTGATGTATTATGACTAATTTCTTCTTCACTGCTGTAACCACTTGGTGCTCCCTTAATGTCTAACAATCCTCAAGGGTCATGATCCTTCTCTTCCTGAAAATGTCCCTCTGTTCCCTTCTTGACATCACTGTTTGTGGTTCTCTCCTATTAATGGTTTTTCCATTTTGTTGGTCTTAAAAGCCTCCAGAGGCCCATCTACCATGCCTGTTCAGGGTATGTAGATCAGAGGGATTCTATCTCCATGTCTATAGTTTGTCATAGATTGCGGGGGAAGGAAAAAAAAAAAAAGCTTTTCTCTTCTCCTCGCTCTTAATCTGCACACTTCGACATGTTCAGCAAGGTCATAGGGGATGTTGTGAATGATCATTGTGGCCCGGCCTTGTTTGATTCTTTAACAGGGTGAACTATTCCTCACATCACATCATACAGATTTTCCATATCCTGTGAGAATCTATTTGCATTGAAAAGGCTTTTCCAGTTTGCCCCCCCACTCATCAACCTAATTCTCGGCTACCGCACAATGTATAAAAACAGATTTATTGTTCGGTTGGTCCCCATCAGGTTTTTTTTTTGTCTCAAAGGGGCCTAGAAATAGTTGTTGGGGAGGGGTCTTTCACATTTAATGACAGTGTCCTTAAGCTTGAAACTTTCCCACACTTGTTTCAGGGAGAATGGGGGCCCTAAGATTTGTTTTTATCAAAAATTGAGTTAGTCGTCGATAGATAGATGCTGTATGAAAATGTGCCATAACTGATGTAAGTGGGACAAGTGCCCTCCCCATCCACCCACCCTTTTTATGTCTATGAGATGGGGCGCCCCCCACCCCCCTTGGTTCTTGCACACTGGTTTCAGGGCCTTCAAAAGGGGGCCCCTCAAGCTTTGATCCTCTACATGGGTGCGGAAAAACATCTTTTTGCCCTACACTGTGCCCAGGAAACCAAAGTTTTTGCCGCCGCCGTATGCTAATGTAGCCAAGCTAATCACCCTTCCCAGTTACAAGATTTATATACCATAATGGCGCCCAGTGGTACCCCTTCAATTCTGTGGCCCCCTTATCTACCCTCCGGATGTCCCATGGAGCAAAGGTGTCTTCTGTCTGTGAATGCAGCTGCCTTGCCACCACCTCAGCCTCTTGCGTTCTTTTACAAAAAGAGGGTAACATGAAAACAGTCCTGTGGGTGGGCCCCTTAATGCTGTCCCTCTCATTCTCTACCTAATGTACTTTTCCAGTAAATGTCATGAAACACACAGGAGATCCAAGGTAGGCTCCAGACAGATAAATGTGTCGGGGGAGGGAAGAGCTGTGGCCCCACAGTCCCCTCAGCATCATGTCTAGTGGACATGCTGCTTGGATTATATTTCCTCTATCAGTATCTAACCAATCATATGAGTGAAGCTTCTGAACTTTGTTGATGAGGGGACATATGTAGAAGGAAAAAAGTGTAAGTAGTAGGCTATAGCAAAACAGTGTTCAACCCTCATCTGTACTGTGGCCCACTCCTCGCCCCTCTGAATGGGACAAATGTGGAGCCCTTGCAGTGCTGGCTGAACCTGCCAGAGCTCTTGGATCAGTCCCAGGTTCTCCTCAGGTGAACTCTAGTCCTGCTTGTTGAGAGGAGAAACATGTTCTTTCCAATAAAAGGGCAGTAACTCAAAAGAAAATCTATTTTTGTTCAACCAAGTATGAAGTGTATGCGATATCCGCCTTGAAACTTCACGTACAGATTACAATGTGAAAAATGGAGGAAAACGCTCGCTCAGGTATGAGACTAAAAGAAGCATCTCCTCTGTCTTATGTTCCTTTTAGGGTGTTTTAATACAACCTTCAGAGAGGGAATTTTGGATGCTTTACAACATTCAAAAGGGCAGATTTCAGTGTTACACTTCTGTGTGGGGACGTAAATGCCTTTCTTACAAGATGCAGTCTTTTTGTGGGCTTGTAAGCATTAGTCTGTCCCTGAGGTAATCAGTACATGTCCTCCTGGACAGTTTTGAGAGTGTTGGTGGCGCAGGTTTGCTTTGACCTGACAAATAGCAACTTAAGTACAAAAAGCTCTACAATATAGTGAAGGTCATTAAACTAGGACATATAAAAACAAAACAACTGAAAGAAGGCTAACAGGCCTAACAGGTTTTATTATTAGGTTTTTATTTTTATGGTCGTAACTCTGCAGATTAGCACTTTGCATCAGTGACTGTGGTGCCAGTAACATTTTCAGTTACCAGTGGAGTTACAGGATTGGGAGATAATAAAACTGTCTTTTATAGTGCACATTTTTAATGTCGATTTTGAACAGAAAATGTTGTTATTGTGCAAGCCTGTGAAGTTGATACAGGAGGTAGAGCAGACACAGCAGCCATATCAACAAAATGTCAGGACTGCTAAATTGCAGTTGCACTGGTAAAACCAATGAAAATGTTTAATGGCCTTAGGAGGCCATTAAGTACTTTTTACCATCTAGCATCCTCAATCTTTGAACTAACGATTTTAGGAAGTTGTTATGTATCACTACTACATGCTACTGTACACTCTGTTGTACTTTTCTAATATAATCTACTGTATATTGTATTTAATTATTGACATAAACTCTAATAAAGGCTTTAGTTGTACAGGAATGTTGACCATTGCACCTAAAGATATTATGGGTAACCTGTTGTCCCAGGATTTGCCTGGAGTGTTACAGGAATATACTGTCATTGAATGACAAGAAAAAAAAGTTCACGTTATTGTGCAGGCATATAAAGGTCAAAGCCTTTGCAATGGCTGTGTGTGTGTCTGTATGTGTGTGTGCATGTGAACCATAGCAGCGGGCACTTACTGCCACATCCAGATGGTGCTGGAAACAAACAGGGCTACGCTGTAGGACCCCTCAATAGGACCGTCTAGACTGGTCCCTGACCAGACAGATACAGCCTCCCATCAAATTAGCGTTTGTCAGATTTATGGTAATGGTCCGCAACAGTCTTCCTGTCAGTGACATCAAGATTTACAGCACTGACACCCATCCCCACCCCCCCTGCCACACAAATACACACATACACATATACACCATCCTCATCCTGAGCACTCCTTTTATCCCACTCACTCCTCCAAATACACCCCCCACTACTCCATCCCTCTCCATCCTTTATTTCTTAGCCCCTGCTTATTGCTACTGAACAACTCTTGCCCGCCACTAGGCCTTGTCTATGCAACTGGGAGGATAAGTTGTGGAAGTGGTTGTGTGTGTACATCAGGGAGGTTAGTAAGAAGACTGAGGCCATGAACTCCCCCAGTCTTCTCTAAAAGCATCACAACCCCAATGGAAAAAAAAAAAGACCCACTCGGGGTGGCAAAACCACCCAAGCCCCCTCTGCCTCCCTAACAATGGGTCATGTCAGAGTTTCCTGTTAATCCTCTGTGATGAAGCTTGAGTGTTTTTGGGGTGAAGGGTTGGGGAGGAGGGTGAGGTGGTGGTGCGTAGAAGCTTGGGGGGGATAGGGGTGTGTTGGTGGAGTTTTGGGGCGAGGGGCACAATACTGAGTGGTCGAGAGTTTAGAGAGTGAGGAGCAGAGGAGAAGAAGGGATACTTTAGTGGTGGTGGTGGTGGTGTAGTGCAAGTGGAGGACAGACAGAGAGCCTCATGTATGCGGATTAGCGTCGCCTCCTCTTTCATGTCGTGTTTCATGCGTTTTTGGGTGGTAACCTGATCCTAGTGTGAGCCCAGTGGGAAAGGCTTCCTGACAGATATCCCGTCCATTCTCAGCCCAAATGTTTTTCCAAGGCTGCTTTTCTGCCTTTGATCCTGCCTCCTCCTCAGCCACGCAGGGTCAGAAGCTACCATGTCAGGCCAGATAGTAGAAGTCCAGCACAGGAGCTGCTTACTGCAAAGGGGAGAAAGGGAAGCAGGGGGGTCACGCCAGGCTGTTGTTCAAAATCTTGCCCCATAGTCTAGACCTGTCTTGGTTGTCTCTTAAAAAGTGGACTTTACACTCCAGATGGTCAGTTGGTCACATCACCTCATTCAGTCGGATGAAACTCCACCTTGCACTGCTGTCCTTGAGTAGCAGGCAGTACCTGTCTGTCTTCCTGTTTTGGCAACCACTGTGATGATTCTTGTGAATGTTCTGGTGCTGTCTAGATGTTCTCTGTCCTTAACGGAAATTAATGCAATATGTCACTGTTAGAGAGTTATCTAGCTTATTGTGTTTTGTTTATTTTGTCTTAACTTTTGTGTTTTTGTTACTGGAAGATTGGAAGATGCTAATTTAGTTACAGTAACTGAGTTACCGCAATGCATTGCTTCTTCCTTTGCAGTGCAATAGATGCAGTGTGTTCCAGCAGAAAGCTGGGGGGCGCTCTAACTTCACTCTATGGATTTCTGTGTGTGTGTGTGTGTGTGTGTGTGTGTGTGTTCCAGCTTGTCTCCTTGTCCAGACACCTTAGCGTCAGGGCAATAGTGTTCGAGCTCTGAAACGAGGGCCAGACAGACAGAAGTGGGATGAATGAATTGGGTAGCGGGGGTGATAGGAGAGAGAGACCGAGAGAAGGAGAGAGAGACAGAGAAAGAGAGAGAGAGAGCGGATGTTGCTTGAGAATAAGGGGATGATGTGCCTGCAAAACAGTGACAAGCAAATCAGCTTTAAAAGAGGGCCTCCCCGTACACACACAGACACGCAGGCATAATGGGTTGTGGGTTGTTTTGTCGACTTAAGTAAGACATGGTCTACTTCACCAGACCGGGTGTTGAGCTGGTGCAGACAGGGTCATCTTATTGTTGCTGTATGTCTGTCATTTCAGTCCAATAGTTCTCTGTAAGATTGTGTATTAAGATGTTGAAGTCAACAGCGGACATATTCAACATTCACTGCATCAAAAACATTCCACACAACTGGATGTGCATTGTCGAGGCATGGCATAGGAGTGATGCGTATCCCCCAAATGTTCCAGTTTACTCTTTCAGTGTGTGTGTGTCTGTGTGTGTGTGTGTGTGTGCGCGCATGCTTGTGTGTGTCTGTGTAGGTGTCTGTGTTTGTACAGGGATCTATTTCTGATGCAAGGGTAATGAATGGCACCTGTTTAGTGTCCTTAGTTGGCCATCATTTTTGAAGTGCAGTAAATCTTGTATTTCATCACCCGCAGCTACAGTTGAAAGCGTGTCACAGTACTCACTGCCAAATCCACATTTTGTTTGTTTTATCTTGCAATTAAGGTTTTAAGAAACCAGTCAATCATACATGTAGCGACAAGCATCGTGCCTCCGGTGTCATCTCGCCTGCACCCTCCGGGAAGAAAATGTGCTGCCACAAGAGGCGAGTGGTGGCAGTAGCAGTGGGTAGAAGGCTGGAGGAGGTGTTATCAAAACATCAGGAGGACTTGAGCAACCAAACGTCTTGGCCTGAAATGTGTTTATGTTTTGAAGCAGAAGAAAGGGTGGTGGGTGGCTAAGTGAGGTGTGGCGGGGGCCTATGCCTGTAGCCGTCTATGGTTGGCGCGGTAACAACTAAGCATGGGAAGAGTCCAGTGAGCAGCCTTGTGTGTCTAGCATGTCTCTCTCACCCCTTAACGAGAATGGCATGCAGTGCGCCCCACACACACCCCCTTTCCTCACTGTACTGAACCACACTGTGTCCCACCGTGCACCCCCCATCCAGCTTCAAAGCGGCAAATAACAACAACAACTGAAGGGGGGAGAAGATGAATGAGGATGAATGAATGTGCCCCTTCCATCCCCCCCTTTGCCCGCACACCCCCTCCACCTCCCCTGCTCCCCTCTACCCTTCCTTCCATCCCTAACAGACTGCCTTCCTGCATGCCCTTCTCCGCTCCCGCCCTCCGCTTACCCCTGGTTTTGCAGCCCTGTGTTATGACTGTGGCCGGTGTGTATTACACACATATCTGTTAGCGCCGCTCCTCCGTCGGGACGCCCATATAAAGGACTGTCATTTCCAAAGGTCAGGAGTGAGCCCTGCACACAAGTGTTGTCCCGACACTTGGTCTGGAAAAATAAAAACGGCCTGCTTGCCCGTCCGTGTCCTGTGTCTGTCTGTCTACAGTGTGTATGACTCCCAGAGGCAAATGTCTCAGATGTCCTTTCCCTTTTCTCTTCCTCCTCTCTTCTTTCCTTTGCTATCTCCACTGTTGTTGGGGAATCAAGATACACAGCTTGTGTAAATTGGCAGCGAAGGAGGAAGTCATGGTTTGCTTTTTGGTGTGCCTAGCTGTTGGAAATGCCTGGAGGTAAATGTGATACCACAGATTTTAACAGGCATTATTACACTCATTAGCACCATCGCTGGGCCGAGTGGAAACAGTTCAAGCATATCAGTTGATGTGTAACCTACCTTTCAACAGGAAGTGTGCCACGCTACAGGCGTGTTGAGCAAGGACATGACCCACTGTGTTGGTTTTTATTGGGAGGGCACGTGGTTTGTGTGTCTGAGGCTTATGCTAAACAAAGTGTACTTAAGAATCTACATTCTAGTAACAGGTTTCCTTTTTTGCCAGTTTCCAGATTAACACCTCCATGTTTTTGTGCAAAATGTGGATGAAATGCCCAGTTTAGGTGACTCAGTCATGAGGCACCTATAAATCTGTGCACTATATAAATAAATAAATATATATATTTCACACTGTCTTGTAGGAATTTTGGTGAACATACACACACACACACTGTCTGCTCGCTACAGCACTAAAAACTATTTCATAATGTTTTTAATGTCTGCATCACTCAAATGGAAAAATCACATGTCTTGTTCTTCATTATTAATACCTTTCTCCAGGATTCAGCCTGACATATTTGGTATTTTTGGAAACATTTTTAATAACTCACTCACTTTAGTAGTCATGAGCTTAAAGCAGCTCGTTGCAGTATTTTGGCGAAATGTCCTGGTTTTATCTAAACTCATCTACCAAGCTAGTTGTGGAATTTGCTTGGATAACGATAGCCCAACATCTGGATAGACACGATACTATGTAATGATTCTAATGATCCTAAAATACTGCTAAACCTTTCTGGGCAAGACATTGGACTGATAATGTTGTTGTCCCGAGTATTCCAGCAACAGCTTTAGTTGATGCTGCACACCTGCTTAGATGAACTGTGCAGAAACGGTACGTGCTTGATTACTATTAGCATGTTCCTAAGCAGCTTGTTGGGATACCTCAATTTGGAACATGCTTTCATGCCATTGCCCATTTTCCTGTCCTGTGGTGTCTCGACAGTAGCCAGAGAGTACGAGAGTGAAACACGAACTAGTCTGCTGCGGTGGTAGTGGCTTCCCTCTAACCCACATTTATTACCTCTAAAAATACAAAGTGGTTTTCTAAAATGAGCCTGGCTCCTGTTCTGTCCAACTACGTCAGGTGAATTTGTAACACGATGGGTTATGAACCATTGACAAAACTGTTTTCTTTGAAAATGTTCAACTCTAACTGAACCCCTCAATTTGTACTGGCTGATCCCCGTGCCTCACTCTTTTTCCATGTATGTACTATCTAAACATACATGCACATTAACAATTATGTAGATCAACAGTCACTTGAGGTCAGTAGGCTCCACTGTGGTGTTATTTAGGCTGCATGATATAGCATGTGGTAAGACTTGTGTTGTTTAAAGGAAAAAAGGAACTGCAGTGATTGTTTTCCTCTCATAACATTGATCTCTGTTTTAACTTGCATCATTTACATGAAGCCAAATGCTATTAAGTTCACTGTCTGTAAAGTTATGGAGCTGCCCAGACCTATCCTTACACAACCACTGGTAGAACAGCAGTCGTGTCTTTAGCTTCTGTTCTTGTGTGCTTGAGCTCTGGTCCGCTGCCAGGAGGCCCAGTTATGTCACCCATTAAATGTCTTGACATCTTTTTCAAATTGGAGGCTGGGGGGGCTGTTTTTCTCCCCTCCTTCTTTCTGTCATGCATCTTTTCAGGAGACATTCATCTGAAAAATTGCAGCCTGGCTATGTCTTCAGTGATATTTATATTCGACAGTGCTTCTCATTTACATAAAGCCTAGCTAATCAGCTTTCACAACAACAGTGAGGTAATGTCTCGGCAGGTCTTTCAGGGAAGCGCAATTAAAACATGTCCAATCCTATAAGAGGCAGCCAATCAATAAAGTCTAGGAATGGCAGACTTTTTATGGAGAGTGTTCTGGCAAGGAGTTAAAAGGTTTTATTTGTTTTTTTCTTAAAGATTTCCCTCTTTTTAATGCACAGGTGGCCTCATAGCAGTTTAATAGTACCCTGAATAAACAAGGAAGTTAAGCTGATGAGCCACCACAGGCACATGTGTTTCTTTGTGACAGTACATGTGAGAATATTTTTATAACTCAGTCACTTCCACCTTGTGTTGAACATACTGTAAATCACTCAAACAACATTCAGGGAACTGTTGACTGTGTATGTTGAATTCAATTTCCAGTTTTAATCTCAGCTGTTCGTCTGGATGCCTTGGAGATTTATGGAGGTAGTCATCATTGGTCAGTCTCATTTGAGCTCTGGGTCTCAGTGACACAGCACACTGACTCTCAGATCATTGAGTGTGTGGTTGACAGGGGAGGGGCATGTGTCTCAAGGTAAGCAAGGGCCTCAGGACGTATTTATTTTTCTCCTGTGAGCCTTTTGAGCAAGCTCTCCTCGTCAATCTTGTGCTGTCAAAGAGGGCCAGAGGTGGGAGCTCCCATCTCTTTCTCTCTCACAGGGGCCACTGTGTACATAGGGACCCTAGGGTCAGGCCTTGGATGCTTCTTTGGTAACTGTTGTGAAATCTGCACTGTACATGGAGAGAGTTGTGGTGGGAGTTGTCCCGTCTGTCTGCTCACACACAACCAGTGAGGCAGCAACCTTCTCTGTTGCCTTCCTTGTCATGTATATCTGCTCTAGTGATAATTTCACAAGGGGGTAAATAAATAACCCAACTTCATAGCTACACCATAGCATCATAGTTCTTCCATCGCTCCTTCTCTCAACCCCTCACTTCCTCTGAAAGATCACTTTGAGGGATTGACAGCTGAGGGGCACATTTCACCTTTTACAGAAACTTCACATGTAGCTTCAGGGAAGGTAGGTGGGGGGGTTAGAGGCAGCAAGGGGAGATGAGAGCGCGAAAGAGAATAGAATAGAATGACCTCATCAAACCAAGTTTTTACATGTGTTCCCCCATCAGACGCGCGTGTGTTTCTGATCTTACGTTTTTCTGCAAGAGGAGAATGTTTCCTGTTTGAGCAGACTGGCGGGTTCACCAAAGAGTCGGGGGGGTCGGGTTGCTCAGCCGACGTCTGGTTCTGTTGAAGCAGATTCCCCACATCTCCATCAAACAGCAGCTCTGTTTTGGCACGGCTCTGAAAACTGACCCTGGTGGTCACTGATGTCTGGTGTAGGAATTCTTGTCGCCTTGAACTGAACCTAAATCTTGAACGTTTGCCAAAGATACTTGAACGTTGACACAGAATATTTGTTTATCCTCTCATTTGTTTTTATCTACTTCTCCCCACTGAGGTATACGTTTGTAATGGCATGCCCAAGCACACCTGGAGAATGTGCGCACAGATGTGAAGCAGTTCATGTACACTTGTGCATGTGTTTTCCTTCCTGTCAGACTCTTTGATTGAACAGAATAGCAGTGTGTTGAACAGGGTCGTCCCCTGACAAGAGCAGTAAGCAATCTTGTGTTGATGCTCCTCCACCTGAAATGTGATATAGTAGATGGGAGAGTGTGTGTGTGTGTGTGTGTGTGTGTGTTGTAGGTGTGTGTGTGTGTGTGTCTGCCGTGCCTTGTCCAGACTGGTTCCTGTCTTGCTAATAAAAGAGATCTCTTTTTAGTTTTGGATACTGATCTCTCCACACAAGTTTAAAGATCTCATTCACGGTTCACACTGCATTTGCCCCTTAATGTCTCACAGCAGGCCCTCAGTCCCAGGCCGTGATTCATGGAGTGACAGGTCTGCCTCTGGCCGCCATAAGGGCCCAGTCAGACAAGGTCCACACACACAGACACTGCAGACAAAAACATGTTGCGCCAGCCACTTAGATGCATGCATCTAACACTCCTAGTCCGCTACACATCTTTTTCCATGTAGATTTTTACTCTGTATGACATGATTATATTAAGTCATAAAAGTAAAACATCCTGTGGTTTTATTTTTTGTCATTGCTCATTCTTTGTTTAATTCTCTCTAGTGGACCATGGTTAAACATTTTGCTCCTCTTACATCAACTGACAATCTGGAAGTGTTTCATAGACCAGACCCGTTTTTGACATGTAGTCGGGTTTCCTGCTTCATCATACGAAGACAGCTGTAATCCCCGTGAGAGCGGTCTTGCCGAGTTTGAGAGACACAAGAGTTTATTCCAAGAATATTCACTTTAAGGACTTCTGACGCCAAATGCACAATCTTAATCGCCATCCCATTAGTCTCCAGGTGTATTTGGTCTCTTCCAATGCATTCATTGTTTTGTTTGTCTTGTTTTAGTGTTTCCGGGCACTGTGCTGTAAAGGACCTCCACCACCAAGACCAGAGTATGATGTGGTGTGCATTGGCCTGACAGGTGCTGGAAAGACCAGCCTGCTCTCACGCCTATGTAGTGAGGGCAGCGACGGCATCGTACCTACAACAGGTATTTGCACATAACTTGGAGCATTTGTTCAGTTCAAAGTGAAAATGTGTTATATAGAAGCCTCCGCAAATACACCCATCGCCCTTCCCTCACATGCACTTTAATGTTTCAGGCACATGTTGTCCTCTGGATTAAGATCACAGATAGATAATACTATCCAGGTATTACAGCCCTCCAATAGGGAGAAGCATGTCTTCAGTATGTCTTCCAAAGTCCCAGCACTCATGCCAGAAACGTTCTGTGCTATGTCACCAGCCAATACTCTTCTTCTTCTACTCTTCACTTCTTTCTTCTAGTCAAGTGGGAGGCTGGTGTTAAGTATGTCCAGAGGTGGAGGCTTTAGGGTTAGTACATCATTCTCTTGGTAGTCAACGCTCTGCTTTCCATATACGCAAAGCAATCCCTCAAGGACACTGACATTCCTCTTTCCTCCCCTGGTATTGTCAGCAGTCAGCTTTGAGCTGTTGCAGGAGTCCCATTTTAGATTTAGTCATTGTTCACTTTCACCAGTAGAAGCTAAATATAAAGTAATTCCCAAATGTGCTGGCTGTAACCATTAATGTAAACTCTGTGGCAGGAGGTCGTTCAAGGGAGTGAACACCTGTCCTCATCTGCCATTGAATAATCCTTAACAGATAAAAATGTGTTGATTACTTACCTTAGCAGAGAATTATTTTAGCGTACTTCCATGAAATGAGATCGAGCTGTCAGCACTGTCTGTGTCTGCCAACATCTATGGAAGGGAGATCATGAAGAACAGTGAGGGGGAAGTCTGCCCCCACTTCTTACTTCATGATTTTGCACTGCTGTAATGTGCCTAAAAACCACATTTAGGAGTTAATTCAGAGAAAAGATGTCTCTCCCATCTTGCCTCCTGTTTGTGAATGTTTCCAGGAAAGGAATTCCCACCAAGACAATTTAGCATAATTTGAGTAACATTAAATCTCATCCTTCAGTGAGTTTCTTTATTATTTCCCACCGTATGCAACCACAGAAACAAACCACATAATACATGGTGGCACTTCAGACATTAGTTCTAGTTCTCCACTAACTACAACATGGAACAAAACACTTTTCTGTTTAGCTTTTCTTTTTTTTCTATTTTGTTAACCCAGACCACACAAAGTGTTATTTTCTGTAGTTTTACAATATAAATACACTGTCAGTCCTCTTTGTGTTCACCAGCTGGTGGTTTGGAAAAGGTACACTAAATATCCTGGGGAAACTCGATGATTAAGTGAAATTTTTTAAATTTTTTTTCTTTTTTTTGCCATTCCCTCACTATTTAAAGGAAATGCAGCCAACATTCCTAAAAGTTGACTCTTATCACTCCTAACATGTGCCGTCCACACACACGCACGCACACACACACACACACACACACACACACACACACACACACATGCACACACATTTTCTTTATGCCATAATAACAATAATGGATTTTCATTTTTCTCCTCAGGTTTCAGCATCAAAGCAGTGCCCTTTCCAAATGCCATCTTGAATGTAAAAGAACTTGGAGGTAAGAAACAGATGACTGTGAAGCTTCCAGAATTTAATTTGTCACGTGTAACCCACGGCGTGAATCTGGAGGTGAAAGTGTTGCATGTTTCTTGTGCTGGCCAAATACAGACATTGGCAGGTTCATTAGCTACATTAAGCTTCATTAACTTCATTAGGTTTGGGATTATAAAACTGAATTAAAGAAACACAACCACCTTTTCGAATCTACAGTGAAATATATACATATATTTAAAAGCAATTGCAAGTAGTATAAAAAAAGTTGATGTTGATGGTTTAATTAATCTTACATAATGTAAACAAATCCATATAGATTCATTTAATCATTTAACTTATTACACAAATGTTCAGATTTTTCCATTTTCCTTTTTTCTTTCTTTCTTTCTTTTTTTTGAAAAAAAGCCTGTTTGTTTTTACCTCCAGTAGCATCACACCTTTCGGTCACAGACTGACATTTGTGTACAGACGTCAGACCTGTTAGTGTTTTTAGAACTGGCTGTACAATCTTATTCCTGGAAATGAACAGCACTCGAGGAAGCTGTTTAATAAGCACAAATGAGGGATCTTGAAGTGGAGATACGTAAACAGACCAAATGCAATGAGAGGCTTACACTCCTTAAAGGGAGAGAAATAAATCACTACTACCTCTTCTCCTACAAACAACTCAGTGACACAAGAAAATTCATTGTTTTGTTGAGAGTTGAAATAATTTATGTTGTTTTCTGTGCACTATAGGCACATGACAGGTGCAGTGCGTGTTTTGAAGGCTCACCCAACCTAGCCTCCTGAAAAGATGAAAAACATACACCCACAGACACAGACACTAACACACACACACACAAAGAGGCACTGGGGGACCACCAACGAGGGTGCTACCAAATTTGGACAGAGTGCATTAGGGGGTTTTCAAAAGAGGTTTTTCTGGATTGGTTCAAAGCCAGTCTGGTGGGACATTATTGTGGTTGGAAAAACACTGGTCCCACGGATGACACGTTTGATTTAGATACGTTAGTATAGGCTGCCACCGCAGCAAAGGATGATGAAATCTGTTCTCTTTTTCTCTTTGCCCCCCTGCGTGGACCCATACTCCCCTGCTCCTTTTCTTGTAAATACACAGAGCACCAGAATTTGAGCGATTTATGGTGCCATCCGTTATGGATGGTTTGCAGAGGCCAAAATCAAGCACATGATGTTTTAACGCGTCTACTGACTCATTTTTATTTGGAGCACAGTATTGGATTTAGGTTTCTGCTTGAGGTGAAACGTTGACATGCAGCCCATTTGTTTGGCTGAATGAAGGCATACTCTTCTGGTTCCAAATGTATATGACGTAAATGTGGAGTCTGGAGAGTTGGTGCTCTTGCGTAATGTTCCACTGATTTTCGTAATGAGCCTTTCAAGATCGTTTTCTGATTAAAACAGCCCCTTTCCACACTGTTTGAAACTTACTCAACACTTCCCATTTCTGTCAGTATACTTTTTTTTATCCCATTTCCCAATGGCTTTAAAACAAGCAAACATGACTGCTTTAGTTTTATGTTATTTTGCACTGCATCAATGATGCAGAAAAAAGGACACAAGATGTGACGCACAGACATCAGTATTCCTGACCCCAAAAAACTTGTTTTACACAATACCTTTGTGGCTTGTTCTCTTCACTCAGCCTTGACTAAGGCAAGGGAAGAAGCGTGAAGAAGCACTTCCCATGTATCTCCTTCCTCTCTCATCGGAAAGCCCGTTGAATGTCAATGAGGTATTCTCCCTTTTATATTAAGAAATGTAAAGCAATAATGCATACATGGCTGCCAGAAATTGGAAAAAAAAAAAACATCAACGTTGATACATTAACTACTTATGAGTATTTGCTCCTTATGGTGGAGCAAATTGAGCAGTTGAAACCCTTCCTCATAAAAATCTGAGCCTTCACGCTTTTTTTATGCAGTTATTCTATCCTCGGTGTTTGCTTGGCAGGGTAAGTCTGATTATTGCTCAACCCATTTCATCCTGGAGACAAAAGTGAAACATGTCAAGTTTAACATGAAGAGGACACATGGGAAACAAGTAAGTGTTAAGGTCAACACCTTTGGCACGCAGAGAAATCTTGGATTCAGCAAAGAGCAGAGTGACCCTAACACAGCACTTGTTGGCTTAGAAGCCAGGTCTCCTTGCTGTCATTAAAGTGTTGCAGGCTATGAACCCATACAAGTGCAGTTGACTCACAACTGTATTGTTGCTAAGCCTGGTAATGCATTTTTAACTCTTCCTGCCTTGAGAGCATTGGGCCAGATTGTCATAAGCGCATGCTGCCCTTTTAAACCAGAGGCACAAAGCAGCTTATGTGCAGGCAACCCTTGGTATGGTTCCTGTAATGATTCAGACTGGGCTACATTACATACATTTGTGTCACTCATGTATTTGCCATTGAGGTCCCTGCCTGCAAAATTGGTCTATTTTCTTCCTCTCCCTTCTGTCACCCAACTCTTCTTCTCTCCAGAAGAAGTCCAAAAGCAGCGGTCTTTCAATCTTCTTAAATGCTCTTAATAACCTTGTTATTGTCAGTTTTCTGTGTGGCCCTGATTTGTCAAACAATGTCAGTAAGAATAAACTAATAAATTTGGTTAATACAGTTATTTTTTTTTTTTTTAGGGGAAAGTTAGCTGAAAAACAGATTTCTTAACCTGGTTGTCTACATGTGTGCATGTGCATGACAATTTCAAACAGGCCAAATATTGCAGTGACAGCAGAGTGGCAGGATGAAAGGACAAAATAATTAAATCCAAAGTCCAACTGAAGCTCAACTGAAATAAATAAATCTAAATAAACTGGTTTCCACAGCTGAACAGCAGACTATTTGTGAAAATCAAACACATGTGCACGCTAAAAGACAAAATGTGTGGTCTTTCACTACAGAGTCTGTCCTCTCTCAATCCCGTCAATTCAGATGCATGAAAAACATCCATCAAGCTGCAGTGTCATATATAACTAATACACTTCATTCATTCATTACATCAAACTTGATTCATAAATATGGTGCCATATTTATGAATCAAGAGAGTAGGAGAGTAATAGGAAATAGAGAAGGTGGAAAATCATTTAGTGCTCTATCACAGCCACTTAAAATATGAGACTGGCACAGCAAGGCAACGTCACCTGTATCACCTGTCACTTGTATTACTTAAATAATATTTTTTTAATAATTTGAAATAATTTAAAAAATGTGATGCTTAAAGAAATGGATACACCGTTCAGGTAATCAGCAGGCAGCAAAACTGGACAACAACATTGTTAATAGAAAGCTGTTGTTGCATGTACATATCTGAATAAAGATGACCATTTTTAATTTAAAGTTTCAACAGTACCAGTTCTTTTCTATATTCCAGTATAATGGAAATCAGACAATTGATAGTAATTTTTATATACTTATATAATTTATTAAAAATGTTTGATTCAGTGTGCAAATTTAAAGGTTTGTATGCTTTTATTTGTGTGTGCATGACAATTGATGAACATGTGTTGCATGCACTGTGCATAAATACTAATGTACTGTAAAGTCCATATTATCATCCATTATTAGTCCATCATGTACATATACAGACAACATGAGGGAAGACGGGTACGATGCAAGAGCATCATATAACATTTACCAGTTGTGTATGACCACCAACGGGCAGACGAAGTAAGTGAGCACATATCTGAACAAAACCACTAGATTTTAGTCATCGTAGACTCAATGTGGTTCTTATTACTATCAAATAGGACCACAGTGTGTGTTACTTCGCCCAGCAGGGAAGCTTTACTTTTGCATAGGAAAAGACGTGACCAAAAGTAAAATAATTTGTAAATTGTCATTTGTGTTTAAAGCAGATGCTGGCAGCCACAGACTGTTCTGATTTTGGAGTTCTGAGGACAGACATGTAACTGATCTCTATTTGAGGCCTCATTCAAGGATATTAGCCTATTTGATGTTGGGTTCTTTGTTGACACTGGGTGAATGGTGCATCAAAGATACTATGAGGGACAGCCCATTTATATCTTGAAAGTGCATTAGCCGAACCAACTTTTGAAGTTCAAATTTCAAAAATGTTCAAGAACAAAAGTATTCTATTTTAATACTGCAAATTTATAGTGCTACGTCAAGTGTGCAGTGACGATGAGGGCATATCCATTGGCACTTGATATTATTATGTAGGAACAACGGCCTATATGTGTGTTGGGCAAAGTGGAATAAGAATAGACAGGGTATGTTGATTAATCATTACACTTTCAACCAGTCACATTACTTGTCTGCAGCTATAAACAGATGTGTCAGTCACAGCGGCACATGATGAAAATGGCTCATCCAGTGGAAAGAAGGGGTCTAGAGTAAAAAGGAGCAAATGTAACACAATTTATTTATCTCAAATATTAAGAGCTGCCTAATTTTTATAAACCAGATTTGTGCAAAATTGAGAGGGATTGATGTGCGTTTCAGGCTAGGCCTCACACAGGAACTGTTTACTTAAAAACAGACACTGCTGAGACTGCAGGTTGATGGGTGTATCAACAGCTGAAGTGTTTTCCACCTCACTGCAGCTCTAGCCCCAGCTCATTCCTCAATGAAGTAAGCAAACTTTATTACTAGAGGCCTCCCTCACTAGTCCCAGCGCTCCCTCCCATCACTGTATTGTAGCTGTTTTGTTCAGAGAAAAAACACTGTCTGTTTTTCGTTAGGGAGACTTCAAAGAGGGTTGCTTTCAGTGTTTCAACTTTCAAGAGTGAAAAAAGACCTGATTAGCACCATGTTTGCGTTTCTGGCAAAAAGCGTGAAGGCAGAAATGTATGAGAAAGTGTCGTTCAAGCTGACTGTGAATCTGAAACCATACCTGCTTCGATACCCAACAACAAACAGAACAAGTCTCAACAGTAGCCTAATTTAGTCCAAATGGGAATATAGGGTAGTCGTTTTCAACTGTGTTGACTCATTTTTGAGATGTAGACCATCACAATCTGTTTAAAACTGGAGGATGAATTTACAGATCACACACACACACACCAGCAAGTAAACACAACTGAGGGAACCTGAATTCATGCAGAGGACTATCTGCTTTTAATTTTTCCTCTGTAATTGTTTGCTTATGTTTCATTGGCATTTGCCTCTAAGTTTGGTTTATTAACTCAGAGTCACAACTTGGTAAACTCTTCTTGCACTATTAGAATCATGACTGCCACATAATTGTAAAAATCCGAGTACTCTCTGTAGTTTCACAATATGTTTTGAGCCTCACTTTTTGTGACCCTGAACCTTGTGACCCTTTAGTCTCTCTTCAAAATCTCAAAACTCTGCCTAAATAGAGACAATCAGATACACCACAACAAATACATACACTGTATTTTTATGTAAGTGCCGTTCTTTAGTCTTTGTGAGTTGAAACATAATTCTGTGTATCGTGCTGTATATACGATTGTGCGTGCTTCTGAATTTGAGCATTTACCGTAAATTTCGGACTATTGAGCGCAACCAAATATAAGCCGCACCAGCTAAATTTTAAAAGAAAATAAATTTTGTACATATATAGGCCGCACTTGAATATAAGCCGCAGGTTTTCATGTTGTAACATGAGATATTTACACAGAAAGACGGTACACGGAAGATTTTCTTTGAGTTTTAATTTAAGACACGCTTTTTTTCAAACTGTGCCTGAAAATCGGCATCAACACAGCACCAACACGCCATCAACACAGCACCAACACGCCATCGACACAGCACCAACACGCCATCGACACAGCACCAACACGCCATCAACACAGCACCAACACGCCATCAACACGCCATCAACACAGCACCAACACGCCATCAACACGCCATCAACACACCATCAACACAGCACCAACACGCCATCAACACGCCATCAACACAGCACCAACAGGCATCAACACAGCACCAACACGCCATCAACACAGCACCAACACGCCATCGACACAGCACCAACACGCCATCAACACGGCATCAACACGGCATCAACACGGCACCAACACGGCATCAACATGCCTGCATGGTTAGAAAATAAAACACTGCACCAACACGACAGTAACACGCCTGGTTAGAAAATAACACACACTTTAGCCTACCAGAAAAGTCATTGGTCATTATCTTCCTCGTCCTCTTCCTCTTCCGCACTAAAGCCACTGAAGTCGTCTTCTTCAGTGTCTGAATTGAACAGCCTCAGAAGGACTTCGTCAGCCTCAGTCTCTCTTTCGTTGTCGCTCTCAATGTCACTTTCGTCTTGAGGCACATTTACCCTTGAGCTTGTGCTGTCCTCTTCATCACGCAGCAGTCCAGCCTTTCGAAACCCGTTGGTGATGGTGGACTTTTTCACACTGCTCCACGCTGTCAGGATCCACTCGCAGACTTGAGCAAAAGTCATCCAAGCCTCCCACTCAACTCGGAGTGCCACTTTAAATGCACGATTCACGCTGATGTCCAGTGGCTGCAAATATTTTGTTGTGCCCCCGGGAATCACAGCTGGAATTGAGTTCTCTTGATGGCTGCTTTCACAGAATCTGTTATATGGGCCCTCATGCTGTCCATAACGAGCAATGCTTTTTTTCTGTGAAAAAATCCTCCCGATCGCTTGCCGTAGCACTCCATCAGCCATTCCTTCATTAGGCTTTCTACCATCCACCCTTTCGTGTTGACTTTCACCACAATTCCTTTTGGGAGTTTTTCTTTTGGCATAGTCATCCGCTTAAAAATCACCATTGGTGGAAGCTTTTGTCCGGATGCTGTACAGCTCAGTACACAAGTGAAATGCGTTCGCTCATGGCCAGTTGTTTTCAGCGTGACAGACGATTCACCTTTCGTGTTAACAGTCCTAGTGAGAGGCAAGTCAAACGTCAAAGGTACTTCATCCATGTTTATGATGTCATCTGGTCCGATGGAATTCTCGGTGATCTTTGTTTGAGTGAATTTGCGGAAGTTTGTAAGTTTTTCCTCATAGTCGGGAGGGAGTTGCTGACACAGAGTCATCCGTGCCCTGATGGACAGGCCTTTTCGTCTCATAAACCTGAAACACCACGATGGTCCACCTCTGAAATCTTCAATCTTCTTTTCGGTCGCAATTGTTTTTGCTTTCAGCCAGATCTGCACGGTGGAAACACCTCGACCGTCTGCTCTTTGTGTGTTCACCCAGTCTTCAAGAATGTTTTCCAGTTCGGGCCATCTGCTTTTATGTCCTCTGAAAGCTTTTGTCGTCTGTTTACATTGACTAAGTTCTTCCCGCTGCCGCCTCCAACGTCGCACCATCGATTCATTGATGCCAAGATTACGTGCAGTAGCTCTATTTCCCTCTTTGACGGCCATATCGATTGCCTTTAGCTTAAAAGCTGTATCATATGCATTTCTTCGTGTGTTTTCCATGATGAGGGTGTGTGCATCATGTGCATGAAGACAAAACTAGTGTCTTCTTCGGCGCATAATCTCACTTTTGCGTTTACTGCTAGAGAGTGCCCCCCGGTGGCAGTAATAATCTATAAATTAGCCGCACCGTTGTATAGGCCGCAGGGTTCAAAGCGTGTGAAAAAAGTAGCGGCTTATAGTCCAAAAATTTGGTAATCATTTTAGCAAAGACATAAAACTACGATGACTGCAACTAATGATTATTGTTATCATAAATTATTCCACCAGTTGTTTTCTTGATTAACTGTTTTGTCACTGTCACATAAGACAAAGAGAAGCAGCAAATCCTCCCATATTAAAACTGAATCAAAATAATGTTTGAAATTTTTGATTAAAAAAACTTGGTAATTTAATTTACTGACAACACAACAGAAAAAGGGAACACAGGAAAAGTTGGCTGTATCAGTAATGAGTGTAAGTCATGTTAAGCGTTTCAAATAACGATGGCCTGTAGCTTTTGGCTGTGTATATGCAATGAATCATCAAATGTCCACGAAGCATAACATAACACATCTACATACAATGCAGTCATTAAGATTTATGTCTCCCAGACCTCATGCATACATGTTGAATGTTCATATACTATATGCAGTACATTAAATAAGTAATTACACTCATTTACTACAGAGGGTTGAAAAAGTTTTGCTTGGCTGACTGAGTGAGTGAGAGAAGGATGGGTGGGCTGGGCGAGGTGTTTACCCCAGATCAGATTTCTATCCATTTGATCCCAGAGAGGAATATTCTTTAACATGACAGACTGACATCACATACTTGTTTTTTTCCACAGTGTAATATTGTCGGGAAATGTTGAAATCATAGCATTGATAAGTTGTCTTATGTAGAGAAACATAAAACACGTTTACAGATACAAAAAATATGGTCTGCAGGGTTCAAGTCACAGTAAAACTGACATGGGTATATATTATATTTATTTATTTTTTTTTACTCATGTAGTGCTTCTGACCGTATGTATAGATGGGTACATGTAGAAAATTTTGTCTTGTAAACATTTCCAGGAAAACAGCAGTGAAGTTGGGATAACCAATTAACAATCTTGCACAAACACTAGGTTTTAGGCCATTCCCTTAAAAAGAGAAAATACTCCATAGCTGACGCACCATTTTGTATCAGTGTTTAACAACTCAATCAGGGGATTAAATCAATCTTGGAAAAGCAAAAGATACCAATTCCTTTTGCCAAGGGTAGCCTCTGTAGACAATTATGTCATGCGGCCACGAGATATGTTTTATGATATTTGGTCCTGACTGGAAATTGTTGCTCTCTTTCCATTACTAACATGATAGCTTGTTTTGTCGCTCTCTGGACCTACACATTAAACCAACAGCTAAATGTATCATGTTTAGGCAAGTGAAAAGGTTGTTTAAAGCTATTCTGGGAAATGCAAGTTGTAACTTAAGATAGAGGTGGACACGAGAAGTTCAGGGAACATGGATAAATGGTCATTCTTCCTCTAAGGATTCAGTTGTATTTTTTATAATTCTTTCAGGTGCATCCAACAAAACATGCCAGAATCACTGTACTATACTGTGTGATATTTTTAATGAGTTGACTTAAGAGAAATTAGTTTGTCCGTGTAATTTTCCAGACTTCAGTGAGGAAATATATTTTCCTAGTGCTATTCATTATTTTATTCATACAGTCAAAACCCACACAGAGAATAAATGAGGCAATAAGTCTTCCTGAGGAGTCAGTGCTTGACAGGGTCAATAAGTGACTTGACCTTTACTGACTTGCTATTTTTATCTCACACTGTGGCTAAATATGTCTTTGTGAAAAATATAAACGTGTGTCTTTTTATAATTTCAAGCCAAATATAGAGGCTATAAACAAAAATGTTAAATGCCAGAAAAGTAGAGAGGAAGGGAGAAAAACTAGCAAAGGAATGTAGTCTTACTCATGGTCCACTTATTTGATTAATGATATGTAGTAGGGCTTCCAGCCTCCACCAAGAATCATGACGTCATGTTTGGAAATCCTCCTGAAGGGCCAATAGGTGGCAGAAGTTGCCAACAAGATCCAATGAGACGCGACGCACATTCCACCATTTCCAGGCAAAGATGAGAGAAACTTCCTAGTCAATCTCTCAAGTGCCACTTTGTCTGATAGCTTTCCACTCCAGTGAGAGGTGTGAGTAGAAAGAGTGGGGGAGGAAAGAAGAAAAGAAGGGAGGGAGGGCATGAGGGACGCGAGGTAAATGTCAGTGAGAGCACTTCGTGATGTTTAAACATTTGCCAGCCTCACAGTTCGTCACTTCTTGGCAACTATCTTACTATGAGCAATAACAAAACAGTTCACAAGATTTCAAAGGAAGTAACTCCACCAGACGGAGGAGCATTATTTTGGCCAGAGAGAGCACATTTGAAACCAAATGCATTTACTTGCATAAGAAATGTGGCAGAACGCTTTGTGTAGCTGTGTGTATGGGCTGCCTGCATGTTTGGTGAGCATAAACATTGATTTGAACGAAAACATATTTTGAAAAGAGTAGCATTCAACTAATGAAATGTTATCAAGGTGTAAAAGCAGAAGACAAGGCAAATATATATTTTATTATATTAATAGTCAGTAGTGCTGTATCTGTGTTGGGAAAGGGACTTCATATACATGGCTCGTTCATAAGTTAACTGTAAAATTTCCTCTCTCCTTCATGCCTTGGGTTAGGGTTAGGTTTAGTTGTTTTCTTGAAATATTGAAATTTTGTGAATTTGAGGGAAAAGAGTCAAGCCCTCGAAAGTTTTTGAAAATAGACATGGGTCATTTGAAGTCCTTGAATATATATATATATATATATATACTCTCCGCAAGAGTAGAAACTGAAGTTCTTTTGATTTGTTTTATCTAACTTAACTAGGCTATGTTCTGCTGACTGCATGTGTATCTCACAGGTGCGCCATTGTTTCATTGTTGCTAGTTCTCATTATAAAAATTTTCAGTCTTGTAACAGTAATTAACTTTGATCCATGAGTGAATTGAGGGATTTGGTCCCGGAAAGTCCTTGAAAAGTCTTTGGATTAGAAGTTTGAGGAGGTGTGGGAACCCTGTAACCAGTTAATAATTCATCACAGTTTTTTAATGAAGAAAACCAAATAAAACATCATTCAAAATTATTGTGATTTTTTTTTTTCTATTTTAAAAATAAACTGGAATCAATATATATTGACAGTCCACCTTAAATCTATCTTTGGAGTTACAAAACCTCACCTCCTGTCAGCTTGAAATTTGCAGTTTCCTCATTAAAGGAGATCAGTGGCTGTGGACAACTTGTGTTCAGTCAGTCACAATGGATTCCAATAGTCACAACAAAGGAGCGAGATGTCCCGATGCTAAAGGAGCATGAGTAACACGGAGTATATGACAAGCATATCATGGTTTGTGGTGTTGAGTGAGTTTGTCAGCATCAATGAAGACAGGGTGACAGCAGACGCTGTCATCAGGCAGTCATTCCTAACCTCACGAAGAACCTTTTCTATTTTCCTTTGTTTTTTCATTGACTGAATAGTAATATGATGAGAATTTACCATAAATGTTAAACAGAAACAGCCTTTTCTCGCTGCTAGGTAAAAGAATAAAGGTACTAGATGTGCTTGTAAAAGGTTGAGCATTTCCAGATCCAGAGTTCTGTAGTCCAGTTTGCAGACAGTTTGTGTTGAAGCGCCAGTGCATAACTGAATTATTATTTTTTTCTGTTTTTTAAATTGAAAAATGGTGTTCAGTGTGAGAGGATTGTTTTTGACAGGGCCATGGTTGCTGAAGATTGAAGAGGGACTTTATTGCCCTGAAATTAGCCTGTCAGGAAATGTCTCAGGCTGTGAACTGGCCCCACTAAGCTATACTAATCACATGGCAATGTTTTGCTTCAGGTGAGAAATGGGCAGTGGTTGGGTTCGGGTTAGCATCTATTAAATCCTATGTAGCAGATGGGGTTTGGACGGATCCTGAGTGACCTTACATTGAAAAAGTGCAGAGATTTGTCATGAGAATCATAGAAAAGAATGCTTGTAAACATATTCCTATAAAAATTTAATTCCTCTTTAAAATAATTGCCTTCACTATGTCACGGACTGGTAGTGGAAGCAGACGCAGTGGTGGCAAAACAGATATGAGTGACTCATTTTGTGAGCATGTAGGTCTCTTCCTCAAATTACTTACACTAACAAATAAAGTTGCTGTGAACTAAACCATTGTGAGCGGACGTTCATGCTCCAAATTAGCAGACAAAAAAGGAACCATATGTTGTTTACTGTGAACTCAATGTCAGTGTGGCCTTGAAAATAAGCCCAGACTTCATTGGAATAATTCGGTGAATAAGTGTATTTACTTTAAGGGCTTTGGAGATCACTCCTGTGTTAACAAACCTGTGGAGCTGCTGAGAAATTTGGCATGAAAGAGGTTGTATGAAACACATACTACAAAGCCCTAGTGATTTTGGTTTTATACAAAACAAGTGTAATAAATGCTGTGGGTGGTGTGGCTTTTTAAATTGTATATATTGATGATTTTATACAAAAGACTGAACACTATTCCAAACATTGCAGCAGTAATTGCTTGGAAATTGCTTTTCTTTCTTTTACCTGGAAATTGTCTTGGTGTTCTTGGTTACTTAAAATCTGCTGTCCAATTCAAATTGCAGTCATGAATGTCAATACATAGATTAGACCAAGGTAATACAATTTTTATTTCATTTCTCTAATGTATAATACTTTTATCGATATTGCGGATATTACCAGTTATATTACTTTTGACAATGACCACTCCCAAAGTTGACAAATCCAATGCGATCACATCTGTCTACAGGAGCTGACAATATCAAGAAATATTGGAGTCGTTACTACCAGGGATCACAGGGTGTCGTCTTTGTATTGGACAGCGCTTCATCAGATGAGGACCTTGAGGCAGCACGTAACGAGCTCCACTCAGCCCTGCAGCACCCACAGCTCTGTACACTACCTTTCCTCATCCTTGCCAACCACCAGGACAAGCCTGCTGCAAGGACACCAAACCAGGTAACCTAGTCTGTTTACTTATATTGTTCATTTATTCCACCCATTGCATGTCTAATTTCAGTTAACTTAGTTTGCCTTTCACAAATGAGCACCGCAGCTTCCTTCCTTACATGTCAGTCTCAATCAGAAAAGGCAGTTTTGTATTCATTATTTGTACATATTCAGACACATACTAACCAGTAAATTATAAGTCTACACATGTGGATGCACCTTTCATTTGCATACTCTATTTATCAATTATTTAATTTACACATAAGTAGTTGCACACAAGAGGCCATAATTAAATAACAGACTTATAACATCTTACTTTCTAGTGGTGGTGGATTTGTGTGTGCTCCTGACAACCTAGGCGGTGTTGTTTGAGAAAAAATCCCAGGTCATGTCTCCCAAAGCAAATTGGTCTCTAGTGAGGAGCCAAACTAAGAGCGATCAAAAGATCTTTATTTATTAGTGTTTTGGGAAAAGAGAAACCTCATCAAGAAAAATTCAACCAAGACCTCCTCCTGTAGCCAGACCCTGAACAGGAGCTTGCAGGCAAGTCCCTTGTGACTGGCCTGTGTCAATTGGGCCTGGTCAGATTGAGCCTCAGCAAGTAACATTTGGCTAATGCCTTTGCCATGTGGGTCAACCCCCTCAAAGGTAAGGTGCAGGAGTTTAGTGCGTTGCCAAGTGGTTGATGGATGGAGGCCAGAGCATGCTGACCCGTGGCTATGAAAAGTGGCTCTTAAGATGTGAAATATCACTTCTCTATTGTTAAAAGAGCCTGAGCTAGTATGGGACATGAAACGATACCAACTAGATATCATTGGATTGACCAGCACTGGCTTTGGAAAATAACTCCTGGACTGTACCCTGCCTTTACAGAGTTGCCCTGGGTGAGAGGTGTTATATGGGTATAGTGATACTTGCCAGCTCCCAGTATGTCACTGCGGGAAAGACTGAGTGTTGGTTCAACCCACAGGACAGCAGTTTTAGGTATCCCACCCTTTTTGGAGTCTCTGGGATGCTGCCTGAGCACTCCATAGTTTTGCCCAGGAACTTCAAGACTCATTTGGGGAATAACGAAGATGCCATGGAGCTGATTGGGCAGAATAGTCTATGAAATAGCATTTTGGTTTTAGACTTATGTGTTAGTCACGGGCTGCCCATAATGAAACTCTATGTTTGTGCAAAATGAGTGCCGTTGACTGATCACCTGGTGGTAAAACCATCACCTTTGCAAAAGTCATTACACCCAAATGTACAGTGAAATGTGATCTGGGAATGTCTGGCTGAAGCCCATTTGCACTAAGTCTCCAACTCTCACCTCTGGAAGAATTTAGAGAATTTAGAAGTATTTTCACACCTCATTGGATCATGAGGATATGATATCCAAGTTCAAAGCCTCCATTGCTGATGTGTCTTCTAGGAGTTATGACCAGAAGTTCCTTGGTGCCTGTCATGACGGTACCCTCACTACCTGCTGGTGGACACCACTGTTGAGGACGGTGTCAAGCGGAAAAAAAGTCTTTTAAGACTCAGTTTGGTTAATGGAGTTATGGGTCGGCAGACAAGAAATGTCGAGTCCAGAAGCAGTTCAGCTCTGGTTGGGGTAGGAGGTTTGCTGACCTTGAATGGAGCTCATTTTTTTATGCTGCCGGATGTTTCAATATCAGCTTACTTTTGGTGATATGTTCATTTTTTTTCACAGGCTTAGAGAATATGCAGGGCATATGCTTCCAAGATGCTTGATTTTTTTTATCCTTGCCGGTAAATGGTCTTTGAAACAGCTTTTGGGCTCTGGAACACAGATTTCCCCAATCTTTTGTTCGCCTGTATGTTTTTTTTTTTTCTCCTTAAGTGTCTTTTGTTATTTGTTGTTTAGCAGGTCAGTGCATTTAATCTTTAATACTGAAACATTGATTTATGAATACCATAGCACTAATTTCAGTCAGTCAGTTCTTGTCATTTGACAATAAGCCTGGGTAACTGTTTTTCTCTTTCGGACTGCAAACTATATTATTCTGGGCAGATTTTTCTCTTCTAATCCTCTCTCCATATTGACTGAGTAGAAGACAATGTACTTCTGACTGAGCGTCTTACCAGCAGAATCCCACGAGTACATTTTTTTTCCTAGTCCTTTTTTGCTACTCCACCAACAGACAGGCTGTAATAGTTAGAAGATAGTAGAAATGTCATGGAGTAGTAGGTCATGTCACCACCTCGCCTCAGGACAAAATTAATCGCTGCTCATGGAGGCAGGAATAAAATACAGCACAACTAGGGTAGTCTGTCCCATATCTCTCCCCCTTCTCTCTCTCTGTCTTCCTCTTTGCTAGCCATGCTCTACTACCCTCCCAGAAGGAGCCCCTTGGAGTAGGATGTTCTGAATAGCATTCCTTGTGTAATGCTCACTCCTGTTTCAGAAACCTGGAACCTCACTTTGCTGCACGCTGACAAACTCACGCATACACAAACATATACACACACAGAGATGTACACACACATGCATCATCTGCAGAGGCCTATTTAATGTTTCTGAAGGATAACAAAGATGGATGCCTGGAGAGAGGACCATCTGCATTTCCTAGCCCAGACCACCAATGTTGCTGCTCTTCAGTGATGTGACATCTGCAGTGGGAAGTAATAGAGAGAACAGTTCTATACCAGATTTTGCTGTAAAGTAAACTGGATGTATTTGAAGAAAACCTATGACTCCACCTGAATCAGTTTAACTTAGTTTAACTAATTAGTATCAACTGGTTGTACATAAGGACAAGCCACCGTAGTCACGGAAACCCACTAATCTTATTGATATTTTAATTGGCAACTGCTTGCTTTAAGCCCACAACACTGGTCTCTTTGTTGGCCCTCATAAGGTAGCCAATTAATCCAGTCTGTGAGCTGCCCACACTTGCCCAACGGTCTTAGCGTGATGTGTCCTCTGCCATATTTGACTCTGGAAGTATTGACTTTTCTGAACTGTTTGCAAACACTGATGACACATGAGACTGGCTTATGGGGATGGAGGGATGAGATGAATGTTGCCTAAAGGCCTGTTTTGTTGGGTGGGCCATTTCGGCTCATAGCAATGACTTGCATAAAGTGAGTGCTGAGAAAACCTTTATGAGTGAAACATAATTGGACATATGGACATTTATGCGTCACACTTTTTTCTGTCATACAAACACCTGTGTGATATGACCAAAAACTCAATATGGGTAATTTGCTATTGCACAATTATTGTAAATGAAATTAATGAATACTGTTTTTTGGTTCTTATGACTTCATTGCTTATTGTTATAATGTCTCGCTCTGTATTCTCTATCTTTTATCTCAAAAGTCATGTGCAATATTTTACATATCTTTCTTTTTTTTTTGTGGTGTGTAATTAAAGTTTAAGTCTAGTTTAACCACCACTGTAAAAAGAAAAAAAGTCACATAAAATAGACCTGCGCCCAGTGCTCATACAGAAGACATTAACTGTTTTCTGTATGAAAGATCACTGTTTTTTTTTTCCATCTGTACTTTTGATACTATCGAATGATAGTATCGTATCGTATGAAACATGTGGTCTTGAAAAAGTATTGAAGTATTTATACTTTTCAAAACCTTAATGTAATTTCTTATTGTGTTACTGTGTTTTGTTAGCTTTGTATTGTATTTTAGTTGATTGCAGCTGTGTGTATCTTATTTTAAATAGGTTGTATACAATGACCACATGAAAAGGCCTATTTCTTATTACATTTTACAGTTACAGATGCAGATGTAAGTTGCAACAGCAGCCGTTATCTCCTTCCATCCTTACTTCATCTTTGTGATTCTTGGCCATATGGTGTGCCGCGGGTAAAAGCCTCTTGCAGCATCTGAGTCTGTGGTTTGTTTTCAGCACTTGAGTGTACTTGGTGGGGAGTCTGTGGTGGGACTGGTCTGTGGCATAATTTGCAAAGTAACGTTACGGTTTTCTGGAACGTGTCAGACTTGACATACCAAAACTGTGTCCGTGCAGCAAAAGTAGTCCCTCTTTTAGGTACGAGCTCCTCGTATTGTCTTGAGTGGTTGGAGTCCTTCTCCTGTTCAGAGGTTCTGTGTCATATCCCCCCCTCCTGCCTGCATCCTTGCTGTAAAGAGTGTGATTTGTCTATATCATCACATGATATATATATTGTCATATTGTCATCACACATGCATGAACATTAAACACACGTAAATATTTATCTGTACATAAAGATTGCAGTAATTTTTATTTTCAATTTGCTTCCTCAAGCAAAAAGTGTAGGATACACATTCATACTTCCTCATTGGTTTATTTATGATGAGCTTTCGATGAGCTGGTGATTTCTTAAATCTTAACATAAGGCTTTGAAATCTTTTGTCAGTAGTGATAGACATATAGATTTGATTAATTTAATTCCACAAACCGTCTAATAATAGAATAGGTCTCTAGGGTGCTGCACTTATAGCACTGAGCTCATTTATGGGTATCGAGATTCTGTTACTTGGCCTGGTTTTCTAAGTGTTTGTATATTCTTTGTAATGCATTTGTGTGTTTGAAATGACATAGTCATTATGAGTGTTCCCATGCCTGTGTGCATATTATCTTCTGACTCATGGCTGTGTCACTGAAGGAGCTTAGTGTTCAGTGACTCATGAGTAATCTTTGCTAAGATGAAACAAAATTTTCGACCAGCTCTGAAAGAAATGGACACCACCTCTTATCTTAAACTTTGTTTCTCTACCTCCATACTGTATATCAAGCTCATGAACAAAGTAATAACCCTTGCTTGTTCTTATTAATGGAAATCAGGCTTTAGGTAATATTGTACGTCAGACTGTTAAAAATAAAGCAGAAAAAAGGGTGGAAATAGTGTGCCCACTCAACCACTGGAGAGTGCAAAAGGGCAGACCCTCTATATTTTAACCAAACATTTGCTCAACATCCGCAGGGGTCTCTTCCTGGAGTTTATTTTCAGTTCTCCCCAGGTTCCTATACTATTGCTTTTAGTTCACTTTAGAGCAGCTTTCACCTCGGTTACGGGACTTTAGTATTAAGAATAAAGTAAGCTAGATCTCCTGTGACAAAACATTATCTATACAGCATGCTGATGGCAATCAAAAACAGGTGGAGAGTCTCAAAGATCAAACGACTATCAGGTACTTATTTATGCACCGTGTCATTCAAAGGCACATGGGATGGCTCTGTTTAACCCAAAGTGGTTTTGTGTTTTTCCAGAGTACTGTGATGATGTGTGATGTGTGCCACTGGTCGCAGATAGCACCCTGTGAATATTTCAGAGAGCCTGAGTACAAAGCGGAAAGAAAATTAAAATTTCAAATCTTTTTGTTACTATAATATGCATTACTGTCCTGAAGAATCCACAAAATGACAACACCAGCTTTATTTTTCATTGTTTTTGGAATCGACAAAAAAAAAACTCAATCTGCTGTTAGACACTATCATATCATTACATGCCTCATTACTAAAATTAATATTTGCTTCATAATTGTAAATTAAGATCTTCTTATAATTATTAACAGACTCTAAGAGAGTCTTGCTTGATGTGCAAACTGGTAAGGTACATTGCTCCTTTGGCCCTTTCTTGTGTATGGTTTATCTTCAAGTTTGGGGATATTTATGTGTTCACATTACTTATTGATAAAGGTTGTCAAAATGCTCTACTGTAGAGCCGAGTTGCTTAATATTAAATGAAAGTTACACTAAAAGTACCAAGATATACGTCAGAAACAGGTGGCAAACCACTCTTAGCACGAGCTTTGTAAGTGCAAGCGTGTCTCCTCGGCTGAGCATAAAAGCACAATTAAAGATATGCCACTTCCTATTTTCATGATTTTATCATTCTCAGCAAAAGGTTTGTCGTGAGCATCGCAGGAAGGCCTCCGTTTGAACCCCAGAAAGTGTTAGTTATGTACAGTGTGTCCAGCTGCATTTCTGGAAACACTTATCACATACAGTGTAGTGTCACTCATTTATTTAGGTTATCTGGAGTATATGTGCTTGCTTTGAAAGATTTTTCTCTGAATTTGTTGCAAAGCTGCTTTAGTTGGTTTTCCTGAAGTGTTAGGATTAGACTTACGAACATTTATGTTTTGTGTTCTCAGGATAGGCGTAAATACAACACAGTTTAAAGTTTGAAACTTGCAATGAACTGTAAGTGTTTTTCTATTCCACGAAACCTGTTCAGTCCAAGGACGTCGTCTATTGCACTGATCAATCATTTTGTCCTAACTCACATCAACAACAGAAAAAGTGTCTACCTAGGTTATCCAGCTTTGTCTGTTTCTGCAGTACCCAAATAATCCCACATGTGTTTGTATGTTTTAAAGGTCTTGTATAAGAGACCATATAGACCCAGTATGTCGTGTATCTTTTCATTATTTATTAGAATTTCCAATAGCTTTTTCCTTAGTAAACAAGCCCCCCCAAGGGTCAGTGCACATTGCTTCAAGATGTTTTGGTCCATTGGAGCTACTTCACTCAAACCTTTGCTTCATGGAAGCTTTACGCTGTTCAAAAGGTCTTTGGCTGGTTAGTAGAGTTACAGTGTAAAAATACTGTACATTTTAGAGAGGCCGAATCTGTTTTTGTTTATGTGTGTGTGTGTTTGTTAACTATATTAAGTTTGAACTGTAACAAATAGTAAGTGGTAGACGATAATTGTATATTAATTTGTATATTACAAAAACGATATATTACGGAAACAATCCCCTCTTTATTTTCTTATTCATATTCTGAAGACCAAGTCATTGATTGAATAAGTAACTACTTTAGAGAAATGTAGGTATCATGGATTTATTTTCTGACTGAAGGCTGTAATGTTTAACATTACTGTAATCCATAACACTTTGAAAATAACCTTTTCAACAAGAGTCATGACCTTTGATCCACCAAAACAATTTGCTCCGGAAAACTCAGTCTGGTTACATCCTTAGTAATCCCTTTGAAATGTTTTAAACGGTTTAAGCATGTCTGAATGTTTATTAGACAGGTCACTCTAAATTAAAACAAGAAGTCATGTGTAAGGTTTTGTATATACCATGTGTGATGCATGGATATAATGCGGCAGATCTTGCTACAGTGTTCCCCTTTAATCCCCTGACTTAAGTACCTTTTCATACAGGACTAAATGGGGAAACCAGTGACATTTAGAAATGTCTTCAACTTCTTTATTTTACAGAGGCATATGTGGATAAAATTTGGTTCAGCCAGGTGCCCTGAAATTAAAACGTGACATGTAAATGTGACCACTTCAAGTTAATAGCAACTCAGGAGAATCCATGCTAACAAAAAATAAGATTTTTCCATAAAAAATAACAGTGGCGTAAAAACACAATCTCTCTCTGATTTAGGTCTACATCTAGAGCCAGACTGACA
The DNA here is from genome assembly GCA_946959425.1 of Argyrosomus regius. Lineage (NCBI taxonomy): Eukaryota > Metazoa > Chordata > Actinopteri > Sciaenidae > Argyrosomus > Argyrosomus regius. Next base: position 16,444,391 of record OX336890.1, read on the forward strand.
TATTGGTACACCAATTTTATCGGTTGATGTTGGTCTATTATAGATGTAACAGTATCTGTATGTTTTTTCAATGAGAGCTGATATGAAATCTTTTTTAACATGACATTAAGGGTGTGCCATATTGTATCCATCATGATAATAATAATATAATAGTTGCAGTATACTGACTTTATGCCGTTACACACAGCGACAAGAGTCATGGCTGAGAACAAAAGTAACAAAAATAACTGGCTCCACCGTGGACGAGCTAGTCCCACAATCAATCAGTTGTCTACCCCTACAGGACATACAGGACACAATGTTTTAATAACCATGTTTGAGGGATAATTGCAAAAAATGTTTGATAAAACAAAAAAATAATCAGAATGGAATATACATATAATGAGATAAAAAAAAAAGGGAAAATTAAAGCTTTGTTGTTTAGGGTGTAATCTACTCAAAAAAGTGGCTTTTGGAGTCTAAAGTGAAAATGGAGCACATTGTATTCATTTTAACTCTTCTGTTTTTCTAATTTGTTTTGATATTTTTGTCATCTCAGAAACCTCAAGCCTTAGTTGCCAGTGATTTGCTTTGAAGCTTTCTTCTGTAAATTATGTTAAATGTCACATATGGAATTTAAAAGAATGCTGTACGGAAATATGAACGCACACATTCCCTTGGAAAATCATTATATGGTGTATAATGTTACAATCATGGATGAAAGTCTGTGGAGAGAGCCACATAGTGTGTCTGTCACTGAAGGTCTGTACGTGATCTAGATTGCAAAATTAGGTTAGGCCCCACAGATGAATGAAATTATGTATTGTCGTGGAGTTTTATTGGAATATGTATTGGATTTTGCAAACATACTGCTGCAGACCCCTGACTCCTGCAATGGCTCTTCATCAGATCTCTGCAAACCTCCACAGGCAGCAGCTGCATTGCAGGTTCTTGTGAATATTTGACAAGCACCACCCATGAAACAAGCCCAAATTTAGTTGGTCTGAATTCTATTGGCAGCTCCTCTGGCGATGACACTATACACAAATGACGTCTCCGTGCTGGCCCTCTTCTCACAGCAACCACTCTGTTGACAGAACAAGGTGGCTCATTTCCTTAACACACACACATACTTGCATTTGCTTGTGCTGTTTTCTGGGGCACTCCTTGTTTACAGTTTCACGTTAGTGACTTAGGGTGTTTCTGGCACTGCTAGCGCGAGGGGTGAGAGAAGGTGGCAGTGGGGAAATGCAGCTCAGTGGGCCTGTTAAGGCCTCAGTGGGGCCCTCTGTGCTGGTGCAAGTGTTTTTCAGGAGCAGGGTGGGTCTGGAGGAGGTTGAAGGAAATGTGGGACAAAATTCCTTGTTGACATCAATCTCCTGCCGTTGGGAGGCCCAAGGAAGCTGGGGAGGAGTGGAGGGGAGGTCACCCTGTTGATATAACACCTCAACAAAGCAGGTCTGTTTGGAAGGATGGGCCTAATGGATTGCGTCCACGAGGGGCTCTTGTTTTAGAAAATGCTGTCAGTGTTAGTGGGCAGAGGTAGAGGCTTTTTTGGTTCTATTGGCACTTGTCTTGAGAAAGAGACATTACATGATGAACGCAAAAAATAATGGAGCTAGTTGTGAGTCACAGAGAGGAGGATAAATGACAGGGAGTATACTGTCTTATGAATTTGAGGAAATTTGAGGGAGAAGAGGAAGACGGAGATAAATAAAAGATACTGTAAACAGAGGAAAATAGGGGAGAGGCTGCAATATCTACACTTGTGATATCTTACCTCAAGGCCATGATGGCTCCTCTCCAAAACTAGCAACGGAAGCATTTAAACATTGTGGTCAAGAAATGAGTGAACAGGAAAAGCACCCCCTCATACTTTTTCTCTTTTCTCTTCTCTCTCACTTCAGAGAGTCTCTCAGTCACACACTCATACATACACATACTCTCTCAAACTCAAGTCGATCCAGTCCGGAACAGTCCCTTTATCCTTTAGTCCATTGTGAGGGAAACAGTGCCTGGTATGAATTGGAGCACATCTGTTTTCAGTGTACCAAAGCTAAATCTGATGTTGCTTTTGCACTGTGACAAAGTTACACCACACAGACAAGCAGCCACTCAAATGCGTCATACACTTGCGGGAATTTTTTTGCAACACCAGTGAAAACAATAAAGTATATTAGATGTTGGTGTTAATTGCTACATTTTGGTTTAAAAACATTGTCGTCAGCTCTTGTCTGAATTTCCGGAAAATCAAGACCAAAAAGCAGAATGAAGACAGTGACAGATTTTCACCTCCTCACCAACCAGCATGCACACAATCATTAATCATCAATTTGCCATGTTTTGACAGAAACAGACTGGCAGACACACTTAGACACAGTATGTGTGTGTGACGCAGACATGGTTTATTTCATATGTACCATATGTGCCATGTTTTCTGCCTTCAGTTGATCCTGGAAGGACTAATATTCCTCTCAAAAAGATTTTCTCTTGGCTGCTGTTGACCGCTGTTGACACAATCACAAGCCAGACCCAGAACATCTCCTCATTTGTTGTCAAGATCTGCATAAACAAGCCTGCACAACACAACACTAGGTCAAGGGAAAAGCCTCAGAGTTTGAGTTATACTCTAAACTACTGTGCTTGCCCCCAACTTTGTTGTTAACTGTTAAACTTTAATTGTCATTATGCATTTAGTTTCTTTATAAAAATACCTGCACTCTGGGCCCAGGTGACTTAATCTCAGTTATAACTTGATATAATCGTTTAAGTTGTTGAATGACTAGATGATTTTTGATTATGCTAAAGGTACACGGACTGGAAATCCCACTCTGAGTACTGCTATCACCAGCTGTTGTGGCCTTTTACATTCACTTCAACGTGTTTGTATCTATATTCTGTGTTGTAACACTTACATATTGTGTATGTATGAATGTGTCAGAGAGACACACTTACACACACACACACACTGAGAGGGGGTGATAGACAGTGAAAGAAAGCATTACACATATCCTGAAATGCCATCTGATGAGTGGTGAAGTGAGACTTTGCATCTGCACTGCATAGATGAAGTCACTGTTGGCCACTTGCCTTGGATTTTACCCTTCCTTTACATGTTCAGGTTCATTTTGTTTAGGATGGTGTTTTCCAATTTCTACTCATTCTGCATTGTACAGCCTTTATTTTCCTGTCCCTAAAATGCCTGTAGAGCTTCCAGCCATTAAAGGAGGCCGTCAAAATGCGTTTATGTTTGAATCTTTTAAGTTCACAGTATAAAATATTGTTGTGACTTTAGGGCTTTGTTGGTTCCTTTAAATTGGAGTTGTGGAAAAGAGGCCAAATTACTGATAAATGTTCACTTTCTCTCCTGTTTTCCCACAACTGTAGTGTCAGAATAAAAACACAGGAGACGGGAAGTTTCTAATCCCTGGCCACTTTTTGCCCACTCCCTCTTTTTCTCTTTTTAGCATTCATTCATATGTCTGGCTGTGCTTACCCCAAACTTGACACACAACTCCTTTCAAAACATTGTGGTGAAATACTGGCTATAAACTGTAACAGTTGCTTGACTCTGAGAATTTTCTGTCAGAAATGTATAGCCCTAGTTACAAATGGTACAACTCTGTACCTTGTTTTCATAGAGTACATAGCTTTATGTTATAGATGGACCCACAGGGTAATTCTTTTCTGGTTTGTCAAACCTTGCATCATTTATTCTTTGATCTCTTTCCATGTCTTTCGTTCTCTTTCCTCACTTTTCGACTCCCAACACACGTTCTCCAGTTTTTACTTCTAAACATGTTGAATCCGCTCCAGTATGTGAAAACGTATAATTCATTGAAAGGCATGTTTTCTGTAGGGAACAACCTCACCAACCCCACAGCTGAGTGGATTTCTCTGCAGCCTATTCTGTTCTCCTGTGGTCTACAGGAATGTGGCTCACACAATGATGGAAAACCCACAACCAATAAATTGTTTTTCTCATGTATGAGGTCTCCTTTGACCAGTGCTTGTGTGCCCCTTCTGGATACACGCAGTACAAATCAGAGTGCACAGCAGGGGAGCTGAAATAGATCACTGTATGACAGGTGTGGTTGATGGACCCACTGTGTGACGAAACACACATTTATAGTAATCATTTTTATTTTACTTTAGTATCTACACTTGTTTTTAAAAAAGTATAGATACTAAATGTAAAATTAGAATTGTACATCTATAGTAAACTCAATGTATCATTGGACATAAGTTTTGACACATTAGAGTATAAGTATTGCATTTTGCATACAGTATTTTATTATATTCTTGGGTCTAATCCTTCCGTCAATGTCAATTTCTTCAACACAGGCTGACCAGAGATTTGTATTTACTTTCACATTGCTGAGATTCACACCCAATTAATGGAGATGTTCTGATCACTGACTGCTGGAACTGTCAGTGACAGCTATAGGTTAGGCCACCAGTAGAGATTAAGAGGGTGGTTGGGTCATGGCGTAGGGAAGTAGTTAGCCAGCGTTTTTGTCTCTATTATCAGGCTTCCTGAAATAAAGTGGGTGGAGTGGGGGCATGGGGGCTTGGCCGGGGCTTTCTGTTTGATCATTGATCTCCATGACCCCATTTGAAGGGTCTTAATCTCTCAGTTGACCTCCTCAAGGATTTTTTTTGAGTAAAGGTGACAGGGGGTATATGTTGACTGGGAGCCAGCAAGGGAGTGAGGATGCTGTGGGGAAAGTGATGGGGGTGTTTTTCCACTTGAGTGGAGATACAGGGGTGTGAGCCTGGAAAGTGTGTGAGCACACACACGTGCGCACATGCTCAAGAGTATGCAGATCTGTGGTATGAACTTAATACAAGCTACTTTTATGTTTCTGACTGCTTAACCACAAATACTCACACCTCAGTACATTTCGCCATCAAAGTTTACATAAGCCTAGCTCACCCACGCTCAAGGAGCAGGTTTTATTGTCTCGCACAAACATGCCTTTTCTGTAGAGTTTTATTGTGCAATTTCTGGTGAAGACTGGATCTGCATCACGTTGTTTATACAAATGTGCCCCCTCTTTTTTCCTTTTTCTTTTCTTTCTTTCAAAGCACTTTAAGCTGTAAAATTATTATTATTATTATAAAAAGTAGTAGTAGTATTCACAAGTATATTCGTACTCACAAAAATATTGCACTGGCGATAAAGGTGATTTTCTATGCTAACCACTGACTGAACATGAAGCCTTCCTCTGAGGATGTTCTTCCATCATGCAAATGTCTAACTTTATCCCCAAAGAAGATTTAAGACTAACTTTCCTTCAGCCTTTGTGCCTCAAGTCTCCAAGCCACTACTCTCCATGACAATAAGAGGATAATGCTGTCCTTGTCCTCGGGGCTCAAACTGAGTGTTGTGACAGGACAACCAGACTGCACCCTTTCACATACATCTGCACCACAATTGAGTGGCACGATACATTACACCATTGGCATTGTCCATATCCTCATGATGGTGCTAATTGATAGCGATAGTGTGGGATATTGCCATAAAATTTTTTATCCTTAAGAGTTGTATATTTACTATCTACAAGACTTATCCATGCAAAGTAAACAATGATGCTCCATTTTTGTTTGGGTTTTTTTGAGAGTTTTACTTAATTTGTCATGAGCACAGAGGAGACAGGCCATGGATGTATTATACGTATTAAGAAAGTCAGACAGTGAGTGGTTACAGACTGCTTACTGAAGTAGTTATACGATGGGAGAAGTTATGATTACGATTAAAGATTACGTTTGTGTCTTGGAGAAAGTGATGCATTTACATATTTTCAGCATCTGACTATATCTCTCAAAACTCCCCTGCAGGTGGTTTGAACAGGCAGACTTCAATCCATCTTAAATGATTTTTTGATTCATTTACTTTTCTAATACCAGATAGCTATCCAATCTTCCCGATGCATAAAGTGACTAAGTGTGTCCACCATGCAGTGAACAACAGTGAATACTACAGTACGATGTCTTTTGATTGAATTTCAAGGATGCTTGAATTGTAGAAAAATAAATAAACCAAACAGCCACTTAATATCAATGTATTCATCAAGGTTAGGACGTTTATTGAAGAGAAAACAGAACAGAAGTGACACAGGGAAGGGTTTGTTAGTTCTGTTATTAATTAAGCAATTATATATCATGGACCTAATGTTTATTATGTTGAATTGTCATTGGAAAGCAGGATACAAAAACAGCTGGAAAAAGTGTGTAAATACAAGTTTGTTTTAGCTGAGCAAAGGACAACCAGGTACTGCGGATCAAAAGCAGTTAGCACAGTGCATTTTCAACACACTTTTTCCTTTACAGGAAGTTGGATGAAGTCATTGTTTGTGACTTATTTTCCAAGCAGTTTTCTAAGTTTAAAATTCGCTTCAGTAGATTAACATGCAAAACACCCAAGGGTTGGAACAACTGTCTGATTTAGGTGGTCTGTTTTGCAGAGAATAACACACACAAAGTTGTTTTGAAACACGTTTTTGTGCATAATGACATGAGAAAAAGATGGGATTTTCAGCCTTCTTTCTTTGAAGTTTATTGAGGTGTTTTCCTTTCTTGGTTACTGCTCCTTCTTAGTGCAAACTGATGATAAGGTGTTTTGAGTGGAAACATCTACCTGACAAGAAACATTGTCACTGGAAAAGCTATGCGAAAAAGAGATGGGAATGTTTTCGAATGTCTTTGGTATTTAGGTCTGATAATTAAGTGTCTCTTTTAACTTGTCTCTTCTTCAAGACCTCCAGATGCGCCTGAGTGTTGTCTGACAAGGTGTGTCGCTCTAACACGTCCATCCATGAGCAGCTGTGCGGATATGCTCATTGATGCGCACACTCGTGGAAATCAAACTGTTGTGTTTTACATCAACAAACCTTTCCGCCACGATTTCCCTTCCTCATTGTTTTACACCACCACACACACCATCGTGTTATGTGGTCAATTCACTGCTCACCCTCAGGAATGCAGCTGTAGATACACTGTGGCCCTCTCCTTTACTGTCCTCAGCTGGAATGGTTTAAAAACTAAAGATCCCAAGATCCCTGGGAAGAAAACCATAAAGAATGTATCTGATGTGAAGAGGAAAACCACAGTGTTGAGTGTATTGTGATAATGTCAGATGGGACACTTCCTGGCTACTTGTTGTGAGAGGAGATACCGATCTCAAGAAGTATTACCTAAGACACTGTTGTAGCCAGGCACAGAGATTACACTGACAAGGCTGAGGGAAAGCGAGAGGACCAAGGAAACACAAAGCTGCAAAAACGTCAGTGCCCCAGAACTCCCCTCCTGCTTATCTCTCTGCCCATCGTCTGGGGCTCTTTTATCAGCACACCAATTGTATCCAGGCCACAGGCTTGCCTGTGTTTTTATACGTAGCTCTACATGGAAGGTGTGCAGGACACAGTCAGGTGGCTGTTTTGTTTTTAGGTCTGGAAGGCAGTAATCTCTACACATGGTTGTTGTGACCCGATTTTGTATTCTCTCCTCTGTTTTAGGGGTACCCTCTCTTTCCTGTACCTCATTATTATCAGCCTTCACATCTATGATGTTCAGGTGATGTGGAAGTCTATTTGACAACCACAAAGTGGTCTGTGGACTGTCTCTTTATTTTTGGACCGTTACTTGGAGCTCAGATTCAGGATTTAGGATCCCTTTCGCGTTTTGAGTGCATACTCATTGAGGATGATAGTTCTTTAGTTCTTCTTCTTTTAGTGTCTCACTGATGTTGTAATAACACTGTTTTGTTTAGTCACCAGGGTTGTCTTAAACTCATACATCCCCTGATCATGACTCAAACATCTGAATAACACTGAGTGGTCTCCCAGACTTGTCGCTGCATAATGCAGGTAGTAAGGCAATATGTGTTGGCCTCCTCTGGTATACTGCTGTTCGTGTATTCTTCCCTAAGCTGATTTCTAATGCATGCTGTACACACATGCCAGTGGACACACTCACATTGATATACAGTAATGATGCTGTGCACTCTGTCCAAAGCCTCTGTGTTTTAGCGTCTGCATTCCTTCATGGCACAACCACCTCCAGATGTTCTCCTCCTATACTGTACCCATGTACAAATCTTTTTCGGAAAAGGCAGGGGGAACCCTTGCTTGGGTTGGATTTCCCCCCATAAAGCCAGTTTATTTGCCAATGTTTTTCATCTCTTCAAAAGACTTGGACATGGGAGCCCCTCAACAGTGCATTCTGGATAAAACATTAAGGGAAGCAGGCCTCACAAACAAACTCTCTCCCTGTCCTAAAAAGACAAATGACAGCTCGAGATATATGACTGTGTAGCTTTATAAAGAGCAAGAGAAAACGTTAACAGGTCCATCAGAAGACCAGCATGTCTTAAAGGCATTCTGTTATCATAGGTTACAGAAAAAATATACTCTGAAGTGCATTATTCACTATATTGTGACAGCGTTGTTTCTGAACATATTATATATATTGCCCCTTGTGATTAACTAATACTAAAATAAAGGTGCAGTTTTTCTACTGCTGCATGGTGGACTTGAACCATTACTAAAGATTGTTGTGTTGTGTTTTTTTGTGCCAGTGGTGTGCATACGTGCACATGTCTGTGTGTTTTATAATTACATCTTGTTACATCATTCTAGTTTTAGAGTTACATCTTTGTTTTCCTGTCCATCCTGCAACCAACTTACCCCCTGTGATGGCAGACATGACTGATCTGCGGACTTGTCAGGTACCATCAGTGCAAAGCTGGTGCCATGTGACGCCCCCGGCGGCTTGCCAAAGGCTAATTGTGCTAATTGGCGAGCTCCAATCCTGTAACGAGGCTTTGAGGGGTGACCCACCGACACAGATGAAAGCGCTCAGATTTGTCTTGTGTCAAGGACTTGTGGGTAATCGGCGCGTCCACTGACCTGCAGGCCAGAAGGGTAGGACCACAGCGCTGTGGCCAGTATAGAGAGAACAAGATGAGGACATGACCTGGAGGATCCATCCTCTGAGTCTTTCCAGACTTCAAGATCTGGACATTAAAAATGACATTATTACAGCTTGAATTACAGCTGATAATTTCTCCTTAAACCCCTTTTACATAAAACATGGACTACGTTTGTAAGCTGTTCTTCTGAGTAACATTTACTCAGAAACAATACATCTATAAACCTGGCCTGGCCATAGACCACTTCCTTAGAATAAAAACATGTCATTCCCTGAGTTGTGTGCATCTCATAGGTCAGTCCTATGCTTTGGTCTGAGAAAAGTATATTGGAGTATATATAATCCAATCTCAAGGATTGATAGATGAGCCCAGAAACCAGACAGAAACTCTCCCAAGGGCTTTAACAGTCAGCAGGTCATTTTACTTTTGCAGCTTTAGTTGTCTGATAGCCTTAGCTTGGGGTGGAGGGTGGGGGGTGTTTGGTGCTGGCTGTCTACGATGGAGAATCGGTTTAAAAAAACGGATGAGCATATGCCTCTGTTTATTTCTTCAGATGTTGGTTAGTTGTCTCAAGCTCATTCTAGCAGACGTAACATCCCATTTCCCAAAAAAAAAAAATCCTTTAGTCAGTTATCATACTGTCTGGGAACGTGTTAAGGGTTTTCACAGAACACTCTGAAAGCCTTGTGCTGGATTTTCTGTCCTCATGCATTAAACAAGTCTGACCAAAAACATTCAGTTGGCTGTCAATGTGTAAAGAAAAAGAAATGTAGACATGATAGGGAAATGCTGTCTGACAAACTGACAGACACTCTGAGAGAGAGACGTAGTCTCACAGCCATATAGATGTTTAAAAGATAAGAAAACTACATTTAAGTCTGTAAAATTCATTAGACTGCAGAGCTTTAGATCAGAATCGAAGGAGTGTAAAGAGTGATGAATTAGATTCATCATTTTAGCACATTTTAGGACATTTGCCTTTATTATTATTATTTATGGTTATTGATTGAGTATATTTATCAAAGTCAAGCCACATCCTCTGATTATAAGGAAACATGTAAACATGCATTGTATGCATGAAATGTATGGGTCAATGGTTTCATGACTCTGTAGCATTTTGGACTCTTGTTAGACACCTGATTGGCCCTTTATCTTGTAAAACCAGCATGCAAACACAGACGTGTGTGTGTGTGTGTGTGTGTGTGTGTGTGTGTGTGTGTGTGTGTGTGTGTGTGTGTGTGTGTGTGTGTGCCCACTTTCTGTACTACTCTATCTGGATTAGTCTTGACTTTCCCGACGATAGGGGGCAGCCCAGAAACCAAATAGTAAGTTACTCCATGAGGTGGGATGACTCACATGGAAATCATGGAGTCCAGGTGTTTGTGTTTTAGGAGTTGTAAATGAACTCTTTAAAGAGTGACCTCTTCCCAGCCAATGAACAACTTATCAGTCGAATCTAGAAAGTGTATTTAGTTTCTGTCGTCAACTCCTGCAATGTAGGTGGTATTATACTGTAGTTACTGTAATATGCTGGCACTGAGCCAGTGGGTTTTGCAATCTTAAATAATAATGGTGTGGCTCACTGAACTTTACTGTATTTGATTGAAAACATGTTACATATCATCACAGATTAAAGAAACCTCAACTGTCAGTTTAAGAAGATTTAATTAAATGTTGATCTAAGTGATTGAAATGTATTTTACTACTTTCCTTTGTACCGTAATCAAGCGTGAAATACAATATTACCTAATTATAGCAGATTTCTTTCTGCATACCTGTGTTGAATAATGTCTGGAACTTGATACATGCCTGTACCCCAAATCCATTCATCCACATAATACATCGTCATTACCGTGCTGGTCAGCACTATAATGAAGTATTTTAACTCAACTCAAATGGCACTTGTTATATATTAAAATAACTACGCAGAAGACTCAACAATATGCTGAATTGAAAGAGAGATCAAACACAACTCCCCCTTTGACTTTGTTACACCTGTGACAGCACATGTTGGAGGGGTTAAACTGTGTGCGCCAGAAATCAAATGAATGCACAGAATACTTGGCAGATCACTCTTCCCCAGTGCAATGTAGCTACATGAACATGTAAACTGTCTGAGTTTTGCAGACACTGCTGCAGGGCAGAGGGAATTACACTGTCACACAGAGGATATGGAGCTGCCGTGATATCCTCTTGGCACATAGTTGAAGACCATCCAGGTGGAAATTGGTATGCTCTGCCAAGAGGGAGGTTAGGAGTGAGGTAGTTGCGTGGGAGGTGCTCATCTGCATCGGCAAGCATTGTCTTTCATGTAAACACTATATGGCTTTACCTGTTGTAGCTGTCAGAGGGAAAAGAGGTGGTTTGTGATGTTGGGTGTGGAAGCCAGCAGATGTTAAGGCTTGTTTGCCCGTGTGTCAGGTTTTGCACACCTGTACATTTTTGAGATTCATAGAGTTGTGTGCACATCTGTCAGTACTGCAATCATGCCACACAGCAGGGACACGCGTCAGTGAGATTTCGATTGTATCTTTGTGCTTGTCTGTGGAAAAATGAACCAAAGAATATTTACTCAGATTATACAAGTTAATATACTGTGAAGACATTTGAAAAGGAACATAGACTCACTGATTGTGGGGTTGTGGGTGTGTATTTTTGTATTAAGGCTACAGAAAATCTCACATATCCAGTCAATCAGAACCAAGCCAACAGATATACTCATATGTGTTTTAGTGTCTCTCTTCAAAGCTGGTGTGACTGATTTCATATTTATATATCATCTATATTTTTTCCATTTCTCCTTAAACTATTTTAAACTATCCCAAATATCAGTAAACTGTTCATGTTGTTAAAAACATACTAAAGTGATGATCAAAACAACTCTTTGTCAATGTTGATCCAACACATTGCGTCATGTGTTACTAGCTGTAAGTGGATAGGAGAACAATGGGAAATTCATAGCATTACAGTGACACCTCGTTTCACTGTCAGCATCTCCAACTTTAGACTTTGAGGCCCCTCAGCTGGTAAGGAACGTTGGAAGCCTGCATATGAAAAAAAGTCTGCCGTGTTGGCTGGAGAGTTTCTGATGATATAGGCTAAAAATGTAAATGTAGTCTGGTAGTGTTTGCTAACCCTGTCTGGTACAATTCAGATCTACCTTGTTTTGTCCGAGTGGCTTTGGTGATGGATTGCATGTTTCTCCTTCTTAAAGGTTTTCTGCTGTTGATTTAACCAGACTGAATGCTTTAAGGATGAGCATAAAAAGAAAATTAAATCAGTAAATCATTGCCTGTTTTTTCTCTCTGAAATTTACAAATCCACATTCTTGCACTTTTTGGCTTCATTTATACAGCAAAAGTGGACAAACCAAATGCAGAAGCAATATCCCAAGGCAATTACCAATACTGATACAGTAGCGGGAAAAAAAAGAAAAAAAGAAAAATGGATTTGGTGCAGAAGCTAATGTTTGTCATTACCTCACTGAGAGCTCTGATTCAGTATTCACTCTCATGCCCGAGGTAAAGCAGGTATACAGCGATGACCACCCTGTTTGGCAGACACAAAGCACATTTAATGGCTCTGAAAAATGTCTACCAAAAATGGAGATGTGACCGACAGGATTTGGAAGCCAGGTGTCTTGAGCAGCGCAAGCCTGGCTGGGAATGATTAAAGCCACAGCATTATCTCAAACATTCTTCAAGCGAGATAACATATCATGCTAAAGGGGTTACTGAACCGTACTGACTACTGCTTTCTACTTACTGACTGCGTATGCCATTAACCAGTTCTCACATCATTTCCAGTTAGCGGATAGGTGTATCCCGTAGATTTGGATTACAAATAATCAGAAATGTTCCTATATTTAGAAAGACTTTCAGTGTGGTCTAGTCGCATGTGCTTATTGTTTTCATCTGGCCAGTACACATGGACCCCACACACCCTTGGGACTAAAATGTGATCACTGCCTGGATATGCTATTTGTATAATCATTAATCCAACCACGGCATGTGTTTACACACGTTATTTATGTGTTGTGTTGTCTGCGTGCTGTCCGCATTGTGAAAGTGTGTCAGTTTTCATGCAGACCACAGAATAAAGGTGAGCACGGAGGCGGTATTGTGTGAACAAGAATAGACGCGGCAGATGTAGGACATTATACATGATACAGTATTGCCAGTTCTGAGTTATTTGACCCTCGTAGTAGGAAGCAAGATTAATTATTTTTTGCTATCCTTACTTTAGTAAAGAAAAGTAGTGATGACTGGTGGCAGACAAACAATATTTCGTGGAGTCAGGGCCAGAAAAATGACATCATTGAACACCATTTGACAACTGTTTCATCATTACTACATCAAAAAAAGAGAGGAAACCCTCATCAGACCAATGTTACTTTGCCCTTTGTAGCGCTTTCAGTCTCCCTTGGATACTATAATCACATAACATTAAACTGCAAAGAATACCAACAACACTGTGATGTTGCTTGCAAAATTTACACAAAGCTGATTTATTTTAATCCATTACTTCTCTACTTTGTCTAATTTTTACATTTCATAAAGTTTTGGAGGCTAAAGAAACTTTTACTATCTGACTTAATCACGGAGTTTAGCTCTTTGAAATATTATGCAGAGAGGGAGCCTCTTCCTCCCTCCTAAACTGCTATTTTAAGTCAGCCAGCATCAATCTTTTTCTCCTAAGTCACTCCCACACACATCTGAAGGCCTAACCGTCACTGTTTGCAGTGCGTGCAGCGTTGGGCAGTTTTGCTGTTCCTGCTCGATTGTTCATCTTAATCGTGCCAAATGACAGACGAGTCCCCTGGGCTGTCTGAGCCACATGAGACACTCCTCCTCGGCTTCCTGTGATCAGGATTACCCTCCAAAAGGGCTTGAGAACAGAGCCAAAAGAAGACAGAAAAATATTAAGGCATTATTACCCTAACAGATAATTTAAGGTTGAATAATGTCTTGACTTCACCACATCTTTGAGTCAACTGATTCACTAAACAGAGCTTCACAGTCACTTTCATTCAGAAAACATCAACAAAAATCCCTTTGATGGCAGCTATACAGGTTAAATGCCTAGAGAAAGCAACACGTCACAGCGTGTCTTCTCATCAGATTTGTACCTCTTTCATTCTCTGATGCAATGCAAATTATTTGCCTGATATTAAACACAACATCGTTTGTATTTAAGTTGTGACTTCCACTCAGTTTGACCTTTTTTTTTCTCCACAAACTTTCCCCTCTGGGAACAGTTCGATGCTGTTTGTTGGAGCTGATGTGGGTGGTGTGAGCCATGCAACCCTGCCACCCTGCTCCAGTGTCCTCGTCTGTCCCTGTCTGGCCTGCCCACCCCTCCACCTCCCTCCTGTGGTGTCCTTTCTGAGGGCCAGCTCCTCTGAACCCAAACAACAGTTCCATTTGTTTTGCCGGGGCTGGGAATGCACTCAGCCATCTTTAGCTGTGTTTCTGCCAGCCCCACTGGATGCCAAACCTGTGGACCTTACTCATATGCCAGCTCTTCCCTTTCTTTTGCTTTCTTTCACTCTGTCTGCCGAAGTTTGTGACAGTGCCAATGTCTAAGTCAGTGGTGAAGGGTCCTGAGAAGGGACCATCTGTCTGGCTATGTGATAGTGAACCTATCACACTGTGTATGTCAGTCAGAGTAGATGTTACTGAACGAACACATTCCACTGCAGTGAATGAATGGTTGAAAAATCTCCTGATCTGGTTAACCAGCAGAAATATATGTTTTAGATTAGTGATACATAATATTATTTGTGTTTTGTTTTCATTAGACCTGCATGGTTGGTACATGATTAGATGAAGCAAGGCTCGAAATATTCAGTTAGGTGCAAAATAACAAACATTTCAACCCCTGAAAAGAATTTTCATCCAACACAGTTACTTTGCTTCACTATCAGCTACTTTCTCATACTTTCTTATTGTTTCCATCAGTGTTTCTTGCTAAGGTAGAGTTTACTATTCGGCACTTTTGGTACTCTGTTTTTTAACTTTTAACTGTGGTGTTGAAGCTTGGAGCACTGATTCTGCCTCTCTAAATGCTCTTGTTGAACACCTGGAACCATTTTGCAAACCAGTTTTCTCATGTGGCATATACACTCAGAATACATGCACTAATAGCAAGTAAGGAGAAAATGCATATTACACCTTTCACTTTTTTTTCCGCCTGTAACTATATATTCAAAATCCATGCATATTTACGTACGTTCCTTTTGTCCTTTTCTGTTTTTAGAGCAGTGGTGTTTTCTTCTTGTGCGAGTTTAAATGAATATATTTTTTCAGCTATTTGCATTTGAACAGCCACTGCTCATTGGAGACAAATAGGCCATGGACTAGACGTAAATGCCTCATTGCCTAACACTCCTCCATCACCGTTGTGTGCGAGATGGATGAGTGAGTATGTGTAAACACTGCATAGCGTCCCAGCATTGTTTGAAGTGCAAAACCAATGTGGAAATCTTCAGATTGCTCTTGAAGGACTTAAGGAAACACAAGTAGCTGATAGGAATCACTCAGTCTCAGGGATCAGGTTGTAATCATTACTTCAAACAATCCTGAATGCCGAATGGTTTAGTCAGAGAAACTATGTGCAAACTTATAGAAGTACATACTATATATATCCTATAGTATATTTAAATGACTAGGATAAAAGTTTGTTCCTGGTTTTAAAAAGTTTGGGAGCTGATGTTCTTCATGTTTATTAGACTTATTAGACTTTTCATGAGTCAAACACAAACATAATACAAATACTTGAAGCTTTTTCTAGATTCTCTTTTTACATCAGATTTGAACTTTTTAAATTCGGGCAAGCTGGTGTCATCTCCGTCAACTTGACAAACAGGACAACAGAGAAAGTGGGCAGAAAGGTTCGGCCAGGGAGGGCTTCCTCGGCTGAGCGGAGAGAATGAAGAAAGGGGAGTAATACGCTCTGTCTGGTACATTACCCATGAATGAGGCCTGAGCATGTCAGGGGACTCATAGAGGATGCACTCTGGCCTTAGGACACAAAGAGAGGGCAAGGCCAGTCACTTTGTAGCACTTAAATCCACCGCTCCTGCTTCCACACATCATTCCCTTCAGTCATTTCTGAGCTTTTTGACGATTTGTTTTTTGGATCCACGTCACATCCTCAACAAGTGCGTAACCCTTAGCTATTTGAATGCTGGTGTTTGTGTGCTTTAAGACAAATCTACAAGTTTATATTTTAGATGGCTTCAAAAGCTTCATGTAATTTGAGCAACACCCTAGTTTTGCTTAGAAAACCCTAAAAAAAAAAAAAAAAAAACTATAAAAATACTATTAACAGAGAAATTAATTAAAATTCAGAGGAGATTTTGTCATGTCTCTTTTCTTACATTTATCTTTGTGTCAAACCAAGACCAAGCATCGCCTGCCTTCTTTCCTCTCCGGTTCTTATCTATGTTAGTGGGCAACACCTTGTAAACAACTAGCCATTTGATCTCCATGCCCCATCTCTATCCACTTTTAGAACTAAGTGGCCCCTTAATGGTGATGTCCCGGCTGGTATGGGTGAGTCCAGACTTGTCGCACAGCCTTAGCCCCCCCCCCTCCTCTCAACAACAGAGGCCCTCCCTGTGAATCATGGAGATGCCTCAGAATGGATATGCTCATCTTTCAAGTAAATTGAGCAGCGTTATCATCTGGGACTTATTCTTGACAACAGTTACTATGTAGGAGATCTGATTATAGCCCCATACTTGGTCTTCATGGCTTATTCAGCGGTTATGATGTCATGAACACAAGAGATGTTCATGACCTCAGTGACATGTACTGAGCTTAATCCAGGGCACCAGCAGGGAGTGTAGGGTCTGCATTCCTCTTTATGTGCATTATGATCTCCTGACCTGTAAGATTATGTTCATTATGATCTGTACCTGGAGTGTATCATTACAGGTGATAAAATTGGCCCAAACTACTGTACATCAGAAAAGACAGACATATGATAATGACGTGGTACTTCAGTTCTGCACATTAGTGTATTACACATGAGTGTAATTACTGTAATAAGGCAGTCTTAACGTAGCAAAGCAATGCTTCATTCTGTACTTATGTCTGATAATCCTATGCATACACACCGAACATGTTCAGTGTTTTTTGTAATGTAATTCACTGATCTTTTATTGGATTAGTTTTATTTTATTTCTTTATTGTCTCTATTTTAATTTTTTCATTTAAACACTAGGTAAGAGGCGAGTTACAATAGAGGGGGATGTAGAAGAGAAAACTCAGACAGGGTTCATTGTCAGACCAAAATGGATCACAGGTAATCCCAGATGTAAGGGTCTTAACAACGTCACAATCACCTGGTAAAATTCATGTTTTTCCAAGAAACATATTAAGTTGCACATCAGGTGGTGATGCATTTTTGGCATTCAGACGAGCAGTTTTGGACAGTTTCAGTAGATTTGATCTGCCTTAAGAAAATGCACCCAGACGTTTTAAGATATTTTGTTCTGCAGTGCAATACAACTGCTACACAGACATTCACTGCAGACAGTATTGTGTGGGACTTGGCAGACACCCCCTGAAGCGTCTTTTGAAAAAGGTTACCTTGTTTGCCCCTTGAGCTATTTTCGCTCTGCCTCTCTGTCTGGACTCGCCAGTCTGTGAAAATACTCCTCACTAACCTTACCTCCTCCTCTCTCCCTCCCATCTCATATCTGTCATGACATCACCAACATCAGGTATCCAAAGCAGACAGCAGTAAATGGGCATTTATTTAATAAGCATTATTAACACACCTGCTTTGCAGCACATTCCTGATTACACGGTCTAATAGGATGGGCACTTCAAGTAGGATTAGTCGAGCCTGGGGGCCTACACCTGAACTTTAGTCCTACTCTTATATGCAAACATTTCCTCACTCGCACAAAAAGAGGTTGCGGAAAAGTCTATTGTAACCCAGCTCTGACGGTGTGTTTGATCAGCATGTTTACCCCCAACACACCAAAGGCTGTGATCCACCCTGTTTATCTGATATTTGTTTTTAAATTGAAAGAGTATAAAATTCTGACTTGAAAGAAAAATTCTTCCAGAGGACAAAATCTTGTCTGTATGCACTGAAAACATTGTAGTTAACACAGCAAGTTAAATAGTGTAGGTGCATGTCTGTATATATTTCTGAAACAACTTAAATCAAGTTTACGGATATTGAAAATGGTCTTTTGTTGAATAATCAAGTAATATACTTTAAGTAAAAAAGGATTGTGTTGGCCCTGGTAGTGCATGTGCTCCATGTGTTAAAGGCTGAGTGCTTACTGCAGCAACATGCTGGTTGTGTTTGTGCTTAATCCAAGTGATCTGAAGCCAAGTTGTTGCATTGTACCAAAAACTCAGTCTTCCATGGAACTACACCAGCATTGGCTCTGCATTGGTGTTTTAGGTGAACTTTGTTTTTTTGTTTTTTTTAAATCACCCATTGTGATCAAAGTATTGCTGAGCCACTGTAATGTACATCAGAGTCAAAATCCTAATGATGTGTTTGTTTTCGGTAGCACATGTTTTGTCATGCCCAATATGCAATTTGTCCTGTTGCTAAGTGCAAGTATAAAAGAAAATCTGTCTCGTTTCCCACACAGAACATTATTCTTTCCAGTCCCCAAGTGGGTGGTGGTAATTGTTGTCAATTTTGCCTCTTAAACTGTGGGCACAGCACATAATTGTCTCTGTACCACCGACATGTACCAGATTTGCAAAACCACCTATTCATCCTTTTTTATCGTTGTGGATATGTGAGCACCGATTTAAAGCATTTCCCCCGGTGTGCTATGTTGCATTATACCATGAAGGAATTGTGGGCTGGTAGTATTGGCTTGTTTTTGGTGTTGGTTTGCAGAGTGGAGGCAATTTTGGAAGCAGACACATATAAATGTTAACTTTATTATATTTAAATGAAAAAAAAAGAAGATAATTTTTATGTAACCAAATTACAAAATCAGTTTACGTTAGATCAGTGGATCTGTATCCCTACATGCATTCTTCTTGCACGTGGCGTGTTATGTCAGTCTTGAAGTCTAGTCACTACCCCTCAGGTTTAACCAGTAATTGTGAGGGAATGAACAAAATGTCTAGGGATATGACTAAGCCCCCTAAGACCTAATAGGGGCTAATGGTGAAATGTTAAAGGTCTCTGATGTGATATGACCAGAATGACCCTATGTGGGTTAGCTTGCAGGGAGTCTGCCTAATGTCTGCACCCTGCGGCATGACCAGTCCTCTGCACGGACATCCTCTCTGAACACTCTGCTTCTGCTGATTAGATTCGGGCACTTACTGGACGTGAATCAAATGATTTTGGGTGTTTGAGAAGCAGCTATGACATAGTTTCCACATGAAGGCTGCAGTAGCTTTACTTTGTAACGTTGTGGATGCAGATGCATAAACGGGATACATGTCCTTTGCTTTTACTCTGGGAAAAGGCCAGAAATCTTTTATTTTCCAATGTACGCAGCAAGACGTTAAAAGCTTTTTTCCGCCTTCCTGCTCTATTTAAACACTCCTTTAGTGTCTGTCGTGCAGAAGGGGCTTTCCGCTATACAAAATGTATGATATTGTGTCCTCCTTTCTTTGGTAATCCTAGCCTGTGGAAAGATAGACTGTTTATCACCTGTGGAAATGAACTGCCAGTCATTGACAATGGAGAGGATGGCATTCCAACTCTCACAATTACTGCTGAAAACTGTATACATCCGGACAATGGCATGTTTAACGGAAGCGTTTATGTGTAATGATCTCTTGTAATTGAGGCCTTTTGAAGTAATGCATGGGTGTTGAGGGCTGTTATTGTTTACTTGACATGCACACCAAACAGTTACAGTACGGTCACACCTCCAGTGGAGTCACGTCACCACAAAACATCAGTGGTAGAAGAAGGACGCTAATTTTAAATACCACAATTCAAAAATACCAAGTTTGAAGTCCTTCATTTTAAATCTTACCCAAGTATTATGCAGAAGATATACTTATATAAACGTAAGTATAAAAGTAAAAGTACTCGCTATGCAGCCAAAATGGACTGTGTCATTTGAATTCTAAGTTACTTGTACTTTTCTCGATTATTTTAATTTGATACTACTTTATACTTTTGCTATAAACCTATAATGAGCATATAAAATGCATTGCATTGTTATAAACACCTAATAGTATATAAAATAGTAGAATTAGCCCTGAACATATTTTCAGTAGTGTCTCTAACTATTAGATGTTGCAGGTGATCCCCCTGTAGTACTTCTGTTCAGTCTGGCTGGTCTGAACAGACAAACCCAAAGGGTCTTAATAAAGACAGATGAAAGCATTCGAAAGGCAGCCAGACAATGAAAATGAACAGTTCTTTGTGCAACTAAACAAGCCACTGCCAAGTTTTGGACCAGGTCCAGCCACCACAACAATGCTCACTCAGCAAACTATGCTTTATCCGCTTTGATTTGATTTGACTTTGATTTAGTAATTTATGTTCATTTGACTCTTATCCAAAATGTACTAATTTACTCCCCACAGGGAAGGCTTCACTTAATCACTCGGTGGTAATTTGCTGATAACACTGGAGAAGAGTTCTTTCTCAAGGCTCTCACCTCATCCGCTACTGAGTAGGTTTTAGGTACTGTACATGTTGCACAACAATATATACAGTTACCTTCAACCGATAACCTCTGCCCTCAGAGGAATTTCATTACCTTCATGAATGCCTGATTAATCAGATGAATCATTCAATGAAAGGTTGTACATTTAATAATTTGTGAACGGCGGGCACAAAGAGCATTTTTTGTGTTTTTGATTTCATGAAACCACCCTATTATTATTACCCTGGTACTGTAGAATTGGTTGAACATAAAATAAGGGTTCAGTCTTATTTCAATTTTTCACAGACAGCTTCCCTGTTTTCTTTTGTTTAATACACATTCAGGACGTTTGTTTAAACAAGTTTCCAGGATGCTTGGGATTGGTGATAATGATTTTGAGCTTCCCAGCATAGCTCTGACAGTCAGGGGACGGTTTGTGTTTGTAACAGAAATCTCAATGAAGTGATAGTATAATTATCCCCTTTAGTTTAGACATTTGTTTGACTCACTGCTTCATTAATAGAGAGGAATACAAACACACCACAAACTGGAGACATTTTTCGCTGTCATCATGTAGACTTGCTCGCCCTTTAGAGCATCCCTCAGAGAGTGGATCAGTGCCATTCTTCTCTTCTGTAACACTGTTATAACACTAACCAAATATGTATTTTATCATGCAATTTCAGCAAAAAAGTTTTAAAAGGTGTTGGGTCCCAGATTGCCGCTAAATTGTTTAACGTTACTGCGGTAGGTTCTGCATGCAGGAGGGAAAAACTACAGATACAGACATTGCTCAGGTATCAGGTAATGCTCACACCTGGTTTATGTTTTCTCTTGCCGTGTGCAAGCTTCATGCCACCCATGCTTTTTATGTTTATTTCCTAAATTGACTAAACTAAAAAAAAGAAAAGAAAAAACAAATCTGTCTTTAGTTCTCTAAATCTCTACTCTGCAAACTCCACCACATTTGTTTCTGTTCCGGTGAGAAACACGATCCAAACTCAGCCAAAGATGTTAATAAAGGGTCTTACACTCAGGTG
Organism: Argyrosomus regius; assembly: GCA_946959425.1. NCBI lineage: Eukaryota > Metazoa > Chordata > Actinopteri > Sciaenidae > Argyrosomus > Argyrosomus regius. Next base: position 16,465,947 of record OX336890.1, read on the forward strand.
ATGTTACAGCACTCCTGGCCAAAACCAACTACCAGCGCATAAATATGTTGTGCAGTCCAGAAAATAAATGAAACATAACAATACACAAAGCCTTGTTTTCCATCCATGTCATAATTAATTGTGTTTTATTTATGTATTCAGTTTAGTTTATGTTTTACATCTGTGTTCTAGTTCCAGCACAGGGAAACCCCACAGTTTATTAGCAATTGAGATGGAGAAAAACAGAGCTGTTTATACTGTAGGTTAGTGGTTTGATGATTCATGGCTCTCAAGTAACGCACTGGGCTTCATCAAGTCCAACAGCTTGTATTGGACATCGGTGTTATTGACCAGAAATTTAAACATCTAATAATAACCACTGTTGTGGTGCTATTTCATTCAAAATGATCTCCCTCAGTGAATGTCACATGTCCCTCTTTGCCTCTCCCTCAAAGAAAACACAGACTTGGATCTGTGTAGCCACTACTCGTGTGCCGGCGCTGTGCTGTAAAAGATATCCATTACCCACGGCACACTGTGCTCCATCTTGTTCACGCTTCAGCCTTCAGACACAGCAATTACTGCACTCACTGTAAAAGGAATCAGTTAAATTATTATTTTGTTAAAAATGTACACGATTATAAACAAAAATATTCTTTAGAAAGACTCTTATTATTTAGCATTGATTTTCATGTCTGATTAAAAAGCATTCCTAAAAGACTGATAACGCTCCTTCTCCTGTTACTGGAGAAGACGTATAACTTTGTAGGATTTCTACAGTGTTTTTAAAATTGCAGTTTTGCCTCACATTGTGTAATGAGTGCATCATTATTACATCTCGTCAAAGGTCACATCATTTGGTCACGTTTTTGTAGATGCCTCATATTTATGTATCTCATTCTGTGCATAAATGGAGTAATAGCGTAAACAGATTTAGTGTATAGGTCTGTGAAAGGATTCGTACATAGATGATAAATAAATTGGTAGCTGGATTGTTTGTTCAGAAGTTCAACTATTGTAGTAAGGGACAAAGTTAGTAAACTGTGACTTGTTTGAAATATGACGCATCTCGTTCTTAGCCACTTAATGGTCTTACTCACCCTCAACAGGTGGTAGACATCCAGATGGCTACTTGAATGTTACATCCGATAGACCACTTGCTTTTAGCCATTAATTAGTTCATAAGTTCTCTCAGCATGTAGCACGGAGGTAGTTACACTGCCAAGTATGTAATGCGTTGCTGCGTGTCCCACCCTGCAGAACTTATGGAGCTCGGCACAAGCTGAATCTTGCCTGCCCTCTTTGCAGCTTCAATATATAATACATTAATGTGATCCAAATGTGATTAGGTTCCTAATAATTGTTGGCACACGATCTGGCAGGTGTGATCAAAACAGGTAATTTGTTCAAATTGAAGCTTTCAAGATGATTCATCTTGAGCCTCACATAATGAGAGGAAATATATAAGCATATATATCATGTTTTGGTAGCTGTGGAATTGTAGGAAAGTCATAAGAAGTGTGTTTACTTTTAAAACCACAAGGATTGTACTTTAATCTACAGAGTGGCTTTGTTGTTATCCTAAAGATGTGTATAAAGCATTTCTGAAATGTTAATTTAGTTCACTTATCCATAAACAGTTAATAGCATAGTTTAAATAATGTCACAGCCTGGGAGGCCACAAGACATTAATTTGAACAAAATGATCACCTCTTTAAAAGAAAAGGGGGTTGCTGTTTTCCTTTTGTGCTGATGTTGCTCTGTTCAGCTGTTTAAAACCAGCCCAAAGAAATGCCATAGGCTTTAGCTTCCTCATGTAGCTGGAACAATAATTCTATTTTCAGAGTCCATTGCAGTCACTTGACATTGCAGAAAGTGCAATGATAACTTTTGATCAAACTGTGTTGGGAATAGTCCAAGACGGAAGTGGCTAGTCAACTACTGTCCTCTGTCACATTTTGCACATGGTGAACTTGCAGGTCTTGGCACACATTGGGTGGTGGCTGTGCTCAATGACTCATGTGGCGCCCAGTGTCTGAAACTTTCGTCAAACGTCTGGCACATGGTGTGTGTGTCATTGTGGCCTGTGACGCTGGTGGCTCTAAATTCCCCAGTGGCTGCTGATTGGTTGTGTAGAAGATGAGGCACAGGTAAGGGCCAATCAATGAACCTTGAGAAGGAAACAACACAGTGTGAGCAACTCTGTTACCAAACGGCTCTAACTAACTTGTTAAGATCACCATTACAATACCTTGCACTTGCGTCATTACTGAGTGGAAATGTCTAATTATTGCCAGTTCACTTAGAATAATAAACAGGATGAACATTGTGCATCAGTCACCAATAAGAACATTAAGTGATATTTTAGTTTTAGAAGTTTTTGCATCTGAGAATTTTTGGACTTCCTTTTCTCAACAGGAGTATGCAAATGTTTCCAGTTTTACTCTTTTAATCTCTTTTCATTTCTGATGTCAGAAAAATACTTTGAAGTTATTGACAAAAACAGCAAGGAGATTATTTTTATTATAACATTTAACCAGGTAATCAAAAGAGACATGAGGCACACAACAAAACACATCCTGTCACATACAAGAATGTACAAGCAGCTTCACAAACAACAGACATCCCTACAAAGGTCCAAAATAAGTCTGTTACTGCAAAAGCTACTGCAATAAAATCACTTTATAATAATAATAACTCACAATAAAGTTTTGATCTGATTGAATTTAAGGTGGAGGGTCATAATTAGTTTGAGGTCTTTTGTGGGAAGGGGACACGTCAAAATGACGTGTGAGCAAAATCCACATCCTATATATATATAAAAAAAATTAATGTCAGTCTCTCACAAGATTTGTTGTTTTCACACGCTGACAGCTACCTAGGATATGACACCAACACAGCCCTTTGAATTTTGATCCAGTCATAAGTGTGCGTGGTACTGTTGTGTATGCTATGTCAGATGTCTGTTGATTGACCGTCTTTATCATCACAAGTCGTGATGGGTCTTGATGGGTGTGTTCTGTCCTCCCTCTGCTTGTTTTTGATTGTCACAGGCTCTGTCTGTTTTTTTCATTAGGGAAGGAAGAGCTGGTGATATTAAAAGGCCTGGAGGGGGGGGGGCATGTTGGCTCGTACATAGACACTGATGCTCACGACAAAAGTGATGCTATGCTGAACGCTGCACAGCATGTCACTTTTGTGTTGGCTTGCCCTTTGTTTTTTCACATACCTCATCGGTGGATCGAGCTTTGGTCAGTGCTTAATCATCATAAGGGCAGTCTGTGAGCTATAACCTCTCTTAGTCTTTTCATCTAGATTTAATTATCAGTAGTAAGCATTCAGACCAGCAGACAATCAGTAACGGTTTGCTGCAGCCCCGTCAAATTATTCAGCAGATGTCAGTATCCCTCACTGGATTGCTTTTGCCTTAAGAGAGTTAAGTAATGTTGCAAAAGTAGAAGTGAGCCAATATAATCTGTCTTCTTCTCTCTGCAGAATAATAATTAAGAGAACTTCCAAAAGGGCTCGTTGCCAGTCTTGTAAAGATGACATCATTGCGCAATGTCAAATAATTTTTATCAGCTAGACTGCCAAAGATTGGAACTAATGAAAACTGCAAATTGAGTGCAGTCAGCATTTCAAACAGACATTCTTTTTGAATTCTTCTAATTTCCCATTAAAGCCTCTCTTTCGGATGCCAAATGAAGATGAATGTGCTCTAAATGTTAAAGGTCCAGCTGCTGCATAAATATTTCTGGTGCAGAGTTTAGGCACAGCATTAGCAGATAGACCACCATAGTGTTTTTATATATTTTAGGGATTAACAAACTATTTTATGAGAGGCAGCAGATGCAGTTGCGAGGTTCTTTTAACTTTATATTCTTATACTGAATCTCCATATCAACCTACATCAAAAGAAATCGTAAAATACCTCTGGTACTGGTACAATGACGGTATAAATATAGAATAATTGTGCAATCAGTGAGATCAGATTCTCTCCACGTGTATGCTGAGTGAGCAGACGAGACTGATGGAGGTACTGAGGGGGATGAACAGCAGGAAAGCAGACAGGCAGAGAGGGAGGGGGGTCAGGTGGCGTGACTTTTTACTCCGCGGCTCACTGACCTTGACAATGGAGCCACAGCCAGCGACTCGGATAGCTCTGTCCGATAGCGTCTCTTGCTCTCACTCTCTGCCTCGCTGTCTGTTTCTCTATCTCACTGTCTCTCTCTTCCCCTCTCCTCCTCTCATCACCTCTCCGCTTGCTCGTAGCGAGTCTAGCCTGCTGGCTGTGGCAGCCGAAATGCACCACCAACTCTCTGCTGCAGCTCACCCCCTCTTACCTCACGTCTGCTCTTTTTCCAGACAAGCGGGTTTAAAAAGTCAACTGCGTATTGAGCCGTCTAGACTGAAGCCGGTCAGCAACCAACCCTCCCCTCCCCAACCCCAGACTTGTGAGTTGCTGGGTACAGTGGAAAAACGGATGAGGAGCAGGTGACCTTGCTCTGTCCCTGATTTCTAAGTGCAAAACGGCTCTATGGTCACATTATATAAACATATTGACCACAATAAAACAAAAGCCAAACACAAGTTGTCCTTTGATTTGTCGACGGCATGAAGGGAGGTGTTCGTTCACTGTAATATTCTATGAAACATTCACCGATATGAGCACTAATGTTAAGGGCTATAATATTAGCTGACACGCAATACCATTTCCTTTCATGTGTATCTCCTCTTCTGAATATGTAAAATTGTTCGGCACATGAATATACAGTAAAGTTGTATGACAGTTTTCTACTGTTTACATGTAAGCCAGATAACTCAGTCGAGTGCCCCTTTTTTCTTTACAAGGTGTTAGACCTTTAAATGAGAGCACACTCTCTCCAGATAAAATACAAAGCCAGAGAGAACTTCCCACTCTGCTGCCTGTTACTCTTTTGATGTTCAGTTTTATGAGTCATTTTTAACTTCCTGTTTTGGACGCCAGTAGCCACTTACTGATTTACTTTACACATGCTTGTCATAATTGTAGTTAATGTTAATTAACAGTGCCCAGACAAATCATTTAATCTGGAAATCTACAGTATGAATCATCTGACTGACATTTGAAAAGTACAGTTTGTCGCATGTGCAATGTTCATGTTATATTAGCGCTGAGAAAAAAGACACATTATTCTTGCACATGTATTATTTTTCTCCTGTCAGTTGATGAGGTGTACTGTATGGCACCCCGAAGTGTGACATTCCATGTAAAGCGGCGCGTGATAGTTTTTTTAAGAGGTGTCTCCAGCTAGCCAGTGGCCCTGCCATGTGCAGTAAGATGACTCTATCCTCCCTGGTAAAACACAGCATTGACAGCTTCATTTTCCAACAGAACATAAAACTGGCACAATTAAGCTGTCTTTGAATGCCAGAGTCTGCTTTTCAATCTTGTGTTACACTCGTGTGATTTAATCATTTAATAATGTAATTTAATACAGACATGTTTGAAAGCTACTTCAGCCCGACAAATCCTGTCAGGTATTCAGTTCTCGATCATTTCTGTCACCTCGGGGTAATGCGAGTGATGCCACTAGTATCATTAGCTCTTCTTGCCGGTGTGAAGTTAATAGACTGTGGGATGGGAGACTGATTATGTGAGCTTGAACAATCCCAAAGTCTGTGACCTCTGAAATGCTTTACAAGCAGGACAACAGAAAATTGCCTTGGTGGTGGCTGGAGAGTGAGCAACACCTTGTGGAACAAAGTGCCAGACTCCTGTCTGGTTATCATATGTCTGTAGAGTTCACGGAAGGAAAAAAAGTAGCTGAAACTTTGTCACTTCTACGGATGGTTACCGGAAAGTTCACACGACTGTCAATCACCAATTACTACACTGTCACAGTGTGGGGCAACATATTTGGCAGAGAAACTTCTGCATGGAACTTATTTCCGTGCAATCTTGCTAGGTGGCCTCATGTCAGACTGCACTACTAAGACGGAGAGAGTCCAGATGTTTTTGCTAGTAAATATATCTGACTCTTGGTGAGCCAGTTTTAGAGGTACTGTAACATACGTTTCCATAGCACCTATTAACCTCTGTTTGCGTGTGGGGTGTGTGAGTGATTACACAAAAAATGAGTGCAGACCCTCAGTGTCAGGAGAGATCTCACAGACGTGGACCCATTTCTTCATCCATCCCACCTTGGGAGGTGATGGTTGGAAAACCAGTCAAGCGGCACATATTGATTACCCTCTAGAGAATGTGCGCTAGACCTTCGAAGCGCAATATGTGAAGCTACTTAGAAACTTCTCGTTTCTTTGATGGTTTATCTCTCTTACATCTTTGTGTATTTCGCTAGTGCAGCCCTCCCGCCCACCATCATCTCCGCTTTCTTTTCTTTTCCCACCCATACAGCCTTTCTCATCCTGTCATCCCTGGACCTGGTGGTCTGTCCCCTTGGGAGGTTAAGGGGCACCGTGGGTGAGAGGGCAGTAGGCAGGTTGTGTGGGCATCGTGCTCGCCTTTTCCCACAGCCCGCGTCAAATGCAGCTGAACCCTGACCCCAGTGGGTCCTCACTCTCAAAATCAGTGTGGAAAGCAATTCAGGCAGCCAGACCCTATTCAGGACTGGACTTTCCATTGGAGGAGAAAAGAATCTCCCCCCATCCCAATTGTGGTCAGTGCTCTCCCTTTGTCTGCTGGTCAAGCAGGGTCGGACGACCGGCCGCCACTGGCCAGGACAAGACTTCCGAAAAGCCTATTCAGCATGTGATTTGACCCCCAGGTTCCATTGCTGACTCACAGGGATCAAACGCTGGGAATCTCGGGGGGGTTCTCTTCCATGGAGTTTTTCATCCATTGAAATTTACCCTTTTGACAAAATTCAAAATGACTAATGATTTTCTAAAAGTTTCCTTGATGGCATAGCAATGTTTTACAAATGTGCAACTCTCTGAAAAGTTTTATCCAAGTTCCATGTTCCATGTATCCATGTATCCATGTTTGTTCTTCACTTCTTAAATACCATTTTACATAATTAAGTGAGTAAAGGAGCACATGGGTGCAAGCTTCATCCTTGACAGTTATGGTATGAAAATGTTTGTCAGTCCTGTGGCTTCTTTTTCAGAATTGGCTGTATACTCGTGGGTTCCCGGTAGTGATTAAAACCAGTCAGAAGCAGTTCTGTAACAGAGGGAATTAATAGTGCATAAAAATAAACACATTTCCTGAAGTATATCACATCTCACTTTTGATGCTGAGCCCAGGGAGCCCTGTAACTATACATGTGTGCCATGGTTTCAAGATATCCTATATTTTATGATTTCTTATCTCCATTAGTCTTGTCCCATTTGTTTCCTGATGCCATCAACTGTAAGAAACGTCTCTGCGCATTTTCACATGTGAAGATGTGGTCATGATTTCAAATAGGAGAAACTATGCAAGGCAGAAAGAGTAGGAAAACTCAGGGACCTTGAATTTCAAATATGACGGTCCCATGGCATATGAGAGTGTATGTTTGTGTCTCTGAGAAAGGGTGAATGTGTGTGAGTGTGTGTGCACTGTGCAGACTCCAACTTGACGCATGGTTTAAATCTTTTGCAGAAGGGGAGCACTTTGATTGTAATGCCGCGTGCTGTGTGCTAAAGCGGGGGCCTGCTGCAGCTTTAAAGCTGGTCAACTGTCAAGACTGGAGCGTGAAAGGGGGGCCCCAGAGTGAAAGGGGTGTAGAGTCCCACTCGGGGGGTCCTGCAAGAGGAGGGGTGGCTTGTAACGGACCTCCTGGGCTTTGAGGGCCCTCTGTGTGGGCTGCTATAGCAAGGCGGCCCTCTTCACAAGAAGAAGAGAGGGAGGGCGGCGGGCTCAAGGGAAGGTGCTGGCGCATTGGCCCCTGCAGCAGGGAGCTTGGGCAGGACGCCAGCTTACCCGTTCAAGTCCCACAGACCAGATGTTCCTTGTCAGGGAGCTCTGGCCCTTAATAAATTGAGTTACTGTAAATCTGTAATAAGGCAAGGCAAACATGGGCACCCGACCTCCCCCACTACACACACATCCCAGATATTCTGCCCACAGACTTGTCTTAGTGTCCCACAGGTCAACCCCTGGTGAAGGGGCCATGTCCCAGCTACTGAACCTGCCAATTACTTTCCAACCTACACAAGAGGACGGATGTTTTTCTTCCCCTTTTGCCCCCAACTCGCACGCTAACTATAGAAAATGTCATTCATACTTCTCGACTGTAAAATCACCAGTTTTCTGACCTTCAGTCCTTGATCTTTTTCAGGGATCTGGCCCATAAGGAAATATATATTGAGATGTTATCATAGAACAGGAAGTCATGGCATTACGCCTGTTATTCGCCCAATTCAGTTGCTCATCTGTTCCGATAACTGATCTGGTTTTGGCTTGCTCAGAATTATTAATTTGGAAAGCAGAAATTTGTAGAATGATAATGAAAGAATGATAAGATCATACTATATAATTTTTGTATGATTCAGCTGAAAGCGGATAAACATTATTGAATTATCACCCAGCCCTAATCCCCTGTGTTTAGTTATGTTTGAATGTGTGTTCAGCAAACACACACTGCATCTGTTGTTGCCACTACCAGACTTGAGGCACGGGTCATTTACCCAGGTAAGAGCAGCCAGTGTTTTGGGAAGTCATCTGATCTGCTGCAAGAAAAATGAAAATAAATGCCTCTGTGCTACTGAAAGGGTCAGGAAGAATGTCCCCTGTGCGGTCTTGCTTAGATTTACAGCGCCTCTGAGGATGGTTCTGATCTGGCAGTGGTCAGTTGGCTTTGAAGAGGAGTGTACCGCGAGTGAATCACTTTGAACCTGCACTGAACTGAGCCTGAGGGAGACCCATGGTCCCACCTGAGTGGAACAGAACAGTAAATCTAAAGGCAGCTCAGTTTTTGCACTGTGACAAGGGGACTTAAGTCAGTAATTTGTTGCCTGCTGAATCCCTTGGTCCAACAATTCTACAACTGTGGCTTGGTTCCAGGGTGGCCTCAACGCTTTTACGTGCTGGCTAGCCTGGATCGTTTCCACAGCAAATGAAAGGACTAAATTGAAAGTCCATATCTTTCTGTCTTTCTCCCACTCTCCATGCTCTGACTTTAGGTTTATGATCCTTGTAGTATGTTTTTGTCACCATAGATTTTTTTTAAAGGTGTGGTATGCCTTTTTCTTCTGCGTTTGTTTCTAAGCCATGCTGCATGGTTCTGCATTCATTTGAACCCCTGTGCACACCTGCAGTTATTAGTAATTCTGGCTAGTGCTACATATAAAACATTTGAAACGTCAAGATCTTCAACTGTGGCAACTGTGCACGGTTCCTCATTGATGAATGACAATATGATGGCCACTAACTAGAGGTTAAAACACAAGAAATGTGCTGTACAATTGCAACATTCAGTAATTGTGTCGGAGAGATCAGAAATCAGGCACAGTGAAACCAGGCCCTATCCATGTGGAGTTCATGGACCAAACTATAATTCTCTCCCAGTCGTGTCCTTGCTTGGTTTGTTTCGTTTACTCAGTTTCAACATCTGTGTCTGACTTGCAGTCTGTGCTGCAAATTAGCGAAACCAAGAAGCTTCCATTGGTTTGTGTCCATTGTGTCCGTTTGAGTGACTGTGGTGGTCCAGCAGCATAGAGGATGACTGAGGAGAGGGAACACTGGTATTGAGAAAGATGGTAAATAAAACAAATAAAATGGTGCTTTCTGATTGTTTCACAGCAAACCTAACCCTGGTGCTAATTGCTCCATCATTTGATTTGGTCTGAATACATCCTTATGCTCTTTCTGTGCTGACTCTCACCTGCTAGCTATCCCAACAAAATTCAGGCTCCTGAAGTCCTCACTTTAGGTAATCTGAAAACAAAAGTGGTAGTGTCATGTGCCTCACCTACAGCGAATACTTTCACTTAACAGGTGATCAGGTCATTATCTACCTTGAGTAAGGTTCGCGGACAGTAATCCCCTCGGATGGAAAACCTTGAGCCCATTGCTCAAGGTGTTACATTGCCTAAACAGGCTTTAGGTTTTACTTGCTGGCCAGTGAGCTGTTTCATTTGACACCTCCCACAGTTTGTGGTGCAATGTTTGTTTTTTCACAGGCTTCCCAAGTGTTCCTCTCTTGGGGACCTCCGGGCTTTCTCGTGTCTTTAAGGCTCTTTAGGTAAGCCGGAAAAGCAAACAAAGGCATATCTATTATATGGTAAGTGGATCTCACATTACCCTCCCATTTCAATGCAGTCGCCAGTGTGGGCCACTTTCCAAGTGACTGATATTTTCACAGGGGCCAACATGTCAAGGGATGGTGTAATTGATTGTCTTGGATATTTGAGTATGCCACTTTCCCTAGTTCAGAGACCCCCTAATGCTTCCTTCTCCAGTTATATAGCTTACTCGTGTGGTGAGGTTTTGACACATGACAGTGAAGCAGGATACACATGTGGTCATGGTACATATTAGGACAAGGGCATTGGAGGCCATATCTTCCTCTAAGTGACTGAGGCACAAAGCCAATACTATACTAAAAAATCCCTTCTAAAATACGTATTGCCTTAATATATATAAAGATGTGTTGTGCTGCTTTCTGCTGCCTTTCCTATAGGTCACTTTATGCACACATGCTCTTAAGTAGCCTTTGAACAAAGGATGTTATTTTTGTTGAAAAAGGATCCCTGCTGAAGTTTATCCAAATGAAAACCTCAAGGCTGAAATCATTGGGTCTCCAATGAGTTTATTGAGTAAAGCTCTCCTTGCTCCACAGAGGAGTTTTGATACTTGCCTGCAGGAAAGCAGCGTTGGAAGGATAACATATCTGTTTGAGTAAGCCTTTTTATCAGCTTCTCTTTATGTTTTGGCTTTTTAAACATGGCTGAAAGGCAAAATCTTCTCAAGTGAACGTTTCCTGTTCTTCATTTTATGATCTTATTACTTAAGCAGGAAGAGATTATTGGTATTATTTGATATTATTGAATTTAGTTTCGATATTTTTCTCAGACTTTTGGAACCTGGGGCAACTGCAAGAGCCAGACTCGACAAAAAAAAACTTGCCCTAAATGAGAAATTGAGAGTTGACAGCGCAGGTCATTTAACTTTCTTTTACGATACTGATCTGCTGTCGGAGTGTATCCAACAAACCTGCGTCTGTTCCATCTGGCTTTGCTGTTAGCCTCTGCAAGAATGTTAGAACTGACTTTAGATTTCCCAAATACATGTACATAGCTCAAAACCATTGAACCACAGCAAGTCTTTTTATCAGAAAGATCCTGAAAATGGCATGTCAATTGAGTGTACTCGGTTGCCTTGGACCTCTGCCATAGTACCCTTGAGAAGGGCAATTAATCTGAATTACTTGGCACAAACTCGACTGCCAAAATGACTATAGGAAACACACAGGGTACAGATGAAATAATGAGAATGCTCCATGGAAAATGACTTAAATTTTGAAGTTAATAAATCACCATCACAATCACAACCAAAGGGGGTCATATTAAACTTAAAACCATTGCAGAACTGCGGAGGAGGATATAAACTTGTGAAGGATATAAATTTGTCAGCAGGTTTTCTCACATATATTCTCAGCAGCCAACATTATGCACGTCCATGACTACAACTTGGCCTCAGGCATCTTTCTCTTCTCTCCTGTTTTTTTTTTTTTTTTTTTTTTTTTGCCTCTGTCTGTCTCTCTGTTGTGTTTAGTTGGTCAGGAGGCCAGAGCAGGGCTCTGCTGGCAGTCGACAGCCGCCAAAGCTCTTCTTTTATTCTAGCAGGAAATCTTCTTGATTCGACATGATGCCAACATTGACCATCACATGTAGTAATCTGGCGTAGGTCAGGGAGCAGCTGGGTGCACGTGCCATGCATGCCCATCCACGGTCTTAAGGAGCCTGACGTTGGCTTGGCAGGGTTGGAGCTTAAGCTTAGCTGACTAGCTGTGCTGCCACTCCCTGCAGACACTGGGTCAGAAATTGTCCAACCTGAAACGATGTATCTGAAATTAAATGACATTTCCTCCTGACTCTTATTCACAAAAAGTAACTTCTGAATTGTCTCACTTCATCAACATGTGAAATTTAAGGAGAAAGTTGGAGAAAATGTATTCTTTCTAGGGGAAGCTTACAGTCTTGTTGGCCAAGTTAACTTGTTGCAAGTTAACCCACAAATAGCCCAGATGCTGGTTCCAATAGCGATTAAAGCAACATTATGTAACTTTTCTACGATATAATAACAGATTTTAAATCATTTTGATGCTACACTGACTTCTCTGTCATTTCCACTCTGTGCCCTGTATGCCTATATTCTCACACCTTGTAACTTTGAGCTCTGGGTATGACCTGCAATAAGTACGTAAAGCTTTACGGCACTAAGTCACACACCACCAACTATTTCACTCATTTTGGTGAAATATGGATGGTAAAGTAAACTGCTGCAAACTATAGCTGCTGTTAGCTAATATTAACTTAGTTCGTTAGCCAGGCCGTCTGGACTTCATGTCTGGAGCACGGGGGAATGCAGTCGTGTGGGCGAAGCAACTGAGCCAAAGACCGAGCAAGAGGCTGTCGGACAAGAGTAAATCTGGGACTGACTTTTAGTCACTGGTGAGAGCTTTGTGAAATAAAATCTGAAAGACAGACACCGAGCTGGGCTTCTTCCTGTTGGACTAGTAAATAATATCAGCTGGCTGCTATGTCTTGTGTTGTTGCACTTGCTTGAAGCAAAGTTGTTGATTCACTAGTTTTTGATCATAAGTAATGGAGTCTTAAGAAATGTATGTAGAGTTGTCCATATTTACAGCACTGGTATTGCACTCTGGAACTGTGGGTGCTAAATTTCAAAAATACCAATTTCTGTGCAAGTTTCCTTTAAATAAATGTACCTAGAAATTGCCTATATATACACTTTACCACCCTGACTGATTCCCCCACCTTTCCTTCATTTAATAATTAAATCACTTGCATACTTGAACTCTAATTCATATCTTCCATCATAAATCAGTTTGGAAATAATTGTTAAAACCAACTGCAAGCCATTCTGTGGAAAAATGATTCACCTTACATTCTTTGTGCGTGAACACATCAGATGTTTGCACCAGGGGCCAAGAGTCGTCGTTTAATCCCAAGGTGGAACTCTTCACTGAACCACCTACATAATTTTGCAGCATTGTCAGAAGCTGTCAACACAGAGAACAGGTGTCATCTGTTCATATTTAGGAGGTGAGACCGGGATTTCACTGATGTAGTATGACAAATCTCAGATTAAACCTCAATTCAAAAAACTTATAAAACTAATTTTTATTTGTGTGTGTTTTAAAAGTGGACCAATAGGTGTGATTGACCACTCTTCCACCTTGCAAAAATTTGTGATAAATTTCATTCTTAGAATAAGACAATACAGTAATGCTGAAACTGATCATACTAAAAAAATACATATAAAAACCATTCAAGTTCTTAGTCTTTGCACTATCCAATTTGCACATCTAGTCAGGCTCAAAAGTCATTGAAAGTATTCAGGCCCGTTGCCAAAGAGTTCTTCTTTCCTGAGTTTTATGGCTCTCCCCACATTAGTATACTCCGGTGGCTAGCATGGCTGGATTCCAGCAGCGGGAATACAGTTGACGCAGACACAGGTGATTAAAGATTTTTTGACACCCTTATGCATCTATAAGCCGCTTTCTCCCATGCAAAAGACGTGGCCCCCAGTCTGTATGACCTAGAAGAAGCTAGACTGGATGACCCAGTGGTCATCCTAGGAGCCATCTGGCAACCCATGTCTTGTGTGGCTTACCCTTCCCACTGCCTCACGCAATTCCTTAAGCAAGCATAAGTGTGCTTAGGAGGACTTAATCTCAGAGAAACTGGTTTGGGCCACACTGTTGACTGCCAGTGTGGATGCACCCGGCTGTTCATGGGTCATGGGGTTCCTTTCGTCATGTAACACTGAGACAGAGCATTTGGTGACGTATCCTGTCCAACTGTTGTATGATTAAAATCTCTGGATTGGATCTGCCCTGTCAATGTAATGTGGCCCGTAGGAAGGAGCTCATTCCAACTAGGTATTAAATAAATGGGGGATTCTTTGGTATGTCACAATCATGCTCATGTCATCTTGACTGCACAACTGCAAAGCAGCAATGAAAACTTGATAAGTCATCTGGTATCAGACAACTGATCTGACCAACGATAGAAGGCATCTGCCACACTGTGAGAAGCCCCTGGGTGTGTTCTGTTGGCCCGTGAGGAAAGGAGGGGAAGTGAGAGAAGATTGAGCCTGTCTGCACTTGCACAGAGGTCACTGCTGGCCTTTTGACTGTCTGCCAGTGCAGGGGCCAGAGTCTTCCAGAAGAGGGCCTTGGCTACAGGCAGACAAGTGAGCCAGCCAGCCAGACAGGCAGCCAGCCGCATCGTCTGCAGTCTAGGTCTTGAGCTAGGGCAGGGACTAGGGCAGCTCAAGTTACCCAGACAGATTTGTTAACACTGTTTGGGTCCGCTCGGCTTTCTAGCCAGGCCTCTGAGCCAAACGTGGCTGAGGTGACTTAATCTGTCATTAAACTCACATTACACCCGGACAGAGACTCTGCTCAGGGGCAGAGACACCGCTCACTCTCCCACTCACTGGCATGGCTGGCTGGATTTGAGCAGACACAAAGAATACCCCCCCTCCTCTCCTCCTCCTCCTCCTCCTCCTCCTCCTCCTCCTCCTCCTCCTCCCCCTCCCCATCCTCTTCATGCCACACACCATGGCACAGCTAGACAGCCCAGCACGGTCTAGACAAAAGCAATTTCACTTGAAGTTGAAAAGTCATTTGACTGTGTGACGGGCACCTGTGTGGATCTGGTGGTGTTTACAGGGTGCACAGATGCATTTGTCTCTTGTATTGGAAAAGACAGAATACTGAGGCTGTCCGTTGTTTTGATTAAAGGAATGTGTTTAATCATTAATCTTTGTTTGCAGAAATATGCAGAGACATTATCTGAATCTAAACAGATTGTGATTAAACTCATAACTGCCAGTCATCTAATGTTTTACAATGCTTTCAGCACTGTTATTTCTGCAGTGATTCATGAATGTCCCCTTTCCAGTACTCAATGTGAAAACCAGATTACAATAATCAGTACAAGAAACCAGCCTGATTTCGAAATGCATCGTCAAGCTCCACATAATTTAACAAGTGAAGATGAGGAAATAGTTTGGATTTCAGTATCTTCATCACCTTTTTAAAGGAGGAATACTCCTACTTCTACTTAACACGTCCATATTCTGATTCAACTGTTCATTGTCATGTATATGATAAAACATGAAACTGATTAAATAAATATGCATGACATTGTACTTCTGTTGCGTCAGAGACATTATTAGCGTTGTGATTTTTTCTCAGAGCTGCTGACAGTACACATTTGTCTTTGTACGTTCTGCACTGGCTATCAGACAAACAGGAGGAGATGGCTGAACTTCGTTCACATCGGGCAAACGAAATTGCTTCCATTACTCTCAGCTTGAAAATGTCAGAAACCCTAACAACCTGCAGTACCTTCAGTGGAGGTCTAAAACATCGTTTCCCTCTGTTGAGATTTGTTTTCACGTAACAGCTGGTTCTGGTTCTCTCCTCAACCGGACTGTCATGAGCTGCTAAAAGCCTGCATATGAACTTTATAATCAACTGTTACAAAGAAGTGCCAAGCCAACAAGACACAGAGTTCTCAGATAAGAAGACTTTTTGTTTCATTTCATTTTATATATTTGTTTATTTCTTAACTACGGATGTGTTCGGGACACAAAGCTGTTTTTCGACAATTTAATGGCTGTGCCTTCATGTATTTGTGAGTGATTATGTGAAGAAAAAACATGAAACGATGATGCACAGAGCCCTTGCTTTTCTTTTCTTTGTCCTATGAGGCCAATAACATTATGAAGAGCCTGGCCCGTAAATACTTTAATGTCTTTTAAAACCTTTTATTTGTCAATTACATTTTTAATTGGAAATCTTCAAGATATTATCGAATATTTTCTCCATGTTTGGAGATGTTGGAAGTTGTCTTTGCCTGACATGATGCCGTCATAACAGTCTTCAGTGACATATGACTAGTGATATTGCTGTTCATTTATTTGAACTTCATGAAAACGTAATTGCTGATATTTATTTTCCCCATGTAAATACGATTAAACATATATATTTAATACTTAATGTTTTGACTGACTACATTCTGTTTTTTCACGACAGGTCAAGAAGTACTTTGAGCTGGAGCCACTGGCCAGAGGGAAGCGCTGGATCCTGGAGGGCAGCACTACTGACAACATGGAGGCAGTGAAGGAGATCTTTGGTCAGTTCATTAGCCTGTTGGAGGACAAAGACACAGAGCCTGCAAGGATATGATGCTAACGCTGCTAGTGCTAAAGAGACATCAGCGGCTAACGATGAAGAAACGCCACATCCTGCTGGTGCCCATGTACACACACTCATGCACAGACACAAACACGCGAGAAAATACAGCAGATGTTGTCCTCTCTCTTTGAGAAGTGTATTGTATGTTACCCTCCTTTCACTGCACACTCTCTCGTTTTTCAAAATTGGAAGAGTGTGCACAAGCAACGGTCAGCCACTACAACCTGACAGAGGAGAGCTGCCATTAAACCCACCCGATGTAACGCAGATTGTCAAGAAAAATCATCGAACCTTGCCAGAAATGGAAATCTTGTTTACTACTGTCTGTGCCATTGTGATTAAATCAATGGCATGTGGGACATTTGGCATTCCTTCAGTCATGACTGGACACTAACACACACGTTCTCACTCTTACACACACACACACACACACACACACAAAAGTGGAGCCCAGGTTGTCTGTAGATATGTTTAACATCTCTAGTAATTACTTTACAGGATGTTTGGGTGGGCACTGTTGATGTTCTTTCTGAGAAGTACTGTATGACTGTCAAGTGTGCTTCTCCTTTTGACTCGGTAACAACAAATGTCGTTGTGTGATTGGAGTGCTTAGTCCAAAGCCTTGTGTTATGTACGGTAGTTACATATCGGTGTGTCACACCGTGTCTGAATATCTAATCTGAATAGTGTAGTCTGAGTATCTCCATGGAGTATTATGTACATGCAAACAAGCATATTGCTGTGTACCCTCCTGTGCAGCCATACACAAGTACTACTAATCCTGTGACTTAGTGCTATGTGATTTTATGGAGACGTGAGTCAGTTTGGAGAAAGTGGGAACAAGTCTGAATGCTTTTATAAATGTGCAACTTAGGATATATTTTCTAGCTCTGTATGTTAACTTGTAGAGCTCCGTTCAGATTTTTTATATATCATACCACACTTATGAATTCTTTCAAATCAAAGACCAAAAAATAAAAAAAACAAAAAAACACAACCGCGATGATTGACCAGGCTGGATGTAGCCACAAGATAGAGAAATGTGATGGCTTTAGTTTTATTTCAGTGTTAAGTAAATTTCTTTTTTTTGTTGTTGTTGTTGTTTTTCTACATTTTTACTGTATTTTTTCTTTCTGTTGACATAATCTCAACACTGGCAAGCGACTCCAGCCTCCCATCAGGGTGGAATACAAACTCTATCAATCAGCCGCAGCAACAGCTGCATCTGACAAGTCCCTGTCCGACACCCTAATGCCTTCCAACTGTCTGTGAAGACCCCTCCCTGTCTGCTGTTTATCGCAGACCCCCACCCCACCTCATCCAGCCCGTCCCAACCAACACTGCCCCTCCACTCCAGCTCCGCTCCCTGTCCTCATTACTGCATGAGGTTTTTATCCCACATGCCATCTTTCAAGCCCGGCTGGCCTCGTGTGGACTCCACACACCTCACACCTAAAACGAGTCATACTGATTGTGCCACAGGTGTGTCGTCATCCTCAAGACGTGTTTTCCAGTAATGTACAATGTTCACACCTCCTGTCTGCGTGCTTTGTATTTTTGTTGTTTTGTTCAGCATATTGCCAGATTTTCTTTAGAGGTTTAATCACTTTTGTACCTGATGTGAGATCTGCCAGGTAGTTTTGTACAATCTGGATGAACAGAAGCATTCAGTGACTTGAATGCAAACTAAGTCCATCAGCTACAAATTATACCAATGTTGGATTTTGCATATCATCTCCTCGCACATAGGTTTTGAAACATTCACTGCAGCCTGTTTTTTTTTCTTTTTTATGTATTTTTGTTTTGTTTTTGTTTTTTTTGTTTTTCAATTATGTGCGTTGTTTAAAATGGCAATGGCAATTAAAGTTATAAAAATGTGAATATTGTCTTTGTTTCTTATATTTTGAATACTTGTGCTTGTTAAAATGACACTGAATGCCATAGTGGGTCTATTTTTTTTATGTGTAACCTTATCATGAGTATGGATTACAGGTAGGTTAAACCATATTAAGGTTTTCTGTCTCCACAGAATAATTAGTGAATCGTGTAGCTCGTATCTGTGGCATTTTATCTCTCTGTGAAAGTAGAAATTCAGTCAGACCAGGTTTGAATTTGACATGTATGATGAGTTAAGTGTTTGCATCCAGTTCTGGAAACATTTTCCTGACACTGTCTCTGATTTTGACCTGAAAGATAATCAGGAAAACCCAGATGAGCCAGTGGAGGTTGAGGCAAAAAAAAAAAAAAAAAAAAGCTCTTAGTCTAGCAGCTGAAGAAAGTTTTGAGTGGAAAGTTAACCGAGTGAGACAGGAGTTCCTGATAAATATACTCTACTCTGTGCTACCTCTACCTCCCCTTTTCTTCTCCTTTTGCCCTTCTTCCATCTCTTTCAAATTAACCGTGTGGCTTTAATACAATGTGTGTCATGCAGGTTGCCCTGGCGACTCTTTGATCCTGTTTTCCAGTCTCTGCCTCTGGGGCAGACGTGCTTCTCTTCAGTCTGCTGCACACCAGCTCTGGAAGCTGCTGCAGCCCTGAGACAAACCATGGGCTGCTGCGCTCGTCTCGCTCCCCCCTTCTTCTTCCTCTCACTTTCTCTCTGTTATTTTTTTTTTTGTTTTTTTTTTTGAGTCCTCTCTATCTTTCTCTCTTCTTACTGTTTCTTTTTTCCTCTCAGATTCTCTCCATCCCTCTGTCTCTCTCTTACCCGCTCTGCTTCCCTTTGGTCACGCCAAAGCAGCCCTCCCTCAGCTTGGGCATCCAGGATGCCCAAGGGAAGGGAAGAGGGCAGGACCTCAGTGAAGCAGCCTTCCTGAGAGAAAAAAGAGAGAGACGGGACCGTCTTCCACTCCCCCCCCCTCTCTCTCTCTCTCTCTCTCTCTCTCTCTCTCTCTCTCTCTGCCTGTACAGTCTGCCAGTCCTCTCCTCCCACGCTGAACCTTTACCTGCTCTACCTGTTTAATTGCTGATGTCTGGCTGTGGTGTTGAGGGAGTTTTTTCTCCTTTTCTTGTTGGCAGCAGATCCTCAGTGTGGCTTACAGATAAGAAGAAAGTTATACTGTTGTTGTTGTTGTGTGGTAATACAGTCCAGACTTTTCCAATCTGCCTGCGCTCAGTTTCATTACCAAGCAACAGTAATGGAGACTTGATGTTTACTGTGATGGATACAGTATCTCAAGAAACTTTCAAGTCTCAGCAAGTTGATTTTTATAATTCACTAAAATGAATGGTAATTAATGACTGCCTGGAAGGGAGGAAAAACACTATGAGGAATATAGCAAACTATGGCAAGCCTAATTGTTGGCAGCAATATAAAGTGTGATTTGTTAAAAAAAAAACATGCAAATATCCCAGAGCGGTGCTTTTTAAGATTCTGCATGTACAGAATGACACCACACTAAAGCAAACTAAACTTACAGCAGCAGAGTTCAAACCTGCCAACCACAAACAGTTCCTCCAACATGCAAAGCTGCAGCCTCCAGCATAGTTTTTTAATCGTTTGTCTTTTTGGTTTTGATTTTCTGACAAAGAGCGCTGCATTCACGTCATTACTGATCTTTGTTTCACAACCTAGTTACAGTGTGTACAGTACACACGTCGCTGAGAGCACGGGGAATCTTCCATCAAGTGTGGATTGTATTTAAACATGGTCTGTGTTCATTTTAGGATTAAAACTAACAGAATGAATGAAGCCATGTGCGATTTTATATCTTATTCTCATACATTTTTCCACTGTTTATCCTTAAACAGTTAAGTAGTAGCTGCCTGTGTGTGTGTTGTCACTGCTGTTTGCATTTATGTCCCCCAATAATCACATAACGGATGCATTATGTATTATCTGCTAGCTGTATTTCAAGCAGTATGTGATGATCAACCCAAGCAAATAGAAGAATAGTGTGTGAAAAATTCAGGCATGACCTGCCAAAAACAATAACTGTTTGACAAAAACTAGAAAAGTATTGGCAGTATCAAACTGTTCTATGACAGACCTGTGGAAACATTTCTTAAGTAAACATTAACGCATTCAAAAAAGTTGCAGTTGTAGCTGTGCAAACTACAAATGAGTGAAATCACGTCCAAATATTTAGCATTTTTTAAATTTTTGACAGAAGGTTTAATTTAACTGACTTGACTTCACTTTAAATTTGTATTGGCCCCACTGGTGTGTAAGCATTAATGAAAAGATGATGTAGCACAACGACCTACCAGAAGCATAAACAAATGTGATCACACACAATGAAATGAACCCTGTGAGCTTTGTGAAATGCAAATGCGCGACCCGACAGGGAACCTAACTTTCGTTTACATGACAAACAAAAGCAGGCATGTTTTCTTAAACTCTGCAAAGAATGCCATTTTCTCTCTGTCTTCTCTCTTCTCCCGTCCAGTGTGTGTGGCAGCACTTCTGCTGATAAGACCCAGCCAGGAGGTGGAACAGATGTTGCCCTGACATCCATCTGGGCCTTGTACCCCTGCTCTGCCTCCCACGGCCGATGCTCCACGCAGGGCACCCCAAGTTCCCGGCCCCTCACAGCAAGGGGCTGCTCCCCTCCTTGAGGTCCTCGAGCAGTGACACAGGACAGAAATCAGACATCGATGCTGCTTTCATTCATGTTACATGTGTGTTGGTATGTGTGTGTGTGTGTGAGAGAGAGAGATACCAGGCAGTTATCAGACGGGACCACTGGGTTCATTCAAGGTGTTTCCTCTTTGTTTCAACACATCCCTGACTTCATGACTCTCTCACACACGCACACCCCTTTTCAAAACAAACACAAATGGCGGAAATGCATCGATATGATGTAAGCTAGTGAAGAAATGTTCCCTGGACCAAATAATTATTTCCAGATATGTGAGGCGATGATTCCAACAAGTCACAAAATGTGTAGCACTCTTTTGACATCCTGACGTGTGTCACTCCATGTGTTTTAATTTATTTGGATTGACCAGAAAACTGGTAGTTTTGTTTATGCTGAAAGTGTGAGAGCGAAGTTGTCCAGTTAGTGTCAACCTCAAATGTCAAACTTATTTTAATTTGATGGATTAATACAAAGCAGCTGTGGATAAAGCTGTGCACTCTTTGGAGCACCACATTGTTAGGACGTTACACTTAACTGGGCAGTTTGTATTATTAATATTAATCTACTTTTATTAGATGGCTAGACGATAATTTAACTTTCAAAGCACTCACAAAAGCCCAACACATATGAGGCTCAAAGTAATAAAAGTAAAATGTTTTGTTCAATGTTGTAAATAATTGATTTTTTTCTTCTCACCACAGCAAAAAAACGTATGCAAATATTAAGTCATCACCAGCCTTGTTGTTGTTTGTAAATCCCAGTAACTTACAGGTGTTTTTTTCCACCAGCTTTGTGTTTTCAGATGTGCAGCAGGAGATTCCTCAGAGCTGACGCCCCTGACGCTGAGTGTATAGGTGGAGGAATCCCTCCTGTCGCGCATGTGATCCTGCAGGTTTGCGGTCGAGCTGTAAAACTAATGAATGTCTCAAACCTGATAGAATCTTAACAGGTTTCTCTCCTGCCAAGCGGTGAGTGATTGCACTTTACAGCGACATGCCACAATCATTCTTACCACTAATTAATATTCCACTTGATTTTTCCTTCATGAGTCACTAATGTTTTTTTTTTTTCCCTTGTGAACCTAACCCTTCAGTTTAACCCTTAATTAATAAACTTGGGTTCACCTAAGTTTATACCTGCTGTAAACTTCAATGTTTTACTTGTCCCTGCATACTTTTTCAGCATCATTATATCTGATATGAAGATCATGATACACGAGCACATTCGAGAAAATAAAATTAGTCTGAATATATTCAAGTAATTTAATCAGAAGTGGAAATTGAGGATATTGGGCACTGAACCAGACAGCTGCCACAGTCATTTCTTTCTAATCAATCCCATTAGTCTAGACTGGTAGCGCAGACTTTCCTATTATTACTTAACATAACATTTTTCTCAATGCGAGAATGCATAAAACATTCGTCTACTTCTAAAACAGATTTTCTGTAGAACTTCTGGATTTATCTGTTTTTCTGGTCCTACATTGAGCGCAATGAAAACTTTTTATTATCGAACTTTTTAAACTGGTTTCTACCTTTAAACAGGCAGGAGAAGTATTCAGATCTTCAGTAAAAATATCAATACCACAAGGTAAAATCACTCCTCTAGAAGTGAAAGACCTAAGTACAGACATGCAAGCTGCTAAACATACTGACAGAGTCATTAGTAAAAGTCGGTTTTATGAGGTATATATTTTAAACGTTAAGTTTTAAAGTAACTCTAGCTCTCAAATGAATGTAGTGGACTAGCAAGTATATTTGTAATATTTGTCTTTTAAGAACCTTGTGAATTTTCAACAGAGGATCGGTTTTTAACTATTTGTGAGTTTGAGATGACGTGAATATGATGCCTTTGGGTACGTTTAGATATGATGGGACTTTTGTTGTTTGTTGGGTGACTTCCGTGGGATTCCAGCAGGCTTGTCACTCAGATTGTTTGTCCTGGGGACGAGATCCGTGTGAGTCCTGTTTCTCTTCCTCTCTCCTCGACCCGAGTGCTGATGGAGACCCGCATCCCAGGTGGCCCACACATCAAAACAAGAGGGATCGCAGCTCTTGGTTTTCAGACAAACATCACTCACTTTCTTTGTTGTCTGAGGGACAGGGGGCATGGCGGTTTATCTCCAGAGGATCTCCCCCGCTATCGCCTTCCACCAGCTCACCGCCCCATCCCACAGGAGCCGCTAAAAGCAAATGTCAGTCAAGGAGAAGGCGTTGCATTCCTTCAAGAGGTCAATTAGTGGTGGCCACTGACGGATCTGTTGCATGTTTAAGAAGAAGACTATTTAAAAAAAAAAAATCTTAGATTCATTTCCATGCCGCGAAATAAAACCACACCGGGTAATCTGTCTTCTCTGTTTTAAATCCCGCTATATGATGACACCTCTGTCACGTTGCAGTTCATGTTTTGAAGACAACTCCCTGCATACCTACCGCACACACCCCAGTTTAGTGAGTTGTTTGAAGCTCAGCCTGATTCACGATGTGCCGCATATGAAACCTATTGCTCTCCCAGGCCGTGTGATGGGGGCCCAGTAGCAGCTTGCAGAGGAGTAGCTCCTGACGCATCTGTGCAGGTGACTCCTGCTCAGGCTCTTGCCCTCCAGGCCTATAAGGAGCAACCGTGTCTAGGGGACTTTTATGAGCGTGACCTTAACATGCCCGTCTCGAGTGGTCTAGACTCAGTGCTCTGTTTACTAGAGTCCCCTGATGTCCACTGATGGCTATCAGACTTTTGCCAGTGATTCTCTCTTGTCATAAGTCTTTGAAGATAGTCCGACGTGACGCCTCGACCATCCATTTTGTGGATCTTTGTAGAATTTACTGTTACGGCTCTGTAAAACAAAGGGGAGGGCTCTGACATGCACTGCCTCCACAGAGTTAGATGAACATATGAGGTGAGGCTTTCACGTAGTGCAGCTTTAAATTGATGAAGTGCGAGCATCAGGAAGAACGAATCTGGGTGGAAAAGTGTGGAAGGACATTACCATTACACAAGTGATATTTCCCTCAGCGTTTTTAATCATGGTTTTTATGAACCTTGGCCTTTGATAACGAGGCGACGCAGTGAATGTTTCGTAAGAACGTAGTAAATATTTAATTGTTGTCTATAAATGTTGGCTTTTATACATTATGGTCTGTTTGGTGTGCTGCGTGGCACCAAGCCAAACACTGTAGGTGGATTAGCTCATTGAATCCAAACAGTTTACGCGGAAAGCAGCTCCAGTGACGACACTATGTGGGCAGCTTGCAGCTCTCAAAATACAAACGTTCCGTGTGAAAGCGAAAAAAAGGAGAAAAAGTGAGTCTTTCACAGGAACAATCTAGTAAACACGGTCAGCATGCAGAGAGAGAACACCTGTGTTTTACCAAAGTTTTGGGATGGAGCAGTTTGATCACTGCCGGAGCCATATTTGGTCGAGTGCAAATTTAATGTTGCCCTTACAGCGATGACAAAACGCACCATGAGTCACGCAGGAAACTGCAAAGTCAGTCACAAATAAGATCTGAGTGGACAACAGAAACAGGAGAAGGTGAACAGCGTGGTGCTGAGATGATTCAGCTTTGCAGGAATAGCAGGCTGCAGAAACAAACACAGGTTAGATAAGCTTATAGCTGATGCCAGAAATAGTGTTTAAGGTGTGGAGGATTAGGGTTAAATGTCAGAAAGGTCAAGTAAGAGACCAGTTTAGATTGGCTTAGAGTGGTCAGCTGCCAGCTATGCTAACCAATGGTATACAGTGCATTTTCCATGTAATGACCCCGTCCTCCTTTTTTACAATTCCCAAATAAAATTCAATGTAGCTTTTTGCCTCAATGTAAATATAAATCCAGCAAGACAAATATATTAAACATATTTATCTAAACACTGATGAAGCACAGGACAAAATAAACCTTTAAAAAGCTTAAAAGCATCAGATGTATAGTAATAAGCAGTCTCCATATGACATTGGGTTCTTAAATGTTTTTCAGTCAGTCAGTTTGAGAATTGACTGGTGTTTTGGGATCACGTGGGACTGCTTCCTTTCTGTTTACTGTTGAGGATTAAGCCTCAACATCCTCTAAATGGATTAGCCAACGGGAGAAACCCTCAAGAAGAAACTATGTTTACCTGCCAAAAAGTAACCCACTGACCAACAACTGTGTCGACAAAACAAGTTCATAGTTTAACCCCAAAACATTCATTTTCAATACAATCCAGTGATATTTTCACAATAAAATGATTTATTATTTTAGATCTATAATATATTAAATACATTTTTAACAAATTATTTTTGGATCTTTTCGATCTTTAATTTAAAGATTAGACTAAATGACTGGACATAATAAGGGATGCACATTTGCACAACTTATTGCACAAGAGTCCATATGTATTTTTTTTTTTATGTATATGTTTCTTATGTATATCCTTTAGAGGTAGAACCATATGTTCTTCCTCCTCAGAGTTTATTCGATTCTATTGCTGCTGCAACAAAAGAATTTCCCTTTGGGGATCAATAAAGTATCTATCTATCTATCTATCTATCTATCTATCTATCTATCTATCTATCTATCTATCTATCTATCTATCTATCTATCTATCTATCTATCTATCTATCTATCTATCTATCTATTACAGTAGTTATATCAGGTCAGACAAATCAAATAAAAAGTCCAGCCAACAGCTTCAAAGTTCAGGTTTAAACATTTTAGATTGTTTTTTCATTTTAGTCACAAGCAAACACCAGGAAGCAAAAGTCTTTAGTTTTTTTTTTTTTTTTTACATCGTAGTCCCGCCTACTTAAAACCAATAAAAAGAGCCCAGAGAAAAACAGAAATCGTTGCTGTACAACAACCAAAAACTGTCCTGACTTTGTCAGATCATTTGTGTGTTCGTGTAGAACTTCATCACTCATAGTAATAAGTTTTCTTTAATTTCACATTTTAAGTTGCTTTAAGTTTGGAAAAATCATCTTATTCCACGCTGTCTGACAGAATCACATATACTTACATACATTTTGTATTCAGTTCTTCATTTAGCCTTTTTAACATTTACACTAATTGAAATACTCAAACCCAAGACTTCATGTTTTTTTTTTATGGTTGCATCATCCATTATATATTATTCTGGATGTTTTGTGCATCAGTTTGTACACATTTCCCCAGAATTCAGCCTTTTATTGTGATAGGAGAGGATAAAAAGAATACTATCTGTAAATGTAGGTATTTGTACTTGTGGTTAGCAACAGTGGTGTAATGTAAGTACATTTACTCACTGTATTGTAGTACTGTACTTAAGTACAACACTGAGGTATTTAAAATACCATTATAGAGTAAACTGACAATATATACAATATATAAAGTATTTAAAATCAGCTCAGCTACAACAGTATACTGTTACTTTTACATTAATGCATCAGTAATCCCATAATATGGTACGTTTCTACATTATTACTACTTTAACTACTTTACTTTCAGTATATTTAGCTAATAATACTTACATATTTGTACTTAATCTTTTACATGCAAGACTTTTACATGTAATGGAGTATTTTTACTTGTGTAGGATCTGAATATTTCCTCCACTACTGAACATGTAGTCACTACAAACCAAGGAATTTACCATGATTTAGTTCCAGAAACTCTTGCAGGTTATATAACTCACATAACTGATTCATGCTAACAGTCATTAATAACCTGCCAGGTCAACCACATAACTGAAGAACATATTAGATCCAAACGAACTGTAAAATCAGTTCTAAATGTGCAACAAGCAGCCCAACAAAGCTCTACAAAGAATTAAAATAAAGAAACTGAATTTAATACATTTACAGCTTCATTTTTTTTCTCCACCTGGACAAAATAAAAAGAAATGAGCTGCTGAAGGAGTGACATTCTTGCATTCTTCTCAGTCTGTCTCTCCTGTTGCTGCCCAGCGGACAGCCCCCCAGCCCCTCTGAATCTGCCTGGTTCACATACACAAGATTAAGTAGCAAAAGTGACATCCAAGACCAATCGGGCCACCCAAGAGAACCGCAACCAGCGGAGAGGCTGTCAGAGCCCCCTTTTGCAACATTAATCTTCAAGCCTCTCCTGCACTGCCAACTCACATCTCCTTCAAACAGGACAGGGAGGTAGAAAACTGAACTTTTCCCTCCCTGAAGGTTTTCTCCTCTCCATCAATTAACTCTTTGGGGGACAATTCATCGTCACCCGCCATGTGCCAGACAACTTCAAACACAGGCAAAATGAATTACTTTTCCAGACATTTTTAAAACTTGCCTTTAATTTGGCAACAAGGAGATTAGTGTGGACGTTAGTTCAATTTGTAATCGCCCTAAATGCCTTCACAAAGACATATGAGGCAGAAATTACACAAAAAATCGTGCTTTAAAGTGATTTGTGCCTTAGGAAACTTCATTTAACTTGTCTGTTTAGGGCTGTAGAGGCATTTCTATGGTATGTTCCCCCCATTAATAAGATGTTAACATCCAGCAATGGAATTTATCTTAGACGCCAGCGGGCCGTTAAAATAGACATCGAGGGATCAGCATGCTAACTGAGCTGCAGCTAACCCTTTTGTCTTCTTTGCTGACCAATAGCATCTTTGATCTCTTTCAGGAGGATAACTCTATGGTGTGTGTGTGTGTGTGTGTGTGTGTGTGTGTGTGTGTGTGTTGGTGGGGGTTATGCTGACCTTCTGAGGGGTTGGTGTCACGTCCAACCTGATAGCGGTGTGAATGGGAAAACAGAAAAGATGAATACAGCAATTGCTAAATAGCGGAACATGAGTGTGTTATGCCGTGGATGCCTTCAGTCCCAGAAGAGAGGGCCTTACTAACCCCAACCTTTCTTCTGGCCGAGACCTGAGAAGCAAAGGGGGACGTCGCGCCATCTAACAGCATCCCTTTGAAGAGAGCCATGCTGAAATCAAGCAGCATGCCTCAAATACTTTCTGCTAGTTTTCGTTGAGACTCTTTGCACATGGCTGGAAACCTAATCTATTGGACTATATCTACTTTAAAGGAGGGGTGATATTTTTTTATTTTTCTCATTGTCAACAAAGTTCATGAAAAGAACAAATGAATTAGTCCTGCTATCAAATACTATCTGTGCACCCAAAGCCTGTTGCATGTGGTGACATGTTCCTTCATTATGTTGAACACGTTATGTTGTAGTTTATTTTGATTCAAGCCCCCATACACCCTCCTGCTGCTCATTTGTGCACTAAATGTGTATTAATCCACAGCTGAAAATAGTTCCTGGCAAATGCACTTTTTACCCGTTTGAGTAACATTCCCTAAAAACTAAAATGTTTTTTTTTTATTTTTGAAAAAACATCAGTGACAACACATTTTATGTGTTATAATATGAACAACTTTGTCCTGTGTAACTGGATCATCATTTGCGTACCACAAATTAAACTTTGTTGACGTCCACTGTTTTGGAATGGGAGCAGAAAGATGAAATTAAAGACCAGAGCAAATAAAACCACAATAATCTGCACGAATAGATACCACCAGACGGGAATACCTAAAAAATACCTGTCAAGTTAGAAACATCACCTTGATGTGAAACTCACATAAAAATCCAAACAAATCAGTCCTGCGCATTGATTTAAAGAGCTCATACACCCAGATATCTTTTAGTAAAAGGCACCACGTTATAAACTGACTGTAAGAAAATGTTACCTTTTAGGTGTCATTTAGGTGAACTGACCCTTTAGCAAAGTCAGGAGGCTCACTGTGATTACTTTTTAAAAGCTTCATCATATAAAAAATTAAAAAGATAATACTGAATAGCTGTTTTTGTGTCTCACTGTACAGAGGATGGATAATAAATGATACAAGAATGATAAACAGTACACTTCAGGTAAACAGGTTCTTTTCGGCGTTGGTTGCTATGAGCTTTTGCTTGGATAACCAGAAGTCATCATCAATCTGTGATCTGTGCCCTTCAAAACAAGCTCCAGTCCACAAACACACAAACACACACACACCCACCCACACACAGGGGAAGCAGGTCTTTGGCTGCAGACATGCAGGGTTGCGTGCCTCATCGCCCGGGTTGGGGAGTTCACAGTAGTGAGCAACCACAGACAGCAGTGTGCATTAGGTCATCGTGGGCCAGTAAGCAGTTTGCGTGAGTGAAGGTGTGTGTGTGTGTGTGTGTGTGTGTGTGTGTGTGTGTGTGTTATTTAGAGAAGCTCTTTTAACAAACATCTAATCATCTTGGCACGTGTTCAAGTTAAAACTTTCACGTTAGGTCTTCTGTCCAGCTGCTGAGTCAAAGCAGGATTCACAGCTCGATAACGCGTTCCAGTGTTGGAGTGTGTAGGAGTATTTTTAATAACACAAGGCTGAACTCTCTTTTTAACAAAATAAAATGATGGATTAAGATTTCTTCCTCAATGGAAAACATTATTTGTAGACCCAGAACCTCCTACAGGAACTCCTGTGCTTTTTAACTGGACTATGCTGCTTTTTTTTTTTTTCTAAATAAGAGAATTTTTAAGAAGAATTTTTGCAAAAACATTTTACTCCTGGGAACCACATTTCTCTGTCAGCTCTATAAAAATCTGAATGCATAATTGAATGAAATGCAACACCGCTGGGCTGAGTTTATTGTATCTTCCAGATGGTGAGGCTAATTATTACTTAACCCATAAAACAATAAAACATTATGACACTCATAGTGACTGAAAGTGCTATAAAACACTGTAGTAACGAGCAGGTGCTGCACTGTATTTTGCACGTATCAGTTGTGGCAAATCCTACAAGTATAGTCTCCAAATCTACTCCACACACATGCAATCTATAGTATGTGCTATATGTAAGTATGTTAAAGCAAACAAACAAACAACCTGGTAAAACCAACACAGTGCTTGCCAGTTGCCACTGTGGCTCACACTGCTCTTCTCATAGGAACTTGTTCCGCACAATATTGTAAGAGCAGTTTGGTAGTGAACTGTACTGAGTCTAAATTTCTATTTAACTCATCTGTTCAAATTATGTTAAGGCTTAAAGTTCTGCATAAATAACAGATAGCTTGATGATGATCCACGTCTTTGCTGATTTTTTAAATCAACCAGGAGGCGGCAGAGGCAGGACTGCCAAGATGACAGCGACTAGCGCCACGGATTTTGAGGTTCAAAGCGGCTCTTCAGAAACCTACAGGTGACGTCACGGCTACAGCGTCCATTCTTTATACTGTCAATATCGTTAACTGTTGCCTTCAATCCTCTTTATAGTGTTGATTAGCTAGCAGGCTACACCCAAAAAAAAAAAAAAAGAAATTTCTTGGTGCTCAGCGTTAATTTTAAAACAGTTTAGCAGCAACAACTCTTTTCAGAATCACCGTCTCCGTTATAGAGCTTTCACACCCAAAGTGCAGGTACGACATTGCGCAGAAACAAGTCCATTATTTCCAATGCAAAGGGCAGCTCTGTGAGCCACAGTGGCAAGCACTATGTTGATTTTCTACCAGGCTGTGCAGCAAAAGTTCAGCAACTTGAACTTTGACCCTGAACACGCTGACCTCCACAGCACGCTTCCAATTGGATTCTGGTATTGAAAGTAGGCAGCAGTTATGGCGGTGACAATTAAACTGGCCAGGACAAAAGAGGAAAAGTTCATTTGTTCATCCCTGAATATTCAGAGTTATGTAAATCGCTGCTCTTCATATTGCGCTCAAACCGTTACCTCTTAGCACATACAGTCTTTGTGCAGTTAAAGTGACCCTTTACATACACTGCACATTTCACATACATCATTGTGCTTATACGCCAAGATGGGTGGAATGCTTTCAACTTTTATGATACAAAGTTGTGCCAAGCTGCATTTTTCTGAGGGAATTTCAAAGGGGAAAGGCAACACATGCTGTCATTCATGTCCTGCCATTCAGATGCACCATTACGCTCATATCAGATGGGCTCTTTTGATGTGCCGAGTGACAGAACAAAATAAATAGCGAGCGCAAGGCTATGAAAGCTTTGCAATGCAGTGCGTTAATTAACAAAGGGCTATACCAATTAAGCACCCATGATTGGTGTGTGAATATCAGTGCAGTCACGCAGTTTGGGACTCGGGGCAGAGTAACACCACTGTTTACTGAACACAAAGACCATAAACAAGCACTGGCAACAAGTACACTGCCAAGTGTGAATAGCTGGAATTTTCAAAGAGTTTATGTCTTTTTTTCAAAGATCGGAAAATAAAATAGTTTTATCCACTTATTGGGAAATGTAGGACAATAACAAGATTTGGAGCCTTGCTTCATATTAAGCATGCCCACGTTAAAGCAGACTAATCCTCTAATAGCCTCACAGTTTTCTTCATTTCACTTGGAATTCAACTATAAACGTACTTGAAAAAAAAGACGGTTAGACTTTTTAGACTTGGCCCCAAAGAGCTAAAACTGACTAGAGCATTTAAAATGAACTGGTAACAGGTAAGTATTTCAGAAACATAACGCCAAATGAGCTTTAGTTTCTCACTTGAGAGGATTTGCATATTTCCTTTGTTGTATGTGATAATAAACAGAATATTTTTTTATTTGGGACTGTTGGTCTGACAAAACAAACAATATGAAGATGTTAAGTTGGCATTTTTTTCTATTTTTTTGAGATTTTACAGACCAAACAATAAATAGATTATTCAAGAAAAATAATTAGCAGATTAAAGAATTGTGGAAGTAATCGTTGCAGCTCATGTATTAGTGTTCTCAATTTAAAACGTCCAGTACTTCCTGATAAAAAGGTACCAAGTGTTACCAAACAAATGAAAATCACATGTTAATGTCACGTCTCACTAAAAAAAAGGTATTGAAGGTTGACATTTCAGGATACCGCTCATAAAAAACACTAACCTCACCTCACAGATGTTTCAGAAAAAAAATGTTCTTATTTAAATTCCAGTTAGCTCTCCAAACAATGAAACGATCCAGGTAACAGGATGGAAAAAAAACACTCACGTAGGAAAAATGTCACTGGTTTTGGCCAACAGATATATTTATCCCTGTGTTTAAACTAGTTCTAATTGTAATAATATGTTTCCTTTTGTTTTGCTGTTGCACAGAGAACAGCGAACAAACACTTCATTGAGTGAAGTTCATCGAGGGGAGCACATTAGGTAGTCAGTAATGAGGTGAGTGCTTGAAGAATAAAGCGATAATGACTCAAATGTTTGGTTCATACGTATATAATTATGTATTTATTCACAAGAATGATACAGGTCTTCTGTGGGACAAACTGAGGTCAAGCCAACTAACAGATGGGCGTCTTCAGTTTACTTAGCAGACCTCCTGGTCCTCTTGTCCCAGGAGAAGTTTGCTCCGTAGGATTTCACCCGGGGCTTTGAGGTCCTCTTCTCCGTTACGTCATAGCTCCAACCTGAAGGACAAACATCAGCGTAAGTGATGGGGGCGAGAGCGTCACGTATATTCACTTTGGATGAGTTCCAACCACAATGAGGTGTTTTGGAGACATCAACAGGCTGTGTGTAGTCAGAACTGCACTAATCACTTTCATGGTGCAATAAACAGAGTAAGCCAGTTTCCTTTGCTTAGTTTCAACAAACTCTCCCAGATGGTTCAGTTCTCTGAGTGAAGTCAACTTTCTGTTCGACAGAAAACTATCAGATCAGCTTACACTGGACTGTTTTGAATTATCTAATGATCAAAAGTATTCGCTTCATGTTTTATTACTAGATTAGTTAGGAGGCCAGTATGTTGGCATTAGGTGTCTTTGCTGCCATAACGGTATTTTGACAAGTGCTGTTATGCTGTGTTCACACAGAAAGCCAATCAAATTTTTACATACAAAGTCGATACACAGACGTGAATTTGCATCCCAAAACCCGGAGGAGAGCTCAGAGTTTATTTTTGGAACTTTTGGGATTGAAACGTGGATTTATAATCAGTCAGGTTTATTAACCTGTGTGCAGCAGCGAGCAACGAAGATGTCAACCGCCTCTTAAAGATACTATAAAGATTCTATAAAGATACTACAAAATAGGAGACTGCTTGGAGAAAAGTAAGCGAGGAAGTTTAACTACCTGATAATTTCTCACAATATCTGCTGTGACTTGATTTCAGCTATCAGTTACACTTTACTGTTAGCATACAGCCCTGATCGCTCTGAACTTAAAAACAAACCTTTAAAAAATATTTTACTATTATTTTACTAACTTTCGTCTTGTAGACAAACCTGACAAAGTTTGAATTCTTCTTATTTTAGCATCCTTTTGATCAGGTTAAAACCCGACAACAGTGTTCAGACCGCTGTGGTAAGCCAGATAGAGCGAATAGTTACTCGCAGGGGTAAACAAATGATCTTGCGAGTAAACTCAGCGAAAACTCCCTTCCTGGTTTGTAAGGTTTAGGTGTGACAAGAGTCTGATTACTGATGAATCTTTCCTGAGGATAAACTGAAGCATAGCTCATTTGTTCTCCGGCTACTCATCTTGTTTACA
Organism: Argyrosomus regius; assembly: GCA_946959425.1. NCBI lineage: Eukaryota > Metazoa > Chordata > Actinopteri > Sciaenidae > Argyrosomus > Argyrosomus regius. The sequence goes on from OX336890.1 coordinate 16,499,336, forward strand.
AAATTGAATTTCTCACATATTTAATGTATAATTTATCCACTGATATACACAAATACATTGTATGTTTATTATATAAAGTATATAATGTATATAAAAAAGCATGCAAGCAATATTTTTGATGAAAAATAAAACGAAAGCTTTGAGTGCCCATTCAGGATGTCGAGTGCTCCAGTGATAGTTGAGTTATGTAAAAGCTGACTATTTCAGATTGGATCGATGAGCACATGGATCCAGATTAAATTTAGCTAACTCACTCTCTGGTGCAGTCAATACAGCAAAACTGGCAACTCACTTGTTGTCAGCATCACAATCCTCCTACCAACACTAACTTACTACTGTCTCTACTGATATAACTGACAATGATCAATTAACTATAAATTTACTTTTTAAACTTGACTCCATGTCAACACTCTGCTCTCATTCCACTGATTCAGTTCTGGTTTAACTCCAAGGGATTGTGTGTGTCATTAAACTGAACTGATTGGCCATGATTAGTGGAGGCATCTGTTAAATTTTGTTTCATACAAAAGTCTTGCTTCAAACGGTAAGACTGATGTTCCATCTAAAAGCTTGGAAAAGTCTTTTTATTTTTTATTTGATTAATTTTCTTACCATTTTTCTCAGCAAAAGCAATGGCGTCTTCCTTGGAGGAGAAACTGAGCATCATGTTGGATAAGGGGTCAGCACTGAAAGACAGAAAAAAGTCACACAATAGTTATATAAGTGGAAGCAAATATCGGAGAATAAGAAATACTTTATGAGGAAGTATGCAGATGCAGAATAAGTATTATAAGTAAGTAATCCCCATTAATATAATCATGAAAAAAGTCTTTTCACAACAGAAAAGTAATCTGATTTCAGTTTCTGTGCTTTAGAAATTGGCAGGTACAGGTAGGCGGTTCTTACGTTGAGGCCCAGCCCATCAGCGGGTTCTCCCAGCGCTCTCTGGTATCAAAGTCCATCTTCCACTTTTTGGTGCTGTTGATTCCGGACTGCATGGCCGATTTGGCGGGCACAAAGATGTGGACTTTACGTGTTTTGATGTGCTCCTCTGGGACCCCTGTCAGAGAAGTGATGTCCTAAGAGACAGACAGAAATAAAGCAGTTAATATGCATTTCAGACTGGAGAATACCATGAATTTAAACCTATATATACTGTAGCTATCATAACCACCACCTCAAAGTCCTCAAAGTAATCATTCTGACTTTCATTTGACTTTGTGACCAGTCACTTTTTCCCCCTGCAGAGAGTTCATGCAAAGATATATATGTGTGCTTGTTGAGAAAGGTCATCCGAAAGTTAGCTCGCAGGTGTTAAAAAATACAACTTTAAGCTCTGACAACATGTTCTCAGTGGCAGAAAAATGGGCTTAGGAAAATTACTTCACCTTTTATATTTTTGTACCTCACATCAAACTGTGGAGATTTATCTTCTCTTTTAAATACCGGGCTCAAAGAAAAGCTCCAATACATCTTCAGTGTCAAAAGAACAATAAAATATGAAACATTTAAATAGTGAGCACTCTTCACAGGCACAGTAAAATGAACTCAAAGTTTGGATTGTATTTTTATTGTTTCTATGATCTGATGTCCGCTCAGTGGGCATTTCTGTGTCTGCCAGCACAACTATGAATCTTTCCAGTGCAGAATTGTTCTGTGATTTCTTATTTTGTGATATATAACTTATAAATGTCCAACAGCATTCAATGGACCTGTCTTATGCAACAGTTTAAATGTGTGTAAATTTTTTAGTAAAACTGAATAACAGCATTATAAAAACAAAACCATAACTCACATATGTGAAAGGTTCAATATTGGATTCACAGGACAAAAAAAGACGACTGTAATAGCCATCTTTATGCTGGTTTTCATACTCTTTTGCATCGATGTGGATGAAATTAATGCCTAATACTTGAGGTGATTTATTCCAGACCATCAGAAAGTAGGCCAGTGCGACAAGAGGAGGAGGAGGGGCCTTTGGGTGTACTAAATGCATATTCCTGAGCAACTGGAGCCCCTTCAAGCTCCTATCAAGGATCTGGTCCAATTCTTCAGGGAATTAGCAAACAAGCAATGGGAAGTCGGCGACAAAACACAGACGAACCTCCCAGCACGCAGGCACCAGCCACCCAAGACTGAGGGCTTTCCAGGGCGCTCTCCTTTCAATACAAGAATTTTACACATTTCAATGGCCATTACAACTTCAAAGAATCAAATTTTCATCATTGTCTGTCATCTGCCAGTTGATTTGTAGAAAGGGGGTCGTTTTGCATGAACTCCACACAAAAGCCCGCCTTTCCTTTGGCAAAGGAGCTTCAAATGGTATTTAAGCCTAGTAAATTACAGGTCCAACTGCTAAACTACTGCTTGTTCCAGTGAAACATCTTTTGCCATGCTCAGAGGCAAGACCAGTCTGAATTTAATCATAAACAAGATCTGCACATTAAAAAGATTGTTAAAATGAAAGGGAAAAGACGAACAAAGGGGGTGGGGGGGGGGGGGGACTTCACAAGTGCTTGGTAATTATTTCCGGCTGCCCTATCTACTTAACCTTAACAATTCCTTCTTGTCACAGAGAGGAAGAAAACATGGTTCATGACACAATAACACACAAGACAGTGTGAGAGAGAGAGAGAGCACCAAAATAAGATACCAGGGTTTGTTTTCATCCTGGAGCCTGCAGCAGGTGAGAAAATGTTTTAAAATGTTGCTGCGTTCTTATTTTTCGATGCAAAGTGTTCCAAAAGAATGGAAAGATACTCCAGAAGCAAGAGATAAGAAATAAACAACTTCATGGCAGTTTTGGAGAAAACACAAAAACGATTCAAATGCTTTGTACACAGTGAAGCACAACACATTTGGGACTGTGAATTAAGGGAAAGAAATCATGTACAAAAAGTATCTTTTGAGTTGAGGTAAATCAAATTTGCAGTCCAAAACATTTAAGCAGTTGGTCCGCTCTGTTCTGTTCTGGGGTATAGATGCATGAAAATCCATCTCCAAGACGCATTACAAATTATGCCCTTGGGATTAGCAGGCCAGACTATGGTTACGCGTATGTACGTTACATAAACCATAACTGACACATGAGGCCCATGTATGGTAAACTGGTGCAATAATTTGTCCAGATGTAGCAGACCTTAAATCACATCTTAGGCGTGGATGAGCACAAAAGGTCCTTCATGAATGAGGGAGGATGTGTCAAAACAAAAGCTCTGCCAAATCACTGAAAACACTCTGCTCATTATCTGGCATTGTTTGCAAAAATACGAGTCTAGACTTCAATGATACGTGCATGCATTACACTGAAAGCTAAGAGGGTTATCGGCATAACAGACTCACCCACAATACCCGAATTCACAAAGAATGATTGTGGCTGGAATGTGGTGTGTTCCCAGGAAGACTAGAGAGGGCCATTACAAAAGGAAAACCCACACGGTGGGCACTTTTTCTTCTACCATGTACAGGAAGCAAAATGAGAACTATCAAGTTTGACACTATTCACAGGGCCTTCACGGGGCCCTACAATACCTGGCTGGGCAGGCAGAATGCCGGGCTTAAGAAAGGGGGGAAAAAGGCTGGCAAAGTCTCCGTCACGTGAAAGCGTGTCGATATTTCTGACACCTCCAGGCTACGTGCCAAATAAAGAGCATAGAGGCCGCTGGGCCCACCAGAATGCTGAAAGCTGGTACCCCTAATGCTCCAACAGAGACCTGGGATGGAAGATTTCTTTGTAAACAAGATTCAAAGATCTTGATATGCTGAAATGGCAAAAACCTAACGGAAATAATGAGATATGAAAAACAAGAACAGAAAAAAGAATAGTAGGAAGGACAGTTGGGGTGTGAAATGGCTCGAAACTCAAACATTTGTCGACTAAACTGTACTCCGTCATAATGTTAAATAAAATCATGTGTCGATCACGAAAGTCTTTTTATGTCGGCAAGATGTGATGCCCATAACGATGATAATCCCCTTTCGTGTCACATCAATATTCAAACATTTTCTTCATGTCAGCATGACATTCTGTTCAGGTTGTTTTTCCACCCTAACCAATAAACAGTGGGGAACATATATTTACTCATGATTTCATTACAACGTCAAAGAAATGTGAATAATTTAACGGCATAGTCGGACATTTTGTGAAATGTGCTTACTGCCTTTTGAAGCTGGAGTTAGATGAGAAGATGTCTATCTGTTAAATATGAAACTAGAGTCAGGAAACACTTAGCTAAGCTTGGCATAAAGACTGGAAACAGCTGTCCAAAACTAAAAACAATAAAAAAACTTTAACGCTTTAAAGTTTTTATCGTTCTATCTTGTCTCATATCATTTAAAAATCAATGAAAAGTTGTGGTTTTGTGTCGACATACTTGTTGGCCGGGAGCAGTGACTTCCTAGAGTCTTGTTGTCACGTTGAGGTTGCCAGGCAACCAGAGAACAGCGTAGTCGTTATTTTTGTAAGTCAAACAAACCTGTATAACTGGGTCAATCTCATTTATGCTTGTCAAAAATATTGTAGTCATTTCTCTGGTTATGGCACACGGGGGGTGACGTCCTTATTCTTAACTCCACCTACAAAGCTCTGATTGGATCGCAGCCATCAGCGAGCGCCACACCAAACTGAATCAGTGAAAGAAACTGGAGATGCGTTTGGCTTATTCAATAACTCTAAATGTTCTTCACTGGCTCTTAAACTGTCTTCCAGCCACAACTGTCCCCATATCATTTAACACGTCTTGTCAGTTTTAGATGATTTGCAGGTGAATGTCGACATTCCCTGCAGTTAAAAAGTGATTTGCCAGTAAAGAAAAAAAATATTGCTAAATAATGAAATTCAGACATCACTTTTGGATGCATGTTTAAGAAAATGATTAAGTAATGCAACACAAATCACATGAATGTTTTTAAACAGACAGTTTTGATGAAAATATCACTTGCATGGGGAGGTTTGAATGGCGTTCATACCGGGGTGCTCAAAGCGTCCTGGGGTTTGGCAAAATGTAGACGAGGACTTGAAAAGAGATAAGTATAAGGACCTTGTCTTCTGAACACATTACTGTTCATTCACTTAGTGAACTGAATAGCTGTCTTTTTCCACTCAATCACTTGATACTCCCTTTGTGCTTATTTAGGAAAAAAGAGGATTATTTTAAACCTAAAAAAAAACATAAAAAGGAAATTCACATCTGTTCTCACAATGACCCTGGACGGCTCAATTATTAGTTGTGAAACTGATCAACTCTCTATTAAACCACATCTGAGGGACATTTTTTTTTTTACTATTTCCTGACATTTTGTAGACAAACTAAAATATTTATTTATAATAAAAAACCATAATGAACACATGCATCGATAGTAAAAATCATTAGTTGCGTACAAGAGTCTTCTAATCGTGAAAAAAAACAAGTCCAGATACGGTATAAATGTGTCTAAACACATCAGTACCGGCGGTCCTATTTTTAAGACTTGTTAGGACTTACAAATGTAAACTGAGACAGAGTGTATTTTCCTGTTAGTACAGTAACCAAACAGACAAACAAATAAACAAAGGATGTCTGTGCATGACTGGTTCAGACAAAACATTTCTAGTAATGGTGGACACAGTGACAGCCATGACACAAGTACGGTCCAGCCTATCATAGCACGAATGCCCGTTTGCCAAAACTGCAGCTCGGCAGCCAGGAGAGGTCACAAGGTCGGCCGAGCTGAATCATGTTGAGTCAGCATGTGGTGAAAGCCCAAACACATCACCCTTAACCCCCCACTGTCCAGCCCACACCCAGACCAAGAGCCTCACTCATCGGCCTCCGCCGGTTCCCACCTTCAGACGTCTTTGAAGTGGAGAAAGCGTGCCAATTACTGATTGGACATAGGAGGCGTCTCTAATAGAAACAAATATTATGTTGCTTGCTTATGTGTGGGAGTGGTTCAACACTGGAGAACGAGAAGCAGCTGGAATGAGGGTCATCTCGAATCTCACATTACACATACCGGTGAGGATCGGAAGGAGAGGATAGAGGAGGGGGTCATTTATGAATATGCCGGATGCAGACACGTCTGTTTGTGTACGGCATCTCAAAAATAAATGTCTTTATAAATAACACAAAACTAAGTTATTAAGCAGAAACTATGTGCTCCTTTTCTCTGTTTTATATCACTGGAACCTGACTAGTAGTCCAAAGCTCAAAGATGAGCTTTGGACTACTAGTTGGACAAAACAGAAGCTCTGGGGACTTGTACCTGCTATTTGTGGTGTTTTTTTGTTTTTTTAAATTTTATACAATTTTATATTGTGCAATTTTTCCCCACACATACATATCAAGTATCTGTCCATATAATCTAAATTATTCTTCGGATAAATAGTCAATAGATTAATTGAGAACGGATAATCTAACTCACTAGACAGCCCAGAATCAGTACAACGATGGCACACATTACTGAGCAGTGCATATTCAGGCTGTAAATAATGGTTATTTTCATTAGCCATTTTTTTCTTTATTAGTTGATTCATTGTTAAGTCCACAGGATGTCAGAAAATGCCCATAACAATTTCCCGAAGCCCCCCGGTGACGTCATCAAATGTCTTGTTTTGTCTGGCCAACAGTCAAAAACCAATGTGACATTCATTCAGTGTACGTCATAGATGATGTGATTAAGAAAAAATGAAAACACACTTAACAACAATTAACAATTATGCTTGTTGTTATGATAAACAGACTAAAGAGACAACAAGAACATTAGAAACCAGACTTATGGTTAGTCTAAGACACCAAAACTAGTTTGTAAAATTTCAAAAACAGCTGCCAGCTCACAATGATGAATAAATGGAAGTGCAGACAAACAGAAGAAGCACCCTTTTTTTTTATTTTTTTATCCGCTCTGAAAATACAACACTTAGCAGCTAGACACTTCCTAAAACTACCCAGCGCTGACAAGGCTGAGGAGTCCTCTTAAGAGGCTTAGTCTCTATGGAAGAGAGTGTTAATGAATGAAATACTATTTAGTGGATGATACATAATAAAGCCTCTTGTCTGGCACTCTTCAAAGACCAACATCCTCTGACCCACTACTCCAAACTTGAGCTGCGAGATTTTTTGCATAAGCACGCCGTATGAGAGGGCAACCAGACAAAACAGACACTTAAGTTGTCTATGTGTGAGGGGGGGAGGAAGGGTGGGAGAGGAGGATGAGAGGGAGAGGAAGGGGGGTGGGGTGGTGAATGTGGTCTGCTCCACTGTAGGTCACTGTGTGTCTGAGGCTAGACAGGCTTAGAGAATATACACCCCTGTACTGCAGACTTAAACTGCTTGTGCTAAATATATCCTCATAGTTTGGATGGCTGGATTTTTATTGCGATTCTGTGTCTTCGTTGTCCTACACGCCGACCGTCTTGCAATTTCAAAATGTGAAAGCAAATAGCTGTTTGAGGTCGCAGTGGTTGAAGGTACTCTGCCCAATGACACTCTGAAACACACGTTCAATTCTGCGGAAATTGAGATCTCGGGTGTCAAAAGCAAACTGCCGTGTCCAATTGAATAGCCTGAACGGCGCAGTGATATGATCTTGCGTTAACCAGCTGCCTTTGAGTGTCCTCTGTATCAAAAATGTTTCCGATATCTCTGTATGACAAATCTTGACCGACAGTCTCAGAGTCTTTCGATCTGACTTCAATTTAGGTCTTTCAAAACAACCAACAACCTGCCTTTAGTCTCAACTACAGCAATCAAACCCCACATCTTTTGTCCAGATGTGACATTAGCTACCAAGCGAGCACTGTGCTCTAATTTCGCAAGAAACCAAAGATTTCAAATTAGCAAACTTAACATGCCAAGCATCAAATGGTCCTACCAATTTAATACTCTCTTCCTCTCCCCGTCTTCCTCCCTCCTTCCCCTTCAATTCCCCACACTCTAATAACTGTCCTCCTCTGTCTCGTAAAACCCTAGTGCCTTTAGAGAACTCTATAACAAGGCTTCACAAGCGCTTTAAGATTATGGTGTTGTCTTTATGTGGAGAGAGGGAGCGCACTTGGCCCCAGCTACAGCCGGAGCAGACACTCAGACACTCAGGCATAAGTGGGAGATATTGTATTATCGCATATTGAAGCAGCTGCTGAGGTTATAGCCGCAGTTGTTTCTGCTAAGGGTTAGAGAGTACAGGACTGACTCTAATTGATGGAGGTCGCAGACATTCCGTGTAAAGCTGCGTATCAGTGGCCAGCCAGCCGGACCCTGGGAGCTGCCCAGCATGCTTAATCAAACAGTAATTACAAACAAAAGCAGGTCGGCATGGGCACTGCAGGGAACACTGGAGCTCCATCACGCAGGTCCTTTTATTTGGCATGATTTCTGAAATTCAGACAACGCCTTCAAAGATTTTGCTCATAAAAAGCTCAAACTTTATGCAGGTTTTTCATTTGTGTGATTCACAGTAGGGCTGCAACAAATGATTTCATTTCATCATTTAATCTGCAGATTAGGGTCAAAATAGTTGCTCGGCCCAAAAAGAAAAAGGTCAGAAAATAGTAAAATGATACAGGTGACATCATCGTATTGTGTTTTTTGTCCGTCCAACGGTCCAAAACCCAAAGATACTCAATTTAATATCACATCAGACAAAAAGCAGGAAATCTTCACACTTTGGAAGCAAGAACGAGGAAATGTTTGGCATTAAAAACAAACACTGGCTGAAATTGCCACTTGGGGGCAGTGAAAAAAAAAAAGCTGTTTAAAATCAAACCCGATGAGAGCTGTGAAAGTGAACCAACACATTTGCAAATCGGAAAACCAAAACAATGAGCTGAAAGACGCTTTAAAGCTCAGAAATGTAGCGTTGGGTGACGTTTGTCGCTACAAGCGACACCTGTCACATTACACGTGGTCTTTTGATCCATTTTGTTATTAGTTTTAATGATGCATGAGTTATCAAAACAGCATCATTTGTCTGTCTGCAGCAAATCCTTCACAAATGCCATTAAAAATCCTCTTCCCAGGATGAGTTCATATATTTGACCTGCACGAGATTCTTGCCCTTCCTCGCCTAAATTTGCCTGTAATGGAGATGGCCAAACAAACTGCAGAGACGCAAGTTCCTGTAAGGTTTGCATTTTTTGGACAGACGAGAACTAAGGACAAGATAATGAGTGTCACACAAACATTCAGACAGAGTTTTTGGAGTGCATTCAAAATATCATTTGCCCGGCCAAAATGCAACCTCATCTACACGAGGTTATTCAGAAATGTTCACTACAGAACACGCGGCACACCACTTTCTCCTCAGGCTGCGAGGGAGTGAGAGAGAGAGAGAGAGAGAGAGAGAGGAGAGGGAGAGACAGCGTGCGAACCCAACATAACCTCTCAGTGGATCGAGACCTTTGTTTGATTGGTCTAACCAGAAAGCAATTCACACTTATTGACAGCCTGATGAATGACTAGCGTGCTGATATACGCTGAATGCCCAAAAGGGAGAGTGCTCTCATTGCCCTCTTCCATGTGAGACGGAGACCACTGTACTGTAAACAGCTGAGGGCCTCTCTTTTTGGTCTGTCTGGGTGAGCATTAGAGTACTTCCCGCCGTCGCCAGCAACAGCATGCCAACAAAGGAATCTCTGTGGCCAACAACACTGAAGTGGCCACTGTCTTTTTTCGTGAGTCTCAGGGTGTCTCACAAACTTTTTTCCATGCAAGCTTCTTTTCTTTCACCGCCCCTCCCCATTTTTTAGAGGCCCTTTTTTTCCTCTCCTCTGCTGTTCCTCTCAGTGGCCCCTACTGAGAGGACAGAGACAGACACTCCGCCCAGCCAAAGGTTTGTCTGCCAGTATGGTCAGCTTGGTCTGGAACAAAAGCGCACTGACGCTGCCCACACACAGAAAACCCCCCCAAACAAGTCCACAACAGACTCCCACATTCTCCCCAAACTCCCTCTTTCTCCGTTATCTACTATCTCCTTCGTCTTTTAATGACAAAGCATTCACTTCAAAAGAACCTTCTTTGTTTTGTACAGTTGGTACATTGCTAACCTTGGCCACTTTAAACGCATGCTTATTGCTGTTTAGGCTATGCTACAGCACCAAAGACTCTGTCTGATGAAATATAAAGCTAAATACAGCTGTACCACACACTTAAACATAGAACAGGTCATTCTGAACAATGACTTCATAGTCACCCGTTGACCTGTGAACTGATTATACATTTTTAACTGCTCTAACCTGCTCTTCAGGTGCTTTTGGAGCTACGCTGTGTGCCCAAACCACACCAGCTGTGTATAGAAAGTCATGAAATAAAGTCGTAGATGTATTCTGCAACTGCTAAATGGAGAGAAATAAGTCATTATAGCTTAACAGAAATTTTATTATAGAGTACATTTACATGCACGTAACTGGGTTTTTGCAGTTGCTTTCATCAACATAATGCATATGAGTAACTGAGAAACCTGGTTTCCATAATTGGTGTTGGGGATTAGAGAAACCTGATTCTCCGAGCAAAATCTTCCTTGGAGAAAGTTGATTTCTCTGCCATGTTTCCAGTTATGCAGCAGAGTTTTTTTTTCATCATTGATTAATCAGGCAATCATATTATTGACTGTTATTGTTTGCAGAATGTTTTGATATCCCAAATGTCAAAAAAAGAGAAAATACCCATCACAAGATAGAAGATAACATCTTCTAAATGCTTGTTTTCTGTTGAACTGCTCCAAAATCCAAAGACATTCAATTTACAATGATGTAAAATTGAGAAAAGCAGCAAAAAAATCACAATAGAAGTGCGGGACCTGACTTTGATTTAGGGATACACGATAACTGATAATTACCTGCTCCTCATGGCTGATAGAGACAAGATAACTGATAAGAAGGATGAAGCTAAGATGTAGTGAGCAAAGAAGGTTTCCTCTGAGCCCAGCCCAATATATTTTATCATGCATCCCTACTTTGGTGAGGGCTGAAAACCAGGAAGACAAGTTTTAAAATTAAAATAATACATATTTTATTTTAAGGTAACGTTAGCAGGCATTTGTAACCTGACTCATCATCTTTGCTTGAGTCTAGCAGCTTGTGGTTACATTAACCACTACTAGTATAGCACACCTGAATCTCTTATTGAACCGTCATTGTAGGTAGTGTAGGTGGAAGGTTTTGACGAGATAGAATAATGTGAATATTCAAAAATACAATTTGTGTTTCTGCTGCAACGACCTTGTGAGTCCGACAATATTACAGATGATAAGATGATTAAGATGACCAAGTGAACTAGATTAAAGAAGAGCACCAAATGTAAGATTAACCCAACAAATGTAAGCTGCCTCAAGGACAATGTGTGTGCACTCTTATTTAAAAGTGTCGAAAACAGTGTGGAAACAAGACAAAACAGAGTTAGATTAAAAACCTCTAAAGTATGCAAGGTGTGTCATGTCAACAGATGCAATACAACTAAAATGCAAATCAACCTTGTTACAGAAGCCAAACTGAGAACCCTCAAGCGTTTAAGTGTCAAAGTTTCACGCTTTAGAAAAAGAGAGAAATAAATCACCAGTGGAACTGAAAATGATAACTGTCAGTATTTAATCACCAATAACTTTGGTTCAGACTCAGAACAGTGTTGTTCACCACTGGGGCTAAGATACAACACGCTTGTCAAACTAAGCTGGGAATAATTTACGTGTGACCTCAACTGATTTATTAATGCTGCTCGGAAAGAGCATAAATTCAATTGGCAAATCAAAAGCTGCACAAGCTTGAAAATGTTCGTTTTTTTTGTTGAAAATGTTGATGGGGTGGACAGAATATTAGAAAATATAACTTTAACTGGTGGATTTGGTCAGTGGAGATAACTCTTTAAAAGTACAATATGCAAATCTATTAACTATGATCGTATCCTTTGTTGGTCCATACCCCCCAAAATATGTTGTTTGTTTGTTTTTCCTTATAAATAAATGCTGATCTGAGTGGTATCACACATTGTCATATTAAAATAATTTTTCACTATTAGGTAGTAACTTCTACAATAACTCAAAATCAAAAGTTAGAAGGAGTGCTAAGAGCGGATTAATGGAAGCTGTGAGCACACACAGAACTACCAGTGATAACATTCTGCGTTATCATCATATTGTTACAAAAGCCTACTGTCTAATACGAGCTCATTTTGGCAGTGGAATAGAAGAGTTTTTTAAAACATTTTTCCAGGGAAGTAATTGGAAGACAGTGGATCAGACAAACACCAATCCGTGTGTCACGTTGAACAGGGAGGGATCCTTACCAATTTCTCATCAACTGTAATAAGTTGCGTGTCTTGTCCTGTTTTCTCTGCCAGCCTCGATGTTGATGTGCTTGCAGACCTGAAAACCATTAGGTACACATTATATGCAAAGTATAACCCACTAAAGTCAGACAAACAACAAAGAGGTCAATTTTACAAACAAGTTACACTGACTATCTTGGAGGAAGTGTTGCGGCGAGGATACAGTGAAAAGGAAGAGACAAGGAGGGAATCCCCCCCGCCACCTATTAGTTCTGTCTGGTGCATCTCTGGCAGACTCTCGCTCTCATCCTAATGACAGGACGTGCTTAATGTTGGCTGTGGTCAACTGTCAGGCGAGGACTGTGTAGCTCTTTGTGAATGTGCAGCCGTGTTCGGTTACAAAACAGCAATGTGCCATCATGGCTCAGCCAGGAAACGACTTCTCCAGATTGTCCAGATTAAATTTTACATTTATTTCAGTTGTATGATTTTTACACTAAGAACACTGTCTCATATTTCAATTAAAGATAAAGAAAAAATCAAAGGTTTCAAATGTTCAACGTAGATGTATTTAAAAAAATAAAAAATAAATAAAAAATCATGTAATTTTCTTTTGTCTTTCTTTCCGGACCTTATTTTTCCATGTTTTTGTGTCTGAGTGACTAATGGGGACAACAATTTTTGTAATTGGTCCAGTATTGAACAAGAGCGCTGCATCCTTTTGGCCAATAGCACACCATCCACTAAAAGTGCTTGGTTTTGATGTTGATGGGCTCAGAGTGTTATTACGAGTGACAACGTTATGGATAGGATCCTGCAGAGATAGACCTTTCTGTTAAAGAGTAAGATCCTTTCTGTTAAACTAGAAACGACAGTTAGATCTGTGTGCGAAGTTGAAGCTAAAGATAAAAACAGTCATTTATACTCGTAACATTGTTCAACATCATTCGAACTTGACAGAGTTCACTGAGTCCATGTCAATGAAGTCTGGTGCCTTTCAGCACATGAACGTGATATAACTGTTGTTTCTGGTAAAACAAAAAGGTCTATACCTGTAGGGATACTTTCCATAATGTTATTTCAACAATCAGTGGCACAAAAAGCACTTTAACGGACATACTTTGAAGGTGCAAAACGGCCATAAGGATTATGTTGCAGCTAGTTCCACTTTTGCTGGCTGCAGCGCTCTCGCTCAATACTGGAACAGTTTCAAAAATTCCTGTTCCCTTTAGTCACTTAGATACAAAAACATAGAAAAATAGGGTGCAGGTTGAAAAATACTCAAGTTACCCTTTATGTAATCACTTGAATGAGGCAATGCAGACTGCACTCACTTGCTTCATGAAACAGATTAGTCAATGTATTAAAAACGAATAGATAATTGATTATTAGTTTTAGTAATTTTTCAAGTGAAAGTGCCAAAACTTGGTTGATTTCAGCTTCATAAATAAGAGTTCAATTTCAATGTATCATAAATTAAATACTTGGACGGAAGTACATCTATATTTAGAAAGACATTTATAACATTTGACAAAGCACACATTTACATCTACGGTTGACTGATCAGTAAATAATGAATCGTTTTTTTTTAGGGCGAGCTTCACTAAAGAATTTTTGTTTCATGAGCCAACTTTCTTAGCCAACAAAATGTCTTAGCAATCAAAGGCAACCATTTCTTATCTTCAGTATCTTTATTAAATTGTGTTTAGGTCATAAAATGAAGTCCCAAGTTAACAACTCAACTTTCACTTGGACAACACTGTGTATCTTTTGGTTGAGCAATGCAATCAAACCTGTCATCTATTATTTAATGACCTCATTTTGTGCATGATGAAGCCAGTGTCTAAAAGCTAAGATGTCCATCACTTGCACTGTGAATATCTCACATCTTTTCATTCTGTAAAGTAAAACAACACTTAAACCTGCTTTACCTTAACATGCTCTATCTGAGGAAACCTGCACATGCCATGCTCTATCTGATGAACAGCATACACTGAAGGCTTAAGCATAAATCCATGAATATAAATCACGTCAGCTGACACTATGTGATGTCTCCTTGGGCACATGCTTAGTTAGAGGTGAGAGATACTGAGAATTCTTGCGTCAGTGCCTCAATCAAACATGGTTAATGTTATTGCTATAGTGTTTTTGTCAACATTTCATTAAGATTAAAGACTAATTATGTGGACGGCAACTAAACTCATTCATGAAGCTTGTAAAATGGGTCGAACAAGACCGGAAAATCTGAATTTAACTTCAGACCTCACTGGCAGGAAAACATAACATTGCTTCATAAAAGTATTTCTCACAATGACAGATAGTGTCTGTCATATTGGAAGATCCAGGGGCAAAGTAGTTGATACAAAGTGGGTAAACTGTCATGATCGATTGATACAATTAGATAAGTAAAGTCTCGCCATCATTTAAAAAGGAGATTTTACCCAGGTTTACCTCCCACTGCACCCATTTTTTATGTAATGTTTCAAGGTGCATCTCTGAAAAAAACCACCAACCCGCAGCTGATTTCTGGGTGTATTGATTAAAAAACGACAATGTTTATGACATTATAGAAGATTGGATAAGATTTTACTGAATGAACACTGTGGTGGAAGGGTTCTGGGATAGAACAGCATGGGGGGCAAGTCAAAATAAAAAGAGGAAGATCAGATCAGGTCAACTAATTTGTGCAGGAAAAACAAAATCAGATGTAATTCGTGCAGAGATCCAACAGTTTACACACATCTTTCTGCAGCATTATTATGTGTGTAGTGCAATGCAGCTCACAAAGTATAATGGACATTAAATGCACATTTTGAATGTGAAAAGAACAGTGTGTGTCCAGTAATGTAATATTTAAACCTAACTTATAATGCAGAGGTTTGTCTTTGGATGCTAAATTAGCTGCCTCGCAGCTACAGCTGACTGTACGGTTAGTTGAGGTGGGTCAGTCAGTGATATTGCCTTTTACAGTGAGGTCTGTTAAATCAAATCAAGTTCCCGTCTCGCCGAGTATTAGTAATGGCATGCAGCAAAATGTTGTGTGATCCAATGAGCAGCGTTTAATTGCGTTAGCTCTTAAACTGATTTCTAGCTAGACTTGCTAAAATTAGCTAATTAGCTGGCTAGCCGAGTGCTGAAAGGACACTGGATAACATTGACATTAGCTACTAACCTAGACACTTTGAAGGTTAAATATCCGAGCAAGGATGTAGTTAAGTGTGTAAACTCACGTAGCATGTCCAATAAATAACAAAATCCTTTAATAGACTTTATTTAAGATGTGTTCTCTCACGCTGGCTAGCTCACTAGCCTCTGACATGCCAGGTATCCGGCCTCCTTCCTTCGTCTTTAGTCGACTTGGAGTTAAATATTTCAAACAAAAAGAAACTCACAGTATCACGCCTGAAGAGTGAACTACTAAACAATTAATTTGCAGTTACCTGATGGGATTCAGGGCCAGTTTAGAGGCTGCATTGATGGCAGACAAACGTCGCAAGCCGAGCAGTGACATTGAGGACGCCATGATTGTTGTCAATACGTACGAACAATGTCGTACGGCGTCCGCGAAGGAACAAACCGTACGAGCAGAGCAGGTGACGGAGACAGCTGGCCAAAGAGATGGAGGACTGATGCCAGCAACTAAAATTACTTTACAGGGATGTGTTACATAGAGAGAGACATGTCCAGACATATCTAGCGTCTATTTACGCCGCTGATGTTTGTTTCATGTCACAAATAACGATGCTGATGGTGTTAAGGGAAAGAAACTCAGCACATCCAGAGGAACTTGCCTTTCCTTTTGGCGTCTAGTAATTGCTGCATACTCATAGAAGCTTATATTTCCCGTCTTTATTTCCCTTCTTCCGTTTTACTTGACAAGATTATAAATATCAAGTGTATTATGTAGCTATCACATTCACATTTGGCTAAACTGTTCTTAAAATATGATCCAATGGTTTATTAAACTTGTTATTTTAGTTCAAATTGATGAGCTATCCCATATTGTTGTGACTGTTTCAATGGGTTTAATTGTTTGTAACAAGTTTCTAAAATTTCAAATGCATATTCACAGTTTATGGAGTGACTTTCGGGCTAAAACGTAAAAGTAACTTGTGTATTCAGTCAGGGTTTTAATTGAATTGATTTGAGGTAGGCATGTAGTTTTCTCTTGAAATATTGTATATCATGATATAGTAAAGTTTCTGGCAAATCATTTCAGAAACCAAGAGGAATGCTTGTTTTTGGCTTATCAAACAATCCAAAAATCATATAGAAGTCTATATCTACCTACACTAGCCTAATACCCCCAGAGATATTAAACAGATTTGTTGACAGATAATTGTGTCTTATCTCACAGAGCATATATATTATCCAGTTGCCCAACACTATACTGTGTGTAGAAGTGTATAAAACTTATTTTAGGTCCAACTTCTCCTTTGAATTAAACACATGCGTAGATGTTTAATGTTTAACTCAGTGTTACTCACAAATCAGTGATACAGCAGAGTCAGAAGTATAAGGAAAAAAAACTTTTATTGTTTCACTCTTCATATCTGTACAAATACCATCAAACTTTGTATGTACATATGACATTTACATAAAAAATACAAAACTATATATTCATAACAGAATTTTGTATTTCTCTTGTGATGTTTGAAAATAAAAATGCATTCTGAGAAAAAAAAGAAAACAAACAAAAAGAAACAAAGTGATGAAGTCTGATATAGTGTTGAGTACTGCAGTACGTTAGTCCTGTTTTAGCTCTGCGAGAGCAATATGGAGCACGTTGGCAAAAAGACAGCACAAATGTTAATGGCACATTGTTTCCAAAATAATCAAGTATCGTCCAAAACTTACCTCTGCTCTAATGTGGTGAGACAAAGTAAATGCTATTGAATAATGTCTAGAGTTCTAGAGTCGTCTCCATGTGGAATCAAATCTAAAGGGCTAAAACTGAAGAGTAACCAAAAAATAAGAAAAGAAAAACAAATGGCTCTTTTTTTCTCTTCCATTTCATCACTGCTGTGTTGCAAATTTTACAATGCTCTTTTGTAAAACCATTGAGAGAATCCCTTTGGTCAGTTATTGTGAGTTGTAAACAAACCAGAAACACTTCTGTACATAAAATGATTGATATATTCCCAATAAATAAACACACAGCCTAAACATGCATTTACGTATGTGTGACATAAACATCTGTGATAGAGATTTAACAGAAACAAGCAGATTTTTACAGCTCAGGGAATGCAATTTACAGCTTGTAGAGGACTTATACTTACACGGTAACAGGACAAATAAATAACACTGCTTCTCTTTGGACAAATATATTTCTTCATGATAAAAAAAGAAAGTAAAAGGGACAACAACAAAAGGGGGAAAATGAGTGGTAACACAATATATCATGGTAGATAGTAAGCCTGACATTGTAAATGTATAAATTATAAAACACAAAATAGTATAAATAAACATCTAGCAGACTGAACTATATGTATACTTCCTTTTTCTTTAAAAAATAAATAAGCATACACATAATGTACAGTATGGACATGATTCCTTGCCCTAGGACTGTTCCCCTAGTGATGGGGGCCTATCCGTCCAGTATAGATGATATATGGACATAGGCCATGTAGTCTGAGTCCTCATCTTCCTCATCCTCCTCCTGGTCTTCTGTAATGGCT
Source organism: Argyrosomus regius (assembly GCA_946959425.1). NCBI lineage: Eukaryota > Metazoa > Chordata > Actinopteri > Sciaenidae > Argyrosomus > Argyrosomus regius. Next base: position 16,517,250 of record OX336890.1, read on the forward strand.
ATGTGGGAGAATATATGGTAGCTGTTGTATGAATATGGACCACAATGGCGCAGAATATCACTGAATATTCTCAAAAAAAATTAAAATTAAAATTAAAAAAAAAAGCTCACAGCAAAGCCACTGGCACACAGCCTCCCTTTTCTTTTCTTTCTTTTTTTGTGTGTGTATATGTTTATGTTTGTGTGTATGCATCTGAATGTGTGTGAGGAAGGGTCTGTGTCACTTGGCATCAACTATTACTGTGGCATCCCCAATTATGCAACTTCCTTTTACATAATCTAGCAAGTCAGGGCTGCAACAAGAGAAAAAAGTGGGGCGGTTTGGAGGTTGGGGTGTAGTGGGGGGGGGTCACAAGGTAGGTTAGAGGTGGGGTGGCAAGGGAGGGGCTCTAGGGGCACTGATGGTTCCAGTGGCTTGGGTCTCTTTTGGGCAGATTCCTGAAAGCAGACACACATAACACAAAAAAGTGCTCTTGTGTTCTCGGATTTTCTTTGTTCTGAATATTATTTTAGTTTCTGGCTCAAACAAACAGGGAGGGAGGACTCTGTGTCACAGCCTGGCCTTAGCAAGCAGGTCAGAGATCATCAACACAGTTCTGAGGTATTTTCTTTTTACAGAAGAGATTTACATCGGACACGTAATTTTAAAAAAGCACACAAGAGCAAGAGTGACAATACAAAAAAAAAGAAAAAAAAGACAGGCAGTCCCTCATCAATCCGAGTGGATTTGTAATTTCTGATACATATTCTGGTAGATAACACATTCACTGGAAACAGCACGAACAATAAAGGTTAGCTGATAAATGTTAACTTTTCTTCTAATGATGAGATGAGAAGTAAGAGAGCGCAGTTCTACAAGTTTCGCACGCTTATGCTGCACACTGTGAAGTAGCACATTTATATTTAGCTCATGAGGTGATCATAAAGTTGGTCCCTTGGATTCCATTGCATACCTTAGGCACATCACATTAAGGTACTCAGTCAGGAGAAAGAAACTAACAAGGAGACACTCTTCTTCTTGGAATGTAAATTTGATACTTCCTTGAGGGTATTGTTCAATTTGACAGATTTGTGCACACATGAATGGCTCTACAGAGTAGTCTACATGAATATCAGCATTAAAATCCTCGTCATTATCACTAACATGGCACCAATGTTACAATCACCTTATGCACATCATATGAGTAAAAGTATTTTGTTCTTATAGACATGTTGGCAGTGTGGTGTATGTCACAAGAGGCAGTGCATTTTGAATTGATTGATTACAGCCAAAAGCAACAAAAAGAAAAATAATACAAAAACACAAATATACCAATAACTTGAAATTAGCAATGTGACCATGGAATTTACATGCTGTAAAGATATGACCACTGTCATAGAAAATAAACTGATTACAATAAAAACTGCATGAGATTTAAGGCAACCTGCTCCTGCAGGTCACTAGCATGACCATAAACTTAACTATACTTTTAAATATCAGGATTGTTCCGCTGCAAACAAAATTAGTCTCCTTTATTATTTGCGTTAGTTTAATGGAGTTAGCTTTTCCCAGACTCTTAGATAGAGTCTGCTGATATATACTGATGCTTCTTTCTGTTATTTTGCTTTGCAGAAGAATTGAAAAAAGTAAAGTAAAAAAGAAAAAAAAAAAAAGAACACAGGAACAAAAGCCAGCGACAAAGACAACGTCATGCAAGTTCTTCTATTCCCAAGTCCTTTCTGCTTGCTTAAGCTGTGCTTGGTGGTGTGGCTGGGGTGGGAGTTTGGGGAAAGTTGGGATGGGGGGTGGAGGGGGGGGCTTTTAGGGGAGGTTTTTGTTTGGGAAGCAACAAGGAATATTGTCTTTTGCTTGGAGAGGGAGGAGGGTGTTTTGTTTAATTTTTTTTTCATATTTTGCTTTTGCTGTTTACTTACAGTTGCAAGATCCCGAGTGCTTGACTTCCAGCAGCACCCCCATAGAACAAGCAGCTTGTTTCATGGCACATTCGCTGGGATATGTGGTGTTGTCGCTGGCACACACCGCCTCATCCGTCCTACTCTCCGGACAGGTCTCATCACACAGCGAGCAGCGGCCCCGGCTCATCCTTGCATCCCAGAGACACTTTTTCCCTGCGCTGCATTGGATGTCCTCACACGACTTGGCCTCTAGAAGGAGAGGGAAGAAATCAGCACAGGGGAAATCTTTGATTAGATGGATTATCATGAATGCTTTTCAAGCAGGATCAGATGGCCTGTGTGTTTTAGGAGAACCAAGCTAGGAATAGAAAGTAAATCCCGTTTTGTGGTGTTAGATCTTGGCCGGGAAGAAAAAAGTCATGTTTTAATTAGAATTTTTAAGACTACATGACTTAGATTGACTGCTTTCTGGATAAGAATCCATCTGACTCAAATATTAACTTGAAGCATGCCTTCATGGCCCCCAGCACTTCCCTGTTTCGCTCTTTTTCTCCCTCCCCCTCTCCTTCCCCTTTTCCCATATGGGATAGTGCTGCCAACATCAGGAAATAATAAGATGTCTATCATTTCTTGAGCAAACACAAGCAACTACCAAACACTCTCTCTCTCTCTCTCTCTCTCTCTAAGACCCCCTCCTCAGTGGAATGTTGGCAAAAATGAGCAGTGAATAGCTGCAGAGCTGCCAGGAAGAAAATGCACTCAAACAATATTCAGAGTCAGTGGCTGGAGGCACTCTCAAAGTAAAGTCACACACTCTCACGTCTCTAGTTGCAGACTTACTGATGCATTTTCCCTCATATGCCACTCCAATAGATCTGCCGAGGAGGCATGTAGCTCTTCTCAGGTGACACGCACTGGCATAGATGATCCCGTCGTTTCCACACAGGTACTGCTCAGGAGACGTCACCTCAGGGCAAATCCGATTACACGTCACACAATATGCGTTATTTGTCTGGTCCACGACGCATGTGGAGCTGCCGGGGCACAAGACGTCACGGCATGTTTCTGTCGAAACAAAGAAATTTGAAGATTTTGTGAAAAATGACACAAAAAGTGAGAACAAACAGCTGGTTTCTTGGCACATGCAGCCTTGAGAAATGTGGAAACAGGGCAGATTTGAAATAATATTTACTTACTCTTGCACTTTCCCTGGTACTGCACGTCCAGGTCGGGGTGGCCTTTGCATTTAGCCTTCAGCAGTGCGCATTCGTCTTTGTAGGTCTTTCCATCTGAGCCGCAGACCGGTCCCTTCCAGGTGATGTTTGAGCAGTCTGGTGCGCACACGCAGCGCGGCTTACTTCTTCTGTTCATCTTGCACCTCTTCCCAGGCCCACAGTCAACATTATCGCAGGTTTCTAAAATAAAAGGTCTGTGTTATGTGATGCTGGTGAAAATGTTGGCCTTGTGCGTAAAATCACTCTTACGCAGAAAGTACACATTAGAGGGATCATTTACGCACATCAAGGCAACACTAGGATTTATGAAACGAAACAACTGATGATATGTATTATGAGAAAACGAAGGGAAATGAGTGCACCTCCACCTTTGCAAGGTATGCAATTGGGGGCTCCGCCATTGAAGATCATCCACCTAAAGAGCGTGCTATTGGGGACGTCCTCCTCGGTCCAGGACGTCCCCAGTCTTCCACTCCGACAGCACTCCTCCCTGCTCATCCCGGGCATGTAGAGCACCTGGCACCTCCCGTTCTTCCCCTGCTGCAACCAGCAGTTCCCAGCTGTAAACAGACAAACAAAAAAAGCTCGAATGTCGCATGTTGAACGTCTGAAACCGCTGACCCAGACGCACTAGACACACACGCAGCCTGTATTATCTGAGACGCCCCCCTCCCCTTTCGCCCTCCCGGCAGTATTTTGTCTGATTTTTTTGCGAGACTGTTAACAGTTGCCTATCCCATCTGTGACTGACAGCCCTTACAATGCGGCCACAAACCAAAAAAGTAAGAAGAATCTTTACAGGGGGGTTGTTCTTTATTCCGAGAGCCTCCTTGTTATCACTGGTCAGAAAGTGGAGCGTCTAGACAGTGTTAAATAGCAGCCAATCTCCTTCAGAAAACCACGGTCTTTAGCAAAACACACCACCGTCTTCAACGCCTCAGAACAATATCCCAGACATGCACCCACCAGACAACGTCTTGATTATTGACAAACCAGTGAAAAGTTGATTTTAAACACATAGAAATAAAAAACAGAATAGTTATCCACAAAAAATATCCCTTGCTCCAGACAACAGCAGGATGTCTAAAGCGACACAGACACACATGAAGTGTTTGAACTGGTGTGTTTGTTAAACTGAAGACAGATTTCTATTTGAACTATAAGCTCTCAAACAAAAACTGTCTCTAGTTTTATTTTTTTGTCATAACTACAGATGTAAAATTGCAAAAATAAAAATCTTTTTTTTTTTTTTTTTTTTTTTGCACACAATGGGTGCGTGCGGGAAATATATAAATAACACGCCCATAAACTCACAGTGGATATTGTGAAGTTTGTTACAGGTTAGACGCCAACATCGTGAGACGCGACACGCTCATACAAAAGTATCAGAATATGCTCAGGTATTATGGAAAGCTGAGGCTGCCACCAACCAACACGGCGTGGCGGCTTAAGTGTGTGCGCCTGGCGAGGGCTGCAAAACTTGCCATATAGTCTCACTTTGAAGTGTCCCATACGGCACCTGTTTTATGGACGCTTTACGCACGCACTGTCTGATGCAGAGAGAGTTTTATCAGCGGGGAAACAATAAAGGAAACTGACTTTGAAAAGTTTCTCGGTTGCAGCAAGTATTCGACACTCGGTCTGACAGCAGTCGAAGTTTTTCAAAAACGGAAAGAATAAAAGAAAACTGATGAAGAGAGCTTACCTTGAACTTTTTGATGTTCCATGAGGTGACAAAGCCATATGAACAAGAGAAAAATGCCCGGGTGCAGATGGTGTTTCAGCATCCTAAACATGATGGAGAGGCAAAGTGAACTACGTATTTGACACAGGCAGCGCAAAAGTAATCTGCTTACGGTGGCAGTGTTGAATAAGTGTCAGTCTGAGAATGCAGCCTCTCTTTTTAAATCTATAAGGGGTCTGAGGTTGACTGTCTCTGGTGGGCGGTCTCCTCTTCTGTGGGGGTGGGGAGATTTTTTTTCTTACCAAAGTTCTTTCAATCCTAATCAGGTGACATCGTTACAAGCAACTTTCTCTCGCCACAGTAATCAAAGAATATGAAAATATGACTGTATTTGTGATAAACTTCAGAAACGTGCAGTCAAAACAAAAAGCAAACAGCAGATCAGACCAAATGTGTCAGCTGATATGAATTTGGTTTTGACGGAGAATATGAATGTTAATGTTTCATTTTAACCCTTTTAGATTTCTCAACACATTGTACCAGTGCGTTTTTACGCAGGGCTCCTTTAGACACAGAGCGTCTTTAAATCAAACAACAACAACAACAACAACAACAACAACAATAATAATAATAACAATAACAACAATAATAATAATAATAATAATAATAATAATAATAATAATAATAATAATAATAATAATGGCCATTGTTGCTCATGTATGAAGGCCTTTATTGCTGTATAATCAAACAGGCCCACAGCCAACATACCGATCCGGACATACAATCAGTCCTTCAAATTAAGGGTACTACTTGGTGGTAACTGATATTTTTTCCACCAACTGCAGACAAAAGTGTAAATCTTTTGATGAGAGTTGCCTTTTGGAACATATCCGAGCCCAGACAATAATAGAATTCATAGTAGTCCGCAGCCGCACTGCTAATATTAGAACAGACAGTTGTTTGGGTTTCTCTCCCGGGTCAAGCTTTTAAATATAATCAAACCTGTTTGAGAGGCTTCAGACAGAGGAGCGGGGTGTTGCGTTTCATTGAATGAAACGCACACACACACCAACTCTCTCTCTCTCTCTCTCTCTCTCTCTCTCTCTCTCTCTCACACACACACACACACACACACACACACACACATGGATAGCTCTCCACTCACTGACGCACTAAACTCCCTCAAAAGTCCTTGCGCGACCTCTTCAGCGGAACTCTGGTTACAGCTCTCCAGAGCAAAGAGCAAAGTGTCCACTGTGTGTGAATCAGACACCAGGGAGTTAATCATCTTTCGTCCAGGAAAGGGCACTGTAATCTTTTCTTTAATTCCAGTAAAATACCACTTATATTTATAAGTATCCAGATATCCAGATATCTTGTATCCAGAAAATATAAACAATATTCCTATATCCAGAGCTGAAAGTGTGGCTGAAACAGTGTGTACATTCGCCTTCTATTAATGTATGTCTTATGACTACAAGCTGTTTTTACTGTTATAATATGATCATAAAAAACTATTAATCATATTTTTCTTCTCATTTTTTGAGGTTCATGCTCCTACTTTTATTATTCTTTTACAACTTTTGCATTTCTATAACATACACAGAATTTACTATGCCAAAGATCATCTTCATCAAGTTCTTATAGTATTATTTATGACATGCCCCTTTTTTTGTGATCCAGTGATGAAGTTCTTGCTAAACAGCTGTATTCAAAAAGAACCAAAAGAGGAGAAAGACCGGTCACATGTTACCTGCATTAAATTATAACCAGCAGTCAGTTGGAAGTCTTAAAGATCAAGGATTCAATAACATTTTTTAAATGGTGCTAAATACCCAAAATATGAAACTAATATCACACATTCTGTACTTATGAGCATTATTTCCTGGTCTTATCACAGTGACAACATGCAGTCACCACATACTGTACTTCTAGTATTGTGGAGTGATTATTCTACTGCAATAAAGGTCACTATGATCACTATGATGTCTAGCTCGATGATGATGATTATATGAGTCAATTAAACAATGTAGAATCACGAAATTTCATTTTTTAGTCCAGACTGAACATTTTACCCAGTTTTCATGAGATGAAAGGCAAGGTGAGATCACCAAACCTGCCTGAGGGGCACATTAAGATGGTCTTCCCTTATATTTAGCTATTTGAAATTTTATCGAGCAGAGTAAACAACTTGGTTATGAAAATTGAAAGATTTGTAGTGAATCAAGAGTCTGATTAATTTCACAACGATCTACTGCTGTCATATTAGTAGATATGGCCATTTAGACAATTTTTATTTGAAATGAGCCAACTCAAAGTTGCATATGAACCTTAAAGTATACCACTTGTTTAGTGCACAAGATTAAAAGTGCAAAAGCAGCATTTGTGACTTCTTTCAACAAATCTGAATATGTTCTGGATGCTGAGTTCTGTTTGGCAAATCATTCAGTGTCTGGTGTGTGTGATTTGTGAGATCAGAGTCTTTGAAGACTTGAAGCTACCAAAACATTTCCTGACATGCAAGTACATTTCTGCCCTGCTGTATCAACTTAAAAGTGCTGGCTGTTGTCCTGAAGACATTAATGGCATCAGCAGAGGGGAGACCAGTGCTCCTTGTCCCAGAGCTGAATTTGGTTGAAACAGACTCAAGCAGCTGAACTAAAATCATCACTGTCATAGTATGCGGCATGCCAGCTCATCAGTGATTTGTAAAAGTAAATGAAAACCCTCTTTCTTAAAAGTAGTTACAGTGAAACTAACAAGGATTACAGCCAAGACTTATGTAACACTCAAAGTCCTACAAAGTCCAAAAAAGGACAGCAGTTATCGAATAATTTGCTATGACATCATTTTTGATTTACAACAACATTGCAGCAATTTGTGAGCAATCCTGCAGGGTCAGTTGTTTGCCTGTAGCTGCCAATCAACTGCAGGAATTCCTTGAGGGATGGATTTACAAAGGTGTTCAAACACTTTCACTGTATCTCATTTCATCAACTATTTCCACATAGCTCCCTGTACACATATACATATAATCCAAAGGCTGTTTCACAACACCATAGCGAATGAGTAATGGTGTAACAGAGCAGTTCGATCATTTATCAAACTCTATATATCCCCTCCAACCAGAAAAGCTTGAGCCCAGGCTCTCAAAAAATATGCTACTTATTAGAGACAAATAGCATATTCCACCTTGCCAAATCCAAAGAAATGAATGCTAAAAACTCTGCTGGGTGCTGGAGTTGGCCCGTTCGATAGGAAAACAGTCAGAAACACATTCCAAAACAGTCCAGGGATGGAGTAACCTAACAGTGGGAGAACACGACAGTCAAAAATGTGAAAGGAAATTAATCGAGTTTGAGGGAGAATTTCAATTGTACTGATGTTTGGAGGGAAGTGGTCCAAGCAAGGTTGCCTGCAAGGTCAGGTTTTCTAAAGGTTTTCCAGCAAGAGAGGAGAGACAACACATGACAAGAGAGGACAGCAATCCAAAATGGGTCATAAATTATGATGTAATAATTGGTAGTGGAGTATTCAAGTCATCAACAGAACAGAGTGAGAAAATTAAGACCAGTGCCAACATGTATATCATGCTGCCATCTTGTGGCAAAGTTGTGCCAATACACATTTAGCTCCCACAGGATTAGCTTTGATCAAACCTCAAAGGTTCTTACTGCAAGTAAGAAACAAAGGAACAGACTGAGTGTATCTATGAACCATCTCAGCTGCATTTCTGAGTGCTCTGTTGATGTAGGGCATTGTGTTATTTTGCCCTACAGATGAACAACACTAGAGCTAGTAATCAGCCAATTAAGCAATTAGCTGATCAATAGAAAATTAATGTGCAACTATTTTGATTATTGATTTAACAGTTTGAGCAGAAAAAAAAATCAAAAATCATTGCTGGTTCAAGCTTTTTTGTCTTGTATGACAGTAATGTGAATATTTTTCAGTTTTTGGATTGTATATTGGACAAAGCAAACAATTTGAAAACACCACACTGGAACCAGGGAACTATTTTCTGAAAACCACTAATCAATCTATTAATTGATCAATCGAGAAAATAATCAAGAGATTATTCTTTTTTGAAAATAATGGACATTTGCAGACATAAGAAATATGCTAGTGGATATTCATACCTGACAAGATGTGCCACAAGTGGTGAAAAACAAAATATCATCATCACAAATATCACAGATATCAACACAACACAAGTAGCTACTCCATGGACTCATATTGCCATAAATGTTTTCATAAAACCAAATATGAAAGATCATATGTTTATCTTACAGTATTTACAGTACAAACAGAGTAATGACAGATTTCATCTTTTCCAGGATAGCTCTTGTTTCCCGAATCTTAACCACTGATCTCAAAAGTCCAAGAAAAGTCCTGAGTGCCAGAGGTGAAAGAGGATGTCAAGGGAGTTTATGCTAGAGACTGACTGGCTACCGGATGTGTCAGTGTTTTGACAAATGAGCTATATTCATGATTTGTCAACCATGTTGCCCAGAATTTGTCAAAACAAAAGGCTATGCATAACTTGATGTCTTTACAGTGTAAAACTCATGATGGCAAAGCCAAAGAAACGCTTTGTAAAATGTTCTGTCATATTTACATAATTCAAAGTCAGTGCATAACAACAAACAGTCAATGTACAATTCACACAACTCAAAAATAAAGACTCATCTGTAAAACGTTATCCAAAAACTGAACAGCTTCTCTTTGATCAAAATGCCCAACTTCCAGTGATTGAGCTGAAGTCCATTTGCACTTTACAAGAACCAGTGACAAGTACCAGTATCCGCACTGGGAACAATCCAGTGAAGAAAGAAAACTGTTTTCTCTTCAGTTCACAGCACTTCATCGACGTGTGCGTGGCTCTGCCCGTCTTCATCACCCTCCCTCTGAAGCTGCTGGTATTTTCTTTTGAAAAACCCAAACTAGAAAGAGAGATTCCAGTATTATTACGTACAGTATTATTATGGTACATATTCTACATTCAGATGTATAGTAGGTAAAGTATCGACATTTCCTTTAAATCTCTTATACAAAGCTGCACATTTCCATGAAAGTACAGACACATGTAGACACTTACCTTCCACAGGAGTCCAACAGCTAGAGCCAAAAGCAGCAGTCCAGCAATGACGCTGCCAACTATCACTCCCACTGGAACATCACCTTTCTCTCCAGGTTTACTGATTGTCACCTCCACCTGGACAGCAGGAGGACAGGAGAGGTCATTTTATGGTCGGGTCTTACTTGGATATGGTATGATTTGACACGTGAGACTATGCTTTACATACAAAGATTCAACAATGGAAACTGGGATTTGGTTACAGATAAAATGTGTTTAGTAAAAGATATAAACTCTCTTCTGCCTTCAATTTCTTTACACGAGGCATCAAATCAAAATATTGATATGTGATCTTACTGGAAGCTGTTTGAGGCCGATAATGAGCAGATCAGGGTTGGAGGTCTTGACATCAACACTGGAGGTCAGCACAATGGCTTGATAGGTGGCCTATCATGACAAATATATATAAAATTTAAAGCATCAGAATATAAATGGTAATAAAAGCAGACAACCAGTATACAAAATTAATTATTTGTTTACCGAAATAAACGTGCCGCTCCAGATCCTTGTTTTAACTTTCACAAAGTAGTCGCTCTTGACTTCAGTGTCTTTGAGGATACATCTGATATACTTGCAATTTGCACTCTTGCAGTCCTGTCAGTTAAAACAACAACATTAACAAAAAGAGATCAGCAACACAGAATATCAGTTCAAATTCAATTTTAATTTACTTAAATTTCTTTTGCATCTGGGTTATTTCTCAAAACAAACATGTATATTTTGTGACAGATGTTAGTTACAACTTGAGCTGAGCTGTTAAATTTAAAGAGTAAATTCAGAGATATAAAGCACAGTACAATATGAATATAAAATAAACTAAATATTATTCAAAAATACTCAATAGATAAAACATTAAATTCTAAATATCATCTGAATATGTAGTTTGTAGCTTCATAAAAGATAATAAGCTACATGAATGAAGTCACAAATACACAGGATGAAAAATACACACACACACACACACACACACACACACACACATATATACATACATACATATATATAGCTTTCTTAGATGCAAGAAGAAATGCTACACATCCTATGAAACATCTCAGGAAGTTGACATACAGTGTCTAAAGAGAAAAAAGAGCTGACTGACCAGTTTATCCATGCCTCGGAAGCTCTCCTCAGAGAAGGATACTACGTGGCTCTTCACACCGATCTTCAGTGGATCAACCAGGCCGCTAGTATCACAGCTGACAGACCCTCCCTGCTGGTGAAGAAGATTTAGTTTAATTTATTGATTATCATATTAATTTATTCTTCGATTATCATACTCCAAATCATACAGTAAGAATCAAAAAAGAAATTTGACCTACTATGTGATAACTGAGTACTCACTTGTGTGTCCACTTTGGTAACATAGAGGAGCTGGTTTCCACCTTTAGTGGTCATTGGCAGAGCAATGGTCAGATACAGGAGGTTGACAGGGAAGTTTCCAGTTGAAACCTTTAAATACAATTTGTTTTTTTTTTAGAATCAACAGAATGAGAAAATAGAAAATGATATTTTAAGAGAAAGATTCATCAATTGCACCTTCATTGTAAAGTTAAACTCTGGGCCGATGTCATCTAGAGTTTTCACTGTTGTTACCACTGGAGTGGCGGCGTCTGCCACATAGAAATTTATATTCGACTGCCTAGAACAAAGAAACCACAAAACTTGATGCATTTGTCATCATTAACTGTAAATCTCACACTGCACGACCAAACTTAAGAACATCAAGTTAAAGTAACAAAAATTTAAATCACCTCGATAGAACAACCCCTGCATCATATTGAATGGGAATGGATAAGTCCACCTTGTTGTCTGCAGGTCTTTCCTCTTTACCATCACTGTAAAGACGAAAAGGGTCCAGAACAATAAAACACGTCATTCATTTTCATTAAGAGTCATACATTTAAGTTTCTAATTAATTCAGCATACCTCTTGGCCTCAAATTTCACCACGGCTTGGTTTTGCAGTTGTTCAAAATTGTAATCAAAATTGATCTGAAATTTCATCTGTAATAAAATAACATGATGTTTTGCATTACTTACTATAACCAGCCAAACAAAGAGATTTGTATTGACAGAAGAGTAATGGATTTCTTCTCTTGTGCTTACCTCTTCGTCTTTTTTTAATGCTGGGTATCCCACTTGGCAGGTGACAGTTTGAGTTTGTGTTGAGGTACATTTGACTCCATCTGTCTGTAAATGTACACATAATTCAGAATAGTAGATCACTGCTATTGGGCTTCATCACACTGACATTACATAATTAAATATCAGATTATTCAGCAGGACAGAGATTAAAATAAAGAAAACATTCATAGACCTCACACTTTTTGTGTCAATAAATGTAATAAATGTTGGGTTTGCCTAACTGAAATAAATGTATTTAATGATTTTATCACGTTGATGATTGTGATGATAGTGACCATTATGTTAAAAAATCTAAAAAGTGTATTCAGGGAAGAGTATATGGCTTTTTCACATAAGCATCATGTCAACATAAACAGCCTTCAGTTGACTTTTGTCACTCACAGGAGGAAAGACGGACGAGTAGTAGAGGTTGCTGGAGTACGTAGCCAACACCTGTGTGTTGTATGCATTTTCCTTTTTGTTCTTCACGACAACTTCAAATGACAGTTCTCGGTTATTAGCGCTGACCAGAACGGGAGCAGAGCTGCAACACAAGAGCTCAGATTAGTTAGAAGTGATCCTTCCCATATTTTAACTAAAAGATGGGAACTGCTGTAAGCTGTGGGTGTTTCTCATTGTTCCTTAACATTTATAAATACCTAGATGTTGTAACCATCTCCACTTTAAAATGCACAATACATTGTTTATATAGGAATGAATCACAGTGCCTTCCTCAAGATTAAGAAGCGCAAAAAGCGGCATGCATCTCAGCCAAGTCTGCAGAAATGAAAATCAATAGCAGCTGTATGTAGTCAAATGTGTCTGAATGTGGGAAAGTACTTTAAAAAGTGTTGTTTGGTCTCTGTAAAGGCCTTGTTCATATGCTTTCATCTGAGTTAAGTCAGTGAGCGTCTAGCACCAACACTTTGTTGTTTTTTTCCAAGCTCACAAGTCTGACCCAACCATTTTATGGGCTATGAAGTTTCTGTATACACTGGAAAACTCTAATTTGTGCAGCTATTAGCAATTAAACCAGACTAATAAAACAGAAAATAGAAAATGGTGTAGTGGTTGTTAGGAGTTACCCGGGCATAACATTAAATAGAGAATGAGCCATTTTGCCAAATTTGGTCTGATCTTAACACAAATCTTTCTTCTCTGTTGTATAAATGTATATAGCACTAAAGGCTGCCTTTATGTGGCTGCATAACTATTTCACTGTCATGGTTTAAAAAAAAAATACAGGTAGGTACATGTCAGTAGGTGAGTTCAGTGCAGCCTCCAGGGGCTGCTAGAGGGACCTTCACATAGTCCTGTTTACAGATATGACACATGGATATGTACCACGATGTACCATAACAGCAGAAGTATGTGAGAGAAGCAGTGTCATTGAGAATTAATCATCATAGTCACTGAATAGGCTGTAAAAACATCCACATCCTCACATCACAGGATTAAAGCCCCAGAAAAAAAGTCACGACATTAAATATTCATCATTAAGAGGCAAAACTCAAAAGTTTAAGTTCAGAAAAAAATTTTCTAACTGGCAAAAATGTGTTTATCTTTGTGTACTGTAAGGCACCATTACTTATAGTAAGAAGCTGATTGAAAGAATTGGTCTACAAGGCCTTTCAGATTACTTCTCCTCATTTCACAAATGACTCATAATAAAGGAAGACTTGCCCAAGCTTGTTCTGACAGTATTATTTTGACTTTAAGCTTTAAGTCTAAATTAACAACAAATTTCTTTATCCTGAGCATACCATCACAAGTGAAAACATGAAACAGACGGTTTACTTCAAAACTGTACGCTGTAAATCCTGTACTATACACTGACAAGACAGGTCAGTGATTCTCACCTGGACGCCTTTGTGTCTGTCTTCACACTCAGCACCAGATCACTGACACACACGTCATCAGAGCCACAGTCTTTTGTGAAGGGTATCTGAAACAATAACAGAGCAGGATGCTGCTTTATTCTACTCTTCTAATCTCTCTTTATATGTAAATTTATTACATTTTTACTGCATTGGATGAACTTTAATCTTGTTGTTGGGAAAACATGGAGCGTGTAAATCTGAGAACTTGCGTGACTTAGTAAAACACTTGAGTTTTAAAAGCCAGTAATCATCCCACGCACACACCATGTCATTTTAAATGACTGTACAGTGCAAACACCTCTGCAAAATAACATGTATGTCTAACGTCTTCTGTCACCTGATCTGTTTCCTGTAAATCTTTGAAGACCAAAGGCTAAAAAAACACAGATTCAGAGGTATTAGTCACTTACAAAGAACTCCCAGGCACTTGGAGAAAATGTATCGAGGACAGGGTTCACATCTGCATTCTGCTGCTCAATTTCTACTTTCAGACTAAGGGAATTGACAAAATCTGGTGCCTCCTGTTGAAGAAAACACATATGGACAAATCAGATCATTTTCAAAATACTTATTTTAGAAAAAACATGTACAAAACAATATGAAGTAATCTCTACGAGCCGTATCACATCAAGGCAAAGTTTTTTGTTTTTTTTACCTGAACATAAACCTGAAAGTCTTTACACAGGGGCGTAGATGATATTTTTGCCTTTTCTGTGAGAAGGCGTTCGTTGTTTTTAGTGAAAAGTCCTCTTGACGTCACTCGTGAAGCTTGCAAGTCAGCATCCAGAGTCAAAGTGTAGGATATAACTGAAAGAAGTGAAGACAGAACTTTATATCACACACTCTCACTCTGACATCTGAGCACAATATGATAAGGATGGGATTTTTTAATATTTCTGAGAATTAGATAAGAAGACTGATACCACTCAAGTTTGCACGCTAAATATAAGGCTACAGCCAGCAGCCAGTTAACTTAGCTTAGCATAAAAACTGGAAGCACCTGAAGACAGCTAGCCAGTTTTGTCCAATTTTTTGTGTGAAGCTAAGCTAACTACTGGCTGTAGCTTCATATTTACCATACAGACATAGTATTTTCTTATCTAACTATCAGCACGAGGCTCCAAATTCAGTTTAAGTAACAACTCGAGAACAACAGGTAATCGATTTACCAATGGGTCCAACAGGATTCTTTGGCCTAAATGCAGCATTGAAACAGAGGTTGGTGTTGAAACATGTAAGCTTGCGTCCATTAATGTCGCAGGGTTTGCTGAAAATATTGATTTTATTGGGGTTGAAAGAAGCTTTAGCACTGACAGACGCCACACCTCTGGACCTGAAAAACAAGTGCAACAATTTTGAATTATTACTAGCCTTGTTGAATCTATAAATAATGGGTTCATTTACTGAAATTGCTAATAATTGTGCAATTTACTAAATTTTTTATCATTCATAGCCCTTATCATTCCCACATATTGTGATGGTTAAACTTACCAGAGCTGCACCACTTTGCCATATGCACCAATTGAGATGTCGGGGAGTGAATCATCATTCAGATCCATAAAGCTATCTAGGGACCTTCCAAAATACTGCAACTGAGGATCCAGTTTGGAGCCGGAAATCCTCTAAAAGAGATAATCAGCATCGCTCTTATTATTTCAGTTTAAAGAACTACATGATATATATATTCGTCATATGAAAGACAAAAAATAATTCAGCTAAAACTAACACAAACAACTTCCAAAACAACTTTCTCTCAGCTAGATATTTAACACAACAGTTTAGTTTCTCTCCATACCTGTGAGAACTCCTTGTTTAATGTCTTCTTGTCCCCATTGTAGATGTAGATGACACCTTTTCCTTTGTCCTCTAGCGGGGCTCCAACTACAACATCATTGTAACCGTCACGGTCTAAGTCAGGAATGGCAGAGATGGCCATCCCAAAACGTGCGTTCTCAGTTGAGAACGGACCACTGAGGAATCCCTGCTCGTTCAGTATACCCTACACATCATAAGACAGAGAGTGTACTGTATGTGGTCAGTTCCTCTAAATTTAAGAAACCTTCTACTAGAAAAGTTTAATTTCAATGCTTTAAGGGCTGTTTTGGATTTTAGAAATTAAATATATATCACTGCATAATCCACAGAATATCTGTGCATTTTTAGAACCAACTCAATGCTAATAGACTTTCTAATCACAAAAGGACGATCATATCCTTGTTCACTATTCCTCAGAAAATCCAGACCACACAATGTTGCACTAAAAGTGACATTTTTTTACCTTTGTGACAGAGAAGAGGTAGACCTTGCCTTCTTCTCTCTTCTGCTCACTCATGAACATTGGTGCACCGACCAGTAGGAGGTCTGTCACCCCGTCTTTATCCACATCCAGGGAGCACAGGACGCTTCCAAAGTATGACCCAATCTAGGAAAAAAGCTGGCAGCTGTTTACCGATGATCAATACATTTGTTTAGGCTACACATTACATGTATACAGTAGGTTTCTGCGGCAAAATGTCAATACCATAATAATGTCAGTACCTGTTTCCCTCTTTCTGAATCTATGATAGTAGATTGCTTCTGGGCATTGACAGTGTAGACAATAACTTGTCCAGAGTGGTTGGAGCGAGGTGCACCAGCCACAAAGTATTCTGTAGACCCATCGTTCAGTGTGGTGACAGAGTAACCTGGAAATGACCACAAGTAACACATTTACTAGTTAACATCTGAACTGATCACTATATAAAATCCTTTTTTTCCAGAACTGCTTATCCATATCATGGTCCTGGGGAGCTGGAGCTGATCCAAGCTGACATCGACCGAGAAGCCAGGTACATCCTGGATAGGTCGAGACATTCACGCTCACATTCACACCTATGGGCAATTTAGAGTCACCAATTAACCTGCATATCTTGAACTATTGCAGGAAGCCAGATCTTCTCAAGAGAGCCTGGATCATATCTCTAGCCCCAGCCAGCTGGCAGATTTGAACCACAGGCCAGAGGACGTCTACTATGGCAGTCAAAGCAGGGAACCTGCAGTGTTTACATCTCAGTGAACAGCCATCCTACACTCACATTCCTGTATTGTTACATGCAAAGATTGAAAGTGACAGAAACAAAACTTAATATAGGGTTGGTCAGAGTTAGCAGGAAACTGTAAATACCTACCCAGCAATGAGCTGTGGTTTCTGTCTTGAAGTGTTCTCTCAAAGGCTGAGAAAGGTAGAATATCTGCATTTGACCCTTTTTGATGGACGACGGTCCCGCTCCAAGCATAGGCTCCCACTGCTCCCAGCATCATCACACCCTTAGGCAGCACAGGCCAAAGACCAGTCAAAAGATACCATAGAAATACTACAAAGCATTTACATCTTTGCCCTGACTTGTAGACTTGAAACACAAGGAGCATATAGTGTGAGACATATTTAAGAGTGGTTAAAATTGTGGTCGGACTGTTGCAGTAAACAGTGTTGCTAATTTCCTTTCAGTGTTGGTACAGCAGGGGGGCTGTTGCAAAGGGTTCTGTGACCAGACTGTCATAACAGCAACATAATTCTGTCTCAAAGAAGTACAATGCCTTCCTTTACACTTCCTTTATAATTCACACATCCCATGCAATGCATAGCCCCTGAGTGTAAAAAATAGGCAATCCTGAACCTGCTTTGTCACAATTATGAGGCGTACACGGCAGGACTCTGTACCTGTTGGCTGGCATAGTGAGCGCTGAATCCAACCTGGGACATTTCCATCTTGAAGTTATCGCCCCCTTTGCCAGTGCCTTGTAGGGACAGAGCATTGTGTAAACAGCAAAATCAAAAACAGAAGAGCAGATCATGAATCAATCATGTACCTGGATTAGTTTCTTTGCATATGAATGAAATAAATAAGCACCTTCGATGTTAAAGATGCGGTTTCCCAACGTTCCAGCAATGGTGGAGAGGGCTGCCTCTTCCGACACATTGAAGAAGTACTTCTCTGTGGGTAAACTGGCAATGGATTTGATTTCTTTTATCAGGTTCTCTGTGTCGATGTTGTTTCTGATGTAGTAACCCAGGACCTAGAAAAAAAGAGAAAACACCACAAATTCAGGATTGCAAAAAAAGAAAAAAGAGGTCTAGGTAAAAACACCGGCACATTCAAAAGAATCAGAAACGTTAGAAAAATGTACGTTTTGGAACAGGAATTTAACAATGCCCATTCACATGTACAACGATAACTATAAAGATAACATAAAGTATCAATTATAAATATAAGTAGTTGAAAGTACTATATTTGTGGCTCCACCTCAGCATCAACGAACAGTGTGATTAAAAATTTGAGTAGTTAAGTTTAAATCTCTGACTTGGTTTATCAAACTATTGATTGGTGAATTATTATTAACTATTACTGTAGGACATGAGGAGAGTAAATGATAGTTGATCACTTACAGCGATACCGAAGCGAGTGATGCCTTGTCTCTCACAATCTGTAATGACTGTGTCTCTGAAAGCCTCATCGTGAGACTCCCCATCTGTGACGACAACCAACACCTTGGCAGCGCCTGGTCGTCCACCATTGACTTGTCTGAAACCATGCTCACTGAAGGGAGCAGACACAGGGGACACTTTTATGTCACAATTTGTGTTTTTATCACAAAAAACTGCTGATTAAAATTCAATTAAAATAATTATCCAGTCCTAATCAGGTAATAATAAAACAAGTACAAACAAGTACAACAAATAAGCAAGCAATCAAACATATAAGTAAATAAATACATAAATGTACACATAGATAAACACATAAAAGGCAACACCAACCTGGCATACTGAATGGCATGGAAGGTATTGGTAGAGGAACCATACATTTGTGTGATTCTTGATGCTGCAGCTATCACTTCATCTTTGGTTTTATACTGGTTCAGTCTGAATTCAAACTTTGGGATTAACGGCATACTGAATGACGCTGACCTGGGATTATAAAAAAAAACAGCCACAAGACCAAAAATTATCCCCTGCTTCATCTCTTGCTTTAACTTCCTGTTAAGGCTGATAAAACATGGTGTCACCTGTGTGCTTTGGGGCCCGATGTCGAGCGCAGGTATTAAATTCTGGAGGAACAAGGTCATTGGACCCCAAGGATAAATGCTGTTGGAGCCATCCAAAACAATCACGATGTCCATAGGACCTCCACATGCTGGGAAGACATGAGAGGAGATAATACATCCAAGCAGCAGTGATGAATGGAACTGGAGGTTTTTACATTTTGATCATTTTACAGACTTGAAACTTTGTGTGTGTATCAGGTATGTCAGCGTGACTTCTGTACAAAATCATTGCATTTCTCATTTTTACTGTGCACATGTCAATAAATATATTTGTTCATTCGAAGGTTTGTCCTGATTGGACTAACATTGGAGACAATAATGCAAACCTGACCATGTTTTGCATTAAAATGGCCACTGATTGTAAGCTAACTCTAAAATCTATAATGTTACAGCTTCCCATAAACAAAATAGTACTCGACAGCATCACCACGTACAGATGTAACATCATAACAGATTGTATGCCACTGTGGTGGATTTATACTATTCTGAAATGAATTGAATCCTGTCTTGAAAGATATCTTACTATACACAGCTCATAATATCCAGAATCATATAAATATGAGAGATCTTACTCTGGACAGCAGGAGAGAAAGCAGATTGAGGCTTAAAGAGTGCGTTCATTTTTGCACATATTCCTGGGTAGAAGTCCTGAGTGCCGCACTGCTGTCCCCAAATAGGGCCGCACATCTGTATAAGATGACCACAGAAGAAGAAGAGAAGAATGCTTGTCACTGCTTTTGAGCACTCCAAGTAAGCTCCAATGACTGAGTTCAATTATGAATTAAATAGGTTAATTCAACTCATATTTAAAGTGTAATAAACAAATAATAAAAAAGGGAAATGCAACATAAATAGTTGTGCAGCAGCTCTTGTCTTTATTTGCATACAGAGAGCCCTGCACTACTTCCTGCTCCAGTAATCAAATAACTTAGACCAAAAGCACACTTCCTTCCACTTGAATTGACATGACATGGTGTCATCCAAGCGTGCTCATCTTGTGGTTTTGTTTCAGATAGCACTTAAAGGCTGCATTACTAATCATGCAACAAAATTAGAACTATTCCATCAATGCACAAACACAAGAAATACATATTTTTAAGAAATATATACCATTTTAGGTTAAAAAGCAAACATTGCAAATAATGCAAATCTCTTGTCTATCCATCTAACACACACAAATGCAAACTTACATACCATCAAGTCATTGACTCCAGGCATCCGGGTAAGAGTCAAGCCCAGGCTCATGTTGACGTTGACATTTTTAACATCTGGAATACTAAGAGAGTCTGTGGATAAACAAATTAGCTCTTACATTACAGTCCAGATTATAGTTGTGACACCTGGAATTTACATAATCTTTATAATAATCAGAAGCTCACGGTATGAATAAAATACATAGTTTGCTGCTATCATTCATATCAAAACAGAAAAGGCAAAATGTCTCAAGGATGTTTGAGGGCGACGCATCAGTCAGTTCTGTTTAGGCCTTTTAATGACAGGGCCAATGTTTGGCAGAGAGGTCAAAGGTTAAACAATAAAACACCAAGTCTTACCTTGAAGATTCAGCTTGTCGCAGCTGTTTCTGGACCCTGAGACTGGACATTTGTAAACATCCCCCTTCCTGTTTCGACTGAAACCACTCCATGGAGCACCAACCAGGAGCCTCCAGAAAACAACAATACTCATCACTTCCCCAAACATGCACCATAAGAGTCATCTCTGAATGTATTTGTGTGTCTGAAGTATTTAAGTATTATTTAAGTTTGCTGCAGTAACCTAAATGTAACACAAAAACACACGAGGGATAATCATAAATATGAGTCTGTATCACTGTAGCAGTACATTTGTGTGATCTTGTTCTGTGCAAGTGGCAACAATTCCTATGACACAGTGGAATTCACACAGATAATATCCACTTCAAATATTTTATCTCCAACTAACCACATTCAAGTGCTGCTTGTTGTTGTTAAAGGCCAAACCACAATTCTGATTAACTTCACCACAGTGTCATTTTCCATAGTGTCAAAGAAAGCTTTACATGGATGAGACACATTGTTTTTTTTTAGGGGACAGAAAACAGGATGTATCATTGTTGCATCATCACAAAGGAATATCTAGTCAGAGACCACTATCAGTTATGGCGCACCTCCTCAGTTACGCAAACGGGACACACTTCCAGACACTGAATTACTCTATGAGACTGTGACTCACTGTGACATCAATGAGATGTCCAGTTATTGTTCTACATGTTACAAATGAGAAGGGAAAATGTAAGAGGCTTTAAACATGGTGGAAATGTTTGTGTAACAGATTGTAGCAGGGTTACAGTTTCTAACATTTTGCAGGAATTTACCCGGGATGGTGTTATAACTCAGTATCAACTTATTAGTAGAGACATAAAAATATAATTAGATTTTTTTAAACTCCCAAATGTCTCTATCATCTCAAAAATCCAGTATTGGTCGTGTTATACTTAGTTTGCCAAGTATAACATGAGTCTACAGACAAGTATACAGCCATGCTAGCGTCTCTGTGAGATCGTTGTTGTTGTTTTTTTTTAATCAGGGTCTGTTGTATCTGGTGCAACAGTTCAGGCTAGGGCCGGAAGTGTATTTACATGCCAGAGTTGTTTACATGGCAGAGAATAGCTAGACATTTGTGATAAGCAACTGCATCTCTGTACAGGCTTTCATTTGCAAAATAGGTACTTCTCTATAATGTGATGAAAATCACATATCAGTTCAAAGATTCAGAAATATTGCACCAACAACTTGGGCGGCCTTGAAATGTCAACCTTGTCTTTTGGATTATGTACATTAGCACAACAGTTTGAAACTCATAGGTCAGCACGGACCAAGGTAAATCTTGGTAAAGTATGTCAGGCACCTTATTGAATCTGGAATCCACCCTGTTTTGGTGTACAGACTTGTACTGGCAAGGTGTATCTACAAAAGAGGCTCACTAAACGTGTATATGCACTTTGTTTGCTCACTTTTATATACTCTGGAGATGCCATTATGTTTCTCATCTTGATTGCTATTTCAAATGAATATTAACTAAATTAATGATTTACTGGGTGCCACTGCACTCATCTAGGATTTAGAGGATAAGTAACAATGGCCAAGGAAATTACTCTCTTTCTATTGGACAAAATCATCAAGTGATTTAAACAGGACTTAAATTCATACCATTTGCCTTCATGGTTTGTCGCTTGTTGTACTGTGTAGCCAAACTCTTCCACTGCTGGTCCACTGAAAATCTTAGCACCTGCCGTACCGACGTTGAAGGACTGTGAGTGCCAGATTCTGTCAGCTGGTGGAAAGATGAGGATGCATGATGGTGATAGTTTATAACAGCACATCAGCTACATCATATAACTCTCTTTATGGGTAATAATGGCTCTGTCAAAGCAGTCATACCTATTATAAGTACTACAAATGATGTCATTATAATTATTTTGACTTGTTGAATTCAAAGTTCTTAACTGAATTGTTATCTTGAGCTTTCATCTGCGTCAACATTTTCAGACATCCTGACTTCCTCCTTAGTGTGTACTAGGTGGTTTTTGAGGCTGATTCATGGGCATTTAAAAAACCACATCAGCTTGAGTCATGACAGCAGTGAAATCCACTAAAAAAGTTTCACAAAACATACAGTAGATATGTGACACTATTCACAAAGTGCAGGATTGCATTAATAGATATTGCCCGCCTGGAACAAGTGTGTTTTTCCATAGACACAATCCATCTTCAAACATGCACCCCTAAACCCCCTCAGGACAGGAATTTGCTTGACTAGAATGAGTCTTGCTTCAGAAACACAAGCCCATACAGGCAGAGCTCAGCAATCAGCCTGCCTTCCCTTCAATCAGCAGGCAGGAGGAATGTGGATGGGTTCTGGACTCATGAGACCTTCACTCGCATGGGCTCCTGCCACGCCTGTTTACCTGCAGCACAAAGTAGCACTTTGCTTCCTCTTGGGGCTCTGCAAAGCCCATAATATTAATATTTCCTTTCAGTTCATAAATAAAGAATGTGCAAATATGAAAATGATTAAAAGTGTCTTGTCTGGCTGCTTCTTGAAAGCTTCAACAGGTTATAAAGCAGACAACAAACGTGACGTGACTTGTCTCCACTATAAACCATATGTTGCACAGTAAAACAGCCAATCTGGTCTTATTCAATCCATGTGGGTTGACTATGGATCATGCTTTTGATAGCAGAGGACGAAACGCTGCAGGGTGTGAAATCTAATTCAAAACAAAAGCACTTCCCAGCAAATTCATTCAGTAAAAGAGACTGCATACTGAGCGTGCAGCCCTCTGCTGCTCTTCAGATGTGTTTAACGTGTATGAAAACAATTTAAAAAGCACATTCAAAGCCGTAACGATTAATAAACACTACTGACTCAAATCGTATGAAACCGATTTAAAACCTCTCGCCATTCGTGGCGAAAACATTTTTTTTTTTTAGATCGTTTTACTCTTTCGTTGACAGGATTAGGAGAAGAGGTTCAAAGTCCAAAAACAAGGTCAGTACTTACTGATGACAACTATAAAGAGGAAGATATTCCCGCAGGAGAACTCCATCGTCGTCTTTATTCCATTAGTGATTAAATGAAGCCGCCGCACTTGACAAAGTTGAGGTTGGAGAGTCAGCAGTGACGCGCCGGATAGGCTCTCTAAATAAGGACTTGAGCTCTCCCTCCGTTACCTGCCAACACAAACTTTGAACCAACTGTTATCAAAGGGTGTGATGTGAAATGTGCAATAAAGTCTGACTGAGTAAAGGCAGTTTGGACACTGTAGTGCAGCTCGAAACCTAGTTATGAATCAGGAAGAAGAACAGATGAACGCCATAAAGTCATTTGATGCTTTAAAGTTGAATTTAAGTGGTGAGTGTCTTCAAATTTATGTTTGGAGCAAATGTAAGTTAAAAAAAAAAAAATATTATGTCACTCTTCAAAACAAGACCGCACCCATCAGCCTTCATTTAAATCTCTTTTAATTGTCATGCCAGAGCCACATCACGAGTGGACAAACAACACTTAAATCAACAGACGTCAAATAAAATAAATAAATAAATAAACATCATCAATACTCTCATGAACCCTGTAATTTCTGTGGAGAGTTATGGCTGAGACAAGAATATCTGAAGAAATTTAAAATATCTAGAACCTATAAACTGAAGCCCAAACAATAGACAGTCTATAATGAGATCTATTAGAAGAATGGCCAAAGCATTGTTTCCTTTCAAGAAAAACAATGATGTAAGACCATCTACTGGATCATGTGTTAGAGACTGTAAAGTTACAGGGCAGGATGGTGAAACAGTTGAAAGACATTTAATTTTCAATGAGTGGTTTCATTCCAAAATGCTGTTTTGGAAAGAATGTTAGTTAGTGCTTGTTGCTTAATATCAGATAATTACACCAACTGATGTCATGTTGTGAGACATCAGTGTGATATCAGTCTCAGTGTCGCTATTACAGAGGGAGCTGATTTTGCATAATAAGTTAGTTGGAATTGGAAGTGGTCAGTCTCTCACTGTCTCCTGTGGCTCTGCAGGAAGTCTGAGAAAACAACCCTGATGACATCATCTCGGCTACAGATCTTTAACAGAAAGCCTGCATTGTGAACCGGGGTTGTGGAATTTGAAAGATTATGGGAAATGTATGATCCAGTGTTCCATAGTAAAAAGCCATCTCAGCCTCCTCTGCTTCGATTTTGGCCATTTTTGTCACTGAGAGTCAAGCCTGTCTCTTGCAGGAACGCCATGATCACACCTGGATGCAGCCTAGTATAACCTCAATCTGATCTGTTGGTCAATGAGCAGCTGGGAGTGAAAGGCCTTGCTCAAGAGCACCTCAGTGGTAATGAGTTAGGGGAAAGAAACACTCTTTTACCTTCCCCACCCAGATGTATTGGCCAGACCTTCCAGTCAAAACTCTGCTTCTCTAACCTTTAAACCACCAATTTAATATCTTGTGAACCCACAAACTGTAAAAAAGTACTAAATCAAAAAAGCACCTCTTTAACCACTTTTATCAGACAACACTCACGGTTACAATTAAGCCATTTAGCTATTGAACGCAGGGTGGTCTTGCTTTGAAAGGCTGCTGTTGTCCTAACAGAATGACACTTACTAATCACAGTCTAATTACCTCCCACAGCAGCAGTTCTCGGTCTAAAGATTTAACCGAATTCATATCAAATGTGGGGTCCAGGAGTAGACAAATTACTTAATTATTTTGTCTAATTAGATAACTCTTATTTCATATAGTAAGGTTACAGTAGTAGTATACAGTGCTTCTCTGTTGCCGGCATTGCTGACGCCAATGAACTTACTGCCTCATTTCATGAAAGATGAGTTGGACATCATAAGCTATCTCCACCCTTCCAAGTAGGTCATGGCAAACCTTAAATCACATTTATGAACATAGGCGGACCCTATAAATTGTCAAACTTTAGGCTTTCATATTAAACAACCACAAAAATTCATTAAAGGCTCTCACTCTAGTCTTCAAATGAATTTAATATAAACCCTGAAGAGACTGTAAAGCAAATGCAAACCTTGTTCAGATGTTAAAAAACATTGCTCGGATCCCTCATGCCACTGTAGCTTATCTCGCTGGCTGATCTGTTCAGTAATTTCAGCGGAATTTCAGCTGAAACACACTAACTGTAAATTATCTGTATCAGACTTCAGTGTCCAGGCACACTGTAATCTTTGGGGAGGCAGGTAGGCCTCAGACCCCATGACCCTCAGCTGTGTGATTCAGCTAAGTTGATTCAGTAGGTTTGGGCAGGCTTGAAGAAACAATGACCAACTTTATTCAGCGTCACCCGTACACCCACTCCTCTTTTTATGTAGTGATGATTCGTGTGTAAGTCATCCGGTGAGCTGGAGCACCTTGAGAATTCAAAATGAGCAAGTTCAAGCATTTGTGTGGTAAAGAAGAGCAGTTCCTGGAAAATGTTTGGTCTTCTTTACTGATATTTGTGTCGACAAGGCTTGCTTTGAGAAACTGAATCATGTACTTCACACACAAGTGGGAAAAGTAATAATAACACAAGCAAAATACATCTGTTAAATCCCCTTCAACAGGATACTACATCCCTTCATCTGTATACATTCAGTCCTGAGAGTTTTAGGCAGCATAAGATGTTATAGCATGTTGAACAATCTAAGGAAGAAAAAAAGGAAGGAATCTAAGGAAGAGGCCTGTGGCCTATTTTCCTGTCAGACCCTTACATAATGGAGCAATGTGGGCACATCATTACAAATCCATGAACCCAGGAATCATGAGTCATTGGAAGTTCTGGATGCCATTTATATTTATCTCACAGGATAGACTTTTGTTATTATATAAAGAAGGGGGATTTCTCACTTGCCTCTGTTGGCATCTAAGTAGTTTTGGTTTTCCTGTATTTCTCCAAGACAATAGATGTAAAATGGATTTTCCCTATTACTTTGGATCCATAAAAAGACTTTTCATCTGAATGTTTTTTGTTTCTTTTGTAAATTTGTTTCCACGCGAAGTTGAATCAACACCTCTCTGGCACAGTTCATAAAGGTGTTGTTCATTGCAGGGCTTTGGCATTATACGTTACAGATATTCATGTCCACTCTCTGTACTGAATGTTGCAGTATTTTTCAGATGTATCATTTACTGTGGACAGAGCAAATTTAATGGCCAATGCAAATATTGAAAATGTGCTTTTATAAATACTAAACCAAATTTCTTTCATTTCCCCAAACCAAAAACATTCAAGTAAACATTCATTGCCTCACTAATGTCAAGCACTTCCTCTGTCTCAGGCTCTATCTCAACAACACAACTCATCTACGAACTTTATAAAAATTGTCACAGAGTTTGTCACAAGATGTTTTAAAACATATGCACTCTTGTGACAAACTCTGTGACAATTTTATAGTATATATATATATATATATATATATATATATATATATATACACACACACACACACACACACACACACACAGTAGTGGCTAAAATTATTACAAACACTTGGTATAGTTAAGGGGTTTCAGTTGTTTTTGTTGAATTGGTCTTTAAAATACCCATAAAACGAATTAAATATCCATCATCCATCATCCGGAGATTTAGATCATTTTCCTTAAAAAACAAGCTAGGCCTGTGTCTTAAGATGCAGTCAAAGCACTGTAAAGTACACTTTAGACCGCCATGATGCCACCAATTCAAACCAGAACCAAAAGGGGAGAGGTAGAAAAAAAGAAACTTTCAGACAGACAAGTGAAGCATCTCCACTCTCTGTACTGAATGCTGCAGTATTTTTCAGATATATCATTTACTGTGGACAGAGCAAATTTAATGGCCAATGGAAATATGTGCTTTTATAAATACTAAACCAAATTTCTTTCATTTCCCCAAATGAAAAACATTCAAGCAAACATTCATTGCCTCACTAATGTGTGGGGAATAATCTCAAGCACTTCCCCTGTCTCAGGCTCTATCTCAACAACACATGTTCATCTACGAACTTTATAAAAATTGTCACAGAGTTTGTCACAAGAGCAGACAACCTCAGTGCAAGACGTTTTCAGACAGACAAGTGAAGCATCTCAAAATTCTCAGTCTTAAGGACTGAAGAAAGACCTTGTGAGAACTGACAAGATCAATGACACAATGACTAATGGTGCAACAGTGTCTTCAAGAACTGTGTGTGAGAAACTGGGTGAAGAAGGACTTGTTGGCAGAATAGCAGCAAAGAAACCATTACTGAAAGAGAAACATAGAGTGAAATTTGGAATTTGCAAAATAACGCAAGAAATGGACAAAGGGAGATTGGTACAAAGTGTTGTGGACTGATGAGTCCAAGTTTGAACAGTTTGGCAACAAGTGAAGAGTGTATGTTGGACGGAGGGAGGGGGAGAGATATAAAAAATGAGTGTCTCTTGCCAACATCTAAACATGGAGGGGGTACTATTATGGTGTGGGGTGCCATTTCAGCCTCAGGAACAGGTGACTTAGTGAAAATTGATGGCATCATGGATAAGAAAGTATACCACAATATTCTGGTGAGACACAGAATACCATCTGGGAGTTATCTTATTGGTCCTGGATTTATTTTCCAAGAGGACAATGACCATAAACATTCATCTAACCATTGTCTGAACTACCCGTGACAGAAGGAATCTGCTGAAACATGAAAATGATGGACTGGCCCCCTCAGAGTTCAGACCTCAACCCCATAGAGCAAATTTGGGGCGAGTTGGAAAATAAACTGGATAGATCTATTGTACATTCAAAGGAAAGCCTTTGGCTTGAGTTGCAGAAGGCATGGGATAACATTAGTGTTGAAGTTCTTAGGAAATAAATTGACACAATGTCAGAGAGATGTGCTGCTTTAATTGCTGCAAAAGGTGGACATACCAAATATTAAAGTTAAAAGTGGACAAAATCAGTAGGACTCACTTCATCTGATATTTGTTGTGCTCAGAGTAACCATCTGCAAGTTTCATGAACATTATGAAATGAAATCATGTTTTGGAGGCAAAAAGTATTTTCTGATCTGCCAGGTGTTCTAATAATTTTGGCCACCACTGTATATATATATACACACATATATATATATATGCAGAGACATGGCTAGAGTGCAGAAGTTACACACAGTTCTGGATGAGTGGATTGTAGCATGGAGCTAATCCCTCTTTCACACCCATCTGCTGACCAATGGGAATCTAAGGCCCCTGATTTTCCCTGTTGCATTGTGAGCCAGACAGTCACATCCAGCAAGCTCACAGGGGCTCACGAGTCAATGACTGCACACAGACACGGTGGTAATGTGACTTGTTACTGTCCAGTCACATGACCAGAAAAGACCAAAGACTTTTAAAAAAAATTCTTGCAGGTGTCTTTTCCAACAATCCTCAAGAGACGCACAAAAAGCGAAGAATCCGGCATCAGCTGAGTTGGCAACACGTGGTTTGCAGATAAAGATATCAG
Organism: Argyrosomus regius; assembly: GCA_946959425.1. Lineage (NCBI taxonomy): Eukaryota > Metazoa > Chordata > Actinopteri > Sciaenidae > Argyrosomus > Argyrosomus regius. The sequence goes on from OX336890.1 coordinate 16,546,277, forward strand.
CAATGCGCTTCCTCAATATCCTCATGGATGACACACATTCAAAATGCACTCACAGGAAAATGAACATCGCTCTTGTTTACAGCAGAACTACATGCAAGGATCATTCCTTGGTTTAGATAAGTGCCACAGCTCCTTGTTGGTGATAAATTGGAGACAGACTTGGAGAACAGCCTTTCGTCAACAGTAGTCAGTAGTCATAGGCAGATGCTAACAATTTACTTGAACTCACTGCAAGCCATTGTGCTCTAAAGTGCAGTATGCTAAGAACATGATATCTAACATTAAAAATATGATAGGGCAACCACATTAAAGCATGCTACCTAGCTTTAAGTGACGTTTATTTCTGACACCCGGTGTGTGAGAAGGGGTGACATGCAACAAAGGTCACAAGCACGGCTGGAACCAGGATTGTTGTGGTTATATGGCATGCATCTTGGGTCTCCATAATGGCCCAGTCTACTGGACCCCTGACAGACATGAAAGAAGTATTTACTGTGTCAAGAGAGCAGAATGTAATATTCTGAGATGTGAGTCTTACAATTTCAACATAATGCTTGGTGCTGAGAGCTACAAAGCACAAAAAAGCAATTTCATTGGAGCAAGAAAAATAACTGTGGTGTGTCATTGAGGTTACGGGAATTTTATGGTATGACTGCTTGTCATTTTCTTCTGAACTCAGCCGACCACTAAGAATTTTTAAGGCCATTCTGAACACACATGACAAATTTCAAATAAGACAACAAAGATACTGTTTATCTTTTCTTTATATGGAAAAGGTATCTGTATTTACCAAGGAAAGTGGTGTGATGATTAACTATGGTGGCAATAAAGACAGGGTAAGACTGGGAGGTTGTTATCGTCTTTAATGTTTGGACTCTCACCGGTTCACCATCCTTTTTTCTTTGCTACAACAGACCTATGATGTGATTGCTTTAGTTATAATCGTGTAAAGTATAAGTGCTGCTTAACCCTTCACAATATAACAATGTAATAATACTTCATTCAAAGTCCTTCAGACCTTTACTTGATAAGATACTAACAAAGCTAAATAGTTGTTAAGTACCAAATGTCTGACTTAAATCATTGATGCAGCTCCTTTGAACTGAATCGCTGCCGATTTTCAGAACATTACTCAACTTGCTCACCAGGTGGTGGCAAAGGCTTAAATATAATCTACAGATAGACAGACATCAACATGATCTTCCATTATAACTGATGTTGATTTGCAGGAACTTTTATTACATTACCAGTTACCATAGTCATTTTATTCTGCAGTTTAATCCTTTCTATGATTTAAAAAAAAAGTCTTTGCAAACCGGAAAATTAAATTTTATTTAAACACTGCCCACTATACCTACTATATATGCTCAAGTTCAACAGCTACAAATGGTACAGTTAAGTAAAAAAAAAAAAACAAACAACAAAATAGCATGTGGAATTAAGAAAATAATTCAGTAACATAAATGATTACAGTAATATGTACATATACTGATTATTACAATCAATTAAGAACAATGTAAAGGCACAAAGTCACCAACTATGTCATCAACATAAATTTAAATCAAGACTTATTGGTTTCAATAAAAAGGCCTCACTAGAAGAATTTAGTGTAGTACTGGATTATTTTACATTATTAGGCTATAACGCTGTTTTTTCATGCGTCTCTCCCTGAAAACCTCGCTTCATACTGTATGGGATCACAAAAAAAGAGGTGACAGAGTCATCACTTAAAGCTACTAAATTGTATTGTTTGTGGTTTTTGTTTTGTTGTTTTCTGTTACTCTTAACCCTAATTATCAACATATCATTAACATAGTCCAGCTGTTATTATTTCTGATGAACGATAAAACACATAATGTATGAAACATCGTCTAACAGGCCTGTTTGACAATATGAAACCTGTGAAATACATCAGCCTTCTATTTCCATGTACTAGTTAACTGGAAAATCAGCATCTCTGCACAAACTTTCCAAAGAACTATACATTCTAATATTATCAGACTGATACTGAAACAAAGTGATGTTTATTCACGTATTCTCAGGACAAAGAATACATTTTGAAATATTCAAATTTTAGTGCTTGACTGAAACAATAAGCTGCAACCTGATTACAAGTGAGGTGAGGTGATGTTTGTGCAGGCCAGATTTATACAAATGCAACACTATCAATAAAAGTGTTGCACAGACACAAAGTCACCAGCTGATGGCAGAGTTTCTTCATCAGTTCGTTTCTATCTTGGAAATAGTTCTGTATTCAATACACAGCAAAGAGAAGTAGAGCAGGACTTTTCACATTATTTTATTTGCCTTTTCTGGCAAAAATGAAAAACTCAGAAAAGTTGCAGTTACCGTTTTTTTAATGCAATATGGAGTAATGAATGAAGTCTTTGACTAGAAGGAAAATGTATAGGTAACATCTACATGTATGCAAATGGTAATAGCATAAATGTTAATCTGGGTTTTGATTCAACCCTATATGGCGTTTTTTAATTGACATCAGTGTCAAAAAAATATTTTTTTTCTTAACAAAAATTACTGTACTATGTTGTTTTTGTATTGTTTAAATGGTAACTCACAATCACATCTCTGGAGCCAAACATTAGTGTGGCCATACCAAATACCTCACTGTATATATCCTTTAACTTCAAAAAGGCTCAAACACAAATCAATCAAATAAAATCTCACATTATAAAGAATTTATTGCAGGCAAACAACACCATAAATAATATTTACAAACTATAAAACAACATTCCTTTTTATGGGTTCTTGCTGGTAAACAGTCTGTCAGTCTTGGATAAGAATGAATCATTTTTGCAGTTATGACAAACTGATCACTGCTAACTGCAAAACGTGTATTTATATTATATTTAAAGCTACATTCAGAAAATAACTGAATTAAGATGCACCGCATTCTCACAATTTTGTTTGGCTTTAACCACAAAGACAGATTAAAAAGGGGGCTTTGCCTGTATCCACTTTCCAGTATGTGACTTTACAGTTAGTTTCCAGTTTGTGAATTTACAGAAAGTATTGCATCTACCATACTGCACAGCCTTTCGCAGAATTCCTGACCACTTAAGTTAACTACAGTCAGATTAACAGTTGAATAGTTTTAAATATAGCGCTCAATATTGGCAACCTGACAAGAGACACAAGTCCAAAATGGTGGTGATCCAATCCTTATACTTTTTACATAAGGGTTATGCATTTCTGATGAGTTTTTGGCCACAGTTTATGCATGGGACATTTATTAATATTCAACAAATTATGCACACATCTTATCTGCCTTTAAGAAATGAACTCCACAGAAAAAGAAAATCCACAGCACACCGTTTCCCTCTTGGCTTTTAGTCTAGGCATGAATGAAAGAAGTCTCTGAAAGAAATCAAGGAAAACAAGGAAAAGAGAGCTTCCATATCCAAAAACATCTTAATACCTTTACATTCCAAATGAGTTGATTGTCCCCTCTTTCTAACCAACACTGACTGAAAAAAGTGTCAGAAGTGCAACTATTAACAGCTGTTTTTGTTAAAATGCTTGTTTGCAGTAACATAAATGTTTAAACCTATCTGTTGCTAGTTTTCCTTGCGTTTCAACATTCCAGAAAGTTGAGTGGGAAAAGTACAATATGTGCCTGTTGAGTTTCAAAGATTCTCACACTTGTATCATTGTTGTCGTTTTCTCTCGGATTCTAAACAAAAACTCTCAAAAGCTTCTTCTATCTCAGGCCCCATCTCGTCTTCAGAGTCGTCATCGTCGTCGTCGTATCTGTGAACAGAACAGAACGAGTGAGTCAGAGCCACAGACTTTACTTTGCAGATCTTTAAGACAAATGTGTTCCTGAATGTGTCGATGGTTTGTGTAACTGATACTAACATAACCGAAAATACATGCACCTAACTGCCATTTACGCGACACACAAAAACACAAGCTTACAGAGCACACACACACAATTTGGAGAGAGAGGACAGGAGCGAGCTAAGCCCTCTTTCAGACCCAACTGCTGACTACACTGAATCTGAAGCCATGGTTGAACCTGTTGCATTGTGGGCCAGTCAAACACATTCGCCAAGCTCAGGGGCCCACAAGTCAGTGGTCGTCATATGATCTGCCATAATGCAGTCACATGACAGAAGATGTGCCAGCACAGTGGTACTGTAAAACAGATGTGGGTCTAAATAAAACCATGAACTAGTGATGAATAAACCAGATAATTACTGTAACATTAGTCTGTTAACAGAAAATCTCATCTTCAAAATACAATATGAGGAGTGAAATCTTTTGACTACATCCTTTACTTGTTGGTGGAATTATTCTGAAGGTCATGCAGGTCAGTGTACCACCTGAAGCACTACTGAATGTACAAAGCACATAAAGATACTCAATTGAAGTGAATACAATACACACATTGTTGCTGCCCGCTCACTGTTTTTCCACTATACGACCAATGTAAAGAAACATCACAAAGATGTGACTTGCATTGATTAGAGATATTTTGATTGTGTAGTAGTAGTAATGACATAAAAGAAAGGCATGTATGACTGTTGTACTTACATTTCATTTCCATTTTCTCCATAAATATCATGGAAATAGTGTTGCCTGTCCATTATCTCTTGGTATTTCTCAGCATATTCTGTGAAAGCAGAGTCAGTCAATCACAAAAAAGGGTTTAAACCTATTTAAAAAGGACACTTGGCAGAGGATAGTAAGTAAGTGTACTTGTGCGGAAACATCTATTCTCTCTGATTTCCTTACCAGCATACTAATACTAATGTTTAAAAGAAACAGCAGTCGTGTAATTGGGGGAAGTTGCAACACATTTTAATATACTTAAAGAACACTTGAGAAACACTGATCAACCACCTTTCTTATTAACACAACATTCTGTCTGCATAACACACCCCAAAAATTAAAGGTGTGCATCTTACAGTAAACTAAACACTGATTCATTCTTCCACTTCACAGCTCCACTGTTTTATATAGACAGACAAAATTACAAAAATGAAATGTTAAGCCTTCTTTTTTTGTTTTGAATAAAGTATAGCAAAACCACTTTATGTTTCTCTAGTGTCTGCCGAGATGCCTTTTTTTATATTTACTACAGACACTAGGGAATGATCTAGCATATCCCTGGTGCCTGTGATTGACAGAACGGAGTTGATAGACTACAAACCCCATGTTGCTGTCTCCTGATCTATCATGCAAATGTTTACATAGCCTCACCTGGGTCTGCTGCTGTAAAAGGAGTTCCATCTTCTGTGTAGAAGGTGGGTTCATTCTGAGAGGAAAAAGACAAATCCATGACAAACAGAAATACAGAAAACAACGGAGACTCAAATAAAGGAAGAAAGGGTTAGTATGGTACAGTTGACACTCACCATGAAGTAGTTGGGGTCATTGTCTGGCGTGGCGTTGCTGCATGCTGCAGCAGCGCGGACTCTACCCCAATCACTAGATCTCAACTCCACGAGTTTCAGAAGCATCTGTCTGACATCCCTGAGTAGAAAATATATCAGAACACTTTACCCAGGGTGTCTTCGTCAGTTCATGGCTTGGATTTTTGAAGGATGGTACATGTTCCTGATGATTTCCTGATGGTTTCATTTTAATTGTTTATAAAACGCTGCAAATGAAATCTCTTATAAAAACAGTATATATACACTATATATACACTATACTAATAATTTTTGGTGAAATCTATTCTTCTAAAGATTTTGATGATGGATAATTGTCTCTAACACCACCACCTGGAACAGACGTGATCATAAGGTACAACTATGTTGGCAGACACCTCTGCAAATATCTCTGCATCCATTTGCAGTATTTCAGATGCAGAGGCACGTTTCAAGATTTTTAAATCTAAGGTTCCTTAGCCCTGGGTAGCAGCTGCACATAAAAAAAAAAAATTGATATACACACCTGCTGCAGGTGGCATCCAGTAGAATATCTTCTATTCTTTTGATCAGTTCTTCCATGTGTCGTTTTCCGCTCTCTTTCCACGCATCATCCAAAACAGAGCCTGTCAGCTGTAAATTTAAAACACATTCTCATTACCTCCCTAAACAACAGAACTACCTGTACATCTATAAATGTATCTAATTAAGATTCAAAACCTTGAGCAGTTTCACAGCACAGATGAGGTTTGCATCGACAGGATGGTTGAAGAGACTGTTCATCAGGTCATTCAGCGCAGACAGAAGGATATCTGCTCGATTTGGAGGTCCTTTTCCACTCTTAACCTAAACAAGCAAAAAAACAGATTGGCACAAATGACAATGAAAAGGTTGAAGGCATGCCGAGTAGTATTCTGGCATTGGTTAGTTTATGAAACCAACTTGTAAGTCACCTCTCATCTGAGATCTATAACAAATATGAAAAGGAGGCTACTTGTGAACTACAGTTTAGCCGGTTTGTTTTTTATGAACAGAAATGGGTCTGTTGAATTAGCATGCACGCTTAGTAAGTTCAGCATAGTATTTTCCTCAGTGCCACTAAGACTAAAAGCTAAATGCGGGGTAAAGTATGGTCAAAATAAAGACGTAATTATGTGATCAAAAAGTCAATATTGATTTTAAATGATGATTAAATAAATGCATTTATACATCTTTAGGAAAGATAAAATAAAGCTATCTGAAAGACAACATCCTACCTCCAGGTTAAGATAGAGCTCTCCCAGAAAGAGCACAAAGGAGTGGAGTTTCTTCTGAATCTCCCCATCTCCTCGGACAGCTACATCCCGCTGTTGAAACTCTGTTTGACATCTACAGAAAACAACATTCTTCCTTTTAATGACAATACAATGACAAGTCAATATCAATAAGTCAGACTGTAGCACTAAATCACAACACTTGTGTGATACAAACATTTTCTACTGCTTCATCATATGTATGTATTACTTCTGTATATGTATTTAATAAAAAGGTTAATAGGATTTTTAAATTATAAAACAAAAAACAGAAATAAATCACCTTTTCAGAAGCAGCTGACGAAAGTTGCCAGTTGGTGGGCTAGTAGTTAGGTGATGGGACAAGTAGTTACAGAGCCTGGCACCAGTGTAAGCGAAATTTGGAATGGTAGTAGACTGCAATGAAAAGAAATACACACAGGGGTAAGAAAACATGCATGCATGTTTATATTCATTGTGTAAGCTGTGTTTAGACAGGTTGGGTTTGATCATGCTATCAAATATTTATTCAGAATAAGGGCTGAATGTGTCTCTACAAACCTGTGTGTAGATCAATTCTACCAACTCAACCAACAACTCTTCAGTAGTAACCCAGGAATTGAGCACGCTAGTCATGTATTCAATATCCGAATCAAAAGACCCAGGTGAGGAGCTCAGGTGGCCAAGGAAGTCTGTGACCGTATCAGCCAGGGTTGGTTCACCGTAATAGCTTCCACTATCATCATAAAAAGCGGGTTCCTAAACAAAAATCATAATAAAAACATTAAAAACAAACCCAGAAAACGGAATAGTAATAGTATCAGGACAAAAGGCAGTGATGTTGATGGTGTAATAATTCCTTTTACCTCATATGAGTTAATTCCAGAGGGGACAAACTCGGGGGCATTGGCTGAAAGCTTTGATGACTTGACCACAGAATCCACTTCATTACACGTCCTGGAGGCAGACGTACTGTTGGCATTTGCACTTTGTTGGGGTCTTTTAAAATCTGAAAGAGTAAGAAGAAAGATCAGTCTTTGTTATATGTGACACTACTTATCACACATGGGCACATTCTTTATATTATATATATTTATATTCTTTTCTATTCTATTTATCTGTGTTCATTCCATCTATTCATTCAAAAACAATCTTTAAAAAAAAAAAAAGGGTTTTTTCCTAAAAAAGCTGAGCACTGGTTTATAACAAATGTTCCTCAAACAGGAGCACATTGTGCTTTTGTTTGCATTTTCAGCCACAGATGTGGTGAACTAGCTAGTATTTATGACAAAAGGATGCTGTGGTCACTACAGTCTATGTTACAGAGGAATAAGCTACATCAGACGTTGGATATACATGCAAAACCTGTTAATATGACTGATTCTTTGTTGGTTGTAGTCTTAAAAATTAGGACTACATTTTATTTATTTCAGAGAGAGAAATTGTGTTGCAGTGTGGCTACAAAATCTAACATACAGTGTAAAACAACAATCAACTGTAGATCTAAAACATAGTACTACACAGCACTGATCCGCAGTGATTATGACCAATATTACCAAAATTTAACACAGGTAAGTGATGTTAGTTGAGTGGAAAGGCGTAATATAGCACAGAACAACACACAATACTTTATACTATGTAGTACCAGCTAGGATGCAATACTAAGAGTTAGATTCACGGATCATTTTGGCAAGTGTGTGTGTTACAGTAGGTGATGGCTGAGGGGATGACTTTTACAATAGTGGTCCCAAGGACGTCAACCTGATGGAAGGACCTGAAGCTGACGGGACATGCGGTGTTGTGCACAAACACGCATCATGCCACACCACACCTCCAACTCCCAGACTTATGTTTTCAGGTCATACTGCAGGGGCAGCTAAAGGACAGTATGACCACCAACCTAATGAAGCAATATATTATGTTGCTGGTTGGCTATTAACCTAGAAATTCGTACTGGACCATGATGGCTACACTGTAGTTATGGAGTGTTTTATACATGACTACCTTTTGAGGTTAGCTTTTTATGCTATGTAGCAATTAATAATGTTTGTTTTGATTATATTTTTATTTTGTAACTCATATTTTGGTTTTATAACATTGGACTCACTCTAACAGAGTTTTATAGACACATTTACACTGTTAACTAGCTCCCTGCTACTTAAGTAACCTACTGACTCAGACTTAAAGAGGAACTCCTTCTTCCTCTTAGCTCTGCGTTGCTAACTTGACATGTTATCACAAAGCGAGTGATAGCTCTATAAACTCAAGGTTTGTCTGTGTAAGACAGCCTTAACTGTGGCGCGTAGCTAGTCAACTATGTGATATCTGAGTGGGAGCTTTATTTAGATGCTGCGTTACCTCACATGAAATAACAATCCAACAGGTGCATGTCGCAACGCCAAAATGCTAACGTTAGCTAACATTAACGGTATTTAGCATCCACCTAGCTAATGACAGCGACTAGCTCAGCTCCCTCGGCTTCGCCAGCCAGAGGAAAATGTGTGGCTACTGTTAACACTAGGTAAACACAGTTTTGGTCGTCAGTGGTCGTGTGATTTAACAGTTTCACGAAAACGAATCTGAAAGTACCCATTAGCCATGTTAGCTCAGCTATCGTTGACGTTAGCTCCCTACCTCCAGCACCCATGTCGCTGGCTGTGCTAATGTTGTTCTCGGCAAAAGGCGGGGAAGTTCGCGGCTGTCTCAACGGTTCCCTTTGGTTAAAAATCGCGGTCTGGGTGTCACCATCAGCGGCGGCACCCATGAGCCAGGACTCTCCTGGAAGATTTCGGTATCTCCCCGCTCCGGGAGCTCGGTCGAAATTGTCGTTCATGCTGACTCTCAGAGGAGCATCAGAAGCGTTGTTCACAGCGCCAACGGCTTTTTTCTTTGTCTCCGTAGTAACAATTGCTTGTGTTTCCTCACAGCACAACACGTCCTATCTCTCTTTCATGGTGCCTTTTTCTCTATCGTACAGTTATCACAGTGGTATATACACAACTTTTTTTTGGCCACTTCCTTTAACAACAAACTCGTTGCCACCTGATTATCCTTCACTAAATTTGATATTTAAAAAAATAGTTCCATCTAGTGGCGTGGAGCGGGAGCGGATGATGATATAGCCTTAAATAAATGGAGGAAAACCACAATAATTTAATTTAATACATCTTTGGGAAAGCAGGTGAGGGTCTTTTAGATAGATAGATAGATAGATAGATAGATAGATAGATAGATAGATAGATAGATTTAAATTTGGTTACTCTAAGTACATTTTTCTACTGTACTTTATACTGTACTCTGCATTAGAAAGTATACACAAATTATTACAGTTAAATTATTGTCACGCTCCTAACTGTTTTACTATAAATTTCAAAAATGAAAGAACAAATCTGGGAGGAAAGAAATGATTGAGTCAGAGCAAATTATCTATTATATATCCATAATCCAAATATCTACCTTTTTTTTTCTTCTCCTAGATTTGTTCTTCCATTTTTGGAATTTATTGTAAAATAAAAAAACAGTTATGTGTGTGTGTGTATAATGATAATTTTATACACTGGATAATTGGATTAATATTACTGATTCTTACACGTGTAATTAGCATTTTGCTGATGTAGTATCATTATTCAGTCGTTTATGACATTTCACAAGATGATAATGCAGTGGAGGAAAAAGTGCAGTATTTCTTTCCTTGATTTGGTTTCAGAGTAATTTAATATAAGATGGGGAGCAAAACCCCAACCTTCTATGAAAATCTCCTCAAATTATATTTATCAATTCAACTGTTCAGATAAATTAATGCTTTTTATCTGCATGGTCTGTACTAAATGCTGTTTTAGAAGAATCTCCCCACTTCTAGGAATGGTGGAGAAATACTAAATTCTTAATTTGAATTCAGTCTAACTCGTTTTGCCTTTAGAGAAAAAAATCGAAAGCCGATTGTGAAAATTCTGATTTTAACTTTTGCTTAGGTTGTCTAAAATCCTCAAATTTCTAGAAAATGTATTGAGGACATGACCTCTGTGTCTGCAGTGTTAGCTCCTGCCCTGTTTGTGGGTTTAGGCAGTGGTTGTCTGCACAAAATGAGGGCATAATGATGGACCTGTTAAAGGGTATGTGGTATCCAACCAAGGGTTGGATAATTACATTTAAACGATATATCAAACACACATTCATGCATCACAGAGGAGATTCTGGACCTGTGCAACCCCTCAGAAGTGCCTCTCTCCCTGAGCTCACTCAGTAGCTGCCCACTACAAACATGTGTTGCACCAGACCTCTCAGTGTAAGTATTCATTAGTTGTTTTAGCCTCCAGTCATTTTCCACTTGTTTCCCAAAGCTGGCTCACATTATGCCACAGAGAATTCCCGTGCCAGAAATGCGTAGACCCACTTTGATAAAAGATTGCTGCCCCTATTTTCTGTTATTGCTGCCCCCCCCCCATGCCAGTGTCTTGGAGGGAGTTCAAACATTCACAAGTCTCGGGAATGCACAAGATGACAAATAGGACTGGATTTTGGGGGAGATCGCGCGCATACTCATCCCCATAAATTTTAAATGCAAAAAAGTGCAGTTTCATGATTCATCAGTACACATTATCCAGGTTATATGTTGATTTATTGACTGCATCATTAGGTCACATACAGAGTGACAAATTAAGAAAAATACAGTACTACTGTATGTGGTGTAATTTCATAGCAGAGATTAACCGTCCTATTGTGTACTCTTTTTTTGTGTGTAACTTTAGAAAACAAAACACTTCTGAAACACTTGCAGTCTAAAGACAGGCTTCTAAATTATTTCATTTCAATTCATTCATAAATTGCACCCATCACCCCTCAGCTGAACTTCCCAGTCTTAGGTAACATCTAAAGGTTTATCCTCTTGTGAATCCGGCCTGTGGCTTAGTGTTCTTAAGGTTAAGGTTAGGGCAAAATGTTGTGCAACAGCTACACTATTTTGCACAAATTGCTTGAGAGAGCAGAAAAAATGCAATAGACAGTGCTGTGTATGGTGCAGAGATGGTCATGAAATAATATTCCATATGTTGCCTTGACTGTCATGGTGGAATGCACAGCAGCATTCCTCAGTATTAATCATTCGTTGCAGAGATTCCTTAAATAACCCTTAAAGGGCAATATACTATCGCTGAGAGCAAATGCTTTCCTGTCCTCTGGATTCTGCCTTTGTTGTTTTTGCTCTCTCCAATCTGGAGTCGCAGTCACGGGCCAACTTGGATGAATTTTAGAGTCTCTTGCAGTCCATCTCTCACCTTCCTGTCTTCGTCTGCTCTCCTAATTTTTCATGCCTTTGCTGAGATGGATGTTCAGAGAGGCGGGATAAGAGAACATGAGGCCCGGAAGCCTGTGGTGTTAATGTTCTCCCGTGGTCTTTTGATCTGGCATCAAGGCAGCTGCCATTGATTAGTGTGTTTGTGGATGATTACTGAGGGAAGTGGGTGGTCAGACACAGGTCACATCTCTCCTTCTCTCTCATTCACATTTCTGCATCTATAGACACACACACACACACACATTCAGATCCACTTCCAAGGCCTAAGTAGTGATGCAGACCAACATGGCAAAGCTGTTGTCATATTTTTGCTAGTATTATCAGCAGGTGCTTTAGCAGTTATCTTTAATATTCAAGTCCCGCTGCATTCGGGGAATGTTGTAGCCCCACAGTAATGAGGTGATATTAGGAAATGATGTCACCATCAACAAGCCATACAAGTTACCTCCCTCCCATTTTGTTGTGGTCGGTCTGTATGTTTCCCGTTTGTTTGGGAACTAATCATTAGTGCAATGGTTGCCACATGGAATATCTGGCTAGGCATTAATAGTTGCCTTTTGTCCCTTCCTACCTCAGAGGGCCAGATAAGAATAGACTTACCATGACCCCAACGTCCACCAGTGTTTCTCACTATACTTGTGAGAAAAGTTTTTGGTTTATGGAGGAAGTAAGATGACTGCATTGCAGAGGAGAAAATGGTATTTTATTTTCACATAATAGAGATCCTATAAAAACTAAAGAATGCAAAGGAATGTTGCCTTGTAAGTGTTCCCCTCCAGTTAAATATTTCACAAAATAAATAAATCATTACAATACAGTCAAAACACAGTGGTTAAGTATCAAACATTTGCTTTAAATGTGTTGTATCCTCTATTATTTAATGCTGTCGTGAAAAAACTGACCGATCATTTCCCTCATCTTATCCATTTCCTATCTCTCTCCTTTATGTTTCAGATTATCTAGTGTCTCACAGGAGAATATGGAATATAAATAACATATTGAGATACTTCTGCATCTACCACAGTTCATTAGCTGGGACAGTATCTCCTGTGTTGTCCACATTACACACAAACTCCAGTTGCAAACTGTTTGGCACAGAAAAAAAAGGATAAATATTGCATCCCGTGCCACAGAAAACACAGATCATCTCCTCCCACCAAATAAAGTACATGAGCTCAGTCAAAGTCAGGAGCAGAGACGATATTTTTGTGTAACAGTGTTAGTGCCTTGTTTCCAATTGAGAGATTTCTCAGTGAATGTCTTAATTTTACAGCTTTTTTTCAGTATTAAAAACCTCTCAGTCCAGTGCTGCATATCCTCCTTCTCCAGTTGAGTTCTTCACTTCACACCACAATTGGGAGGAAGTGGGTGGCCATGTTCTTCCTGCGGGTTTTCTTCCCTCTCAGTGGCTTCCCATGGACATTCAAACCCACAAACATCTGCCGCTTCTTGTTCCTCCACTTTGAAGATGCGTACGTGTTGTAGCCATTCTCCTCAATCCGCTCCTTCAGGGTGCAGTCGACACCGAACTCTCTCTGGAAAAACAGTAGGTATCATGTTTCAGTGTTATAACCCCGACATGTGAGGTTAAGGCAAAACACAAATCATTTTCTTGTGCAAATCCATTGTGGTTGCACATGGTACCTTGTTTATTTACTACTCCTTAATCTACATTGCATATTTTGCTTTGTGTGCTTATGTGCAGAAACTATTGTGTATTTTGAAAATTGCACAGTTCTCATGGAGGTTCACGTGTCTGCACTGGTCTGCTTGTGATTCAGAGTTGACCCAGCAGTTAGATAAGTAAAGATAAAGACAAGACTTTGATGAGGACACAAGAATCTAAGACTATCTCTGTCTCTTGAGCATCCAGATTGACCCCTGACTCGGATACTAACCGCTCCGTACAGTTCTCCCTTCCTGCTGATAGCCAGATAGTAGTTGCTGTTCAGCCCTTTGATGGCCACCACTCCCACGTCCACCGATGTGATTTCCAGAATACCTAGGATTCAGCAAAAAACACAGTTATATCAATATGTGTCAATAGTCAAAGGAAGTATAAGACTCATATGTCTTTTGAGCGTGTTAAATGATTTTTCAAGTATACGTTCTTGTGCTCAGACAAATGTAAAACTCAGATAATGCAGGAAGTAAAGGTGATAAAAAATATTTTCTGACTCATAGTTGCTGTAGATAAGAGTATAGGAAATACTCTGGCAGCAGTCAAAGGCCAACCTCTTGAGAAGACAAATCCATACATTTTTACAGCGAGTTACTAATGGATAACAACGTATTCATGCTCGTTTCTGGACGTTTACAAGTGGGAACACACAGTGTGGGAATTCTGTGTAAGGGCACAATTATTCTTTGAGCACATTTATCATTTCAGTGATATTATAAAGTTGCTTTACAACCTACACCTGTGTAACAGGTTCCAGCTGTGCAGGCCATTTAGTTTGAAAATTAATGGGTGGATACCGCAGAGATTCTCAGGTTGTTTATGTTCTGTTTTGTATTTAGGTTTCCAAGTCCCTATACAAGTAATTCAGGTTTCTCATAGGCTATTAGAGGGGCTAATTTATACCCCAGTTAACAAGGGCATGCTTTTGCCGCAGACAGCTGTGGTTATTTGTGTGGTCTCAGTATCAGAGGTCAGAGAGATATAACTTCCTAATGTGTCCTTTGACCACAGAACCCACTTGTCTCGTCTTATGCCGGTGTATGTGTGTGAGTGAACCTCCCCGGGTTCCCATGGTATGTTTGATTTCATGCCTCCCTCCCTAACTTCCTTTCCCCACTTCCTGTGAGCCGTCTTTATTTTATCCTGATAAGCACACATATGTGTACACACACTTTCAGACACACACTTCAGCGTGGGGGTGTGAACTCCAGAGAGTCATCGACAACCTTTGATCAGATCAGCAGCCCCTCCTCTGTCTGATGACTGTTTGTGTGGCAGCCTGCTCCACTGTCAGACCCACTCTCCGGTGGCTGGGGGGCCTCTGAAGCTGCCAGCCTCGTACATGAGTGGACAGTGGAGGATGCAGGTGTGCACCCAAAGAACAATCCCTCTCATAAAAATACAGCCGCTTTTTTCCTCGTCCGTGAGGTCTTGACTGTATCAATTTCTAGTTCAAACAGTGGCACCTCGGGGCAATGAGGTCTGGAGCAGCAAGGCAGTGGTGGGGACTGTGACACAACGGCCATTGAAGATCTGAGAGGAGCTGGTTTCTGTATGGGATCGGGTGTCGGGTATGGAGTGAGGCTGTAAGACAATCTATGGCAGTCTCTGGCTGCTCTGTAAACATGGGAGGGATGAAAGGAAGGAGAACAGAGGAGGACAGAGGAGCCATGACAGTGAGACTGGGGGTGGAGTGAGGATTAGTAAGGCTGTAATGATCACTGATCAAAGTCAGCCACCGGAGGCAGGGGCGAGACAGGTTGTATATACACACACATACACACACGCACTAATGCACTCGCATTTACACACATACACACATAGTTTATATTGTAGCAGGTGAATGTGCACTTGCACATAACTTGCACATTCAACCTGGCTGTGAAACTACAAAAATCTCCATTCACTGTTCTCCACTGAATGCTTAGATTGACCCACAAATGGAGAGTAATGAACTCATGGCTGCAAGTTATTGGAAAATACAATGAGAGAAAACATGCTCTTCATTTAACTTCCTCCAGATTACAACACTAAGCCTTAAATGTGACAACAGTGCTCTGTGTGAGGCAAATTTTACAAACCACACATGTAAAATGTATAGTCAGCCAGCCAGGTTCAGCTGTTTACGTGGGGAGACAGCAGTTTTCCTTTTGCATGCTGGTTGCTTTTTCCTAATGTGTGGCTTATTTGATACGCTCTGTTTGGAGTTACAACAGTAAATGGTGCGTTGGTTATGGAATGGAGGCACACAATGCCAGTGAGAATTGAAGGTGGTTTTTCCACAGTGGGATGCCAAAAAAAAAAAAAAAACGATGTGCTTTGCAGCTTGTATTGTTATTCTTTTTCACTCTTTCTTTGCTAGTTTTTTTTCTAAATTAATGTTCAGTCACTGCACAAAATAACATTTGGGCAGGATGTAAATTTTGATTGGTACCATTCCTTTGCAGACAAATGGTGTGGAGTGAGGCATAAATCAGGATATATAGTAATAACACTTGATAAGGACCACACTGAGTGTATTTACATAGAAGGGATATCCATCCTCTTCCCCGCCGCAGAGAAAACCTATACATCTCTCTCCTTGAACCTCCATAAGAGCACCATCTGTTTTTTCCCACGCAAAAGGCCACTGCTTTGATTAAAGGAGATGAATGTGCACAAAGACACACACACACTTACACACACATTCACATATGCCATATACACACACTTCTTGAGCCATGTCAAGAAGCATCTTGCACACATGGTTTGGTCCCTATAGCACAGAAACACAAATGGTGGCCTGACACAAATACACATTTGCACAGATCTTGACAGGCTCACTCTCTAACACCTCCACAGCCGTGGATAATTAACTAAAACTCTGAGATTTTGCTTAGGTCTTATTTAGCAATATATCGCTAGTCACTCAGAGCTGCAAGTTGTCTATAAATTTAAGAGAACTCAGCTGTGACTCATAGATATTTTAATTACGTACTTAGGCCATGCAGATAGCTACTTAGCTGACTTTAACATAATCTCCCTCCCTTTTTCTCTGCCTCTCTGTAACCTCAGCACAGGCTCCCAGCGGGTTGGAAAGCCATGTGGGACAGTTTTGCGCTGGCATCCCCATAAATCTGTGGGAGGCTGGATACTGGCTCTTTAACAGACAGTGAGCCGGGTCCTTGCAGGGCCACAGGCAGCACCCAAAACCAAAGCCTTCACATCCCAAACACCTCTTACTAAAGTATGATAAATATTTAAATTTGTCTGTTGTAAAAAAAAAAATTTGAATGCAGTATGTCTTTGCCTTGCAACTTCTGGTTTAGGAAAAGGCAAGCTGTCCTCCACTCAATGCAAAAAAAAAACTTGATATTTTGTCACTTCAAGGGACCATCGAGGGTCTACAAAGGACGTCAGCCCTGGGATCATGTCTAGCCCCAGGGGCCAGAGCAAAGACTGAGGCTGCTGTTGTGTAGTATCCTTTACCTTGAGAACCTGATATGAGGGCACATAATCCACACACAGTGTCCCCAGACCCCCTCAGGACACAGCTTTTTGATGGCACCACCATTGATACTGAAGACGTGCGGCTTTGATGTGGCCACAATGATGTTCAGCCATGTCATTCATGAACTTGTACCTCTAGAGAGTCCCCTGTGCTCCCTTTCACCGGCCTTCCCATTGCGCAATCTGCACTAACTCAAACTGACTTTTGAAAGAGATACATGAAACAAGCCCCTAAAAATGAGTAGTTGTAAGTCAATAAAAAAAGACGACAGAGGGATAAATCATCTCTCAAACATACATAAAATTTAGGATAAATTCACACACCACTATTGATAAACTGAGTGAGGACTTCCTTATGCCGTTTCCGTTTTACAATTTAAAAGAGACACTAAAAGCAGCAGTAAAGGCATCACGATGTAATACGGTCAGTAAATAAAGTTGCCTCTGTCGTGACCTTGTCAAAACAAACATCTCCCCTGACATTCTGCCATTTCCCCCAAGTCACTTTGATTGAATGTGTGGTTTAGCTCTCCCAAGAGGAACATTAAAAGCTTCCATATACACTCACTAAGGAGTTGGGGGACATAGGAGAGGGAGAAAAAGAGCATGTGAGAAGGACAGCGGTGTGTGTGTGTCAGTAATAATAAGCGAGCACATGTGTCGTCGTTGGCTGCTATATGATCACACACCCACTGGAGCATGTGAGTGCCCGCTGGCTGATAGGTACACACACGTAGCTCAGTGGGAAAGCTGGGAAACTAATGAGAATGCTATTTTACTGACTGATATGCCGAAACATACAACATGTAATCACTTTAAAGACGTGTTTCTTTTCGAGTGAACACGTCAAACTGTTTTAAACAAATGTCTGATCTGTGACTGAGGGTATGTAATTTGCTCAACGCTGGCTGGCAGGCGAGCAATCTGAGTGGGAGAGTGAAAGAGACAGACACACAGAGAGGCAGAAAGAATCTAAAAGCATCAATGAGACTGACAACCATATCCTCCACCCCTCCCCAAAGCCCTGCTTCTTCTGTGGTTGTTATCAGTGCTGTTTACCCTGGGCTGTGAAGACTGCCTGATAATGGCTAGGTTATCTGCCCCTGCTTCTTTTTAAGCCATCTGAGCTACCATTATTGTGCTGAGTGTTTGGACAGGAGAGATATCAGTGGGATGTCTGGTTTAAAACAAAAAGACGACACTAATCAGGGATTGCTTCATCCAAACTACCAGCCATTGGGCAAGCTGGCAGCCTTTGGAAATGAACAAATACATTTTTTATTTAAATTCAGTGGTTTGCACCAAGTTGTTTGTTAATTTATTCAATTTACATATTTGTGTTTATGTTACATAACTTTTAGGGGGGTGAGAAGGTTTTTTTCTCAAAGAATGAACACCTGATTTTTCAAATTAGGCATAAACAAACATTTAAGAGGATTTCTTGTTGCCAGAAATGTCCCTGACTAAAAGCAGTCAACAGGTGCTTTTTGTTATGTGTAATACGTCAATGTCTCAAAATCCAAACAAGTTCAGAAGTTTTGGTTGCAGAGGTTGACAGCACTGATGTTACACTGGCAGTTTGAAAGGTTAAAATTGACACGTTTTAACCAAATGAGTCTTGGCTCAAGTCACTTTTGACTTTTTCTACCCCCACTGAGACTCAGATCATCTTTGGGGTCTGATTGGCTCTTTTTTTGTAAGTTAGCTAGTTACTTACTGAGGGGGTCGTCCTTGCTCTTGGTTCCATTGACCTTTCCATTCTTATCGATCCTCAGGAAAAACTTCTGGAAAGAGAACAGCTTCCTCCTCCGTATGTCCCCCTGGAGATGATTGTAGCTGCGTACATGCCTACCCTGCGGTCCCCCAGTCCGACCCAGGGGGCCCCCAGTGGCCCTCGGCCTAGAGATGACCTCAGTCTCAGAAATGTTCAGTGGGGCCCTCAGAGTTCGTGGGTTGGTGAGCCTCAGTCTGTCTCTACGGAGCTGATGGCAGGCCGCCCCGGGTAGGCAGAAAAAGAAAACCACCAGGGCAACCAGAAGAGGCAAAGACAGGGAGGAAAGCAGTGTTGATGACCTTAGTCTGGAGCTGGTCCCAGAACCAGAACGAGCCCCTAACCCAGCCCTGGAGCAGGACGAGGCAGAGGCAGCCTTACTCCCTCCAGCAGCCCATCTGATCATGGTAGTGTGCTGTGTGGAGGACTAGAGGCATGGTCCCCCTGCAGAGTCCAAATTATTTAGCACCTGTATGAATTTTGTAGCTTTCCCTCTGAATTATTTTTGACTGTTCAACAAGTCACAGTGTTTCACACTGATATTCCACTGAGTTCTCTTGTCCTCTGTTAAAAAGGTTTTGGGCAGATGATCAGAAAATCTGCAGTCCAAGTCTGTTTTGGAAAATAAATACAGTCTGAGTGAACAAAGATTATGTAAAAAAAAAAAAAAACAATACACTAATTACTATGTGTGTGTATTCCAGTAACAAACCTGTTTTTCCACTTTCTTTCCTTTTTCTAATTATTTCTAAATTGTGAAATTTTGACTAATATTCTTGGCTGCTCCAGTGGGACCTTTGTATTTCCAGGCAGTTGCTCAATTTAAGAAAAAAGAAAGGAAAAGAGAAAGAAAATCCAAAAAATATAAAGTTCACTGATATCCAGGTAGAAACTTTGCCATGTGTAAAACTCCTTAGTTCCAGTGAAATAAAAAACGGTGCACCACACAATCTACCTGTCCGATAGCTGCTACGCTCCACATGTGAAGGAAAGCACTTTCAGATTTCACTCTGAGGAGCAAAAACAGGATTCAAGACTTAAAGAGGAGCGTTGGTCAATCCAGGCGCATGTCAGATAATCCATCTGTCTTCTGTTGCCCTGCTCCTCTCGCTCTCTCTTCATCTCTCTCTCTACTCCCAAATGACTCCACCTTCATACAGCATCGAGGTAACGGTCTGGGGAGGTCTTTCTCTCCGTCTGAGGGTTGAGTCAGAGTTGCTCGCCTCCTCTCTGTTAGCTCCTTGATATGAGGATTCCTGGTGTGATCTCCTTACCTGAAGGGTGATCACAGAAAATGACTGTGTGTTGTGTTGTGTGTAGCTGTGTGACTCTGTTAGTTATTTGATCCCTCCCTCCTTTACTCAACTTCCCCTCTCACATATGGGAGCAAGTACTGCTCTGCATGTGTGTGTGTGTGTGTGTGTGTGTGTTTATGTGTGTATTTATGTGTGTAATGTGTGTGTGTGTGTGTGTGTGTGTGTGTGTGTGTGTGCATGCCTACATAGAAGCAAATCTAACTTGTGAGAGTGGGTGATAACAGAGTTTATCTGAGTAAATGCAGCAGAACAGGAAGAAGCAGTCTGGTAGTTTTGGATCAGTCCCTATAGGGTACAGATTGTGCTGACGATTGCTTTATTGGTTAATCAAAGAGTGTACTTGCTTTTACTGTGTACAGCTGCAAAAAAAAGTTGTATTTTCTACTCAGCATGTCCTTTTTTTCTTATTCAGTACATACATGTGCCCGTATGGCTGTGTGAGTGTGAAGGGGATAAGTATCACAAATTGAAATGCAACCACTTATTACTCATTAGGATGTGATAATCCTGACAAGTGGCCATCCTCCTTTATCTCTCCAGATAAAAATCATATTAAGTTACTATTGCCGGTTCCAGTCTGGATGCTGGCTTATCACACCCATCTTGCTAAGGCCTCTCTCTTTCCCTCAAGGCACTTTATCGTAGTGTGTTATTTCTCCTGCGGCGCTGTAATGCAATGAAGCTCTCGAGTTTCACTCACCAGACCTGAGCCTTCCTCTGTGACTCAGGTGTCTGAGTGGCCCTCAGCCAATGAGACTCTCTTTTACTGACCATGCATCATTTGGTCCTCAAGGCAAGGCAGGCACAGGATGAACAATGTCATAGCAGACTAGACAGCAATATACAGTATGTGCAGTGAGTGTGCAAAATATTACGGAGGTCACTGTTTTTACGAAGCTGAGGTAAACAAATCATTATCTCTTATTGGTTTTATTGATATTTAGTTACACATGAGGTGAAGCAGAGTTAGAGGAAACAGTCTGTGACTTTTCTAGCAGTCCACTGGGATAAACAAAACTTGTGCTGGCAGTCTTATCTATTCTCCCTGACTTTATTGTCAGGGTCTGTCCTGTTCCGCGCTTTTCTTCCCTTAAGTCCTAGTTTTTAGTGCACACTTTAATGTCTGTCAACGATCTATGGCCAGAGCAGTCTGGTCTTGGCATGGCTTTATCTGGGGATACAAACAAAGCAATCTTATCAGCGCTTCCTTTGTGGTGTCCCTTCCCACTGTGATAACCTGAATCAGTGCAGAGGAAACAGAGCTGGGTGGAGCAGGCCTTATTTATATTGATTATTCTTGCAGCAATAATAGTGGAGCAATAGTTTTCTGGATTTACTTGCATCACTTAAAATGGCCTCCTACTAATATAAATGGTAAATAGACTATGAATTACTGAATAAGAATGTACATTTCTTCGACTGTAGGTTTAAAACTTCTTTTTAACATGTTGCAGTTCAGTAAGAACTTTTCCTAATTTTCCCACTGAGGTTAAATACTTTGACCAAATTCCAGTGACTTAGTGACCAAATGATCATAGGTCAAGATCGCGTCCTCTGGGTAAAGCAAATTTATAAAACAGGTTTAAGAAATATGTTTTGGTATAAATAGTACATTAAATACCTTGTTACAGTGGAAAGTTTGCATTCTTTCACTGTATTCAGTGGACAGTCATATCCAAAGCTATGTACTTGCATAAGCAGTATGAGCTAAATTACTTGAACATTCCTGAACTGACAGCTTGGAGCAGTGTGTTGCACACTTTAATACATCAGGATTGCATTTGAAATGATATCACATTGAAGGCATGTGTCAGATTCTCAGATCAGGGTTCAGAGACTGAAGAGTCTAAACTGTCTTCTTTCCACTAAGACAGTAATGTCCTCTGTAGGTGCCTCAGAGATGCTGAAAGACTCGCGAGATTTGCGGGATTTCTTTGGAAGCCAAGGAGCAAATTCTTTGTAAACGTAACCATGCCTGTGTTTTTTCTCCTAAACGCAATATAAGTGAGATTTGCAGGCTCTGGAGATGGTCTCATCTTTCTCCCTGCGCTACAGCTTTAGCATTTAGTGTATCTTTATAGATCTATCTCCCTGAATTGCATTTCAAAGTTCAAAACAATAGGCAATAGAACAGGCAAATGTGCTACTGATCCCTCCCTACAGGCTGTGGCTCTAGCTGGGTTCTTATGCTCAAAATTCTCAAAAACAAAAACATAATTACAATAAAGGCAATGAAAAGTTAAATACAGGAAATTTATACGCATCAGCGAAGATTTTATTTCACACAGCACCAATTGCCAAAAAGGAAAATGAATCAAGGTGAAACACATGCAAAAATGCCTTTTATTCCTTTAGGGTGTAATGTTAGTGAGTTTCACAAAAGCAAACTCCACATTTTTTTTCAAAGAGGTTGTATTCAGATTAGCAGGCTGTTACAGTCATAACTCAATATTTGTGTGATGAGAATTTTTATTTTATTTTAATCACATTCAAACAATAGAACAAGATAAAACACACAGGCAAAGAGTCGTTTGTTGATCATTTTGGTGAATGTGTATTTCATTTTGAATGTAAAAGGCTGGTAGCAGAAATATGATCCACAAAAACTATGACTTATTGGTAACTTACTTAATCCACCTAGACTGATTGTTTTACTGATGATTACTTCAACAGTTGTATGCATTTTTGGAAAAAAGAAAATTATGCAAATATATATATACATCACTATAGAAAAATCATAGAAAAATCACTATAGAAATAAATAAAGTTTATCTTCTTATTGTCAAGGTTGTCCAATTATGTCACAGAAACAAAATACACATTTTTTTGTCAAATCAGAAGTGGTAACTCTCCTGTGATTTATCACAGAACCGACTGTGATTTATGTTGTCAGAGTCTCTGATTATGTTATCATTATTAGTGAATGTGAGTGTGAATGGTTGTCTCTATGTGCCCTGCCATAAGCTGGTGACTTATCCAGGGTGTACCCTTCCCCTCGCCCAAAGTCAGCTGGGATAGGCTCCAGCCTCACCGTGACCCTGATGAGGATAAGTGGTTACAGACAATGGATGGATTATTATTATCATTATTATTATTATTTTGTGCTCTTTAGATTTTATTGGATAGTGACAGCTTGAGACAGTGAGAAAAGTGGGGGGAGAGAGAGAGAGTAGACAAAATGTAGTAAAGGCTCATGGGTTGGAATCAAACCCAGGCCTCTGCAGTAAGGACTCAGCCTTAGTATGTGCTGTGCACTATACAAGGACACCCTGGAAATATTGGATTGTTACTGATTTTTTTTTATTTATTCTCAAATATAAGTCATTTTGCATGCAGAATCTCATATCTGAAGCTCTCATTTAAGTGTAACTACTAAGTGAATCCATATCCAACTTAGTTTTGGTCTTGCTTAATCCTGATCCATGTGGCAGCAGGTGGATCCAGCACTGAGTACCATGTAATCTGTTGTTCTGTCTGTTCAACATACTGTAACACATTAGCAAGTTGAACTGTGGAAATTCACCTTATTCATGTCATGTGTCTCTGATTTTGCTTGGCCTCATTGTGAGTATATTGGCCCCTCCCTTTTTGGTACACTATCATTAAGCAGATGTTTTACGAAGAAAAGCACCTCACTCCAAGTTACTTAAGCTCAAATCCATATGTGGTCTATGAGCGAGTCAAACGCACAGCTCACAAACAACCAAACTGACCTATGGGAACCATGTGTGTGTCTGTCTGCGTTCCCTGGGGCCCGCTCTGTGTGTGCTGGGTCAGAGGAGGCCGAGGCTTTAATAAAGAAACAGGCCTGGTACAGGGATGCCAGTCTGACTGCCTGGGGACATCCAACCTGATGGGGTCCAGATGAGAGCCACCAGACTGGACTTCTTCCTCCAAACCAACAGCCAGTTGGTGCACAGATTACGTTCCACTGCCTTCTTCCTTGAGCCTCTCGTTTGGTTTACTCTTGGCTTTAAGGGGTAAACTGCCAGATTAAAGTGACATTCTCCCTTAATGTTAGTTTAAAGCTTTTCAAATATCACAGGAAGATGTGTCACCTCATGCTCCAAAGACAAAACTTGCAAACATACGGCTCGGCTCATTCTGTTAGTCATCAAATGTAAATATTTAATATGTTCCTGGCCGTTGTGTTGGGGGTGTCTGGTAACCTACAAGATGAGGTTGCTGTTTCCTGCTTTACGGTGATCAATAGATGTTTGTCATGTTATCTTCCACGTCCTGAACAGGCACTTACATCATCCTCCTCTGCTGAGTGTCAGTTTCAGCAGGGCAGAGGAATTTACTTACAGGTCAGACACTGGATCAGCTGAACGGTCCTCTGTCTTACTCAGGGCAATATGAGGTGACACTGCAGTAAATTTAACAACCAAATCTTTTATTTGTATAAGGCAATGTGATCATAACTGAACTTTAAACCTTGATATATACACAGAGAGAAATGATGTCAATCAGTTGTGAAAAATCAATGATCAGAACTGCTTTATGGCAATAGTGGATTTTTAATATTTCTTGACCATGTCTGTATTGTCATATATGTAATTTGCTAGATTAGTAGAAATTCCTGTCTGTTTTTTTGTTTTTTGTTTTTTACAATTTCTTACCTGGTTTTCTAGAAAATCTAACATATCATGATATACATATTATTTCGATATAAAAATAACATAGTGTGATATAGGGTTTGCATTCATATCATCCATCCCTAATAATAAGCATCAGATATCTGTCCTATCAGACGAATGTCATATTTTGTATTTTCCACTTACCTGCCAATCAGACATGCTCTAACCATTATTACAATACGTCCTTAAGCTTGGAGCCAACATCTGTTTGCTACTGTTGGCTGTGTGCAGAGAAAGTCTGGAAAATCTAGTACAAATAATGAAGTAAACATTCGACTATTGGATCCAAAACCACAATTGTTTGGCATTAGAACACTTAAATTCTGTTGCACAAGCTGTTAAAAGTAATTTTATGACCATTTTTTTCCTTTTTAGAGAACAACCAGTCAATAGCCACTTATGTTGTTTTGAAAACACCTTTGTGATGTTGATGAGTAAAGATGATGACATTTTAGCATTTGAATGTACTTTTCTTTTGTTAAAAAAAACCCGAAAAACATTGGTTCTGCTCATTCTCTATGTCTAGAACATTGGTGGGAAAATTCTATATCATAATTAAGATATAAAATATATATATTTATAATATTGCCCCAAAGAAGTCGAAAGTCAGAATCTTTTGATATTTTTCAGCATTTCCTAATTTTCTTTCTATTGTGCAACTCTGCAAAGACAATGACATAATAGAATGAGATGTGGTTAGGTAATACAACTGGATGGTGTTTGCTTCGTCATGATAACACACACACACACACACACACACACACACACACACACACACACACACACACACACACACACACGTACACTGCTGGTTTTTAGGACATCATGCTCCACACTGACCTAGTATTGTGTTACTCCTTCCATTACTGCTGACTAACTCTTGGTCTCTGACTTGAATGATAGCAGCATGGTGCATGGAGCGGGCCAACGTCCGTCCGTGTCAAGTTATCTGGCACAGAGGAACCTGGGCCAGCTAAACCCGATCTCTGAAACAGAGCCTGGTGCTGCTGATTGTGATGTTACACATCCAGCAGCATCTGGCACTCTCAGGCGAGAATGACCTTGTTGTCATGAAAGGTCATAATGTCTATGATGCAAAGACAGGTATGGTATGCTAGCTAACATGGTGTTTTAATACTGTTTTTTTATTTTTATTTATTTATTTAATTTACACTGTTTTCATGTTATAATGTCAACTTCATTTTATACCAGGAAGTTTGTGGTTTCAAACCTGAACGGGATAATCAGACATAAATAAATCAGACAGACTAGCCATGCATCATACCAACACATTAAAAATATTCAGAGAAAGTTTTATTTATGTCTCAGTTACAAAGCACTTTTGTCACAAACATCTTTGATCATCACATTTATTGATGGAGACATGTGAGGTACAAATAAGTCAAGGTGATGTACCATATGCATGACAACGGTAATACCTCTACATCATACAAACAAAGTGGCCATCTTTAGAGGGACCTGAGAGGGATGACCTGCAACACCTCTTTCTCATAGGTCAGTCTCACACCAGAGGAGGAGCACCACAGGTTCGACTGCAGAACTGTGCAGGTTCTACAGCTGATTTAATTATTTAATTATTGACAATCGTGACAAAAACAACTAAAGCAGGAACTTGTACCCAGAATTATGTAAACACACAGTGCTAGCTCTGAGAACAAAACCACATTTCAAAAAGGAAAAAGCAAAATATATGAGTAAAAAAACAGAGGTTATCATTACTATTAACAATTTAATAAAGAGGTCACAAGAAATATTTATTTACATTCTGGTTGTACCAGTTCACTCTGAAATAAAAATATAACAGGTAAATTGACTGTTGTGAATCATCAGCACCTCGATTATGAAAGCACCTTTGACCCAGAGAGATCAGTACTCTAGGTCATAACTGAATATTTTTACTGAAATGTTTTTGTTTGTTATATATGTTTTGGCTGCATTATTCTTTTTGTACCAATTAAAGCACATTTATTTTATGTCAGATTTAAGCTTCAGGAAATAATAAAATAAATATCTCAGTTCTGATGCGAATTTCTGCTCATCTCGACATGGCTCGATGAACATTAAGCTCACGTTTGTAACAGATCAAATGTGTAATCACTGTCAGTGTTTTGTTCTCTTGTTCACTTTTAGAAAAAAAAAGAAGTAAAAAAAAAACATACTCTTAGTCGACCCAGGTGTGTTTGTGTTGATTTAGATGTGCTTGCTGTAGTGTTGCAGCACTTTGGTTTGGACGTGTCAGTCTGTGGATGGAATGGCTTAATGCCAGTGTTGCATGAGGATACAGTAAGTATTACTGTAGTTGGAATGAGTCCATTGTAATATATGTGAGTGTGTAACCCCAGCTATGACCCACAGGTGACACAACACTGTCTTTGGACCGACCTGAGAGAGCAACGACCCAACAGCTTCAGCTTGTCACAGAAGCGAGAGGACATCGTGTTCTTCCTGCAAACTGGACCTGCACAAGAAAGACTCATGAAACACTGCAGTACAGATAATAAGTAAAGTAAAGTTTATTTAGAGAGACTTGTCGCAAAAAAACAAAAAAGACTGTAATGTCACGTTCAAATGTGTGTTGTGTACAAACCTGTGCTGATCTTGCATTCCTGCATATTGCACTTCCTGAGTGTTTCTGGTTTAGAAATCTTCTCACAGAGGCTGTTTGGCATTACAGCTAAATCCTGCTCACTCACACAGTTTGCTTCTCGCTGCTGCTGACCCCCACCACAGGTCACAGAGCACTGCAAAGTCACAAAAAAGTCAACATTTAGTCCACTTCTATGGCACACACCACTGCCAGCCTAATTATTTATTGCAAACAATATTACAAATGCCATCAATGCCTCAAGGAAATCTCGATCATGTGTGGCTGACCTCCTCCCAGTCTTCAGCCTTCCAATGAGTGCAAGGCTTTAGACTGCACGCCTCTGTGCTGTTTGGCCTCAGTGTGGTGCTACAGCGATGAGGTGCAGGACAGTACACCAGCCGCTCCCTGAGGCCTTCGCCACAGCTGCCTGAGCACTGGGGAAGATACAAGGATTTAAGGCAGGTGTTTGCTTTTTGCTGAAATTATAACAGAATTATTTATTATTAGTTATCAAAAGGTTGCATTAATTAACCGATTTAGCTAACATTCAACAACTATGACCTATGATAATTACCCCAAATAACAAAAATACCAGAGAACTTTTAAGGATGTATATCTTTAATATGTAGCACACAGAGATTTGATGTGTATAATGCTCATACCGGTCCCCATGGTGATATACTCCAGGTCATACAGGGCTTGTGGGGGCAAGTCAAGGTGCTGACGGGTCTGCTGGATACAGCTTGACAGTGGAAAGGTCTGAGGGGACGTTTACTCTGAGAGTCTACACACTGGACATCACGGTATCTCCTTCCCACCACAGCACAGCTATCTGGACACTGTGGAAAATATCACAGTGCAATAAATGTCACAGAAAAACATGTCAAGTAAAAACTCATTAATTTGGAGATGTAACAGCTAATAAGTGGAATTATAATTAAGTATTAAGTGTAATTAACAAGTAATAAATGTAATTATCAAATTCAGGTACTGGAGGAAATCTAACGTTACTCACCTTGCTCCAGCTGCCACTTTGCCAGGTGGCACAGGGCTGCAGGTGACATGTGCGTGCAGGCTCAGGTCTCTTCATGCTGGCACAGTCCTCATCATTTTGGGAGCTGCACACGACTGTCCTCCATATCGCTCCAATCCCACATGTTGTTGAACACTGGAGTAGGAGGGGTATTTGTCATTAAAACCTGGCTTGGGTATATGTGCGTACTTGAATGACAGACTGATTAAAGTGACATGTGTGGCAATAATGTTTTAAAGTAAAACACTTTGGGAATGTCAAAAACAACAACCAGAAATTCTGAACTGCACCTGTGCATGTTTTAGCCTGATAAAAGCAAATCCTCTTACTATTTTCTAAATAATTTGATTAATGGCCCCCGAGGAGACATTGGGAATAATTTTTCACTAGACCAGTGAACATTCACATGCAGCTAAAAAATCCACCACTGAATGGTTTGGTTTTTAAACCACAAAAATAACCCTTTTTGTGAGTTCAAGGATGATCCAACATCAAAGCCAGCTGCCAAACAGCTATTATACTTTTCCTAACATCCACATTCTCTCCAAATTGTCGATTAAAATGTTAAAGTTTCATTGAGGGAGTTTTCTGTCCCTCCTAACAAGTTAATGTCCATGCAAGAAAAAATACTCAAAATTAAAAAATGAAGACAACAAAATGTTCATTGTGAAAGACAAATTTCAAGTCACTTTCAAAGTCAGTTTTCAATTTTATAGCAGTCATAGCATACCTGGAATAAAAAGTTAGAAACGGGCCAGCAGACAATATAGTTATAAAATGTTTGCACCCACCTCGCTCCAGTTTCCTACAACCCAGAATATATCCGTGCTGATAGGCTGTTTGACCATCAGGTTTCTTTGGTCACCGTTGGAGCTGCTCAAGGGATTTTCTAGTTGCTGGTTATGGCTCTTGGAGCGACTGCCTTTAGACCAGGTAGAGGGCTTTTTACCTCGAGAGACAGAGCTGTTTTTCTTGGGTGTCACAGCAGGCTTCTTTAGTTTAACAATCTTCACTGTGGATTGGGGTGATGCTGCAGTGGTGAATGGTTTTCTTGCAGTTGTAGAAGGAGCATGCGTTGTGTGGACTCCAGCTTTTGATGGGACTGAATGGTTCTTGTATATGGGAGTGGTGAGAGGAACCCTGTTCGTCCAGTGGCTGTATGCATTGATACGAGGGGTGGTGTGGGAGTTGGTGAAGGGATAGTGGTGAGTGGTCTTTGCCCATGTTTTAGTACTTGTGTGTGGGGTGGAGTAGGTGGTGCTGGGTACTTTGGTTGTGTGCATGGTAGGTGGACTTGTTTGTGAAGTGGTTGTTATGAGTGTATGCAGTGTTGGTGTTGTTGATTTAAGAGGGTTTTTGAGTGATGTAGATGTGGTAACATCCAGGTCAATAATCCCCTCCTCCTCCATCGTCCTGTCCTCAACAACATAATCATATCCTGGAGTATACATCACCACATTTGGCGTACTTCCATCCTCTCCCTCCTCCCTCTCTTCTACCTTTTCCTTTTCCACACCAGTTGCTTTCTTGTTCTTTTTAGCGGAATTAGCTTTGGATGGGAAACCTTTTCCTCTCTTATCATTATTTTTCTTCACTTTAACATTGAACTCATCATCATCTGTGTCTATGATTTTAGGGATTGTGGTTTTAGGGGTTGAAAGGGATGTGGTCGTCGGGATGAAAGCAGTTGTAGTTTCTTTGGTGGTTGTTTTCTTCCTTACAGTGATAGAAACTGTGGGTCCTGCTGTGGTGGTGGTGTTCATGGGAGCCCAGGTGGTTGTACCAGGATGCCTGGTGGGGTGGCTCTTAGGTGGATTGATGCGGCGGTACTTAGGAGGAGGCCCGGGTCTTCTACGAAGACCTGAGTTAGGGCAGCTCTGTAGGGCACACAGTGATCTGGTCCGAGGTTTGGTTGAGAGGTCGCAGGTCTTCTTGGGTGCTAATGTACAGGTGACTGTACGTGAGCGAACACCTCCTCCACATGTGACTGGGCACTGCATGGGTGGAAGAGCACAAATGATCAGTTAAACCAGAGAAGT
The DNA here is from genome assembly GCA_946959425.1 of Argyrosomus regius. NCBI lineage: Eukaryota > Metazoa > Chordata > Actinopteri > Sciaenidae > Argyrosomus > Argyrosomus regius. The sequence goes on from OX336890.1 coordinate 16,576,811, forward strand.
CACAAATAGAAAGGTTCAAGAGAAATAAAGCTACTGAGAAGCAAGAAAACTGAATGACAAAAGAGTAAAACGTACTTCTTCCCAGTTACCGACAGCCCAGTCCTGTCCACAGTGCACATCTCTGTTGCACGGGACTACAGGCTTGGGCTTAAGGAGATGCTTGCACTCGACAGGGTGGAGCACCCTTTCCTCTCCTGACACAGTACGAACACAGAGCACTGTTCGCTTCCGTATCCCTTCTGATCCGCAGGTGGCTGTACACTGCTGCCAGCCACCCACCCACCACCTGAGGAAGAGGGGAAGGAAAGGAAGAGAGAGACTGCTGACTGAAGTGATTTTTTTTTTCAAAAAGTAAATGTGGAGCACATGATAAATGGACAATGATGTCTCAGACTGAACAGGGCTGGGTATTGTCTGAAAATGTTTGATACCATTGCCAGTACGTCACCTGAGTTTAGGTACTAAAACTAAAACAATAAAATAAGTTAATTCAGGAAGTATGTGATCAAAGAATAAGTAAAGACTATAAATCTAACTAGGCCATTGATTGATTGAATTTTTGCTGTTTGTCATTAAAATGAAACCCTGAGGTAAAGGGAAAGAACGCAGTATCACTCGACTGAAACATCTAGATTAGGCAGTGTAATGACTGCCTAACTGAAACCACAGTACAAAATGTTTTGAGGCCATAGTGCTGACAGAAAAAAAGCTTTTTGGAGAGTAAGGACCTTGCAGGACAATCCATAGTCTTGCATTTTCGGTGTCTGTCTTCTGGGCGGTTCTCTGGGTCACACAGTGTCTCGTCCACTACACCCTCGTCCATCTCAAAACACCGCACAGGTTGGTGCTGCTCACCTAAAACAGGCAGAAAATGATTACTCAAATCCTCAAACTACCACAAAACTTTATAATAATACTTTTCAGTGTTGAACACCAACCTAAGCCACAGGTGGTGCTACAGTCTGTCCATGCTCCATATCTCCACCTGTAAATCGGTTCGATGACCTCATTTCCTGTCACTTTGGTTTTTCTGATGATGTACTCATACTTAATACCTGGGTTCTTCTCCTGAAACAACAACTGAAGAACCACATAAATTACAGTTAGTTAATAGAAATTCACAACTCACTAGACAGTGAACATAAAATATTTTACATACGTAAAAACAGATTTTTTCATTTTTATTACAGTATCTGTTGTCTTTGAACTAAGTCTTCTTTTGAGAGATCAATTGGTTAGAGAACTCTTATCCTCCTTTGTATGCTCTGATTGGTTGGTTATCCTTGAAGCCTGTCTGTCTCTATCTCTTATTGGCTGAAATCCCTCAATTTAGACAGTGGGAAAAATTCGGATTACTTCTCTCCATCTCAGAATACTGAACTATTTCAACTATTAAAACAGTGAAAAAGAATACCCTGCTCTCCCTTCAAACACATGCAACATCTGTAGTATGATAGCCTACCTGCAGCATGACTGGCTGTTTGGTGGGTCCAGGAGCGGTGAGGTTCTCCATGTTCCCGCTGCGTTCATAGTAGAACGTTGTCCCACCGGCCTCGTACTCCCCATTCCACTGGATGATGAAGTTGCCGTTGAGGAAGTACTCCTCAGACGCCTCGCTCCTCAGTGCCAGGAAGTTACCTGCCTCCTCCACTTCCTTTACCAGGATGTCCCGCGCCCCCTCAGGTATCACACCCACGTCCGTATACCCTGGGAGAGTCGGGAGGGGAGTCAGAGTCACAGCAAGGTAATGGATGGCCCACCATGGCTGCTACCACACTCACATCCAGACTACCAGACAGTCTCTCTCTGATCTTTAATAGAGGGTGGGCTCAGTCTGTGGGGGTGGCTGGCATGTGTGTGTGAGTGTATGTGTGCGTATTCGGCGTGGGGGGCACTGCCCTGTCTCTGTTTTTTATTGTGTTTGGATGAGGGGCGGCGGGGGGGGTTGGATTGGGCAGGACGAAAGCAGCTATGAGTAGGTCTCTGGAGTTTAATGATGTTTGTGGGAAGGTGTGTGTGTTTTTGTGTTTGTGCAAAAGAGGGGGAGGTTTGCCCTTGGTCTAAGCCTTTTGAAGTCTTACACATCTGGGCTGGTTATCTGGAAAGGATGCTGTGTGCGGCAAACACACACACTGACAGAGAGAACGAGAGAAGGAATGAAGGAGGGACATTTTTATTGTTTTATTGCCTCTTTTACTATTAATCTGTCTTTGCCATTGGTTGATTCTGCGTGAGTTATAGTTTTCAAGGCACAGTATTATCAGCCAAAGACATGTCTCTCTTTGGCCAAATGCAAACATGGGTCTGCAGACACACACACATACACACACATAACATCAGCCAAGTACAGCAGGACAAACAGCTGCACAGTGTGGACAAGAAGGCTGCCATGACAACAAAGAAACAACACAATGGTGTAATGCTAATGAACTGTCCTGAAATGACTTTCTGCCTGTAGGCATAAATTTGAATTGTGCACTTTTTCACACTCTTCTGGTGCATACATCAAAGCTTTTCCTCATTATTGGGTTGCCTGTTTTGCGTTACTACAATTTAATAATTGTATAAATTCTTATGTCTAGATAATTCAATTTGTTTCCAGCTGCTCAAATATCCTTTGTGTTCAACTCACCAAAGCCTTCTCCTTCATCAAACGACTTATAGACCGTCTCACAGCTTGTGCCATCGCCCAAACAGACTCCACAACGATCCTCCACTGCGTTTGAGTCAATGCCAAAGTCACAGCCTACCTCCTACAGACAAAACACACACAAACACATAAAAAATCCAACCACAGACACATTTCAGACACACGTCACTTAAGATGATAAGTTTGCACAGAAAAACTCTTCCCTCTATTATACTGTAGTTACACTGCAGCTCGTCTCATATATCCTGCTCCACTATAACCACCCCCAGTCTCTTTTAATCTCTTACCCAGCCACACTACCTTGCACACTCCGTTAACACAGATGCTCCTGGAGTTGTTGTTCATGAAGCACGGCGTTCCGTCTGTGACAGCGTCGAGCATCTTCTCCGAAAAATACTCACTGACTGGCCGACAGTGCAGCTCACAGGGATGCACTGAAGATGGTTGATGGTTGGGGAAAAGAGGAGTTTAATTTATTTTCATTCCCATGAAATTCTGAGTCTAGTCAACTAATCTCAGCTATCAGGGATGCATGATGAAGCATACTTTAAACTGATGACAAGGCATCACGAACCCAATAAAATAACATTTATTATGTATAAACAGTGATTTGAAAATGTCAGACTGTACAAAAAGAATACACTAAACTGTACTGAACACTGTTTTCCCTTGCTGAGAAACAGTCCATGCATCAATGAGGGCTTTCCAGTGTAAATGCTGCCCCCTGTTGGGTGACATACACAATCACATCTACACATCTTCTGTATGCAAAAAAGGGCTGCTAGCATATGTTTGTCTGTCTATCTGCAGTATCTGGTTGTATAATTGTGTCTTTCATCTCTTACATGGGTTTGCCACAGGAATCCACTGGTAGAGCTCGTTGTGGTAGGGCACCGTGTCAAACTCACTGCACAGCATCTCTCGAAAGGTTGGTGTATTCTTTTCGCAGGGTTTTGTGTTACAGGTCCGATAACGCTTCCTTTCCCCAGTGCAGTACTTGCCCCCGAACTCTGGTCTGTGGAAAACAGGTGCACACTTTGAATCAGCCGTATGATCAGTATCTTTTAAGGATGTCATCTGTTGTAGAAGACATGCCAATGAACTGCAAGAAAGGTTTATGGTATGAGGCAGATGAGTTGTGGTCAGAAGCAAGTGCATTAGTTCTTACTTAGGGTTGTTACATTCCCTTTCTGCTGACTGAACTCCAGTCCCACAGGTCCTAGAGCAGTAAGACCAGGTACTCCACTGTCCCCAGCCTCCATTCACCGTCTCTGGGAGTTTACCCACAATTACACACTCTCCTGAGATACACCACTGAAGGGACAAAATGCTGGTTAGATCACTCCAATGACACTTGTAATATAACACATTTAATAGTCAAGGCTCTGCGCCAGTACCACCCTCATATCCGTAGAGCTAATCATCTCCATCCCCAGGCTAATGAAATCCAAACCCCAACAAGACAAAGAAACTGCCACCGCCCACCTTCTCTGGTCCACATCGAGTGCCGTCTATGGGTGAGTCCAATTTGGAGCGACATGAGCCATTCACAGAACACCAAAGGATCTGGCAAACGTTCTGAAAGAACGACATAATCCAAAAACAATGAGAAAAAAAAAGCTTGTCTACAAGATTTCTGTTATTCAGGTGCATAATACTTACATCAACCTCATGGCAGAAAGTAGCGTTTGGGCCATACTGGAGCTGGCACTGGTGGTGTGTGGTGTAGCGGACACCGAGGCGAGCCAGTGGGGTGGTCAGGTCCCTCTTGGAAGGACGATCATCCAGACAGAAACCCCAACCACGACTAAGGTAGACACACAAAGATATGACAGTTCATCTGTGACCTTTTGAAAGAGATGAAAAAAGAAAAAGGGAACAAGGCGTGGTGTTTGAGAGACACACCTGACAGAGCAAGATAAAGATTTCAGCAGGGGGATAGTTTGTTTAAGAGTAATCCTTGCTTGTAGCTTCTAGCATGCTTTTTACATTTGTACATTTGTAAAATGATAAAAATGTGTGCCATGTCAACATACAAGTGAACACTACTCACCACTTGCCTTCATAATGCACTTTGCAGTCTCCTAGTCGAGTGTTAAATTAAATACGGTGATGGAAAAACACCACCAGAGAACCAGAGACATTCGTTATAGGAGAACACGCCGACCCAAAGGTCAACAAAAATGAACTGTGACCTCTGACTTTGCAGGAGCTTAAGGTGAAATGTTGTTATCAAAAAGGAATTATTGAATTCATCATTGACACAGATAACAAGGGTCAAAGCAAACAGGGTGTGACCACCCTCTAATGTTCCTTTAGGTTCCTCTTGCTTTTCTTTGCCTTGCTGGATTTTCTGGTTTCAAATGAACTGTGCTTATCCAGCATATTTGCACTTATTGTTTTTGTTGCTCTTTGAAATAACTTGGTCTATGATGGTTTGCTACACATCAGTGCTTGTATAACTTAGATTTGTTCCAACACACACCCATTGCAGTTTCTGGATCATTATCACTGCTTACATGCAAATCTGTACCAGCATCCAGGAAGAGTCACTGTGGTTTGGAATGACTCTTCTTTTTACCATAATTTCACAACCTTGGCATTTCACACAATTTTCAGAAGTGTTCCCCTCAAAGAAAAATCATGTTATTTTATATGATTAATGGCTTCAGAGGGAAGTATGAATTCAGCCTTACTCAAGAAAGCGTGTGATGTATTCTTTGGAGCAGGAAGACCAAGTGAGAGGCGAGCTGTCATACATCAGCTGTCTGGACATGATGAACGGGTGCCTCCCCTCCAGCTCACAGTCATTACCCTGGCCGTCATGATGGATCCCAAAGCTGTGTTTCAACATGACCAACACAACCAATTATGATATTATCAAAACACAAAGAAATGTTTTACAGGAAAAGTGTTCATGCTCTGACAGCCATGGTGGAGATCTTCAGCTCTTAAATCTGCAAAAAAAACCCAACTTTAATAACTTTTGTTTGTTTTTGTCTTAAATCATTTGCTGTCAGTACAAAACAGTAAAGTACATTGATTTCTTGTCCAAACAGAATTTTGCGATTATGGTAGATCATTTACACATTATATTAGCAACACATGGTGTGGGAAATGAATGAAGCTTGCAGAAAGTTCCATCGGGAAAAGCACTTTTTAATAATTTGCCTGTTTTTCTTCATTAATTACTGAATCTAAGCCATATGCCTCTTGGCTCTTTCATATATTTTCCTTCTGCTCTCAATTAAAAATTCAAAGGATACAGTCATACAGTCCTCATCGTTAGACGTTCATTAAAACAGAGTCTGTACCAACTGACATTTCATCAGCAATACTTGATATTCATAAATATATTCATAAATTGATGTCTTCTGATCGAACTGACACTGAAGCTACAACTCAACAATGCTCTGGGGTAGGAAAATGGGATTACGTCAAATATTGGTTTCTGTGTCACGGTAATCCAAAGCTGAAAACAAATCCAACTTCTCTGTGACTTACTAAATGATCTACACCCACACCACATCAATCTTCTCAGGTATCAGTCTTTCTTCATGTCTGGTTACTAGATACTAGTCATTATTTGCATACAACCAATTCACTAATGGGCTAAGGCGCTGATGCTAGGAGATTTCATAACACAACCATATATTCTTCTACAGTAAGGGATGATGGGAACAAGATGCTTTCTTTGTCATATGGCTCATTGTTATTATTTATTATACTTAATTATTCAGGGTTTCATAACAATTACAAATCCACACACACACAGACCTGTGGCCCATCTCATGAGCGACTGTGAAGGCGACAGGTAGGCCTGAATCCTCATTGATGTTGCAGCTGCGGTGTGGTTGACACATCCCAGACAGATGAGACAGACCCAGGGTCTCACAGGGCTCATTCATTCCAGCACAGATGTCTTTCCTTGGTGGGGGGGCCACAGGCAAATTGTGTTTATACATGCCACATTTCCAGAGTGTATGATTTATCCATTTAATTTAAGTTACCTACTGAAAGTGCCGACAAACGCTTATGTGTGTATCACTTGCCTGGTAACCAACACAGCCACATCATGATGAGCTGGGTGTGTGTCACTCTGTGGATTTAGGTTTTTCTGCCAAGCACAGAAACTGGCCAGAGTTGTGTCTGCATGGTGAACAATCTTCAACCCTTTCTGCAACAAACAGCAGAGATAGAAACATCATTCTGCACATTTTTGGCATCATTTGGATTATTCACATTCTGTCATTTAAGAAGAGCTTCAGATTTGTTTTGGCCCTGAAGTAAAATATTTGTTTTCATTCTTTCACGAGGACTTTAGAGCATAGTGTAAGTTACAGAGCAGTAAACTGCAGATGTATAGTAGGGCCACGATGGACATGATTTTAGTAGAACAAGTTTGCGTTTTCTTTCAACGCAGATGTTAACTATACTAGTGATGACAGTTTTAAAGTTCTGCAAATAGGGCTTTCTGTGTGATCACAGACCTTTTATTTAGTTACAAACAAGATTTTGATTGTTTTCATGGTTGGTTTTGTTTGTCACACTTTCAGCCATATGCAGATGTCTGATGTAAATCAAGGTGACCACATAATGTTCAGTGGGGCTTGAATCTTCATCTGGATACTCAAGACGTTTGAACCACGGCCAAGTGAATGTGAGTCTCCCAGTTTACTTCACCTACTAACAACCCCAGTGAGGAATGCCTCATAGATGTATGTGTGCTTTTCTTGTTCCAACTTTTATATGTGTGCCAAAGCAAGACTCGAATTAAAGTTTATTGAGAAAACTTTCAGGTGAGTGTTACCTCCTCTCCCTGCAGTAGAATGAGACGAACCAGGATGACGTGAATGGCATTCCCAATACTGGCATCATGAAAGATTCCAGCCACCTGTCAACACAGAAATCTTTCACGACTTAAAGTATTTAAGAACTTCTGGACAGATACTTTTAGAACAAATGTCAAGAGTGAAATAAAAAGTTAATTCCAACTCCTAACCATGTTCATGATGGTGAAGATGTAGGACTCCACATTATCGCTGCCGTGGTATTCTATGAGTTTGGAGTCAGCCACCACCATCGTCTCCACCCACCGCTCTCTGCTGACTGAGCGCTGCGAGCGAGAATGAGCCTGATCCTCCCCCTTCTGCTGCTCCCTCTCCCATTCTTCCCTCTCCCTCTCCACCTGGACAAAGTTGCTTAGAGCATCTACAGCATGGATAATTGAAGACATCACTTGCAGTACACTTGTGGTTTATCCTTGCTTGACACAGAAGAATACTCACTTGTGTACAATTACACAAACATCTGCAGTATTATATAGATACACACATTCAGATACACACCTTGAACTCCACATGGGCTGGGTGTTTCTTTGGACTCAACACTGCGTTTTTTTCTATGACTTTCTGCAGTAACTCTTGGATAGACAACGTGAGGCTCTGGAGTCCCTGCAGGATCATCAGGAGATTTCTGGACAGGTTCAATAAAATAGTGTCCTTCTGGCAGGGAGAAGAAGCCTCTCTAAGGAAAATAGAAATCACACACATTATTATTAACCCTAACCCTCCATACCCAACTCTGAAAAACAAGACCAATCTACATTGTCTTACTTATTATGGACATGACATTTTACTCAGTCTCAGCTCATGCATTCTCCGACAGTGACTACAACAGAGGTACTACAAAAGGTACAGCCTAGTAATTATCATGCCTGTGCGATACAATATTTATGAGTGCAACAACAAATCACCAAAATTGTAGAGTTTCAATAATTCCCACACTTAAAAGGTGAGAGGTTGGACTTTCTCTTGAGAGGCCTGCAGAAAAGGTCATTCCTCAGTAATTTCCATCATTAGTCACCAGATCTTTATATGAACCTTTCTCCTTCCCTGAGGCACATTCTCTGTCGGCTGCAGAAGCAGTACAGCCTTTTTTTCCCTTAAGTATGCCATGCATGTTCTTACTGGTGCGGACTATTTACCTGATGATCGTTGAGGTCTGCTGGTGAACACACACATAGACAATACACCGAAACACGCCCTCACACACAAATACACCTACATGGAAACATACATGCTTGCAAACACACAAAAGAGGCTTCTGTCAAATCTCTCTGACTTTTCCTTGTAAACACACGTATTATGAATGTTCCACCTCCAGCTCACTGTTTGTGAGTGCCATTCATTAAGGTGATTGTGTGTGTGTGTGTGTGTGTGTGTGTGTGTGTGTGAAACGTGTGTGTGTGTGTGTGTGTGTGTGTGTGTGTGTGTGTGTATGTGTGGGTTTTGTGTCAAGCTGAGTCCAAACAAGCCCAGACTGTTCCAGGATGAATGCCTCCCTCTCCCCTTAAACCAACTCGCAAAAGACAGAGTGAGAGCAGGATGCATAATTCTTTCAATAGTCAAACAGATAAGTACAACTGAGTGAAAGAATTTTTATTAGATTTTCTTTTGCTTCAGCTGTAATCATTGCTTAATATTAAAATGTTTATGCACATGAATAATTGCACACAATTTTCTCACTCAACTGAGAAAAATCAAACAGGAAAATCAAGAATTCTTAGAATAATAGTGCTGAATCTGATTCTTGGCTGTCTTTTCTGTGTTTGAAGAGCCAAAGGCAGATGTAAAAAATTAGGCCATGCAGCTCTTACAGTTTGGCCAGTCGTGGTTCCAAGGGTCTACCCCGCAGTTTGCTGCAGTTACGCGATGTTCAGCTTTCTGGGTCATCCTGACAAGTTTATATGTGTTTCTTGGGACATGTGTTTAAACCACATTCATTCAGCAGTCTGCAGAGTGCTGACTGGGTATCCTGTTTCACCACTCAGGGGGTTCAGAAAGTACAAAACCAGGGGAGCGCTCCCTTTTGAAAGACTATATTACTCCACCTGTTACACTGAACCCAGTAAAATTAGATCCACAAACTGGAACAGAAACTTTGTAAGAAACAGCTAAGCTGATCAGGCTTGTTATTCCATGTGAAACCACCAGAAGAACAACAATAACGTTGCAAATGATAAACAAAAATCCTCCGTATATGTCTGAGGTTTAGTTACTTTTTTTCCAAACTCAAATTAAAGAATTGAAAAAGGGTTTTCTTTCGGTTTTACTGACTCAGAGCGTGGCCTTCAGCCAGGGGTCTCTGTGCGGCTGTGGAGTCACCCACAAAACATTCAGGCTGATATGTCTACAGTCAGCTGGGAAAGCCTCTCACAGGGCGTGTGCAGAAAACACTGATTTAACCTCTGCTGCGTGTTTCATACTCTTTGACATGATTTTATCAGAAATTTATTTTTGCATTTGCATCATCTCACTGCAGCACGAAACACATACATAAATGTATGATACATATAAGAGCTGTCTTCGTTATCATGCCTCCTTGTTGTCTCGTATATGTTTTCCTTCCAAGTGAGTCCCAGCAGAAAAAAAGCAGGTGGTGGAGATCAACCAGGAAGGAATGCTACAGAGAGGCCCATCCAAACATTCAGACCATTGCTCTGCATGATCTGTATTATCTGCATACCAAATGCAGTCCTACTGTGCAACACAGTCTGCAAAGCTTTGCTTGTATGGTGTGGTTATGGTGTTACTTGTGATCCTTAAATTACCGTCTACAGATCCTGTGTGATGTCTGCGCTCAACAAAGAAAGAGACAAGCTTGAAAAGATACCAACTAGGACTTTGTTTTCCATTTTGACAAAAACAGGGGATTATTCTGGAACAGTTTTTGCCCTTTTTTGCTCTGCCAGCTAAAACAACTTTGCACTGGAGTTCCCTTTACACTTTCGCCACCTCTTCTCCCTCTGCCACCTCCTGCCCTTCTCCTCCTCTTCTCCATTAATCCCCCTCCTCTGACCTAGAGGAAGCATGTTTGGGTGTGAGGTGCCAGAGCCAAGGGAGGTTACCATAACACGGGTCTGTGTTCTAAATACATCGGCCATGTGGAACTGCTTTACTAGTGTTTCCTGCTTCTGTGGGTTTTGTAGTGTTGGCCAACTGGGTCTGGAATAAAGTCTCTGCTGTTACACAGCCTGTGGCCTCTGGAGTGATTAGTGGGACACAAGGAGAGGTGGGGGCAGATGGTGCTTATTACTGCAATATGATTAATCACAACAATTTACTACCAAACAAAGTTGCATTTATTCTTAGACAGCTGTTTTCTTGATAATTACAGGTTTCACTACACTTATATACCTTCCGTTGTTTTTATTTTTTCACTTCAAAAGATAATTCTGCCTGTGAGCTAATTTCTGCCCCAGAGGTCAAAGACATTATCATTTTTCATCTGAATAGTGCGAAGAAACATGCATTTAAGTGAGGGAAATATTTACATAATCGGTCTGAACTTGCATGTTCTTGCTTTGTGTTGTGCCTCAGGGATTAGTGTGAAGTCTCCATATAGGAAGCTTCGGCATTGCTTGAATTCAGTGTTTTCCCACAGAAGCAAAAAAGGACGGTGATAGCCACCTCTATCCAATTACTCTGGACCTCAATGTTTCACATGTAAAGTGAAAACAAAATGTGAAGGGGGACCTGAACTTTGTATAGACATGACCACCTGTTAAGTGAATATGGCTCACAGCAACTATGCCAAATCTTAGTATGTAAATCAGAGATACAGTCATTTGGAGGAGTCAGAAACTCAGAAATACCTTAGGACAGATCTTTTTTTTGTCTTTGATGTTTTTTGGATAGTTTATATATATTTCATTTGGTGTAGTCTGAAATGTATGTTGAACAGCAATATTGGGCTATCTTGGTTCAATTGTTGAGTTTTTTGTGATAAAATAATATAATCATGATCCTACAGGCATCCAGGAACTGAGCAAAAACTAAGAAGTAAACTAAGTAAAAAAGTAAGCCTTTTCCATGCTATTTCTTTTGCTACTTGGTCTGCTTTTTCAAGCAAAATGCCAAAAAGATTTGCTGTTTTTTTTTTGTCTTATACTTGTAAAAGTAAGTTGAATATCTTTATGTTTTGGACAGTCTGTCAAAACAAGCAATTTGACATCATCCCCACGGGCTCTAGGAAATTTTGAGGGGCATTTTTCATTTCATTTAAAAAATATTTCATAGACTAATCAAGGATTACTCAACATTACTGAGGAGTCAAACCAATGTTAAATGTTTGACATGTCTTTGTTATTTCATGTTAACTTAATTCTTGCGCAACATAAATGATTATCATGAATTTATATGTTGAAACAGTCCATCTCTCCTTGCATGATCTCCACAGGAGCTGGCAGGGTTTCCCTCCCACATCTGTCTGCCTAAGTCTTGCTCTTTAGTGGTCTCTCTCTGTGGTTTTAGCTGCTATAAACCTTCTTCCACTGCACAGAAAATCAGTGTAATAGATCGTAGTGGTTTCCCTGGTAAGTTGGAGAGAAGGGACTAACTGGAGCATTTGGGATTGCAGGAAACTACTCCTAATGTGGTAGGTTGACGATAATTGGAATCTAGAGTGACATAAAACACGTCTCAAATGAAGTGCATTTACAAGCTTTGACAGGAAGAGGCAGTGCAACCCACACAAACATAACAGAGAGGCAGGAGGCAAGACCCTGCAGGATAGGCATTCCTGCTGTGAGACAATCAAACATGAACACAGAAACATTCTTCATGACTAAAATGGACACATCCCATCATTATCAGAGGCGGGAAGTTCTTCCTTTTCCATATCCTCTTCCTGTTTGGTTGTTTCAAGATATTGGTGTAAATTAATTCATCTGTTTTTATTTCAAAAATACTGAAGAGGTGTCTTTTGCATATTATTTTCTGAATAAAGGCCTTAAAAACTCAAATTCTCAACAGGGAGCACAGCATAGATTTCTCCAGAAATGTTCATATGGTGGATATATCTTTTCATAATTAAAATTCTTCAGTCTTTCTGCTGTCCAGCTGTCTTCTCTCCTTTGTGGTTGAACTACTTTTTGATTAGAAACACTAGCTGAAGTTCAAAAAAGAAGCACAAATTCTTTGAACAAAAAATATGGCTCTATTTCCTGTCTCTGCATCTGTCAAATCTGATTGTCCAAGTCTATAAAAATGTGCCAAAATCTATTACTGAAGCCCTCTTTCAGCGTAGAACAAAGTAACAGTGAAGGTCTAAAGGGTGGGGGTTGCAAAAAGAGTTACTACAGGAACAGACATTGATGTGAATGAATGAATGAATGAGTGAGAGTGAGAGTGTAGAGGAAAACATCTGAGAGACAAAGAAGACAGAAAGGGTCTCATGGCTGGCCGAGAAGCAGCAGCCGTCAGCGGGTCTGCAACACACTCGTTCTGCAAATAGTGTCAGGAAGTCTTTGAAGGGCAAACTAACACACAGGGCATGGTCAGATGGAAGGGTTTGCTCAACAGTCTATGACTGCCTACACCACATACCAGCTTCCCCATAGTGATGCCCCCCTTTCTCCCAAAAGCAACTAAAGAGATCTTTAGTGCAGATTTAGAGAGGAAGACGCTGCAGAAGACTCAATTTAATGAATGAAGAGGAGGTTTAAATTCACTTTTTTGCCCTGCTATGCATGCAAAACAACATGATTCCTTACCAGTCCTTTGCAGGTGCTGATGGCAGCAATTCCTCGCACATCAGAGGTTTCCACTGTGCCAAGAAGGTGACAGGAATTCCCCTCAGAGAGACGATGCTCAGTCTTGTTGGCACTGCCATTCCTCCTCTCCAGGATGTAGTCACTTGAGACGAGGTGATTGTTTTTGGTCAAATTGAACATTAAAGCCCGACCCTTGTAGTTGACCTTGTAGTAAACCTGTCCCTCCAAACCGAGGGGTCGCAAGTCACGCCTGACTCGCTCACCCTTGAAGTGGTGAGACACAGAGTGGGAGATGAGCTCTCCATCAGCGGTGGTTTTCACTGGGTGAACGAGGGACAGATCAGACTGGGATAACTGACCTGCAGAATAGAGTTGAAGAAAATACAAACTTTTTACCTTTAGTGCATGTTGATATCGACATGCACTTAACCACACAAACGTTTCCACTCATGCACTCACATGCACAGAAATGCAACTTCTGCAGCACACTGACCTTGCTCTGCAAAGAATGAGAGGAGTCTGCCAGAGTCGGAGAGCTCTTCGTGGCTGGCTGCCAGAATTAAAACAAAGTGTAGCAGAAAAAGAACCGTGCACTCCTGCGAACATCGCATATTTCATGTAACCAAACTCAAAGCACTGCAAAAGAGTCCTGGACATTGGGGTTCCAGTGGCGTGACAAGCGACCACTTCGATCCTGCGCTGCACTTTGTCATGTCATGGACAAGCTCAGAAATCTGAAGGGAAACATGCATCGAGCTAGACTGGGAGCCAGATCATGGTTTAAAGAGGGAGAAAGCTCCGGCTCTGCGGAGGAAGGAGGGGAGGAGTGTCCTTTGGGCTAGTGTCTACTTTCCTTGTGAGGAGCGAGGAGCGAGGGGGAGCGGAGCAGGATCACTGCTGCCGAGGAAGAAGCTTCGTTGATTTGAATAAACCAGCCGCCCTGTGTGTGTCCAGACTTGTCATTAAATCCTGAACCAACACGAGACAATGCATTGCGTCAAATTATTAATTAATAATAATCAGTCTGTGAATACAGCATCAAAACAAAACACCAGATTTACTCCAACTCCAACAATCAAAGTTGGTGTTGATTCAACACCTTACCAGTATTCAACATAAGCAGTAAGCCCTCAGTGTTAAAGTATGGTGTTGAAAATTAACAGATAGGACTTTACTACCACGTATAACACACAGATTTGAACTTCCTCAGTCCTTATGCAAGGCTCAGATTACATATTTTATAGCAGCTATTAAGACTAGTCAAAAATGAGCTTATGAATGGAAACACTGCTGTGTAATGTGTGTAGATAGTGGGTAAAGTCACACTGCTGTTCAGCTCAGGTACAGTTATGTAAGTCTACCTACCTATCAGTCCTTCATGGTAAAATATTATGCATATGAGAAGGCATAGACATGTACTCCAAACCTAATTATATCTATGTGCATTTGTATTTTTTTATTTGCATGCTGTGCTGTCTGTGTCATCTTTGCAGAAAAAAGGGTCTAAAAGTCAAACAAAAGACACATCCTGTGCAAACACATTCATTCTTTACTTTTGTTTGAGGGTAAGGAACAAATATTTGTTCATTCCATATTGCTGCTGCAGCTTTTGAGCACTGACTTATATACGGGCATGTTTGAATTCAACCTTTTTGCCAACAGAGTTCATAAAAGTTTGTAGTGTGCAGGATTGTAGTAGATCCAAGGAAAGGGTTCCTTACAAAAAATGAACTGGCTCCTTCCAGCTTCCACTGAGTTCCACTGTAAAAGTACTCAGGTGAAAATCCCCAAGAGAGATGTTTGTGTTGCACCGAGGAATAACCCTCTGTAGGACATTATCTCCAGATAAGTCCCTGTGAACTATACTGTAGCTCAGGGTAAAATGCTTTTCTGGGGCGTATCCTCTGAAGACCCCTCTCAGTAAATACTGCTGTTGTTCAGTTGTCTAATATTCATCCCTGGAGCAGATTTACGTGTGACTAAGTGGCTATGGAGACTTGACACATTCCCACCTCCTTTTTCTTGGTCCATGGGAGACAAAGGGGAGGCAGACAGTGCAGCGCAGTGAGTATATACAAAAGAATCTTGTATATAGGCATATGGGGTCATGGACCACCAACAGCTCTGCAGAGTTTTTCCAATCTTGGCAAAAGCCCAAATATGAGTCAAGGAAGATTTGAATAAGTTATTTTTAAAACAAAGAATTTTGAAGTCCCGCAGCTTTGGCTGCAGATTAGACACAAATACATTTTAGAGTAGCGAGATTATAATTTTGGAAAGTTCAGTGCCCCACTAAAAATAACTAAGCAAACCACTGATAGCATACAGTTCCTCCCCAGTACAGTATGGCCCATTAGTCATACTAAAGAGCTAAAGTTACCCTAACATGACCCATTAAAATCAGCATGCAACATAAGTAGTGAGCTCTTTATGTTGAGGTTTTAAGATAATAAAAAAAACCAGCTATTTTAGAGCAAATAAGAGCTGCCTTACTGGAACCAACACACCCCTAAAATTAAAGGACAAATGTGTGCTGTGTTGTTGGTTAGTGCTTTGCTACTCTTTGATACTCAAGGAATGTCTACCTGCCATTCTGGGCAATTTGCCTGATTTATGAGGAACTTTAGTGCTCACAACCGTCTCAGTAAATCAAAGTGATCACACATTTTTGGATGAGAAGATCGCTTTTTAGACATGAATTGCATCATCTTATGGCATGTATTGTTGTGGCGGGCAGCCAGTTTTCGTTGCATCTTTGCACAATCTGTATCCAGATTGTGGTCCAGTCCAGAAAGCTCTCTGGATTAGGTTAAATCCCAGAATGAATCGCCGTCTTATCATTCCCAGAGACATTACCCAAACTGACCCCCTGAAGTCCCCTGTTACTGTAATGTGCAACAGACTGTGAAATGTCTGAACCTGGGAAATAATCAGGACCTTTTGTTAGTCTTAGGTAGGTGGGAGAGAGAGAGAGAGAGAGAGAGAGAGAGAGAGAGAGAGAGACTTTTACATAGAGATAGTTTGTAGCCACATTCCTCTTAAAGGCTTCCCTGTGTTGTTGTGAGTAACATGTCTGACAGGTTTGGGTCATTTTATGACAGTCGTATTGCTGTTTCTCAAAATGTATCAAGTCTCAGGTTAGCATTTAAATATTTGAACAGCTGGGTTAGTGGTTGATGTTCTACATGGACAAGAGGGACTGGAAATTATTATATGACTTCAAAAAAAGATAAATTAAATCAGTGAAATGAAGTTGATGCTCCAGTGTAACTCACAATATGAAGTTGACCAGTTCAGTTCAGTCCAGAGTTAAAAAAAACAAAACAAAAAAAATCATCTAATCATGAGGTTCATTTACTTTTTTTTTTTTACTCTAGCCACATCCTGTGGTCTTTATCATTTATTCAAAACAAATTGCTCTCATGGCAAACCAAGTGAGTGGATCTAGTTATGAAAGTTTTGCCTGTTATAAAAGTTAAGGATGAATCAATAAGCTTATTTTTTGTTTTTATTTGATGATTTTATTTTATCTTTGCAAGCTTTATCCAATCAGGTAATCTCATCAAGACGACATCAAGAGCTCTTTTGTAAGAGAGATCTGAGAACAGCAGAAGAAAAAGAAGTGCCACACACAGACACACACAAACAGCTTTAGAAACAATCACAAACATCTCTAAGGTCCAAAATTAAAGGTTTAGATAAAGGGATGAGAGACTTTCAAGTTTCTTTGTGCTTTGTTACTCTTTCAGGAAATATTGTACAAACCACTGGAAAAAAAAAAGTCTTCCCATGGTCAGTATTTACTCATGGGGTTAGGGTTACTCATTTTAGAAGGACGTTAGCCAAATCTGTTTTATTGTCCAGCGTCTGTACTCCCCTTTCTGCCCACAGGGGGCGCTGATGGACTCTGCCCTGTGAACTTTGTTCCAGTGAATGGGCGTGTTTGCTCTCTGTGCTCAGTCCTTTGAGTTACTCTTCAGGAAGAAAGGGTATGGAAGTTTGACAGGTAAGATGAGCTCGTGTAACTCGAAAACAATGCTTGTGGTAGCTGTAGAAAAGCAGAAATGATGCAGTCGTGTAGCCTAAACATAGAAGAGCTGCGAGTCATAGTTTAGTTATTCATGTATTTGTTTATATTGGCAGGAATACGCGAGATATGATCGCCAGTGTGTGTGTGCGCCCTGTCAGTGTGTGTTCCTGCTCATGCTTCACTCCTGATTAAATTAACTCCACTGTTTACGTTGCTCTCCTTGTCAGTGTGGCTGTTGTTGACCTTCATGTGATTGTGTCTTACACGGGATGGATCTATTTTGTTTGTATTAATTTGGTGACATTTAATGTGTAAACAACACTTCTTCTTCCCCACATACAGGACTGCACTACATCTGAGCCACAGGGCTGCTCTTGCACAACTCAGTGAATGAATAAGGTGGAGATGGAGGAATTCTGGGAAGGGGCCCTTTGGGCACTGAAGATCTGGCTGTCCCTGATTATCAGCTTGATCATGATCCCAGCTATGTTTGGCTTCTCGCTGGGCATCTCCGAGACCTACATGAACATCCTAGTCAAAACCTTAGAGGTACTGTTGTTTGCAAATGCAGATTTTCTCATCCGCTGCTCCACATAAGACATAGCCATGAATCCTGTCCTGTCTGTCCTCCTCTACAGTGGGCCACTCTGAACATACAGAAGGCAAACACAGATGAGCGTACACTAAAAGCCTCTCCATCTAATGGTGAGTAGAAAACTGTGTGTCTGGAAGGTTGATCAACATACTAGATTGCTAGATAGTCACGGGTAACGGCACTCGTAACGTAATCTTGGTGTCATATCCTTTATTGTGAAAGATGGGGGTTTGGTGACAGATATTTTATGTGCTGCAATGCTGGATTTCATAAGATACTTTATGACAAGTCTGAGCAAGCATGTTGCAATGTTATTGCCCAGCTTTGAGAGAGCAATTGATTTACCTGTGCAGTTCAGAATGCTTTTTGTTACAGATATATTTCTTATGTGATGATAGCTCTGTGACTCTTGGCAGGTTTAAATGGTTTTATTTTAGGGCTGCAGGACTGTCTGTCTGTCACTCTGACTGTGGTAACTTGAGAACTTTTACAATTGGCATGAAGGTGAAGTTGCTTTGGGAACTCTGCTTATCTCACAAGAGGCGATTACTCAACTCTTTTATCAGCTGCACAGGGTGGTATCCCCCCCGCTGTAACACACTGAGACGTTTGTTATGTCAGCAGAATGTAGCCTCTGCTGACAAGTCCAACATATGTCAGTGTCACATTTATAAATCTGGATGATGAATAAGAGAAGTGAAAATGCTTCATGAGAAGAGATAAAGCAGACTGAAAGCTTTGATTGAATATTGAATTCGGGGTTTGTTACTCCAGGTTTTGGACTTTGTTCACTGGGTTATCAGATAATGTGGAAACTGAGCTGAGGTTAACTATTCAAACTTCATTACTTAAGACTGCTCTCTGAACAGCTTTGTTCTCCTGTTGTCATTAATATTATGTATTTCAGGTCAAAAGCTGAAAGGCCACGGTTTAGGTGGGTTGGTGAAATATATTGTTGTGTATGGTTTTCTTGGAAGTTGCTGCGATGAGAAACATATATCATCTGGGCTCTTACTGCAGAGCCAGTATTTCATGTGGCTTGTTCTGCCAAATGACACGTTGTACATTCCCAGATGATGCAGAGTTGCTGTGGATGGTTTTATGCTTGGATTTATCTTAATCATTTAGTTTATTTTTATATATTTCTTGCCAAGTACCAAATGAAACACCCTTCCAAGAAACACATTTTCAAATGAACTTTGATTTTTTTTTTTTCTTCTGTTGATTCGAATCATTGCATGCTCTAACACTATCAACACAATCTGTAAATATATAGCAAGGCTGTCTTACCATCTAGATTGCATCTAAGATAATCATTTCTATCAGATGATTCACTTTGACTGCGTGTGTGTTTTTTGTGTGTGTGTGTGTGTGTGTTAGGTCTCATCCAGAGGGAAGACGGCTCTATGGAGAAAGAGTTAGAGGAGCTTAGACGCAGTCGCCCCAAACCACCAGTGGGCGGTGATTTTACACTTAGTGACTGTTTCTATTTTACCCGGAGAGGAATTGAGAGCATAGTAGAGGATGAGGTACATTTTAACTTTATTAGCAAGTACATGCTTTGTTATGCAACTGTTAAAAAGTCATTTGTAATCCCTGGTTTACATTTCAGATTTTAGATAATCTAGTCTGGTTAAACTCGTCTGATTTTTAAATTCATTCATATGTAAATTTAGGTGACCCAGCGGTTCAGTTCAGAGGAGCTGGTTTCCTGGAACCTGCTCACTCGCACCAACAATGACTTCCAGTACATCAGTCTGAAGCTGACGCTGGTCTACGGCATCGGCATCTTTGTGAGATACTGCATCCTCGCCCCTCTCAGGTACACAAATACTAAATAGAGTCTGCTTACTGTGAATTTAGGCAGCAGTGAAACAAATGAAAGAGTAATAGATTTTACCCTCCAGGCAAAAACAATGTCAGAGCTCCATGGCTGGAGTTTTAGAACTGTCTGTGCTTGTAAAGATTATGTATGAACTCACATTAAAGCCAACTGAAACATGAAGGTGCAAAAATGTATTTTTTTTTTTGTTTTGTTTAAAGCTTGACAAGCTTCTTTTTTATTATGTGTGGGAGTTTTTATTATTTCTGTTTGAAAATTGAGGAATAATTGTGTTCCACTTTCTCCAGGATATTGCTTGCATGCATTGGCCTCACGTGGTTGGTCATAGGAACATCTGCAGTTGGATTACTTCCAAACTCGAGGTGACTACAAACTATAATCAAGCCAGTACTAGTCATATTCAACATCTACTTTTCTCTCATGTAAATGGTTCTCTCATCATTTGTTTTTTTTTGGGTTTTTTTAAGGATGAAGTTCTGGCTCAGTGAATGGGTCCATGTGATGTGCTACAGGATCTGTGCTCGAGGACTCTCCGCCACCATCCGCTATCACAACAGGTGAGTGAGCGTCCTCACCATGTAATTTTCTAACAAAGATCAGGAATGTCTTCTAACACTGACTTCATGTCTTCATCTCACGACAATAGGGAAAATAAACCCAAAAAAGGTGGAATCTGTGTCGCCAATCACACCTCTCCTATCGACATTGTGATTCTTTGCAACGATGGCTGTTATGCAATGGTACAGCCGCAACTTCCTTTATTTTCACATCTGCACACTGATACTGTAGGTACCTTTTCATAATTGCCTTAATGTGTTTGTCAGGTGGGTCAGGTACATGGAGGTTTGATGGGAGTCATCCAGAGAGCCATGGTGAGGTCCTGTCCTCATGTCTGGTTTGAGAGGGCAGAGATGAAAGATCGCCACCTAGTGACCAAAAGGTTAGTTTTCCACTCCTCAACTCCAGCATGTCTTCTCAGGCTTGTCTTTGCATGTCTTTCTCGCCTGTATTTTTCTCTCTGTGGCTGCTCTGGTGCTAGGAGAGGTTGGCATTTTCCTGGCAGTAAAGTCTTCTGGTAGTTCTGTATCTCTCATTATCCAAACAAGAGCATGTTTTTGGAAAGTTGCTACCGAACAGTGACTCATACAGTTTGGATTCCAGTATCTCATTATATCACATCTTCACCCCAGACGCTCCAGACACCAGATGTTTGATGTATTGTCCCAAATGTGAAAAAAAACTCTTCAAAGGTGCAATATGTAGATATTTATACAGCCAGGAAATGGTTTCCATTACCTCTTTGTGTTGCTTCCAGGTTGAGGGATCATGTGAATGACAAGACAAAGCTTCCCATATTGATATTTCCAGAGGGTAAGTGTGACCACGTAGACAGATAAAGTTACTCTATCCACGCCACTTTTATGTTTGTCTTTGTATCATCAAAGATAAGACTCAGTGAGTTTGTTGTTTTAGCTCAGTGCCTGGTGGCAGTCTGACCCCAGAGCTGTGACAAATGAGCAGCTATTTTCTGTGGGTTTGGACAGAGCTCACACGACTCTGTCCCCCTTTAATCTCCTGATGTCTGGTTTCCACAGGAACCTGTGTCAACAACACATCTGTCATGATGTTTAAAAAGGGAAGTTTTGAAATTGGAGCAACGATATACCCAGTAGCCATTAAGGTAGTTCAGTTAGTCAAACTCCATTCCTCATTCATATTTTTTCTGCATTACTACAGTTCCTCACTGCACTTCTGTGTATTTTTGCTCTTTTCTTAGTATGACCCACAGTTTGGAGATGCTTTCTGGAACAGCTCCAAGTACAGCATGGTCAACTACCTGCTGAGGATGATGACCAGCTGGGCCCTCGTCTGTAATGTCTGGTACCTGCCAGCCATGCACCAAAAGGTGTGTATGACGTGCTGAAGCCTGTGAGCACACACATGAATAAAGCAACCCTTCAGTAATGCACACATACAGACAAACATCAGGCTGAGTTTGTTTTTTGTTTCTTTTTATTTAAAAATGGCAGGAAGGGGAAGATGCTGTGCAGTTTGCCAACAGAGTTAAGTCAGCCATCGCTCACCAGGGAGGGCTGGTAGATCTACAGTGGTAAGATTCACTTCACACCGCTTTCCCCAATTGCTATTTAGTTGTTCTGTTGTTCTGGGGTATTTTTCTTCTCCTTTTACCTGGAAACAAACTGAGATGTGTTCTTTGAGCTTTATTTGTGACTAAGAAGCCAACCTTTAGTGTTTTAACACACATATAATTGTACCATTATATTGGAGCTGGCAGGCGAACAAAAGTTTTAAATACACCTAATAGGTTTTTGTAAATGTTTCCAAAGGAATGACATTTTTTTAAATCCTCAGAGGAGCATGCTATCCTTTAAATGTCCAGTGTGTTAGGAGGATTTAGGGGGCTCTCTTTATGTGGCAGAAATTGAACTTAATATGCATAAATATGTTTTAATGTGTGTATAATCACCTCAAAATAAAAGAATCATCATATTTTTACCACCATATTTTTACGGTAGCCCAGAACAGACAAACTCTTTTAACATTTTTTTGCACATTTTGCAGCCACCGTAGTTTCACCTTCACACAAGGAAGGAGAAGCTGAGGATTGCAATCAGCAACTACACCACTAGATGTCATTCAATCCTGACTTAAGCGTTAACTGAATGTCAAACATGAAAAACACTACAAAAATAGTCAATTTTTAGCTTGACAGTGATATTTATTGACATTGAACAGTGGTTAAATGATTAGCATCACCCTCAGTCTCAATCCCCACCTGTCTGTCTCTGTAGGGATGGAGGCCTGAAGAGAGCAAAAGTGAAGGAGTCGTTTAAAGAGCAGCAGCAGAAGCAGTACAGCAGCATGGTGGTGGGAGACGACAGCAGTGGCAACAGTGACTGAGACCCCCAAACAGTACGCTGCACAAATCCCTGTCTTTGGAGTATACACACTGGATGCAGGCCTCTCTCCTCTAATATATTATCATTAGTTGGATCTGACAGGGAATACTGCCAAGTGGACTTAAACACACTGTGAAATTGTAGGTACAGTAAAAAGGAGTCTTGAGGTTTCACAGAAAACACAAGTGCAATATTGAACTTTATGAGAAGCAGAGCTCTCTGTTTTTACTGCTGCTGAAGATACTTGCTAGCTTGTGATTAAATAATAATGCTCTGAATGAAATGTGTGTTTGCAGACAAGCCACTGGATTTGTGAATGTATCTACTCACAGTGAGTTGACTCATTCATGTGCTGTTCATTGTGTTTTGTTTTTTAATGAATTTTAGTTTACAATTTCGATACTTATGGTGTGATATGTAAGGGTAGAACAAATGCAGAGGTAGTTGTACTGTTTTAAACATCATCTGACATATTATTTAATGCAGGATTCAAAGATAATAATACTGAAATAATTATGATTAATGCATTTAAATACTGTTTTTTTTTATTTAGATGTTGCAGTGTTATACTGCAACTTATTTAACACTGATAAGCACCCGTAAAACATTTTTCAGACACCCAGTTTAAACACTTTTCTGTTATTTAATTTAACACTGATAGAAAAGGTAACTTGCACAGTGCTTTTGGTAACCTTCACCCCTTTTTCACAGCAAAGGTAAAGCAAGGACATAAGAGACACAAGGGTTTGGCACTTAAATAATACATGATGACATTGAGTGTGAAAGCTGAGTACATTAAACATCCACACGACATGTAACACCCTTAAAGGAGAACACACATTACAGATTTTTTGGATCCCTCTCCACTGGTTGATTTTCCTGAAGTGGGATCATCACTGGTGTCATTTTCCTGTGGGTTTTCCTCTTTGGCCCCTTAAAGCAAATTAAAGAGGGATTTCACTCACTTTAACTGTGTCAATGTTGTTGCTATCCTGATGTTACTTTTGTTTGAAATTGTCAGAGTTCTCACCATCATTCTGATCACTCTGATCTGTGTTGTTCTGCACGCCCTGTGTGAAAACAAACGTCCCTTCATCACATGAGCGACAGTCCCATCACCACATTGTGTCTGGTAGCCTCTAAACCAATCAGGACAGTACTTACCTGCAACAAGTGGCTTTTGTTTTTCTTTTTCTGTTCCTGATATCTGCAAATATTATCAACAGTGAAGAGAAGTTTACATGTGATTGCGAAGAAACTTAGTTAAGCCAGATTTATCTACACTGATGTCTAAGTGGACAACAGCCAGTGTGTCACAGCTTTGTTTAAAATGTGACTTCGTCTCTCTTTCTTTTAGTGAACTGGCCAGGACAAACTGATGGTCCAGTGAAATATTTATGAGCCAGATTAGTGCCTCACATCTGTGTCTCCCTCTGCACAGTTCAAATGACAAACAGGTTGCTATTGGTTCAGACAGGCAGCGTTTAGATTAGGCTGCTTTTATCTCTTAGCAATAAAAGACAATAAAGCTGCTTTGTGGTAACTCGTGTGTTTCTGATTTATATGGTTTGTACGTTCAGAGCAGTTCTGGCTCCAACAATCATGCTGTCTGGTGTTTCTTGGAGGCTATGATTTTAATTTTAGCTAACTAATTAGTTATGTTGGTTTCCGTAATTTATGTGTAGCCATTATTTAATTAGCTGCTGGAAAAACTGGAGAATTAGCTGTTGATAACATTAGCCTGTGATCACAAACAAAATGCAGATTTTTTTATGTGCTTGGCAAACATTTGAATTATTTGTGAACGTATGCCCTAACAGTTACACAGTTACAGAAAGGTCCTTTGACAACAGCTTTTTATCATCTCCATTACTAAAAGAAACCAAATGATGTATTTCCTGCATTGACATCCCTATAATGTGCTCTCTTTATAGCAAAGATGTTACTTATCTATCAATCAGTTCAAAACAATGTGAATCTTCTTCTGTTAAATTCAACGTACACATGGGCAGTAATCTACTCACCGTTGCAGATAGGAGTCACAATTCCTGTTAGGAGGTTTGGTCTTCCTCTTCAGTCCATCTGTTGTCCATGTTGCGCTTGCATCTACTCCTACATCCACCCTGCCTGCAGCTCCAGATGCAATAGGCATCTCTGCCAGTAGGACTACAGATTTCAGAAATCAAAAATAAACTCACAGTAATTTGGACGCATCTCTGCCCGTTGCAAATGTGCTGAGAGTGGGGCTCGCCTTGCACAGTTTGACAAACCCCTCGTCCTCTTGTTGTTGACTGGGTGTTTTCTGTGTGAGCAGGAAAATGTGGCCTTGGCGTTTGTTGTTGTATCCATGGTAACAGTGTCCAAAGAAAATGAAACAGTTCTGTGGTGAGGCCTCTGTGAATGTGAGCCACAGATATCTTCTTTACTTTGCTATAAAATATTTATTTGAAATAGATAAATGTTCCTATATGCCTTTACATGTTGTCTGTATCACAAAGCAAGAAAAACAGATTTAATCTTAGTTTGGTGTTTTAAAGTTTATCCACTTGGGTCTAAAAAGGTTTTATCATGGTTGTTCTCAATATAAAGATGTACAAAAATCACAAATATGAATTTTGTTTTAAACCATTAACCATTAATTCTCTCCGGTCTTTATTTAATTTTGCTTTACTTTCAATGTAAACTTGTATGGTGTAGCTATGTAGTCAAGTTACATATTTCTTGATGAGTTGAGTTAAATGTTATTTTTTGGAATAATCAAGGACACGACATTTCCTGTGTGTGATGTTCAGATCTTTTATTTTGCAAATCAAATCACAGCAATGGGAAGGAGTTTATATTTGATATTCAGTGTTGCTTAACAAAATGAGAATTTGTAATCAACAAAGAAGCATTTGGCAGCCCAACACTACATAGAAACAAATTAGACAATTTTTAATACCAACAGAACATCAGCATTTATAACCATTCAATGACATTATTCCATCAATCACTCATGTTTGGCCAGCGTAAAAACGGTTATTAACATGTTTAGATATAGAGCCCTATTTAGGATTCTTCCTTCTCATCTCCATGCGTGATGATGTAGCAGAGTGACTTGTAGTCGATGTTGCCGGTGGGGTCAATGGGAGCGAGAGCAAAGGCCTGATCCACCTAAAGGATTATGAAGTGACAATTTGCCTGGTGATTATCTTGAAGAATAGCTTTTGAGTCTGTCACTATAAAAATAGAAAATACGAACCTCCTCTGCTGTGAATTTATCAGCTTGGTTCATCAGTAATCGTCTAAACCTGGACACACAAGACAGACATAAGCGTAAAAGGAGAGATTAAATAAGACACTGTAATGTTACAGGTCATAAGAAGAATGTGAAAGCTAATTAATAACATTTGTCTTACTCATCCTTATTGACAAAGCCTGTCCCATTGGGGTCAAAAAGTTTGAAGGCAGCAAGTATGGTGTCTTCAGGATCGGTACCTGGATGAAAACAGTGCATCGTCAAGCATCTTCTAAAAGTTCGTCAAAGAAAAATTTAAAGGTTTGTTTGAACATCTGTGAAAGTTTCTCACCATTCAGTTTCTCCCCGAAAAGACTCAGAAATACTGTGAAGTTGATGGGACCTTTCCCCTCATTCAACATCTCATCCAGTTCCTCATCTTTAACATTAAGCTTCCCTGGTACACACACACACACAGAGAGAGAGAGAGAGAGAGAGAGAGAGAGAGATAACATCAATACAGCCTACACTTTTTATTTTTAGGTATAAGTTAATAAATAGATAAAGAGATAAAAAAAATTTAAAATACCCAGCTGTCCATAGGTCTCCTTCAGGTCCTGTTTTTTGATAACACCATCTCTGTCTTGGTCAATGCAGCCAAAGGCCTGTAGGATAAAGCACAAACAATAATGATGGAGAATTAGAATAGCATATTAGTTTTAATTTTTTTTTCTTTTGAGTTTTTCACAAGTGCAGTGACAATCATTCACTGCAATGATAGAAATACTGAGAAGTAGATATTTCACGCTGCAGAGTTCACAATAATCATTTCTTCCTTGCCAGTTGTAAAAATGCATATTGAATTGCATTTAATGCTTTTCTTTCTTCTCAATGTCAAGTGAATACAGTATGTGAATTTAGTCATACAACCATCAGTGGTTAACAACAAATTTTGCTCTTAATCTGTGCTTCAAAGTTGCATTTAGTGCCTCTACAAGGGATGTTCTCTATTACTTTTCATTATTCTTGTGCTGCATTGATCTTTTATAGGTCATGTTGTACAAGTAGTTGTTTTCTAAAAAGAAGTAAGGTTAATTATGGCAGGTGGAATACTGGTATCAAAAATTATTTTTATTTTTTATCTCTCTTGCATGAAATGAAATATTTTGCAATGAGCATATACTTCTCATCCATACAGTTTGTTTTACAAGGCCGCTCCAGTCATTCCAGTAGTTAACTAACGAAGATTTGAATTAAATTCCTTGAATTTGAAAATCACAGGTTCTTATGCAAAGAAACGTTTTAAAGAGAACTGTGTTGAGGCAGGAGAAGACACCGTACTGTACCTCCTTGAACTCCTGAATTTGGGACTGCTCAAACATGGAGAAGACATTGGAGCAAGACTTCTGTCCTCCCCTCTGTCTCTTATTGGAGGCTTTCTTACTTGCCTGAGAACACAAACACAAACTCATCCAGTTTACACACTAATATTTTCTTTACTGCAGACTCTGTGTGATTGCATACAAATCAGTCAAAAGTATACAAAAATACAAATTAACCTAAATACAAAACAATAATAGGTTTCCAAAATTATGTTTTCTTTTAAAAAAAGAAAGTATTAAAAGTACACTGAGTGACTTACCATGTCTGTGTGATCGTACGTGGACTCCCAGCCGAGGTGTGATGCTGGGGTGGGTTTTATGTATGACCCATCTTATCTTCTACCCTCCTATAATAGCCTGTGGTGGGCAGCACAGTCCCTTACATGGCCACAGCTGCTCTGTGTGTGTCACTGAAGTGACCTGATAAGAGGTGAAGCAGCCTGGATTCCTCTGGGCTGGAAAATGGAGATATGAAGAGTAGAGACGGAGAGAGGAGACAGGGGAAAGTGACCTCTGACGTTTGACAGTCACTCAATCAAATAAAGTTGATCTCCAGAGGTCAAATTAATCTCTAAAGGTAACTTAAATGTATGTTTTATGTGTACTATTATTAAGACTTTAGTAGTAACATTGTGTGAGGATATACAGTTGAGCCTGATTTTTGCAGCTAGTACATTATCTAGGTCCAAGTTAAATAATTAATTTGGACAGCTAAGATCTTTTCCTCTGCAAGCTAAATTAGAAATGCCCTCCTCATTGAATTACTGGTGAGGACAGAGGTATGAGGCAAGCCCAACAATTTCAATTAGAGATGTGTTTGATCATTTATGACTTGGTGAATGTTGAGGATATGTTGTAGTTACTAAATGATGGGGTAATGGACCAGAATCACATCCTATGGAATCCATACTTCCTAGCAGCACCACTGGTTTCATACCATAATGTAATAATAATCTGTGATCTTATTCTATTTTTTATATAACAATAATTACCCCATTAATAACCATGTACATTGATTTTATTTGTACGAACAGATTAATGCATAAATAGATGTTATGGATCCATTTCATAGTGTGTTGTTGTACTGAAAGCACAAAATCTAGTGAAATAAGTGTAGCATTTACAGAAAATAATTTATTCATGTCAAATAGCTTTTTACTTCATTAATGTAACATTAATAGGTTTATTACAGCTATATTTTCTATCTTGTCACTGTGTTAAAGGTGTTCTACATTACTCGGAAGTCATTACATCAGTATTGTTTTGATGTGTTTAAATGACACTGGAGGTCCTGTTATGAAATGTCCAATTACATATGTCACAACTTAGTCACAACTAAGTCCATGTAACCTAAAAAGCATTTTGCTGATCCAGCTGCAGCATTAAATCAGTCATATGTGTGAATAATAATAAAAAGAACAATAGCGTGCATTTAAAGAACAATAGTTTATTTTATTTACAGTTAATGTTATTCACATCCATCACATGTTTATCATGCCATATGAAAAACTACAACCTACTGGCTAACATACATAAGGTTGTAAACATATAATTTAAATATACAAAGAAAGAAATATTTTATTGTTCACATATAGGAATTACTACACAACAAAGCAATACATTTGATTTAGTCCTAGTTTACAACAACATTTACAAAAACAGTTCTTGTGTTGTACATAAACCAGTTTACACTGGTATTATAATGCACTGTCATCAATAATACATCAGCCATTTTTGAAATGGCCCAGTCTGTCAGAGTAAACCAATACTTAAAGTTCAGAAATATTCAAATTGTTACAAGTTGGTCTAATACTATCAAATATATATAATACAAGTTGTTTGCTGCTTTCTTTTCTGTACATCTTCCAGCAGTGATATCCACTTTGCTGACCTTTGCATCTCTCCAAGCCTGAAAAAGGCTAGCGCTCCCAGCTGTAGACGAAATGTCACCAATGTCCTCAGATTCAGAGTTCATGCTTATTTCATTGCTGTCCTGCTGGGAGACAGATGAGTGCACGCCTCCCTTTACTGATTCAGCATGCATGCAGCCATCTTACAGGCCACTGCTGAGATAAGAGCAGCTCCACGACCGCTCCCCTCCTCTGACTGGATGAAGTTGATCTCACAGTGAGGTGTAAGGTCCCTGACGATTTTGTGGAACCTGTCACGGAAACTGAGATGAAGAAACAACAACTTTAGTGTCATTTTTTTTTTTAAATCATCTAATGTCTCCAATAAATTGGATTTGGAGAGTTTAGTTTAAGGTTAACAAACATTGGCAGAGTCCCTTTTAGTTACTTTAATATGTTTTAATGTAGGAAACAAAAAGCACAGCAAGATTTTGTCTTTTAAGGCTCGACCATACAGTTGCTAAATACTGGTGCTGTGCTATTTGATTCTTGTTTTTCAGTTAGTCATGGGGAATTAGAAAATGAATGAGGGTGGGCTTTCACTTTAGAAAGGTAAATCTAGTCATACAATCACCATATTTCCTTGCTTTAATGTATTCCGTAAACTATTATAATTACAAGTCTAGATAGACATAGAAATAGGGGATTCCTCACCATGGGTGTAGCTTGTAGACAGATCCATCAACACCCACTGTGATCTCCAGGGATTCCTGGCTGCGTCGCTCCCGCATCCGGTTGATCACTCCAGCGAGTCCTGCGCCGCACATATGAGCAGAGCGAGTGGAAACACTCTCACAGACCAGACGCACAATGTCACAGTCCAGCTCTGACGGCAGAACACCGAGCGAAGACAAGATGTTGTAGATTTGTTTTCTGTCCCCAGAGTCACTGAAAGAAAATGGCAGAAGACTAAATTAAAAAGAGCAACAAAAAAAAGTTTCTAATTGCATATTATGTCTAATTATGAGTTTTCATTTATATCGCTCATTGTTATATCCCACATTTATTCTGTTTTCCAAAAAGTTCCATTATGTTCATATATTTTTTATACACTTAATATTCAAAAATTAAATCAAGCTTCTACAAATACTACAGTAGGTAACCAAGAAAGGTAACCAAGAAAACCAACAGACTGATCTAATTACTTCCCTCCATCATCACTGTTATATAAGCTTATGTCATCAGCATATGGTTATATAACACATTTTCCCTCTTCACTTACACAAATGCAATGATTGCCTACACCACACCATCATATTTTATCTTTTGTAGATAATATCTTTATAGATAATATTAATTTTTAAAACATTTCAAAACATTAGTTGTCTTAAGCTGGTGGATAAGTGCAGCCAGGTTATGATTCACTGATTCTCACCTCTCCACCTGTGAGACATAGCGTGTCTCAAAGCTGCCACGTGTCTTCAGCATCTCTGAGGCTTCACCATTAAACAGCAGGTCTTCATTCACCAGCTTCATCAGAACAAGCCTGACCAGCTCTCCCATATACTTCCCGCTGATCAGCTTCTCATAACTACAGGAGGCAAGAACAAGAGAAGAGACAAGTAACTTTAATAAATGAGTAATATTGACAGGAAGGATGGGAAAAATTAACTTAACAGAGAATGTTGAAATGGTGTAAGAAACAGGTACTGTACAAAACACACAAGCAAACAAACTTTCGTTCTCTACACTGGTTGGGGAAGGATGAGGATGCCAACGTCAATGCTAAAGTGGCTGAAGGAGGCTGGGCTCAGCAGTTGTCTATGTGAAGGGGCTGCCAGTACCAAGGTAAACAGCCATTAGGCCAACAGGCACTATGGCAAGCAGCGGAGAGGGATCATTAATCTGACACCCCCATCCGTTTACTGGCCGCTGACGTATGAGGGCTCTTGCCATTTACAAACATCCTCGGTAAAAACAGCGGGTAGCTTAGCAACTACACAGACATCTCAGATGAGAGTCTGGTGAGTATTGCCACAGAAGGATGAATAATTGAGAAAAACAGTAAGAGAATGAGTGTGTTGCACGTTTTCAACTTCAATATGAATCTCTCACTCCAAACATCTTTACTGACATATCACTCTGAACATGAGTGTACACTTGAGTGCATGTGCATACAGCAGATGAACTGCATGTGAATGCATGACTTACAGCTGATGTCCGGGGTTAATCGAGGACTCGTCCACCACTCTGTCATACTCCAGTCTGAACTCCTCCAGCTCTCCGTTGTCTCCAAACGCTCCCCACTCTGTGTTCACACACATCCGGCCCTCCTCCCCTTCTACCAGCTCCACAGTCCTCATCTCCTCCATGTAACATGCATTACAACCAGTACCTGGTAAATAACAAAAAAAAAAAAGATATGCTTAGATATGCTGGAGCCTGTATGTCTCAGTGTGTTTATGAGTGTTTATCAGTAGTGCATTCACTACACTACTTACCAACAATCATTCCCACTTCACAGCTGCGATCCTCATAATAGCAGGAAATCATGGTGGCTACTGTGTCATTCACCATGGCAACCACATCCATCTCAAAGTCCTAAGTGACAACACCAAATCACAATGCATTTGGAGTCAGTCCGCTGTATGCACATGTTAGAAATCATTAACTTGTGTGTTTATTAAGATAGTAAATACTTATAATATACAGCAACTCACCCCTCGTCTCTTGATAGCGTCTCTGAGTAAACCCACAACATTGTTCCCTTCTGCCCCAGATGCCTTGAAGCCTTTGGTCCAGTTAAGCAGGATACCCTGTGTACAGAAAAAAAAACAATATAACAGTATAATACAAAATATATGGGGGTGGAGTGATGGAGGTTACTGTTACTCATCTTAGTATTCTTTCAAGATATGTATAAGACAACATCCTACCTTGTCAATGTCCTCATGTCGTACAGGAAAGGAAAAGGTGAAACCCAGAGGAAGCTTCTTGTGCTTGATGTGATGTTTGTCCAAAAAGTCTGACATACACTCTGCTATGTAGTCAAACAGCTGCAGAAAAGGAGAAAGAGTGGATATGTGATGTGAGGGAAAAACACAGATTTTTTAAGTCAAAACTAGGGATTTACAGAAGACCACAGAAAAATGTTTGGCACTCTTTAGAGTGTCACCATACAGCTAAATCAGTTACTATCTCACTTATTGATAATACAGAAGAATTGCTATATAAATACTAGAGTCACTAACCATTTCAGCAGTGCCTGTCATGGCATCCTCAGGAATAGAGTACATCTGGTTCTTGGTCTCCACCTTAAAGCTCCTCTCCTCATCTTCACCCACCTTCACCAACATCACACGGAAGTTCGTACCCCCAAGATCCAAAGCCAGGAAATCACCCACCTCTGTCAAAGTACACATTACATCTGAATACACATACCGGCTTTACTGGTTTTATGATTTTTTTTTAACTACCAAAAAAGTGTTAGTGTTAAGAGTGAGCATCTACCTGATCCCTCAGGGGTGGAGCAGACGTAAGTTGGAAGCATTTTCAAACTGGCCTCTTCATGCGTCTCCACACGCAGTCCTCTCTCCATCTCACACTGCATCCTCTTCATGACTTCTTTTAGTTCTTCCTTATTCAGCCCGAACTCTGACAGGATCTGCTCTACCTGCAACAAGAGGAGAGAATAGTAGGTTAGCAGCAGCACACAGACCAATTACCTATTTATTTTATTGTAGATTGTATGCACTGGAACCATGCTTGTAAACCACAAATGAGATGCTATAGAAAGAATAGATAAATCTATAAAAATGAGATAAAGTGCAGAGGACTCTAAGTCCTGATAAAGTACAGGACAACGTAGCATCTGAACATCTCAACCAAGCTACTCACAGAATTTCTTCTGAAACAGTCACATGGGATAAAAACACAAAGCAATACTAAAGTAAAAAAATGACTTAAACCTCTTATCAAACAGAAAAGTGACTCTTACCATGAAGATCTTATCAACCACAGAGCTGTAGCTACAAGGCATCTTCACCATCTGGTCAAGTTGAGAGCTGACACAAGGCATGTTCGCAGGTTTAATTAAATGATCTTCTGTGTGTGTTCCTAGGTGTGTTTTAAGTGTGTGTCTAGCCTGTGTGTGTGTGTGCAGAGTCAGTGAAGTATGAGTACCACTGAATAAGAACCTCAGCTGTTTTTATGCTCAAGTGATGTGGGCTGGCCACACCAGATGCAAAAAAGCCCACCCCTTATCCGTATCTCACCCCATCTGGCGATCGGGGTTCAAACACATACACGTGTGCACACACACACACACGTGTGCACACACACACACGCGCTGTGTGAGCTGAGACAAAAATCTATGTAACCCAATTTATTGCAAAGTTGGGATTAAGCTCTATGGACAGTTGTTTTATTGCATAGAGGCAAATTCAAACATATCATTGTTTGAATTGACCATTTCAGTGGATTTATATATATATGTATATATATATATATATTTACTATACTACTAATAATAATACTGTAATATATTATAATATATACAATACACTGTTGCACATAAAATTGTAATAAAATGTTTTTGCGTCTTCTCATGAAATGATTGTGACAATATGATTTATTCTTGATAAATAAATAATTATAGTATATTATATAGTCTATTATTGTTGTTGTTGTTGTTGTTGTTATTGTTGTTATTATTATATTATTTTGTTGAAAAAACAAATTCACCACAGAAACATGAGATACACAGAGATGCTGCATTGGTTATTAAATACCCTACTTATTTACAATAAATTATATTCTGAACTATACATTTTATAAATCCTATGTTTTTATGTTGATATTTTAAATGGTTTTAATATTGTTGATAATTAAACCTACCACAAAATATTCTAATGTAATTTGATATATGTCTTGAGTACTCTTCTGTATGACGTTTGTCTGTAATTCAGACTGCTGCTATCTTTGCCAGAACAGCACTTAAAAAAGAGACTTTTCATCCCAGTGAGGAACTCCTTGTTTTAAGATTATATGAACGAATTAATGAAAAAAAAACAAAATCATAATCTCACAATGATCACAGGGGTTTGTCAGTTACTGTGAGGGTATATAAGCTGTCTTAGATGGCCTTTAAAGCAAAAAAAGATTGAACAAAATTTTCCCAATTTCATGTGGCAGGCTGTGACCTAGAACCGAGAGATCGCCCACACAAACGAGATTTTACAACATGACAAATCAAGTAAATTTGAACATGAACCCTGTGATCTGAACTTGTGTTAGTTTAGAAAAAGCAATGTGCAAGGCCACAGGGTTGCTCCATGAGGAAACTTCAGACAGAGATACGCATCTACTTGTAAAATTAGAAACATGTCTAAAATTAGCAACAGTGAGGGATGAACGACCTCTAAAGCTAACAATAGTATGCTGCAGGTGAAGGCCTCCGGTGCTTATCAGCTCCAATAGTTTACCTGGTCAGAAGTTAGAGCTTTTTTTAGCTCTGACCTCTCACTGTGAGGTAACTGCGACCCTCTCCCCCAGTGCCCTGGCTGTAGGATTTCTACAGCCACACTGACCTTAAGACATACATATGAAAAATAGCATGTAATACACCTCTTAAAATTTGCTTTGATTGAGTGTGCTCTTAGATTCTTCCATCGTTTTTTGACAACATCGAGTATCTTCAAGTTATTTAAATAAAGCTCGATGACACTGAGAAAAAATATTTAAGCAGAAGATGTTTTGTACTGATGCAACATTACACCAAATATTCTTGCCTTGTCCATCGCTTTATACACAGAGCTGAGATCCATACTGCAGCCATGGGCCTATTCTACTGACAAACACAATAACCTGTGCTTACTTACTTACCTTTTTATGTATTTACTTGATTAGTTGTTAGTTATTTAACTGATTAGCTAGAATTTTTACTTACTTCCAAAATGATAATCTCTCTAGTGCTCCAATACCATTATTCAGCAATAGTGTGTGTGACTTATGCTTTGCTTTGGCTCAAAAATAACTCATTAGATAGATAGATAGATAGATAGATAGATAGATAGATAGATAGATAGATAGATAGATAGATAGATAGATACATAGATAGATAGATAGATAGATAGATAGATAGATAGATAGATAGATAGATAGATAGATAGATAGATAGATAGATAGATAGAAACTTTTTTACCTTATCCATCGTATAACGACGAGGATTAAAGTGTCCTGCCAACCATCAGTGCTCTGGAGTGGAAGTTCACAGAAGTTTCTGCTGTTATAATGTTACTTGGTCCGTATATGACGCGTAAATGATATATCTTGATAAGAAGCTGCACAAACGTTATATTATATTCCCAACACGTT
Organism: Argyrosomus regius; assembly: GCA_946959425.1. NCBI lineage: Eukaryota > Metazoa > Chordata > Actinopteri > Sciaenidae > Argyrosomus > Argyrosomus regius. The sequence continues at coordinate 16,612,229 of OX336890.1, forward strand.
TGATCGACATCATGTTCAGCAGCAGGTCTCGAACAGGTTTACATATCTGCAGTATTTCCCAGGCCTACGTGGAGAACTGTGAAATTAAAAGTTTTGGAAAGCAGACAAAAGTCTCAAATAGCCTGTAGATTGTTCTTCATTCTTGCTGTGAACCGGTCGATCCGCATCCGAGCACTGGATGTGCCATCAGCTCCATCCAATCCTTCATTCAATCATTACATTTTACAGCAAAAAAGAAAAAATATTAAGAAAACCTCCTGTATGTAACTGTCATTCTTACTGACCGTGTTAGGCTACTTCAGTATCTGAAGACAAAACTAGTTCCAGGAAATAAAAATCATTTCTTCCCCTGGTGCACCTGACCTGTCAACAGATGCACCTGAAAGCTTAGTGGTTTCCATGCCAAAACGATTTCAATGTGTTGCCTTGGAAATGAAATCCGGGCACACTTCTGCCATGGAAAACACTTACCACTGAGTTAAGTGGCCAGGACGAAATTGTTAAATGGAGCAAGATTACCAGTAAAAACATCAATTGAGAGTGCGCCATGTTTTTGGTAGACAAAGGCCAGTAGGCTGTTTAAAACTTTAAGACACATTATTATTATCATTATTATTGTAGTAGTAGTAGTAGTAGTAGTAGTGGACTATTGATGGACTATTTGATCTATCTGCTAATAGGACTTTTGTAAACCATTTAAAGCTGAAATGAAATTCAAAATGTCGTTTTTTGTATCCTGTGTATTTTTCCAAAATAATTCAGAGACTGACTATAATGAGACCATTATACTGCTTTCAATATTATGATGAGGGATCGCTGTAGCCAACAGTTACTAACTTCCCACACAGGTTTGACGAGCAACTCGATTAATTAATTAAACTTCCTTTAACTTTAGAGCCGGTTTCCAACTTTCTATCTTCAAACGGAACAACAGCGGCGTGTTTGTTTCCACCGGAGCCACTATCCCGTTGGACCGTTTGAGGATCGTGACGTGGTGAACTGCACCTTGAAAACTACAATTAGCGTCAATAACATTGTGATTAGACCGCCGGACGTCTGTCATACACATGTACGAGTCTTAGTTTATGCGGGATAAGAAAGTTGATTCGCTTGTTTCACCGGGAATCGAGCAGTTTGGTGCTCATTGTGTGCGGTAAGTTGGCGGAGGCCTCACGTAAGTTAAACCAGATAGCATCTGGAGCTAGCAGTACGCTAGACTTGGTGTCAGACATGTAGCTGTTTTAATCTGCGTGTAACGATCAACTGCCTGTGCTAAGTTTGTACTGCTCACAGTCAAGTTAACCAAAGTGTCTTTGCCTGGAGACAAACATTTACTTAACCCGGGAACAGATAATATTCGGTTAGCTCGGTAGCTAATAATAAGGCAGCTGCTCTCACTTGTAAGCTAACCAGCTGAACTTCGCCCAACTTTCTGTAGCCGCGTTATTGTTAGCATGGACGCTAGCTGCCTGAGCTGGATAATGCTCTCATGTGACTGTGATTTTCCAAACTAGATTATCAGGGCAGTGTGTGAGAGTGTTTGCTGCGACTGACTGACCAGAACGGATCCGGCGGCAGCATGAAGCTCTACAGCCTCAGCGTCATCCACAAAGGAGCGACCAAAGCCAACCTCCTCAAGGCGGCCTATGACCTCTCCTCCTTCAGCTTCTTCCAGCGCTCCAGGTGGGTCTGACTCATCCAGACCAGCATCTGCTTGATTAAACATTTTTAAACCGCATTTGCCTTTTTTGTCCTCATTTACTGTGTGTAAATTGCAGAGTATACAAATAGTAACAGTGCTCTGTCGTATGCTGTTGATTTTACAGCTTATTTGATAACAAGGATTACAAGCCTCGATACAGTGTTCAGTATAAATGATGTTGACTATACTTGGATACTTTTCCACCAGTGACATTGTTTTTCGTTTGTTTAGTATTCAAGAGTTCATGACCTTCACCAGTGCCTTGATCGTTGAACGGACATCACAAGGAAGCCGTGCCTCTATCAAAGAACAAGGTAAAAATGAGCAGCTTCAGCCCGGCTTGTCAAAAAATGTCATTTTTATTAACTCATCACATTATAGTTTGCTCTTAATTTCAAGCATATGCTGCTCTTCCGTTCTGCAGTTGGTCATATGTTGGTCATGTGAACGCTCATGGCTGAAGTGCTGAGTTGATAACCACTGTGTGTGACCGCTTAGTAAGATCATGGTTGTTGGTTAGTGAAGCCATGTAATAAAGAGATATCCTGGGTATGTTGAACTCGTGTTGTCGTACAGGAGTGGTTAAGATCAAGAAGATAAAACAAGTTACGCTGTTACCTGATCTGCTCTAACTATCATCACCATTTTAACTCAGCGCAGCATGAAACAAGCTGAATGTGTAATGACAAAGTCAAAGCACAGCCTCAGTGCATAATGACTGCGTGTCAGTCAACAACCGAGAACATTTTGCTAACGTTTATTTGAAAGTATCAGTTTTACTTCTGCTTTTCTTAACAAAGTGTGCCAGCTGACTCTGGGTTTATCTGTACCATAAGACTAGGCATTTTTTAATCACACTTGTGTTTCTCTTTTCTTTCAGAGTACCTCTGCCATGTGTATGTAAGAAACGACAACCTGAGTGCTGTGGTCATTGCAGATACTGAATACCCACAGAGAGTCTGTTTCACATTGCTAGACAAGGTGGGCACAAAAACTTGCAAATAAAGGCGCATAATTACTGCACTTTGCTGTCAACTTCAACAATGAAATTGCTGTCTCTGTTGTTGTTTTTTTAGGTATTAGAGGAGTTCTCTAGACAAGTGGACAGTATAGACTGGCCATCTGGTAGTCCTGAAACCATAAACTACAAAGCCCTGGATATTCACCTTTCTAAATACCAGGTCAGTTTTAAATATGTTTATGAGGAATTATGTCAAAGGAATCACTGACTGTTTGCTGTAATGAGAGATGCTCTGAAGTAAATGTTAAGCTATTGTTCAACAGTATTGTCGTCTGCATCTAAAACAAACCTTACAAAGTTACAAGTTGCTCAAAACAGGGCAGCTAGAGTTGTTCTGGGCTGCTGTATTAGAACCAGCACTGGAAAAAATTGCACTCCAGCGTCTTTTGGCTCTCCATTGAGCAAAGGATTTCCCCAAGAATGGCCACATTGTTCAGCTGCACCATTAACTCAAAAGTGCCAACATTTCTATTTGAATAAGTAACTGTAATAACACACACAATCACAGCAGTAGCCGCAGCAGCAGATTAGCCTGTACAGGTTATATTGTGGTACTAAATTTACAGAACTACAAGAACCTGGGATACCTTAACCCTTAACATCTGCCTGATCAAAAATAATTCATCTTTTTTAAAAGAATGTGCAGAGGCATTTATTAGCATGCAGATTACTGACTGAATTGTAAGTGAAGGAATTCTGTTATTTTAAATCTTCATGAGTTTTATAACTCTCATTCTTTTTAAGCATCGTGTTAAAGTTTTAAAAATATATCTAAATTTATGCACAGTTAATGTTTATTATATAATGTGTCATGTATTGTATGTTTGGTGTTGACCCCAGGAAGATTAACTGTTTGTCATGGCATCAGCCAATGGGGATTCTTTTAAATAAACAAATAAACGTGAAGACAGATGCCCTAGGATTAAATTCATGAATCTGTTTGTGGTTGATCAAAGAGCCTGTTCATGAAATGCTGCAGAATGATCAGTATGCGATGGCAGTGTACCTAACAACTTGTTGTTTTCCCCCCCAGAACCCCAGGGAAGCAGATGCAATGACTAAAGTTCAGGCAGAACTGGATGAGACAAAGATCATTCTGGTAAATATATACACATAATAGAAGTTTTTTCCCCCATTATAGCAGAACACACATGTAGGCTGTGGAAAGCACACGCACTACTAGTCATAAAACTAGAGTCCTAAACTTTCTTTTCAGGGTCCCACAAATGTATCTATAAACCATTGTGTTTATCTGTGCATCAACTTTTTGACCAAATTGTGGTTCTGTGTCTCTAAAACATTACAGAGTCCTTGTCCAGTTAAATTCTACACTGCAGACTATATCATAAACAAATGTTTTGTTTCTGTAGCATAACACCATGGAAAGTCTGTTGGAGAGAGGAGAGAAACTGGATGATCTTGTGGCAAAGTCCGAGCACCTGGGAAACCAGTCCAAAGCCTTCTACAAGACTGTAAGTACCCACGACTCGCCTCATCGACGCTAGCCTGACAGACTAATGGGCATTCACTGTTTTAGATGCCTGACTGTGTGCGTGTGCTCATGTTTAACCTGCAGGCACGGAAACAGAACTCATGCTGTGAAATCATGTGATGTCGCTGCCTCGTCCTCTTGGACACGCCTCTCTCTGCCTTTCTGCTTTTCCTACAACTCCCATCATGCACCTGCCACTAGCTCTCGACACAATGGACAGAACGGGCGCTGTCTAAACCGGGATGGGACGCCAGGATAAGAGCAAGAAAGGGTGGATGGTGGCGGCCAGTTGAAGCGTGACCTTTTCCGGAATATGGCTGATGGGGGCTGAAGGAGTGATGGGGTTTGGTCGGGGGAAGAAGTAACATTTGAATTATTTTTAACCTTCTCAAAGGGTAAACATCTGTGTGGCGTTTCAATACCAGCTGAGGACATAATAGTGTGACGTGTATTGGTGATGTATTGTTGAATTGTCTTCAAACCATTTAATGTTATTCAGATTCAATCAAATCTTAATAGTTTGATTTCAAAGAGTATTAACCACAGATGTGCTTCTGCTTCAAGGCAACTCTGACAATCTCACAGTCTTGTGAATTCATAAAATACGTCACCATTTCGGTCTTCTGTTTTTCTTGCAGGCATAACTTTAGTTGCCCACTAGGTGGCCCTCTTAATTACTTTATCACTTCAGTGAGCCTCAATGTTGAAGTCATTCTAAAAACTCTAATGTGAGCCAAGACAGCAAGTGGCTGCTTGGACATGTGATATCAAAATCTGACAGAATTTTACGGTGAATTTGAAAGATTTTTCTTAGACTGAATTATCAGACTGGTTACTTTTTTTTTTCTTTCTTTTCTTTGTCTCATAGTGTTAAATGAGATCTTAAACATTCCCGCTTTGGGTGAGTGTGTTATTGAGTGATGGTGGCATCTTAAAGCTAATGATAAGTGGGAGAATAGATGTAAAATGTACAAAGATGTTTCTTCATAGACACAGCCTTATTTGCAGTGTGACCCCACCCTGTCCTATTTAAACGTTCTCTTTCACTTTGTGTACTGTAGCTTTTCAAGCTGCTAGCCAACACACACTCACGACACTTAAGCAGGTTTTTAAAGTTCAAAAAGCCCACTCGGGCCTCTGCAGCCCGGGGCTCGTCTGTACCTCTCAAACCTGGGATCACTGACATTTTACCATCATTTATTGTGACTGAGGTGATTACAGGAATCCTCATGTGCTGTTGCATTCCCTGGCCTCAAGTCTCTCGTAAAATGGGTGTAATGTTTGAAGAGAACAAACGTATGTTGAGTGATTATACATTTAGTGATCTCACATCCCAGTCTTATTTTAAGACACTCCACGGCTGACATTTTTTTTCTCACTGTCAGCAGTTAGATAGAAGGGTAGAATTTTTTTTTTTTTTTTTTTTCTTCAGGAACTGCTGATCAGTTTGAGATAAAGAGATGCCTTCGGTTGTGTATTTTACATGTTTCTCTGCTCGCTTTCTGCTGTATGCGTGTATGATTTGCTGATATACAACATCTGCAGGCTGCATCGATGTTGAGTGCCTGTGTGTGAGGAGTGTTTGTGTGTGTGTGTGTGTGAGATCTGAAATGCTCTTTCTGCTTTTACAGTGTAAACTTTTGTGCAATATCTCTGCAGACTGTTGGCGTGTGTCTCTCTTTAAAGTAGAGAGAATGAATTTAGCTGTTTCTCCTGGAGGACAGTAAATTGACTTTGTATATGCTATTCTTATGACTAACTCCCATGTGAAGCGTGTCCAGGGTTGTTTCTGACATGTTTGTTTAATTTCTTCTTTTTAAAATCTCCAAATTAATGTGCTGAATTTAAAACTCTTGTGAAATCTATGGAGTTATGCTGTATCTATTTGCAGGTCATGTCTCACTGACCAGTGTGTTAAACAGTCTGCATTAAATGTTTTGATCCAGGTGTGGTTTGCAAATTTAAAACACAAACTTCAGATTAATAAACTGTTCTGTTTTGTCTGTATGAACATTTTGTCTCTGATTTGATTTGTTCTAACAATGATTGTTTGCAGAACCTATAATCTTACTTAGATAAACAAAATAATGGCTTCCGATGTACTGGTGGCATTTTCAGGCTTTAACGTGGAAACTACTTAATTTTCCAAGACACTGGGGTGTTGCAGGAAATCCTGTAAAACAATGTAAAGGTAAACTTCTTATCTTTAATTTCCTTTTTAATCAGCAAACTGGGAGCTGTGTGGCCTCTCATGTCTGCCTTTCTTCAGGAAGGTCAGCTGAGAAGCTGATGTACCCTTGAGGGGTTGTAGGAAATGTCAAACCTTAATTAAATCCACGAAGACACGAGTGCGTAAAATATGTAAATTATCACAAAGGAGGTGTTTAGCTTCAAAAATTCCATCTGTAAACCTACAGCAACTATTGTCAATTCTTTTTTTAGCATTATTTTGTGTAGTATGACTGAAACATTAAAGGCACGAAGCAAAACTATAGTTTACACAACTTTAAATCAACATTTCAATACCCTGCCTCCAATTTAAAACACGTAATGCAACATGGGCCGAGGTTACACTGTAAAATACGAGCTCAAAAGAAGGGCGTGAACGCAGCACAAGAGGCGCGTCTGAGCGCACAGCTGAGGTGAGAAGAAAACAGCATGAACTGATGAAGTCAGACCGCACAGCCTCAAAAATGTGGACGGAGGTGAAAAACAAGAGCGGGACAGACACCAGCAACGGGACCAACTCGAAGGTAAGAAGCTAGAAGAGAGAACAGACGCTTTTTGCTCTTTCTAAAGTATCGCAATGTACCAAAAACAAGTCTGTTGATCCAAGAGTGAGCCTCTCTCCTCCGTCCTACTTTACGCGACACACTGTGTAACTGATTTACTTGTTTACAAGCCTTCAATGAGGAGCATTTAATGTATCACCATGAACCCAAAGCTGTGTTATCAGCCTGTTACAGGACTACAGGTTGTCTTGAAATGTTTTGGAAATATGTGGTGTACATGTACGTTCTTATCTCGCATGCTTGTCTTATCTTTGTGCCTGTCGTTGCCTGAAGCGCTCTGATTTTCCACATTGCAAGACTTCCTGCAGAAAGTTTCCTACTTCTGCTGAAGGCAGCGTGACTTGTAGCAAGCCTGCACCACGTTTTCCTCCTGTCTTTCTCTTTGTATCTCTCTGTCCCCCAAACAACAAGACAAGTATCCGATCTGTAGTGGCAGTGTGTCCTGTGACTGACCTGACAGTGCCCTATGCTCTACAACTATTCAAACACAAATGTTTTGCTGCATTTTCAGATGGTTGACCCAGATCTTCTTACATGGCAACTTTTACACACAGTTCAACAGAGAAATGGTGAGCTTAATCTCTTCTTCTTCTTCTGGTGTAGTCATAAGCTCACCAGAGAGGTCCAAACTGAGTATCTGCATCCATAGTATGTGATATTGAAACTATTTTAAGGGCCTTAACTTTGATGACCTCAGATTTTAGTTTCGGATAAACAGGAGAATCAACTTTAGGTGAATTGTAATTAGTAGTATGTCATCTTTCGATGTCTGCCAATCAAAAAACTATTTTGAGATCAAAGCAACACACACAAATAGCAACATTTCAAAGAAGCCGAGTAGTTCCCGCACAAAGTGAAAGTGCAGTGGTCACAAAGATGCAAATTATTCAATGTGGCAAGAGGTAAATCATGAAAACATACATACAGGTCAGTGCTCAGAGACTGAACTACTAACTGTATCTGAAGTAACAGGTGTTATGTGAATGTATCAGATGCACAGAAACCACACTAAATTAGTTTAAAAGAGAAAAAGGAGAGTTATGAAACTTCATAACAAACAGGTCAGTGCCTGCTGACAAAGAAGTGTCTGTAGTGCACTGCAGTCCTGTGCAGAACTGTAATATTCAAAAATGACCACAGATTTGAATCAACAACTCTTGAGAGACACAGTGTCAACAAACACTGCACATCATGAGCTAAAGTTGTCTTAGAATAAAAAATAAAATATAGTCAAATATTTCTATTTTATTTCCCCATGAAGGTTCAACTGCAGAAGCCACTCGTCCTTCTAGCACAGAGGACTCTTTATCGAGGAGCAGTGGAATCATACCCGGTAAGTCCTGCTTTGACCAAAATGTTAAGTCTTATCAGACTCTAAGACCTGTTTCAGAGAAAAACAAGATGTAGCAATCCAAGCTACCAACGGCTGACTGTTTGACTCATTGAGTCAAGAACCACAAAAAAAATTAAGGAATGAAGGAAGGAATTAAGTTAACAGCCAAGCAAAACTTTAAAAACAGAAACATTTTATTTGGCAGTTTTTTTGGAGTATGACTGCACAGAAATGGGCCTCTTGTCATTTTAATCAAATTGCTTGTGGTTATTTTTATTGGCTGCTCCAGAAACCAAAAATGCTCCTTTTCTGTTACTGTTATTTTGTTGTCACACAAATCCAAAAAATATAACACTTTCATAACTCATGCTTCTGTCTCTGTGGACATTTGTATATGCAGTGTTTTGGTCACTTCCCTGTTCTGCTTCCTGCTTATTGTATGAACCTTGTACTAGATAACTTTTGCACTTTAGTGACCCCTTGTGTTTCCCTGCCTCTCTTTGCATTGGAAAGGTATAGACTACCATGTGACCCTATTAATATGTATAGAAAGTGTTTCACTGTGAAAGAAACCAGATGTGAGTGAACATTTCTGAGGGTTGAAGCTGAAAGTGGCGCTTCTTTGCAACCCCATGTTCTACCTTTTAAAATGTTAAAACATTTTATGCAATCTTGATGCGTGTTTTGAAGCACAATTCATCACTAGTCAGGATAAAGTTTTGGCTTTCAGTGTCAGTTCATCAGAACCTGACTAGACATTTGGAAAGGGCAGTGAAATTCCTCTGGTTTCAGCAGTGGTCAGCAGTATTATGAATGCAGGATAGTAGTCGGCAGACGTTTATGCCAGCCTATGATAGGAATGGAGAAATTCCCAAAGCACTCAAAGGATACTTCAACTGTAGAACTGGATAGTAAAATCAGTGTGAATATGCATATGAGCATACACTGTCATGCTAATACATGAGGATACATGCATGCAATAAGTGTACCATGATTCACTGTATGTATAGGTGTGTTTTTAACATGCAATTAAATATATGTTTGTATGCTTTTAGGTGCAATTGCAGCCACAGTGTTCATTGCCTTTTTACTTGCTCTCTACGCTGTCCTCTGGAAGTGCATGGTGTCACCACCACAACGGTAAAGAACAGACACAAGCCCTAACTTGATTTTGCCGGAGCTACAATTGGATTTTGTTGACACAGCGATCTTGCAAACTGCCATGTGTTCACCTGCCTTTTAGTGTCACATGTCTGAACTTTGTTTCCCCCGCTCATCAAAGAAAGACAAATCACCTCACATGATCGGCATTTTTTCCACTCCATATTAAATTGTGTTGCTGTTTTTATTGCGGTTGTCATGTAAACACACTTTTATGTTGTCTTTCAGAAAGCACAGCAAGGTGAGGGTAAGAGTACAACAGAGGAATTCTGTGTGAAGACTGGCTTCTGTTCAGCAAGTCATTTTGGATCTTAATGGTGCGGACTAAAGTTTGAGAGCAGACTTTGCTCCCAGTCAGAAAGAGAGCACCCGAGAATACGCCACAGATCAAGATCCTTCCATTGATCCAACAATAAAGAAACTGACTCAACTGCGTGGAAGCGTCACCAGTTTTACTGTGTGCTGGTGGCTCGTGTTGACTCAAAGCTCCATGTTGATGTGAAACACTTTATTTGGCAGGTCATATTGTGCTGCTGTTTAAGTTTTTTTCCCCCTGTGAACTCTGCACTACTGAGGGACGAGGCCACAACTTGCTCCAATGACCAATAAGCTGTGTATACTTGTATGTGTGTCTGAGAGGGAGATTGTGATATATTTAGCATATGTAGATTTTTGGTGATTTTAGCATGTTTTATACTGGCACCAAATGGAAAGTCACCCTTTAGACATGTCTTTTATTCTGGCATAGTATTTCTTAATAATTTTGCAATGACACAATGGCATCAGTAAGTTTTATTTCCATCCATTTTAATCTGTTTTTCTTCCTTAAAGATTTTTTGGGAAAAAAGCTGCTAGGATGTTCAGGACAAATAGCCAATCACAGCTCAACATTCTCGAGTCATCATTCAACATTTTGGTGTGGAAATCTAGAAAGGTAATTTTTATTTTGTTTTTATATTTATCCTTTGTTGTCTTCTATAAAATCCACATGACTTATTCACTTTACTCAGGATGTTGTAACTACTGTATGACATTTGACTCTATATAATTAAATATGATGTGATTCTTTTTTTAGTGGAATATGAATATAAATAAATGATAACCAAACTGCGACTCAGTCACTGATTTTTTTTTTCTGATTTGTGTGTGTATCACGTGCATCAATAATATCAGGTCACATTCATACAGGTTGCTCAATCCCAGAATCTATGCTGTCAATATGACATCAAAAAAATGTGGATGCAGTCCAGTAGCTAATGAGCCACCCTGCTTAATATGTTACGTGCTATTTAACTAGCTGGCTTTGCCACACCAGAGGTCTGGCACTTTGTTGTTTCCAGAACCAGTCCTGCAACTTATAAAATACACAGAGTGGAGTTAACTGAACCAAGTATTGAGCAGAGAATATGTGTTACAGTAACTGGGAAGAGTGTTGAAGGAAATTCAGCTGAATTCTCAAGAGCAGAGGTACTGTAACTTATGACTGATTCAAAACTGATAAACAAAGTACAAATCAAGTGACCTGTGCAATCAACATCGAGGCAGCTGCGGGTAGTTTTGCTTGAACTGAAAAGGTGGATGGTAGCTGCATTTGGCAAAAGATGATATCATATATGGTGTGGAAACTGTGATTAAATCACTGAAGATGGCTGAAGGCTGTAGCCTAAATTTAATATTATTATTAACTTTTTATACTTAAATTAGACACAATTTGTTTAAGATCAATGATCGGTTATAAATGATATTCTAAATAAAATGAGTAAATACATGGGCAAAATTTGGTGCTGTCACCTGTCAAAATCTGATTTCTGCAGTAGCACACCAGATAAATTCACTTCCTTTGAAATGACATTATTAGATATAACAAATCTAGGTTTCGATATTTGAGTCATCCGCTTAACAGTAAAAACAGGTTTCTTACTCTTGTCACTGCTTCAAGTTTACCAAAAATAGAGATCACATCTTCTTTTTTAACAGTTTATGATGTTCAGAAATACGTCTTCATAATATCATACAAGTAATAAAAGCTTTTTTTTTTTTTACATGCACATTTGGTAGCCTCATCAGCATTAGCAGTTGCATCCTGCAGATAACATCTGTAGTTGCTTCACAGTTTACCGTTTACAGAGTTCTTCTTGTGTTGGAGTGTACAGAGGGCCAGATTATTTTTACTGTTTTCTAAGGAGTTTGAAATACTTTCAGATAGATATTAAAAGTACTGAAATACTCTTTAGTTTACCTGCTCTATACACAGTATCAAAATCACAAATCACATGCATATAGTATATTAAAATTTAGATTCCTAAAGAAGGCTCATTGATCTCACTGAGCGTGACTTCTTGTGTCTCGCCCAAGTCCTCCATGGTTTGAAAATAAGTCTTGTTGGTGACGTATGCGATTTGTTGAAAGGCTGGTTTATCTCCAACTGACTGTACACAGTAGTCTTCTTGAAACAACACACAGGCCAGTGACAAGACCGAAGGAGAGGGCTGGGAACCAGGCAGTGTGTCCAAGGGTTCAGGATCACTCAATGTTGTTTCATTCAAAGGTCTGGTATTCAGACACTCAATGTCACAGGTGCTGCACTCCTTCACCTCCTGAGACTGCAGCCAAACACTGGTCTGTACAAACACACAGAGGGAATAATAACAATGTAAACTAGATTCAAGTAACTTAGATAATAGGAAAGTCCACATCTAGACACAAATAGATCTTGTTTGATAATGTGCTTTGCCACAAGGGGGATCCTGTGTTTTATTTTGCTGTATTTGTGTTGAGGTGGAGTATAAATTGTTATCATCAACACTTGTGATAATTTTTTGTGGCAATAAATTCTACGGTAGTTGCTTTGAAAGCCAATAAATGTTTTCTCATTATTTGAATTCACCTGCAAAACACTCACCAGGAAATCAGTTCTTGTATCTAATTTCCTTATACAGTATTACAGTACAGCTTATACAGTATACACTATTATATGTAATGAATAAAGTGACTGAAATAAGCCAATTATTATCATAAAAAAAAATGCAAAAAGAAATAAGTCACCTGAATATATATAACTTTGAAAAAGTGCCATATCACATCTATTCTGTAGAGTGCATCAAATACAGTTTGTTGAAACATCTCTATATTTTCTCTGCAGTGTTATAGTATTCAAGATCTCAACCGCATTTTTATTCAGCCATGTCTCGGTTTCAAGACCACAAATGTGGGGATATCAAAAGGGTTCATCGGCAAAACAGCATCCACGAGAAAACACACAGAATGTCAACTGCAATGCAACACTTGCTGAGATGGCCTCACCCAAAGTGATGTGGCAAATATTAGCTACCTAAGGAGGCCACATAGTAGTTTTTTCCTCTCTGTTCATGATTGGACTATTAAAATGTTTTGTCCGTACCTCATACAGGAAGTCGTCTAACTCCGGAGTTTTGATATCCATGCCAGTAGGATAAGAAAAAAAACCTGTCAGCCCACTCTTAAGCCTGGAAGAGAAACAGAAAATGAAGTCAGGTTGTCTTCTGCAGGAATAAATATTTAATGCAAGATTTAAAGATAAGTTACTTACGATTTTCTTTGATGCCACAGGGGAAAAGTACAGCACAGCAGTAACAAGATGGGAGTCAGTATCTTGGCCAAATGAGCAGAGTCTACTGGAGGAAACAGAAGATGAGCTGTTTAGATAATCAGCTAGTAAAATTCAAGTCTGTGTCCTGGAATTATAGAATTTCAAGAGATAAACAATTAAAAATCAATTGATATTGTTGACTGCCATTATGATTGCATGGAATATCATGGAGCTCACAGTTAGTTCTGGTCCTCATGGTGATACTGGCTGTTTGCCCAGGTCCCTCTTTAGTTAGAGCGCTCACCAAGAAAGAATACTCTTGGTTTGGCTGCAGACCCTCTATGGTCACAGACTTCCTCCGAGGGTCTTCCACCAACACATTGAACAGATCTGGATGTACACAAGATTATAAATGCTTTGTTTCTTCATAATGTAAGAGTGAGTCAAACCAGTGTTTGATTGTTTCTAATAACCAAATCAATTATTATCATACTTAAACACAGAAAGAGATCTCACTTGTAGTGTGATCTGACAGCACATCAGATTCCTCTTCCTGCACTATAACCAGGTAACCAGTAATGAATGCTGGATGAGCCGGGTCATCCTCATTGTAATGCCATTCCAGTGTCACTGATGAGGAAGTACACTGAACAGGCTCAACCAGACTCGGGGACAGTACAGATTCTGAGAAAAGGAGGTGGTTTTGTGGAAGATAGTTAGTCAATTCAAACAAAAGACAACTTCCCCAACTGACGTGAACCTACAGGGACCTTTTTATCTGATGCCCACATTTTTATGCTGATGTCAGAAACTGGCTGTAATTTCTTTTCTTTTTTTCTTTTTTACTTATTTGGTGGTTAAATTGCATCTCAGTGTCAAAAAATACAATTTTATTATTTACATTTACATCAGATTATATTTCATTTACATCACCCAGGTTTCATCATATTTGGTTTGTTTGCAATAAAATGTCCACATATTTTGGCATCACTGGCACAAGTCTGGTTCATCAGAAGTGTTTATTAACTCTTTATTATAGCTCAGCCTCATATATTGCAATATTTAGCACCTATTTATCCCAGTCATCTTCGTGAGCTTTATATTTTACGCATTAAAGGTCCAGTGTGTAGGATTTAGTGGCACCTAGTGGTGAATTTGCAGATTGCAACCAAATGAATACTCTCCCACGTCTCACTCTCTCCTTCCATGCATGGGCAGAAAAAGTCACATAAAAAGCAAAAGGTCATATCTAGATCAGAGTTTGGTTTGTTAGTTCTGGGCTACTGTAGAAAAACGGCGGTTCAAAATGACAGACTCCATGGAAGAGGACTCTTAATGTAGATATAAAGGGCTCATTTAAGTAAACGAAAACACAGCGATTCGTATTTTCAGGTGATTGTATACTAATGGAAACATACAAATGAATATTGTGACTTTTGTCTCTGATTCAGATGAGGTCCCTTTATAAGCTTCCAGTGGTTTTTAAATCTCATATACACAATCCAATGCCTCTTTTCTCTCACCCTTGTTGTCGTGTTTCTGCTGTTTTGTTTTATTGTGCAAATAAAAAAAAATAAAATAAAAAAAGGTTACTTTTTTATAACATTAAATCCGCTGTTCTGCTCACAGACATCAGTGAGTGGATATAGAGTAGTTTGTATTGCTCTCTATATCTGACAAACAGGAAAGATGGTGTATTGCATATAGATAACATATGGAGGATGTCCTCATTGATCAAGACATCCTGTGTCAAAACTTTACCGTTCCACGCCTCATTAAAAGTTTCATTTTTAACCAAGATATTATCTCTCCTGCAGTGTGTCTCACTGGCCTGCCTGTTCAGTTGACATATTTTAAACCCATCTACGATGTGCCTTAGGCATTTGAGACCGGCAACCGCCTAATTAACCTCATGAGGAAATATTGTTGTCAAATGTACAGTACTGTTGGACCTGGACATGCTTTTTTTCCTATATTTTTGCTACTTTCTACATTGTAAGTTATTACACAAGACATCAAAACTATGAAATAACACATACAGAATTATGTGGTAGACAAAAAAAGTGGTAGGTGGTTTAAAAAGTGGTTTAAAGCATTCATCTGGAATGCTTTAAAATTAACAGGTGTGCCATGTCAAAAGTTGCAAAATTCATGAAATTTCTTGCCTTCTTAATCCAGACTGTCATTTGTATATTTCACATGTAGTGTGGATGTACAGTAAATAGGCCTGTTTGATTACTGTAGTAATTTATATCATGGCGCTGCTCAATTAAGTAATGAGAAACAACAGTCCATCATTACTTTAAGATATGAAGGTCAGTCAGTCCAGAAAATTTCAGAAACTTTGGAAGAGGGGTGGAAGACCAAGAGTTATCTCTGCTGCAGAGGTTAATTCATTACAGTTACCAGACAGAAATGATCAGAAATCACTGATTAACAGCACCTCAGATTAGAGCCCACATAAATGCTTCACAGAGTTCAAGTAGCAGACACATCTCAACATCAACTGCTCAGAGGAGACTGAATCAGAACTTGATGGCAAAGAAACTACTAGTGAGGAAGAACAAGAAGAAGAGAATTGCTTGGGCCAAGAAACACATGAATGAATGGACATTAGACCAGTGGAACTCTGTACTTTGATCTGACAAGTCCAAATTTGAGATTTTTCATTCTAACCGCGTCTTTGTAAAACACAGAGAAAGTAAGCGGATGGTATCTGCATGTGTGGTTCCCACCGTGAAGCATGGAGCCTCCCCCATACTTCAAGTGTGATGGTGTGGAGGTACTTTACTGGTGACACTGTTAGCAATTTATTCAAAATTCAAGCCATTATTAACCATTGCATTCTGCAGCAACATGCCATCATATCTGGACAGAGCAACGACCCAAAACACACCTCCAGGCTATGTAAGGGCTATGTATTCCAAGAAGGTGCTGCATCAGGTGATTGGCTTCCACAATCACCTGACCTAAACCCAGCTGAGATGGTTTGGGATTAATTAGACCACAGAATGAAGGAAAAGCAGCCAACAATGTCTCAGCATATATGGGAACCCCTTCATGTTGGACCACCTCATGAAGCTGATCAAGAGAATATCAAGAGTGTGCAAAGCTGTCATCAAAGCAACTACTTGCTTTGACTTCAACCACTGGCTGCTTTGAATAATCTAAAATATATTACCCCATAATTCCATATATGTTATTTCATGTTTTAATCAATCTGCAACATAGAAAGTAATAAGAATAAAGTAAAAACCACTGAACGAGAAAGTGGGTCCAAAATTCTCACTAGTACTGTACATAAATAGAACAACACAGACACATCCTGTACATATTTCCAGTACAACTCATTAATCAGTAATATAACTTACTGAGCTCTTGTGAGTATCCAGTCTGTGTCTCCAGCAGTCTGTATCCATTTCCTGTGCATCCATAGATATTAAATGTATACCTGCAACCTTCTTTGAAATCTCCTGCAAAATGAAAGCCAAAATAAGAAAAACTTTAAGGATGCACATATGGTGACTGCTAAAGGAAAAAAAAAACTTACTAGCATGTAGGAACAATGTGTCGTTTCCCTCTGGCACCTTAATCCATCGCAGAGTACAAGGCTCTGCATTTCCCAGAATGCACCACTCCACAGTATAGCCACAGGTGGCAGTGTCCTGCTTATCCCAGGACAGATTAAAACCAGTAGCAGTAGTGTTACTGCTCAACCGCTTCTCGGCTGGGAGGTTTTCTGGACAGAGACACACATTTCAGACTGTGGTGTTGCAACCAGAAAAGCAAAAAAAAAAAAAAAAAAGAAAATATGAACAAAAAATCAGATGATCATTAGAACAGAAATCCATCCATCTAATCATCCACTACATTTTGCAAATGTCTGCTCATAAATCTTTGAGACATCCAGCTGAGAGCAAGATAGACACACAGCAAAATTGTTGTTGGAAGAGGTTACATTTTCAGGAAAGTTAGTATTATACTTTAGGGGAGCTGATTCCACACATGTTGCTCACCTCCATCGTCCCTCTGTGGGATGGTGATGTGAGCAGGGATAGTGTGGCCAGTGTGGAGAACAGCCTGGATTGTGACGTTATACTGTCCTGGACCAATAAAGATATTTGCCTGGGTTTGTCTTGTGTCATTCCTCAATGTGCAGTTTTGGTCTTCGCACCACCACTGAACTATGTAGCCTTGAATGTTCACCCTTGTTGCTGAGCCAGGAGCATACTAAGAAGGAAGGTGGTCATAAAAGTTGGGAAAAGCTCATGCAGTAGTTGCATATATTCCCTTAACTAAATCAAACAAAATGTTTGTGTGCTATCACAACAATATTTTTGCCAAAGTAAAACAATTGGAGGAAAACAGTCTTACTGGAGTCCACAATAGAGTAACTTGGCGGCTGTTCAAGTCAGAGAGCAGGTTTATTCTCCTCCATATATCCAAAGTCACCAACACATCTGAGAAAAGCACATGAAGATTATTTGTTTAAAGCCATGTGATGCACATGCTATACCAGCATCAGTATATGTTTGTATTGTATTGTGGTAAAACTATTGTAGTTTGGCCTTGAACCAACTTTGTGATGTGTAGGACTTTATGTACTTGGTCTGAGTGTGGTCTTGACTGAAGCTTCATAGGAAATAAGACTTGATCACACCCTGTATACACCATACTATCCTGGTAATACTTACCAGTTGCAAAGGATTTGGGCTGAGTCCATTCTCCCCAGAGCTTACCATTGACAGAGCAGCGCACCCTGATAGAGTAGTAAGTGTTGGGAAGCAGATGTTCCAGTTTAGTTTTGCAGAGCCCACTCACACTATTGCAACTCAGCTGTTAACAAACACACAGATGGAAGGTAAACAAACAAAGAAACAAATAAATAAATAAATAATTAAAATGTCCAACTTTCAATTCTGCAGCATGACTGTTTTACTTAAACAGGACTGAAGTCACCTCTGCAGAGCTGCCGGGGTCTGTAGCAACCTGACAGAGGAGGTTCAGTTGAGTCAAGTTCCCCTTTATGATCCAGAACACAGTGATGTCTGTCACGCCAGGGCTGAGTCGGTCCAATTCCACAACGGGAAACACTAAAGGCAACACACACATGAAATCCACATATTTGACAAACACAGTATTATCAGAGACGCATTACAAAGGGAATGTTAAATTCCTTTTCATGCTGCTTGAGTCTTTAGAAACACAACTGAAAGTGCTATAGCGACAATATTGTGTGAACTCTGACCCCGGTCAGAGATGTTAAAGCTATAGCAAGCTGTCTCCTCTCCCAGCTGGTCCTTCACCACCAGGCTGATGTTGTATTCTTCCAACTGTGGGACGGCAGGGAAAGTACAAAACGACTGGTCACAGCTGATGGGAGCCTGGACTGAGTTTCTGTATTTTAGAGAACAAAGAAGGGACATGCAGTAATAGTCTGTTGGGAAAGAACAAACAAGCTTTTCTGCCCTGTAACCCGCTTTACTTAGAGTGTTGTCAAGCTGAGTAGAGTCTAGTTTGAAGTACATGGAAGCAGCTGCAAATGAATTAAACATAATGCGCAATAAGCCTGACAGTGAGACTGAGGAGCTAATTCCGAACAGTTTGACACAGAAATGTGCTCTACTAGGGATATCAAACTGAGCTCTAACATGTGACATGAGAAAATGAACACATGAAAGTATAAAAGACGGAGCTGTACATAAAGGATCAGTATTTACATAAACACTTCCATCTATCCCAACATTTTGAATGTTTGGTTAATGTGCACTCTTACTCTATGTGGAGAATATGTGTTTGCTTGTTGCGATCGTGTGAGTATCGTTCTCTGCCTGCAGACCAGGTGCAAGTGACAGTTATCATGTCTGAAGTCACACAGCTGAGGTTTCTGGGCTTCTGGGGAGGAACTACAGCATGCACACACACACACACACACACACACACACACATATATATATATATATATATATATATATGTTCTTGGGGAAAAAAATATTAAAAGGATGTATATCAAAACAATAACAATGCAAACTTACAACTGATGAAGTTCCAGGCATAACTGCTCTTGCCTGTTGCATCTTCGCAGATGAGTCTAAGACGTTTAATTAAAATTTTTGGGATGGTCAGGTTGTTCACAGCAATAGCCTTGACTCTGTCTCCAACGCTGATAAGAGGGTATTTGTTGTTGTTTAAGGTAACACTGGTAATATTGACTCCTTTTGGGGGAACACAGCAGAACATAGCATTGGCACCCTCTCTCATCATTCGCTGGTCAGGGAATATCTTGGTCCTACCATTTGCCTGGGTTCCTACAGGTCAAAGAATATAGTACAGTATCATGAGGATCTTTCCAGTAGTGTATACAAGCAGGGTTGCTGTTAAAAATATCTATAATAGTATAATAAGTTTTATGTGCCACTGAACTCTCATTTAAATTAGCTGTCAGTAGAAGACAATTGAAAAAACTGTATCATTTAAACAAAAAGAGAGAATATTATGTTGCCTCCTCAAATTAAATCATCATACTCACATGCATTTAAGCATGGTGTGCATTGCAACAGACATTTGCAATGACTGCAATACTTGAAAAACACTTGAAAATAGTGCTTATTTGATGTCATGATCTTATCAGTGAAACAGTGCACACATGAAACTGTAAGCCTGGAAGTGAAATGGAGAAAAAAAACCCCAAACAGTGTAAGTAACTAAAAACAAATGCCCATAACAGCAGCAGTTGCCGTGGCAGTAACTGCCCCAGACTCCCGCACAGCGGCAGCGGTTGAGAGATTAATTAAGAAAACCTTGCAAATTAATGCAGAAATCACGTAATGGAAATGCTACTTCCAGCGAGTCAAATACAACACTGACGACTGTTTTATAAAATAAAAAATAAAAACAAATGCCCATAACAGCAGCAGTTGCTGGCAGGTCAGTGGCAGCCTCAGCTGCAAAACTGCAAGATAATGCAAACCTACACTGCCACTGATTTTTTTTCTCCATGTCCCTTTCAGGCTTCCGTAGTTTTCTGTACGTTTGGCTCGGTTTTACTCATGTAAATTGACAAATAAGAATCAAAGTAGTGTAGCATCATCTCACCATTGTTGGTCATCCAGTTGCTCCAGGGACTCGGGACAGAGTGATTGTAGAAATGTCGCATCCTGACTGAGTGATCGACACACTCCAGAGGCAGATCAGAGGTCCACGTCCATGTGTAGACATTTGAATCCACCGGAATGAAACTTATATTTCTCTAGATTAACAAAAACAGGAATATGAACTTGACAGGAGTTTGTGATTATCCATAACATCGCTATAATAAATGCAGTTAAAAGAGTGATCATCAGTAACATATAAGTACTGGGACGCAACTATAAAGAGTCTCGAAACAGCACGAAATCCAGACAGCTGTACTCACGTTGTAAATAATGGTGCGGTTTTCAGTGCGGCTGATCTGGATCTCATAAATATCGCCCACTAAGCCCCTGTGGTTTACCAGCCAGCTTACCAAGAGGAGTTGCTTGTCACTGATAGCCTGCAGATTGATGCTTGGCTTTGGTGGCTGCCAAACTGCAACGCAATGTAACTCAATGTATGTAAACATACTTGTCATATTTAATGAGTTTAAAAAATGCGAGCTTAGAGAATTTAAGTAAATCAAACTCACCAGTGTCCGAGCAGAATCCACTGTAAACCTCAGAAAATATTAGATATAAACCAAGCAGGTTAATGACGGATGTTCTGAAACTTGTCATCATTCTGAGAAAAGCAAAACCAAAGTGAAAGGCTGAATATTCACTGCACGCAGCAAACGCCTTTTGGATTGTGTAATAACTCTTGAGGGGTGTGAAAATAATAAACCGTTGTCAAAATACACTACCAACAAAGTTGTTTGCCACAATAATTTTATGTACAGCACAAGATTAATATGGCACAACACAGTTCTGACTACAGAGATTACAAGAGAACACATATCAAACAAAATATCATTAATGTCGACAGTGCATGAAGCAATTTACATACAATAAATTATCAGAAAAGGATGTGAACAGAAAACATATATCCATTCTTTACAGAAATCACTTACAGTATCAGAAGATTTTTGGCACTTAAGTGAGAAAAACAATAATAGGAATTTCCTTTTCCAACATAGTGTGCATAGGTAGCCTTTCCATAAAACTATACATATATTTAATATTTATACAATAATGTCAGTATATTTCTATGTTTTTTTTAGATGCTTACAATCCCTTATAAATATTATTAAAGATCACGTGGATAAATAATAAGAGCACTCTATACATAGTTTGTGGAAGGGCTCAATTGGCCCCTGAAATATTTTCATTTTCTTCTAAGTGCTCATGGGAAAATAACAGCAATACTTCTGTACTTTAGGTCCCAGTATTTGGGGCACAAAGACACTTCTGCCATCAAACAAGTGCAACGGATACTAAAAAGAATTTAATCTGAAGTAAAAACACGGGGAGTATAAACGCTGATTTACGAATAATTTGTTCGCTAAAAGGCACAATGGTTTCATCGTGCAGGAAGAGAATGATTAATGGCTGCCACATACACTGATAAAGGCACATATACTATGTCTGTGTATACTTCCTCCCTGCAGCTGTTCCTTTGTTTGAATATTAAGTTTTTAAAAAAGAAAATCAATTTATATCCATCACATTTACATCGGTGCAAAGGCACACATACACAAACACATGTAAGCAACAGATATATCATTGTCGGTCCAGTTATATTTCAGGCAGCTTGCAGCACTCATTTCTCGCTCATGATTCTCAGAGATAAACAATGTTCTCCTCCCCTGCCTCCTCCCCGTTCTGTCCTTCTAGGGAAAGGTAAGCCTGTGGGGGAAGCAGGGGGGTAAGAGAGGGAGACGAGGAGTAGTCTTCCTCATAAAGTCTGTGACCTGTGACCTCTGACCTCCAGGGACCCAGGGATTGCCTGTCCAACAGTGGGCTGAAGTCTGCTGGAAGGAGAACAACAGTAATGCTTAAAGCCTATATGATGGACATATACAGTGCAGTACACTACATAACAAATGGCTTCATGTCTTTGCTGTCCAGAACTACATACATGGGAAAGAATACAGTCACACTTACTGTTGTTGGTCCTTTGTGGCTGAGCAGTGACCCTGCTGCTGAAGGGGTGTATGGAGTCATTCGGGGGCCGTGGGCAGCCGTGGTTGTTACTGTAGTTTGGGTATGTGACACCGTCAGGAGGCTGTTTGCTGTGTGCCTGGCTCAGAAGGGTGTTGAGGCTGTTGTAGAGACTGGCACTGAGGCCAAGGTTGGCGGTGTAGGCGGAGCTGTGCAGAGGTCCGTCGTGGTTCTTCCTTGGTGCAGAGAACAGACACTGGTGCTGGTTGTTGTTGGCAGGCTGGTGGACGTGGTTCTGCTGCAGGGAGGCAAGTAAAGCCGCCTCATTCTCGTATACTGAGCAGTTACCATCCAGGCTACCTGAGCGGCTGTGGCTGGACATCTGGGACATTAATACAACACCAAAAGAAAAAGCAGAGGTGATGTTTTCATCTCCACATCACCCATTCCCCTTCTCCCTTCTTCACCATTGTGCCTTTCCTCTCACTTTGCCTTTCTTACCTTGTAACCATCCAGTGGTATCGTGACAGGCAGGCTACTCTGGCGGTTGTGTCTCCAGCTCTGCAGCAGCCTCTGCTGGGCTTCGATCTTCTCCTTCTCCCTCTCCACACTCCTCTGACCCTCCCTCAGTCGGTCCAGATTTTGCTGATACTCCAGCAGCTGGGCCTCCAGCTCCTCGCGTTCACAGCGCAGACGCTCGGCCTCCAGGAGGCACTGCTGCTCCCGCTGCTCCAGCACACTCTCCTGCTCACTCTAAAAACACATTTTGAACAACATCAGGGAAGTTCAGCCACTTATTATCCCTTCCTGTGGTTATGAGAGAGTTTCTATGTTACTGTTAATGTGATTGAGACTTTAAAGTGACATTAAGTAACTTTTTGAATCATTCTGATGCTACACTGTCTTCTAGTAGGGTCACCCTCTCGCCCCGTGTCGGATTTAGTGGCATCTAGCAGTGAAGTTGCATATTGTAATCCTCTGGCCTCACTCTCTCCTTTCTGGCGTAAAGGAGAAACTAATGTGGCCACCAAATGCACAAAAGATGCCATCTAGAGCTAGTGTTTAGTTTGTCAGTATTTGTAGATAAAGGCTCATTCTAAGGTAACAAAAACATAACAATTCCTTTTTCAGGTGATTATACTATTGGCACCTAAATCTTACACAGCGGACCTTTAAAGGATCAATCCACCCAAAAACAATTTAACAGCTTTTGGTGATTTGTAATAAAAGCACCATGAATTGAGTTTGGTTGAGTGTGGTGTCTTTTACTCTGTCTCATTTGTTATTTGCACAATAGAAATCCTCATGCTCTATTAAAAATACTAAAAAATATGACTGCTTCTCATATTTACTATGGTAATATCTATAAGTGGTTATGGTACACCTCCACCGTGAGATGATCACAAAAAGAACAAGACCTTCTTTCGAAACACACACATGTACACTGACATTAGATGAGAGGAGACACACCCACCAACAGTATGCTTAAAACATCAGAATATATTGCTACCACATGTTGTGAATATATATGTTGAAACAGATTTGCTACAGGCAGGAACTCTCATCTGGGTTAAAAGGAAAGAGGAAGTTACAGCATTTCACTGCAAAATTTCTTTACTGCACACGAAGTACTGTGCACATTAAAAATGATCTGAACAGGGATAGGTGGGCTCAAAGTTAACAGGTTCTGCTTATATGTGACAGTCTTCGCTCTTTATTTTCAGGAAATTAGATTAAAATTTGATCAGATGATTTGTGTCTCACAGGTTTAAAACTGCCATGGGGGGAAAAGAGAGCAAAAGAAGTCAGACAAATGTAAATGAGTACATGCAACTCAGAACATCAGCATGAGGCTTACCTGTTGTTTCTCTCTGGCCAGGCACTCTTTGTCCCAGCGCTGCTGCTCCTGTTTCAGCTTCACATGAAGTTTCTGCACCTCATCCACCTCTTCTTTCTTCCTCTCTAAACCCTTCTTTTCTACTTCCTCTTTCTTCTTGTCAATACTCCTGTGCTTCTCCTGCTCCTGCACAGCAATAGAGACCAGTTTAATATTATTATGCCTCATTATTTCGAAAAGAGGTCACACTCAGCTCTAGTTTAACTTCATCAAAACAATGATACACTGGTATCGGCCTACATGTTGCAAAGATATTTAATTTGACATGAATATTATGTGACTAATACCAGACTGTTTTGGAGAGAAGTGAGGGTCCGGAGCTGAGGTCTTTCTCCCTCCTGGAGAAGGAGTTTCTGGACTTCATGGCAGCTGTCCTGAAGAGTTACGACAGCCTGAAAACACAAGGATCAAACTCCAGTCACTACATGTGTATAATAACCATTGTCAGTTTAGAGCTGTGGTAGTTTTTGATCAGCCAGTATGTATCTTTCTAAGCTATTTTAAGTCATAAATAAGCCATTAAAACCAACTTAAAAATTGACATTCAAAGGACTAAAATAGAAGATTTTCCAGGTTGTTTTGTTCTTTGGTACATTTTAAAAGAGATTTTATAGGACCCAAAATTGTCTATCAGACACCAAGTCTAATCCAGGCCATTCAGTCATATTTATTATCATTTTGTATTTACTTACAAAATACTTAATGCTACGTAAATATACACTTGTGCATTCAGTCACAGATACTAAAACTTGTTTCTTCTCTCACCTGCAGACTATAGAGAAGTTGAGTCAGACTCTGGACACTCTCTGCCACCTACAGAAAACTGTGTTATTACAGGGGAACAGTAATGCATCTTTATTTTATGAACAGCCATTACTCATAGGAAATTACAGTAGTTGAACCTTTAACAACGTGGCTTTGGTGTCTCCTCTTCTCAGCTCGACAGCAGAGCTCCACAACACGCTGTCCAGCCCTGTCAGTTCGTTGTCTGATCCAAGAGAGGTGGAGCTCATACTGAGCGTGCTCAGATAATCTGCTGTAGCCCCAAGAAAAGAAGAAAGGCCCAGGTAAATGTCACTGCCTGCACATACAGTATTAGGCGATATGGATCCCCCACACGGGTCAAGTAGTACTTAACTCAAGGACAAACATCACAAAATGACATTCAGGTTTTCAGCGTATATCTGTAACTCACGCTCAGAGGGAGACTCCTGGACGCTGCTGCCGTGGCTGTTATAGCTGCAGCCCTCTGGTCCTCGGACAGGAGAGGTTTGACTTTGTACAGAAAGGCCGTCTCGGGCCTGCAGAATGGCGATCAGGTTCTCTGCTGCAGAAGAAACAATTATCTGTCACTGTCATTCTGTGAACAAGTCTGCCATGACAACAACAGAAAACAACAGTATACTATATCACATTTCTTAAATTCACTTTCACTTTTATGTTGTTTTCCGAAGATATTATATGCAGATTTTTTTTTACATTGATAGTTTACGCTATATATATCACTCTGATGTATTAATACACAACAAATGTTCTATTATCTATTTGTTACAATGCAGTAGATCTATTATTGTATTAACTTATTATTTAATCTATTAAAGCCTGGCACACAGTAGTTTTCTCTTATTTTGGCAGATTAGAGTTCAGGTTGAGTTTGCGCTGAGCTGCGTCCTCAAACTAAATCTAAACTCAGAGTAATACATTTGCAAGTTGTCCAGACACAAGGGACCTTTTTCTGTAGCAGACATTTTGACTTTGCCATAACAGGAAACACATAATAAAATGATCTAATAAAATGAATGACTGCATCAATTAGATGAAGTGTCCCAATATTTATTCACATAAGCACAGCTCTGTAAATGGCAAGACTAAAATTGGGATACAGCCAATTTTTTAATGTTTCTAATAATAGCCAAATGTCAGCTGGGATTGGCTGCAGCCTGCAGCGACCCTGTAAAGTATAAGCAGTTGTAGATAATGAATGGATGGATGGATGGATGGATGGATGGATTGATAATAATAGCTGTGCTTTTTCTGCTACGACCTGTCAAAATGTCTACCGTGAAAAATGTCTACAGGATCAGTATGACTAACAGGGAGATGTCAGTAACACATGGCCTGCACACAGCAACAGAGTCCTGAAAAGAGCCAAAATAAGTAAAAACAGCAGTGTTACTGTACGGTGGCTGTGTACAAGGGGATTTAAAAGATGTATGCAATCTAAAGATGAATACAAAGAGGAAGCCCTTTATGTAAAATGTTGAAGTGTTACATGAAGTGTTTCCCATATATAGATTTTATTTAAGCTGCCCACTGAACCAGATTGCCACCGTTTTTGCATGTTAAAGTCTGGAAACACAGTTGAAAGTGTATTATTAGAGTAGTAATAGTATTATTGAAGGTTAGTCATAATTATTAGCCATCATTAGGCCAGTTAATCATGTTCTCATCCTGATGCATGACTGCAGCACAATGCACCATTTAGTAGCAATTGAGCAGCTTTTCTCTTTACCCTCTCTGAGTGCAGCTGTGAGCAGTGAGGAGGCCTGTCGTGGCGTCTCACTGTCTGTGTCTGGTTGTACCAGCAGGTGGCGATGTGGTGCAGGTTCTGGTGAGTGGAGTGTTAACTCTGTTAGCTCAGCGTAAAGCTGTAACTTCTCCTCCAGACTCTTGCAGATTCGCTGGTCCTGATCCAACAGTGTCTCTACACAAAACAAAGAAAGATTATGACTTGTTGATGATGATGTTGATGAACAGATATGATGTGCACACAAATACAAATGTTTTCCTACCTTGAAACTTGGTGATCTTTTGAACTCTCACTTCTGCTGCTCGCCTTGCCTCCTCTGTCTCAGGACTTCGCTCCTCCTCCTCCTCTTCCTCCGGACAACTGCCAGGCGGACGAGTATGTTAAATAATGAGTAACGCACACATACACACATTGAACTGGGCAAACACTGTTGACTTGACACTCATACACACACACATACCTCTCTGCTGCTTGCCGTATGTGTTTCATCCATGCATTCCTCTCATCTCTGGTGGTTGTGTGAACTTCATACATCTCTGGTCCTACTGAGGAGGCAGAGATAAGGAACATGCCTCTCTCCTCATTGGCTACTTCTCTAACAATTAGCTTCTGCAGAGGGATTACAGGGGGCTTCTGGTCCTAAAAAGAAACAGATAAAATCCATGAAGAAAATGGACAGACAGCCAGACAAGGTGTCTCTGATTTTAAAGCATTCTTCCAGTCAAGACTTACCACAGCAGCAAATACAAAGCGCTGATCTTTCTCTTGTAGGAAAACCAGAACGTCTGTGAGCAGGAGAACCAAAGTATCTGAAAACAAAAGAATAAAGTTATAGATTGGTTGTCTATTACACTCAAAATATCTTGTGGTACTGATCTAATACACACCTTTTAGACGTCCCGTGGCAGTCTTCCAGTAGACCAGCCCTTTATGTTGCAGATCCCTGTGTTTGCTATGCAGGTCCTGTTTGCGAAACACCTTGCCGTTCTTTAGCTTGGCGAAGCTCTTGTTCTCCAGCCGAGCCAGCACTTCCTGCAACTCCTGACACTTCTCATACTTACTAACAGTCAAGTCCACTGCAGCAATGATGTCGCGAATCTGAGCCAGGGCACTTGACAGGTCAGAGTGTTCCTGACTCCCCTCTGTGGGGACAAAGAGATAACAGAGAGGTCACATAAAAATATTTTACCCTGGTAGAAAACATTTTGGCTTGACATATTTCAAAGCAGTAGTATTTAGCACAAAGAAGAATGTAAATTAGTTGGAGCTGACGTACCCTGAGTGTACTGTAATATCCTCTCCAGCAGCACTGGATACTTGGTGATGCGCTGAGTGACCAGCAGGATGAATTCTGGCACCTCTCTCCGTCTGACTAAAGAGTTATTGCTCTGTTGCTGTGAGCAGAGAGGTAAACACCAAAATCATCAGTCGAAACATTTTACTGTAAAACCTTTATTTAAAACGCACAAGAGGTCTGCTTGCAGCAGCTTACTTTGACAAAGTTTTGGAGTTTTTTGTTTTGTTGCTGCAGCTCTTTGAAGACGTTGACAGCCTCGGTGTGATGGCTGCAGAACTCTCCGTATACCTGCTTCATCTTCTCTGCATTTTCATCTGAGAACTGAGAAAAAAGCCATGAGAGTCTCACTTTAGACAAGTATCGGGGTGTATTTTTGTTTATGAATTCATCTTCACCAACCTGCTGAAGCAGTACATCTCCAATCTGTCGGATGAGGTAATTTCGAGGGTTGTCAGGTTGCGTTGCAGCCTGTCGGCGTTCTTGTAGTGCTCCGAAGAGGTTTCTGTGAAAGAGCAGCAGGGGGTCCAAGCAGGGGAAGATCCGGGCCACACAGTCCCAGTCGAGCTGCAGCTCCTCCAGCATGCCTCTCCTGAACACCTCCGACATGACCGTCAGGGTTTGAATGTGGTGCAGCTCTGTCTGCATCAGCTCTACATGGGGGCAGTGAGAGTGGATTATGGGCACTGACATAAATGTGCATGTTTAGGAGGTGCAGATGGCTGAAATAATCGCATTGATTGGAACAAACCTCTGTGAACAATGGGATTACTCTGCCAGACTAATGTTTGGCTGAATCCCAGAATTAGGGTCAGTAACAAATTTCCTCCAAAAAAAAATGACATTTGTGTAATAAATCTGTTTTGTGGGCTTCGAATTTGGCTGTTTGCACGGTGTGCACCAATTTATTGCCAATTATCAGAGCTTTTTAAGTGATTTAGATCCATTCCAAGCCAAGTCTCAAGTCTGTACTTCTGCCAAAAAGCTAGTAGCTTTGCAGAAGTGTGATGTGTCTTTGCTGCACCCACTGAGGTCTGACTCAACCATACGCATAAGGGCTCATACAAAATACTGCATTAAGAAGAATCGTCCCACCATAAATAACATCCTGTCGTTTAATGGTGCGCCTGTCGTGTTGTCTGCAAAACTCCGGACTGACCGCCAGACTCCACGACTCCACCTCCAGTCCCAGCAGGTCAGCTGACAGGTCACTCAGTAGAGAAGCATCAACAGCATCTGCAGGAACAAAAACACAATCCAATCTACCTCCATTCTCTATGTTATGTGTTTGGAGGTGTGACAGATTATGAGCTTGTCTTTCTCACCTTGTGCGGTGATTGGCGGCTCTGTCGACGGGGGAGTCGCTGTGACTGGAGTTCCCTCATCAGGAAATGAGCTGTTAGTGCAAGCTGTCACACTGCACTCACTGTCGCCTCCTGCTGCATCACTCAGCCGTCTGTGCAGACACAAAATAAGTGTTTGGAGTGTTTGAATGGGGGTACATGACTATGAACTGAGGTTTTTGTTAGTTAGGGTTAGCACCACCTTAAAGCACGTTCGCTACCCAACTCATTTAATGGAAAAATTAAAGAATATATATGTTCAAAAATATAAAAATAAAAAGTTAAGCTGTAGTTATAAATGTTTTTTTTTGTTGTTATATAACAAATTCTAATATCATTCTCATGTATTAGTTGATGTACCCTACCTGCTGTCTATAGAGATGGAGAGACTTTTGGAGAGAGGGGCGACTGTTTCTCTCTTCTCTCTGGCCATCGTGGGAAGTGAAGTGGAAGAAGAGAAAACACAGGCTGGGGAGTTGTCTTTTACAGAGTCTGGAGGAAAGATCACAAAGAACAGGTCACACCTTGGAAGCTTTCCCTTTCAAAATTAAAAAAATAAATGCTTTAAATGTCTGGTTTGTGTTCAGACGTTTTGTTTATAACTATGTAGTCACTGATTGTTACAGTAACTGGATTATAAAGCTGTGAGGAGGTCTGTGTTTCCTATCCTTTATTGTTTAACTGGGCATTCAGCCAAGAGTTGTGATGATATGTTCAAGTAAGTGAAGATGAATATGTTTGACCTTGACACCTTTATCGGACATCACAACACTCTGTGATGACACACGACCTCACATCAAGAAATGAAATGAAATCCTGTCAATGCAAGAGGAACACTCAACCCCTGTGCTCATGCACACACACACGTAAACACAATCCAGGCTAGATCCCCCACTGAGATGGATTAAAATTTAACTTTTTTTTTTTTTACCAGGGAAAGAACAACAGGGAAGAAGAGAGCGTGGGGGGGGTGAGGAGCATTGGCTTTCTCAGTCTACTACAAGAGGAACAAGGGAGGACAGGTAAGAAGTTAATCAAAGACCAAGGGAGGACACTTTGGGAGTGTGGGGGGAAGGGGGACATGCTGTAATTTCTGACTCACTCTGTGGGAGAGACAAGGTCTTGCTTTTTATCAGCAGTGCATTCCTCTCCTGTGGCTTCTGTGGAAACACATAATCATATTAACATCAACAGCTGTAAATCATTTTGTTTGTGCTTTAAATATCAGGTTATTGTGGCCCTGACAGAAAGAGACCCCCACCCCCTGCACAGATATGATTGTTATACATCATCAGACACATTCCAGGAGTTCCTTTGTCACTAAGTGTTGGAATTTACTCTTTCTGTTGTACCCGCTTCCGCTCAACCTGCCACTGCCACAGTAACTAATCTATATCATTCTTTGGCATTTTGCCTTTATTAGACGACAAAGTGTGACAGGAAACACAGGAAAGGATGGAGGGAATGACCTACAACAAAAGCTGGATTTGAACTGGGGATGTTGCCACCACACAGCACAGCATCTCAGACCACAGACCTCAGACAAGGTCATCTGACAGTTACATATTTCTAACATTTCCCAAGAAGGATTTCGAAACCCCATGAGCTCATATGTGCTTACTGGATTCAGAGCATTGAGGGGACAGTTAAAAAAAACTAAAAGCTGTAGCATAGTAACAATCCTTCCTTTCTCTTACAGATTTTTTTTATCAAATTGATAAATTTCCTCCAGAGTCACAGAAAACATTATTCACCTGTTTTCACAGAATAGTTCCAACTATGAGAACTCACTCATATGTGTAAAATTGGAATTTCCCTTTAATGGTACAAAAATATTTTCTCATAAAATTAAGCAACATCGATAAATAGAAATAAATAAATTGAAGCACAATCTGACTGTTGACATACTTGCAGATTTGTACCTGAGGTGTTATCTATGTCAAAAAGTAGTACAAGACATACATTGTCCATCACCAACAGCTAAAAAACTTTGTAAAATCATTCAGAGCAATCCCCCCCAGTTATCTGAAATCATTCATTATCTTGCTTAGTTTTGAGGTCAAATGAGGTGTGTGGTGTTTGTGGTTACCTTTCCACAGGCTGCGACAGACTCTCGACAGTTTTTATGGACATTCAGGAAACAGTCTACAGACAAAGGCAGATGAAACATCAGTTAATTTCATCAGCTAAATGATAATAAACAAAATTATCACATCTCTGGATTCAACGTCCAGATGGCTGTCAAACTGCCCTGCTCCTTGTGATAGATGTTGACTTTGTGAGAGGACGAAAACTACTAAACAAAACATCAAGGCAACACGTGCAAGGAGATTTACACAAACCCCACAAACAGTTCAGCCACCACAGACATAAAACAACAACAGTACTGACAGTACAGCACTTACTGGAGCACTGCAACAGCTCCTTCCCAGAAACAGACTTATCACAGGCCACACAGAGAGCGGGACCAGATGGAGACACTGGAACAAACTGGTGTCCATTAGCGGCTCCTGACTTCTCCTTTCCCTCCTTCACCTCTTTCCCCTTCACCTGAAACATGAGTCGTAAACATTTTAAACTCAGCTGACATTTACTGCAGTTAATTCCACAATATCATGTAAACTACCAAAGTACAAATAACATGACTCTGAGCAGCAGGCAGAAAGAGGTCGTCCTCTTGCTGAAACACACCTGTTAAAGTGGAGCTAGTTGAGATAAAGGGGCCTCTGAGTAAGCTTTTCTGTTTACTTAGTTAAGGTCCATGGAGACTTGCTGCTGTTGTGGTGCTTCATGCTTGGGGGGAGCATTTGGGGGATTCCTTTGTGTATGTGTGTGATAGTGTAATGTTTATTTTCTTATCAAATTTTACAAGGAAGTCTAAGAGAGCATGTTTGTTTTTTTTAACTCTTCATGTGCATCATTTGTCTGTACACGCATGGATGTTCTTGAGCACATGTGCACGTGTTTATGATATTGAAAGTATACTATGGAATGTGTTTTGGTTCCTCACGCTGTGTGGAGGGGGGGTCTACACATTATGTAAGAGGATATTTTCACTGTGTCCCGTTGCTAAGACCTGAGGAGAGGGAATTTTCTCCCTCACCAAATAAAGGCATGGTGCACGGACAATGGCTCTCCAACACAGGAATCCTGCCCTTGCCTGTCTAAGAGGTGGTAAACCTTTTACTGCACTACTATGGGAGGCCTTTCAGCTCTGGCCTTTTTAAAAAAAAATAAAGTTCAACTATAGGGATCTCTTAGTCATGTAGGTAAAATCTTAGCCAGCAGGAATCATATTTTCCACTGCGTTGCCTCACCTTGGTCTTGTTGCGAGTGCTGGACATCCTGCTCTTGAGGAAGCTAAAGGTCCGGCTGACTTTGTACTTCTCTGACTCGACTTTAGACGGGATTATGTATTTGTCCCACTCCTCGTCCTCGATCCTGTTTCAGTGTGAACATTTCAGTCAACAATAAATCACAACTTCTCCAATTAAATTGGCCCGTGGAGGACTGCAGCATTCAAGCAAAACATGCAGACTCTTTATGAAACGAATCATTATTTTACTACTTTTAATATACTAAGAGGAGTTGCACAATCAGATGCATTGGTGTCATGCTGGAATGAAAGAATGTCCAGACAGTCTTCCAGGACCCCAGGTCTACAGACTATTACTCTTAACAACATGCTTGGCATGCTTGGAAGTCACTATGGACTCTAGTGGATACTATTTATAGAGTGACCTTGCCAAGATGCAATTAATAACGTGTCAACTACTGACAGTAACTATGTTGGTTACATTACACATTCTAGGTGAAAGGCAACAATGACAGAATGTAAACATGCAATGTCACAGCAAACTTATACAGTATCCTGACACAGTATAAGTGTTAACATGATCTATTTGTCAGGGTTCATACATGACCAAATACAGCTGCAAGGAATCCATGTGGTTAATGGATGAGTTGGGGAATGTTTTTTACGGCGGGGGTTAGAATGAGTTAAGCCACTCATGCATGACTGTGAGGTCATTTTGGTGAAAACATACTCTTTGAGGAACTCTGTGAGGGTGAGATGTTGGAGTGATGCGCTGCTCTCCTCCTCTGCTGACTGGGCCCGCTTACGGAAACCCAAAACCCTGCATGGATATAACACACCTCAGACTCATCCGGAGACTCAGTATGTTAATAATGTGTTCACAGATCATCTAAGATTAGAGTCTACAAACAATATTTGAGCCTAAGACAGAAAACTGTGGGTTTTACACATGGACAGTCACATGGATGTTTGACTGACTGTTAATAAAATATAATGTATTAGCCAATGCTTAAAGTCGAGGCAACAGCCACATTTTGTTAACATTGGATGGATACTGATATACAAATATGGTCAGTGACACTGTTCGGGCTGGTGTTGTGAATATTGTAGTATTAAAATGATCTATACTAATACAATAATCTGATAATCTAACATGATAATCTAATTGCCTAATATGATATTGTGTTGATATATGTTTCCTCTGTTAGCAATGCATGGTTATTAGCAAACAAAATGTATTAGCGCATGATACATTTATGAGGCAGTGAGATGAAATCAGCTATAAAATGAATATGGATCGTGGCATTTATGAAATTATTGATGAAAATAAGCAAAATGTGTCACATAGTAGCAGTGTAAAGCAAATGTTAAAATCAATGTCCAGAATATATATATGAGACAATATGTACATGCAACAGGTTATTCATCATTGATGTGGTCTCAACAGTAGCTTGATGTTTCTGAGGTCTGGAGTTCAGGAAAGTCCTGAGTTTTGCTGTTTACTCAAGGTTATTTTGAGGTTGCCATCAGAGCGTATTCTGGCCCTAGCCTTGCAACAGGAAGTATGTCACATCCTGCACACTCAAACCCCAACCACAGGTTTTATATTGGAGATACACATACACACATGCAGGCCCATCTAAGCCAATCTCTAAGCGCTGGTCAACACTGATGCCTAAAAAAGGGAGGAATATGTGAGCAATGGGTGCTGAGCACGGATAAATTTATTGTTCCTGAGTTCAAGAAATGACAAAGGGATTTTACCTCTTTTCTCTGGAGGTCTCAGTCAGGCTAAATGCCCTCTGCTCTGTAAAGTAGAATAACAAGGACAGGAAAATGAGTAAGCTAGAAGTACGTGTCAGAAGTGAAGACATTATTACGGATTATAAGTGAATCAGCCGCGGGCGTTAAAAACCATTATCCCTGATCAGAATTGAGTTAGAAAAACAAATACAAGAATGCCAGAAACAACCTGGATCCAGAAGACACCTACAGAGTTAGAACAAACAAAGGACAAGAGTTTCGCCTGGAAAACCAGATGACACAGAAGATGGAAAATAAAACCAAGAGGGAAACAAAATATGTACCCAAATTGAAGCAAAACAGAACCCTCAGGGTAGACACAAGTCCGCCTTCAGATGATCTATGAGAGTTACATCGAGAGTATTTTTTCCAAAGCCTCAGGATATTAAAAAATACACAGCCTTAAAGATTCAGACCTCTGCTTGTCAGTCATTATATAAATGAATGTTTGGATGACTATTGTTTTATTGCTAAGAAAAAAAGTCTTGACATCAAGCTTTGGAGAAAGTCTGCTCTTGATCTCCAAGCGATTCAGAATAATAATGTTCTTTCTGAGACAGTGGTTTGCGCATTGCACATTATGAGTGCTGCACTCGCCACCAAAAACAAAATGTTACCACAGATATAGGGCTTCACAATTTGAGCCACAATTAGAAACATCATTGTTTTGCAGAATTGTGCGATCAAAATATCTGGGGAAATCATTTTACAGTAAAATGATTTGGTTTGTCCCTAAAGGGAAGTCATTTTCAATCATTTTACTTCACTTTTTCCAGCATGTAGAAATAGACTTTTAAATTACACTGGGTCATGAAAAGTTTTAAAAATACCACGTATGCCTTTTAATTGTGATAACCACCAGCTTACCCCACGGTTCACCAGAAAGAGCGAAAGGCGCACCGAAAATGTATTCTCAAGCCAACCAGCAGTTTAGAAGATGCTGTTCTTGTACTTACTAACTTGGTTGAGACGGGAGAGGGATTTAGAGAGAGATAACGCTTGAAGTAGAGAACGACTGCCACCGCTGAATGCACCATCTACACAGGACAAAGCATGGCCTTAATGCTGTGCACTCACATGTACTCATAAACAGATGAGTAGCGGAATGGTATCAAAGCGGAGCTGACACTCAAACACACAGGTTAGAGGTTCAGCTGATTTATGACACCTGTCTGGTCTTCCCCCCTGTTAGACATGTGGCACATGTGTCCATTCAGCTGGCTCCTGGGAAAAGAAAGGTCACGGAGCAAAGGGGTCAAAGTTCACTCACCTTCTGCCAGGTCACTGATGGTTGCGTCTCGGTTTAGCAGCGGCCGTGACGGCTTCGCTTTGGGGGATGAGTAGGAGTAAGAGCGCAGACGAACCTCCGCTTCTTCTGGGTTCTGGGTGAGAAAGCAGATCAGAAGGGACGGATCAGGCAGAGCAGACGACAGAGAAGATGACAGTCTGAGCTTATCAACTGGCGATTGTTTGTAAGCCAGGATGAGTCTGTTGCAGTGCTCTCCCATTTTACTGTGCTTGTACTGCATATTTACTATAAAACCTGCTGCCAGAAATGTTTCATGTCTGAATGAAAGAATGATACAATAGGTCCACTCAGACACAGCTGACCTGCTCATCTATCAACTGAAGATTAAAGTGTGTGTTTACTATTTACAAACTGTGCCTATTTATAGAAGTAGGCATTCAGTAAGAGTCTCTTGTCTTGAGAGAATTGCAGTCATAAAAATAGTTTTAATTGATTGTTTGGAATAAAGAAGTGAGAGAACCAGGCCGTCTCAGTCCACATGCATGGAAAAAAACACTGTTGCTGGATAATTAATAAAACACATTTAATAAGGGTGTACCTTGGTGGACGGGTACGTGCTGTCAGAGTGTGTGCGGTTAAAGTCTGGTGATGTCTCGAAAGAGTCCCTCTCCTCTCCTGAGCTGGATCGCAGGATCGACTGCTGTTTTAAAGACGAGCAGGGGTACGAATGTCCCAGTATGTCCTCTTCTCCACTGTCACACTCGAGACTAGGACTATTTAGACCAACACACAAGCACAGAAACAGGTTTAAAAAAATCCAGCTGACTGTAAAGAATGTAAATACGATTATGATGCCTCCAACTGGTCTATTGGGGAGCCGAGCCGTCAGATTTATATCCTAAGTTATAAGTTAAGATAATGTTACAAGATAATGTGCTGACTCTGTGTCTGTGATGACCTCAACCATTTTGTACAGATAAGTGCATATGATCTTGATCTTAAAGATGACCATGGACAGTCACTGTGACCAAATTCAGGCTATATTCAGGCTTTAAACTGTGCAGTATTTTGCCGGCATCAGTGGTCACAGATCCTGCAGCACTGAGGAAACTGGAAGGAATGTTCAGTAACTTCAACACACAAACAGCTCAATTGTGTCCACACTTCCTGTCACTTTCCGCACCTTCACTGACTACAATCGCTGCATCAAATATCAAGAAATGCTGTTGCTGAAATTCCAAACAGATGGTGCTTAGTGAGTGTCTTAGTCAGGATTACACACAGGAATGTTTTTGATTCTTATCAACAAGCTCACACAGCAAGTCTCTAGATGAGTGCATGAAGTGTTTACTCTCTCACTTTAACAGAAAAAACTCAGCTGAGGCAGTCACATTTAAAGTTCTGCAATTAAATATAAAAGTCCACACTTTGAGTGTCTCTGATTTTTTGTTCAAAAATTAATAACAATATCGTCGTACCTCAATCCCCGGCTCGTCTCCGTTAAGCTGCATCCTCTGCGATTCAAAGCAGGAGAAACTGGCAGGCACGAGTGCGCCTGACGCCTATGTGCTCCCTCGAACAAACGGAAGGTGGAAGCCAGCGGGGAGGAAGGAAAAGACGGGGAGGAAGCAAAGGGAGAGGGGGGAGAGACGCGAGAGGATGGCTCCCTGTGATTCTCCAGGCTGGGGCCTCGGATTCCCCTCTCCCCGTTGCGCGGTGAGGATGGGTGCCGGTTCTGGGAGCAGTTCCTTGAGTCAGGGGGAGTCATGGAGAAGGAGTCCCAGCGTGGGCTGCCAACATAGGACTCAGGGCTCACCTCATCCTCCCCTGGAGAGCGGTATTTAATGTCAGCGCCATCCACCTGGAACAGAAAAGCGAGAAACTGAAGGAACCATTCCACAGGCTGATATGTAGCTCTTTTAACACAACACTTTACATCATATGAGCCAAGTCTGTTTTTGGCTTAAAGTTATAAACTATATAACTGATTTAAATGAGATGTTATTACTTACGCTGCAAAGAAATAATCACTCATTTCAGCCCGACTCACCTGGTCCACCAGCATGGTGTTAGCGTACACTCGGTCTTTGCCATGTATCATCGCTGACAGTCTGGCAGCTGCCGCCAGAGTCGGGGACGAGGCCTGGCTCTGCCTTATGGACTGATTTTTCTCTACAGAGAGGCAGGAGGGTGGCCACAGGGAGAGAGAAAGAGAGAGAGAGAGAGGGGATTTTTCAATATTACATTTGGTTTCCACAGCAACACAAAATAACTTCTCACAAACACGGGAAGTGACATAGACATCCTGGGCAGCCGCATGTCATTGTTCAGGACCAAGAGTCTCTGTATAAAATGTGTGTGTGTCTGTCTGGCTCTTTGCACACCCATGTGAATGAGTGTGCATGGAGTTGTGATTGGGCATCTGTAGGCATGTTTCTTCCCCACCCTGCCTTCAATGCAGCGGGTGAGTGGAAATAACTCCCGGTGAGCACACAGTAGCATTGAGAGGAACCCTTTCCACACAGTAGAGTCACTGTGAGCAGCAGCCTGGCTTTGCTGGTTAACAGGGGAAACACTCCTGCTCTCAAAACACACACAGCTCCCTCTGGGATGTTGCTCTGCACAAAACACAGCCTCTCCACACAACACAATTTCTTGGAAAGTATTTCAGTTTAGAAAACAACCTACAGGCTGAATGTTATGAGCCACAGTGCTCACTACAACAAACCTTTGATGAGACATTCATTGTTCAAGCTTATTTGCACAATGTAATGAAATATAATGAAATATACAATTTGTGTATGTGAGAAGGAAATAATATACTAAATGTCCAGCCGATAACATGTAAATGTAAAAGTCAGTGTAGATTTAAGCATGCACAAAAACATTAAAATAAAGACAGTATACACATTTTGTGATGCACACACAGTATATACTGCATTTCTGTGTACCATATACAGTATATGTATAGGTACATATGATATGCATAATTTGTTCAATTGAATGTTGCGCTGCCCTGAATAAAATAAAAGAAACAAAGGTGAATTTAATATATAACTCCTAATGATAAAGGTTTGGGATCATGTGACATGATCAAAAGGTCCATAGCAGCAGCTAAATTGATCTTAAGGTTTGATTATTTGTCAATTGACGTTTACACGTTAAAGAATTAACTCGACTGTGAAGCCAACATGGACGAAAAGTTGTTTAAATGCTCAATAACAATGGAAATTTGAACATGTACATTTCCATGACAAGTCAGCAAAATCCATCCGCTGATGAAGATCATGTGATATAGAAAATGCCAAAAACAAGGCTACTAAATGAGGTATCTTGAGGTAAGATTGTTTTGTGACCGGCTGTTTTCAGGCTCAAGAATGAAATTTGAAACTCAAGGGCAACTCAGGAGGTCTAGCGGGGCATCCACTAATCTATGGGATAGGGGTTCAATCCCTCCTTCTCCTGTATACATGTCCTTGTGACCCTGGGCAAGACACTGAACCCTAAGTTGCTACCGATGGTGCAGCGGCTTGCATGGCAGCACCATCATCATTGGCGTATGAGTGTGTGTGAATGAGAGGCCAATTGTAAAGCCCTTTAAGTTCGGAAAGCACCATATAAGTGCAGTCAAGGTTCCAGATTAGTGCTGTCAAAAATATCGCGTTATTAACGCGTTAACGCAAAACAATTTTAACGGCGTTAATTTTTTTTATCGCGAGATTAACGCTCTTTGTGACCTAGTGAACTTGTAGTTTTTTCATAAACTGTGGCCACTGCTAGTAACGTTAGAAAAACTACAGGATCCAGCTGTAAACCGGAAGCAAAACAATAAGCGCGCCCCACGCTACCGTATTGTGTGGATGTCGAGCACGAGATGCTGAAATGGACGCTGCTAACAAAATTATGAATGGAAAAGTTCGTTAGATAAAAGTTATCTGTGTGTATTGTCGGTGTGAACTGAGTTATCATCGTAGCACATCCAGTCTGAAATACGACTTGATGGCCAAACACACCGGCAATTCAAATTCTCCGCCTCCTCCGCGTCATAACCAGGCGACAATGGATGGATTTATTTTGTATCACCCTGTTTTGAAGGCTGTTGAGGGGGCTGTTTTTGTGACTAGGTATTTATTTTTTTGCCATCTGTTTATTGATAGTGTTGCTTTGTTTGAGATTTTGCTTCAGACGTGACTGGCTGTAACACTACATGTTGTTGTTGTGGTTTGCAATAAAAAAACATTTGCACAAAGCAAGCCTATCCACTTTTCCATGTTGATAAGAGTATTAAAATGATAATTCAAGGGACATTTAGAATAGATAAAAATGTGCGATTAATTTGCGATTAATCGCGAGTTAACTATGACATTCATGAGATTAATCGCGATTAAATATTTTAATCGATTGACAGCACTATTCCAGATATACAGTAGTTTAGAGTTTTCTGTCTCAACACCACACACACACTGACTGGTTTTAAATCACTGAATGTCATGATTCATTCAGTCAAACATGAACATGGATTCTGGTTATCAGGATCAGGATCACTGTATCACTGATACTAGTCTACCATCAGTGGAGAAAACATCTTCAATTCCTCACGGTATGATTGCCAAACAGTAATACAAAACAATCTGGATAGGTAGGTACAATCCAGTCAAGAAAGAAGCCCTTTATCTTTGATTCTGAGGAACTGACACCAATGTTAAAAGCTTACTTTTGATCATCGGAAACTTGCACAACAAGTTACAGGGAACTTACCCCTCAACTATTTATAAATCTACCAAGTCACCCTCAGTGGGACTTCCAGGTTAAAGCACAGAAATAGACTGTGGTTACTTCAGCTGAAGGTATATCAGCATAATAGATCTGAAGTGCGGCAATAAAAAGGAGATTTCACAATCTGTGAACCATTTGCTGAGAAA
The DNA here is from genome assembly GCA_946959425.1 of Argyrosomus regius. Lineage (NCBI taxonomy): Eukaryota > Metazoa > Chordata > Actinopteri > Sciaenidae > Argyrosomus > Argyrosomus regius. Next base: position 16,652,765 of record OX336890.1, read on the forward strand.
AAAATAACTTCAGGACGTATCACGTAAACCAGAAGAGGCAGCCTCATTAGCTCAGCTATATTATTACTGTCCTAATGACAGTCTCACCTTATACTGGCCAAGCCTTGCCTGCAACAATGTCAGCGGTGCAAAAACATGTTTTTGGCATCACTGTTTCCACCTAAACTTCTCAAACAGATATTAAACGCAGACTTAACAGTCCTCTTAAAAAAAAACCTATCCATAGTTTATCCATAGTTTCCAAGCTGCCAGCACCACAGAGCAGGAGAAGAGAGGGCCAACATTTGTAGCAGAGAATAAATCAGACCAACAATTGGCTGTGCTTCCTGTAGGCGGTGAGTCCAATAAATCTGAGAGGCAACAGGGGGACATTGATGAGGACACCAGATGATCCCTGTTCCATCCAAACGTAAAGATACAGACTCAAGTTTAACCACTGCATGCACAGAGTTCAAACTGCATCATATCTCCCAGAACTTAAATGTCCTTTTTTTTTTTTTTACTACAGCCTGAAATCATCAGAAAATGGCAAAACATAAACATTACAACCTCTTCTGTTGTCAAAAAACGTCTGGATCCACTCAGTTCCACATGAAGACATTATACTGCATCCAGACCTCAATCCAGATCCATCATACCTGCTCAAAGTCATGTTAGACCTTCTACTCTGTATCGTAGGATTAGTTTTAGTGCAGGGTCAGATCTCGAATGAGGGTCAAACCACTGTTTGAAAGCTGATACTGTTTCATATAAGCCCACTTAAGGAGTTTGACAGACAGAACTAATAGTCAAGGTTCTGGGCCAGGTCCAAAGCCACAGCTGGCTACCACGGGCCCGATCATTCACACACCTCTGACCCATAAACATCGCCTCAGTGAACATTACTGTCAGGCGCTGCGATCTGTGTTTAACATTAGTTAACTCTGGGAATAACAGAGAAGCAGGCAGTTCATTTTACTAACAAGTTGGTGCGGCACAAAATCAATCTTTCTGCCGGAGAAAGTGTTTTTATCGTTGAGGCAGAGATTGCTGTCCGCGGGTTGCCATTTCAGAAGGTTTTAAGGATCGCAGAGCAGCGCGTGGGGCTATTTGTATAAGATCTTGCTCACAGAAGGTATATTTGGATGTGATGTGATATTCAGAGCATGTCCCTGAGCGAGAGCCAACCCTATACAGTAGCAGTGCCTGGAGCAGCAGGAGAGAGAAAAAGAGAGAGCTCGAGCTTTACAGAGACGCAGACAAAGACCGCAGTCACTGCAAGGTTTCCAGACCAGGGCAGTTAAACACAGAGAGTGACCCTTCAACCCATGCACACCCCTGGGAGAGAGAGATCGAGGAAGGCAGGATGGAGGTGGGAGCGGGGGGGCTGGTTACAAGGACTCTTTCTCAAGGTTTTCTCTCTTTGGAAGCTGCTGGTGTGCTAAAAATGGCAAAAACAAAAAGTTCAAGATAAACAGAGTATCATGACTGTTAACTGTGTAAACACCTAGGCTTGTTTATTATGAGTATTAATGGATTATTTGTCCATGCTGTCTATTCTTTTATGACATAAGTCCTTTTTAAGCACCGCACTAAACATTTTTCACTTTGGAGAGAGCTGGGAGAAATTAGAAGCGGAGTAAAACAACAAGCCAAGTTTAGAAGAATCACAACAGAGGGTGTTATTACGTCACAAAAGGAGAGAGGTAATTGTTCGACTTCAGTGCTCAGAGAGGGCCGTTTAAATCATTAAAACAATTGTCCACCAAAATCCACAAACCCGAGTTATGACACCTGCGGTCAAACATCCCGGTCCAAGCATCACATTGTGCGTTCTCACTGTGTTTATATTTCAGTGCGTCACCTGGCCAATGAGATCCAGGAAGAGGTAAACTCAGAGTGAGTGCTGATCAGCACTCAGAGTGAAGAAATAAACATGTGGCTCCGCACACCTGAAATCACATTTTACTTTGCAGGTGCATTATTACACCAGAGCTGTTTCACTTCAGATTTTGACTTCTGAAAATGTCTAAATCCAATTTGAGAATATATGGTCAGTTTAAAAAGGTTTATATAGCGTTGCTGTTTCTCTTCTACAGCCCAATAACACAGACAAGCCAGTGTGTATAAAATTTACAGATGTCAATCACAATTAAGAAGTAATAACATGGATAATCTTGCAGAGGTTTATGGTGAAAGATGAGGAAAAGAGCACTGGAGTTGAGCCATGACACAGACATGGCAGTAACTTGATCTTCCTCTGTGTCTCTCTCTTAGTCTCACTCTTCCCAAAAAACACACACAGTCACTTACACATAAGCAATGAGCTGTTTAACCATTCGGGTTGAATTTTACACTATTTTAGGCATTCTCCTCAGCTCTCCCATGACTAATGGTGAAGCAACAAGCTGGTATGCCCAGTTTAAGCTCCAGAATTCACTTGATTAAGTGCGGATTCTCATAAAATGTCAATAAACTGTGGAAAACACTCAACTTGAGTTCCAAGGACACTTCAGTGACACATAAACAAAACTAGATTATGGCTATCGACTGCAGGTGCCTTAACACTGGTATATGAAGGCTTCACTTTTGCACTTCACGGAACTCAGCAGTCACACGAGGTTCATTCATGCACACAACAGTGTGGCCCAAAGGATGTCAAAAGCCCCAAACTTCTCAATCAGCCTCGAGTAGACGTCTGACATTCCCCAACATACTGTCAGATATCAGGTTACATCACTGGCAAACATGCAGTTATCTCACTCTGATTGACTCGCTGCTGCAGAGGAGGCCTGTGAATAAGCATGTGTAATGGGAACAGTCTAATTTTAACTGTATTGTTCCACAGTGAGCAGTGAGACGTGTCTGCCAGGAGGGCATCTGTAACACTAGTCTGTGTGTACAAGTTCTTTCTGAGATTAATCCACATGCATTGAATGTCAGTCACACAGTTAACAGACCAGACACTTTGTCTATACTCTATATTTGACTATCTGTGACAATAAAAGTGACCATGTTGACTTTAATCTATCAGTCCAGTCAGTGTTACCTTTTTTGCCTGTCTTCCTGCGCATCCTCATCTTTGGAAACGAGGGCCATGAGTAGTTGAAAGGAGAGTCAGAGTCAGAATCCATGATTTGTAGTCTTCAAGAAACTCTTCATCCAAACAGCTCAATGTGTTTGATAAATAAATGAACAGCGCCTCAGTTTACATCCAGTTTCCCAATGGCTGAACAGACTGCGAAAAGCAGCAGTATTCACTCTCCTTTTTCCAGAGCCTTGCTGTAGACACTCTTGACACTTCGGGATTGAGCCAGCATGTTCCCCTCTGTCTCCCCCAGCCACCCCTCCCCCTAAAATCCACCCCTTCCCCCTCCACAACTCTGCACCAACTGTCCGACAGAGCCGGCACCGAACCCTGTCCTCTCCCTCGGCTTCTTTTCTTGGGTTGAGTTTCCTCCCTATCTACCACTTTCCCCTGTTTTTCCTGACTGCTCTTCTCAAATCTGTGCCATCCACTTGGTCTCCAAGTTTTTCCTCTGTCCCCCCTCAGTCACTCATCTACCACGCACAGTACGGAGGGAGAGGGGAGAGAGATCAACACATGCTGACAGGAGCAGTGGGAGGAGTATATTGACGGCCGGAAAGAATGACTGAAGGAGGGAGAGAAACAGAAAGAGACAAAGTCAAACATAGGAGTGACTTCAGAACCTACAACGAAGACAAACATGAGGGCAGACAGCTTAGTGGAGGTGAGTCTCAGACATGGGAGAAATCATTAACCCTGTGAGTTCATGATTGTCTCAGAGATATTTCAGGCTGCAGAGCTGAACAGTCCACACACTGAAACCATTCACCCCAAATATGTCTGATGCCACGTCTGAAGAGAGTCCCTCTCGAACACTCTGTTCTCCCTGTCTCTTTCTCTATATTTTAGCATGTCAAAGACAAGCTGAGGGGGAAAAGGGTTTTGAGCGTAAGGGAGGGGGGGGGACTGCCAGGTCAGCAGCCTCACCATGGAGACAGCAGTGAGAGCCGCTGCTGTTTTCTTCTTCTATGCCATTTTTTCCCCCCCCTGTTTCCTCCTCTTGCCAACTTGCAAGAGTACAGTGCTCCATTTGCAGCAGCAAGGATACAAGTACGTTTTGCTGGAGGTGGTAAAAGTGAGAGAATGGGATGGTGAAGGACGTTTAAGAGACAAATCAGACAAAAGCACTCTGGAGAGAGGCCAAACATGGGTTTATAAATGCACATAAATGAAGGAATGTGATAAAAAAAAAAGAGAAAAAGAAAAGGGGATGAGACGGGTTTTATAGGCAGAATATGTGCAGAGGAGCTACACTGAGACTATAGAAAGTAGTTTCTGTGAGTGTGCATGGGGAGGGGTGATGGAGGGTGTTGGCACTGTACTAGTGAACATTAATGCTGTCTTTGTGGGGTCTGTGTGAGGTTTAATCCTTTTTTCCGTTCTCCAATTAGATCCCTCAGCCGGGGTCGGAGACTCTTGTTAGCGTTCCTGGCGTTGCGCTCATCATCTGTTGTCACCCTGCCAAACTATCCATATCATAAATCCCTCCTTTTCCCCCATCACACACACACACACACACACACACACACACACACACACACACACACAGAGTCACAGACACACACCATTCTCACACTGCTCCACTCTCCTCTCCCTGGGGATCTCAACAAGCTGCTGGAAAACTGCATTCAGCAAAGCCCTGGCAACCCCCATTCAGCCACAAACACCCCCTTTTTCACTTCCCCATACCCCTTGCCCCCTTCGAAGTGCTCTTCTCCACTGCATTCTCTCTCCCAAACACACTAGTGCACACACACACACACACACACGGCCCTCCTTGTCTTCTTCAGCTGTGGAGAGCAGAGCTCCTCAGGATAAAGTGGCCTTTGCTGTTTGTTCACTAAACTCACATTAAAATGCTGACCTGGGAGGGTGGGACCCAGGGAGGAAAGGGTGCATGTGTCTGTTTGTGTGTGTGTATGTAGGTATTTGGGTGCAAGTGTGTGTTTAGGGTGGGGTATTTGAATTTTGGGGGCATTAGGAGGGCAGAGGTGGGGGAAAGAGGAGGGGGTCGGAAATGACGGAAGACGAGAAAGAAAACTTTTTTTTCTTTTAAGGTTTGAACTATTATACTTACATTGCAAACTTTATACAACCTGCTGTGGCAATACTGTATTTCATTCCAGCCGTGCCAATAAAGTTACAGTAATTTGAAGTGCAGAGAGGAAAGAGCTGACATCAAGAAGACAGTGGGAACATGACAGCTACGCTCAAAATTCCTCATCCCTTCCTGAAGCTCCGGGTACAGAAGTTGTGTCTGTCTCTGTGATGACGCATTAGCTGAAGTCGAGTGGTCGTATTGCATGTGATAAAAACAGGACTGGAATCCCGTAATGTGCTTCACTTCTTTGTTAAAAAAATAAAAACCTGCCAGTCACTTGTAACGCCAGACAGCTCAAGAATCTGTAATGAGGAACTGAAATTCCTCAAGGGTCAAATAAGCATTGCAATCCTGGAAGAATTTTATGTATAAACCTGAGTCATTTTCAGTCTGAGCTGTTTTTTTTTATTCAAACATAGCATTGAGGAGAAACTTGGATCAAACAGGACCAATGTTATTCATCTGAACCACAAAAAGCATTTGTAGGGATCAATCGAGGTCACAGGCAGGGAGTCTTCAAAGCTAAAACTAAACAGAAAATATGACGGCCCTTAGCCAGTCAACAAATACACACACTCACAAATACACATATGCATACAGTGTACAAAATCGCTAAACCATATAGCATGGAAAACAACACCAGCCACAGGAAGTTAGGATTGCAAATGTCCAGTGCCAAGTGTTATAAAGCCTGAAGCCTCAGTTTGTAACCACAGCATTCTTACACTGAGGCATCAGTCTGCTCTGCAGCAAGACAGCCAATTATTAACCCGCAGGATGTTCCCACTCGCAAATCCTTCCCTTCCCGTCCAGAGGCACATCAGAGTGAAAACACCTTCAGCCACCTAGTTAAAATTCATTTCTGCTCCCCTGTCACTGCTGGCAGGAATAAGATGACACATGATTTGCTACGGCAGACTTCTCTGTATGTCGTATTAAAAAGAATCCTTCTCGGTGCCACAATCACTGCAAACACAGAGTGACAAGACTCCAGAAACTCCAGAGAGAGGGGGCGAGACAAGCCGAGGGGCTGAAATGTGATCCTATAGTCCATGGGGATGGTAGACAGCCATAGCTGAGGATTAGAGTTGAGTTCCAAGTTCTGTTCAGGAAAGGAAATGTTTCCTGCAGTTGGACTCACTTAATGATTAGAAGCTACTTGGATAACTTCTTATAAATGTAACACCACCTAAAACAACAGCAATCGGTTTCAGTCTGGACAAAACATGATCTACAGCTGAGGAACCACAAACACCAAAATCAAAACCATATCTAAAAAAAGGCTTCTGAGAAAGTAAGCTTGCTTGGGAGGAAGTTTAAAAATAAAAAATAAAAATCCTTACCAGAGTCAGGCTGTGGTGGATCGTCCTCTTCATCCTCCCCATTCAGGCAAAACATCAGCGGCTCCTCGTAGTCCTGAGTGAAGAAACAGGGAACCGTTCACCAAACAACTGTGAGAATTTCTCTTCAGGCTACAAGCATACCACAGAAACTAAGTACAAAAACACAAGTGTTAGGTGTGTTACAAAAAGCAGAAAGTAACCATCTGTATCACCTAAAACAAGTCCTATCGGATGACCAGAATCATGTGCACACGCAACACCTCAAAACATGAAACACACACATGACCACTCACAAAGTCAGCTATTCAGTGGTGCGTGCAAGGTGCCAACTCCAACACCTTGACAATAAAAGTTAAACAATGTGGTGCATTGAGGGGCAGCCATGGCCTTTTTTGAACCCTGACCACAGTTTGCCACTGGTTGATGCAGATGTTCAAGGAGACTGAATGTAGCTTTGAGAGTTTTAATATTTGAAATGAGACATTTTTAAAGATATATATATATTTTTTTGGCCTTTTTCAAGCTTTATTTTTTGACAGAGACAGCTGAAGAGTGACAGAAATGTGGGGAGAGAGAGATGGGGAATGACATGCGGGAAAGAGCCGCAGGTTGGACTCGAACCCTGGGCCACTGCTGAGCCTTCGTACATGGGGCGGCTGCTCTACCAACTGAGCTAATCAGAGATATTTTTAAGTAACACATGTTGTTGAACAATAGCAAAGTCTGGAACATTTGCAAAGGAACTTTTGTTCATGTTTGATCACATAAAGCTCTTTAAGCTTATGTTCTAAGGAGATTTACAGTATGAGTGAAATATATTATGGTCATCGTTGTCTACAGCTCACAGCGCATGTACATTTTTATCATAAAAAAATACATTACTGTCCTTCATCAAATACTCACATTTTCCTCTACAGCAGAGGTTCCTCCATTGATATCAGAATACAGTGCTGAAAGAAGAGGAAACGTACTCAGACGTAGCCATACAGCAGCCATTAAACTTCAAAAGAGGCTCAAGTAAGCACAGATGTTCGTCAGTTTTAACGATGTATGTACCATGTAAAGTCTTATTTTTCTTTTCTTTTCATAACCTGGGGAGATTCTTTACTGTGTGGCCTTCATCTCCTTCCTTTTCATTTAACTACCATGTGCATCCCAGATCAAAGGAGGTGGTGTGTATGATTGCTTACCAGAAACAAAGCAGCGACATGCAGAAATTAGTGTTCAAGTGGGTTTGATATGAGCCCTGGAGTCACATAAATATATAGAGGCAGGAAATGTAGGGGAAGGAAGTGGCGGTGACCCATAAAGGATATATAGATTGGGAGAGAAAGTCAGAGACAAATGCACAAAACAATAAAAAAAGCCGAAACTAAGAAAGGAGATTGTGTAAAAATAAAGAACAACCTTATTTTGACAAAGGTCTCAAAGATTTGCCTCAGCATAACGCCATGAAACACATTCACTTAAGTCTGATACAGTGATGCCAGCTGGCTCTGCACACACAGCAAGAGCAAGAGACAGCAAGAGAGAGAGAGAGAGAGACAGAGGTAGACAGAGACAGAGGGTAAAAGGATGCAATCTTGTAAAAAAAAAAAAAAAAGACTGTGACCTTCTAAATCTCATCCTGGTAACTCTCTAGATTTTTTATTTACAGTTTCACTGCTTGTCTTAGGATACACAACGTACCCATGAAAACACAGACAGAAATAAAAACATAGCACAATTAATGATTGCTGTCATCATTGATTAATTGCACAAAGAAAACGCCCAGAGCCAAAGGTGACATCTTCAAATTGCCAGTTGGTTTTGTTGTTTGCCAACTGTTGTTTGGCAAGAGTTGTTAAACAGATATTAAATTTGCAGTAATATAAAGCAGAGTCTGCTTCCTGGTTTCATCGTCATCATCGTCTCTTTTCCCTTCCCTCTTTTTTTTCACACTTGCAATACCTCAAAACCTCACAGGAGGGCAGTCAATGTCTATTCATATTGTAGCCTGACTCAAGCCACAGTATCTCCAACCTGATAAACCACCAGAACAAAAAAAAACAAAACACTAAAACATAAAAGAGAAGAGTTAAGACTGGATGGTTTAGTTTAACCAGGCCTCTTAAATCCTGCAAAAAGCCAACAGATTAAGGAGAGTATGATACCGTTCTCCATAGGATCATCCACCAGTTCTTCCTTCTCTAAGACTGTCTCCACATGTTCCCTTCGTAGTGCTTTGATCTGTGGGAGGAAAGGTAATGTTTTAGTAAGAGGACGCAGCAGACCAGGGATGGACTGATTCTGACTCCATGCTTATTTAATATGTGAAATCACACAATTTTCTACTGGCTTTATTTTGATGTGCCTTTCAGGTTATGTTCAAGGACCCAAGAAACACCTTAATCATTAATTAAATTACAGGTTTGTCTTAATCCTGTGATTATGTATCAATACCAGCACAAAACAAAATTGATAACCCAGATTCACCTCTCTGAGGAAGTCATCATCTCTGAGGCGGTCTCTGAGAAGCAGGATGTCAGCATGCCGGCTCTCCTCCGAACTCCACCTCAGGTTTTGTCGAACAGTTAGAGTGAGGTTCCCCGTATCATGACAGAACCTTAGCAAGCGGGACCGGTCTGCCCACACCTGGGACAGACCTGCTGGAGGTGTTGCTAGAGGGTTGGGTGGGCTGCAGCACAACAGGTGGTTTAGTTTAATAACACACACAAAAAAACCCATTATGGATGATATTCTTAGAATACTGTTTTTATCAGAAAAAAGGTGGATAGAAAGACTTTCCAAGCCATTAGGTAATAAAATATCTAAAAGTACTGTCAGTCAGAGCAGGTGATGACAGGCCAAGTTAACAGGCCTATAATCTGTACTAAAGATTTATGGATCCAGATTGAGTACAAAACATTCCTGAGTTTGACAGGTAATACTAACAGGTGTTTAACATTTTATCTCTTCATAAAATGTATGTCAACCGGTATATTTACAGTATTTTAGAAATCTAAAGAATGCAAATTATTGGAGGTAATGGCTGGGCAGCACGGTGGTCCAGTGGTTAGCAAGAAGCTTCTGGGTTTCAAACCTGCAGGCCAGCAGGCAGCTTTCTGTGTAGAGTTTAGATGTTCTCTGTGCCTTTGTGGGTTTTCTCCCACAGCCCAAAGACAGACAAGCAGGTTATGGTCAACTTATGACTCTAAACTGCCTTGTGATTGACTGGCAACCTGTCCAGAGTGTACCCGCCTCCCACCCACTGTCAGCTGGGATTGGCTCCAGCCCTCTGTGACCCTCTAAAAAGGAAAGTTGGGTCCAGCTAATGGATGCATGTGGTAAAGCTGGGTTATTTGTACATTCGAAGGCACTTCAAACCTTACTGTGTGTGGGAAAGCTCCGCACTGAACGCATAATGTTACAGCAAAACAGTGATTCAATTGTTAATGTCTTTTCCTAAAGTGCCCTATTGGAACTGATAATCTTACTGCGTGAGCAGCTCCAGGAGCTCGGTGTTGCCTGCTGTCTGTGCCAGCTGCAGCGGTGTGACTCCCTCTTCGTTTGGCAGACTGACAGCCATCAGACCCCCTGGCTGACAAAGCAGCAGCTCTGCCAACCGATACAGACCCCATCGCACAGCCAGGTGGAGGGGAGATTCCCTGAGACTGTGCTCTGGAGATAAGAAAAAAAATATAATAACATAAAAGATCGAACTGCAGAGATAAAGGTAGGCAGCGGGATCTAAGACAGCTGCTGAATGGAAGAGGGAGGTGAGATTAACAGTGAGGATAGAAAATATTACTATTCCTCACTCCAACTATGTGAGGAAAATAGGAGGAAACTAACGTGTCAAGAATCTCTTCTCGATATCCACTTCCCCATGATAATTAACCTAAATGTCAATGATTGATTTCTTCTCTTGGACAGCACTGGATCCCTCTGCTCCACTAACCCATTTTAAGGTAATAAAAGCTTCTGAACAAAGTGGCAACAGTTTCTTATTTCTGTGCCTGCCACTCAATGCAGTCCAACAAGATCTGTATCCAGGTAACTGGCTTGTGTCAGATAGGCTACAGTCGAGCAACTGACAAGCTTGGAAATGTTGTATTTTTAAAAATGCAGCATGAATTCATCTATAAATAATTTTAAGCTCTGAAAGCTCTTCAAAAGGAAAAAAGAGACAATGATAACACAAGCTCAATTTAGTGAAACATTTTTTTGACTGTAACCACTGTTCCTGTCTGCTCATGTGGTTTTGTTTTATTTGGGATCATGATTTTTGGGACCTCCACCCATAATATTGCAGCATTTGTGACTAATTCATCAGCAGTTTAGACTATTACTATAATAAGTGACAATTATACAGGCAACTGCAGAAGTGAGTCACATTAACCTGAATAACAATAAGCAGTGTGTGACAGCTTTCACCAAGATCTGACAGTCACCATTTTCAGTACTGAGTTTTCTCAAGGTGACACGAGGCAACTTACAGAGGTACAAAGACACCAGACAGATGCCGTCTGAAATGATGCGTCAGTCGCAAACGCTACAAAAAAAAATCGTGGTGAATCACAGGGAAAATGCACTCATCAGACGGTCTACACTGACAACACTGAAGATTTATTTTTTGGGACTTTTGTGTGACAGCTAAAGAGGGGCCGGAAGGTAGGGAGAGAGAGGGGGGGAAAGGGCCACAGGTTGAAATCAAACCCTGGGCCACTGCAGCAAGGCCTGAGCCTTTGTACATGGGGCGCATGCTCTACCAGGTGAGCAACCAGGGCGCCCCGACAACACTGAAATGAAAGAATTAATGGACCTTTTCTTGTGACATCATAAACTACAGCCTCAAATGTGACCTTTAAACACAATTAACACCTTAAACAGTCAAAAAACTTTTATAACATTTATAACAATTTGCCTTTCAGTGCAATTTTTACATATTAGGGTTGATATGGGATCTTTCAAATGGAAACTAAATGGTAAGTTATTTTTTTTCATTTATTCAAAAATAACATTTTTGTCCTGTTTTCCTTTGTTTTATAGTGGTCGGTAGAAAGTGTGTGTAGAAAGGAAACATAAGGATGACAGGTGATAAAAGACATTTTCTTCCACATACTGTAGTATTGTACTGATCAAAACTGGTGCAGAAATACTTTTACTGACTTTTACAAGAGATTCAGTTTTCTCTTCAAACTGAGGTTACGTAACAGACAGGAACTGGTGAAACCAAACCCAGATTTAAAGATCTAAAAAGGTCCACTTCACTTCTAAAAAATTCAGTTGCTCGAGTTTTTCAAGAATAGTGTGCATCTCAAACTCATCGGGGTGCAGGCCTTGTTGAGCTATTAAGACAGATTTCACAAGATAACACTTTTTCCAGCTGTATGTCAAAATTATGATGCTCAATTTTTCATAGCTACACTCCAGTCCAGAGACCACATAATAATTCCAAGATCCAACAAAGTCTCTTGATTTTGTGCCACAATGAAGTTTTTCCGTTGCCTTTAAAAATGCCCCATAAACAAATGGTAGCCACCAAATTAAAGTTAAGCATTGATAATTCAGTCGCATGCAACATCTGCAATACAGTGATGTCATAAGCAGTGTTATCAAATTAACTGCAGACATTTAGAGGGAGACGCTGCGATGAAACAGACTGCCATAACTATATTAACGCTAAATCTAGTTTGTTATTTGTGTAGGTGGTCCTACACAAACACTCGGATCATACAAACAGATAGTGGCATTTAGTAAATATGGTGGTCAGCACACACACAAACACATGAACACACTTGCCCTCAGATTTATTGATCTCTGCCTCGGGCTACTTCCAGATGGAAAGGCTCTATTAACCACATTACATGCTGCTTAATTGGTTTTGATGAATTCAACAGAAGCTCACATGTGACCATGTTCACTTCCGATTTGAGCCGAGTGAGCATGGAAAATGGGAATGATGGCAGAGGAGAAGGGGAGTGAAGGGAAGCAGAGTTGAACAGTTCACCTTCCCTGGAGAGCACAGAGTCCAAGTTTCCACCACAATGTTGAGAGATGAGGTTATAACTGTGACTGACTGATCTTTGCTCACTAACTGCACTTCATGAATTTTTGTTCATGAACTGACAGGTAAATAATAACGTAATAAATCCCTCTATAGACAAAACTGTGTCATTCCTTAACCTTCCTCATCTGTCAGTTTGTCTAAATCTAATGTAAGCTTTTAAACATTTTAGAATGCTTCAGAAGTTGTGATAATAAAAAACAAATACAATGTTGTTTCAATCAACATATCTGTGCAAGAATGCCCGTTCAGCAAGATAACATAATCCCGCTCTCACCGTCTCCACTTTGGCTTCCCAGTACATTCCAGTTTTGGGGGATATCCAGGTTGGCCATGGCCAAGGCCACACGACGATCCATAGCCCAGCGAGAGCTTTCCTGGCCGAGGTTGAAGAGGCTGCTCAGCTCCTTGTGATCCATGGAAGTCAGACAATGTCCATGGATTACCAAGTGCTCTGCCAGGTCCTGAGAAGAAAGCCGTCAGGAATAAGATACAATCTGTGATAACTGGTGCACACTGCACAAAAAAACAGTGAAAACTACCAGTGCAACTGAGGTGACATAAGTTTACATCTGTTTGGAGAATCTTCAGGCGAGTGATTCACTTTACATTAATGTAACAGTGTATGTAATGATTGCATCCTTACTTAATATTACAAACTTTGTCGTGCTAATATGGACATTTTTTTTGCACAACATAAAGAATATCTGTACAAGAATCTGTGTTATTTGTACCCCAGAGATGCACAAACCTGTATGCAATGTATAGGATCATGCAGTATGTCTCCGTTCCCTACCTGAGCATCATCTTGGACGTACTCCAATGAAGCCCCGCCCACCCAGGTGAGGGGTGTGGTTGCAGAGCACAGGTAGGCCTGGACAGAGACCACCTCAGCCAGGTTATGTCCTAAAGAGGGAGGCAATCAGAAAAAACAGACTCCACACCAGACAGATACACTATGTGTCCTTTATTCTATCTCATTTCCATCCTAATTATATAAAGGCTCTGCCTGCAACTGCATTCTCAAGCAATGAAAATAGAAAAAATGCACAGTGATTGATTACATATCTCAAACCACTTTTGGGTGTATAGAAATCTAAAAATATTTATAGTCTTAATAATTTAAATTATACATATGCTGTAAGTAACAAGCAAAAGACACAAAACCACTGGTATAAGCCTCAAATATATTAAAAACTTATTTTATTATTTAGCTTTTAAAGAAGAAGGAGACCTGGTTTCAATAGACCAGCTATTGTAGAGAGTGTATAAGTCTGCAAGACTGCCTGCTGTCTGTGTCAGCCTACACAGAGGCTCAGTGATGTTGACATATTGTTTATGGAGCTGTTTCCCTCCTGAGAGGAAGCTGATAAGATTCTGTGTCTTTCCAGACCACTAGTCACAACCTGTGTGTGTGTGTGTGTGTGTGCGTATGTGTGTGTGTGTGTGTGTGTGTGTGTGTGTGTGTGTGTGAAGATTCAAATAGTGATATAGCCTACTGGTCCTGAGTATATCACAGACAGGGTTGGAAAACTTGGGATTGTCACGATGTGCAGTTTTTTGTCTGAACATGGCTTTCTAACATAGACATGAAGATTTACATACAATAGCGCAGCAACACGGTACACATCACATAGACATACACATGCACATACCAGGCACTATAAAGCAGAGCATGACATCACTCTGGGCCCTGGTTACATGGACCAATGTGGATCCTTCCAAAACAATGTAGACCTCTGCATCCTCCGGCACCGAGTCTAAACCCTCCAGCAATGCAAATACCTTCGCCTGGCCCTGAGATAAAGAAAGGTGAGAGAGTCTGAGAGGGGAACTAAAGAAGAATATGCTAAAGATGTTACAGGCTAATTTCAGAGGAAGACTCTTTTTTGATGCAGTGTTCTACATTTCTGTAAAGTACACCAAATCCCTTGACAGCATACCTCTTGAGGGTACAATAAAACATTCCCCCCTCAATAAAAACAGGAATGTCTTAGTGTCTACTGCAAAGACCTGCCCTGATCCCAACAGGCCAGAACACTTTAGACTTCTGATCTGAGGCAGAAGAAGGTGAAATAGGTCAGAATAGTCACACTGATATGTACAGTGATTGGCTAAAAAATGTGCAGGTCAGATGTGGCATGTTAAATATCACCCTCACTTGACTGTAAATCCTCACTAAGAGGAGCCGATACAGTACCTGAGTTTTGATTCTGGGACCAGAATGATTCTTTTTTTGATGAAAAAGAGGATGACATACTTAAATGTAGCCGTCCGTGAACTTCACCTAAATAAATTAAAAAGATTACCAAATCTAACGAGACATTCATCCCTGCTTTTAATATTTTCTATACTCTGGGCTTCAGGCATATTTTAATTGTTAATAGAAAAAGGATTGAGGACACCCAACCGTAGAAATATGCATAAAAAAAAAAACACCAGAGAGAACCACAAAACTACAGAACTTGGGGAGAATGGAATTGGCACATAGGTATCATTTTTTAGGGATATTAGTCACAACAACAGTAACAGCATTTTAAATAGAAAAACCCCACAAAGTATACAGTGAGGCAAGTTGCAAATACAGCACTAACATATTATCACCTTATGAAGTTGACATGTTGAACTTGGTAGCAAACAGTTGCCTATTTACACAACCGCAGCAGATGAAAGGAACATTAGCACTCATTTAGAGTCATCCATCTGTTGAATGTAATCCAATATATGCTCTCTTTTTGCTCTGTTTTGGTCTCCTGAGGGAAATATTAGGCTCTTAAGCAGCTAAATGCTTCACTATGTTCACAAGCTAGTCACTGACACAGCCAGTCTGCTGTTTGGTGCTGAGAAGGTAGTGTACCATGGGGGTTATCGCAGTTTTTTGGGTTGAAAAGCATGGTTTAGTGAGAGCTGTGAGACTCAACTGAGTTGTAAAACCAAAACAATTATCTTTCTGAGACTCAAAAGCTTCGTAGAGTTAAGAAACTTCACCAATCTATTACCTATGTCACATTTCTGGGCCTGTGCTCTTTGTTTGGTTATGAACTTTTTTATTGTTGATAAATGACTGCATTTTCTGGAGATCTACTGCAACTGTAACTGAGATTGATAGCTGAACTTTTAAATATCAAGACAAAGCATCTGCTTTTAGTTTCAGTCCTTCAGAATGAATGAATAAAATCTTCCATTAGCCTGCTTTTTAGAGCTGCTGCTTTCTACCAACATCCAAAAAGAAATCTATTGTATGAGATATCAATTTGTACACCTACAGTGGCCTCAATAGACCAGACAGCATTGCAGCCACAAGAAACACTGTGCAGGTTATTCTGGGAAACATATCAAACGACTGACTGAGGCAGGAGTAGAGGAGACAGGCTGAAGGAAAGAAGGTACAGCAAAAATGTGAATTATAATGCTTAACTTGAAAAACAATGAACATCACAGATTAGTGTTGGATGCTATAAGAGTTTAAGAGTGAGCACGTTTTTAAAGTAATCTCTCTCTCTCTCTATTTTTCTCATGAGAGTTTATCTATTAGCCTTGCATCACCTCAACAGCTGACCTGATTTCTCACACTGTAAGACTGAGAGGCTTCTCTCTTTACTTCTCTCGCCGTCTCATAGAGACACTGTGAGTAATCCTGCCTCCATGTCTCTCCGTCTCACCTAATCCCACCTTCAGGTTCACACTCCATTTCTTTATCCCTAGTCGTCTCTCCAGTGGCAGAGAGGACATGTGGTTCACTGTCTTCACAGCTTCTTCTAGGCCCTCATTAAGACTCCTCACTGCCGTGCGATTGGTCATATGTTGACAACTAATGATGCTGTGTCCACTGCATTAAATACTGGACATAACACGGGGGGCTACCAAAGGCAGAGAATGAACGGATACTTTGAAACTTTAAACAGTTCTGTATTAGGGATATGGTATAGTTTTGTCCTCCATGTTGGAACAGTGGCCCATAAACTTCTGTGTAGATGCGTGCACATACACCAGAGGATGAAGCCTACTTAACTTTTCCTTTTTGTGTGGTTAACGTTTTAGTTTTTTAGTGAAATGTCTCGACAAATATTAGATAGGTAGCCTTAGATGCATTCTGGTATAGATATACAGTAAATAGTGCACAGAGGTTGAATCCGAATGCCTTTGGTGAACCTCTGTCTTTTCATTAGTTTCCAGTTATCTAGTAAAGCATCTCAGCATCTGCTGGCACGACATTTTGTACTGACATTCATCGTTCCCAGATCCTAATGACTTAAGTGAATCCTTGAATTTCCCTTCTAGTGCCAGCAGTTGTTTAATATGTGGTTTGTGAAGTGAAATATCTCAACAACCTATTGCATGGATCGTCATGAAACTTGGTGCAGACATTCATGTCCACCTCAGAAAGAAACGTAATAACTGGTGTAAACTTTGTGTTCCAGATAGAAAATGTTAGCATGATAAGTAACACGGTTAGCATTACATCAGCATATTAGCATCGTCATTGTGGGCATCATTGCATGCTGATGTAAGCATTTTGCTCCAAGCTTCAGAGTTAAATTGAATTGTTCCATAAATGTATTCATTCATCAACTTGTGGACCTCTTTAGAAAACAGGCACAGCATCTGAAGAGAAGGTGTTTCATTACATGAAATGGGCGAGATGCTTCCATATTAAAGGTTGCCTAACCTTTAGTAAAAGGAAAAGGGCATTAAAACGTGTCAAATTAGAAAGGATTCAACTGACTGAATACGGTGTGAGCAATATACTCCCTCTTTGATCTGCAGAGAATCATTTGTTCTCATTGTTTGTGTACATAAGAGTCCAAACTGAAACCAGTGAAACAATATTTGACCTCAGTCCTGTTTGACTAAAGCTTAACCTCACAGACAACAGATTCATTCAAAGGTTTCACACAACCAGAGACATCACAAATCAAATTGATTGCAAATACAAGTGGAGTACAGTAAAAAAAAAAAAAAAAACACTCTGAATGAATCACAGAGTTACTGATTTGCTAGTTATACACACAAATGACAGGCTGCTTTTGTCACAGTTGTGCTGATGAATAAGATTATTTTCTTCCTCAGAAACTATGATTCAGTCCTCAAATAAACAGCAAAACCCAGAAATGTTTCATTCAAAGACCAATGAAGTCCTTGTTTGATCAAAGTCGAAAAAAAACATCAGTCTCCTGTCATCATCGCGCCCTCGTCGACCCTACTGCCAGTCCCATTTTAAAAAATCATACATGGAGTAACTTGTGTACTGTATGTATGAACAAAATACAGTTGTATCCTTTCAGCTGTGGCATTTAATTCATTTTCATTGAACATAATGTTTGGTCATGAGTACAAAACCTCTGCCAGACTTTTGATTTTTATAAATGAGGCTGCTGATCCCTCACTGTGTTTCAAACTCAATTTGTAGAGATTTTCCAGACGGATAAGTAACTCTTGAAATTCATTAGAGAAGCTGGCCTCAAACTTGACTGTGAACTGGAGCACATACTCACATACAGAGGCACTTTCCTCCTGCTCAGCTCCATCTGCACAGCGACTGCAGGCAAACACGGACATTAAACAGACAGTTAAGAAACAAAAGGGAAAGCCTCAGTGTAGCCATGTGACTCCTCATTACATCTTTGGTTGTTTTGGTTATTCCGCCTGCTCCTCTGATCCTGAAGAGATTATCAAACCTTATCTGTGCCAAACAGGGTGTCTCTGATGAGACAGGATCATCTTTTGATCTCAAGTATGCGAATAATGATTTTAATGATACTTTCTACCTCGCTGTGTGTATTAGAGACAGTACCAGAACACCAAATATGCCCAAACCTGATATGCATGCAGTGTGTGTGCGCGCGCGCGTGTGTGTGTGTCAAAGTAGGGAATCGATTGAGTTTGAGTGCTGCAGGGTTCAGATCTGTTCTTTATCAGTGGGCACTTTCCTAAACTGGACACAACAGCCATAAATCCAGAAACTCACCATATATTTATATAATTTATATATTTAATAACTACCAAATGTTACACTGAGCAAAGGCAAAGCATGAACAAACCTACTGGAAAAACTGCTCATCATATCTGCTATATTAATGACACTATATTGCATATTAATTATTAAATACCACAAACACAACAGTCTGACGTTTATGTGGCTTTTCCAAATGACTCAAATGAATTAAACTCATAATTTCATGTTGACCTATATAGCTGCAGAATAAATTTGAGGCTTTTAACAGTGCTATATTTCAGCATTATAACAGGGCTGACATGTTAGCAAACCTGGGAAAACATCATTGGAAACAGACACGCTGAAGAAAGTCAACAGCTAGTAGAAAAGGCTGTTAAACATTATTCATGTACCTACCTTGACAGGAGTCCAAACTCCGACAGAAGAAACCTGACAGTCCGCTTAAATTCAGCACACACACACAAAAAGAAACACCTAACTCATCCTCCTACAGCTAACTGCTAATTCAAGTGTCGGTGTTAAAGCTACAAGTTGGGAGAAATGGCGTTCAGTCGGTGCAGCCGCTGTTCCCAGTCTGAGCTGCAGCCTCCACTGACACAGCATCCTCCTCTCTGTCAGTGTTGATGCTTTCTGTCTTCCGTCTGGTGAAATGCAAATTCCTCCTTATGTATGTGAAAGTTAACTGTTTCTTTGAGGTTACAGCGACCTCTGGTGGAAGGCGATAAAACAGTGAATAGGGTGACAACACCTACATGTATCATCAACAGTGGAGACCATTTGAACACAATGATTAGCCATTTTCAATGTTACAAAGATTTATTTTTATCTGCTTATAAAACATTTGTCAAATGCCAAATATTATGAAAACACAAAGCAGACATTCACTGTGAAATCATTCAAACACGCACACCACATTTACAACTGAAAGTGTAATTACAAGACTTCCAATAAAAACACTTTACATTCACACGTATTCACACACACACACACACACACACACACACACACTTCATACAATAAATGCATGTTCTTTGCTGCCTGTCGTGTTTTCAGTCACGCTGAGTTAAAACACCAGAGTGACACCATGGGTTTGTCAGTCTCTCAAAACCTGTAGGACACCAAAATGTTTCTGCTTGGTGTCTGTGACATGTATTCATGTCAGGAAATTTGTGTCGGATGTTTCAAAAAGAGGTTTTAGAGTTGGAAAGGCACCAGTCTAAAAGCAGTTGTAGCTCCGACAAGCCTCAGGTGGCTTGAAGCTGCGGTCTTGAGGTACTCGCTTCTCCTTGACCCAGGCCATTAGACCTGCTGATGCCAGAGCAGGGCACCTCCTTCCTGGGGATGGAGGAGGCGAACATTGTGTCCAACATGCCCAGCACCTCCAGGAGGTCCTTCTGGTAGTCGATCTCTCTATCAAGCAGGTCCTGCAGACGCAGCAGCTGTCGATCCACGACTGGTGACTGGCCGATTACTGACCGATAGATGTCCAGGATCATCTCAGCCGTTGTTACTAGGACAGGAGCAAACCTGGGGTCAACCAAGTTCCTGAAGAAGAAACGGAAAAAGGTATAAGTTTTCATGCTGCTAAATACTTATGCACTATTTCATGTACAGGCACATCATGTCTACACTAGTCTACTTAGGTAGTAAAGTTTCGTACCCGATTAGAAAGTTGAGCAAGTGAAAGAGACTTTGTTCATCTCTTCCTGCCAGAGCATTCTTCAATGTTCCTCTCCGATCCAGCTCCTTTATAACAGCTACTGTGATCTCTGGCTTTCTCCGTCTTAGCCATGTCTATAATCAAAATGTAATATACTTTATCAATAAAAGTAAAATCATAACACCCTTTTGAACCTCAAGAAAATTATTGATTTCACATTGTTGCTAAGGTTATATATACATATGAAATGTTTACCTCCAGAGCTGTATCCAAAGCATTCGATACGTTAAATTTCTTGAGCTGCTTGTCATATTTGGCCAAATGCTGTTTCACTGGCTTACTGACGAGATAATCATCCTGTAAAAAAAGATGGTGAGATAGTTAGAAATAGGAAAACAGCCTCATAAGCCTCATATAATAACTTAGTGTGCAGCAATAAAAAGGCATTAGCTATTATGAGAGAGTTTGGCCTTGTCTTTTGTAGAAGTCCAAGCATCTCTGAGGGAATAATAATAATAATACACTCAACAGACCACTTTATGTCTCAGACTTGACTTCAGCTACTGCATGTTACTAAATGTACATACCTGTTTAGGGACATAGTTCTTCCCCTTCACAAAAACACGATATGATGGTTTCCGCCTCTGTTGGCCAGAGGTTTCCTTCGACTCTTCGAGGCTTTTCCTGTGTTTGACACTGAGAATACCATTGGTCATACCCACGACAATGGACTCATCATCGGGCTGAGGAGAAAGACATATTCTAGTTTAAGTGTCAAGAACTCAGGCTCTCTTTTGTTACATAGCTCTTAAATATATTAATATTTATTTGACTTTTTGGCATAGACCTTGGCTTTAGTCTGTGGTGGTTACTGAAAAACAAAATCAAAAAGAACAAAGTAAAAAAAAAAAATGCCTTGTCAGTTCACTCTGAGGTTGCACATTGTGTTCTGGAAACCCTACACCCTCATGCCAACACTAACAGGAGAGGATGTACCGTTTCATCTCATTTCGATTGAGATTTCTGGCAATACTAGACATTTCTGTCAGCTGGTGCAGAAACTGAATCTATCACTTTGTGGTCTCAGAATGGGTCTCTCGAATGTGACTCCCTCTGAGGGGGCATCTCAGACACAAGCTACTGTCAGCTTAATCAGAGTTTATCCCATCTTTGGTGATTGTAATCAACTAATCATACATTTTCCTTCACTTGTTTGGATACACTTTTCTATATTTAATTCACCTTCAAACATGAAAAACTAAAAATAAAACATGATCAATGTAATTTCTTACAGCTAAACCCAGACTGAGGATGGAGGCTGCATAGTCAAAGTTGTGGACCACTTTATAGTTGGTTGTGTTGTACACCTTTACATGCCTGAAAGACAAAACAGAAGTTATGTGTTAGACAAGGTTCATAACAAATACAGCTGCCTTTTCCTTTGCCTGCTATGTCAGACGTGCATACTGTACATACACCTGTCCCTGTACCTGTCCAAAGAAGCTGACAGTAGTCTCTGTCCATTGCTGCCGAGAGACAAACAGGTGACAGTTTTGTGATGGTTCTTCAATGACACCAGAGGCTGCCCTCCTTTTAGCAGATCCCACACTTTCACATAGCGACCACCTAAAGAAAGTGATAGAGAAACTTTTTAAATGCACTGGATAAACCTCTGTACATATAATGTAGTTATGTCTTGCACAACAACCCGTTTCCACTTGAACAAGGCTGACACTCTAAGTAGTAAATTAATTTTCTGAACGCCCTGACTGAACATGAAGATTATGCTGCTAGCTACCTGCAGAGACTAAAAGTCCCTCAGAAGGATAGAGAAGCAGACTCTCCACTGGATGGCCGTGGTCCATGGTCATCACACTCTTATCCAGTCTGGCATCAAACATTTTCAATGTGTGGTCATAAGATCCTAGGAAAGAAAAAACAAACAAAAAAACAAAAGACAAAAGTAAGTGTTAGGAAATAAAACAGCAGTCAAAAGCCAAAAGTTGGGAGAAACTGACTGTTCCTGTTAAACTGGTTTAAAAAAAGCCACTGTGACAGATGAGGTCCATCATATAGTGTCTACCTGCTAAAAAGCATATAAAAATATATAGATAATTCTGTATGAACCGAAACACCAATTTCCTGTCCTCCCTTTTACTTTTCCTTCACATACTAAAAAAAAAAAAAAAAAAAAGTAGCTTCCATCTCACCAGTAATGAAGAGATCTCTGTTGAGTTTGCTTGTGACACCACAGCGAATGTAATCTGTGTGTTCTTGGTAGGTGTTGAGCTCAGTGGCATTTGGGATGTCCCAAAGTCGACAGGTGTAGTCATCCGAACCTGTGAGGATCTGGTAACCGTCTGAGGTGAAGTCTGTGACGTGGACAGCCCTGAGCAGAAAAAAAAATGAAATGCACATCAGTTCACTTTCATGACTGGAAGTTTATAAATCAGTGACACAGTTTACTGGTTGTCAGAATGCTTGAGATCATCATAAAATTCAGTCGATGGATCACTCAAGAAATCATCATTCAACCTTTATTACACAAGAAGTCTACAAGACACAATCAGCTAGTCAAAAGCCTTTTGTGTGCCTGAACAGCTTAGAGTGATGGGTGGATGTGCTTTTTGGTTTTGATACTGTAAATATGAAAACAATATTATGCTGATAGCGATCCATGCAGTGTGTAGACTTTTTGCTTAAGCTGTCAGGGACTGGTTCTGCCATTTTACTGAAGATTTGAAAACTCAAATTGTATTATGCGGTAGGAATTAGGCTACAAGTCAGTAAGCTCAATAAAATTGTCACATTTTTAATCTTATCACAGGATTATTGATCTGCCTTGAATCCTTTAAGTATTCTGTATTGAAAACTACCCCTACAGGCCAGAAATCCTTACTTGTGCATGGAAAAAAAAACAAAATTGTACTTGAAGGAGTGGACAGAGGACATGTTCTCACCCCACGAGCAACATGTGACACATTTCCCTTCCACAGGGACTCCACCTAACTTTTCCAACATAACCTCCTCACGGACCGCCAAAATCTAGGGTTAAGGGCCACTTTAAAATGTATCAGGATTCATCCTCTTTTTACTCTTAACTGCAAATCTAAAACACTATCAGACAGTGACATTAGGGATACTTACTTTGTGTGCCCTTTGAACATCCTGAGTGCCACCTTGCCACTGACATCAAACAGCCGGACCACAGAGTCCTCACATCCCGCAACAAGCAGCTGACCATCTGACCTGAACCTCCCACTGTATGCAGTGTCTTTAAACCTTGTAAATGTCTTCACAGGCTCCTGGGAGAATGGCCCGTAAATGTGGACCTGTAGAAAAAAAACAGTGTTAGAATGCCAAGAAATCTCAAGCAAATGTTGCACACTCAGTACTTTATTTAGATTTCTGATTTCTAAACACAAATTAAGCTGAATTCATAGGGAAGAAGCCAACATACTCTTGTGAATGCTGTCACAGCAAAGTTATGCGGAGCCACTGGGGAGAAGTCTATGTTTGTGATTGCTCCAAATTCTTTAATCTGGACCGGAGCCTGTGAGGAGGGAAACAAAGATGCATTATTAAGATTGAGAAACAAAATTACGGATACACTTTTCTTGCTCCAATAATATTAAAGACAGGTTATAGTACAATAGACTCACCTTGTAGTTTTTCCAGTACAATGTGTCTTGTGTGACTTTCTCTCCAAGTTTTGGATAGACTTGGATTTTCGTAGGTTTAAATGAAGCCATTTCTGTGCTGATCACGGAAATACTCTTAGTCTAGTAAGATACAGAAAAAAACATGGATGTTAACATATAACAAGGGCGGTTAGTTAACCTCTAAAACTCCCACTGACCTGCTCGTCAGTACTTTTATTCAAACTCATGCTGTGCTGCCCAACAACGTTAAAAAACCACAAAAATGTATTTTAAATCTAGTGGAGATGCTAAAGTTTATAAAGATATCAAACCTGTCAGGCTGAATCTGAAGGGATTTGAATGAAATGATGCACAATACATCGATAATACTTTAA
This sequence comes from Argyrosomus regius, assembly GCA_946959425.1. Taxonomy (NCBI): domain Eukaryota; kingdom Metazoa; phylum Chordata; class Actinopteri; family Sciaenidae; genus Argyrosomus; species Argyrosomus regius. The sequence continues at coordinate 16,676,977 of OX336890.1, forward strand.
TCGGATGAATTGGTGCAGCCATAAAAAACACAGTCTGATAGTATGGTGATAATTTCACTCAGTGTAAACAAGATATAGCTTCAACAAGGAACTGGAACAAGCTTAGACAAAACGTGATACTGTCAGACAGAGTGAACTAAGGTGTTGTTTACAATCTTAAGGCTGGTTAAGGGAAATTAAACGCGTTAAACCAGACTGTTAGGACTTAATTAGATTCGCCAAAAATGTATTGATTAACATGAACACAACCAGCAAAAAATGAAGGCAACAAAGTTCACACTGACACGTTTCACCAAACAGCATCACGTCCCATTAAACTGTGCAATTCTTGAATGCTAAGCTAACGAGTTCACTGTTTCGAGACGGTTGGTTTCTTGGTGAGTGAGAGCTAAATACAATCTTTAAAAAAAATATGTCTACAGTCACTATTTTCTTGATGGATAAAAATCACACTTAATGTTGCTGGTCTGAAAACAAAAGCGGATAATTAGACGGATACCTGAGCCAACGTGTTCGGTGCAGCACGCTGCGCTTCAGCCGGTTAAACTACATTCAGGTTATTCTCACCTTTGACAGAAAACGTCCAGGAGCGAAGACGTATTTTTTTGTAAATATGACGTGTAGAAATTAGATGACACTGATGTTAGTTTTCCAAGTAAACCAAAAGTTTCTCATTTTAAGGAGTTATCACGTTGCCTCTCGGAGCACTGGAGGACGCCATGATTACAACCGTGACCACTTCCGTTATGAATAAAGGCATCTTTATTGTTCACAGTTTACTCAAACGCTTTCCCCATATTTTGAAAATTTTAAATGGCACCGAAAATGTCCCTAGTGTTTTAATTAAGGCCTACGAATTAATAATAAATAAATATAATTAAACAATTGTCATTTTCAAACTAAATATATTTAATTTTCAGTGGAATCTGAAACGAATCCTTTTTTTTTTTTACTGATTTACCTCTTTACATTATGATGTTTAATGTCTTAAATCGTAGTTTATTGGTAATATTTTTATTATTTTAAAAAAAAAAAACTGCGGCCACATCCGGCAAATTATCGATCTCACTGCGTCACTTCCGGCCTTCACTCTTTTTCTCCGATCCTGTACCGTCTGTGTGGCCCGCGTGTTTACACACTCCCAGGTCAGTTCACCTCTCTGTAGCCTTTTAAGCTGCCTCAGCCTCATATAATGTTTACTCTGAAAAGAAGGAACAGTTCCCTGTGCCACACTGCGTGTTAAAGTGCGATGAAAAGGTGAATTATACTTGAATGTCAGCATGAATTTGAAGAGGCCTAAGCGAGCTGTTTAGCTTGGCTCGCTAACTAGCCGGCAGTTCAGTTGTCATATATTCTCAGAAACAGTGTTTTATAAGTATATATAAGTTTCCCAGTTTGGAGGCTGAAAGATCAAACATGAGCTCACATCACACCTTCTCATAAAGGCAACCTTACTATAAAAATAAGCTGTTAAAGGTGTCACCTAACTAATTTCTCCTTGCTTTGGGGAACGTTCCCAGCCTAACTTGGGCACTAACTTTAGCTGACCACCTACATGCTACCTACATGACACATGCATGACTAAAATGTGTGCAGCTATTCTTGGGCAGCTGGGCATTCTTGATAATTTGTTGTGCCAAAAGGTAAAACTACATAGAGGGAGATTTAGGGGAGTTTTGGGTTTGACACTTCCAGTGAACTGTTCACACATTAGGTGCTAATAGCCACTAAGTCACACTTGAAATATTTATTTAAATATTTAACCTATTAATCTGTCCCCGATTCTCATCTCAAGATCAAACTATTAATGTGCAATGACATGAGTGTAAGGACTTCATATGTCAAGTGAGCTTTTGTTTTATACAAATACATAAGAAATTATGTGATCAGATATTAATTTTATTAATGAGTCTACTGTGTCTTGTGTCAGATGAAGGAGTCGATAATGAACCAGGAGAAGCTTGCCAAACTGCAGGCGCAGGTCCGCATAGGCGGCAAAGTGAGTTGAAGTACATACTAGCAATTGACTTGGAGTAAATGTTTTATTATAAGTCCTGTTGTTGGGTTAATAATATATATTATTGCTCATTGTTGTGCACTGTAGGGGTCAGCCCGCAGAAAGAAGAAGGTGGTGCACAGAACAGCTACAGCAGATGACAAGAAGCTGCAGTTCTCCCTCAAGAAACTGGGAGTCAACAACATCTCTGGCATCGAGGAGGTATAACAAATTCTTTCTGAAATGCACAGCAATAAGTAAACATAGGTCTTCTTCATGACACTGATGCTCTTAGGTTGAGGTTCTCCACTTTGTAGAAGAGTAATAAATATACCATGATACAGGAAGTTAAATCTGACATAAATGGGACTGAAATAAATGAACAAAAAAACAGATTCTCATCAAATAAATCCCCTTGATTGCTGTATTTTAATGCTGAAACAATTAGTTAAATACATAATTGGCAAAGAAAAGATACACATAAGTGTATGTTACGATGGTTCAGTTCCTCATCTTGGTAAATTTAATTACAGTCCAAATGAAGTCCTTTTGTCTCTTTGCTTATAGCTTACAAGGATTGGTCCAAATGTAATTGCACTTTAAAAGAGCATGTTTTTAATCTATTCATTGTTTGACAAAGTCTTACCAGCTATTTTTTCATCCTCTTTGACAATTCCTTTTATCTTCTACTGTAGGTGAACATGTTCACAAACCAGGGAACAGTGATCCACTTCAATAACCCAAAGGTTCAGGCCTCCTTGGCAGCCAACACTTTTACGATCACAGGGCACGCTGAGAACAAGCAGCTCACAGAGATGCTCCCAGGAATCTTAAACCAGCTGGGGGCCGACAGTCTTACCAGCCTCAGGAGATTAGCGGAGACCCTGCCCAAACCAGGTACCTACAACACTAATCTGTTCACATGTATCAGTAGTTTTGTGTGCTCTTTATAACAATATGCTATTTTTTCTTCTTCCTCCTCATAGCTGGAGACAACAAAGCCCCTATGGTTGCTGCTGAGGAGGAGGACGATGAGGTTCCAGGTAAGTACATTTGCACATCCCCTTTTAAAACAAAGATTTGCATTAAGGCTACAGTGTACTGTGGCATCAATATAACCACATTATTAACAATTCAGAACAGGCTGTACTAGATGTTTGTCTTATTGTATGGAACATGTATAATCATATTAGATCCAATAAGTTTGGTCTCAGAAAGAACTTATGGATTAATTTAGGAGGTTTATTTTTGATTCTATTCATATTTAGTCAAGTTTTATTTGTATGCCAAATATATCTTATGCTTATTGAGATATTTTTCTATCTTTATCTGTTACTGTTTTCTGTCCCTTACACTTTTTTACCCTTCTGTTTCTGTTTTTAGATCTTGTTGAAAACTTTGACGAGGCTTCAAAGGACGAGGCAAACTAACTAACATCAGTGAAAATTTCAAGGCTCCTTCTGACTCACCGTACTTTGACAGCAGCATTTTGTAATTGTTAATCTATGTGGCTCTGTGGCTACAAACAAAAGATGCTTTTTAATTGTGACCTCGACAATTGGGCTAAAACAAGTAAAAATGACTTTTTATGGCAACTGTTACCTACCCTTTGTCTGATTTGCCTCGTTCTGCAGTACAAGTGACTATTTAATTCAGTGGAATGTGCAAACCTTTCTCTTTCTCACGCTGCCTCTCCTGCATTGTGATGGCCACACATCAAAAATGTATTGATGGAACTGATGTAATAAAGATTACATTTAAATGTATCCATTTGTTTTTTTAATGTTCCACCTGTTCTTCGCAAATTTTAATGAAAAAGCATGTTTACTTTGTTGATTTCATTACATTGAAACTCATGGTCCCAGTTTTCTAAATTCTTACAGATGATTTGTTTATGGAAATCATTGCTATAGCAATAGCAGAGGCCCACACTGGGGCACAGCAGTTCTGCTTTTTGCAAGTAGATACAAGATAGACACTTGTTAATAACCCTCAATTAGATGTAAGTGCAAGCCATCAGGCGGCTTGTGTAGACAGCAGCATTGGTTAAATTTAAAACAGGTCTGTTACATGATACTGATGGCTGAAAAACAGTGGAATTAAATCAACTGTAAAAAAAAAAAAAAAAGACTTTATATACAGTAGAGCTGTAAGTTTCTGTGCATCTCTTAAAGTCACCTAACTCTTATTTACATACTGTATATCAAATATTACAGGTGTAGGAATGTTCACCTATTGGTGCCACAGAATATCAGTTGGCAGTATCTATGATACTCCTGTGGGTTTCATGCATAAAATGGTCCAAAAAGGTATTCTGAATCAGGAGCACAAAAGAAGCCATATACACAGAGATACTCTGTACACAGTATATGCCATTAATTAAATGTGTTTTTGTAGGGTGGAATGTGAGACTGCCTTTGAGCCCATTTTTGGGCATCCTTGATGGGTTTCCCATTTGTTATCTGGACCAAAGTGACCTCAGTGTTTGTCATGATGGAAAATGTGTGAACTAAAAGATTAGACTATGCAAGTAATGTCAATTATGTGGGATGTTGTCTTGATCAAATTCATCTGACTTAGAGCGGAAAATTAGTTATGTGACTCAAAGGGATCTTTGGTAACATTTATTTTAGTCCACCTACAGATTTTTTAAATATTTCTTATCTGTAGATAACCGATTCTCTAGAGTTCATCATCGTCACGATTCATGAACACACTCTAACTCGACATGTTTTGTGCCTAAATCTAACCATGACAACAGTGGTGTAATAGCAGAAAATGGTTATTGGATCTCACCCAATAAGTTTTGAAATGTAAAAAAATACAAAACATACCAAAATATCATTAATGGTTACCCAGTCTTTGAATTTCAAAATTCAAATCACTTTAAATAACTTTTGAGACTGTTTCAGTCTGTTTCAGAGACTCATTTCAGTGAACATGGGAGTGCTTTATGAAAACATTTACTTGCAGCTAAATTGAAACTGAAGAATTACAGGATATAAACACACATAAACACAATCAAATTGGAAGTTCAGTGGTAGAACAATATATTTAATATGCTTACCACCAGAGCATTGACAATCCACATGTAGTACCTGTATGACACATTATGTCCCTCATACATGGATCAACTTGTATATTTACCTGCTCTGCATTCATTTGTATGACTATGATAATTTATTTGAATGTGAACATTTCAAATGGCTGGACCTTTTGTATACATAGATTATTATCAATAATGCACCACAGTGACTTTAGTTAAATAAATACACACAAGGTGTCAGAGGTTATTCAAGAATAATGCTCTTTAAGATTTAAGGAACTGAAAGCTGAAGCTGAAACCATCTATTTCTGTTCAAGTGACCTAATGGTTTCGAAGAATGTTTAGCTTCAGTTATGTGTTACAATATACATGTCATACTTTAGAAGGTAGATTAAATATACAGTATAATACCTACCACCTATAATACTCAGTACTCACCTTCCAAATTTGTGAAAGGACAAAGAAGGATTAAAACACCAAATACTATGGAAGTACTTCATACACAGATTAACATGACAGAATCAAATGGTTTACATGACATTTGGCAGAAAAAAATGGATTGTCCCCACACATGACTGAGAGTCATCGACAGGGAAAGTAGTGTCTCTCTGTCTTTTTCTCTGTGAAGCTTTGTGTGTTGGTACATGCTCTCAAACATTCGCAGAATTAAAGGTCCTCATAATGATGGTATGATTTTTTTTTTAGGGTTTTTTTTTCCAGGCTTGTTTATCAGATTTGTCAGATGTAATATTTCAGTGTAAAGGCTGAGGGCAACCCCCACCCCACTGCATGTTGCACACCCACACACTTCTTATCATCACCTATCAGCCACATTCGAAACTCAGACACGATCTATTCACAAATTTGACATGCAAAACAGTATCGAGGAAATGCACTACTGCGCTTTCTGCCTCCAGAGGTGTCATGATGGTAATGACGATGCATGCTGTATATAAAAATGATGCTCGGTGGAGAGTTTGAGCATACAATCATCAGGATTGCAACAACTGAACTTCTGCTCTTGATTTTTTCATAGCGTCACTTCATCAAAATGGTAAGAAACAACTACTGGGAGTCAATGCAGGGAGTTAGATGCTTGAATAGACGACAGAATAGGGCGTAAATTACCAACTTTGCTATTTTGGTCATTTTTACATGATCAAAAAACATCTGCCAGTTCAAATGTACCAAGGACAGATTTTATTTTTCTTCTTAATTTAAGATGAAATATATAATATTCACTAGCAAATCCAGAGTTTTAATGCAAATAATGATTCATTTTCTTTTGCTTTCATACATTCTTTCAGAGAACTTTGTGGATATTTGGGCTTCTGTTCATCGGCCTCTCAGAAGCACATGGACTCAAATACTTTCCAGAAAACTGTAAGTCTTAAGACATATTTTTTCTAATACTAATTTTTCCACATCTTGATCGGCTAATATATGTGCTTTTGTACATGTGTATGTCTCTATGTGGACTAACGTGTGTAACTGGCCTTTTTGCATGTTTGTGTAGTTGTGGTGGCAAAAAGGGGTGATAAAAATCCAGTCACACTGACCTGCGCTACAGAGACCGATGGAGCAGTCACATGGAAGTTTGAAGATGATGAGATTGAGTTCGACGACAACATCAAGGAGGATGGTAAAAACCTGGCCGTGTCTGAAGTAGATGATATCATGCTGGGAGAATACAGCTGCTGGAGAGGAACTCAGACATTATCATCAACCCATCTGCTGATGGAGGCTGATGAGGCCGAGAAGTTTGGTAAGATATTTTTAATTTATTCTACTGTTTGTACACTATATATGGTGGGAATCTTTCAAATAGATAAGTCTTGAAAACTCCCCGTATGTCTGCCTGGGTCTAATATTTCTCTCTTTAGAGGACGACACTCAAAGTTAACACATACTAACCGATCTGTGATGGAACATAAATGTCCCACGTTTAGTTATATTTTTTCCAATATTTTTTGGAGTGAAAAATCCAAAATTGCTTAATTAAAACTTGTACTCACCCACATTATGTATCTTTATAGATTCTCTCATCAAATGCCGGGCAAAGTCTTATGATTGTAACTTCAGCTGCAAGTGGACCAACAGTGGATACACAGCAGTGCGCCTTGGACTGGGACATGACTGGTATGGGGGGGGGAAAAAAACAGACAAATTACAGTAAAGAGGCCAAAAGAATCTGCATAATGGGGTATAAAGTGTCAGTTTTACTGTTTTTCTCTGTAGCAGTGAAGGTGGGAAGTCATGTCACTGGGTCAGCAGTGGTGTTATGCAGGATGGGGGATTCCAGTTTGAGTTGTCCCACACCCTCTCACCCTACACCGAGGAAAGCACCATGCTCGAACTCACCGCTGAGGCCATCAGTGACCATCAAATCATCAGGAGAACCAAGAGATTTTATCTCAGAGACATTGGTAAATGGAGTGAAACTGAGCTACATTAAATGCGTTCAACACAAGATTATCAAGATTCAAACACTAGACAGCATCTTTTGCAAAATGACTTCACAAAGCCCAAAAAATAAACATGAGGAAATTAAATTATTTGGAAACTTGAAAGATGAAATCAGTGAATCCTTTTTGTAAATACATTTAATTATTTCTGCCAAATATTTGTTAATTTACATATATACTATAATGATTCCTCACTGATACTGATATTTTTATTTTCTTTTTAAATATTTTTACTGTCCTTTTTCTTCTGTCCAGTTCAACCCGATAGTCCCCAGATTGTCAAGTGTCAGGAGGTGGAGCAGGATCTGAACGTGACTATTGATCCACCATCCAGCTGGTCGACTCCTCACAGCTTCTTCAGTCTGGAGCACGAGATTGAATACACGTTGAAAGATGATGGCGAGGTAAACACAAGCTTGCACTGAAACTAATTTTAAAGACTTCTCCATTTCTGTCATTCTGTCCGTTGTATTTAGTTTTCTTACTTACTTTCTTACGACCTGTCTCACTTTAGACTAGACGTTCTCTATCTGCTCTGATACCGAAGAGGATCAGCAAGCTGAGGGTTCGCTCCAGAGACTCTCTGGTGCCGTCTGCCTGGAGCCAGTGGACTCCTTGGAAAAATGTAACCTATTGATAATATTTGAAGCCAAAACTATCTGCTCCTGCTCTTTCTTTGTTCTAACAAGTCCTCTAATGTGTCTCTCACCAACTGTTTTATGTGTTTCGATCTGTCACAGACTCACTCACCTGAAGCTCAGTTTTGTTTGATCAGTACTTTATTTATTTTATTTATGACTCAATTTAAATTATTTATTTGTGTGTATATTTATTATTTATTTTACATCACACACACATAAAGTAAAGCTAACATCATCATGGACATACTGTGAAATGAGAAAATAATAAATAAAGTCTTTCTTGATAGCAAAAGCACTACTTTTGGGATCCTTGTGAGAACTAATGGATGTCCCTAGAAAATGCAGACACTAGACACTGTTATATCCCAACTTACAACACAGACAGTTCTACAATTAAATATAAAATTGACCATATGACCTCTTTCTCAGTTTTGTCTATTTAAGGATCCTTGACATTACATAGATCATCTCATATGAATCAGAAGTTAACATTATCATTCAGCTGGGGGAGTTCAGTTCAGCCTGGCCTTTGCAAGGACATTCGCACCTTGTTTCTTGTCACTGTTATTTCTGTAAGTGTGTTGGCGTTTCTGTGTATTTTGGTGGTTTGGTGCTGTGCAAAACAAGTGGCTATTAAAAGAGCTTTGTGCTTCCTTCTTTATATATGTTCCTTCTTTTTTTCATGTGATGTTTACAGTTACTGCAGTGTCAACCGACATGTCTGTGCTTGATGTGGACAAATTATTAGAAACATTAGTCACTGGGTGTGTGAGTATGTGTGTGTGTGTGCGCGTGTGTGTGTGTGTGTGTGTGTGTGTGCTGTATGTTCCTTGATTAGATTTAATTTCTGAGGTCACTTATAATAAATACTGGAGCTTCTCTTGAAGAAGTACTTTATGAAAGAAAAGATATACAAAATATGATTAACAGAAACAAAACTAGATGCTAGGTCTTTTAACTTTTAACCACTATTATGGGTTACAATACTCCAGTAACAATCATAATGGGTTTCTTTTATAATAGTTAAGTTGATAATGAATGAACAGTACTGTAGTTTTTCCACCATTAATACTTTTTATTTCATTCAATTCTTCCTTCCTTCTTCATTCAAATCCCCTAGTTTAGGTAGTAAACCTTACAATTACAGTCTGGCATCTATTAAATAGAATAATTCAACATTTCTTTTAAAGAAGAAGAGAGCAAAGACAGTAAAGGCTAACAATGAGACACTCTTTCTCAGTGACTGTCAGCTACAATTTAATGTTAATATTTTTTTAATACATGTTAATATCATAATTATTCAGTGATAAGCTTGAACAATAAAGACCATCTAAGGCACCAAAAAAAAGCAAAAAGCAAAATGCAGCAAATGTTTATCATAGCTGCTTCTGCTTTCCCAGACAGATTTAGGTAGAGATTATTAGATTATTAGATAGATTGTAGTATCAGTTCCTATTTGAATTTCTTTATTTTCTTCTTTTTTTATGTACTTTATGAAACTGTCACGTTAGCAGGTCAATCCTGCCATCTGTTATTCAGCCAAAATACTAACCCCCCCCAAAAAAACAAGAAACATTTGGCTTAGATTGTCCCTAAACTTAAAAATGATTAAATTAGCAAATGCTGACAGCTCATTAACAGAGAAAAGATTCTTTCTCGGAGACCCCGACCTCACAAAGAAATAACATGCTCCAGGGTGATTAATGTACTTTTTATACAGTGTCAGCACCTTACATAGCACTATATGCATTTTGTGTTGTAATGTCTGTGCACTTTAATGTAGTCCTATCTGCACTATGTTTTATGTTTCATGTAGCAGCATGGTCCTTTGCAAAACTCTGTCTCGTTTTACTGTGTATATGGTTGAAATGAAAACCCACTTGACTTGACTTAACTAATAATGTGTTATATTGTATGAAAATGAAAATGGCCAAACAGTAACTCTGAAGTATTGTAATTGGAGTAATTCGTATTCGTTGCCAGAACTTCCAAAGATTATTTTTACACCTTAAAGTTTGTAAGACTCAAAGCTTTGTTTATTCTTGTTGTTGTTGTTATCATTTCAGGCTCTAATCTGTCATTAACTTATTACAGGTGAGGAGTGGGAAAAAGGACCTTTGTAGATGCAAAAACAAAGAAAAATTTTGCTGTCCAGAGTTACCAGCTGGGTTCTTGGACAGCTGCAAGACAAAAAGGAAGAAAAAAAGAAGCAAAGATGCTAAGATTAACCTGATATCTAACAAAGATGTTCAATAAAAACACGCATTGTGAGTGGGATTATTGCTGATGTATAAAAGCCCTTTATTTGGGAATTAAATGGGACTATTTGGATATGAAGTAATGAGATTGTACATCTGATTTAATTTTGCCAAATGCTTGAACAAAGATTCACCATTGGGGGTGGTGAGAATTTTAAAATGAATTTCGAAAAGCTTTTAATTGAAGAAAGTATTGCCTGTGTACACCTAGCTAAATTCAATGCATTGTAATGCAACAGCTATGTAATAAATTTTGGCTTAAAGTTTTTTTTGTATTGCATTTCATTTGTATGAAAATCTTAGAAGAGATTAAAAAATGCATGCCCTTCCCTCTTGATCATAAGTGTCTTCAAATTCTCTTTAAATATAATAAACTGATCATAACTGATCCTTTTCTTAAATATTACACATAAGCATTGAACCTTCATATTACATTTACATTGAACTTTTAAACTAATAACTTACTGGTTTATGACAATTTAATTGCAAATTGGTTCAGAACAAACTATTCAAAGCACGACATCAACTGATGATAAGAGCTTTAAGTCCTTGCAATGCTTATTTCCCAATTTTGACACCCTGTCTAGAAGAGGCTCCCGCTGACAAGACTTAAAGTTCCTCTCCTAGCATGCATTAAATCCCTAAATTTAATCTGTTTAGTCTGCTTTGTGGCAAGGCCAAAAGAGGCCACTGCCATCAGTGAATATTGTTTCCATGAAAGGATGTACATGGGCAGCAGTGCTTACGTAGGTGGTCTGTGTAAGATCCACATGAATGACAGGACGCAAGGTTTCCCAGCAGAACATTGCCCAAAGCATCACACTGTCTTTGCAGACTTGCCTTCTTCCCATAGTGCATCCTGGTGTCATGTGTTCTCCAGGTAAGCAACACACGCACACCTGAACATCCATGTGATGTAGAAAACATAATTCATCAGATCACCTTCTTTTATTGCTCCCTGGTCCAGTTCTGATGCTTACGTGCCCATTGTTGGTGCCTTTGGCAGTGGACAATATGTGCACCCTGTCTACGACTACCCCATATGCAAAAAACTGCAATGCAGTGTGTGTCCTGACACCTTTCCATCAGAGCTAGCATTAACCTTTTCAGCAATTTGAGCTACATTAGCTCATCTGTTGGTTTTTCCTGCTTCTAGCACATCAACTTTGAGCACAAAAGGTTTATTGATGCCTAGTATTTTCCACCCACTGACAGATGCTATGATAAGGAGATAATGTTATTCACTTCACCTGTCAGTGGTCTACAGTGGTGTATAAAAAAATAAAAAAATTTATTTGTATACAAAGTAAAAAATTTTCGGAGGGCTACAGTCGTAAGCACCCTCCTTAGACCCGGTTCGAGTGAGAAAACGCCCACAAAAACCCTTTAACAGGAAAAAGGGAAAACCCAGGAGACCACAGAGGAGGGATCCCTCCCAGGACGGACAGAGGCAAAATGTCACGGTACAGTCAACAAGTCAACAGAAACATTTTGTTAATTACAATAAAAATACAATGGATTACAATGAATAAAAATGATTACAGTAGCAGTGGAACCTGAAGAGATAGAGCACAGATCACAGCAGCACAAATCATTAACTAAGTTACTATAAACGTAATGGAGATCGGTAACATTAATGACAGTAATAATATATGTAGTGACGTCATGCAGGACCACAGCAGCAGTCACGATCCACGAAACCTCTGGACAAAGAGCACAGAAACCCGGGAAGAAGTTTAGTTAGTAAGATGCATTAATGTACATGTATGACAGACATGTATGTTTACAGATGGTGGTGGTGATGGGAGGGAGGGGGGGGGGGGGAGGGGGGGGGGGGGGTTTTCAGTAAAGGGAGATGTGACTGCATCTCAACCAATACCATGCCTGGCTAGGCAAACCCTGAAAGGAGGAGTCCCCGGCAGTATAGTCCTATAGCACATAACTAAGGATGACCGAGCCAGCCCTAACTATAAGCCTATCAAAAGGAAAGTCTTAAGTTACTCTTAAAATGTTGACCGGCTGCCTCCCGAACCCAAAATGGTAGTTTGTTCCACAGAAAGGAGCTTGATAGCTGAAAGCTCTGGCTCCCAATCTACTTTGGAAACTATAGGAACACAAGGAACCCAGCATCGAGAGCGCAGTGTTCTAGAGGGGTAGTAAGGTACTATGAGCTCTTTAGATATGATGGTGCCACCATGAAGAGCTTTGTATGTAAGGAAAGAATTTTAAATTCTATTCTAGATTTAACAGGTAGCCAATGCAAGGAAGCCAAAATGGGAGGTGTGATCCTGATCTTGGTTCCTGTCAGAACACGCACAGCATCTAATTACGCAAAGTCCTAAGAGACTTATTGGAGCAGCCATAACAATGAGTTACAATAGTCCAGCCTAGAAGTAACAAATGCGTGACTAGTTTTTCTGCATCTGCTTGAGATACAATGCGTCTGATTTTGGCAATGTTGCGTAAATGGAGAATGCAGTCCTGAAATTTGTTTTATGTGGACATTAAAGGACAAATCCTGATCAAAAACAACTCCAAGATTCTTTGCGGTGGAGCTGGAGGCCAGGGGATCCCATCTAAGGTAACTAAGTCTCTAGAGAGAGAGTCTCTGATGTTTTTGGGTCCAATACAAGAACTTCAGTTTGTCTGAATTTAACATCAGAAAATTGAAGGTCATCCAACTTTTATATCTTTAAGGCATGCTTGGAGTTTAGTTAATTGATTGGTTTCATCAGGCTTGATCGATAAATATAATTGGGTGTCGCGGCATAACAATAAAATAACGGAGTGATTCAATAATGTTTTTTTTTTTTTTTTTTATTTTTTTTTTTTTTTTTTTTTTTGAAATTTTTTTTGTTTTTTTTAAAATTTTTTTTTTTTTTGTGGGTTTTTTTTTTTTTTTAAAAAAAATAATAAAATTTTTAAAAAAAAAATTTTTAACCCGTTTTGGGGGGTTCCTTTGTTGCCATTTTGATGTTCCAGTCTCTGTAAAAGAATTTGATGAAAAAAAAGATCTAACGGACAGGGACCTTGTCGATGCCAAGAGGCGTTAACTTGACAGTGCGGTCCGCAATGCACCTAAATCCGACGAAAATCCTCATATAAACTGTTCACCACATGGACGTATTAATAAGGTTAAAAACTTGATTTTGATGAGTTCAATTACACTGTCCACACCCAGGCCTGATCACTGCCAGACCTGTTGAATCCAGAAATCACTTCAATAGAACCTGTTTGAGTGAAGTAGGCTGAGAGATCTCAAACAGCAATACATCACGCCGCCGTAATCTCAAGAAGTCATGGTTCGCTGGAGTCCCAAAGCTTTAGAAATGGCTCTATAACTCTTTCCAGACTGACAGTTGTCAATGATTTTGTTTTTTCATCTTTTGTTGAACTTCTTGAGATCACAGCGTGATGTGTTGCTGTTTGAGATCTCTCAGCCTACACTTCACTCAGCCTTCACTCAAACAGGTTCTATTGAAGTGATTTCTGGATTCAACAGGTCTGGCAGTGATCAGGCCTGGGTGTGAACAGTGTAATTGAACTCATGATTTAACAAGGGGGGCAAGGGGGTTCTCGAACTTTTCAGCCCGCGACCCCCAAAATAACTGTAGGCTACCAGTGATTTGCAAGCCCCACTATCCTCAGATGTCAGATGATTTGTCCTCGTTACATGTGGTAATGTTTATCATGATGCTAATAGACCTTAGCTAATATTGTTGTTGCTGCTAATGTCGTTAATCTGTTGTAATCACATCGGGGGGTCATTGTTTTGTTACAATAATGGCTAAAATATGCTATTTCTACAAGTTTTTACATTTTCTTTGATTTCTGAAAATCATCTTGCGACGCCCCCCTCCCCCCCCTTGCTGCCTCACGACCCCCCGGGGGTCCCGACCCCCACTTTGGGAACCAGTGCCCTAGCCTAGCAGATGAATTCGGCTTTGCAAAATACGCATGCGCATGAAAAGAAGCGCGGAAGTGGTGGTTGCTAACCTGCTTCTGTGACAACACAGCTGCTACTTATGGACAAAAGACCAGTCTTACATGTACACAGCCACACTGAAGGCTCGTCTATGTAACGTTCAGGAGCTCTACAAATGTCCTGAAAATGGCAAAGGTTGTTCGGACTTTAGTTTTATACCTCTGGAGTGTTTTCATGCAGCTCAGTCGCATGTCAGGTGAGAGTGGGTGGCGGAGGTGGATGCTAGTAAACAGCTAATGAAGCTAACGGGTCGGTGGGTGTAACACGCTGATGTAGTGCCCACGATTACTCATGTGTGAACATGTACTGTGTCATACGCCCTGTACATTTCCACCACACATCCCTGTGGGTTACTAACGCCGATTTCATGGTGACTGTGCTGTTACTCACATGGTGACTGTGCTGTTACTCACATGTCTAAAATAAGATAGCCCTGTCTCTGTTTTAGGTCACGGGATCAATGAACTGCTCTACTTCAGGGTCATCAGTCCAGAGGATATAGGGTATATCTTCAGTGCAGCTCCTGCTAAAGACTTCGGAGGAGATTTTGTTAGTACTCTTCCCCTCATCTGAATCTCATTTGTTTGTCTCAAGCCTGATGTACCATTTCATTTAACACACCCCTCTCCTCTCCTTTGGTGCTCAGACATCATCTTATGATGAGATTTTTCTCGTGCCAGCAGACCCAGCAGATGGCTGCTCAGATCTGGAGGACAGAGAAATCATCCAGGGACAAGTAATCCTGGTGGAAAGGGGGTATGTGCACACACCTCAGCACATTTATAGGTTATAAATATATAAGCTGTAGAGGATGTGAACACAAACCAGGTGTAGGAAACTGGGACGCTTTAAGCTCAAGTGTGGTGCTGTATAGCTGCAAGTCTGCAATAACAAAGACGAACTTAACACCCTTAAGCAATAACAGAAAAGCCATGTTTAACATTTGAGGGTCCACACAGTTTATCAGACCTGACTGCACAACTACATGGGTTAGATACTGCTTAGCAAACACAAGATAATGACTTTGACATCTAGCCCTCAGTTGTAAAACTGTTTGAACATAATTATTGGCATAATTGCAGTCAGAGCAAATACTGACTTTTCAGGAAATACCAGGAGAATGTGCCAGATGGTTTTCTTACACACTACCATCTCGGTAGTCAGCATTAGAAACACTACAAGGAAAAACTACAGGCCAAGGGCCGGGTGGTGATCCTGATATGATCAGTTAGGGATTTCAAATCTCTAGTCCCAGCCCCTGGATCTGATCAGGGGGGAAAAAGGAGAGGACCAGCTGAGGCGACAAAATCCAAAATGTGAAGTTTGTAATGATACAGTTTACCTTTATGGATATATCGATGCCAAATTGTCAAAAGAGGACTGACTGTGTTTCTAGAGTTATGTGTTTTTACACGTAAGGAAATAGTCAGTATTTTATATTTCTTAAAGGGAGTTTGGTGTAATATTTTCCCCAGAGAACGCAGGAAGCTTTTAGTTGAATTCAGATTGCTACGTACGCAGTAAATGGTTGTCCCTGTGTGTGTGTGTGTGTGTGTGTGTGTTTTTTAAATACTTTCCTAATTGAACACAATGTGGTTGGTGGTGTTTTTAGTGATTCTTGATGAAACTTGATTGCTCAGCTTTCTCGTTGCACTTTAGCTTCTCTTTTTATTTTCAAGTCATGTGAACACTTATTCACCCAGGAAAATATTTGCAAAACTCCTAATATTTCTACTGTTTTTCTCAATATAATATGACCACATCTTTCTGTCAGGTGCTGTGTGTCTAACCACAGCACCTGACAGAAAGATGTGGCCTAACCACATTTGAAGGGCTCATCGATATAATGAACATTTGTCAATCTACGTCAAATCCACGTCTGAGGTGGGGTTAAAATCATCCTGAATTTGTGCATCAAACTGATCTGAAAAAATAAATAAAATACTCAAATGTAGAGGTGGGAATGAATTATTTTGGATTTGGATTATTTGAATCCAAAATGTCATGATCAGAGATTTATGGAGTATTCAGATCAGGATTTAATATAATCCAAGAAATATAATCTTCTGAAATTATTTTAAAATGCAAGCCTGGCTGATTTTAATGAACCATCCATCTATCACCATCAACTTCAACCAATCACAATACACCTTGTGAGCTGCTGTAACAAGTAAAAGATCATTAAAGTCTAATTTATCTTATATAACGTAGTGAAAGTCGTACTGAAGCCAGTCAGAAGAAGAGCAAAAACATCTTTTCCAATGAGAATTACCCTTTCATCACTCTGGGTCTTTTTAAAAGTGACTACCAGGTGTTTGCCCATAATGCTGGCACATTTTAAAATGGTTTCTCCCCTTTTCTTTTTCTTTTTGTTTCCCCTCCAGAGGTTGCTCCTTTGTACAAAAGGCCCGACATGTAGAGGAAGCAGGAGGCAAAGCTGTTCTGATTGCTGATAATGCAGAGGACAATGACAGTCAGTACCTTGATATGATCACTGATGGAAGCACTGCCAAACCAAGCATACCTGCACTATTCCTGCTGGGGCGTGATGGGTAAGACATATGCAGACACACAAACAGTCTGTCTTGTTTTCTTTACTGTATTAATACAGTACACTTTTACATGAATGATTTCCCCCTTTTCATGTAATCTAGGATGATGATCAGACGATCTCTTCAGAGACAAGCACTGCCGTGGGCGGTCATTTCCATTCCTGTCAATGTTTCCTCTTTGGCTTCATTCCCACTCAAGCAGCCCCCGTGGACACTGTGGTAGAAATGACGCACACCCACAACTCCATGTACTTCCTCACTCCTGCTATCCTGTTAGCAGTGAAGACACTGACAGGGAAATTCTTCTGCGGTGGTTAAACAAATTCACATGCAGTAGTGGTGTACCAATGAAATTAACATACATACACATGATTATGTCTAAATACACAGCCATGGGAATGTGAGTCAAACCTAACCTTTTAGCAGTGTCTGAATGATCTCTTCGGAAGAGCTGTTGGATGAGGTGAGGACAGACAAACTCAGCAAGAAACATGCGTGCTTATTCTCAGTGATCAGCTGAAGTTGATTGAATTAGCCAGTTTTTTGGAAGATAATGAATTTTTCACTTGAGTAATCTCCAGAAAGTTCTGTACAGATGATTTGTTGGTCACTAGTTGGTGTTGTAAAATTTGATACGCCCATACAAACAGAAGCGCACTGTTTTGTTTTGTTTTTTTGCCTTGTCTAATAGTAAAAAGTTGTTGTGTAGTCCTCTGAGGGGGAAAAACCAGCCCATGACAACATATGCTATACGTCACTACAATACAGCGTACCAGGAACAAACGTCATGTCACTGTAGAAATGTTATGCCTATTTGCATGAATGTAAACAGGGTGCCCAGAAGTGAACATTGTTTCTCTTATGGTTAATAAATATTAAATGATTTTTTTTTTATAAGACTATCATTTATTGCCTTCATGAGATGATCTATACAACTTTGACTGTTGCCAGACTGTTGTAAGTAGTATAACATATACATTAACTTTGTATTTATATCTACTTTTCAGTACATAAGAGCCTAAATCTGTCAAGAGCAGTTTGTGTATACAAAGTAAAGATAAGGAATAACGATACATGAAAATAGCCTTTAGTGAAAATGACATAAAACAAATCATGAACATATATTATAAAAGACAAATCATTTAAAGATCTATTTTTCCCTGCCCAGCCTAATGAAAGTCACTTTTATAAATGAAGGTAATAAAATTCATATTTGGTTTTAAATTTCCTTGTAAAGATTGAAGAAATAAAGTAATTTATTTTAATTTAATAAGAGCATATCCTCTATATTTGGTTTTGTCCCCTTTGATTCTGTGCTAGAAATCCAAGTTGCTATTACTGTTATGGACCAGGAAGTCACTGGGCCTTAATGTTCCCCCAATTTTTCTGTATTTTGATGACTAAAGGGACTAATTCAGTTTTATAAACTGCATGTATTAGTGTCCTGGAAAGCATCACATTTGTTGGTGGTGGCTGAAAGGTGTTCTTTGCGTACATCAGGCCAAATTTCTTATTTATATTTGCTGTAAGTGAGTTCAGAACAGCTGTTTGAGATTCTTATGTCATTTAACCTTTTTTCTTTTTGTAAAAGTTCATGTAGTATCTGAGGTTAACGCCAGCTGCTAGACATCAAAACAAAAATAAAATCCTGCAATCCTTTTTAATACATTTACAACAAACATTTCAATCATGCCTATGGATAAAGAATAAAATGTGAAGTACCTGAATTTAAGGTCTTCAAAAATGAAGATGACAAAAAAATAGGCCTGTATTTATTTATTATTTATTCATACATGGATTTAAAGTAGAAGCTCCTATCAGAAAGGTTTATTAAGGCCTTTATTTTTGTCTTTCACTTGACCTTTGGGGATCATAGAAATAGTCTATAATTTTGGATTGCATTGCCTTATAATGTAAAGGTTATTACCTTTTGGACTTTCAGTTATATTTTCTATACAAAAGGGAGATATAAGCATTTTAAATAAAAAATACAAATACCTAACAGATCTTAGTTATTAACATAGTCCGCAGTAACTTTTGCGCCCTAACTCGTCAAATTAATGGACGATAGTCTCTCATGTTCCCAAATCCCCCAAAACATTACAGAATACACAACATAACCTCAGAAAACAGCACAAAAGCCAAAAGTGCATGATGCGTGCGCTCAGCACACTATCGCGTTTAAAAATGGGAATAAATGCGCTTCATCACCGGACAGCGAACTTCACTGAAAACACAATGGAAACATCAGGGATAAAATATAGTTTCCTTTACCTAATGCTTAGTACACCGAGGTGTCCACATGTCGCGTCAATCTGGAGAGATATCACCTGGATAAAAACTAGTGAGCATTCCCACTCTGCCCACCTGTAACTCCCCGACACACACCATTAGAAACTCAAATTCAAACTTAAAATAAACTTTTCTAAATAAACATTTCTTTTATCATATAGATTTGTCAAGTTTATGCGGGCTGTCCTCGGCTTTAATAGAAACTATAACATTTAACAACAGCATCTTTTTGAGTGTGGGAGCAGTATAAGGACACCATCACTAAATTACTAATGGTAGTAGCACCACCTTGTAAGACCCAGTGAAGGAAATATTTTAGAATATAGTGATGCATAAAAACTCTTTGATTGTAGCCAAAGAGAGAGAGAGAGAGAGAGAGAGAGAGAGAGAGATGGCATATATAAAAAAAAAAGTTGCAGGATGCAGTCCACTGGTTCTTGTTATTTTCATTCAGTTTGAGTGTTTCGCTTCCCATCACAGGAGCCGACTCTGAAGAAAAAAAGGTCACAGACAATTTAAATAAGCAATGACTGCATCAGTAGATGAAAATCACAGTAGACAGATAACAGGTTGGACATGTTAGTGAATGTTGTATGCAGTCTCCCACTGTGTTTTTCTGCCCCCCTTTACCTCCTCTTGCATCTCGGACACACTCTGCCCCACACTGTCCTCACCATGGCTTCTCTCAGAGTCGGGCTACCCCAGATATACACCGCCGGTGTGCACACAGCGTTGAAACGAGCCATGATGGCGAACAGATTAGTGGCCTCGTTTCTAAATGTCAGTCCTCCTCCTACCACAAATCTGATGATGATATTAACAAACGACGGGCACCACAACACCAAGAAGCTTATGACAACAAAAATGATTATTCTTAATGACTCCTTTTTGCTGTCTTTCTCAGCACTGGGAGGGTCTCTTTCCACCTGGAATCTGGCAACAACATACAGTTTAATAGTCATGACCACTTTGGTGAGCAAAATTAGCTGAAAGAAGACGATGCTTAACACGTACAGCTGTATCGCTTTGGAAAGTGGCAACAAATTCCTGGCGAGCAAGTGAGCAAAATTATAAACCCAGCAGTAGATGTTGACGGCTATGACGAACGGTCTGGTTATGAAGCGGCTGTAGATGAATGGATGGCACACAGCAAAATACCGATCAAACTGTGCGAACATAAACGTCAATATATTGACCCCTAAAAGTGACGGCAGCACATTATATGTCCCATTTCTAGACGGATATCCTTCCTGAACATCAAACAGACCAAGATAATAAACCGAAAAGCCAACCAGCGTGTCACAAATACTGGTGTTCAGCATGAAAATAAATCTGTTTTGGAGTCTGAGCGCTTTGGTGGCCAAGATGCCAATGACTACCGTTCCTGCTACCAGAACTGTAGTTGTTGCGAATAAAATCTGGAAAATAAAGATGAGATAATCCACAGGACTGTCGAAGTCCACCGAGAGGGGAACTCCTCCTGTGTTTGAGTCTGTGATGTTGGAGAGGAGCATTGTTTATGCGCACATGTTTAAGTGCAACCATTTTATAAGCCTATAGATCTGCTGTACCGTGAAGTCACCAGCTTTAATCGCTTGAGATGTTATGATCTAATGTCGTTTTTTTTTTTTTTTACTTGAACACCGTCCTCGTGCAGAAGTCCTGATGCAGAGATGTGACCGCTTTGAGTCGTTTAATTCTTTGTTTGTCTCACATGCAGACTTTATTCAGCTTTTGTTATGCTGCCATTTAACAATATGTTATCATCCTAAACATCCTAAACAATAATTAAAAAACAGCCGAACGTCTACCACAAATAGTGCACAACGCATATACATTAAATCCCATTAAAAAAATGTGGGACAGTCTAGTTTAACTGATGGGTTTTATCATGCCTGATTTTAGGGGGTGCAGCCCACTTAAACATAACATGTATCCTTGACTTACAGCTATCACACATGATTAGTACTGCTGAAAAATATGTCTAAGCTAACTGAACCTGATAGAGATAACTTTTTAAAATACGTATATGAAGTACTTATCACTACATTGCCAGGGATGATGATTCGTTTATTTTACCCACAAACACCACTTGATGGTGCTGTGTGCTCTGAAAGCAGGATGAAGCAGAATCCAACGTTCACCTGGTTTGTGTTTTTTGTTAAGTATTGCTGAAGACTTGTTTTAAACAAAGAGGGTCTGCTATAAATAAACTGTAATCGTATTCATTATTTGTCAGGTGGGTTTGGACATAATTTCATAATGTCAGTGACCTTATGTCAGACGGTGTGCACGAGGCACAAGTATGTGGCACAGTAATGCTCTCACCACATTAAAGGTATTGATTAGGGTATTATACGAGGTCAGTTCAGTTTCATTAGGTGGACTCTTCGTTGCGCAGTATCTATAGTAAATTTACAGTGCTTAAAAGTTGTAATGTTTCTTAGTCGTAAAGAAAACTTACACTATACATTTGGAGGCCAAAACAAAGTTTGACGCTGTCAGAGCCCACAATCACAGCATTCATGTTTTTAATTATTTTATTGTTATGTGTGTGGAAATGAGTTAATTGATCTCTTTAGCTCAACAGATTAAAGAGTGAAGTCCAGCTGCAAGATCAAATATATCGGCTTGCCTTCTGATTGCAGTCAAGCCCAGTTTATACATCGCACAAATTTTCATTTTCAAGACACTTCACAAACAAACATCATTTTACCAAGACAAAGAAATCATTATTTTTTCTATCTAAATAATTACAATGTCTGCTGATATTATTAATAATATTGTTATTATGATTGTCATTATTTTTATTATTAACGACAAAATATCCTTCATAGAAATAGTCTGTTCGTTAAATTATTAATATTCACATTGTGTTTAACTACATTATTGAAAATCGTCATAGGATAAGTATAGACTAGTGAGTGACCTCCGTACTCTCTTTATAAATAGTAAAGATTAAGTAAGGTCAAATAATCGATTATATAATTATTATATATTTGCCTACTAACTGTGACATTTGTTAATGCCGCTGATGGAGCTGTGCCAGCACAACACACTACACTTAAAAATCCTCCTCCCCTATAATATTTTAAAATACTATCTCAGGTTTGAGTTTAGAAAAAATAAATATGTATATATAATTACTGATACTTAACAACAAAAAGGCCCAAAGAAAGCACAAAGGAAGAACCTGTAGCAAACATTATGATTTATTTTTTTAAACTGCATTTACAGTGTGTTTGTTTTCTGCAGTCTCTTATCACTCCTCAGTTCTTGCAGCAGTTGAAACAGTCCTCGTTTAACACATGGATCAGTGAATCTTCAGAGGCCTTTCATTGACATTTCCCTTCACAGAACAGGAGCCAACTCTGAGACAGAAGTGGATAAACAGCTGCTTAGTGCGAATTTCCTAAAAGAGTAATGTCATCTTTATTGCAGGGCCATTTAACCTCTTACCTCCTCTTGCATCTCGGACACACTCTGCCCCACACTGTCCTCACTATGGCTTTTCTCAGAGTCGGACTCCCCCACAGGTACACCGCAGGTGTGCACACAGCGTTGAAACGAGCCATGATGGCGAACAGGTTAGTGGCCTCGTTCCTGAATATCAGCCCTCCTCCTATGAGTAGTCTGATGATGATATTAACAAACGACGGGCACCACAACACCAAGAAGCTTATGACAACAAAAATGATTATTCTTAATGACTCCTTGTTGTTTTCCCTCTCGGCGCTGGGAGGGTCTCTTTCAAGCTGGTACCTGGCAATAACATATAGTTTAATAGTCATGACCACTTTTGTGAACACAACGACTTGTAAGCTGACAATACTGAAAACATACAGCTGTATTGCTTTGGAAAGTGGCAATAATTTTGTGATGATCAGCTGTGTATAGACATGAAGCCAACAATAGATATTTGCAGAGATGACCACTCGGCGGGTTATAAAGCGCGTGTATATGAATGGATGACAAACCGCAAAATACCGATCAAACTGCGCAAATAAAAATGTCATTATGTTTACCCCGAGAAGAGACGGTAACACATCAAAAGTCCCATTTCTAGATGGAAATCCTTCCTGAACATCAAACAGACCAAGATAATAAACTGAAAAGCCAACCAGCGTGTCACAAATACTGGTGTTCAGCATGAAAATAAATCTGTTTTGGAGTCTGAGCGCTCCTGTGGCCAAGATGGTAATAACTATGGGCCCGGCTATTAGAACTGCAGTTGTAGCAAATAAAATCTGGAAAATAAAGACGAGATAATCCACAGGATTGTTGAAGTCCACTGAGAGAGGCACTACTCCTGTTAGAGAGTCTGTGATGTTGGAGAGGAGCATGGTTTCAATGGTACAGCCGGAGTTAAATATCTTTTTATAGCCGGCTGACAAACACCAAACAGTTTCCCCCATGAGCCATTACCTATTATCACGTTCCTTGTCAGTATTTAAGAGGCCTGAAATATTTAAAAAGGAATAAACATAAACAGTTCACATTTGTTGTTTCTTTTCAGTTACAGGCACTATCAATTAAAAGTCTTGGTTATTGTTTCTCCTCCTGCAAATCTTACCACCGACAGAGTGATGGTGGCGTTAAGGAGCATCCTGACGCTCCGCCATAAGACGAGAATTCATTATATTGATATTTAGTTTCATAAGTCACTTGTTTTTAGGTCTTCATTTTTTGACACACTATTGTAACTAGTGTGATTGTGTTCTCAAGTGTCTGTTTTGTCCTCTCTAATCCTATTTTTAAGTTAATAATTTATTATCATAGTCACATACATATTTCATCTAAACTTCATGTTCATTTTAATAATAAAAACCAACACATAGCATGGCATCGTGATGTTTTTATATTATTTAGTGTAAATGCAACACATCACGTAATCTGTGCAATGATACATCAAACATACAGTATATGTATTATGAAAGGTGTATATAACGCTTCTTCTTCTGATCAGAGTAGATTTGGCAAAGGGTTTAGTGAAAGTTTACAAACCAGTGAGCAATGATAACTTGAAGGCCTCTTCACGTTTGTCCTCTTGGAAGTTCTTGAATTATTTGAACTTTGACCCTACACTACATGACTAGAATCAGTGTGTTTTGCAGCCACTAGAGGGAGCAGTAAGCCAATTCTTCACTATATGGCCAAAAGACTGCTGTTGGCAGTAATCACTAATCTTAGTTAATAAGTTAACTTATGTATGTTTGAGTTCCCAATTCAGTTGTATTCAATATGCAGTGTAAATCCTAATGTACTGTATGAAAGTTGGATCCTCTTTGCTTTTGGTTCACTGCTTTATGTACATCATCAACATACATCTAAAATACAAAAGTAGAGTTGATAATAATCCAGTGATAGAGTGATCAGTTTATCTGCGCAGACAATGGAATTTATTGGCCAGGAGGGTCTGGAGTGAAATGAGTAAAGATTAAGTAATGTACGGTCAAATAGTCGATTATATAATTATTATATATCTAACTGTGACATTTGTTAATGCCGCTGATGGAGCTGTGCCAGCACAACACACTACACTTAAAAATCCTCCTCCCCTATAATATTTTAAAATACTGTCTCAGGTTTGAGTTTAGAAAAAAAGAAATATGTATATATAATTACTGATACTTAACAACAAAAAGGCCCAAAGAAAGCACAAAAAATGTAGCAAACATTATGATTTATTTTTTTTAAACTGCATTTACAGTGTGTTTGTTTCCTGCAGTCTCTTATCACTCCTCAGTTCTTGCAGCAGTTGAAACAGTCCTCGTTTAACACATGGATCAGTGAATCTTCAGAGGCCTTTCATTGACATTTCCCTTCACAGAACAGGAGCCAACTCTGAGACAGAAGTGGATAAACAGCTGCTTAGTGCGAATTTCCTAAAAGAGTAATGTCATCTTTATTGCAGGGCCATTTAACCTCTTACCTCCTCTTGCATCTCGGACACACTCTGCCCCACACTGTCCTCACTATGGCTTTTCTCAGAGTCGGACTCCCCCACAGGTACACCGCAGGTGTGCACACAGCATTGAAACGAGCCATGATGGCGAACAGGTTAGTGGCCTCGTTCCTGAATATCAGCCCTCCTCCTATGAGTAGTCTGATGATGATATTAACAAACGACGGGCACCACAACACCAAGAAGCTTATGACAACAAAAATGATTATTCTTAGTGACTCCTTGTTGTTTTCTCTCTCGGCGCTGGGAGGGTCTCTTTCAAGCTGGTACCTGGCAATAACATATAGTTTAATAGTCATGACCACTTTTGTGAACACAACGACTTGTAAGCTGACAATACTGAAAACATACAGCTGTATTGCTTTGGAAAGTGGCAATAATTTTGTGATGATCAGCTGTGTATAGACATGAAGCCAACAATAGATATTTGCAGAGATGACCACTCGGCGGGTTATAAAGCGCGTGTATATGAATGGATGACAAACCGCAAAATACCGATCAAACTGCGCAAATAAAAATGTCATTATGTTTACCCCGAGAAGATACGGGAACACATCAAAAGTCCCATTTCTAGATGGAAATCCTTCCTGAACATCAAACAGACCAAGATAATAAACTGAAAAGCCAACCAGCGTGTCACAAATACTGGTGTTCAGCATGAAAATAAATCTGTTTTGGAGTCTGAGCGCTCCTGTGGCCAAGATGGTAATAACTATGGGCCCGGCTATTAGAACTGCAGTTGTAGCAAATAAAACCTGGAAAATAAAGACGAGATAATCCACAGGATTGTTGAAGTCCACTGAGAGAGGCACTACTCCTGTTAGAGAGTCTGTGATGTTGGAGAGGAGCATGGTTTCAATGGTACAGCCGGAGTTAAATATCTTTTTATAGCCGGCTGACAAACACCAAACAGTTTCCCCCATGAGCCATTACCTATTATCACGTTCCTTGTCAGTATTTAAGAGGCCTGAAATATTTAAAAAGGAATAAACATAAACAGTTCACATTTGTTGTTTCTTTTCAGTTACAGGCACTATCAATTAAAAGTCTTGGTTATTGTTTCTCCTCCTGCAAATCTTACCACCGACAGAGTGATGGTGGCGTTAAGGAGCATCCTGACGCTCCGCCATAAGACGAGAATTCATTATATTGATATTTAGTTTCATAAGTCACTTGTTTTTAGGTCTTCATTTTTTGACACACTATTGTAACTAGTGTGATTGTGTTCTCAAGTGTCTGTTTTGTCCTCTCTAATCCTATTTTTAAGTTAATAATTTATTATCATAGTCACATACATATTTCATCTAAACTTCATGTTCATTTTAATAATAAAAACCAACACATAGCATGGCATCGTGATGTTTTTATATTATTTAGTGTAAATGCAACACATCACGTAATCTGTGCAATGATACATCAAACATACAGTATATGTATTATGAAAGGTGTATATAACGCTTCTTCTTCTGATCAGAGTAGATTTGGCAAAGGGTTTAGTGAAAGTTTACAAACCAGTGAGCAATGATAACTTGAAGGCCTCTTCACGTTTGTCCTCTTGGAAGTTCTTGAATTATTTGAACTTTGACCCTACACTACATGACTAGAATCAGTGTGTTTTGCAGCCACTAGAGGGAGCAGTAAGCCAATTCTTCACTATATGGCCAAAAGACTGCTGTTGGCAGTAATCACTAATCTTAGTTAATAAGTTAACTTATGTATGTTTGAGTTCCCAATTCAGTTGTATTCAATATGCAGTGTAAATCCTAATGTACTGTATGAAAGTTGGATCCTCTTTGCTTTTGGTTCACTGCTTTATGTACATCATCAACATACATCTAAAATACAAAAGTAGAGTTGATAATAATCCAGTGATAGAGTGATCAGTTTATCTGCGCAGACAATGGAATTTATTGGCCAGGAGGGTCTGGAGTGAAATGAGTAAAGATTAAGTAATGTACGGTCAAATAGTCGATTATATAATTATTATATACTAACTGTGACATTTGTTAATGCCGCTGATGGAGCTGTGCCAGCACAACACACTACACTTAAAAATCCTCCTCCCCTATAATATTTTAAAATACTGTCTCAGGTTTGAGTTTAGAAAAAAGAAATATGTATATATAATTACTGATACTTAACAACAAAAAGGCCCAAAGAAAGCACAAATGTAGCAAACATTATGATTTATTTTTTTTAAACTGCATTTACAGTGTGTTTGTTTCCTGCAGTCTCTTATCACTCCTCAGTTCTTGCAGCAGTTGAAACAGTCCTCGTTTAACACATGGATCAGTGAATCTTCAGAGGCCTTTCATTGACATTTCCCTTCACAGAACAGGAGCCAACTCTGAGACAGAAGTGGATAAACAGCTGCTTAGTGCGAATTTCCTAAAAGAGTAATGTCATCTTTATTGCAGGGCCATTTAACCTCTTACCTCCTCTTGCATCTCGGACACACTCTGCCCCACACTGTCCTCACTATGGCTTTTCTCAGAGTCGGACTCCCCCCACAGGTACACCGCAGGTGTGCACACAGCGTTGAAACGAGCCATGATGGCGAACAGGTTAGTGGCCTCGTTCCTGAATATCAGCCCTCCTCCTATGAGTAGTCTGATGATGATATTAACAAACGACGGGCACCACAACACCAAGAAGCTTATGACAACAAAAATGATTATTCTTAGTGACTCCTTGTTGTTTTCTCTCTCGGCGCTGGGAGGGTCTCTTTCAAGCTGGTACCTGGCAATAACATATAGTTTAATAGTCATGACCACTTTTGTGAACACAACGACTTGTAAGCTGACAATACTGAAAACATACAGCTGTATTGCTTTGGAAAGTGGCAATAATTTTGTGATGATCAGCTGTGTATAGACATGAAGCCAACAATAGATATTTGCAGAGATGACCACTCGGCGGGTTATAAAGCGCGTGTATATGAATGGATGACAAACCGCAAAATACCGATCAAACTGCGCAAATAAAAATGTCATTATGTTTACCCCGAGAAGATACGGGAACACATCAAAAGTCCCATTTCTAGATGGAAATCCTTCCTGAACATCAAACAGACCAAGATAATAAACTGAAAAGCCAACCAGCGTGTCACAAATACTGGTGTTCAGCATGAAAATAAATCTGTTTTGGAGTCTGAGCGCTCCTGTGGCCAAGATGGTAATAACTATGGGCCCGGCTATTAGAACTGCAGTTGTAGCAAATAAAACCTGGAAAATAAAGACGAGATAATCCACAGGATTGTTGAAGTCCACTGAGAGAGGCACTACTCCTGTTAGAGAGTCTGTGATGTTGGAGAGGAGCATGGTTTCAATGGTACAGCCGGAGTTAAATATCTTTTTATAGCCGGCTGACAAACACCAAACAGTTTCCCCCATGAGCCATTACCTATTATCACGTTCCTTGTCAGTATTTAAGAGGCCTGAAATATTTAAAAAGGAATAAACATAAACAGTTCACATTTGTTGTTTCTTTTCAGTTACAGGCACTATCAATTAAAAGTCTTGGTTATTGTTTCTCCTCCTGCAAATCTTACCACCGACAGAGTGATGGTGGCGTTAAGGAGCATCCTGACGCTCCGCCATAAGACGAGAATTCATTATATTGATATTTAGTTTCATAAGTCACTTGTTTTTAGGTCTTCATTGTTTGACACACTTTTGTAACTAGTGTGATTGTATTCTCAAGTGTCTGTTTTGTCCTCTCTAATCCTATTTTTAAGTTAATAATTTATTATCATAGTCACATACATATTTCATCTAAACTTCATGTTCATTTTAATGATAAAAACCAACACATAGCATGGCATCGTGATGTTTTTATATTATTTAGTGTAAATGCAACACATCACGTAATCTGTGCAATGATACATCAAACATACAGTATATGTATTATGAAAGGTGTATATAACGCTTCTTCTTCTGATCAGAGTAGATTTGGCAAAGGGTTTAGTGAAAGTTTACAAACCAGTGAGCAATGATAACTTGAACGCCTCTTCACGTTTGTCCTCTTGGAAGTTCTTGAATTATTTGAACTTTGACCCTACACTACATGACTAGAATCAGTGTGTTTTGCAGCCACTAGAGGGAGCAGTAAGCCAATTCTTCACTATATGGCCAAAAGACTGCTGTTGGCAGTAATCACTAATCTTAGTTAATAAGTTAACTTATGTATGTTTGAGTTCCCAATTCAGTTGTATTCAATATGCAGTGTAAATCCTAATGTACTGTATGAAAGTTGGATCCTCTTTGCTTTTGGTTCACTGCTTTATGTACATCATCAACATACATCTAAAATACAAAAGTAGAGTTGATAATAATCCAGTGATAGAGTGATCAGTTTATCTGCGCAGACAATGGAACTTATTGGCCAGGAGGGTCTGGAGTGAAATGAGTAAAGATTAAGTAATGTACGGTCAAATAGTCGATTATATAATTATTATATACTAACTGTGACATTTGTTAATGCCGCTGATGGAGCTGTGCCAGCACAACACACTACACTTAAAAATCCTCCTCCCCTATAATATTTTAAAATACTGTCTCAGGTTTGAGTTTAGAAAAAAGAAATATGTATATATAATTACTGATACTTAACAACAAAAAGGCCCAAAGAAAGCACAAATGTAGCAAACATTCTGATTTATTTTTTTAAACTGCATTTACAGTGTGTTTGTTTCCTGCAGTCTCTTATCACTCCTCAGTTCTTGCAGCAGTTGAAACAGTCCTCGTTTAACACATGGATCAGTGAATCTTCAGAGGCCTTTCATTGACATTTCCCTTCACAGAACAGGAGCCAACTCTGAGACAGAAGTGGATAAACAGCTGCTTAGTGCGAATTTCCTAAAAGAGTAATGTCATCTTTATTGCAGGGCCATTTAACCTCTTACCTCCTCTTGCATCTCGGACACACTCTGCCCCACACTGTCCTCACTATGGCTTTTCTCAGAGTCGGACTCCCCCACAGGTACACCGCAGGTGTGCACACAGCATTGAAACGAGCCATGATGGCGAACAGGTTAGTGGCCTCGTTCCTGAATATCAGCCCTCCTCCTATGAGTAGTCTGATGATGATATTAACAAACGACGGGCACCACAACACCAAGAAGCTTATGACAACAAAAATGATTATTCTTAGTGACTCCTTGTTGTTTTCTCTCTCGGCGCTGGGAGGGTCTCTTTCAAGCTGGTACCTGGCAATAACATATAGTTTAATAGTCATGACCACTTTTGTGAACACAACGACTTGTAAGCTGACAATACTGAAAACATACAGCTGTATTGCTTTGGAAAGTGGCAATAATTTTGTGATGATCAGCTGTGTATAGACATGAAGCCAACAATAGATATTTGCAGAGATGACCACTCGGCGGGTTATAAAGCGCGTGTAGATGAATGGATGACAAACCGCAAAATACCGATCAAACTGCGCAAATAAAAATGTCATTATGTTTACCCCGAGAAGATACGGGAACACATCAAAAGTCCCATTTCTAGATGGAAATCCTTCCTGAACATCAAACAGACCAAGATAATAAACTGAAAAGCCAACCAGCGTGTCACAAATACTGGTGTTCAGCATGAAAATAAATCTGTTTTGGAGTCTGAGCGCTCCTGTGGCCAAGATGGTAATAACTATGGGCCCGGCTATTAGAACTGCAGTTGTAGCAAATAAAACCTGGAAAATAAAGACGAGATAATCCACAGGATTGTTGAAGTCCACTGAGAGAGGCACTACTCCTGTTAGAGAGTCTGTGATGTTGGAGAGGAGCATGGTTTCAATGGTACAGCCGGAGTTAAATATCTTTTTATAGCCGGCTGACAAACACCAAACAGTTTCCCCCATGAGCCATTACCTATTATCACGTTCCTTGTCAGTATTTAAGAGGCCTGAAATATTTAAAAAGGAATAAACATAAACAGTTCACATTTGTTGTTTCTTTTCAGTTACAGGCACTATCAATTAAAAGTCTTGGTTATTGTTTCTCCTCCTGCAAATCTTACCACCGACAGAGTGATGGTGGCGTTAAGGAGCATCCTGACGCTCCGCCATAAGACGAGAATTCATTATATTGATATTTAGTTTCATAAGTCACTTGTTTTTAGGTCTTCATTGTTTGACACACTTTTGTAACTAGTGTGATTGTATTCTCAAGTGTCTGTTTTGTCCTCTCTAATCCTATTTTTAAGTTAATAATTTATTATCATAGTCACATACATATTTCATCTAAACTTCATGTTCATTTTAATGATAAAAACCAACACATAGCATGGCATCGTGATGTTTTTATATTATTTAGTGTAAATGCAACACATCACGTAATCTGTGCAATGATACATCAAACATACAGTATATGTATTATGAAAGGTGTATATAACGCTTCTTCTTCTGATCAGAGTAGATTTGGCAAAGGGTTTAGTGAAAGTTTACAAACCAGTGAGCAATGATAACTTGAACGCCTCTTCACGTTTGTCCTCTTGGAAGTTCTTGAATTATTTGAACTTTGACCCTACACTACATGACTAGAATCAGTGTGTTTTGCAGCCACTAGAGGGAGCAGTAAGCCAATTCTTCACTATATGGCCAAAAGACTGCTGTTGGCAGTAATCACTAATCTTAGTTAATAAGTTAACTTATGTATGTTTGAGTTCCCAATTCAGTTGTATTCAATATGCAGTGTAAATCCTAATGTACTGTATGAAAGTTGGATCCTCTTTGCTTTTGGTTCACTGCTTTATGTACATCATCAACATACATCTAAAATACAAAAGTAGAGTTGATAATAATCCAGTGATAGAGTGATCAGTTTATCTGCGCAGACAATGGAACTTATTGGCCAGGAGGGTCTGGAGTGAAATGAGTAAAGATTAAGTAATGTACGGTCAAATAGTCGATTATATAATTATTATATATTTGCCTACTAACTGTGACATTTGTTAATGCCGCTGATGGAGCTGTGCCAGCACAACACACTACACTCAAAAATCCTCCTCCCCTATAATATTTTAAAATACTATCTCAGGTTTGAGTTTAGAAAAAATAAATATGTATATATAATTACTGATACTTAACAACAAAAAGGCCCAAAGAAAGCACAAAGGAAGAATGTAGCAAACATTATGATTTATTTTTTTAAACTGCATTTACAGTGTGTTTGTTTCCTGCAGTCTCTTATCACTCCTCAGTTCTTGCAGCAGTTGAAACAGTCCTCGTTTAACACATGGATCAGTGAATCTTCAGAGGCCTTTCATTGACATTTCCCTTCACAGAACAGGAGCCAACTCTGAGACAGAAGTGGATAAACAGCTGCTTAGTGCGAATTTCCTAAAAGAGTAATGTCATCTTTATTGCAGGGCCATTTAACCTCTTACCTCCTCTTGCATCTCGGACACACTCTGCCCCACACTGTCCTCACTATGGCTTTTCTCAGAGTCGGACTCCCCCACAGGTACACCGCAGGTGTGCACACAGCATTGAAACGAGCCATGATGGCGAACAGGTTAGTGGCCTCGTTCCTGAATATCAGCCCTCCTCCTATGAGTAGTCTGATGATGATATTAACAAACGACGGGCACCACAACACCAAGAAGCTTATGACAACAAAAATGATTATTCTTAATGACTCCTTGTTGTTTTCTCTCTCGGCGCTGGGAGGGTCTCTTTCAAGCTGGTACCTGGCAATAACATATAGTTTAATAGTCATGACCACTTTTGTGAACACAATGACTTGTAAGCTGACAATAGTGAAAACATACAGCTGTATTGCTTTGGAAAGTGGCAATAATTTTGTGATGATCAGCTGTGTATAGACATGAAGCCAACAATAGATATTTGCAGAGATGACCACTCGGCGGGTTATAAAGCGCGTGTATATGAATGGATGACAAACCGCAAAATACCGATCAAACTGCGCAAATAAAAATGTCATTATGTTTACCCCGAGAAGAGACGGTAACACATTAAAAGTCCCATTTCTAGATGGAAATCCTTCCTGAACATCAAACAGACCAAGATAATAAACTGAAAAGCCAACCAGCGTGTCACAAATACTGGTGTTCAGCATGAAAATAAATCTGTTTTGGAGTCTGAGCGCTCCTGTGGCCAAGATGGTAATAACTATGGGCCCGGCTATTAGAACTGCAGTTGTAGCAAATAAAATCTGGAAAATAAAGACGAGATAATCCACAGGATTGTTGAAGTCCACTGAGAGAGGCACTACTCCTGTTAGAGAGTCTGTGATGTTGGAGAGGAGCATGGTTTCAATGGTACAGCCGGAGTTAAATATCTTTTTATAGCCGGCTGACAAACACCAAACAGTTTCCCCCATGAGCCATTACCTATTATCACGTTCCTTGTCAGCATTTAAGAGGCCTGAAATATTTAAAAAGGAATAAACATAAACAGTTCACATTTGTTGTTTCTTTTCAGTTACAGGCACTATCAATTAAAAGTCTTGGTAATAAATAATTTGAAAATGTATAACAAAAATGTTTTATTTGCAGGGACACAGTGAAATAAATACATGAAAAAAAAGATTTGATATAGCGAGTAATGATATAGACGATTCATACTCTACAATCAAATACACATTGTTGAAATCTTTGCAATTATTTAATCCAAATAATATTCAACACAAATACAGATCAGATGTCACTACCCCTACATAATATGCCTTATAATAACACTGTGGCTACAGAAAAAAAAGAAACATGAAAGCACACAACTGAAATAATTAGTTTTTAATAAAAGGGACCCTCTTTCTGCTCTTTCTTTCTCAATCACACATTTATTCTCAGATCATACCACCAAAACCAACTAACTTATGTATGAAGGTATCAGTGTTCATAGCCATAATATCACATGTCCATTATTATCAGTCCTGATATCTTATCAAATCACTGTTTTAAATGGTTTTAGATGTGATGTTTGTTATTTCCATGGTGTGCCACCTGTACCACGTTCTGTTAAGAATATTTTTGTTAGTTATGTTATACAATTCATAATGCTAAATATTAGCTATTTAAAGTTAAAACTAGTTTAAAAGAAAAACATGAAATCACAGAATGGTTGCTTCCATAGTAGCAGAATCAAGTAATCTATGTCTGGATCACACTTCAAGGAGTGTGTGAACCAGATAGCTATATTTGTATTGATTGCCTTGTTATTATGTATAAACAGTTCTTAAAACATTTATTTTTCCAGAGGCATTCCTTTGGGAAAATATTCCTGGGCCATCTATTCTCAGTAAGAACGGAGTAACATTAAACAGCCTTAATAAAATTCTTTAGACTAGACTGATGAATGAATTCAGATGATGTATTGTTTCTCCTCCTGCAAATCTGACAACATTAAATAGAAAAACATTCAGTTTGGTATTTCTGGAAATGGATCTTTACCTTTTTAACAATGAGAGGTTTTGTCAGTATTGGGTAGTATGAATGAACTGTGTCATTAAGGCTGTTTTTCCACCTTAGAGTTTTTACAAGAAATTCCTTACACAGAAATTATTTAATTCATGCTTTGTTTTTTTAACAGCTTAACTGCTATAATGCTCTCAACAAGATAACAGCTTTTACTTTGACAGAATGTACATACACAGAGCACACTTGATTGTTTTTAGTATTGTCAAGTGATCATGAGAGGCCTTACAGACAGTCTGCACTAGTTGTTTTAGATTTTACTCATTGCTTGAACTTCATGGCCTGAAATCAAGCTGCACACCAGGCCTACAATTTGGCTGAATCATCTCTGGACTTCAAAAAACCTATTATTGTTGTTGTTGTTATTATTATTATTATTATTATTCATAATAATAATAATATTGTTGTTGTTGTTGTTGTTGTCATTATTATTATTTATTATTATTATTTAGAATTTGACTAAGCATTCTTGAGCTTGATAATATTATTTGTTTGATCATTTATTAAATAAATTAAATTCAAACAAACTTGGATATACTGTATATTTCAACAGTAGTCAAGGTATGGAACTGCCAAGTTAAACTGCACTTCATTAGAATAAAATAATGAGAATTTACATGATCATAATTTCAACTTGAAAGGAGAAAATCGTGTCTAAAAGAATCAATTTCAATTTCACTTCAGACATGCAGCAGGAAAACAAATGTTTAAATAATAATGTTAACGACATGCAAATCCCGGCAACCAGGTCTCCTAAAAATTATGTTAATAACACCAAATTGTTTTCCCAGTTATAATGTGGTGCGACAACAATAGAGCAACACTCGTGTTTTTTCATGTCAGATTATCCATGATGATGTTTTGGGATGGGTGTAGGAGGAGACAATGACAAATGTCGTCCCATCGCTTATTCCCCTTGTGATCAATTTTAATTTTATTTATTTATTTTACTACTAAAAAGTCGTACAGATGTTAAGTGTTCCTTTGTATTGATGCGAGCAGAGCTTAGATAGGTACAATATATAAGATATTTACTGTATTCAATCATAAAATTAGTATGCTGTGTCATCAGACATTAAGGAAACATCCATCCATCCATCCATCCATCCATTATCTATAACTGCTTACCCTCAACAGGGTCACGGCGAAGCTGGAGCCTATTGCAGCTATTTTGAAAACATGCTCAAGCTTCTTGACACATTACTATAGTCAGTTTATTTCCTAACACCACACTCATGTTCGAGAACAACAGGAGCTGACCCGGGTCCTGAACCTAAACCTGAACCTGCGGCTGTCAGCGGTGACGGAACTGTCCGCGGTGCTCGATCTCAATCTGGATCAGGGCCCCGCCGCTGACCAGGGTCCTGAATATGTGACAGGGAAGCAGTCCAATATACCGGTTCCGAGATGGAAAGAGTTCAAGTCCGCGTACTTGATTTGGTCGATGCGGACGACTTGGAAACTTCAGATTCATGACTAAAGGTTCAGTCTAACCACTGAATCCACGTTTGTGTGGTTGCGTCTTTACTCTTTCGTCTTTTTTTGTGTGCATCAGTGTGACAAATTCAAAATTTACAACATGAAATCGCACGATTAAGACAGATAGCAGCATAGTACCAATCAACACATCTTTAAAAAATGACTGTCGAGTTCATCCCGTCACTGTTTGTAAACTCATCACCGCAAGTATCCCGGACAGCTCCCGGATCCCCGGCGGTTCCAGGTCCTGAGCTGAGCAAAGAAAGCATAAGTATTATTGCAGGTGGATCCTGGAGCTTGAATCACAGCTTATCATATTCATATTGTTGTGATCCAGAGACTTCCACAAAGATAGTCACATTAGCTTTAAACATATGTTTGCTGAACTTCACAACTCTGAGTGCAAAACATTTCATGATTAAAAAGTCATACAAACTTTAAAAAAAAAACCCTGCTTTAAAGAAAAGTAATCAGGCGAATACAAGTACATACACAATTGGATGTTAGCAATTGGATAAAAAAAATAAACAGGTTCAACATAAGCAACAGAGGCAGAAGGGATTATACAAATATTTAACTTTATTTTGTTGAAAGCCCCAAACTGTTGCCCGCATAATATTTGGCAGTGGCACATGCATTATCTAATCTCAAACACAGTCCATATTTGATACATTTGATACATGAAATCCAACACAAAAGAGGACAGGTGCCCTGCCAATCTGTCTTTTTTTGTTTCAGTAATTTGTTCAAACATTTAGAACATAATGACTGAGAACTGACATTAATTCAAAAGCTATTGAAACACAGGCTATTTTCACGTTTCCATGATACCTGATGATGCTGATGATACCTATGATGATGTTTATGCTGGGAGCTTCAGTCCATTAAAGTTAAAGCCAATTCTGAAAGAGAAGATGGGAGATGAGTAAGAGATACACCTTTCTTATTCACATACAACATTTGGACAAAACAAATCAACTTTTTGTTTTGACTTAAAACAGTGCTAACGGGTATACAACACCTAAATATTGACATTTTACATCGCACCAAGTGTTACCTCGCCCTCCGCCAGGGACAAGCCCTCCGCCACACAGCTCTCCACACGGCCCCCCGCAGCGCCGGACTGCCCCAGATATACAGAGCCGACGTTACCAACGCGTTCAGGCGTGCCATGATGGCGAACAGGTTAGTGGCTTCATTCCTAAACCTCAGACCTTTCCTAGTCAGCTGTCTCACAATTATATTGACAAAGGAAGGACACCACAAAGCCAAGAAGCAAATAACCACAAACACAATGATGCGCAGCGACTCCTTTTTGTTGTCTCTCTCAGCACTGGGCGCCTCTCTCACCAGCTGATTCCTGGCTATGATGTACAATTTAATAGTCATCAGCACTTTAATGAGAACTATAATCTGCAGAGTCATTACACCAAACGCGTTTATTTGAGCCGCCTTTGAAATGGGCACCATGTTCTGAACCGTGAGGATGGTGTATGTGTAAATCCAGCAAAAC
Organism: Argyrosomus regius; assembly: GCA_946959425.1. Classification (NCBI taxonomy): domain Eukaryota; kingdom Metazoa; phylum Chordata; class Actinopteri; family Sciaenidae; genus Argyrosomus; species Argyrosomus regius. Next base: position 16,714,603 of record OX336890.1, read on the forward strand.
GCACAAATCCCAATGACAAAAGACCTCGTTATGTAGCGGTTGTAAAAGAATGGATGGCACACTGCGAAGTAGCGGTCAAACTGAGCAAAGAGGAAAGTTAACACATTGACTCCTAGAAATGAGGGTAAAATGTAATATGTCCCATTCCTGGAAGGATAGCCCTCCTGGACGTCAAAGAGACCGAGGTAGTAGACCGAGAAACCTGTCAGAGTGTCACTGATGCTCGTGTTCAGCATGAATATGAAACGGTTCTGGCCTCGCAGAGACCGGGTGGATGATATACCGATGACCACGGAGCCGGCGACGAGCACGGCACTCGTGGCGAACAGGATGTGGAAGATGAAGATGAGGAAGTCCTCCGGAGTGTCGAAATCCACCGACAGAGGGATGGTGGCGTTAAGGAGCATCCTGACGCTCCGCCACAAGACGAGCATTCATTATATTTATGGATGAATGGTACCAAATGCAAATCTCCTGCTCTCTGGAGGGCAGAAGCTTTAGCATAAACAAGTGTCATGTTGAGAAGTGACGCGTGTCGGACATATGGAAAGAACAAATGAGGCCTAATCACAAGAAGTCTCAGGGGTGTTTGGTGTTTCATAAGTCACTTGTTTTTAGGTCTTCCTTTTTTGACACACTATTGTAACTAGTGTGATTGTGTTCTCAAGTGTCTGTTTTGTCCTCTCTAATCTTATTTTTAAGTTAATAATTTATTATCATCAAGGTGTATATAACGCTTCTTCTTCTGATCAGAGTAGATTTGGCAAAGGGTTTAGTGAAAGTTTACAAACCAGTGAGCAATGATAACTTGAACGCCTCTTCACGTTTGTCCCCTTGGAAGTTCTTGAATTATTTGAACTTTGACCCTACACTACATGACTAGAATCAGTGTGTTTTGCAGCCACTAGAGGGAGGAGTAAGCCAATTCTTCACTATATGGCCAAAAGACTGCTGTTGGCAGTAATCACTAATCTTAGTTAATAAGTTAACTTATGTATGTTTGAGTTCCCAATTCAGTTGTATTCAATATGCAGTGTAAATCCTAATGTACTGTATGAAAGTTGGATCCTCTTTGCTTTTGGTTCACTGCTTTATGTACAATACAAAAGTAGAGTTGATAATAATCCAGTGATAGAGTGATCAATTTATCTGCGCAGACAATGGAACTTATTGGCCAGGAGGGTCTGGAGTTAAAAAAATGTGCAATGGTGGAAGAAGTATTTTTTTTTTTTTTTTTAAATCTTCCACTTAAGTAAAAGTACTAATATCACACAGTTAAAGTACTAAGAAAAAGTTGTGCGTTCAAAATCTTACTTAAGTAAAAGTACATTTGTATTATTAATGTAAAGTATGTAAAAATACTCCCTGTCAGTGTTTACATGATGTTTTTGGATTAATATTCCTGCAGCATTAAAGTGTATGTAAATGGTACCTTATATAGCGGCTTTCTAGTCTTCCAACCACTCAAAGAGCTTTTACACTACATATCTCATTCACCCATTCACACACATTCATACACTGATGGCATTAGCTGCCATGCAATCAGTTTTGGGAGCAAACCATTCATACACGCATTCACACAAAGGGGAGCAATTTGGGGCCCAGTATCTTGCCCAAGGACACTTCGACATGCAGGAGGAGGAGGAGCCGGGTTGATTAGTTGATTAGTCATCTGATTAGTGGACGACCCGCTCTACCTCCGAGCCAGAGCCTCCCGTATGTTGCATTTTACTGCTGTAGATGTTAATGATTGAGCTAATTTTTACTACTTAGTACTTGGCTATATGTTTAATCTACAGCAATGCATCATGGTCTATAAGATCACCATATGTGTGAACTACATGTCTCTAAAAAATCAGATTTTCATTTGAAAAACATCCCTATTTTCAATTTTGTGACTTTTCATTGGATAGGAAGGGTATCGATAATTGTATTCTGAAAAATAACTCAAGCGTTCAGACGTGTAGTGGAGTAAATGTGCAATATTTATCCCCGAGATGAAAATGGAATTGGAGTTGAAATGGAAGTATACAATAAAAAAAGTATTTACTTAGTTACATTTCACAATTGAAACACTTACAAAAGTCAGTCTATCTGAATACAGACACTTTGAACAGTAAACAATGAAATATTTAGAAATGTTTCAGAAATGTTTTAAAAAAGGCATACAGTTCATATTCAGCAGACCACTACTATTTATAGATTCATAATGAAAAGGCTACTGTGCAAGTCTTAGACAAACTCAGTAAAGACAGGTAGAGATAATAGTAAAGTAGATTCTTCTTATTAAAACTGAAGCAAGTCTCAACTAACTGATGCATAAAATAGTTTAAAAATGATAGCACTCCTCCTTCTCTTCTTTCTTGTTTCCTACACTTTAAACAAGCTCACTGTTTTAGGGGCTGTTGTCTACAAATAAATGTGTCTAACAGCTTTACATAAAGTCAAAGTGATTCACAAAAACAATCTAATAAGAAGAATCAAATGATTGAATATTAATATATAAGAGAGGACAGTTAACTTAAACAGAATATATTCACTATGAGAAAGATTTTTTCATTGCCAAAGGTTAAATAAAATTATATTTGAGTTTCAGATCATAGGAGACTGGTTTATTGCACATGCGCAAAGGCCTTTCTTAATGCTGCTGATCTCATTCATTTAGTGACTCTTCAGCTCACAATTACATATAAAAAGTAGTGAAATCAGGACTGTAAGATGTGAAATCTAAATGGATGCAATGAGATAATGAAAAAAGATTAATTTAGTCAAACTGTACAATAATATTTAGGCCTGTTAAAGCAGTTATTTTGTAAGTTGTTGACCTCTGTATGTTTTTGTCAGGGGCTTGTTGACTTGTTGTCCATGGGAATTAAAGTCACCGATGTTTTCCTGCAAGCTCCACTGTGCTTCCTACATAAATTGAAGCAGAGGTAAACCTCCCCTCAACTGCACTGCTGCCAGTGTGTGCTGTGAAATGAAGAACTGAAACACTTTGATGCACGCACGTTTTCTCCGCACCGATGAGTAACAGCAGCCTGATTTTGTCTCCTGTGCTGCCCCTCACCAGCTTTGGCAATGTGTTGATGTTTCTTTTCAGCATTTTCCTGGCTGCAGCCATCATTTTCCTCAACCTGTCTGTGTTTCTCTCCATACTGCTCAACAAGGCACTGCGCAGCGAGAACCGCTTCATGTACATGCTGAGCACCTGCTTCAGTGACATCTGCACCGGCGTGTCATATTATTATGTTGGCGTGCTGGACGTGAGGGACAGTTTCGACTCCCCCATGAGAACCTTTTACATCGTACCCACATTTCTAGGGCTGTCTTACATGGCCATCCTGGCCGCGCAGGCGGACAGGTACCACGCTGTGATGTCACCTTTTAAATACCATCAACACATGACCCGAAACAGGACCCTGTTGGTCATCTTTATCTACTGGGTTTACGCTTTCTTCATCGTGGGTGCGCACAACCTGGTCACACTTGGGGTGGCCAAAGCGATCACGAGCATTGGCACGTTTGTGGGGAACATAACTACTGTGATTATAATGATAGGGCTGAATATTAAACTGTTCATCATAGCCAGATTCCAGTTGGAGAGGGAGCCACCTTCTGAGGAGAGAGACAACAAGCGATCATCTGTGTATCTCATATTGGTGGTGGCTGCGTTTTTTTTAGCGACGTGGCTTCCCATATTCTGCCATGTCACGGCCTGTAATTTCATTGGCACGACCTGTTATACTTTTAAGAATGAAGGCACTGACCCTCTCCGCCTTTTGCCCCGATTAAACGCTTCCCTGACCCCCATCCTGTACATCAGAGGGTGCACTGCACTCAGAGCGACGCTGCTCACCAAAGTGTGGAGACCCTGCTGTAGGAAGAGGTGAGAGGGTGATGATGTTGGACGAGTCTGCACGTTGTTAACTCATCAGCATTATCCAAATCATGAGAGTAAGATCCATGTTGAAAAGATTTCATGCAATTATTTCATCACACCCGAGGCTAGAAACAATTTATAGATGCTGCAGAAAACTTTATTTAGATTTATTGGTTTGTTTTTTATTTGATACGAGAACAATATTTATAGGCCCCAAATATCACGTTTTTACTACAATATTTATAATAATAATACACTTTTCACTTCATGTTTACATAAATATATGGTAGCTTTTATGCTTTCACATGTTCTGTTTTGTTGGATCTTGCTTGAAATCCTTTATCTTGTTGTCTGCAATGGAAATAACAAGGCAAATGTCGTGAGTGTTGAGTTGTTGTGGTAATAAATAACAAAATCTTGAAATTGATTGACATGTTTCTTTCCCCCTTTCTCTTCATAAGGCGGAATCCTGGACGACTTGGCTCAATAGGCACCCAGTCCCTGCGGCGTAATATAAAAGTTGGACGGATGACTAACTTTGTTTTAAGATGGCAACATAACTGAACAGATCAAAGACCGATAATGAAATCTGTCTAATGCTGAGTACAAGTTCAGTCTTTTGGTTTCTTGGAAGATGTTGGAAATTGTTTCATCGTGTACTCATATTTTCATTGTTGTTCCCAAATCGCAGGTCTTTGTTAAATGTTTTAGGATGTCTGGCCATGAGAGACAAAACTGATGGAAATAACATAACATTGAATTTATTTTTTATACTGCACATCTTAATAAATAAAAATCAAAGGACGTCAACAACTCTAACTTAACTGTGCCAACATTTTGTATTTACTTTCGGGCATCTTTATTTATCCTTTAACTGTCAACATTTTTGTTTTTGATAAAAAGTGATCACGATTGGAAACAAATAAAAGAGAAATTGTCATGACAAACTGTGCCTTTATTCTTTGCTCTGAACGCCTCCAGCATCTTTCCAGAAATTGATTTTCACTGTTAACACTGAAACTTAACAGGAGAAATTGTGTCTTAAGCTTACGTTATATCCTTCTGGGTTTTGCCCATGTTTGCTTTAAAGGCATTGCTGTTTTTCGTGAATGATCTTCAGCTATGATGAGTTGATAATACAGAAAGACATGCAGTGCGTCTAAACATCTTGACTCAGTGTGTCCAGCTTCCCCCGTAAAGGATGCAGTATCCGCGGCAACCACACAGGGTCAGAAGAGCACTTTGGCACAGCGCCATAACTTTCATATCCGTGGAATGTGAACCATAAGCATAAAGCACGGCAGATTAAACTGATACAATATCTGGATTAATCTGTGTCTCTGCTGCAGGCGATGGCTACGGCTATTCATCATTAGCTGCGGCAAGGTGGCATCATCAAAGTAATTAGAGGTCCAATAAGTGGTATGTAGGTGAGAGCCAACAGTGGGTTATATCCTGTTTTCTATTGGCTGAGGTCTGGGTCCTCTGTGCTAAGAGGAGGGGCCAACAGATTGCCACACTTCCGCACATCTGGTGCCCAATTTGTGAACCACAAGCATCTCTCTCTCTCTCTCTTTCTTTTTTTGCTGATGTCAATAAAAACCAATCATCTTGAGATCTGCTTTTGCAAATTTGAAGTCTCAAATTGCAACTATTCTCATAAATCCAACTGATAAACTGATTTCAGAATAAACTGGGTTAATGCAGTTGTCTATGATGATTGCAATAAGCGCATTAAATACTATGCATGTTGGAACTGCATAGTCTACTAATAAAGACTCTTGGGCTTGCAGAGAAACAGTGTGCACTGCAAAAAAAATAATCTGCACCAGTGTAGTGAGCTTTTTAAATACAAACCCGGTGATGTCACAATACGATTACATTTGCTACAAACCTTCAATTAAAACATTTTCTCTCATGAAATGGAGATAACGGGTAAAACCACTCTGAATATGTGACTTTCCGACACTTGTTTGTATTGAAATGAGGTGAAACTGCACTCGAAACCTGCGGGTTTCGCCCACACCCTCCCATAAAAGACTGGATTTGTTTAATAGTTCATTTTAATTAGACAACCAGGCCTAAACATATAGAACAATTTGTCAAGTCAGACATTTTTTGCAGCGTAGACCTGCATTCAGCAGTGTGGTAGGACCATGGCTGAGTCGTGCTGCTGGTGGGAGAAGAAGAAGGAGGCCTAAACCACAGTGTGAACACGGCTTGTCCCTCCCTCTGTCTTTCTCTCTCTTTCTCTTTCTCTGCCATCTTGCAGGTAAAGTTGCCAGGGGTCCAGGGCTGAGAAAGTGGCCAAACCCTCCCACAGTGGGATGTTTTCTCTGCTGCACTCTGGGCTGGTTCCTATTCAAATGTGGGTCAGGGGTGAGGAAGCCTAACGTCATAAGCTTGCAACATGGCGTCCCGAAGGCTGTGAGATGAGCAGGAGGATGGTAAAGAACGCTTGAGAACGATCCTACCGATGTAATAAGGTATTTAAAATAATTTATTTCTCTTTAAGGTGAACTGTAAATATGTAACGCGACTGCTTTCGTGGCCGGTTTTATCGGATCGTTTTCCTCGCAGCTGCTGCAAGGATCGTGAGGCTTTTCGGCGTTACGGTGGTGTTTTTTCCACGGCGTGCCAACAAAAAGGAGCTTCGCTGGTGCCTATTCTGGCTCTACCAGCCTGCTTGCCAAGTCGAGAGATCCCACTTTATTTGTTCGAGGATATTGCGGCTCCTGCTTGAAACCGCAAGATAAATTGGTTGCAAATGTCGAGGCGTTTATTTTGGCGTCGTGGGCTTATAAGAGATGCCCCACAGGGCGAGTGTATACCAAATAATTACCAGGCTGGCAAAGCACGTTAGGCTACAGAGAGGATCCACGCACGGCTCATCACGGCGCTTCACAAATAATTAAATGTTTCCACACTTTACCTCGTTTTCTCTGTTTTTGTAATCCAGTATGTTGGATGAATTGTTTACCTGAATTTGGGGTAATGAGCTTTTCATGCGTTTCATTCAAATCAGTCGCTATCGTGTAATCATAACACTGACTTATTTTCAAACATTAGTAAATTGCACTTAATGTGGTAAATGAAACGGGGCTGATTCTGTGGATTTTACGCACGGTATTGTGCGCAATCCTCCTGATAATCACAGAGATGTTCCATCGATACTCTTAAGTATAACCTGCATTGTTTATATGTGGGTTAAGCCACCCTGGTCTTAGGTAGGGTTTATTAAAATATGATTTAACAGGATTGACTTACAAATTTACTGAGTATAATACAGACGCAGCTACTTTATGGTCTAAAGCGTTGTCTTGTAAACGTGAATTCTTATCGATGCAGAGGATTGTATCTGTCTTTATAGCCTATAGGTGGCTACTGCTATACATCGACCATCTTTGTGATCGGCTACAGTGTGGGTGTAACGTTACATTGTGACCCAAAACTGCTGTGCCTTATATATTAAAAAAAAACAATGTTTGGTTTATCGTTCTGATGGACCAAAAAAAAAAAAGAGCCACATCTATATGTTGAATGTTTGATTATTAAATTTCAGGCCAGTAAATCACTTGATAACTAATAAAGCAATGTACATGCTCAGGTGATAAGTGTTGTTAAAGTACCAAGGGGCACGGAGATAATAAGGCACAGGAATGTCAGTAATGTGGGTTCCCTTGACTGGCTGCTGTTTTTGTATAATCAAATGTTTTGTTCTGTAAAAACATCTCCACTCTAGGTCTTGTTTTGCATTGGGTAGTTTCAACTATGAGGGAAAAAAACACAAGATATATTTCTGTTAGATGAGATGTACCTGTTTTGTATTAAATGTGTCACTCTGAATGTTTGAGTAAAACAGGCCTTCACTTGTCTAGTAACAGTATGGCCTGTCTATAAAATGTAGATTTGAAGTTGGTTAACCATGATAATTTTCCTGTTTTTGTTCCTATCATTCATGGAAAAATGGCCTATGCATAGTCTTGTCTTTAGTCTAATCACACAATGTTAAATGATCCAATCAATTCTTTTGATTGAATATAGTTGTTTGTGCAAACTCATTTTAAGTTGGTATTTTTATGTTGATACATTTCCAGACTCCTGTCTTTGGAAAGCAAACAATATTTAGGCAATATGAAAATAAATCCATCTGTTGTCACAACCTTATCCCGTTTAGGTCTGCAGTGTGCTGTGGACTATAATATGTAGATTATGGGACTATATTTTGGCTGGTTACACCCACCTAGAAGTGTAGTTGAAGTGTGCAGTTGCTCTGCCTGCTCGACTAAAAATTGGCTAAACAATTAGCTGAATTGAGCTTTTCAACAAACATAAAGCACAAGATTTTAACAGCTGCAAATACATTTGACACTTTATGTACATAATCTAATTTGGTGAGGCCTGTAAAGCCACAGTAGGGCTCCTGGCTTTACTGACTTAAGCGTTGGCTGATGCCTGTGCTGCCTGCATCTGTAACAGCAATAAGCCTTGAAGACTGACAGTACTAAGTGTTTAATTCAAGTAATCCCATTTTAATCAAGACAGTGTCTCTTATAAACTTATACAGGTACGTAGAAATTGTGTACTTGCAAATGAATTTAAATAATCTTGTCTGATAAAAGATTAAGCATTTCACTAAAAAATTATTTATTTAGACTATGTGGCAGATGTGTAGCAAGCTGGTATCTCAACCAAGACACCAACCGAGGCATTTGTTGACTAATAAGTGTAACAAACTAACTCTTGTAGTCTTTAACTGATTTTATTACCAAGCCTAACCGTCTGCATGTTGTAGCTGTTGTCATATATTCATGAAAGTGTTGAACAAGTTAATTTAGGCCATTAAAATGTCCAAGTCAAGTCAACTGATCAGTGTGACTAGTTTCATTGATTACTATGGACTACAAAGTGGGGCCTGGAGGGTAATTTGAGGCCTGTGTGTGCGCCTCATGATCCTCATGATCGGCCGGTTGGTCTTGCCTCACCCTACTTGTCCCTTCCCCTTCTCAACACACGCACCGTATCCTGTGTACATTGTGATCACAGCTTACAGTGTTGAGTTTGTGTGTGTGTGTGGGCAGCACAATGCAGTAAGGCTACTTAGGCTATATGTTCTGCTGACTTGTTAGGCGAGGACTTATAGATTGTGCTAGGCTGTCGTATCTATATGGATCCGTCTGTTCTGTGCTGCCTGTTTGAGGGCAGCTTGGTTCTTTGAGTGGCTAAAGCACCTCAGGGCAGGGTTGTTGTTGTTCATTAAGAAGAAGAAGAAGAAACAGTCTGTGGAATGTAGTGCTGATAGCCAGAAGGTTATGCAGTGTTTAAAGGCTGAGGCAGGAGGAGGTGGAGGAAGGGGGAGGCAGCTCTGTAAAACCTTGGACCATACAGGATCTCTCCTTACCCAACATGCCCTCTGTCCTTAGCCATAGCATTAGGCTCCAGGTCATGTGGATCTGCTGTTTTTTACGGATCTGGAAGGGGTTGGAAGTTTATCTCATCAACACAGTTGATTCTCTCAAGACAGAGGTCACTTTATCATACCAATCATATGCTCACTTGTTGGTGACGTGGTTGATTGCTTCACTTTTGCAAGGGCACACAGTCGGATACAACATGTGGTAGCCTCAGTAAAAGTCCCAGTGCTCATTTCAGTCATTATTTAATTTCTCTAGGGGGCACTTTGGATGCAGCAACTGATACACGAAATACAAGACAGCAAGGAGGGCACAGGACGTAGATGCACAGATACATGAACTCATGGCACGGAGAGAGTAGCTGTAACTCTGTTGTTGTTCAAAAAAGGCCCAAGTGGGTTAGGTTAAAAATCTCTGTTATGAAATCTTCTTAAATAACTGGATCTATTCATCTCAAAGTCTTGCGTATGAGCTTTACACACACACACATTCAGGTAGTCCTTTTTAAAGAAAAGCAAATATGTGATGTGTCTTTGAATGTCTATTCCTTTTTTTAGTTATTATTCAATTTACCAGAAGCTAAAGCAAAAATATATTCAATAAAGCATTTGATTAAACAGATTGAACGCTAGATTTGAGATTCAATAAAAATCTAAGTCACATACTTTGCAGTGCATTCGGCCTTCTCACATTATGCTGATGCTTCCTTGTTCTTTCAGTTAAAGTTACTAAGGAAAGTATTCAGACCCACACGACTCAATTGTGGCAAAGATGTAATTTAAATTGACTTTTCTCAGCAATCTCTACACAATAAACTATAATGACAAAGTGAACATACTTTGACATTTTAACAGCTTATTTCTGGCTAAATCTCCATTTAGGCTACTGAACTATTTTCAGCTTCATACACATGACTGCTAGTCTCTACCTGCAGATACTCGCATACCTGTAGTCATCCCTTTATCTGGCATTTTGCCCTGTCCTGCCTGTCTTTATAATTGGACATCTTGTTGTACCTATTTGTTAAGAACAATTAATTGTCCTATACTAATAAACTTAAATAAAAAAAGTCTTAAATATAAATGGGAGTGGATTGTGACCAGGCTGAGGCCAAGCATCCAGCACCATAACAACAATAAATGAGAAGGAGTCTTTAGAGTTGTGAGTTTTTGGTGTGCGTGCTATTTTTACACACATTAGAGTATACCTGTTACTCTTCCTAGACTTGGCTGTGACTTTAGCGTCTACTATTACCTGTGGATGGCATGCACACCACAGGACAAATTCATTTGTGACCTGTTGTTAACTTGCGATGTAGAAAAAGAGTTGCCCTGTTGCTTCAGAAAAGCCTGAAGACATTTAGACTTGTTTTTTTAAATATGAGATGAAATGGATCCATGGGTTTGATTACAGGCTGAGATAAGCACATGTAGGATTCATATACTTGTTTTTTGTGTGTGTAAGAGAGAGGGGGAGTCTTGTCTTTTCTTCCCTTGCTGCACAGCACTGGCACACATCTGGGGTAGGCAGCAACCATTGGCCCCCTCCTGTTCTGAAATGGACGGGGCTCTTTCTTCCTCTTTCATTCTGCTGCACCCTGGGCAGGACTTGTTTGTCTGCAACATGGCTGAACTGCCTGACGGAAAATGAGTCTTAATTGGAAGGGTTCTACCCAGACTGCGGTAGGGACACTGTAATTCATGTACTTCCCCCTTGAGCCATGCAACACTAGGGTCATGCACCTGTTCTCCAGCATTTGTATCCAACAATTCTGCAGAAATTCATGTTTCTAAGACAGACAGATCAGCCTTTATCTCTTGTCGTAATGTTTTTGAGCTTTTGTACAGCAGGACGTCTCCCCTGCAGCTTTTTTTAAAGAGATTATAACCAGAATTGGATCAGTGTCCAGAATTCCAGCAGATGCTCTGCATCACAGCTATTCAACCATTTGCCACTGAGAAACAAGTATAGACAGGTTTTTTTTATTTCAAGCAAAGACCACAGCAGGTAATTTCACTTATTATTCCACCCTCTGTTGTCTCTGTGTATGTGTTGTGGCAAAATCTTGCATATTCTGCTCTCCATGGCACCACAGTACTACACTAGATACATTACTGTATCTAGGTTACAGCATTCAATACAATACTGTATATATTCCTTAGTGTTTAAGCGTCAAAAGATTGCACTAGATTTTAGATTAAAAATTTACGTACTCATAACTCACCCAAGTACTGTTGAGTTTCTGCAGTAACCTTATTTATTGAATATTGTTGAAAAAAGAAACCTGGTTTCATTAAATGACATACAGGACAAAGGAAAACACAGGTTAACACCACTAGTTTTCACAAAGAGAACCCAGATTTAACTAATATGTATGCACTTAACGGGGTTTCTAAAGGGGGTTTTCACTTTTGTACATGACAGAGACTTCGGACAGGGAAGGTATATCTGGGAAGAGCAGTGTGACGGGATGAAAGAAAACCTCACTACTAGTGCATGCAACCAACCCAAATTCTGATTTAAAAATTGACATAAGTGAGCTGATTAGACAACTGGCGGAGCAGTAGACTATTTGCAAAACAAGATAGAGATAGATAGATACTTTATTGATTCAGAAGGAAATTCAAGTTCACAAAGGTGACTCAAACAAAATTCATCACCTAAACGCTTGGAATACGACATTAAAAAAATATATCATAGGCATTTATGGCATTTCCTCTAATGCATCAGATATTGCACAGGTGAAAAGGAATCTATTGAGTGGGTGGTCGAAAGGCACAGCTGTGCTCTTTAATCTCCTCATTGTGTTGTGAGACGTCCTTTCACTCACAAACGAACTGAAACTAATAAAAACTCAGATAATTGCAGTACCCATGAGTCCTGCATGGATCAACCTTACCCATGCTGCAGCGTCAGCCATGTTGAAATGGCTCAGAGGTGGTTGCTCAGTGTTTGTATTTCAAACTGGCTTTGTACCATCCCCCTAGCCCCTCCCCCACTCCCTCTGCCCACCAGCATACTCTCTGGGTGTGTGTGTGTGTGTGTGTGTGTGCTGTGTGCATGTGTTTAAGTGCACTGCGTCTGAGGGTGTGCACACAGGGAGGCCTTTTGGTCGTGTACATGATTGGCTCTCTTTCTTTGTCAGCTTCAAACAGTCTTTACCTGCACATTTGTCTCTTCTGACAAAGTCATTACTGTATATTGTTTCAAGGAAACACTGTAAAATAACCCTGGAATACAGCTTGGGTTGAATATCTTTTTAAAATCCTGCTCAGTCTTGTTTCCTATTGGTTGTTTAGCAAATGACCTTTCACAGTAGTAGGGTATGTTTTGTTATTGCGCCACAGGACTTTGCCTCACCTCTGAACCTCTCTCCTGGCTCGCTACCCTCTGTTCAGGAGATTAGTGCCACAGCCCACTGCTCTCGCAGTAACCTTCGCGGCATGAACACTGACTCTGAAAGGTTTACTAGCTCACTGTTTAATCCATAAACTTGGAAAAAGGATGCAATGACGTGCCGCAGTAAATTCAGTCAAACCAGATCATCCAGATCTCTTGTGTGACCAGTTTAATTGAGAGAAGAGACAGCCATTAAGTCACTGCTGAGGGCACTTTGATGCTCACTAGTTTGCAGTCTCAAATCAAAACACGGATACGTTATCCTGATCATGCATGTCAGGTCTGTGCAAACATCCCCGTTGGCTCATCCACATCTGCAGGCACTTGAAACTAGACAAGGTTGTGACTAAGCGGTAGAGTGCTGTTTCAAATGAGGTTTACCCCTCTATCGTTGAGCCACCGTTTTTGAAAAGGTTAACACTGCAGGCAAGGTAAGCTGATCCTGTGTCTATGCTTGAAGGGCAACATCTACTCTACTCTACCAGAGCTGTTGGTATGTGGTGCCATATTTGGTCAGAGCAAGTATTGTTTCTCACGACCCTCCTGACCAGCTATCTTGCCATCTCTCAACCGCCCTGCCATCCTATGCAGAGGGATGAAAATACAGGGATCCAACCCTGCAGGAAAGGCTGCTTGCCAACTACGTAACATTATACATATGAACTAGTCATCCTGCATACTGAAAACATGGTTGTAGTTTTTCACTAGGGTCATCTTTCTAATCATTCATCCCTGACTTTACACGATAACTGCGAGGCTGTGATGCTGTAACAGAGCCTAGATATAGTGTTGAAATGTTTTTACCCGCTGCAAAGAGCACCATGCACTCACAGAAGCTGCCATGATGGTGCTGGCCCCTGTGGTATTAAGCCTGCTTTCCTGGGCAGCACCATTGGTAGGGGAGCTGGGCCTACACGTGTCCCACCCTAGCTGCATATAGATCAGCCGTAATCCATTAGCAGCTCCCTGGAATCCAGCCGGCACAGCACAGCACTGGAGGGGCCAGGGGGAGAGGGTAGCAGAGTGGGTGATGGGGGGGGGGAGTGAGAGAGAGAGAACGAGGGAAGAGAAGAGGAGGGGGTGGGGAGCTGGCTTCTCTACTCTGAGCCCAGCCCCCTTTTTATGTCGGTCTGCTGGAAAAGCCTCTTGAATCCCCCCATAAAGCCTGCAGAGGTGTGTGTATGTTAAGAGAGAGACTTGACTGATATATGGCTTCCTGGCTGGCATCATGGCAGAGGCCCTTCTTTCTCCAGCAGCCCTCGTCTCCATTACCGCCTGCAGGGTTGAGTGCTGTGCACCTCTGTAGCACATTCTGCGATTAACTGCAGATCTGGGTTATGTATTCCAGAATAGCTCATTATAATTCACGTTGGGGACAGCGAACTGTTCCTAGGATGTGTCTGCATGCCCGGTGAGAGGCTGGTGAGGGTGGGAGGATAGAGAGAAAGGAGGAGAGAAGCAGAGGAAAGACGGGGGAGGGGAAGAAGACCATGAGAAGAAGTGTCAAAGCAGAGGAGGCAAGCCCAGGCCTGGACCTGAGAGTAATGATCACTCCAGCTGATTGTATCAGCTAGCCTGACTGTTCCAACAGAACATCAGGCAGCCATCTCCAGTTAACAGTTTTCATCTTGTTGTTCTTGCATGGTATACAGTGACAGTTTTGCAGGTTTAATGTGTGTTTTTCTCTCATCAAAGCTTGTCTAGTGATTGTAGCGCTTAACTGCAGAGCCTTGGCCAGTATATTAAAGGATTTGATTAAGAATGTTGTAATGCAGTATGTCTTTGTTGGCCTGTAAATGTATTCCTTGATGAAACTACAGATCCAACATGAGCTTGCTCCTTGATTTATTCAAACCGAATTGTTTCATTAAAGGAATAGATGAAAGTGAATTTTTAGTGATTCTTGACTACAGCTGTTCTTGGTTAGTATGCTCATATATATTTGTGAATTTAGGCCTTTGGATAAACCCTTATCCCAGAGGGGGTTTTGAAATGGTACATTTTCACATATTTATGGCTTGAGTTATGCATTTCTCTGCATTACTGTCTAATCTCCTGTAATTCGGTATACCCTGCTCTGATCAGCGGCATTAAAGATGTGTGTCCATTTTCCTAGCATGCCCAGGCCTTTAAGAACATGATTCAAGGACAGACGCTGCTGGTTTATCTAAAGCACACTACTTCTGTTACATCACAGTTTAACTGTGTTTACGCTCTTGGTATCTATTGCACAAAATTTCTTGACTAAACTTTGTATTTTCAATGTCAGACTAGAAGTAGAGCACTGCCGTATGTAATAGGTCAGGTATGTAGTTTAACAGTGAATGAGATTCATCTGTCCTAATTCCATAAATGAGGGCCTCTCTGGAGGATCAGGTGTTGCAGTCCTTGTCTATGAGCCACACCCTCCCCCTCCCCTCTTCTGCCCTAGCTCCTGTGTAGTTTTACCTGCTCAGGTGTCACCTAATCCCTCCCCCCGGCCCTGCTGTGCCACCGACCCCCACCCCCAGACAATAGGGCAGGGCTGACATTACCATGACCTAATGGAGACGAGAGTGAGCCGAGTTTCCAAAGAGGGCACCCCACCGAAACTAGAGTTACTCTACGGAGATAGGGAAGAGAAGCTGAGGGGAGGCACCCTAGAAGAGTCGTTACTTTACCCTTTCTTCTCCTCCGCCCCTTTGGCTTTTGTGCCAGAACAGTGGCAATGTGTACAATCAGAACTTGATCCATGTAGGGTGGCAATTTGTTTAAAAAGGAAGATGAGAGGGAAGGAAGGGTTCTAGTTTCTAGGCTGCCATGTCATTATGTGGCAGGTTGTAGCAAACAGTTTGAGCTCAAAGATTAGATTGATGTACTAATAGTGGGAGTCCTAACACATGCGGCTTGATTGTTAGATGTGTCGGACATGCAAGCTTTGCAACTGTCCATTTTTTTTAAAACCGGTGTTAAATGTTAATCCTACTGAAGGCTGCAATAAATAAGCTGGTGCTTTTGAATAACACAATCTGTGTTTTCCCACCAAAGCCTGTTGCTGCATTGACCAAGCAAATATTAGTATTGATCACCATTTTTTTTTTTCTTGTACATTGCCAACTTGAGTATGGAAACATTTTGTGCATATTGTTGAAAACAACTCCTTCTTTCAGTTTACTCAGGTTTACACATTGTATTAAACAGCCTGTCATTTGCATGCATCAGTCTGTACTTCATGTCTACAATGTAAAACTAACCACCTTTTTCATTTTTTCTCTCAGCTTCAGGTGGTGCTCGTGTAGGAAGAGAGAGAGAAATAGAAGGAAAGAAGGAAGGTGGAAATGGAACTGCCAAATCATGCCAAACAACTGCTGCTGCAACTCAACCAGCAGAGAGCCAAAGGCTTCCTGTGTGATGTTATCATTGTGGTGGAGAATGCGCTCTTCCGTGCCCACAAGAATATCCTGGCGGCAAGCAGCATCTACTTCAAATCTTTGGTCCTCCACGATAACCTCATTAACCTCGACACAGAGATGGTTAACCCCTCTGTATTCAGACAAGTTCTGGACTTCATCTATACTGGGAAGCTCCTGTCCTCGTCGGACCAGAGCAGTGAGCAGAACTTCAGTGCCCTCTTAACCGCAGCCAGCTACCTCCAGCTCCATGACCTCGCTGCTCTGTGCAGAAAGAAGCTGAAGCGCAGTGGTGGGAAACCCCTGCCAGGTAAACCCTCCACTCCAGGTCCCCTTAGCCGCTTACGCCTCAACAACCAGCGCCTTTCCTCTTCTACCCCTGCTGGCCCCAACAACCACTATCCTCCGACCCCTTCTGATGCCGACCAGCCACAGCCAGATGAAGGCCTTCGGGACAAGCTCTCAGATGACGAAATGTTTGTTGGCAGCTCTGCAAGGAATGGGAATGGGGGGAATGGCAGCAGTAACGGTAACCTCAGCAGTGGAGGAAGTGCTGGAGAGCCAGACCTTGGATTAGACCTGTCCAAGAAGAGCCCTCCCTCTGCAGGCACAGCCATTGATGCCCTCAGCCCACACAGCAACTCCCAAGAATCCCCTCAATCTGCCTCAGTATCCACAACCAACAGTGCCTCACTGGATGATTCCTCTACCACCTTACCAGGTGTAGACACCTGTGGCTCAGAGACCATGGAGCTCAACTCCTCCTCTAAAGTCTTGGAGGAAACCCAAAACCAGCCTGATGGACCCCCACCCCAGAAGAAATCCCGTCAGGGTGCTCGCAAGAACGAATGGCCTAAGAGAGAGGCGTCAGGGTTGAAGTCTGAAGATCATGACAGGCCCCTGGTTAATGGGGTGATTGTAGGTCCTAAAGATGGTCGTTCCTCTGGGGTTGGAGGGGGCAGTGGTAGCAGCTTTACCTCTGACCAGTGTAAAGATGAGGAAGAAGGAGGAGAAAATGGCCAGGACCACAGTGATGAGAGCGGGCAAAGTGATGGAGAGAGTGCAGGAGGTGGAGGTGGAGGAGGAGGAGGAACAGGAGGGGGACACAGTGCTAACTACGTGTACCGACAGGAGGGTTTTGAGCCAGCATTTGGAGACAACCTCTATGTGTGCATTCCCTGTGGTAAGGGCTTCCCCAGTTCTGAGCAGCTCAATGCTCACGTGGAGACACACACTGAGGATGAGCTGTACATCAAAGAGGAGGGAGGGACCTTTGTGAAAGAGGAAGATGAGGAGGAGGCAGAGGACCTCTCTGCTCCCGTGGGTCCCTCCAGCTTTGGCTCTGAAACACGTCCCTTCAAGTGTACAGTCTGCAGTAAGAGTTACAAAGACCCGGCAACGCTGAGACAACATGAAAAGAGCCATTGGCTGACCAGGCCTTTCCCCTGCAACATCTGTGGCAAGATGTTCACCCAGAGGGGCACCATGACACGCCACATGCGTAGCCACCTTGGCCTCAAGCCGTTTGCATGTGAAGAGTGTGGCATGCGCTTCACACGCCAGTACCGTCTGACAGAGCACATGCGTGTCCACTCTGGGGAGAAGCCGTATGAATGCCAGCTATGCGGGGGGAAGTTTACCCAGCAGCGTAACCTCATCAGTCACCTGAGAATGCACACCTCACCCTCTTAGAAATGCATCAAGCCAAAGAACTCTGGGAATAGAAAACACATTTCTCTACCTTTTTTCTTTTCTTTTTTTTTCCATCTCAACAGCAAAGAAACGCACATGTACACATTCACAGGCAGACGCACACAGTTCTGCATATTAATTCCAGTTTACGATGCCCTGGCTAAGTGAATGATGTAGCTGTTAGCCACACTGGGCTCTTGGTGACGGTGGGATCTTGTTGATGAAAGGATCATGTCATCATTTATATCAAGAGACGTCTGCTCACCTCTCAGGAGTTCTAGAGGGACAATTACTTTCTACATTACTGTCTCTCTCCAAAGTCACAAAGCCATGGTGGAGTGGCATGACTTCTGGTCTGCGTTGAAAGTCTGTCAAATGTGAATGTGGGTACTGATATAATGTCAACCCCCCCTCATACCCCTCAGCAGCCTTTTGATCTTCTACCTTTTTGAGCATTGAGTCTTTGAGTTTTTCAGGATTGTTCCTCAAACTGATTGACTCAAGAGTCCCCTCTGTACTCTAGTGCTATTTTGACCAAAAACCCGTGCAAACAATACTGGCAATAATTCAGCAAAAAGATTATTTCTACCCTGACAGCTTTATATCCTTTGTAACGTTGGTGATGGGGATCTGTATGTAAGAGGTGGGGTAACTGGGTTTGGGACCATCTCCATGCTTTAACTGAAAGTCCTGATGAAGGTTCATGGTGGGATGACATTGAATTAAGTTTTAGTTTTACAAACAACAATACTCAGTCTTCTCTACAACTGTTCACGGTGATATAGAGAAGATTTTCATTGTTTTCAGTTTTGCCTGCTAGTGCTCCCAGGAATGAATCCTGGTAGAGGTACTTGTTTTACTTAAAGAACTTGTAATGTTTCAGTGAATGTTTAAACTGGAAGGTCTTGGGATTTTTCTTGGGGAGGGGAGGGATTTGGGTTGGGGTGGGGAGGGGGGTGTTTTAGACTGAACATTATGTCCGGTTGGTACGTTTATTTTTTTGTCTGTATAGCTTTCCTCCCCTCAGAAAAAAGAAAAGTCTATTTATATAGGCTTGTGACCTCGCTACCTCTGATTACTCTTATGAACTCTATGTTGATTAGTTGAAAGTTCCTATGTAATTAATTGTAAAAAGTGTGTAGATTATGGTAACTTTTCACCTAATGCTTTAACCTGCCCATCTCTCAACACAGGTTTTTAATGCTCATAGATTTTACACATTAATATTGTTTTTAGCTGTTGTTTTTACTTGTCAAATATAGCTTTTTGGGTGCCCTGCTCAGTGTGGACCCACCTCAAGTTGTACTGTAGCTTCCTGCCTGGAGCAAATAGTGGTTAGTTAGTGTAGATGTATAGTGTTCCAAAGATCTTATGAATGTTGAGGAGAACAGAGCTAACTAACAAACATTGCTAGACAAGTTCATAACCAAAGTTTAAAAAAAAGATGTACTTAAGATATATAGCATACTAAATTATTTCACTTTTGATTTTTTTCTCTCTTTTTTTTTTGCTGTATAAAACAAATTATGAATTATATTCTAAATCCAGACAAAGAAATTCACTCTTTTGATGGAGTTTTGGCCAATGACTCTGATACTGAGGAAGGTTCTTGTGGTTTTGCAAGGAAAGCTTGTGCTGATTGGTGGGCTGGTAAACTTTACCACCTAACGAAAATGGGTAAAGTTCAAAAACGTGTTTTCCTGAACATGTTTTTAGTTTCTTTTTGTTTGTATCCAGAGTCCTTATCACTTTATATTCCCTGACTTTAAAAACAGGACTTGATGACATTGTATGTGTTCTGTTCAGACCAAAAAAAAATAAGAAAAAGAAAAAAAAGATAGGATTTATAATCAGAATTTTAATGTGAAGTTCAAGTTGCTTGTTAGTTTTTTGAGCCAGACATGTGAAAACTTGTAATAAGAAGGGAGAAGCAGAGATGCACTGGACAGTTGGACAACTCATTGGTCTCCTGCAGCATCCTTTCCTTTTACTGATTGTATTCCATTATATTACACAATGATTTTAAATTATTTTAAACCTCTAAAGCTTTACCTCATCGTAAGCAACCATAAGTTGGGAACGGCCCCTTGGTTGTCTGTGGGTTTCACTGAAACCTGTCCAGTGTATCTACTCTTAACAGTTACACTGTGGAGCATGAACCTTCACTACAAGTTTTTGGTATAGGCATTCCTCTTTTATGTTGGTTAACTGTCTTCTTGATTTTTTTTTTTTTTTTTAATTCCTCTTTCGTCCTCATGTTATGGTCTGTGAAATGTTTGTTATAATAGGGATGCAGCTACAGTTACACAAACATCACTACCGTTTTAAGGTACCTGCGTCCTGGACTCCCGGAGTTGTTACTTGGTTATGTTGGATGTTGGTGTCTTGCTGTTAAGCAGTTGCTGTTTAGTGATTGCATGGTACATCTATGAATTTCTCACACTCCCTACCCCCCCCCCCCCAACCACAAACCTGTTATTTATCACCTGATCCATTGTTGCTTGTGACCTCTTCTAGCTTAAGAGGGAGTCCACAATGCATTGCCTTCAAACGTTATTGTACTTGTCAGCACTTACTGCAGTACAGCATAATGTCTGTCATGCAAAAGGTGTTTTTGTACAACAAGATCTCTAGCCATCTCTGCAAAAGACTTTGCAGCTGCATTTGAATGCTTGCTTGTTTGACATAACGAAAAAAAAAAAAACTACGAACTCCAAACTGTGACACTACTACTACTACTACTACTACTACTATTACTACTACTAGTACTACTACTATTCAAATACTTCAGGGATTGTTCTGCATCTGTGAATGCAGACTCTCAGCTACATTTGTAAGACATAGTATTGTATCGATTTCTCTGTATTTTAATCATGGGAAAGGCAAAACACTAGTTTCATATTTAAGACAAACAGGGGGGTACTTTTTCAACTAACACAAAGAGCCTTGACAAAGGCGAGGCAGCTCGAAACAAGTCTACATTTTAGTTAATAACACAGTATGTTCAGAAATAGTTGCAAAGTTGTACAAAGAACTAAGAAGAAAAAAAAAAAAAGCTCATACCCAAATCCACAAACTATTTTTTAAACCAAAGCACATTTGAATGATTATGGAACCATGTGTGGCTCTAAAAAAAAAAAAAAGAAACATATGTATTTATCTCATTGTTTACATGAACTTTTACAGTTTTACAGACCTCAGTCGAGGCTCGGCCAGTCAGAGGTGGTTTTGTGTGGTTTTTTTTTTGTTTGTTTGTTTTGTTTTTTTAAAGATGCTTTTCCACAGAGGTTGCTGCCAAAACAAAAGCATAACGTCAAACATGGGGTGAACTGCTGCATATTCAATTAAGGGGAGGGGTGTGTGGTTTAGGGGCACCCTCCCACACCCACCCCCTTCTGCCAGCTGGCTTTGGGGTGACCCTGCGCCCCAGTCCCCCTGCCCTCTGGCCTGTCTTCAGATGGGACTGCAGCAAAGGGGGTGGGCAGTGCATCCTTGACATATTAATCAAAAGGCATTGTTAGCCGGGGTCTTTAGCTCAATGTTGTGTCTCTGTGTTTACCCAAATGCACTTGAGTAGTACCTCTGCTGATTGGGTCTCTTTAATATGTAGAAGTGGGTGGGTGATGCTTGAATGGTTTGGGTTGTCTAGTAATATGGTACATCTCTTATGCTGGTGGTTCTTGAAACCTGTCTGGAGAATGTAGCTTTGATTTGTTCACTGCATGTAAACAGGCTTATCTGGTAGTCTTAACTGTGAATGTTATTGTCGTATTTCTGATTTTATGATGATCTGAAACTTTTTTTTTTTTTAGCTGCCTATGTTCTGTGTGTAAAAGCAGCACAAACCTCTGACTGGCTGGGCCTCATACAAAGTTGGTGCAAACACTTATTGACAGTGTTCTTTTTTTATCAAATGTCTATTGTCAGTGATGAATGTATTTATTTCTGGTCCTGCCCTCACCTCTGCAAAGAATATGCTCAGTGTGTGAGACTGAGGTGGAGGCATGACCCCCTCTTTTTTTTGTTTTTGTTTTGAGGATTTCAAGCTGAGAATCAAAAATGAGACACAAAACATAGCCATTCACCACAATCTGTGAAGTTGACTTTTTTTGTGGGAGATTTTTATTTTTTCCAACTCGAAGAAAATGGTCTATGGCATTTAATATCTTCTTTCTCAGTTATACCTGACAGTCTGTAGGGTTTTTATTTCATGTGATTCACAATGGGTGTTTTTTTGTTTTTGCCCATGTGTTTTTGAGTTCTCACTGAATGACTGCACACCAGGGGAGTTGAACTTTAACCCCCTTGTGTGTGTCTGTGGACACAGGCAGGACACTGTGACCTGCCTGTGCAGAAAGGAGGCTACTGTATCTTTTCAAGCTTGCTCTGTCTGGGTGTTGCCATGCTGCTGCCATTAGAAGAAAAAAAAAAACATTCACACAGCAGAAACATAACGAACACTTCTCTCCACTGAATGGTAATGTTCTTGTGACTATTGTTACATTTCTTGTCTTAAACCACTTGCCACTTCTTCTATCTCTTTTTCATGACATTTATGTTTTTAGTGTCTGTTAGTTCTATATCGGAGGATTTTAGAAACGTTGGGTGAGATAGCTTTACTAAGTGCACTTTGTATGTTTTTCAAAGCCTCTGGGAAGACCTGGGCTCTCATATCAGTTCCCATTTAACTGATGGTTTACTCTTTGTCTTTCTCTTCTTACCTCATTGTTGTTCCTGTGTGTTTGTTGATATATCATATCATTATGCAGTGTTACAAAAGCTTTAAAAATGAATATACAAAGCAGGAAATGCAACCAAGAGACTGTACTCGGCTCTAGGCATTCAAGTTTCCATCTCATTTCTTGGTATTATTGTTGTTACACCTTGTACAGTCATTACTATTACCATCCTCTCCAGGCATTTTGTATAGTAGAGGGGCTGGTCTGTCCAGTTATTATGGAGATGCTCCTTCTTACCTCGGCAGACTAAACCAAAGCCAGTTTTAAAATGGCCTCCAGTGCCATTAAAGCATGTTAAGCTTTATTGTCCCTTGCTTTATCTCTGATACACCTGACCCCCTGCTTTAGCCCTTTGACCCTCTGTAATGTTTCTGCGCAGACGACTGTATCCTCCGCTCTGCTGCATTTCACATCAGTATTTACGGTACCTCCAGTGACATTGTGTAGTACTGACTAAACAACAGAAAACACCAAATTACCTCAAAACTTTCAGTGTTTACAGAAATGTGCTATCTTGCCATTACACCCTTTTTTTCCTTTTTTTTTTTTGCCGTCCATCTAAAACCAAATTATGCTTTTGACATGGAGTTGTAGCAGTGTATTTTCAGACATAACCTTTCATTTTATTCACATCTGTTTATATATTTACAATGGCACAGTGTCACCTTGATGTGCACTACATTAATGGAAAGACTAGCTGCTAAAAGAAATGGTACTTGAAGAGTTGATTAGTGGAGCTGCCCATGAAGTGGGTGTATCAAGCTTCCTCTCTGTTTTCTTCAGGAAGAACCTCTCAATAATGTATCAGGATCTGTGGGCTGAGAGGCTCTGGAATGGACATGTGGGGTCTTTGCTGTTGAATAATTAAAGGACGTGAACCCCTCCCCCTTGGCAAACACACTACACATGCAAAGGTGTACACACCCAGGTGCACTTTTGCTGGCATGTATGCATGTATGCCTCCACTCATGCAAACGCAAATGCCACTGTCTAGACTTCAAACCCAACCTAACATGCACACACCAGTATTTAAGGTGAGATTCTGTGACCCGTTTTGTGGCTTTTGGCAGCACCCAGGCTGGGCTTTCTCTTTATCTCCACTCTTCTGAGAGCTCGTATTCAGGTCAGAGCCACCGCCGTGCATAGCGATGGGGCTCGCAAACTCAAAGTGTCATAAAAGTGTAATACAGCTGACCTCAGCACTCACAACCTTGCAGTCTTAATGTACAGCAGTGAGGAAAAATAAACTGTTATTTTATGATCTTTTCATTAAAAGCTTGATTGAAAACCAAGACTGTGTTTTGACTTTTCTTAGTTTTGTGTTTCTCTCTTAAGAACAACTCCAATTCTGTCTTTGTGTTTACTAAAGTCAGTTTTATAGCATATGCTCTGTCCTTAGTACCTCGATGTGGATCAGGAAGAACTCCTGAAAAAACTCCAGTTTCTGTCAGTGATCCTAATATCTAATGAGCAATCTCTCTCAACTCACAGGTCACATGTTTCTTGTCTCATTTCAGGTATAACTACCCTGTGCAGTTTGGCATGTTTCTAGAATGTACACATTACCACACATAACCCTGAGGCAAAGTGATGTGTGCTATGTGGTGGTGTGAATCTGTATTTCGTTCCTGTCAAATGAAAACTGGTCAATGCAAGAGCCATGCATTAATTATCAGTTCACAATATTTAGTATTTGGCGGAGATATTGACTGGATTTTTTTGGTTAGTTTTGAATTCATAGCTTGTAGTGTTGCAAGCAAATTTCATGACAAGACCTTTAGTAAGTTAACGACAGTCAACTTAAATGCAGTCTTTCTGTATTGTCATGTTTCTTGAGTCGTTTCATTTTGTCACATTGCACAGTTTTACTGTTTTGATGCACCAACAATTCAGTGACTAACTTCTGGCTTCTTTCTGCCATGAAAATGATTGTCAGAGCTGCTTTTGTAGTTGCGACTAGTATTTACTGGCTTGGTTGCTTTTAGAACAATCACAAATAGTGCATATGTCTGTAATGTGGCAAATGGATAAGTCTTAAAAGTCATGACATATGTAAAACAGGAATATTGCACTGCCTTCAAGTTGCACATAAAGCAATATGCTGCAGCTGAAACTACAAAAAGAAATGTATCTGTTCCCACCTATCAAAGGATTATTCATACATCATATGTTTGTTACCAAGTGATCGTCAATCATATATTCGTAATTCATATTCAAAGTGTTTTAGGCGGCCTTTAAATAGTGTCTCTGTCTCTGCTGATTCACTAATGCAAACGCAGATGGTTGTGCAACTCTCCATACTGCCTCAACTTCCTCCTCATGCCATTTAAGCTTTCATGTTATCATGCTAATGCTCATGTTCATGAACATGTATCTGATACCATATCCTGTGTTTAGGGATTAGCTCTCTCAGCAGATGCTTCGTCATTGCTTGGATTTATTGAAAGCTCCCTCACACAGCAGAGCCTCTTCTGCTAAGTCTGACTTTAAAACCATTTGCAATAAATGGTTGTGTATGTCTCTGACTGAAATGCATTCAGTTTGGAAACATAGACCTATGAGATGAAATAGACAAAATAAGACTTGACTATGCAGCATGAGAGTCCTTGAGTGTCTTCCAGGAAGTCATTGCGCCTGTACCCTCCAGTCACCTCAGGAGTCATCCAGCTATAGCTTCATATTTAACACGCAGATGTGAGACAGAAATGGATCTTTGATCTCTTATCATAAAAATGTGTATGTCTTAAAATCTCAAAAAAGAATTTAAGATTAAATAAAATATCAACAAAACTGAACATGATGGGTGTCACCTCACTGTATTGTCCTAACTGTATTGTTTCTTCTTGTCTGTGGGGTTTCTCCTGTCTCCACCTCTTGTAGTTAGGACAGACCCAGCTGTGGGAAACACTGGGCCTTTTCCAGCCTGTCTGCAGCCTCCCTCCCCCCAGTGTCTCTTTCTCGTGTTCCTTTTGATGCCCAGGCAGGAATACCCATGGCTGTGGGGCCTGCCCATCACTTAACGTAAACACACACTCACATACTCGTGCACACGCCCTCCTCAGGTATGTAGATGAGCTCCTTCAACCTTCTCATCTACTTTACGTTGGTGCTTCTCACTGCCATTCTTCCATTATTCCACTGTTGCTTTCTTGTCCATAATTTTTGATTGAATTTTGATAACTTCACCATCTTTCTCTGCCACCCCCCTTACTTTCCATTTATCTCTGCTGCCTTATTTCTCATCATCCTGACTTAGGTCAAAGTGTAGGAAGCTGGCACATTTATTGCTCTTCTGTGCCGTTAGTAATGCACTGTGCCCCTAGAGGTGTCACATGCTAAATGACCCTGAATGGGGGTCGCTGAGAAACAATGGCCCTGGTGACGATAGCCCTACCCTGCCCTCCCCCACCCGAGCCCCTCTCTCCCCTAACATCAGCGCCAAGTAAACACAATAGTGAGAGCGTAGGGGGGTGGGTCAGTACAGCGTGGACATTACCCACAGCAAAGACCTGGAGTGCCTGTTTGACTGCCAGGGGTCATTCATGCTGAGTGCTGTTTTGGCTCCTTGATAGCTCAGCAGATTCAAATGCTGTTTTTAATTTATCTGATGCAGAGCAAATAAAGAAATTCTTAAAAATGCCTCTCCCCAACTTAACTTATCCCAGTGGGTCTCCTAGCATGAGTGGAATTTACCAGGGTCTGCCCAGGTGGGTCCAGGCTTGCCTCTGCTCGTCTGAGATGGCCCCCTATAATCTGAGGAATGTGGATGAGAGATGCCTGGCCTGCCCATGGTGGGCGAGGGAGATGGACAGAGTCTGTTATAAGTGGTATACACACACACACACACACACACACACACACACACACACACACACACACACACACACACAAGACCCACACCCACCTTTATCTCCAATACCAGATGACCCTCTTGACTCCATGAGGTTAGGCTCCTGATATTAAGCATTAAGAACTCCAGTCTTGTCTTGGTCACTGGGTCTGTTTAAACCTCTATATGAGGAACAATTTGAAATGTTTGTAAATGCACATTATCACACTTTATTTTCTTGTTAAGAGTTATAGGAGAGGATGCCACTCTCATGCAGTATATATAAGGCTTTAGTCAGCAGGCAGTTGGCTTAGAGTAGTCAGGCAAATAACCCCCATAAAACTACAACTTGTCATTTTTACACTTACCTTTGTGCTATTAAGTGCATTTTTTGACAGCGCCAGGCTAGCTGTTTGGACCCATTTCCAGTCTGTGTGCTAAGCTAAGCTAACAGACTCCTCACTCCATCTTTTACCATCTTTTTCTATCATTTACAGCACAGGCGTGAGAGACATCAATCTTCTCATCTCAACTCACAAGAAAGTGAATAAGTGTACGTCTGAAATGCCAAACCAATCCTTTAAAGGTCCAGTGTGTGTGATTCAGGGGCTCTATTTACAGAATATAGCAGAAATGGTAGAAATATATATACGCATAACTATGTTTTCATTAGTGAATAATCACGTGGAAATAAGAATCGGTTTGTTTTTGTTACCTTAGAATAAGGCTTTTATTTCTACAGACACCACAGGTCCTCTTCCATGAAGTCCACCATGATGAATCAGCATGTTTCTATAGCGCAGAACAGACAAACGAAATACTGGCTCTCGATAGGGCATTTTGCATTTTTCACATGTTTCATGGCCACTGTAGTTTCTTCTTCATGCAAGGAAGGAAAGGCGAGCCGATGGGGTTGCAATCAGCAAATACCAGATGCCACTAAATCTTACACACTGGTCCTGTCTTGATTTTTTCCCCCTTAAATTTCTTCTCAAATTTCTTTTGATGATCAAAAATGTCTCTACTCTTTCTCAACTTATTCCAGTACTTCATTGACATAATATGATGCTTGCACTGAGTGAAATATTCATGTTCTGCAGGTTCAAGCATTGCTTGGCAAAACATGATTTTATAAAGACAGAGACACCTGTGATTTAAGAGATGAAGTTCCACCCATTCTGTGATCAGATTAAATATGATTTAATGATGAGATTTTGAGTAGTGAGGACGATGCATACAAAAACTGAATGCAAAGAGTCTTCTATTGGTGCAAAGTTACCAGCTGTCCACAAACCAGATTGATAAAAACCCCTAGAGAGAGAGTGGATCACCCACAAGTAGAATTTATGCATTCTGATCATGTGTGCATATATCTTCAGTGTTTTGATGCGCATCAATTATTAACAATGTGTTGAATTAATGCTTCAGAGCCCCAGGTTGTCTGTACAGCCGTTATAAGATGCTGCTCCTGGTCGAGCAGGGGAGAGATCCGGGGGAAATGTTGATTCACTGCTGCTTTCCCCTCTGATACAAAGCTCTGTCCTGTTCATCCCCGGCTCCAACACCTCGTCTCCTCTTCATAGTTGCATCTTTTCATCTCCGTGCATCTGCCTGTGGGGCCGATCCCTCTATCCACATAGTTAACCATGCCCTCCTCCTTCTCCTTCTTCCTTAGGGAAGAGTGCAGAGGATCCTCATCCCACTGGGAAGACACGTGTCTTGGCACAAAAGTGCAGTGCTGCAGGCAATGTATATATCTCCATTTCTGTAGGATTTCATTGATTTTTGCTATGTGAGTGTGCAGACGTATGTATGACAACACTTGCTTTAGCCCTATCTCATTATTTCATCATACACACACACACACACACACACAGATGTTTCCCTGACAGTACTGGTCTCATGATGGTGCGGTACAAGGATTCACTCACTCCATCAATAACCCATCAGTATTGATGGGGGCTGAGTACACTCTGACCATCAATACCTGATCTTAAATTCAGTGGGTCTGTTTATGGCACATTGGGGGTTGGGGGTGCCCAAGGCCTGTGTTGCAGTTATGGCAAGAAGACAAGGCCAACATAGGCACAGATGGAGTGAACTGTATGAGTTATACAACCTCGAAGTAGTAAGTTTGATTCTTGCATTCCTGAAATTATGCAGATTTCTTGAGGAGAGTTAGAGTTGTCCTTGTTGAACACCCATGAAAATCACTTCAAAATCCAGAGCCAGGTGCAGCTTAGGCCTTTCTTTCAATGCAAAACAAAATACAGTACCTATGTATCTGCCTGTGTCTTTCACCCTTTCCTTTTTTTACTCTCCCACTCAAGAAATTAATCTTTTCTCTCTCTTTTTGTACCCTTCTTTTTTTCTTTATTTCATGAGGCCTCAGCCTGAATTGAACCTGGACTGCTGAGTCACTGAATGCTTGGCGGTGAAAGGCAGAGAAGAGAGAAGGGAGAGATGAAGGAGAAAGAACTCGGCAGGTGGTGGGCACCGCCGCAGCTTCAGCCCGCGGAGTCTTTTCAGCTGGCACACAACTGCTAGGCTGCCACAGAGGCCCTGCTTTCCATCAGAATATTCCCCCTCTCTTCCCCCTCTTTAAACGATAAACGAGGAGAACAGGCTTGGGCCGGAATAATAGGATCCTTTCTTTCTGCCTCTGCCATGTGTGAGGACAGGAACAATGGCAGGGACCGGGAGGGGAAATGATTCAAAGTGAGATTTTCACCTGCTCCCTACAACCCCAGCTCTGCTCCTTTCAGTGCATGCTAATGCCAGTTCATTTACAAAGTTGTACTGTAAGCTGTAACACACAGACACACACAAAAAAATGCACAGAATCTTTTTTTCTCTTTGTGATCGACAGTTTAGATTATTGTGCTCCAAGACGTCCATTTCGGTAATCATACTCATTATCATCATTATCCCATTTTCAGAGCTAAATAAGAATTAGAGACTGGCTGACCTGCTTCGTGGTACAGTCTCTGTTTTTGGCTTTTGTTCAGTCAGAATGGCAGTTGTAGATTTTTTTTTTTTCTGCAAGAGAAATCATAGTGGCTTAAACTTTTCCTATCATCTGTAAAAAGTGTTGCATTCCTTATGATGTGATCCAAGAATATAAAAAGGCTTGATACTCTGAATATGTAGTTTGAAACACGTTGATCAGCTATTCTTGAATACTAACTTATAGCTATAAAGTATGGATGCCATTTGTCTTTTTAAGAACTTCAGTCTAGGGCTGAAACCATCTCACTTCAGTAGCACCTTTAGAAGCTTTATCTCACAGCTGTGTCCAACATTGCTCACTCATTCACTGGTATTACTACCTATATAAAAGACACATAATTGTTCATTCTAACATGAGCAGTACATTGAGATTTTGGACACTTGCATAGTCTGATTGTTGGCAGAAAGTAGTGAACATGTCACGTCCATTTTTAAGGGTGTTTAATAGAGAATAATAAAAAATAAAATGACAGACATACTTTACAGTTAATAGGGAGTAATTCTGGACACAGTCACAATCTTCCTCAGCAGCTGAACTTGCCCAGTTTTCAGAAACATGTAGATGCACAAAGCATTTGTCCACGTCGGTTTCAAAGTTCAGTCTCAGCAGCAGCAATTGAAAAAAATGGAAAACTTTGGGCAGATTCATTCATTCATTCATCATTATTTGCTGCTGAAGATCATGTGTACATGAATAGTACTTGGGGTGACATTGTTTTGTCCAGTGTTGTTTCTGAGGTCAACAATGAACTTTGAAACGTAACTGATTAATGAATCAACAGGATCATCATTCATTCAGGTCATCTATCAAGCAAAAATGACATCTCTGGTTTCATCTTGTCAGATGTGAGGATTTGTTGCTTTTCTGTGTTTTATGTAAAGTAAATTGGATATATTTGGGTTTGGGACTTGAGGATGTCACCTTGGGAAGAGCATTTTAATGACATCCAATCAACAAGACACACAAAAGAAAAGAAAATCTGATTAATTGATGATGACAACGATTGTTAACTGCAACAGGGGTCTCATATTGAAGCCACATTTTGTGCAAACATCCAGCCACTCCACAGTATAATTTGTCCTCTATATATGAGGTTATCCACTGTTTGCTACTGTTTCTAATTTATTCACCCTCTACAAAGAGGCATAGAGCACAATCAAGTCATAAACAGTGGAAGGATATCATGAGAGGAAAGGTATTTGTCTCAGAGTAATCAGCGTCATGGCGTATGGATGAACTCATTTGCTCTCTAATCTCCTCCCCTTTTGTACTAATTTGTTTATCTCTTTTTCTCTCTCTCCCTGTGTGTGTGTGTGTGTGTGTGTGTGTGTGTGTGTGTTTATATTGTGGTTGTAATTCCCTTTGGTGGTGAGTGAATTAAAACTTGCTCCTAATTTATCATTCACTGGCTGACTTTGAGTGTTAATCACAGTGTGCACATCAACACTGAAATGCATCTCACACATGCACGAGCACAATCACACAGATAATCTTGTCTAGGAATCACAGCAATTAAAATACCGGCTACAGTTTACATACAGGGAAACATATATGTTCATTTAATATGTGTGACACATTTATTACATGCCTCTAAAAATCATTAAACAGCTGAAAAACATTCACATTAAGATTTCACAGAAACAGTAGTATGTATTACTCTCTTTTATGTCAGTTTAAATACTTCCCTTATGCTACAATTACCGGTCATCTCTGACCCCATGTACAAATCAAATCAAAGCAGTGTATGTGAAAAAAGAATGAATAAACATTTAATTTCAGGGTTGAATATTTTTAAAGCAGTAATGATGGTGGCATGAAAAGGTCTTAGAAGATGTGGCACTGTTAGAAGATCAAGCCGTGACTTTGTGAAGAGACACGTGTTTCAGTTTCAGAGAGATTTTTCATTTTTGCTGCTCGTTAAACACAGAGAGGACGTGGAGTGAAAGGATCCTCTACACAAAGCTGCTATATGGCCTTCATATGTTGAAATAATGAGCGTATTAAAAGGGACACTTTGCATGTTATTACGTGATCAGTTTTGTTCACCAGAATCAGCTTCTAGTTTTGTGAGAGTTTTTTAGAGAATTCATGTTACTGGCCTGTCAAAACAGTAATATACAGCCAACATTTGCATTAGCTAGCTTATGCAAGTCATGCATCATTTTCTATTTATTTATTAATATTTTCCTCACACAATTCAACAGAGCAGATAAGCAAATAATTAACTTTGCCTTTTTTGTTTGTTTTTTTCTTCCCTTTTCTCTTGTCTATGGATTTAATTGCTCTTTTTTGGCATCTAAGACATTATGTTAGCTTTCACTTTTATCTTTGTGGGTTATAATTGGTTTGCTTTTACAGACTGGCCACTAAATTAAATGTTTGTCTGGCCAACAATGATTCACTTCTTTCACTGTTAACCATCTCCTCAATTTTTCTACTTTGCAAAATTATAATTTATCTACTTATAGGTGCCCGCAGGATAGTTATATTTGTTTACAACACATTATTAAAACGTATACATGCTTACAACTACATTATAGTCTGTTCGAAATAAACATTTAAAATTAAATGTTTGTATATTGCTTATAAATGCTGAATAGGGGATTTGGGAAGTGTTAACATTAATTTACTTGTCTATTTTGTGTTATCTTTATTTTTATTTTTAGACACGTTCATTATGAAGCAGCAGTCATTATTTTAAATATTTTGTAGCCTACTGCATCATGTCAACAAATTATCTGCATAATTCTCAATAATAAATATGTTTCTAACACATTCATACTTTTCTTTTGGCTGCTGGTGTAGCTCTTGAACATAGTTTCTTGTTTCCCTCACTACTTTTGTCACCTCTTTATCACTATCACGTTTCATAATCCCATCTTGTTCTCAGCCTTCGGATAGCCACTACCTTCTATCATATGATCAATCCTCTCCTCTCCTCTCCTCTCCTCTCCTCTCCTCTCCTCTCCTCTCCTCTCCTCTCCTCTCTGTCCGGTTACATTAGGTTGGTATGAACACCTCCTCCATGCTCTCTAACTATTTCACTTTACGCCTCAGCTCCTGCAGTAATTGGACAGAATTTGATCTGCTTCTCTTTCCCTTTCTTTCTTCTGTCCCCCCCCTTATTTTCACTTTTTTGAGTTTCTTCCCTGTCTTACTCTCTTTCACTATAATGTAATATATTCCTGTTTTGTTTTTGTTTTTTTAAAAACCTTTGTCTCTGTTGCTCTCTCTTGTCCCTTGCTCTTCCACTCTCTTTTGCGTCTTTACTTTGTGTTCAAAGACAGAGGAAGACCAGGGACAGAGAAGAAGAGAGGAGTGGATTATTGTTAAGGGTCATGTGTTACAGGGCAGGAGGAACGCTCCCATTGCGGCACAGAGCTACACCCTTTGCCCTGAAGCCACCAGAGTGCATTATGGGAAGAAGGTCAGTGGCAGCCTCACCCCAGGGAGTAACAGTGATTAGGCTGTTTGCACAGTTCCTCACAACAATATGCAATATTCATGCAATCTAAACAGCCATGTAGACTAATAGAGAACAACTTAAAATCTATTGATATGTAACAGCTCATCTTGGAAAATTCTCATTTGTTTACAGTTGTGATATTGTAACTAATGTGAGCTGACTTTACTCAGGTTTATGAATTACTATTTACAGGGTCCCATTCATAGCATTGTTGACTAATGTCTGTTTTAAAGCGTGTATAACGTCTTCATCGGCCTTCAGCTTTAAAAGTTAAACTAACCCTGATGATGTTGTTGTGATGTCATGACGGTTATTCTTGAGCCGGTTATCTTTTTTTTTTTAACATAAAGCTTGCTTACTAACTGAAGGTGTGGGGTTTTAAAGACACTGGTCTTTAGGAGGAATTATCAATTAAGGTACCAGCATGTATGCTATTCTTGCCATCCCCTTCAAGGTGTCATAAACTTCATGTCAAAGAGTTAGGTGGGTTCAGTTTGGTATGTGATCCTCTTATTTGTTGTCTTAATTGTACCAAGAAATCTGTATATGATGGGTAACTTTAACTACTGTTGATGAGGACCTAATCCCTTGTAGAAAACCTGCATTTCTATGTTTATAGACTGTTTTGACCTATCCGTGTCTTATTTGTGCCCATAAACTACATCAATCTGTGGAGTATAGGTCTCCTGTGCCTTTTGGTCCCCAGCTGTACCTCAACAAAAAGCATGTTCGTTGACTTTTTGCGTATCACTGCAGACCCTTTTCTGCTTCCTCCTACTAGAAATTCAATTGTGTTTGTTTAACCCTAACCCAAAAAACAGACTTTGCGAACACTTTCCCATTTTTCAATCTGTATCGTACCATTCGGCAAGCAGCGCTAAAGCAGTGCTTTATTGCTTTAGGTCCTTCTCTCACTTTATTTTTTTCATCCATAATCTGTTCCTACTTGAACACCTTTGCACTTTCACACATTATGCCGCAGTTAGCCTGTTTTACGCACACGTTCATATATTCCATGAATATCAGTGAGCCCTTAGAAAAATGTTGCATTGACACATAAAATGAGCCAGCAGCCACCGTTGAATAGGGTCATTTGAAGATTTAAGGCACCTCGAGTGGGTCTAATAACCTAAGAGCTGTGCCTGACCCTGTATTCAAGACACCATTACTATGCTAATGCTTACACAGCAATTGTGGTGGTATTGTTCAGTGAAGGCTTCCTTGAGCGTGTGTGCATTAGAGATGGGGGGGATTGTGAAGCTGCTCTATGTAATGAGCATACGTGTGTACATGCATGTGTGTATATACCATCTACAGTTTGTGCCTTGTGGAATCAGATACTTCCGTGTCTGATGCCTTCCAGGAGATAATGGAGCCCTCAGTAAATGAGTGAGTGGCAGCTTCTTACGGAGCCCACGGATTCATCAGCTCTCTCTTCACTCCCAAGTTTCTCCATGCCCTCCCCCAAGCCTCCTCTCCTCATTCTCGGTTTATGGTGATTGGCTGGGAGCAGGAGAGGATGTTATAGTGTATGAATAATTGAGGAGAAGGGGAGAAAGAGAGAGAGAGAGGGAGAGATGTGTAAACTGACCCTTAGCTGTCCTCACCCATAGCCAGCCCTGCTCAGGAATCCATGTTCAACAGTATACAACCTAGGTATCAACATATCCCAGCTCCTTATTGGAAAGGGTTAAAGATAGATAGAGGTGGATGGATTCCCCTCTGCAACAATGCTTAAGCCTTTCTTTAGTCCAGTTGGGGTGTGTGTGTGTGTGTGTGCGTGTGTGTGTGTGTGTAGGTGTGCATGAATGCATGCACCTTCATTCAACCAAGGGTCAGTTTGAGGTTGCATTGCACTTACCCTTCCACTCCCACGAGACAACCACATTCTGCAGCTGTACATGTCTGTGTGTGTGTGTGTGTAAGAAAGAGGAAGAAAGAGAGTGTGTGTGTGTGTGTGCATGTGTGCATGTGTGTGTGTGTGTGTGTGTGTGAGTCAGTGAATGAGTTTTATGCCCTCCTGGTTTCTTTTAAGAATCCCAGAGAGCCACAAAGGAAGAAGAGATTGTTGCCATGCAGGCTTGACCCTATTCAGCTCCTGAAAGATGTGGAGTGGCTCCAGCGAGGGCTGGTGCAGCCAGTCAGATTGTGTGAGGCTGATGGGCACTGGAGATCCTTAAAGGCAAGTAAACACACCACACACGCTGCCGCTATTTCTAGGTTTCCATGGTTTCTGGGGAATGTCGTTGGGCAAGTTGAAGCACATCTCTGGTAATTCCTCCCTGCCTGGCAGCGATACTGTTTGTGTGTTTCCCTGTATGTGTGTGTGTCTGTGTGTGTGTGAGTACACGGCAGGCAGGCAGGAAGGTAAATATGCTGTGGCTTGCAACCTGCAAGTGTATCCCAGATTTCACATGAGCGAAAAACGAGGAGCTTATCTATTTAGTGTTAATATGTGCTTCCACAGCAATATCAATTTTCCGCAGATGAGCACAAAGGAAGTGTGGATGATGAATATCTATAAAAGCATTTCTACAATGAGACATAAGAAGGGCTTTGAGTAATCGATTAGAGCAAACATTGCAGCTTCTAATTTGTATTACTCAGTATAACGCTTTGAAAATGCTACGTATGTAATTAACATTACATAGCTGCAGTGTTAATGACTATTGATTTGGTGTGGCAGTGAGGGTGTTAGTCATAAGACCCTCTACTGTGGCATTTCTTCATGTCATGTCATTGTTCAATTCTCTGTGAATCACCCATGATGTCTTATTCAGAAAAACCAGCAACTCCTGCCTCATAGTGACCTTTTCTCTACAGCTCATTACTTTGCAGTGATCTGATAATGCAGTTTTGCTAAATGATTCCACTTTGAAGGACCAGACCACTTACCAGATTTAATAAATTTGCAACTTTAATACATTTGAACAGATCTGATGTTTACTCTAGTTGTTGCAGTTTTCAAGCAAGTTTCAATAGTCCACTAATTGATTTTTATACTAACAAAAGTGAAAAAGTGAAAACCAATGGCAGGAATGGTAGAAAAATAACAATTTAAAAACTGCAAAAACTTTTCAGCACAAAAAGTCCCATTATGTAACTTTTTTACCTTAAAGTACCTTCATAGATATTTTGATGGTACACCGACATAATAGGGTGAATGGTGTCTAATTCCCACTCTGCGCCGCATACGGCTGTTTTCGCACTTAACTTCTGGTTACTGGTCGGAAGAACTGTGTAATGCTATAAAGCACTAAGTCACACACCACCAACTATGTCACTGATTTTGGTGAAACTGGGTCATATTCCATTCTGCTTGTGTTTGTGTTGACAACGCTAGCACAGGAGCTTTGGACTGCTGGGGAGAGGAGGTTTTCTAGGCCTGGGTGGGGCAAGGAATACAGACAGGGAGCAACACCGGAATGGAACCAGAACCAGAGCTGGGTGAGCAGGCAACGTAGCCGGGCTCAGCAGAGGCAGAGCTTAGCATGGGTGAAGAGGCCAAAGAGGATGACGGAGGAAGCTAAGAAGAGAAAAAGAAAGTGACAGAGTGAGGCTGCTAGACAAGTGTAAATCTGGGACTGTTAGTCATTGGCGAGTGTTTTGTGAAATAAAAGACAGACCACGAGCTGGGCTTTCCTACTGTACTGTACTCCCTACAAATATATGCTGGTATATATAAGATAAAGTGGTACTGACTCTCCCTCTCTCTCTCTCTCACACACACACACACACACACACACACACACACACACCTATGCATAAAAGCTGTGTCCTGCAGCTGGGAAGTGGCCTCTTGACTTTGACTGTTAAACCAATAAAAGACAACTTCATTATGGTCTCACCCCCAGCGATTGGACAGTTACACCATGGCAATAAGTCGACGGGCAATAAAATCATGAGCTACCTCAAGGGGACAGATGAACACACACATGCACACAAATGGATTTAATAATCTTCACTCTGGATCTTTACACACACATACACACACACATTGAATTAAAGGTAAACTCAGCATTTTTTGAATGTTTCCTCTACTTAAGCACATTTTCTTTTTGTGTTTCTTCATGAGTCTGTGGAACCTTTTCCCCTCAAGACTAGACTCTATGACCCTAAACTCACAGGATTCGCTCCAGGCTTCCTTTGTGGCCTTTTTTTTTAAGCGTGTAAAATGGGTCAAGCTTTGTATCTGTGACATTTTTAACAACCAATGTGTATGTGTCAAATCTCACCAAACACTGCTCCAAACATTGCAGTTATTTAATATTTATGTAATTTCCTGGTGTGAACAGTTTCCCAATGGTTTTTTTCTCTATGGATATGCAACCAGGCAGGATGCAGAGAGCAGACGAGGGAGAAGATTTAACCTGGAATGGCTTTACTTGGCCCACCTCAGCAGTTCTCTCTCTTGGTGGGGTCTCAGTGGCCCACTCACCTCTTTCACTCTCCAATCCACAACACCCACCTTCCCCTTCCCTTAATCATAGTGACCCAGCCCACCTTGAGCCTATATGTTTTAGCATACTCAGCAGTACTGTGGTAATCAGTAATCAGCCTATGGGTCTAAGCCTCTCTCTACACCAACAGCCTGGGCTTCTCAGTCATCTCATACCAGGCAAAGGGATGTGGACTAATCATTACTGTGCCTGCCTTTTGCTCACAGAGGAAAAAGCTCATGTTTTTTTAATTAATGGAAAACTGCGATTTTTTATTTAATTTAAAACACAAACTTAACATGAATTATAGAAAAATCCTGGTCTTCTTACTTTGCAGATAAACTGGAAACTGGCAGTGTCATTGACAGTGTTTGCAGAGTTGCACCAGGATGGGTAGTTATGTACAGACACGCAGGGAGAAATCCACAAATGTATGCATATGTAAACACACATTCAGCAAAAGGAATAGCCCTGCAGGTCCACTTTTGGTGGTTTCTTATATTTTCACGTCATCTGCGTGGTCTGTATGTGTTGAGAAAAACTGTTTGAGTCCTTGGACATATGAAACCGGACATTCCGTGAACACAAAAATACACAGTGAAATCAATCTAAAAGGTCTTTTCTTTGTTCATGAAAACACATGACAGCAACACCATATAACATCCAACTCTGTGAGACTTCTTCAACTGATTTCCCATGTTTGTTACTCCCGAAAAGCAATTTCATCAAAAGACAACTGTTATAATGTTAGCACCTGCACACTGAGGCTGTAAAATGTTTGTTTTAACGTTTTTTAACGGTTGCACACTAATGAATTTCTTTTTATAGATGTGCACTCTTCGATCAGATACTGAGAACATGTTCCATTATAATGACTTTGGTGCTTTGTTTTCCATTTGTTGATGTAATAGTTTTGCTCCAGCTTTATTAATTCAAATTTATCACAGTCTTGTCACTTTCATTTTAAGTGCCTGGCAGTGACTCAAGATTACAAATCTTAACTGTCGGAGAAAAAAAGGTGTGTAAGTGTGGATTTTTCTTCTTGAGACATCAAACTCCACCACATATACGCCACATCAAATCAAAGATTTTTCCATAAGTGTTTGTACTACCAACCTCTGCAGCAGCCGCAATTACATAGTATCTTGAGGAAAGGGCCAGCAGGACACATAGACAGAGGAGGTGGGTGTCATTAGCGTTTCCACAGCAACCTCCACCACCACCCCCCCTCCAACCCCCATCCTCATTTTCCCCACTAATCTAGCCCAGATACAGGGAAGCTACAGTAAATGATTTATTAACAAGCTGATGGAATTATTCCTGATCATCGTTTATGGACATTAATTCTCAAAGTGCTCAAATGTGACATTGTACATGCATTCATTTGCTGTACAAATAGGCATTTACTGGTTGAGCATTCACCGAGGTCATCATTATTATCATACCTTGGTTCTCTTTCATTTAACACAGAATATAGGAGCACAACATTGGCAGTGCTATCAGATTTAATAATCTTGTCATCACAGTTTCACTAAAGACTGACTGCAGCTGCATTGTGCAGCTGTGTCTGTGTATACAAATCAGCCTGAAAGCTGGAACGAGCCCGTTCCCATCCAACATTTACCAGCAAATTATGATATTTCTGCAGCTTTTTAAAATTCTCAGAAATCACAGAAGTATCCAGTATGTGGAGGAGTATACCCTACATTGTTAGAGGAAAATGGGTTTCAGGGAAATTCATCTACAGGTCTAAACAGAAAGTGCTTATGCAGGAAATAGAAAAGTCAAGCTCAAAAATGTATTATAAATTTCTGCTCTGCAGGAATTCAATTAATTGGTGATTGAAAAACAATAAAGTCTAATGCCTTCTTTACACTGTAGTGCTCCAACATACAACAAACAGAAACAATAACACCAGATAAATCAACACATCAGCATATAAAGACACTAAACTTACATGCTTCAAGTTCTTTTTATAATGCAGTAAAACAGGCAAACAAATTACTGACAAACCATCTCATCATGGGTGCTTTGAAGTTGCTCTCTCATGTGACTTGTAGAAAATGTATTCCTTTGTACTAAAGAAGAATAAAGAGGTGCGCTTTTAACCACAAAGCCTGAAACAGAATAAGAAGAAAATCTGTTGGAGTTTCTTTCAGCTGTGAAATCATGATAGTCAGCCCACTGTTGTTTATTCTTATTTCATTGTGTCTTTCATCAGTCAGGCAAAACAAAAAGGTGTGATGTAAATTTTATGTTTATTTCCCTTTTTACATCCTATAGCAGTGTGTCCACTCCTGTGGTACAGATACATACAGTGTTTGTGGGTCACTGATTCGCCCTGCTGACTAGTAGCAGACACAGAAAGAATAAAACAAACCCTGGTTAAGATTTAAAGTATTATGTGGTTCAGATATCAAGCATAACTACTACACTTCTGTAATAAAAACATACAGGGAACTGTTAACTATTTAACAATTTAGTGGCCTGCTCATTTTCTGGAAAGTAGGTAAACTATGCATTTTTTTCTCTCTACTGGAAGGGCCCTGCATTACAGTTTCTCCACTAGAAGGGCATCATAGAGGGCACTATATTATGTTTTATTAACTATAGAGGCATTCAAGAGGGCACTTTCACCAGTCCTGCTGTCATAATAAAACCCGATAGCTACAATATCTGATGGCTGACTGTGTAGAATGACATCCTCTCTGATCGCGTCTTTTTCTCTGTAGCCTCCTCTTTTTTTCCCTGTACCCTTTCACCTCATTCCCTTATTAATATCCTTTCTTGTATCTCACAATCTCCCTCTGATTCCACCTCTTTCATAACCACCCCCTCTCTCTTTTTCCTCATGCTTTTTCTCTTTCCCTGCTTTCTGGCATGTTCATTAGTCTGACAAGAGAGTGCTGTTAATCGTGGCGAGCGGAGGAGGGAGGTGAGAGAGCCCAGGGTCCATAATGGGAGCCAGCATGGTGCCTATGGTACATAAACATATCATTGCTGCCACCTTAGACACCCTGTAGAAAGGGGAAGAATTACTGTATGTGTGCATGTCCTCTGCAAAACAGTCATTATCATGACTATAACAGGTATGACTGAGAGCTGGTCTACCAGATTTCTGAATAAACACTGCCCAATAGACACACATTAATTGTACAGTATAGATCCAAGCTGTTCCTTTCATCAGTGTTAGCTGCACATTACATCCTGCTGGATAATCACCTCTAATAGATGCTGTAGCTAACCATGACCATCATAAGGTCCCATCATTTTTACTCTATTTTACACTATGTAACAGTCAACAAAAGACAAATAATCTACTAAGTATAATATATGTTTATATATAATATATATATATATATATGTTTATCAGCTCAGACAATAAATGAACGGAATGAAACAAACTTACCAAACTCCAGTCAACATTAACATCTTTAAAATAAAACAAGCTTTAGTTACATTTCCTGAGGTCTTGCAAACAGATAAATTAACAATCAATGCCAAAAAATAAAACAATACGAATATAACATATAATCTGACAAGACATAGGCGACACCATCTGCTACGCTTTTACTTTTAAACCTGTGTATCTTTATTTTAATCTTGTGCTTTGGAACTTAACCGGGTTAGTCTTTTCTAACAAATTGTAGGAAAGCATCAGAAAGACAAAGATCTTGTACTAAAGAAGCCTTTTAATTTGATAGGTTGCCCAGATCCCTGACATTTAAAAATATCGCTCACACTTGTTGTTTCATACTTGTGCCATGGCGTGTATGGCGACAAACCTACAAGCTTATTTCAGCTGTAATCAGATTCTAAAAGGACCCTGAGCTGAAACAGGCCTCCTGTTATCAGCAGCCCAGCAAGCACTTTTTCCTTTTTTGTATTTATTTTATAATCACCCTTTCTGTAGGAAAAAAATTAATTGAGGGAACAATCTAATTAAGTAATGGGCAACAATGAACACTTCGACTCTTATTGCTCCAGCCCTAGTGTGGATATGTGACACTGAGAGCGCCAGGAGAAATCATGAATAACCCTTCTTATGAAACCTTCATTAGGATCTGTCAGGGCTGTTTGATTAACATTAATGGGACCAGCATCCATTTCTCAAACCATTCTCCCAGCTCACCCTCTCTCCTGTTTTTTCCTCCTTCTTCTTCTGCAAAACCCTCTCCTGCCCATCACCATCTCTCCTCCCTCCATGTGCATCTTTTCTCCTCCCTTTTCGTCACTTTCTTTCAGCATCATCATTCTCTTGTCTTTACCATCCTCGTACCTTAACGATCTCCTCCATCCTCACCTCCAGTGCAGATGCCAATAAAGAGTGGGTCATGCCTCCACTTCTCCCTCCCCTCTTCTCTCTAGGCCCAGTTGAACACCTGCATCCTCCCCCCACTAGTCTCTCCTTTCCTTCTCTCCCTCC
The DNA here is from genome assembly GCA_946959425.1 of Argyrosomus regius. Classification (NCBI taxonomy): domain Eukaryota; kingdom Metazoa; phylum Chordata; class Actinopteri; family Sciaenidae; genus Argyrosomus; species Argyrosomus regius. The sequence goes on from OX336890.1 coordinate 16,756,286, forward strand.
ATCTCTCTCCTCACCGCTGCAGTCTCTCCTCTCTCCCCCTTTTTTCTCTCCTCACCTACATGTTCTCCATCTCTTCTCTCTTCGCCTTTTTATGCAGATAACTCCCTCTGCTCTCTGCTCTCTGGACTCCTCGTTGCTGAAAACCGTGTGGTCCAGCTCCATTCATCTCTGTCAGACTGCATTAGTGCCATGAGGAACATGCACACACACACACACACACACACAGGTCCCTGGTCTGGTCTGCCATGGGGGGTAGGGAGGCCATGACAGCAGGCCTCGCCAAAGCTAGCCAATGAATATAGATCACCTAGCTATTCTCTACCACAGGGGCCCTGAGACCCTCGCTGGCCCTCTGGGACTCTGAGCCCTTAGACTGGGTCAGACCTGCTCTATGTGGACATGTAGATAGAGCTTTCACCAGTACAGCACCAGCACCTTTTGTGTGTCGATGTATGACTTGAATTCAAGTTTTTGCAGTCAATTTTTTATAGGACAGTGCATGCTGCTATAACACTATAGTGTTGTAGCTCTGGTAGGAAACAACAGTCTTGGGAATAATGGAGGGAAACATGGCCAACAGCTGTGTGTTTACTTTTGCCTCAGCAGAGCAGATGGGGATGGATCACATGAGAAATGCTCAGTCATGTGTTTTTCTATTCCACATAATTCAAATGAATATTTGCTCACAGGCTACCATTGAGGGCACTGAAGTCATGGTCCCCTCAATTTACGGAGTTTAGCAACCTATGTATGTATAATCACCTGATAATGAGTATAGTTGTTACCTTAAAATAAAAGAGTCCACCGTGTTGCTCTGCCAAACACTGTGCCTAGACAGCGCCTTTCTCACTTTTGGTTGCAAGCTGCAGCTTCACTGCCAGATGCCACTAAGTCCTACAATCCTATCTTTAAATAATAAAAATGTTTACTAAATGTAACCAAACTCATGTACTCAGAATTTCCCGGTGTGGCTAAAGCCATGAAGGTAAAGTCGTGCTACATAAAAATCTCTTATTGGTTTGTTGTAAGATTTTATTACAGGTGGGAATTATTATGTACTTGTCATGATGTTTCTGTTTGCATGTTCAGAAGACAGAAGATAAAACATCAGTGCTATAATGTTATTAAATGAAACTATTGTGTTATAACTGCAGTTTTAGCACAATGTTTATTTTACAAGGATTTTTATTTACTTGATTATTTACTTAACATTTACTTTACATATATAAAATTTTCACTTACAGATCGTTACTGAGAGGGATTAAAAGACAAGTATTGGGGGAACACACATGCATATCCACTGAAGAAAAAAAAAAGTTTTTCTGAGCCTTTTTTCTTTGTTTGTTTGTTGTGTTCTTTTTGAGGATTTTATGCATGTATTCAACAGTCATAAAGGAAGAAATCATACATACCATCTTATTACTCTCTCACTGCTGTTTACACCTTATTTTGCATATATAACCCACAACAGAGGGTTGCTTACATGCATTTTAGAAAATAGAGGAAATCAGGAGTAAGTAAAGCAGATTTTAAAAATTGCTGCAAAAACATTGGACTGAGATAACATAACTTGTTGTTGCACTGTAGCAAAATATGGTTGGTATTTCTACTTTAAATGAGCATTACACACAGAGCAGATTATCTCTGAGATGAAAACATGCCTTGTTACATGTATGTGAATGCTCATGTAGTTGTTTTTGCAGATAATACTATGTATTGTTAAGAATGTTATATGACCTCTGTACAAACAGAAAAGATCAACACCAGGTGATCAGGCTCAGTGTACTGGTGTGTGCAGGATGTGTGTACATGTGTGTGTTCATGTTGGTATGGGTGCTAGCATGTTAACTTTTGTGTGTGTGCATGTGCATGTGCTGCATGTCTGGAAAGAGTTGCATCATGTGTGGTTATGAATGCCTGAGTGGTTTTAAATGTAAGACTGTAAGAGGAAGAACCAGCAGTAATAAGTCTTTCCTGTGGCTGTGGTCTGCTGTATGCCACTGCGAATAGGTAATCTGTCTTGCTGTATTGTTGGACTCTGTGCTTGTGTGCCCAATCCCCTGCAAGCATGCAGTAGGCATCCTAATCTGCTTGGAGAATTAAACCAACTAAACCAGTTCTAAGCTCAATGCTGCCATTCCTTGAAAAACAATGAAGGAAAAAAGAGAGATGAGTGTTTTAGACCTTATCTAATACCCTCTGGTCAATGGCCACACTGTCTATTTACAATTATTTATTCAAGACATTAATCATTCAAACTGATTTTTACCTTTCATCACATTGTATCATCTGTCTGAAACAAATACAAATATAATTAAATATAATACAAACACAAATATTTGAGGCCAGGTTAGTCTGTGTTGTATGTACATATTCAAATATAAAGTGTTGTTGGTGTTATCTCAAGCTCAAAGCATTGGATCACCCTTCCTTGATCTCATTAGGTTCAATTGACCCAGTTGGTATAAGCAGATTGTTGATGCTTTCGCCGCACTGAGAACTAAATGCCACCTGTGTAAAAGAAGGTTAAAGTAAGAGTCAGAATTATTGGGGGGCAGGGTAGTTTATAAAACAAGTGTAAAGGCCAGCACTTCTCCTGATCTCCTGAACCCTAACCCTAATTAATTTGTAGAGCATCGATTAGAGCAGTTTGCAGGATTTAGTTGCAGATTACAACCCAACAGAACCACAACGATTCTTATTTTCAAATGATTATAGACTAGTGAAAGCAAAGTTATGAATATTATATTCAATTTTTGCAATCTTGTGTAACAGAACTCCCTAAAATATACACACTGGACCTTTAAAGGGAAGTTTTCTATAAATACCAACATCCAAAACTTTATTGGATCACAGCAGAAGGTTGCCTTCACAACAATCTGGGTGGCTCTGTAGTTGGCAAAAAAGATAAAGCTGAGTGTAAAACCTAGGTTAACATTCCCTTCAAGAAATGTAAACTTGTGCAGTGTTTCGCATGGAGATGTGTTGGCTCCGTGTTTAGCACTGGTATATCATAGTCAGCAGCTGCAGGTTCATAGTTGCTGCTTTGCTCATGGTTGAAGCATGGTAATACTATTCTGATTGTTGAGGTTTGACACAACTTCATGCTTTCACAAGACTATCAGGCTCATACGTGTGAGGGTGTGAGGTGACAGTGTATCTTAGAGCTCAGACTTGATTCCAAACAGCTTTTTCAATTTGAAGACATCATCTTTGGCTCTTAGAAATTATAAAGGACAAGTTTTCCAATTTTTTTATACATGTATTTATTTTTAATATGATGAGCAGGTTAATCAACAAGGAAAATAACGCGTTTCAGGTCTACATCTCTGTGCCAGGCATTAGCTTCCTTGGTGCAATATGTAGTCGGTTGCCTTATCATTGTAAGTTCAATACCCAGCTATGGAAGAAAATGTAGAATGGTGATTTATGTGACAAATAAATTGAATTAAATGAAAATATCTGAACAAAGGATACCCCTCAACGCATTACATATTCTCCCATATCAACCCACTTTGTGCTCATGTGTGGTTTGAGGTTATTCTTTACAATAAAAAACTGTTTAAACAAACATTTCTGTTTCTCATAAATGTCCTGTGGCCATATTTTCTACTGAACAGTTAAATAAATAAGTGAGGTCTGTCGGGAAAGAAAAGGCACGTCGTTTGAAGTTCACTTTATGGGTCACATGTTCTCAGCCTGTAAGGTACTTGTGTCACAGCAGGAGCTGTCCCATCGCAGTGTTTGTCACTAAATCAAACTAAATGTGATTTGTTATGAATAATTCATATTAAATGACATTACAACTAATAAAAACCCACAGCTAGTCTATTGTATGTAATTTTTTCATTTGATAACAATCATGTTACTTCTTTCATATCTGCAAATGCACCTCCAGGGGAGTGTATGCTGGTAGTATAGATCAAACAAGCTGTGTGCATATGTATGTTTCTATTTGTATTTCTGTCTGTCTCTCCTTTTTTCCCATGTATCTGTCTGTCTGTCCATGTGTCTCACTCACACGCAACATGTAAATGTTCTTCTCACTGTAAATGCATGTTTTCTCAGACCTATGTAGACACACATATTGGCATGAATCAGTAGAAGAAATGCCACTGGATCTGCAGCAGTTAATAAAAACACACACTAATGTCAGTTACCAGGATCATGAATATTAACCCCCCAACATTGTTAAATGGTAATTGTGTTTGGACAGCCCCAAAGGTAGTAAGTGTCACAGTTGAAGGTGTTTCATCATTTCTTCTAAGAAGCAGAATTGCCATCCAGTGATGAGTAGTATATCCCTGGGCTATTTGAGATTCAAACAGACAGTTGAAATGCTCACACACCCACTCCTAACATGCAAATATAAAGGGAATGGCTCGTAGGCCCTCAGGGGGAAGTGCAGAGGGTAGCAATTAGAGAGAGACAAAAAAAAGAATAACAGATTACAGAGAGAAAACAGACAGAACGAGAGAGAGCGAGAGAACATTCCTCCATGCCAGGGGAGTCTTTACTGCAAAGATAATTACTTCCTTATATTCCCTGGCAATGGGAGCAAAGTGAGGCTGTACATTGAAACCTGTGATACAGGTTACCCTGGTGAGAGCTTCCCATGAATGCAGCTAAAGATTGTTTGCATGTGTTTTTGCATATACAGCTCAGTGGCACAGTTTATTGATCTTGAAGCTGTAAAGATATGTGTTTATGTCCCCCACAAAAACCATCACCAGGTGAGATCAACTTTCTTCCCATATAAACTAGTGCTGTTATATAAAAGCTGTAGTTCAGGTTTGTCAGCATACTTCTGGGCATACCCTGCTAAATCAAGTCATGAATGACAACAAGGTCTTATTACATCTGACAATAATTTACATTTATTTAGCCGATACTTTTAGCCAAAGCAACTCACAATACATTCAACCATGAGGATACAACCCAAAAATTGCATCATGCAAGTACATCACTGTCATCAAATATGCTGAACTGCTGCATTTAGAAACAATAACATAACATATATTAGATGGCATGGCAAGTATGTCTTTCATCAGCACAGTGATATTAATAGAAAGTGAATTTTCAAGACCATCGACCAGGCAAAAACAGATTCTGTGTCCAAATTGTTAAATACAACAAATTATTCTTTACGTCTTGTTTGGAGATAAAACTGAAAGTGGTCATAATCCCTTATTGCACATAAACAGTGTATGTGTGCACAGCTATGGCTGGTCAAAGCTAAACTGGTCTGTAAACTGTGTTTATAGACAGTAGCACTGTAAACTGATGTTTGCAACAGATAGTTTGGGTCATAATCTTACAGTTTGACTTTGTTTTCTCATAAAAAATAAAATAAAATAAAAAAGTTTGGTTCTTCTGGCGTTTTGTGTAAAACCTGTTTCAGAATTCAGACAGGCCTCTAAATGTATCTGTTGCACAAAGCTGTTCTTGACTATCTTAAATCAGACTTGAAACCTGACATGAATTCTGGGTTAATTAAGACTACAAACATGGCTGACCGTTTAGCTTTTATCAACTGAAAGAACATTTTATCAGGGAAATTTAGCAAAGAGTGCAACAATACAAAAAGTCCCCTGGTAGCATAAAATCTCGACACACCTGTAGCAGAGCTGACATGCTGTCTGACTTCAGTCACGCTCAGTTTCCATAAGCTAACAAAAATGTCTGGGGATGGCTTCACTGATGTATTTGTATATCTCCAGCAAGCTGCTGCAGTCTCTAAAAAGTCTTTCTTTTCATTACAACATCATTATAAAACCACAAACTATCAGCTATGTTTGCTCTTTTTTTCTTTGTCATTTGGTACTGCTGGTCAGCAGGTGTCACTGACTATTAGCTTGGAAACATGAAACATGAAACTAATCTAAGGGCAAAATTAAAATTGGCCTACGACCACAGATGATATACCTTGCTGATTTAACAGTGTGATTATGATTGAGGTGTCCAATTATATGATCACCATGCCACCAACCAATCAGAAATTAAATTTTCCATGAGTGTGGTAACAGTTTATTAAACACTGGTACAGTGTATTTGACAAAATGAATAAAGTCACCTTTGATACAGAACAGAACTTTTCAACCTCTTTCCGTCACACATGTTTCTTCCTTGACCTTTGTTTGTGCATGTGTGTGTGTGTGTGTGTGTGTGTGTGTGTATGCATGTGTCTTTGAAGTGAAAGAGAGAGACAGAGTTGTTGCCTGCTCCCTGACCCCTCTCGTGTAAACACGGACACACTCCGGCAAGGTGCTGAATGGCAGTGATTATGAGAGAGCTCTGCACCACACACACACACACACACACACACACACACAAACACACTGGGATCTCTGCCAAGGAGGGAAGACCTGCAGAGTAAGGCTTCCCCTGGCTCGCTGCCAACGGCCCATTAACAGACGGAGGAGGAGGAGGAGAAGGAGAAGCAGGAGGGAGAGAAGAGGCAGTGGGAAAAAGAGGAGATGAAGAGGAAGGAGAAAGGGAGGGAAAAGTGGTAGGAGAGAGGAAGGAAAGGGAGTGGAAAAAGTTGATTGTATGGAGGAAAGAATAAATGTCTCAGTGGCTGTGTATTCCTTTTACAATCTGAGGATTAAAGCTGAGTTGATAGGATAAGAAGGCTGATGGAGCAAATGACTTTAACAAGATTAAAGTAAGTTTAAAAACTGCTCTCCATCACAGTTATTATAAAATATAGTAATCAGATTTAGAATACTTAATTTAATTTAAAGTTGATCTGATCTACATTCATTTAAACGCATGCTGAAGAGAGAAAAGATGGTAATTCAGGAGACATATGCATAATTGTTTTCAGCTAAAAAATCAAGCATTGCACATTGCTGCACAGCTGAACATTTGTGGATCTGAGATATCTAAGAACTGACTTAAATGGTTTTACTTTTGCTTTCAATTTTTCAGGTTTCTGGTTGGGATTTCATAATAAAGATGTCTGCAACAACAAAAACTTAAGTAATAGTTCCTTAAAAAATGGGAGTAATCCAAAGAGAAAAAGGATAAAAGTTTAAAATTACTTCCTTACTACTGTTAAACTCAAGACTCTTAAGGAATGAGTGCTACAGATCAGATACAGAGGAAATCAATTATTCATAGAGAAAAAAAAATCTGTGCACTCAGTACTGAGAGAAAAGTGCTTGGTTGAGGAGAGCTGAGCGCAACGCACTTCAAATGAGAGTGGCAGCAAGAGTCTGAGAGAATAAAACGGCAAACAAGGACAAATAAACAAAGATATTTGTCAGGGTCATGTGTTGTTTGCCATGTCATGCTTCCCCGTCCTTTGCCCATCTGGTCTGTTATCACAGAGCGGCTCAGTCTGTCAGCTGACTATAGATGACCTATGTGTTGACCTCTGCAACTTCCAATCAAATCATATGATGGCTGCATTTGCCCTAGAACCACAAGCAGCTGGACACGCTCATCTTCACAAGAAAACTTTATGAATCCCCTAACAACAGCTGAGCTCAAGTCAAAGCGGGGAGGGGACACTGGCTCTGACTAGGGGACACTTTAGGACACGGTTTTATCAAGAGACAGTAAATAATTGACAGAAAATGTGATCAATATTAGGTTTTACACTCAGCTCAATCATTTTTCGGCAACTACAGAGCCATATAGATTGTCATGAAGGCAAACACTGAGTAAATGTGCACTTCAAAGTCTTCTGCTGTGATCCTATTAAGTTTCATACACCCAATATCTAATTGACAGGCGTCACGTTTGGTGTTGTCAATTCTATTTATAGAAAAGTTCCTTTTAAAAAGGTCCGGTGTAAAGATCTAGGGGGCTCTCTTTACAGAATAAGGCAGAAATGAAATATAATATGCAAAAGAAAGTGTAGGCTTTTTTTTTTTTCCACCAGAGATGTTACAATAAAATCACCATTGTTCTGGGATAGAGCCCTGAGAGAGCAGCAAAAAATGTCAGACCACCAGTCAGTTGTTTAATGGAGCATACAAGAGATCCTCATCAACTTATAAAGTTGACATGAACATGTCAAATAGCTCAGATGGTTATTGATCACTGCTAATAGAATCACTTCAATTAAACTAAGGAGGTGATTTAGATATATTTAACCTACCTACTATTTTCCAGTCACCTCTCATGTGTTTGAGTCATACTGTGAAATCTGGTATCATTGATATGCCCTATAGGTTCCCAATTTTTGCTTTCTGTGCTGTTTGAGGTCAAGAAAAGTGCTACTGACTCTTTTTTCACTTCCTGAAATTGGAAAAAAAAAACAGACAAAATAGAGCACTGGTGCTTTCCTTGGTCCATTGAACACCACACCTGCAATATGAGCCTTCCTGTGTATGTGTGTGTGAATGGATTCAAAGCTCAATTTTCTTTGATGCTGCTAAGCTGCACCAGCAGACTGCAAATAGAATTTGACCTGTGTAATGTCCTTTTTAATCAGAGGTAATTGACACAGATAGACCTTCATCATAACTGCATATGCCCTTGCCAACTGAGCAGGAGCTCTGCAGTGCCTCTCTGCCTCTGCAGCTTCCTCCACTTACAGTAGATTGGCTAAATGAATTCCTGCAATCCAAGGAGACGAATCCAGCACTCCTAAAACAAATCATGTTTAAGATTAGAGAAAAATATGTCAGTAGACAGATCTTTTTATACATACATATGAAGCCAACAGAACCTGTTAGTAAACTTCCATAACTCATCTGTAGTTTTCCTGCATGTAGAGACGTGCACTTCTCCTCCTCAAGCTCCCTTTTTTGTCAGCCTTACACAGTTATGTGAGAACTTTGTGCCACTGGATGGTTCAATTAATATACAGTAACCAGTTTCTCCTTTTACCCTCCATTCTCCTCCCTCCCCTGCTGTGGGGAAAAATGTGTCTCATTCCAATTTAATGCATGGCCAATTCCCACCTCCACAGAGCAGTAATTAAAATCCACACGCAAAGCCCCATTCATCAGTGGAGATGACAGAGAGAGGGAAAAAAGGTGGGGGACAAGGGGCTCCATCGCTGTACCCTTGAATTTAGGAATCCAAACTAGATTGTGAAGAGTGAAAAACAGAGGAAGGAGAGCTGAGGCTCATTTCTCCAGACATGTGATACATGTTGTTTGCCATCTATCAGCTCCATATTTATTCCTTAAACAATCACATGCCTGAAGTGTGTTTGTATGTGCAAATGAATGTGTGTGAACATACAAACATGTCATATTTCTTTGAGTAATTACAGCTGTGTTTATACTTTACTCTCCAGTACCTGTGGTGTGCCATCTCATTAGCATAGCACCAACCCGTTTAAGTCCCACCCCTCATATTAGTCATTTCTCCCCTCCCTTATTACAGATCCCCCACCTTTTGCACCCCATGGCAGATTTTCTGTTCTGACAGCAGTCCTGCTGTGCTCTCTTGGCTTCACACACACACGCACACACACACACACACACACACACACACACACACACACACATACACACATACACACACATACACAGAAACACACTGCATGACCATGACCCTCAGAGAGCCCTGTGTATATCCACAATGTCCTTTGGGGGTGTAGGGACACCAGAGGGACTCTGGGAGGTGGACGGGTGTGCGTGTCATTGTTTGCTGTCTGTGATTACGCGTGTTGCCACCCGGCAGCTGTTTGCATGTTTTATGCTGCTGTCCATCTACACATGGATGAGGCCGTGTCTGGCGCCGTGGTGACATCACATCACTCTTGGACTCGCTTACATCTTTCAAAAACGCACAAAAAATGATTTAACTCAGGATGCATGCTGTGCCTGATATTCGTCTTCTTTTTTATTGTTCAACAAGGAAGGAGGGCTATGAAATCATACAGTATGCATGCAGTGTTTAATGAGATTATACAAAAATGGAAAAAAGTTTGAATCTGTGCACTAAGCCTTTCTAATTAGCATAATTTTGTTTTTATTTTTAACTTAAAAAAAGGTCTCTAAACAAAAGAAAAGAGAATTTTAAAATATAACAACAGAGCGACGTCTTTCTCCCTGCAGCCTCTCCAGTCCCAGTGGTGGTGGCATATGTCCAAGGCTCTTCCACCCTTCCCACCCCCGTCACTCTCCCCCAACTCCCAACCTTCTCTCTGTCTGCCTTTCTTCTCTATCCTGCAGTGGACTGCACTTGAGCTTGAATGGCCAGAGTGGGACAAGCAGCTGCTTGGGCCCTGTGCTCCAGAGAGAGAGAGAGAAGGAGGGGAGGCAAAGGAGGGGCGGGTGGGTGCACGGATTTTAATGAGATGCAGAGTGTCAATGGCCACTCTCTCTGAAGAGGGCAAGAAGAAAAGGGTGCTCTCTCTCTCTCTCTCTCTCTCTCTCCACTCCCCTCTCCTCTGTGCCCCTTCCTCCAGCTCCCTCTCTCTCTCTCTATCTCCTGCCCTCCTCCCCAGCTGGCGAGGGGCTTTGTTAGGCGCCAGATGATACCCCAGATGCCCCGGCCCAGCCGCCCCTTTCAGCTACATTCACCAGCCTCCCCTCAGGTCAGAGGTCACCACCGGGCATCTGAATGGGTCTCCGTGGCAACAGTGGCCATGGCGGTTGAGAGAGTGGCAGAGACTTTTTGTTGTCGCTTGGTTGCTATGGACAGTGCTTAATAAATCTGATTTGGCTCCATGGGTAAAATTGAGGTATGATTTAGGAAGAAAATCACCCATTTTCAGCTAAAAGTTTTTTTTTTCATTAAAGCTTAAAAATCTGTAGTTGTTATTTCATATGGAAATTAGTTTTGATCATTAAAAGGAACATTTAATTAAACTGGGAGACAAAGTGGAGTGTTTTAGAGAAGTCTTGCACATTTCATACAGAGATCCTCTATCCTGTTTGGTATTTGTTGTTTCTGTGCTGATGTTCCAATAATTTGGTGTTACTTCAGCCCTCTGCTGGGGAAACACACAACTGCATGGTTTCAGACTGGTGCCAGCCTGTAAACTGTGGGAAAACCAAACCAAATCCTGTTTTAATGTTTGGAGAAATGTTGTGTGATTCTGATTAATTCTGCTTGTCTCGGTTCATTCGTCTTTTCTTGTTGACTGAATGACAATATTAAATGTGCATTTCACACTGAAGTGTTTCAGAAAAATTGAGAAAAAGAGCAGTAATGTATTAGAAAAAGATACAACTTTTTACAACACAAGCATTAAAGGGAATAATAAAATGCTTATTAAAGTAAGGAGTATAATAAAAAGCTTGGATACAAGTCACTGCAGTCACTTGATATCCTTGCAAAATTCAGAACTAAGTGGTTTCCAATTTAAATGCTATCTATTCAATTCTGTTTTTCTGATCTAGCATGGCTGACATGAATCTGGATGCTAAACTGTTGTTGGAGTGTTAAAGTAAGTGAAGAGGGAAGAAGCAGAACCGGCAGACAAAGAATAACAAAGAATTAACAGGGCAATGGCTAAATATGCTATTATGAACCTACACTGTACACCCAAGAGCAGTGACTTCTTCTAAATGCCCAAAGTGATTGTGATTTATGAGTCATGAATCAATATTTTGAGGTCAAGAGTTTAGAAGGGACACAGTAAAGCCCTGAAAGGGTATTACAAATGCTGTATCATATTTTCATTTTAACCACATAAATGTGCACTTGACGCTTATTACATGCCTGCATTTCATTTAGTGCCTTTACAATTGAATTGTGCCGGGTTTCCTCTGCTCTGACTCGGGTGTCTCTTCTCCTCACAGCCTCTGTTGGTCACGCTGTCCAAACAGATCAAAGGTCACATGATAAGGAGAGGCCAAACACTAGGGCCCATTCAGCAGCCCAGCCCAATAGAGTATAACACGTGGGCACCAAGAAACACAGAGAAAAAGGCAGAAAGAAAGGAAAAAAGAAAGAGTTTTGGCCCCAGTGTGTGTCTTGACAGGCCCTTTAAGCGAGTTTTGGGAAAGTCCTTTCATAGAGAGGCTTTATAAAACATTGATTTGTTATGCTAATATGGCAAATTGTACTGAATACAGTGAAATATATCATTATGATGGATTTAGCCTTACTGTTGAGATGAACAGTACTTGTACATGTCCATTGTTTGAGTGTGCATACATTTGTGTGTTTAAATGTGTTTGTTTCCCAGTGGCCTTTAGCTCGCAGGTAAACAGTAAGTGTATGTTGGTTAAGCCTGTGGCACCAACCCCTCCCTTAAGTCATCACAGCATCAGATAACACAACTGATCAACAGTGGAAACACTGCAGAGGAGAGGCTGAGCCCACCAACGCCCTGTTTCATGCAAACTGCCACACACAGCCATCAAACAAAAATGGCACTAGTGAAAGCGTTAATTGTTTCTCTCTTTGACCAATTTACACTCAGTTACCAGTTTATTAGGTACACCTAGCTAAAACTAGTCAAAACAATACATCTTCCCTTCATCAAGGTTATAATGTTCAGTTTAGTGTGATTCAACTGTATCACTGTATCACATCCATTTTTTGTGATAAGTGACGCTAACATTATGGTCGATGGTATGGGATGGTATGGTATGCTTTTAAACTGCACACAGAGATAGAAGAGAAGCATCCATGCGTTTGTCAGGATCTGGTAAATCAGGAATAATGGTAAGCAATCTCTATAAAACAAAATCAACATTATTAAATCTCCTTTGTAGTCATGGCTACATTACAAGAAGCACTTCAGGTAATCTGTTGAAGCTAAGCCAGAGACACTACAGTCAAGACTCAGTTTTATTGGATGTCCCAGTGATGTGAAAATAAAAAACTCTGACTATGGCAGCGGTGACGAGGTGGACAGCCTGACTTTTGTGTGGCACTGGTTTCCCTTCTCCCACTAAAAAACACCACATCAACGCTGCTATTCAGGGCACGGCAGCCACTATTCCTGATTAGCTTCAGCATCTCATCAATAGGCCTGACTGTCTGCTCTGGCCTTTGGACAAATAGCCCTTTCTACTCAACTTCACTCCTTACAGCTTTAATGGCCGGAACGACTCAGAGAAGAGTTAATTATTGCACAGCACATGGCTGGCATACAGCACAGTGGCGACACTAGTTCAAGAAGCATGAATGTGTCACAAGATGCCCTGCAGTTTAACACATGTGATGAACTAGGATATATGGAGCTACAGTATATGTTTGTACAGAGGGAGCAAGAGAGAGACAAAAAGAAAGAGGGGGAGAGAGGTCTCCCCAATTACACGATTCATGCATGAGCTAATACCAACAACCTCAGTATGCATCACTCACATGTGCAAACAATTCAAATATCAATCCACCACCACCCACATACCACATGCATATACCACACAAACACAAACACACACGACCTGCATTAACACACTGTGCTTCACATTGTATCCATATGTCTTTGTATGTAGTGTGAAATCCAGAACATTAAAGCAACATTGCATAGAAATTGGTATTTGCCAAACTGGTGCCCCAGGTTTCAAAGTGCAATGTCGTAAATATGGACAGCTGTACACATATATTTGTTATGAATATATTACTTGAGTTATATTACGTGAGTTGACAACTTTGCTAACAGCCAAACATCAAGCAAGTGCAAAAACACAAGATATAGCAGCCAGATAATATTAATTACAATTGTAACAATTACAATTAAAACAGCAAGAAGCCCAGCTCGGCATCTGTCTTTCAGCCTTTTATTTCACGAAGTTCTTGCCAATGACTAGCAGTCAGTCCCAAACACCCTGATGCTCTGAGCTCACAGTACAGACAGCCCGGCTAACAAACTGAGCTAACATTAGCTAACAGCAACTATAGTTCACAGCAGTTCACTATACTGTCCGTCAATAGGACATCAGAGGGAAAACCAGCAAACATTTTCTCCATAAAATATGATTCAGCTTCACCAAAATGAGTGAAATAGTTGGTGGTGTGTGACTTAGTGCCGTCAATTGTTACGTATTTCTCGTAGGTGATCGTAACCGGAGCACAAACTTACATAGTACAAGAACAGAGTTGGAATGACAGCAACGCCATTCACCGGATTACACCGGTGTAGCATCAAAATGATTCAAATCTGTTAAACGTTTCAAATAATTATAATTATAATAATGCCATAATAATAATTATAATTAATTACTCCAGTTAATCCAATTCTTTAAAGCTCTCTGCATCTCATGGTTTGATTTGAATAGACTAATTTTTACGTCATTCAAGATCTTGAAGTTTATTGTCCTTTTCTTGGATGTTTTCTCTCTTTCAGTTGTACAATTTGTGCTGAAATTCTTGTCAATTTGTATTGTTCTTTTTTTCCATTTGTCTAATCCTATAACACAGAACATATTCGTTTATCAATGACAAAGTATGATTATGAGTATGAGTAGCTCGTGTGCTATTGCCAGTGTAATTAATTATTAATTCTTATGTCATAAATAATGAAACATAGATACCTAACCCTGACAGCTTTACACAAGAACAAGAACAACACCAATTAGACATACAACATAATTCATGATTTGTGAGCTGTGCTTTAAAATTACATGTGTTTTTCTATACGCGACACTTCTTGTTCAGACCTCAAACCACTGCAAATGTCCATTCTGCTGTACACACACATGCACACATCTTGAATTTGAAACTCTGTGTGAAGCTACATGGGTTAGATCAGTACACCTGCAGGACCACAGGGAGTAGCCATGGTGGTCAGTGATCTGATCCCATCAAAAATACATCAAGGTGTTTCCCCTCTGGACATCTGTAAGCAATGAAATATTAACCAAATAGAGTATCGAGAATCCACCATAAACAACCATCAGCATTTTTTTCTTCGCTTAAATCGGTTTCATCAAAATCATCCGTATATCACCTGTGAGAACTAAAAGCAAGAGCAGCCCAGTGTGCGGTCATGGGATCTCTGTCTTTATGTTTCCCTTCCACTCACTCTCTCCATCTCTTACTTATTATTTTGCCTCCAGCGTATTGACTTGCGTTGGGTCTCTCCTCAGAACCTTCACCCTCTCCTCTGCTGACACACCCAACACACACACACACTAAGTTATATAAATTACATGGGGATTTTGGGTTTTTCAACTTTCACTTTAAAAAGTACGGAAGCCCAGAATGGCCCGGCTTTCTAATTTTCGTCTGTGCTGTTATCTCACAAAATCACAAGTTAATTATTTGGTTATCTCGACATAATGAGATCATAATAATAATCAACTTGTGAACAAAAGGATGTTTATCAAAGATCAACAATCCTGTGCCAGCATGTACAGAACTGTAGCAACTGATTTAAACAAAAAATGTCCAATTATTATTATTATTATCCACCAATTATTGATCAGCACGTCAGACTTTACTTAAGTCTTACTTATTTCAATACGTTTTTTATTATACCACTCTACAAACAGCCAAGCAATATCTTTTTTAATCCTGAGATCACAAGTTAAATGAGAAAACAAAGCTTGTTATCTCATTATAAAGAGTTATCTCATTATTTTGAGAGAACAAAGGGGTGATTTCTCAAGATAATTAGATCATTTATCACAAGAAAACAACTTCATAAGATTCATAGGAATGGACCATGACATACACACACTGCCCTGTGAGATCGGTTTAAGAGTTTCAAATCATATCATGTGAACCTTTTGTAAACTTTTAAGAATGTTTTTCCTGAGTGATTTGAGGTGAGGGTTTTGATATTTATTTACTCACTTTGATAGTTACTGTCTAGTACGATACAACTAAAAGAATTCTTGTTGACATAAAGAAAAGGTAAAAGAAACTGTCTATATTGTTGGTTGTTTGAATAGTAAAATAAAGTATGGGCATAAATACGTACAGATCAACAATTTGTGCTCCTTGATCTGATATTTTCAGCTTAAATCGGTTGCCACATATCTACGTATCCTGGCATGGGACTCCTGATCTATGATAAACATAAGTAATAAGAGGAAACAACCTTTTGTTTTCTTGTGATAACTGGTTGATTATCTCGTTATGTGAAGATAACAAAGCTTGCTTTCTCGAGATAACGAAAAATTTAACTCATGAACTTGAGATAATGGGGTTGAAAAAACTCCCCTCTTATTAATCGTACAAAGTCGTTTTATTGTAAATTATTCTATGTCAAGAAATCAGCCTTTTTTTCTCAAGATCATGTCATGACGACATTTTGTTATCTCTAGATAATGAAATAAGTAACTCATAATCTTGAGATAATAAAAAAATAACTGTAAGCACAGCCGTTCTTGGCTTCCGTAGAAAACTGTGAGAAGTCATTACAGACAGATTGAGCCTGACAGCCTGAGCTCAGTTTCAAGCGTGTTTCCTGGCACTACTTCCTGAAATACTGTGGTAGATGATTTGGTTTCACACTAGTTATGACTGAGTGATCTTTAAATCAATCAGAAGTGGCAACCTGAACACATCAAACACATTAAATGTCATTATCTGCTGCCCTCTGGTGGAAGTAAATATAAAATGCAGCATGTGGATGAGACACACAAGATTGTATATTGTGGTAACTTGCATAAAAACATAATTAAGTAATGATAACATTTTCACTACATTTTCACCTACATTAAAATCCACTTTACATACAAGAATTACACTACTCTTTTCTTTGTCTTACGGGCTGACATTTTTTAGCTATGAATACATATGTATATTGTTGTTTTTTAAGTTTGTTTTTTTCTTATTGTAAAAAGCAGTTATTAATATTTATTATATTTAAAACTCACCACCACTGAAAAAAAACATGTCATACTTTATGGTACAGGCACTTCACCATTAGAGCAAACACAAAATATAGAAAAATAATTTAAAAAAAGAGCAATGGGTGTGATGTGCCTCCACCGCCCTGGGTTTAAAAGCAGTTATACAAACAAATGTGTATGTCTCAGTTCATATTTATTTGAAAGGCATCTTTATAAACTGTGCTAACTTCTGCTTTCTGTTTCCCACGTGATTGTAACTGATTTCACTCTAACTCTTATTGCCAATGTCAGGCACTTTAAGGTACCATCATGTATAATGATGTCTTTATTTCGGGTTTCATGTATTTTTTTATATATTTAATGAAACACATGCAGCAAGAAGAATACAGTTTCTTTAAGTTAATAGATCTTTATTTGATTTCTTATCTTATGCGTTTGCATTCAAAAGGCATGAAGATAGAAAAGGAGACAGAAAATGGGTCATGGATATAAATATACAAAGAGAGGCAAAATCTTTACAGTCAGTAACATTACATAAAGGCTTAAGCTATCCATATGAACATGGGGCACAGCACTTTGGATTACTAAAATAAGTCACCAAAAGCCACACTGGACACAGGCTACATGGTAGTTAACGCTTAACTTCATGCAACTGCCCAACATTCAAGCTGTGCCTTACCTTCCTTCATAAACAATAGAAAAGTTTGATTTATGTGCATCATCCTCCCTCCCCCTTTGGCAACGCTAAATATACAAAACTGTGTGCATCGTTTCTCCCGAGGTAACTGCAAATACGGAAACCCAAAAACACAGACAGTGTAATCCATGTCTATACAGTCAGTCGCCACTGTTAAATACGAGTTAAAGACGAGTACCATGCTACAGATCAAAGAAATCTGACTGGTCCATTAAAAAGAGAAGCACAGTAGTACAGTCAAGTACAAGATGACAGAATAGGCCACATTGGTCAAAACTGAATCCGGTCAACTTCAACTACTTCAAGTATCCAATCACATTTCAAACCCCATCTAAAATCAACAGCTTTAAGAATCCACATTCACGAACATTACAAATTATTTAAAACTGGCACAAACTCGGATTAATTATTTACTGAACGTGCAGAATTCCAAGAGTTTTTTCTCCAAGTGCACAGAAGTCAAGATGCTAGTGCAATAGAATAATAATAATTAATAGCAACATTGATGTCATTAAAACTTAATAAATAAATAAGGGAATAGACAACTAATATAAAGAAAATATGGTCTGAGAGAAACAAGAAGCTAAAACAAACACAAAGAACAACATCCAACAATCAGCAGAAACCATGAGCAACAATCTTCAATGATGAACATTAATAAAGGCACACACGCAAACTCACACACGCACACACAAAGTACCAGCCAATAAATGCACATGCTTAGGCACAAACGTTTAGTATGGGATCTGATTTTGGTAATACTGGATGATGTCGTAGGTTCTACTCCTGTAAGACAATAAAAGAGCAATCAGACAAATGTGAATTAAGCTTTCTGGAAGCCAATATTAACAAGAACATAGGAAGAATATGCAAACTTTAAGTTTTGTACTAACCTGTTGCTGAGGAAGCAGTTCTGAATGACTTTAATGATGAAGGAAGCTGCATCTTTCTCGCTCAAACCAGGATTGAATCGCTGCCTAAATGTGGAGAAAGACACTATGAGCAGAAGAAAACAAATGGCGTTCAAACTGCTTATTTTCATTCACATTGTCTGATGCATGCAGACACATGTCTGACTCACTTGAGCAATTTGATGGTCTGTCCTCTGAAGCAGGGGAGGCCAGTGTCCAGCATGAGTGTAACTAAGGAGACCACTCCATCCATGTAGGGCCTGATTCATCAGAGGAACTTGTCTTAATGTTGCATGCTAACCATCTTGCTAATCATCTTGGTAGTGCAGTAAACATTTGCTTTAGCACTACTGAATACTCACCTGACAGCCAGGTATCCCCTCACGCACATCTCCATGAACCACTTGAAGGGCGTTGCCTCCATCTTCCCACCCATGATCATCACCATCTCATCGGTTAGCTTTATGTCCGGTTCCCAGCCGAGGTTTCTGCCAGGAGAACTTTCAAACATGAAGCCGAAATCTGGAAAAAAATACAAACACTCAAGCTTAGGATTTCTAATTGAGTGCTCCAGTATCATGTTGCAGCATGTCTGGCACCATTGATACAAATACAATCGCACAGAAAGGCTGCAGAAAGAATGATGTAAAATAAAGGCCTGGGTTACAAAGGATTACAAACCCTGCACTGTCAAGTGTGGATGCAGTTTGAAATTTTAGGACAACATGTAGTACCAACAATTTTCAAAGAGTCTTCCTCCCTTCCACACTACCATTGGTATCTATTAATATTAGATTGTATTAGATATTAGAATTAGTCAAGGATAAAAGACCTAAAACCTTTTGGTAAAGATCGGTAATTCCTGGGCGATTTGCAGTTGTGCAAGTAGACTCTTGAAGGGCTTGTTGGAAGATACTGAAGGAAATACACATACTGATCCCTTTTTCTAATTTAGCTTAGACAATGTTAAGTTTGGTACAACTATAAGTCAATAAACACACCAATGTGTATGAGGTGGCCCTGGCTGTCCAGCATGATGTTGCCATTGTGTCTGTCTTTTATTTGCAGCAGGAAGAGCAGCAAGCTGTAAGCAGCCATACTGCGGATGAAGTTGTATCGTGCCTGAAAAGAGAAATGTTGGACGGTGTATCAGATTAAACTGTTAGTAAATACAAAATGTAAGCACTGAGAAATATGGTACAACTTTACAGGTGTAAAATGACTGATGGCTGCACAAGGTTGTGATATTACCTTCTGGAACGCTAACGTGGATTCATCTCCATACTGGTTCCTGAAATAGTCATACATGCCAAAGTCTGTCTGTCGGCCCAGCTGGTCGCGAGATTTGCAGTCTGGGATGCACTCAATCACTCCACACTGTGGTGAAACATCAGAAACAGGAAGATTGAGAAGTGATTTACTTACAGGGGAAAAGTTAACTCTGGATTCCATTGGGCACGGTTTGTTCTCCACACAGCCTTGTATCCCACCAGAAGCTTTTCAAAAGCAGAGCCTTTTGCCCATCAGACTTTGTTAACTTGCTCAGATTTGATCATTTACTTGGTTTATGTGCATCTATCAAGAATAAGTAGGCTATGTAGTTAAAGTTGTTTCCCTTTTGTTTGTTTTCACAATCAGAAAATCAGCTCAGGCAGCCGTGGCACGCCTGGAACATGTCACAGCCATGCCTGATGGGATCCAGGGGTTGGACTTTTATTTCTTGGTGGAAAATTTATTTTGAACATTCAGTAGTTCCTGTCAGGAAGTAATATAGAGGAAGATAGGAAAAGTTTTATATGAACTTACTCCTGGGGCTGTGGCCACCACCCTGTAAGGGAACACATAGAGATCCAGGCCCACCAGCTGGAAGATGTTCTTAAACAGGCTGATGATCTGAAGAGCCAGCATGTCCTGTGAACAACAAAGGATGAAATGGTAAAGAGAGGGAATTCAAGCAAAAACAACTAAGCCAAGCCAAAGAAAGATATCAAGAAATGAATGAGAGATAGCAGTGTAGTAAGTGAAAGTAGAGCAGTGTGACACTCAGACCTGTCTGCAGTCGTCTCCCACTTTAAAGATGGCTGCCTGCCAGCAGATTCTCTTAGCCTCCTCTTCACTCTTCGCATCATCTACAGAATCTGAACGACACTGCAGACCTGTGGAGATGTCATGACACTGTTTTGTCTGTACACGCACCTGAGAAATAAAACTTTAGTTTTATTTAACATTAGCAGTACCTTCTTTTTCCAGCTCACTGACTCCACATCTCCTCACTTTGAACTTGGCCAGGTAGGGAGCTTTGGCAGCACTAAATAGATACACAAAGGGATACAAACATGTTTTGTATATTCACATTTCTTTGAGGATTCTGGTTACTGATACCAGCATTATAAAAGATGGTTTTAAGGCCCACCTCTGCATTGGGGTCCCAGACTTGTAGTCTATATCCAAAACTATGGCCTCTGGGTTACTGGGAAGATAACAGCCAGGTTGGACTTTGATTTGTGACATGGCTTCCAAGCAGGCCCTCTTCCTCTCCTCCCCTTTGGGAAAAGGTCTGATAAAGACAAACAAAACACACAGAGTTTCCACATGTCTATGACTGACTTTACATATACAGAATATTATGCAAGGGTATCTCACTGAATGACTTCAGACTAGAAGTGACAGTCGGGCTCTGCTGTTATTCACAGTGGGGAGTCACTGGAGTGGAGAGTAATAGAGAGTCGAAGCAGGGGACAATAGAAGTTTCTCCCCTGGACAGTTCAATTAGTGCTGTAATGAGTGCCGAGGGGAATTTTGTGAGCCTCTAGTGGGCTGACAAAACACTCTGTAAGGACGAGCAATAATTAGAAACTTCTCATACACACTGGTACAATATCTTCCAGACCAGTGCATAATCAAAGAGACATTACAGCAACCAAGAGCCAAATAAATGAAGCACAAAGGGATTTAGAAAGTAGATCATTGTTTGTAAGAGGCAGAGAAAAGTACAAAACATCTTGGCTCAGGGGGAAACTTGTTATCACTCCATACACACCCTGAAGATTACCTACATCAGAAGGTTCTGTTTAACAGAAAGGTTTAACTTTTCTTTTAATGTCCTTTTCATATTTTGAGTGTATTATACTGTATAATTGATTGAAATGGCATTTCAAGGACCAATGTGAAGATTTTATTAGCAGTAATCTAGCAGTGTTGTGCAGACAACCCCCTCCACACACCCTCTACTTCGCGCGGAAAATGCAGTGGGCCCTGTAAAGCTGCTGTTTATTTTGTCCATTCTGGGCTACTGTAAAAACATGGCAGTTCAACATGGCAGACTCCGTGGAAGAGGACCCACAACAGCTGTAGATAAAAGGCTCATTCTAAGGTAACAAAAACAAAATGACTCTTATGTTCAGGTGATTATACATATTAAGCTAAAACACAAGGGATGAATAAACTATGAAAATAAAAGATGAGATGATGATGACAACAACAAGATAAAAAATGATGTGCAGCAGAAAGTAGTTCCTCTAACAGCCACTTGGTTCGAGGCTGGTTACAAAACAAGTGAATCTCCATAAGCCCCCATATTAAAATACCCATTAAAACTGATACTGAACTGAAATGTCAGTGGGAAATCAATCTAAAATGTTATGTAAGTTTGAAGTCCATCAGTAATTTAAAGAATATGCTACTGTAATTATTGGCTTAAAACATGCTGAACACATAGTGTGGGTGCTACAGTCAAATAAAAAACAAGTAAAGTGTGTGCATACTTGATAATGGCTGACACGTTCGTGATCTTGTTGAAGAAGTCAAACTCTCGCTGGTAGAAGTCTTTGGCCGGTCCAGACAGAGAGCCAGTGATCTCCTCCACCATCTGCTCCAGCAGTTCACCTATGTCAGCTGCAGGGAGAGAGAAGATCATTACAGCATACATTAATATGTTCTTGTGTTTGTTGTGGTGTAAATGAGTATGTGTTGAGTCAGAAAGAGAAAATGAGGGTAAATATCTCACGGTCTTTCTGGTTTCCTTCCTCGTCCAGGAATATATTAGTCTTCATGTTCCAGATGAACTGGTGAGCCAGAAGCTGAGACTTCTGAGCGGCCCACAGGATGTACTCTCTCACATAACCCATCTATCACAGGTTGTAACAGGAAAGGAAAAAAATGGAGGGAAAGATCTGAAAATATAATAATCTGTAGAAATGTGGGGCTTTAAATTAGTTTGTTGACTCAGGAAACAGTTTACCTTGTCGTAACGAAGTGCTTGGACAATCTGAGGAATGTAAAACAAAATGGCATCCTAGAAAGAGTGGAAAAAATGATTTTACAAGCGAGAACACAAAAGAAATGTCTTAACTGTGGCACTTTATACGAGCGAATGCCTAGCAAATAATATGGTAATCCCTTGGGCTTTTCAGTCAATGTCATCAAATTTAATCTGTACTGTCTCTGTCTGAATTTGGTTAAAACACCATTAGGCATATTAGTCTGAAGTATAGCATTATAGACCTTAAAGATATTATAGCATGGTACTAAGAGCAACTATTTGTCAAACCTTTAGCAAAATCAGTTCTGAATGTGTTTAATATTATATGCTACTAGAGAAAATAATGGTAATTACAAACGTGTGTGCTGTATATGTGAACGTACAGGAGGAAAGGAACGGAGCACTTTGACCCCGTACTGGGCTGTAAGGGGGTGAGGAGGGTACAGGGAGGAGAAGTAGGACAGTCCAGTTGGGGGATCTGCCGGGGCCCAGCACAGGATGTGACTCAGCTC
This sequence comes from Argyrosomus regius, assembly GCA_946959425.1. Classification (NCBI taxonomy): domain Eukaryota; kingdom Metazoa; phylum Chordata; class Actinopteri; family Sciaenidae; genus Argyrosomus; species Argyrosomus regius. The sequence continues at coordinate 16,779,334 of OX336890.1, forward strand.
TGGAGAGTCGGCATCAATCGTGTGCCATGTCACCAGGAACTGAAGAAAAACAAAAAAAGAGGAAGAGAAACATGTCAAAACAAAAAAAGCAAACATTTACATAAATATGTAGTTAAGCACTACTTTATGTGCAGCATGCATCACAGGATCCATATCTCTGCATCATATACGACAGCAATCTGATGCAAGGTTATGACCCCAAGCCTGATGGTTGGCTAACTAGCCTCCAGAGGAAGCTGTGTTTATTAGTTTCTAAAGTGACTGGAATAAACAACTATGAGATGTCAAGGAGGATCATACGCTAAATTATGGTGGCCTTTAGGGAAGGCCGTGCTCTGCCTCCCCTGCTTCTTCTTTAGACAGGTACAGGGCTCATTAAGAGCTCAGTCAGGTAGAACTAAATGAAGATGACTAGAGGAAGCTGGAGGGAAAGAGATCACTTCAATAACACCAGCATTTCTCAAGTGACAGAACATGGCCACACAAACACTGTGTGACAAACAAAATCTGTTTTCTTAAGTTTAACTTTTGTCACAACTTCACAAACATGCAGTAGTGGAAACATAAAAACCCAAAGAAGAAATTACTTAGAGGAAGATTTAAATGTTTAAAGTCAAAAGAGACAACAGCACTCAATAAAAGCACATTATTACCTGTGCTGCAAGCTTCCTGCCTATTAAGATGAAAGTGTGAGAGTTAATCTATAGCTATGGATATGGATGATCTCAATGACTCAATATACTGTATATTCAAATGTAAAATGAGGTCCAGAAAGGATTTCAGTCATTCCAGATCCTCTGATTGAAAAAAATATGAATGGAGTAGGAAGACAACACACAACTTGTCACTGTATAGTGACACCAACTAGTTAATTATTCAGTTATTAGCCAGTCCAGCTACTTAAACAACCACTCAACAGGCCATCCGGTTCATTTGTAGGTGGGTGACCTCACCTTAACAGCTTCTGGGACATCACACACAGCAGCCGGATCCATTCGCACTAGGCGGGTCACTTCAGAGACAATAGCCTCAGTGTTTTTAAATCTGAAAAACAAATAAAAAACTGAATATGTGCATGTCCAATGAATGAAGTCTCTGTTCAAACATTTTCTATCAAGTATATAAGATCACTTAAAGTAAACAGTCCTGTAACTCAGCCATTTGTCGGTGAATATATTACCCACATAAAAGGCTAAAATGGTAATATAATGCAATAGGCTGGTCCGTTTAAGACATTTTCATTCAGCTAGAAAATGCCTGCATTAATGCTGTGAGATGAAATCACAAGTGCAACTCTGAATTCTATGCCATCTTTGTTGTAGTTGGAGCATTATTCATTTACTTTTTGCTACAATAGAGGGCAACAATGTGCAGAAAGTTATGGATTTTGGCTTTTAAAAACTTCACTTACTGGTTTGTTTAGGGATATTTTTATGGAACAAATTTGTTATACACCTTCAGTTTGACACTGATGAAACTTGGGATGTAATGCATTTCGTTTCTCTGTGTACCTTGCAGGCAACTGCAGGGCGAGGTAAGGTGCTATGCTCCAGGCCAGGTTGACATTGTCCTTCCACTGTTTCTCTGTCAGGCTGATGTATTTGGACCTCCAGTTAGCGATACTGGTCTCCACCGACTGTTCAGTAGCAATAGCAAGCTCCTGAGTGGATAACGGATTGTACCATATCGTCAGGCGCTCAATTTCGCTGGCCTGGAGATAGACATACAGGGAATAAGACTCACCATAATTGTCCAGAAATTTAAATTTAGAAAAATTTGATGTAACTTGCTTTGTAGTTGTGTAAACAGTGTAAACTAAATACCAGTAAAGCCAGTAGAAGAGTCCGCCGTTTCATGTAGTACTTGTGCAGCTGAGAGCCTCTGTTGCTTTTTTTAGATAATCCTGAAACAGTATGTGAGCAATACATCAGTAATACATAATGACAGAGGAAATATTGTATAACTGAAGACCTAGTTCATCTATGTATAAGAATTTAAGTTTCACTGTGGCCATCTTTGCAGCACATGGTGTGTTCCAACACAGCTCATTTAAGTTTAACATCCTGTGTGTGTTTTACCTGATTTCTTGGATATGGTGGACATCCCAGAGGACAGAGGATAGGTGTTGATCCATCCCTGAGCCACTTGCTGCCTCTGACCCACAGCTGCATCAAGACTGCTCCGGCTATCTGTCACTGCCACTACAGACAGGCTGTTCACCGACATGTCTTGGGGATCTACACAAAGGAAAATACCATTAAACTATCCTACGAATCAATTATTCATCTCTCTCAGGCTCAGGTACCAACTTTAGAAAATAACAAAAGGGAGGGAAATTCATCCATCAGAAACTTTCTCAGTGCTGTACCTGGGGGAACCAGCTGGCTGGCAGCCAGATACTTCTTGTCAGACTGCAGACTGGCATAGAACTTGATCATTATACTGATGTCTTCTCTCAGCCTCTTATCCGTTTGTGTGGGAAATTTGGGAGTGATGCTATACAAAGACAGAGATGGCAGAGAGGTTAGTGGACAGAAAGACTGCTGCCCCAAAATGGAGTCTTTTTTTTCTGGCAACAAACGAGAATCAAATGTTTTCTACCTAAAGTAGTCAAAAGCAGTGGAATAGATCTTCTCTCGAAGAACATTTCTGATGGTGGCATTTGTCACAACATCAGCATGCAGCAGAGTCAGACCCAGAGTCAGCAGCCTGAAATAAAGCAAAGTGATAACACAACAGTCTTATCAAGTCGAGAATTCAGTATTTCTTGCAGCTGATTATTACAACATTTAAGATGAACCCAGTTTGCTGTTGTAAAAATTAGACACAGTACCTGAATCTTGGTCCAATGGCAGCAACATGTCTGTTCAGGCTGCTTTTAGGCCCTCCAACACTCAGAGACAGAGATCTCTGCAAAATGGCGGTGAAAATCTCCACCTGGTCAGCGCTGCTGTACTTGGCTATCTCAAACCTCTGCACTAGAAACTGGAGCGAAAACAGAGAGAGGTGATCGTTTCCAACCCATATACATGTAACATAACAGCCCAGTGGATTTAACATGAGCATTGTGTGTGTATTTTACGGACATAGTTTACATGATCTCTGGATATCAAAGTCTCAATTAACAGTTATTATAAGATGGAAAGGACAGGAAATCAAATAGAAAGTGGAGAATGTTTACCCTTAGTGGTCCGACATTGTTATCTGACTGTAGAGGTTTCTATGTTATGTATCTATCTGTTATGTCAATGGACTGAGACAGTCCTATCCTCTGACCTTGGTTACCATAGTAATGATCAGAATGCCGCCTGCTTTCCTGAACACAAACATACAGCTGCTCTGTGTCTCAAGGAGAGAAATTAGAGTCCCCATAACAATCAGTGATCTCAAGACATATGCCTGACCCTGTGTAACCCTGTATGTGGCATGCTAGAATAGAAAATTCCCTCATAGAAAACAGTGCTTTTGTCTGTGTGTCACTGACCTCTATCCAGAGAAAGTGAGGGATGACATCAGGTGCGCAGGGTGCAGGTTGACTCTCCTCTGAGACAGCCAGAGGGCCGGCCTCTACTTTGGCCTCCGAAAACAAACCCATCTTCAGCTCTACTGTCATCTGCCAAGCTCCTGCCATCTCACGCATAAACTAGACAGACGGAAAAGAGAAGAAACGATTTAATCCATTCTACAACATATCTCACACCAAGAGAAATGTGGATTTAACAAATATATGATTTTATGAAAAATGACAAATATACATACTGGCACTTCCACTCCGTTGTGTGCAGCCAGGAGCCATTCCCAGCAGGCGATGGCAGTTTCCATGCCGTGTTCTGTAAACATCTTCAGAGGAGACCAACACAGATGGTGCAGGAGTAGAGGATCGCAGTCTGAAAGACAACATATGGAAAATTACCATAAATTATTTATAACAGAAAACAACTGCCACTATTAAATGCTTAAATTCAAAATGAGTTGCTCACTTTTGGTGGTTATAAGCAGGGCGGCCATCTTGAACATGGCCTGGGTGAAGGCCTCTGGCTCTTTGCTGTCCAGAGCACTGGTCATCTGATGGATCATCAGCTTGTTGAGGTCTGACTGGCTGTGAGTTGCCTCTGAGAACTGGATCATACCAGCCACCTAGACAGCACATAAACATACAGGTATGAATCATACTGTATGGAGATAGTCTCGGAAAGTCACATTATCGTTATAATATTACCACTTCACCTCTCCTGTGTAGCGGTTGCGCAGGTTGAGTGATGCCATGAAGTTGGAGTAGTCCTTCTTTACACATGCTGGTCTCTCTGTCAGCTGGGTGGTCTAATAGAAAACAGTTCAGGGGTCACACAGTCACAAGCTAGAAAAGTAAGATACCTATCTGTACTGCAACACTTCTGGATATACTGAGGATATCATGCCTGAGCCCTGTCTCTCTGTATTTAGTGTTCAGACCAACCTGAGGGAAAGCAGCCTATGGTTGGCCACATGGTGGAGGACAGCACCAGCATAACCAGTTAGCCAAATGGGCAACCAGCCAACCAACCCACCCGTCCATTGAAGGTAAGTAACCAGGTAACCAGCAAATCCGTAAACCAGCCAAGCAACCAGGAAGGCAGTTCGGTGCAGTTTAATAAAGACAAAATACAACAAATGAAGCAAATGAAAAGACGAATATAGCAGAATGCAAGCCAAAGAACATATAGAAAACGCATAGCAAGCAAAATAATGTCACACAGACTAGTAAGCATGCACACAGGGACAAACAGTACTGTAAACACCTAGACTCCCAGTGTTTACAGAGGTACAGAATACATACAGAGTAAAACACATTTATGTGCACGAAGGATACAAGACACTTCTGCTCAGTGTTAACAAAACTGCAAAGGCTTTGACAAAGCAACTAAACGGCACATTTGTTAACTTAAAACGCTCAAAATGTCGGACAAATGTTAATAAGCATCAAATCCACTCTCCTGTGAAGTCTGATAAGAAACCCATTTTGTTTTTAATGTCTGTAATATTTAGCAAGGATGTTATAAAAGTGCTGCATCTTCTTCTTTTTGATACGTCAGGAAGTGACAAGACTTTGTCAATGCTCAATGCTCTAAAAAAAATTGCAATATCCTTACAAAAATCATTGGTAGGGCTGAAACAGACACTGTGCTAATCTGGGGAAAGGGTTTGTGTGTAAACATGCAAGGATGCCCACATGCTTGTATGACTCACGCCTAGTGTAGTACTCTGTCTGTTGTAGCCTGCGAAGTGCAGTATGCTCTCTGTGGCCATGGCCAGGCCAGTGTGCTGGGACAGTCCTGACACCCAGTTCTGATGCTTGTTCAAGTACTCCTGCACAAGACAAAACACACGTGAGATACTGTATAGGAAAAGGGAAATATAATAATGGAAAAAATATACAATTTCCCTTAAAAAAAACTAAACTAATTAAAGTAATTTGGAGTCTTATGTTACTATTTCTATTGTAGCCTGCATAGCACGGCTTAAGCTATACGGACACAAGTAAGTAGCTACAATTAAATTCATCAATTTAATAGAAAACTCAACATCCTTCCTGATATGAAAAAAAGTAAAGGTAAAGTAACTCACCTGTAGGTGGGACTTTGTGACTGAAGGGGCCCATTTCATTGCCTCTTTGAGGATCTCACCACAACGAGCAGCAAAGTCTTTCACTATGCTCTATAAGCAGGAGGAATCCAGGATATGATTATTTATGAAATACAGCTGTTTGACAAATGTCTTTCTTAGAGATTTACTATTGGCACATATTAAATGTAAGGGGCTTAGTTAGTTGAACATGAATAAAAACATCCATGACAAAGGATAATTTAGCTGATGGATGAACAGATTAAACAACTCAAAAAGAACTAAGAAGGAAGAAGAAAGAGGCGTCTACTGTCTGTGAAAACCAATACTGTGCTGTCCTCTAGTGGTGATAAGTGTAACAACAGTCCAAAGTTACCTCTCGGGCCTCGTATGTGTCAGGAACAGTGATCCTGTAGGGGGTGTCTGGAATGTCATAGTATGGCTGATCCTTGTGGATGTCCTAAATAAACAGAGAAGAGAAGCTGATAGTTGCATCTATCTAAACACTTCCCTAGAGTTTGACAACAATCACTTTAAGCTACACAGTAATGAATCTCTGCTTCTGTTCTGCTACATATAATTTTTTTTCACTATTGATGTTTACTAAAAGAAGAGAATATTTTACACAATTTCATTTCTCATTTTCATTGTAGGGATTCAAATCCACAACTGTGTTGTTCACACCAGCTCTCCACAATACTCACAGCGCTCAGTGACAGAGAGAGTGTTTGCAAGATGTCTAACATGGTCTTCAACACACGACCGCTCCACAGCAGATGGGGGAATCTGGTAGAGGTAAAACACGTGAGAAATTTGATTCATACAATCGTTAACATGATGGGAAAGAAATGCAGGCAGACAGTGTTCATTAGCTCATTAGCACTCACGTCTCAGCCAGACCAGAGAGGTATTTGTCTGCCACTCTGCGGATCCTCTTGTGTGTGTGGTTAAAGTTGACCAGTAAAAATTGTGCATGTCGCTCCAGTTCCTCCTCATGCTCTTTGGTCTTGGGCTAAAAACACGAGAAATATGTTTGACTGTTATGCATTGATACTGGAGAATGAAACATACGGTCAACAAGACGTACAACCCTTTTGAAATTGTTTGAGAAACTATGCTACCTACCTTCTCAGCCATCATCTGGAGGAAGACGTCAAACACCTTATCTCCAACACAAATAATGCACTGCATCATGCCTGTGAAGAAAAAAAAAATAATTTAAGAAAATTAATTTTACAGAATGAGTAAAAGAATGGCTAAAGGTGTAAAAGGTTTAAAGCCCTCACCAGATTTATCTTTCTGGATGGCTTTGTCTTCAAAGTATCGAAACATGACCTGGAACCTGTCAGGATCATTGGAGCGCAGCATCCTGAAAGAGAAATAATACAAATCTTCATAATCTGGCTTCACAATATGAACAATGTAAAGTGGATACATATGTGTAGCTGGAGCTGACCTCATGTATTCTAGTCTGTAGACTGAGAGCAGGTACGTGGACATGGCAAAGTCTAGCTTGTTAATGAGGGCAGATCCTTCAGGAGGTGGGTCGAGGAGATTGCTGATGGTTGCCCGCAACTCGCTCAACTCGGCCTGGACAACAAGTGGACAATTTAATAGATCAGTCCTGGTGTTTCTGTTTTCAAAATGATTTTAACGAAATGTATCTGACTACAAGACAAAACTGTAGATTGTGAACTCTGTACCGGTGTGACTGTATCATTTTTCAGGGCAGAGTTGTATTGCAGTTCGGAGCGAAGAGGTTCTCCACTTGGAAAGGTGAGAAGAGGAGACTTGGTGGCAATCTCACACACACCTTCATACCACTCCTCTGGCCAAAGCCCTGAAAGGACAAAATATATATTCAGAAATGTAGGGAGCAAATTGACTATCTCTGGTTACATATTTGAGTTGAATTAATGAAGCCTTTTATCACAATGAATATTTCCCCATTTGGTATGAAATAAATCTCTATAATTACAATCACCACATTATCACAACAACTTCTTGGAACTCTTCCTGGAACTTGTAATAGCCAGGGCAAACAAGGATATATGACCTACAAATGAGGGCAGTGGTCATACTTGAAACCCCACACAGGTCACATCTCAGTTTCAAAACAACAACATGGAACAGGAAATACATTTTGTGATTTGTGGAAGCTATTGGCTGCTAAAACGAAATCAGGAGTGTACCTTTAAATATCAGTTCCCACTCATTTTGTGTGATATAGTGCAGAAGTGTAGAGCTTTACTGAACATGTAGCATACTGAAATCAGTTCCTTTCTTGCTCACCTGAGCCTTCCACAGCAAAACCCATGACCACAGAGTACAGCCAGAAGTCTCTGAACAGCTTCTGGAGACGGGGCTTGGCCTCTTTGATTGGTGGAAGCCGTCGGGTCAACTGTGAGTTATAAAAAGGGTAAAGAATATAGAGATTAATGTTGCATTACTCAAATGATCACATTTTGTTAAAAGTGACTCTAAAAGAATGTAAATGCAAATTCTTTTGGATATGCTGCAGACTGGATAAAATAAAGACAAACAAATAACATAAACAGACAACTACAAAATATATCAGACTATGACCCCATGGATCATTCATTAATATAAAATCTTCTTAACAGATAAGTTGAATTGTGAAGAGTTAAAGATTTTAGTCAGTCACAGCACTTTTTGGTCTGTTTGATCTGGTCTATTTGTTCAGGAGGAGCCCACATCAAAGTTCAGTTTTGTATTCAATTCTTTGCTCTTAGTCCCACAAACAGAAGAAACACAGCATTTCCCACCAGCAACAGTAAAGGTAAGACATTTTACAGACTGAGACTGCTATTAAGGGGATTTAGCTATTTGTATTTTTAGCCAGTGAATAATTGGTGTTATTGCTACCGATTTATTAAAACACTATTTAGTCAAATCTACTAAACGTTGATCCTGTTATTAATTAAGCCTTAATGAATGTCCATTCCCTCTCCCTCAGCCTTCAGGATGTGGGTCATCACCGTCATCTCTGTAGCCTGTCTGCTGGTCAGTCCATCCTTGGCTGGGATCAAAGACATCAGCTCTCACTTTAGTGACCCTACACCAAATCCCAAAACCTTTAGTGGGGGGGCCGTGGATTTAGAGGCCATCCCCTTGGAGTTCCACAAAGAAAACACTGTCACTAATGACCTAATTTTTGATGGCTTTGAGGAAGACGATTATATTGATTTTGAAGCGATCCTGGCTGCGGGCAATGATGACTACATGTGAGTATTAACTTCTTGTGGATTATATCAAGGATAAAATCTTGAAAAAAGAAGTTGAGGTGTAAAGTAATGACATCATAAAGTAAAACAAGTAACGTGCAGATGGCAGGCCTAACAGAGGCAACTCTTATCATTAACTTAGTGCCAACAAGTTTGACGATTTCCCCTCATAATTGCAGAATATTTTAATGTTTAAGTGTATGTAAACTGTGTATAAAATGTGAAAAATAATCACATACTTATAAAACAGCTACTGCATGATGCAATGTGCTTTGAGAGTAATTCTACTTTTGAATGGCTGCATATTTTGTCAGTGAAGGGGATGAAATAGATGAGATTGCCACACCAGCACCAGACATTGACATCTTTGCCGAACCCTCCGACCCAAAGATTCGACGTGCCAGACTACTGCGGCTGTTCCACGGTCGGTCTCGCCTCCAACGTCTCAACATCGTTAATGCTCATTTCGGTTTTAACCTTTATCGAAGTCTTCGTAACGATGTCAACCAGACTGACAACATCCTGCTAGCACCTGCTGGGATCTCCATCGCTATGGGGATGATGTCTTTAGGGGCAGGACCTGGAACACATGATCAAATCTACAAAGCTCTGGGATTCGCCGAGTTTGTCAATGCTAGCCATCACTATGACAACACGACAGTGCACAAGCTGTTCAGGAAGCTGACGCACAGGCTCTTCAGGAGGAACTTTGGTTACACACTACGCTCTGTAAACGACGTCTACGTGAAGAAGGATGTCTCGGTGAAAGATACTTTCCGTGCAGAGACAAAGGCTTTTTATTTTGCAGAGCCGCAGTCAGTAGACTTCAAGGACCCTGCCTTTCTGGACAAAGCAAACCGTCGCATCCTAAAGCTGACCAAAGGGCTGATCAGGGAACCACTCAAGAGTGTCGACCCAAATATGGTACTGATGCTGCTCAACTACCTGTACTTCAAAGGTGAGTGAAAATAGAGACACACTGTCCTCCAAGTAACTTTGGAAAGTATTAGATTACACATGCTTTGTTTTGTTCTTTGGATAAAAAAGTAAACATATAACTCTCTGACCTTGTTTGTTTGTATAAATAGGTACATGGGAACAGAAATTCCCCAAAGAAATGACTCACTATCGCAACTTCCGAGTTAACGAAAAGACAAACGTACGCGTGCCAATGATGACCAACAAGGGAAACTATCTGGCTGCTGCCGACCACGAACTAGATTGTGACATCCTACAGGTGGATGACCTCCTGACAAAAGCACATACTGATCCATAAACAAATCAACTGAGCTGCATAATAATTATGCAAACTTTCTTTTTTTCAGCTCCCATACACAGGACAAATCAGCATGCTCATTGCCTTGCCAAGGAAGATCAATGGCATGAGGAACTTGGAGCAGGAGATCTCTCCCACTGTTGTCAACAAGTGGCTCAAAAACATGACAAACAGGTCAGCAGCGTTTTCCCAACAAACTAATGAACAGCAGAGAAAGCACACTGTAAATAACAATATGCAGTAAACCTTTAGAGTTAATGGTTTTAAATACTGGTGTTTTAAAAGCTATACCATGAGAAAACTTTTCTCCATCTCCCTTCAGGACTCGGGAGGTGGTGCTACCTCGGTTTAAACTGGAGCAGAACTATGACTTGATTGAGAATATGAAGGAAATGGGCCTCACTGACTTATTCCAAGCGAGTGGAGACTTCTCTGGAATGACTTCTGAAAAGGTTTTGATGAACTGGGTGAGTACAACCTCTTAAATCTGTTGTGATTTTACTAAGAAATAACCAAACTCATACTAAAGCCAAACATCAAAACAAAATGAATGTCACCCGGACACTTTATCAACTACAATAAATCCTTACAAACTATCTCAAAATAATCGAAACCTTCTAATCTCCCTCCGCAGCTGAAGCACCAGGGAACCATCACTGTGAATGAAGAGGGGACAGAGGCTGCTGCTCTGACCCAGGTGGGCTTTATGCCCCTCTCCTCTCAGATCCGCTTCACTGTGGACCACCCCTTTCTCTTCCTGATCTACGAGCACCGCACAGACTGCCTTGTGTTCATGGGTCGTGTGGCTAATCCCTCACAGAGCTAAACATGACCAGCTATTCCCTTCAAATTCCCTTTTTGGTTAGAACCTCAAACTAAAACATCTACTATGAGTACAATATGTACATGTGACATAGTAATGAGTCTTTATGTGTATGTAGTCTCTTACTGAACATTTAAACCTCTCCCTCCAATCACTCAAAAGGTTGTAAGTCTGTCAGAGTGACTCAGTGAATGCTTGTTATCTGTCTGTTAATGTTTTAGCTTCTGCAATAAAGCTAATAGAGAAATATGCTCAGAAATAACTGTAACAATAACTGTCATTACCTAATGTCGTACTGTAATAATTGCAGAAAGACTATGGAAACATGAACATGAACACAAAAAAGGGGAAAATAAAATAAAATAAAATATAACACTACTAGACAAGATTCTTTTGTGAAAAAGCTTTTAAATTGTTCCATTATTATCTTAAGGGAACGTTATCTTGTTTTACTTATTGCTATTAAATATAATTATATAATTAGAGGAAAACTACTTTGATCGATTGTAACATCATTCAGCGGTGAACTGTTGACACAGATATTTGTACTATTGCACTGCAGCTAACAGGGTAAATATTTGTTGATAGAGTTAAATGCTAACTAACTACTCAGATTCATCTGAAGCACTGCTGTAAATCATTTAACTGCACTCTACAGTATGTGGGCAATATTTTAAAAAACTTTTTTGTCTTTAATGAATGGGATTAATCTCCAAAGGGGCAGCAGTTTGTGCAGACATCACATACTCACCACAGCAATCACTGGAATGAGGACTCCAAGATTTCCAGCACTACTTGATGCCTACGGAAGATAAAGAGCTTTTATCTACTATGTCTATTATCTACTATTTACCAACTTTGCTGTTATTTCCTGTTGTGTTTAGATGTTTATGTATTTAAGCACGTACCTTCAGTGCTGGTCCCTTGTCTGAGGCCCTCTCACTGGCTCTCTTTCCTTCCAGGCCCAGCTGGACAAACAGCTCTAAAAGGTTCACCATCAGTTCGTCCACAAGTTGCTCCCCCTGCAGGTTGGCTGCAATGTTGGCCAGAGCATTTATAACTGCCAGAGAGCAGTGCCTTGGGGGAGGGTGAGCATAGATGGAGGAACAGTTAAACACTGTTATAACACAGTCAATGTAGACAGAAATGTATTTATTCTAGATATTTATTTTTTTAATTTTTAATTATCAAATATAACAGCACACACAGATATAACATGATTCAGGGAAATGTGCAACCACATTTCCTGCTTCTACACAACAACAATCCCCTGGTATAACTGGTACTGGTCTGTGATCAGGGTAAGATCAGATGCTGACCTGTAGCCATGATCTCTGTAGTCTTTGGTAGCTGAGTAGACGACTGAACTGGCCTTCACACTGATCTGCTGGAACAGGTTCCACACCTCCTGATAGATGTATTGCTACATGACAGAGAGACAGACAGACAGACAGACAGGAGTAAGACCAGGCTACACGCTAAAGACAACTACTTTACTTACTACTCATAACATTTACAATTTTCAAAATCAAAAATACCACTATTATAGATAACATGAGCAAATGTGCAGGATCTGTATCACTACAGAGGGCGGCATTTTGAAAGTGATCTGTGTCTGCTGTAAAAGGTCAGATCCATTTCTAGTCCTTTGTTAATTGTAGTCTATTTCACTCTGGGTACACAGGCTGTCAAAATACCCAATTACACTCCAGTGGGTGTGAACTAGAATACTGGAACCTGTTCTTTATGCACATTGTACTGAGCAAATAAACAACAGCCAGCAGGTGTCCAGTAATTACAGCATGTCAGGCCCTCTGGGTAAAGAGAAATGGGCTACATTGCTTCTATTTAAGCAACAGTAATAAAAATTTTAGTCTTATATAACACTGTTCCTATCAAATTAATCTGCCCTCCCCTCCTACCGATGGTTTACACTTCTGAATGATCCCCTGGTGGTTATGCGTTGCCCTAAATATCCATTATAACCATAAATGTCTAAAATAATTGAGGCGAGATGCTCTAAAACGTGTTATTGTTGATTTGAACTCACATTTCCTGTAATGACCATGCAGCCAAGCTGGTCAATGATGAGTACATCCAGCTGTGATGGTGGCTGGCAGAACTTTTGTTGAAGGATTTGTAGGATGTGTTCCATGACTTTAGGAGTGTCTCTGAGAGCCACTGCAATGTGGCCCAGTGCTCGAATGGTGTGATCTGGGATCAGATGGGCTTCCCTGGCAGAAAGACAAGTTTTATTTTTAGAGTAGCTATTCATCAGTGTCAAAGACAAAGCACATTGTGGCTTTTTTTTTTTTTTACCAACTAGAAACATTGCTCACTTGTCATTTTCCTGTGAAATGTATAGACGGTTGGACAGACTGGCCAGAAAAGCTTCCACTATTACATGATCCATGGTCAGACCAGCTTTCAGACATCTGAGAGAAAACAAATACATACAAATATGAACAATGAGAGATCAAAAAATACATAAAAAAACCCTTCTTTTATAATCACAGCTGTGCAGGTGTTTGTGTCTGACCTGCATATGTTGTCAATGGAAATGTCTCTGAGCTGCTCGTACATGGACGGTTGGTCTTTCCTGTTTGACAGCAGGTTGAAGGTGGACTGAGAGTGCTCATTGGTCACATTTATCCTAATTTCTCCTGTGCCTTAAAAAAGAGTGATGACAGAAACATTCACACACAGGATTAAAAATAAGCAGGATAAATTCTTATTTCAATATTTTACAAAACATGATGCCGCACAGAAAAGAAAAAAGGATGATTGTAGCATCAAATCTGAAGAGCCCGTTATCTTTTTATACCTTTTTTATTCAACAAATTAGCAGCAAATCCATTTAAAAGCAGTACACTGTGTCAGACAACACAGAATAATCAGTAACCTGAATTACATTTCCAACTGTCTGTATTTGTAGCAGCTCTTCACTGAACACTCTGTTCAGATCAATAATGGATGAGAACTCAATGTGACAATGACATTGTTGTTATTGATATATATTTTTCATGTATCATCAGCACCGGTGTCCCATCTACACTTGGCTCTGATTATTTGTGCTAATGAGGTTCCTGGTGGGCATATTGTAGATAAATTCTCATTTCTAGGAAAATGTTACATTTTGTTTTTGATTAAGTGGTGAAATATAAGTTTTGCCTGGTTAAATATTATTAAACTTAATAAATATATACATTAGTTACAGGTGTACCTCAGTTTAATTATAGGAACTGGTACTGACTCTGCATTTTATTGGTTTTGCTTTGCATACAAATATCATGCTTTTAATTTGTCTAACATACACTTGTTATTGACATGGTGTGTGTGTGTGTTTGTTGAGATTAGCTTTAAGATAACTCTAACCCAAATTGTAACATATATGTTTCATTTTGTACATGGTACCTTATAATTAAAATAAATATCTGTACCTGTGCTGTACTGGCTGTGATATTTGTAGAGTTTTATAAGAACAGGGGAAGGAACCACCAGGAAATCCCTGAGAGAGGTTGTGGCTGAGTGAGCAACTACTGGAAACCTCTCACACAGACGACCCAGGCCCTGAAACAGAGCGTGAGAAAATTAAATATTAATAGCCAATAAATAAAAGAAATTCAGTGCAGATCAGTCAGCTTCAAAACCAAACCTGTACCTTAGCCCACAGAATCACCAGTATAGCTGATAGTCACTTACTTTTAGTTTGTAATTTTCTAGATATGACCCTGACCCCATGATTTAGTGCCCTGTATAACATTTCACTTCTATCTTAATACAATTCTTTGTGCTCTTTCTAACTTATACCTGCAGGCAACAGATGAGCAGGGGCATATGAGCAATGATGACTTTACTAGAAGTTTTCGACTGCAGCTTCTCTGACAGTTTGGTGCACAAATTCTCAGCTCCTGAGAAAAAGACAACAGTAAGTCAAAGTGATGCAACTCAATCAAACACTTTCAGCATCCCTCTGATTATGACTTCTCTGAACACTCTGCTACAATTGATTACCTTGCTCATCTTTGACAGCCCACACCATGAGGTCCACGCAGGCAGCGTTGGCTTGGCAACGAAGCTTGAGGGGACTCTGTTCCCCCGGCAACCCCCCTGTGTCATGAAGTACCCGCTGCAGCTCTGATTGGCTGCTGCTAAACTGTTCCAGTACAAAGTCATGCACTTCACGTACAAATGCCGGGTGCAAGGCTAAGAAACACAAAGAGAGCATGAAAATTTGACAGAGTAGCTTATTTAATAAACTACATAATACCACAATAATCACAGGACTGGGCAGTTTTACTGCATAATAAATGACCTATGATGCTTTACCTTTCATGTAGTATAGTGTGTCCCGCAGCATTTTGAACACACACACGTAGAGAGGGTCACTGAAGGCTTTGTAACAGAGGTTGAATCCAGGATTAGACTTAACAACAAAAAGAAGAGACAGTGACAGAAAAGATTGTTTAACTGGTGAAGACAGGAATTTAACTTTGAATTTATTATAAAATTTGCAGTTTCTTGTAGAAATAGTTACCTCTATAACCTCCGTCATAGTGGCATCCAGAGTTTTCAAAAAAGAGTCAGAAACAAACCTCTTCACCTGTAAATCGTCAATTACCACTGTTACAGATGCATATACTGTAGGTACTGGTCAGACAACAGACACAATATATTGGTAAGTGGTCTATTGTACCATGCTGAGGAGCTGTCGGAGCAAATCAATAGGCACCTCCACCTCGTTTTCTCCTGCTCCCAAGAAGAGAGGAGACATTGAGAAACTGGAGCTGACTGTAGAGAAATAGTAGTCAGGATCTACCGAGCTGCTGTCTGGGAGGTAGGCACCTAAAATGAGGAGGACCAGAGGACATAAAAAACATGAGAAGTTGGACAACTTATAACTAGCTCCTAAAGGAGGCGCTGTAACATTTAAAGGCATAAAAAAGCAATAGTGGTTTGTTGCTGCACTACACTTAGTTGAAAATTGATCGATGGACTATTGCTGGCATGAGACCAAAGATAGCAGTTGTCTAATGCATTATAAGTTCACTGTACAGTCATTATAATAAGGAAAACAGTTCATTTGACAATTTGGAGTGACCAATATAGAGGGTTATCTATGAGTTTCATTATATGGAGTTGGCGATACTGTTGTCACATAAAGCACACACAGGTCTTAACACCAGAGATGATTTGCTTCCCTCATAATGAGAAAAGTATGACATAACTGACCATCTACATAAAGACATAACAAGCATCAATGTGTTACCAAGCAACAAACGTGCTTCAATGAATATCATTTATTCCGAATAAATACAAGTGCAGATAAGCAATATGCAAGTACCTAATTGTTGTTGTATAATGTTGACAGCTGACGAAGAAAAGCTAGGATGAGTTGACAGAATCCAGGTTTACACAGCAAACATAAAGTTAATCAGAGCAGTGTGTGTTTCTTGAGTTTTACCTTCAAAGTAATGTGGGCCAGGGGCTGTGGGAGAGCAGGGTGAGTGGCCTCCTGGATCTGAACAGACCTGTGAGACAGTCCAATTCTTTAACCACTAAGCAAACATAATAAAGTCATCAAAGTTCTGACTTTTTAGAGAAATAAAATCATTTCTCTGTAGCCACCTGCAATTGTCTTTAATTGTCCAACCAGCACTATCACAACATACACACACCTGTGCAGAGGGATCCAGGCTGCTCCCAGTGCTCCTGCGCAGAGTGTCACTCTGGCACACCGTCAGCAGTGACGATGGCAGGATAGAACGAAAGTCATTGAAGGACCTGCGTCGCACTCCCTCTGTTTCCTCTGTGACGCAGCGGGCCTGGGGCGAGTCTTTGGGGAACAGCTTAGACAGCAGAGCCTCGTCTGTGTTGCTGTAACGGCCAAATGCTCGAGTCATGCCGAGCAAGCTGGGGACAATATACCTGCATAGGTAGGCTAAAGGCAAAAGAGCATCTATGAAGCTTTTTGAAGGACTGGTGTTATGCACTTTGTTGACTTTGTGCGTGTGTGTGTGTGTGTGTGTGTGTGTGTGTACCTTTATCCTGATTATCAGGTGTTTGGCACATATCCTGCAATGACTGCATGACCTCCATTATAGCGTTCAAGATCTGGAAGGGAAACAATAGAAACAATAACTTGGCTTGGCATGTAACTACAATGCACCCTAACCTAAAAATGATTTGATATTATCACCACTTTTCCAGCTGACCTCTTGTCGAGAGTCTGGGTCCCTCTGAGCCACATCTGCCAAAAGAGTTACTAGACAGAAGCTGAAGTTTTCTGCAACTGGGAGAAAATCTGAAGAGCAGAAAGTGACAAAACAATACAAATTTACAATGGACAAACAAGTAGAAACTCCTGTCTCTTGGCATATTACTTAGTGCATTCTTACAGCAAGTAAATAGAGGCCATTGTAAAAAAAAAAAAAAAGAGCCCCACTGTAAGAGGATTGTTCTTACCCTTTCCTTTCTTTCCCGAGCTCTCTTCGATCCATTGGACCCGTGGTAGCCCTCTCAATAGGCTCAGCAAGTAGGAAACAAGTATGTCTTTGTGCTGCCAGAGTAAAGCAAATCATTACACGCCACAAACAACTGCACTTGCTCACACGGAGCGGGACTTTTGTTTGCCTAACAAGCACTGATAAATCAGAAATATGATTCCGACACATAATCAAATCTGTATCGAAAAAATTGTATCAAACATTACTTTAACACAAGTGAAGCTACTATCGCCACTTAATCAGGTGGCTGGGAGGCTTTCCACACTGTGTCTCAGTGTGATGAGGTTAGAGGCTTAAATGGCCAGCTGCATGTCTAATCGCCAGTTTAATCAGATTATGGGAATAAGCTTATCATGGTGATATGTTTGGAATCCTGTGAGAGGCTGGTAGCAAAAGTGGACTTATGTACTAATATAATAATGCTAATCATTTCTAAAAATATCATGCTACTGCATCCCAGTGTAACAACCACTGTAAACTGTGAAATGTTTGGATCTCGAATCCAGGACTAAGTGAAGATGAAACGATGAAAAGAAAAAGATTGGCTTTTTACTGATCCCCACTCACCTGTAAGCCAGACTCCACCAGAAACACAGCCAGCGCAATAACTGCATCTCTACGACGCACATCTAGAGTGAACACACCGCGAACTTCCACCGGACACATACATTGTAGCTTCTGGACCTGAGAGAGAGCAAATGTATGTAGCTACAGCATTAGAAAACAGCAGTGTTGTATTAAAATGCTTGTTTTAGAGCGATTGCATGTTCCAATACAGATCTTTGAGAAGAGTTAAATCTGAGTCAACAGGACTTGGTTGTAGATCCAGATTGTCAAAGAAAGCTAACCTGGACGACGATGGACCTTCACAGACAGTTTTGATCTTTGCTAGAGTTATACGACTATTGGTTTACTTTTACTTTTAAGCACACTGGTCTAGGGTAAAATACTGTATGTACCTTTCTGACTTATATTTTTTGTTATTTGTACCTATTTGTTTCTACTTGTCCACATTGTCATTGATCCCTTTCTCTACTGAAGATCAATAACGTTCACTGTATGTTGCTATCAAGATGGGAACCATACGCTATTATTTAACTGCCTACTATAACAATGGTATCATGATTCAGGTATTTATTTTTTTATTTAATTTAACCTTTACTTAACCATGGACGATCCCATTGAGATTAAGGGAGACCTAGCCAAGACAGGCAGCAGCACAAACTAAGAGCAAGTAAATTGAAACAGATACAAAACAAAATAGACAGTATTACAACAGATAGCAATCTAAAAAAAATAATAAAAGTGCAGTACAAGAGATGGTTTAACAATATGAGTTTAAACAATGACACATCCACGATTCTGTCTCCAGGTCGGTCTTTTATTATATTAAATATAGTCATAACTGACCATTCCCACAAAAAGCCCACTAAAACTGGATATTATATAACCTATGTGCTCTGTGAAATATCAATACTAAGTGACAGTGTATGGATGGGTGCCTCCATATGTTCAAATCTAAATATAACTGCTTTGGCGGAAAAAAAAAAAAGACGTTTATCTTAGACATAATTATCTTTGCAACAGGTGAACTTAGGCAAGTGTATTCTGTTAAACAGAGCACACAGTGAAGCCGTCTCTGTCATCTCTCTTCACCGTTCAACCTGTTTGACTGCAGTGCTGGTCGAGCCTGACCACTCTGCCTGTATGATGCACCACACAAGCTGCGACGCCACTTTCTTCTGCATTGCTATCTTGTTTTATTACTGTGAAAACACTGTCCCGGATCCAGTGATTCATAACTACAGACACACCTGACAAATGTTAGCCGAGCTGTCATGTCACTTATCAAAATAAGCTAATGCCTGTGCGGAAGCGGAGCTACACCCCGAACAACCCTGTTGCTTAGCGTTACTTAACGTAGCTACTTAAAACAAATGTGTCTTGTGGAGCTCACTCGGTTTACTCCTTCCTCACCTTTTCGACTGGTGCCGGACGGTGTGCGGCTAAAGAGCGAGCCAGCGACAGGACTGTGTTGAAATAAAACCCTCTCGTACCACCTCCGATAACAGACATGTTTACCCCGACATAAAGCGAGCTCTGCTCGGCGAGCGGAGGAAACAACCAAGCGGCAGCAGTTGGCGCTGGCGAAGCCGCAATACGGCAACTCGGCAGGGACAATAGTAACAAGGGCTTGCAGTTACATTAGTGGCGTTATATTTGACCATATAAATACAATTTTAACTAAAGTTACACGTAAAACAACACATTTACTGTCATATATCAGTGCTTTTCTTTTTTTTTTTTTACGTTTACTTTTTAATAACATTTCCTGACATAAGACTTAATATATTAAATGACAGGTGATATATAAATTACAATAGTAATAAATCATAAAAAATTAAAATGAGAATTAAGTAATAAGAATTAAAAAGAAAAAGAAATATAATCATAATAACAACAGGCACAGGAGCAGATATCCATAGATGGTGGCTAAGCAATATTGCCCATAAAGTTGGAATAATTTTGTTTTCAGACACATTGCTCTTTTTATTCCTATTTACACACATCAGGTTTATTGTG
The DNA here is from genome assembly GCA_946959425.1 of Argyrosomus regius. NCBI lineage: Eukaryota > Metazoa > Chordata > Actinopteri > Sciaenidae > Argyrosomus > Argyrosomus regius. Next base: position 16,799,368 of record OX336890.1, read on the forward strand.
GTTTAAGTTTCATTGTGATATGTTTGGAAGACAGTGATCAATAAAGTTTTGAGAAGATACACTTTATCTATCAAGAATAAATCACATAGTCACAATCATTATATTATATTATATTATATTATATTATATTATATTAGTACTCTGTCACGTCATTTTACCCCCTCCATCAAACACCCAGGTATCATTCAATATAAGTCCATCTTTGCACAAAAGTGTCCATAGTCATTTTTCAGTCTTTGGACCCATAGACCTATGGTTGGATGGTTGGTGGTTTTACATCTCTTCAGTTCACCGTAATCATTTTCTTTGCTAATAAAATAATCCTACCTATATATCGCTGATCTGTATTATATAGGTTATATAACATCACTGGTTATGGTGTGACATCTAAATCCAAAATTATATCAATTTCTCTTTTAAAGGTCCAGTGTGTAAGATTTGGGGCCTTTATTTTCAGAATAAGGCAGACATGGAATATAATATTCATAACTATGTTTTCATGCATGTATAATCACCAGAAAATAAGATTTTTTTTATTTTTGTTACCTAAAAATTATCCTTTTATTTTTACATATATATGTAACACACATATTGAAACACTATGTTTCTACAGACGAACTTAATACTGACTCTAGACATGGCCCTTAAAGTGTCGTTTCTCCTTTACACTAAGAAGGTGAGGCTGATGCTGCGGAGATTGCAATGCAGCAATTAGACCACTAGATGCAACTAAATTCTACACACTGGACCTTTAACATTGTCCCAAAACGCAGTTTTTCCACATTTTTGCCAACATAATGCCACATTTGGGTTTCTCACATAGGAGGATATGATGAAGGGCGTATTAAAATACCTTATCTTTACTTTCCTGTCAAATTATTTCATATTAGTGTTTTTCATTAGCTAATGACTTCACAGTATCTCTGTGTGCGTTTTTGTTGCGCAGCAGTAGCCATGGAGACAGTACGTGTTGACGTCACCAAACGTGACAGGAAGTGTTCCGATGCTAACAGTCAGCTGATAAAGCAACAACAACGTCTACAGCTCCGACGGTCAAAGGTTTGTCCGTTAAATTGATCCTACCTATGATCTTTACAGCTGTGTTTAACACATCATTTATTATACGAGAGGAAAATGTCAATATTGGCACAGCGAGCTGTTGTAATGTCTGATGGGTGTAGACAATCCTTGTTAATTAACCTAGCGGTTGACTAGCTAGCCAACACCCCTTAGCTCGCTCGAAACATAGTTGTTGTACATAGCGATAGTGTACATGAACTGCTTTAAGTTCATGTAATCCAGTAGTTGTTTTACCATGTGATTAATATGAAACTTAATTAACTGTCTCTCTGCATTGTTTAAAACTTTTTAAGGCTAGATGAAGCTAGCAGTCTAAAGCTAGCTGGCATACTAAATGACAAATCAGCATTTGTCGTCATGACATCATCAAATGATAGTCCCATAGCTCTTAAAATTGATTAATAGATAAGATATAATTGTTAGAGTTAATGTAGTTGTTATGCATTTATTTATTAGTTGAGTAACTAACCAGATATCCTGATATAAACTGATAAATGACATTTACCAGAGCCCAAAGATATAGTAAATGGTAACATTTCTTACATAAGTAATTATCTACTACTACTATTATATCTTTATTACAGCCATATAGATAGCTATACTCTGAATGTTCAAGATCAATACATTATCAAAACTGGAAACTATTACTTCATTTTTCATTAGTTCATTAGTTTCATTTTGATCTGATTTTTGTTCCTGTTTCACTTATTGTCCAAACCCCCACTCTCCAGTTGTTTATCATAGAAGTGAAACTCTCTTTCGAGCATGAAAGTTTAGATCAGAAGATGAAGCTCAAGAGATACGTATGAAAGCTCTTGAAAAAGAGTAGACTTTGAGTTATGATTATTTTGTTAAAGCTCTGTGTGTCTGCTCCACAGATGGCCTACCCCAAATCCCACAACCCGTTTGCCGATGATGACGATGAGGAAGACTTTAAGCCTAAAAGAAGGGGGTTTGATGACGACGACGACGACCCCGCTGACAGTGGGATGAGTGAAGCAGAGAGGAAGCAGAGGTACCTCCAGCAGGAAGTGATGCGTACAGCTCAGTCTGCTGTGGACAGCAGTTACCGTTCCCTCGGCCTCATCTATGAGTCAGAGAAGATGGGTGTGGAAACTGCAGAGGTACATCAACTAAACAGCTTTACCCTGACACACAAAAAATTAGCTTGTCTCTGAGAAAGTGAAAGTCAAAAAAATCTTGTAGTTTCTCTGATTCTCCTCTCTCACTCTTTCTCTCTTTGTCTCTCTCTCGTTCTATCTTTGTCTCTGCAGGAGCTAGTGCGACAAGGTGAGGTTTTAAAGAGGACGGACAAGATGTTGGACAACATGGATCAGGACCTAAAGACCAGTCAGAGGCATATTACCAGTATCAAGAGTGTGTGGGGCGGCCTTGTCAATTACTTCAAGGGCAAGCCAGAGACAAAGCCACCACCTGAGGAGCCAAAGGCCTACCAGGCCAGCGACAAGTAAGATTCAGTATAGTTTAGTTAGTGTATTGGCTTAAATTTCACAATACAAACATTGAAAATAAGTTTAGATGATTAAATAAAAACATTAGCTCCAAACAATATTCTATATACAATACAATTCTGTCAATACATTGATAAAATAAACTTAACCAACAAACAATTTCTAACATTTCAGTCAAGTATCCAACATAAATTCTGTTATCTGTGCCTATAAACACTGAATGAAGATAATTTCAATTATTGGTTATTAGCCAAATTTGACTCCGATCTTACGAGTGTGAAGACGTCATAATACACGTCTTCCATTCTGTATGCCAGTTCCACAAGTGCACAGGTGTTGATGAGGTAGAGTATGACTCCATCTTCCTTATTCAGTACGTGTAATGACAGGCGGAACCTTGTAAATGTAATTTATGACTTTAAGTATACAGTTTATTATTTGTATAATGTGAAGAAGAAGAAAAATAGAACGGCATATTTTATTGCTTCCTCTTGGAGAACAGGCCTGGAAATACACACATGCACAAACAGGACCAATACACATGCATTCATGTATGGAGAGATGTCAGAGTGAGGGGGAATGGGGGGGAATTGTGGAATGACACAACTCTCAGCGCACCAGCTCATCTCCATGGCAGATAATTTATAGTCTCTATTCCTTTAATATACCCATGATATTGGTAAGTTACTTTGTGTTTTAGGGGTCTATTCTTATTTTAAGTCAGATCTGCTGGAGATTTTACAACAAAGCCATTACTACGACCCAGAATTAGTGTTTGAGTGATGCCATTAAATTTGTGCTTTTGCCATTTCTTGTCATTGACTGTCCTTCACTAAACGGTTGAACAATGCTTATCTGACTTTCTCAGACTACAGAGCGCCATATCCAGCAGCAGAGAACAAGAAGATAAGTACCAAGCCAGCCACCCCAACCTAAGAAAGTTGGATACAGGAGGTAAGAGTTTACACAAGAACTTCAGCATGACATAACCATACCACAAGCTGGCTGTCATGTCATGTCTTATTTCTATCTTCCAGGATTTGGAGCTGGCGCATCACTAGACAACGGCTCATCTAGACAGAATGGATATCCTCAGAACAGACACCTCAGGGAGGCTCACGAGACCCTCGACAAAAATTTAGGTAAAAAAACATTTCTGTTTCTTATTTCTCTTGTATTTGTACTTGATAATAATATACAGTTTTATACGATGCAGTCGCAAAAACAGATGCAAGGGGATGACATCAAAGCATTTGGTAATGTTTTAATGACAATTCTGTTAATTTTTTTAGGTACAGTAATTACAATTTTTGTATTTCTGTATAACAAAATAAATGTAATTTATTTATTGTAATTTATCACAATTTCCCCAAGATCAAAACACTATTATCATAAAATGTCTGCTGAGAAAGCTAAAGAGCTCTGTACTGTATATTGTGTGTTAGGTGTAAAATGTTGTGTTATAATGTTAAAAAAACACCTGACCATATCACTTTTAAGTATTGTCTATCAATAGTTTAGCTAATGTCAGACGTCTTTTGTGAATATACCCAGATGAGATGTGCGGTGGCTTGAGCAGACTGAAGAACCTTGGACTTGGTCTCCAGTCTGAGATTGAGAACCAGGACGACTCCATTGATTCTCTGCTGAATAAAGTGGACAAGATGGATCTCAAGATCCACAACACAAACCAACAGATTAAAAACCTCAAATAAAACAAACACTTGGACTCATCTCACAGAGACAAATGAAGGCAACAGGACATCCTCTCATTTGATCCCCTATCCAGGCCTTTGTTGAATAAACTATAGGTTCTTTGATTTTTTTGTTTTTCTATATGTTGCTGTCAGAAAAGCAAGTGAACCTATTTTTATCCATATTGTTTTATTCTTGAATGACTGAAAGGTGATTTCCCATTCATTTCTTTTTTAGGTTAGTCCATGAATCCAGATTTATCCAGAAATTCCTCTTGCCACATGTTGACTTGTGTGTTTTTAAGGGAAGACTCCACACCATGCGTGTATTAGATGTAAGAGACACTTCCTTTCTGTCCAGATAAAAGCTGTTCATTCTCCCCATCAAGTTCCGCTGGACTTTAGTTTGAATGTAGTCTTTTGAATTTGCGTTATTTTGGATGATTGAGTATCCGTCTGATCAGCTTTTCTTAATCGCCAAAGATTTACAAATGGCTACTGATTTGTCATCATTCAGGCAAACAGATGAATGATTTGACATACGGGGTATTCATAATTAATAATTCATTTAATAGACAGGATCACAGCATATGTCTTAAACTGTAATGTTTTGTGCATGTGATTTATTTGTCAGTGCTAACTCTAATTCCTGGACCTGCCTTCACGTATGTATAAAAACACTTTGGATGTCTGCTCGAGTCACATTTGCCTTACAGATCATTTGTATGTACAATAGATTAGCTTTTGGTATCTCTCACCATGCGACGTTTCATTTTGTTTGAGTTAAGTATGATCATCATCCTCAGTGCTTTCTCTTGCTTTATATTGCATTGTTTATATTGATAAATGTTGTATTCAATGCTGCAGAATATAATTGAGTGAATTATTGTACAGCATAAATAATGTGAACAAGCTAGCTGTGAATGTATAAACTCAATACTGAAAGAATATCTCCATTACCATAATCATAAATTCCCTCAGATACATTTATGGAGGATGAACCAGGTTTTTATGCGGTAAAACACAAGGTTATTCTTAGAAAATGTTTTTTTTTAAAAAGAAGAAGAAAATAAACGAGGATTTATGCACAAGGTTACATTTTTGGCATGTAAATCATGTATTCTAATCAAAACCTCATAACCAATAAAGACATTTTTAAGGGGAGTCTAGGTTTTATAAATTGTTTTTTTGTTTAAGTGTAGCAGGACATCAGAAGCACCACAAGGTGACGCCACATTTCTAGTTTGGAATTAGGATGAGCTTGCAGAAAGATACAACTAATCATTCATCACAATGAGTCAGAGCAGTATCTTTTCATTTTTTATGCATTGTGATGCAGCGACAGGGTTATATTTATAGATGAAAGTGGAAGAGGTGACATCTACAATCCAAATATACATCAAAACTCTCTTCTCAACGTGAACTTAGAATCAATCATTTTACTGCAGTTACAACACCAAATATATTCCGTCTTGTAATGATCCTTTAAAACAGGACATTGATGATTTTTCAATATGATTATCCTAGGATGTGTGTTTAATACACTGGCTCGGTTGTGTACCAGCTGTGTTGCTGTGTGTTGCTGGGCTCTTCATGTTGAGGCATCTATTCATTATCATTCCTCTGCGTTGGACCACCTGCTTCTACAGAGACCCTCATTAGGATGACGTGCTAATTACAGTACACGCTTCTCAAAAACACAACACTGGGGCAACACAGAGGGGAAAATGGGGGTACCAGCTACCAAGGCCCCCAAGCTGATAGAGGCCCCTGCATGTCTGAACTAGAAGGGAGGGTTTTGTGAGTTCTCAAGCATGTTTTTGTACATATTTTATTTTTTTATTGTCAATTGAAGACATGCTTGTTTGAACGATGCATAATTTTACACATGATAATTTTACAAACAGGCAGAGTAAGTGTTAAATAGAAAATTAAAGAAAATTAAACAGGAATATTCCTCACAATGTCCAGAAAACATATTTCATGTAGGGATGTAGCTGTAGATGGTTGGACACAGATGGTTAACGGTGGTGATGGGATGTAGAGGCAGATACTTCCTTACTTACAACCCTGCACTGGAACACAGAAAATGTGACTCCTCCCATTGCACATGTAGTGTACACGCACAAACAAACAAGTTAATAAGGCTGACGGAAACCGAGAGAATGCCAGGTAACTGCAGCATCATTTATACATTAGGAAGAAGCAATTTCACCTTGTTGGTGCAGTTGCCATTTTTGTTTGGGTCAAGAGAAGGAGATACATATTTTTCTAGCTAGAGGATAGAAATATTTAATTGCCTTTGTAACTCAATTTGATTCTATGAGATCCACAAACTGAGTTTACTCTGGGGATAAATAATACTGCTAAAGCAATCTCAGGTGGAGGTGGCACTGAAACCACCATTAAACGGAAGTCACCCCTGGGTTCTTTCCCTTCACGCCATCCATGGGGGCCAGGAGGGCTTTGAACAGCTGTCTTGTCAAAAGCAAACAGTGGCCGTGCTGTGACAAAAGCTGCCGATGCTGGAATGCCCCCCTTTTCAGCAGGCGTAATCCCAGAACACACTGCTGTCGGAGCCCATCAGGCACTGGGCCAGAGATGGGCCTTCCTGCCCTTTGGAAAACGGGTTAGCAGCAGAGGCAGGGCAGCCAGAAGGTAAAGCCTGCTTCAGAGGGGATGGACTGTCAGGCTGACAGCACTCTATTGCCACTGTTGTAGTAAGAGAAAATAAAGAGTTGTGCTGACGGAGGGGAGTTTGGTAGGGAGAGGGAGGAGTGCAGAGAAAGAGGAGAGGATGGCTGGAGAGATTCATGGAGGAGGTAAAGCTCATCTGTGATGAAACACATGGAAATAGCCAGGTGAAGGAATCTTTTTCAAAAGAACTAATGTAGGAAGTGTGGATTTGTTAGATCTTGGGTTGTCACATTTTTCATAAAGGTTAATTTTAATATTTCTTTTCTGTTTTTCAGTCAAAAATGTTTCTAATTTATAAAGAGAATTAGTAGCCTTTAATATTTTCTCAACTTAAAGCCTAAATAGTAGCCATATGTAATGTTTACATCCTCAAATCCATCCTAAATTGTGCTTTACCTCACTCTCCTTTGCTGAGATTCATTACCTTACCTTCCGGTTCACACCCCTGCTTGTGATGGAGAGCTATACCTATACAGTACATATCCAGACTACTAAACAATAACATGGATGCATCAGCGAATTTTGCACAAGGATAAGATCATTTGAAAAACATCAAAAGCTTTATTTGAAGGCGTGTACATAAGACTGACATGACACTGTCATAACCGTGACATGACGTGTCATGAACATGAAGGAATTTGAATGAATGATTGTTGGCATTTAGTGTCATTTGGTCAATTAATCCTAGCCCCTATCCCATTAAAAGTGATACAGTTGAACCAATGACACTTAATTACAACAGTCATAAACATTCATAAAGACTCAATGACAGGTGTCATGTCATGGATATGACAGTGTCTGACAATGTCATATCCCTTCAGATAAAGTGTAAGCAAAGGTTCTGACATTGTGGTTTAAAACTGTCAGCAAGAGCAAGGAGCAATCGCTTTATAAACAACTCTCAGAGTCAGGGTCAAGGTTTATACATCACCTCCTCCATGTTCATTTAACTAGTCTATATATCACATGAAGGAGGAGGCAAACTGGCTTTCAAATTCAGCATCTTGCTATTCTCTAACCAGAGCAGCTGTGAAAAAAAAAAAAAAAAAAGTGAGTGACATGTATTTTCAGATGATGTAAGTTGTCCAGTGTCTCGGGCCTCATGTTTAATCTGTCCACACATCATGTCTGTCAGTGACATCACAAAAATAAACCCCATATTGTAGGAGAATGTAGCGCAAAGACATGATTATACACATTAGTTGTCCATCTTCCTTGCCGTCATCCTTCAAAAAATGACAAGAATGCTACAAAAATATGTTGATTGGTACATGTATACATTGAGTTACGTATGTTCAGCGGCGGCCCTCTTTTAACTGTGAAGTGCTGCATGTAAACACTGGTCAAACTAAGGGATATACTTAGCAGTGCTGTGCTCATAATAGTAATTGCAGGGGGGAGAAGTCAGAAATGCTAATGGTGGTCCGTGTAACCGTTCCAAGTGTTGCTTAATCTGAATGCAATGATGCAATGAAAGACACACACTAGAAAATACGAGAAGAGGGGGAGAAATGACAATATAGTTGTTTATTTTCACTAATGGACAGTGTACAGAGTATGCTTGTGCTGCACTAATAAAATCATCACTTGTTTTATAATAAATAAACACACAAACATAGACACAGACATGTGAGAGAAAGAGAAAGTCACAGCTTTCCAGAGAGAAAAGCCCTTTACTGGGACTACGCTTGTCCTCCTCTTAAACCAGCAATACAAGAGATGCGTGTAGGCGTACCGAGCCAGTTGACTGACTGCTGTTTTTAGTTTGAAAAGGTAACGCTGTGGTTAATCTGCAGTTTCTTTTAAAGAAAACATCAGGTCAGTAGACAGCAATAAGGGCAGAGAAGAAAAAGAAGTGCAGATGAAGGAGCTGTGGGGAGTGCTGGGAGAGGATTCTGTTAATTAATAAAAAGAGAGTAGCATGTCTGTACATGATATTTATTTTGGATGATACTTTGCAGATAAAACTCCCTTGTGAGTTTAATAAGATTTTCCGAGCAGGGCAGGGAGTGAAGGAAAACACAGTTATGAAGCAATTCTTGTCTTAAAACACGAGGACAAGGAGAACCACAGGGAAATTCTCTTAAATGGCTCTTTTTCCTCTCCAACAACATGAGGTCTAAACAGATGGGACTGATTTTAGCTATGAGTCACTTTAAACTAGTAAAAACATCAGTGACTGACCATCAGAAGAGGCAGACACAAAACTGGATTGGAGACAAAGACACAAATCTCTGCACCTGAGTATCAATACCTGATATTCTACTTGACTTGATGGTATATGTGTTTTTGCTGGAAAGAAACACCAAGAAGGACAAAAACTGTAAAACACAGATATGAGACTCAAGGATTCTAGAAATGGATACAATTTGGATGAACCAGTTTTCAGGATCTCCAACCTGCAAGTCATTTAGGACCCTTTGGATTGGGGCTTAAACTTGATGTAGCAACTGCTGTTTGGTGTTTAAAGTTTAGCTATATAGACACATATACATAACACATAAACAATCAAAAGTAGAAAATGTATAAAGCAAAATAATATATTTATATATTTATACATTATGCATAAACAAATGCACTTGCATTGATGGAGGTAGATAGCAAAGATTCAGAGGTAAAAAGGCATATAGATGTTGCTGTGGCTGTAAAATTGGAATAAATGCAAGAATTTCTGTGTGCTTAGCAATAGTGTATACAGTACAGAGTATGAGGTGAAAGGAAAAAGTGGCAGGATGCTGCTGATCTCCTTGAGTTACCCGTCCAGTAATCTGGATTGGAGGGGTCTAGTTTGGCTGGCAGGGCTCTCCACAGTTAGCGGGAGGTGTTGAGGGAAATCTCGTCCCTGCATACGGATGTGTGGAGTTTGCACGTCGTCTCACACAAAGAGCACAGAGTAGGGAGGACACCGACAGCCCTCAGAAGACGACTCTCGCACCCAGGAACCATGACAGCCCGGCACTGAAGCTGCTGCCCAGAACGTCCTAGAAAGAAAAGGATCATATCAGGCACCAAACAGTGGCAATATGGGAACGTAATTTAACTTTTCTTTATTTGTGTTATTAAAATCCACTGTGTGTGGAATCTGTATGTGGTTGTAGCATATTTCAAATTATGGCATAAATTTGGATTTGGAGAAAAAACTGTGATCATGGTTGCAGATGTGTTTTTGTTTTGTTTTTTTCAGGCACATAATGGCTTTAATGTTGTCAGAGCATGGATATTATTAACAATATTTTAAATGAATATCCACAAATATGTAGCTAGTTTAAAAAGCTACTTCACCTTTAGGGGAACTGTTTTTTGTTTTTTTTCAAAATTATCCAAAGTCAGCCAATCTAATGGATCCTTTTTATTTTTTATGGCTCTGTGCCTTTTCTAAATGTGTAATGAATTATATGTTTAACTTATTAGGTTAGCTCAATTGCCTATGGGATCACTTAGCTGTTCTATCTTGGCCCATCACAGATTGATGCCCTGTCAGCGTAATACTTACACAACTTTCAAAGATTATAGATTATAAAAAACTTTGATTTCACCTCTGGTTTACACAGAAAATTAATATGCATATGCTTGTATAACGAGTTCACATCTGTGTCAGGAAGGTGTTACCCTTCTTTCAGAAGCAGCTGCTACTTTTCACTTAGTTGTTGCAGACAGAGGAACATAAATTGTTGAAGTTATATCAAAAGCTACACAGACCCAGTGTGATGGATGAATATATCTTTAGTTTTGATTGTTTGGTTTACCTGGTGCTCTTTAGGCCGTCGCCTCCACAGCGGTCTGACTTTGACATGGCATCACTCTGACACTCTGCACAGACCAGCCTCTCTCTCACCAGGTGAGCACTCCACAGTTTGAGCTTGCACGCTGCACTGGCCTGTTTCACCCGCAGGTGCACACAGTAACTGCAAGCACAGAGTAAAGAGAGGGAAAGAAAGAAAAACTGTCACATATAATTGACTCAATTTCACTTACGTTTTAAAATCTGACAAAAATACAGTTGTTAATTAGTCAAATGACATTTTTAGACTCAAAATTACAGGTGTAATCCTGTTTTGTTCTTTGGATTGAGTTTTGAACTGTCATTCTCTAAAATATGCCAGTGCAACATTAACAACAATCAGGAAAACTGAACACATCCAGATGAAGACACAGAGAAACAAAAAAGTTTTAACACTCTCCTCCTTCTCTAAAGGAGTTCAAAAATAAAAAAGCAGTCCAACATGGCTTGATTGCTGAAAACTACGTTGTCACCCAACCCAGCAATCTGTGCTTGATTGTGACTTGAACCACACAAAAGACCCAACAAGCGACTGGTTCCATTTGAAGGTGATCCAGCAGTGTCATGGTCACCTGCAGTATCTTAATATCAACACAGCTCAATCTGTACACTGGAAACAAAAATAAAGTCTTGTTTTTCTGCTCTCTGTGTTCCCTAGCAGGCACTTTGATCTCTGGTACTATTTATTTTGTCTCAGTCCATGTCCTGATTCAATCAGCTGTGACAAAACACCACCCCGAGTTTTTTTCTTGAAGTTCATGCTTGAAGAAAAAGGTTTTGCTGTCAGGCAAAGAAGTACAGAAAAGTGAAGAAAAAGATTAACATATTCATTCATGCTTGATGGATTTTATCAGCAATTTTCATTAGCATATATACCTTTGGGATTATTTAAATATTAAAATTAAAATTAAGTATAATGAGATTCAAACACATTCAATATGTGCATGCATACAACTACTGAAGAGGGATTTCTTTACTTTTTCTCTAAATCACACAAGACATTCATGTCTTAATTCCTGAAGTAATAGTAATAGTCCCCCTGGCTGTTGCTAATTCTCATATCTTTGTGAAATATTACTCGCTGAAATGTTATCACAGATATAACTAAATAACTATAGATCACCATTTCGTGTCATTTGTCAACTCCTCGTTTCCTGGGCCAATTTCCATGACAACACCAGGGCACCAGATGTCTGTGCAAAATCACCGTAACTCCATGTCATCCATGCTGAATTGCTCTCATTTATGAATAATGTGCCTCCAATCCCCTGATGCTTTGTATTTCAGTCAAAACAAAGGTATCCAATGTCCATTTTAATCAGTGTGAAAGGCTGTGGGCTGTCAGGAAACCAGCAGTGATTTTATTCTCTGGTCTCTGATTTCTCCGGCTCTGAGAACATCTGCAATCAGCTCAGATCAAAGGTGACATCTATGCAGGGAGATCTTACCTTTTACATGGATTATGGTTGCCTTATCAGTAAAGGTCAGCTCATGATGCAAATATTCAATGACGGCGTTCATGTTACATAGCCAAAGCAATTTCAAGGCTCTGCGTGCTGTGGCAACCTTGGCCTTGGTCTGTACTCTCTAATCTTTTGGAGCACAAAGTTAATCTTAAAGTGACCTTTGAAACTAAGTAAAAACTGAGGAGCAAAATCACAAAAGAGGTTCATGCAAGAATGAGCAAGCTAACGTCTGAAAATGTTCTCTGGCAAAGCATAGCATGTAGTTATAATCAAGTAAGATTAAATATTTGTAAAACTCAAATATGCTTTTAAAAATATTGAGCTGTTAAATTTCACGTACAAATGCACATATAGCATTTTTAAAATGAAACTTGGTACAAAACATATGATCATTCTACACTCCACACAGCTGTAATTACCCCTCTCTGCATTGACTGCACATGAAAGCCAACGCGACAGACAAAAACAAAGAGGGCTGGCTCAGTCAGTCAGGAGCAGTCGTGTGTGTTTGTTTGCAGTGTGATAATAGAGGGCCTTACCTGGCCTTCTCCTCCTTCATCAGCATGTGTGGTCGCCTCCAAGGGTCCTTGAAGTTCCTTTTGAAAGAATCAGGCAGGATCTTTGCCACCTCTGCAGGTCAGGTGTGGCGATGAAAAGGAAATGAAGAAGGTAACAATCATGTCAGATAAGCTCTTGTTTCCACTAAAAAGCACCTTTTTTCATTACGGAAAAGTCAGTGGAAGTATAAACACATCCCACATCTTAAATAAAACTCAGTTTTCCTTGGAAATCTGTGTGCAGGTGTTTCATTACCAGGAAAGTGATTCATTAGTACAGAGCATAACTGAGGCTTTTGGTATAGTGCAGCTGGAGATTAGCCATCAGAACAGATGTGTTACTTCCAGTTAAAGTGTTAATAAAAGATGCCCCAGAGAATACTGAAATACCAAATTAATATGTAACAGATTTCAGAGCAGGGTTGCATAAATGCATGCAAGAGCCATGTAGAGAAAGGTCTCACCTTTCGCAGTGCTGCATATGGCATTGTTTCCAAAGCAGCCTCTACGCTGTTTGAGGTCAGGACAGGGAGTGCCTCCATTTCTAGGGGGAACAGACACTTGCCGACTCCTTTCTGTGCTGCCAACTCCACATGGAGATGTGCATGATGACCAGGGACCCCATGATCCCACCACACAGTCAATGGCTGCTAGGGAAGCAGAGAGAAAGAGAGAGATCAGCGAAGGGTTTTAGATAAACACCCAAAGATGGAGAAAAAGTCATAAAATATCTGGAGCCTCAGGTAGTGGTTAAGGTTGATTTAGGCTCTCTAAGCATTACATACATACAGAGAAGTACATTTTGGAAAGGTCAGATGAGTCCCAGTTCAGGAAGATTCAAAGACATGAGGGCAGAAGAGGAAGAAATATGTCTTTTTCAGACTCAAGACCGATCCATCGCTGCAAACGCTCTAATTCTGACAAATTAACTGATCTTTACCCCAGAGGCAATTATGAACTTTCTCCTAATCTTTGCTGTCATGCTTAACTGCACGGCTGAAAGTGTGAGCTGCAACACACACCCAGATATAGAGTTGCACAATATTTCACTGTGCATTCACTCAGCTAGGTGGGCAGCAAACGAGTGACTGGGTCATTACCATCCACTAATGTCAGATCAGCCAAATCCCAGAGTCAGGAAGTCTGCGACCCAGGTCAAATGTGTGGGCCATTTAAATAAGGGGCTAATTTTGCATCCTGTTCTCTCTGGTTTCCTTCTACCCCGCACTTAAACACACACACAAATACAGCACACCATATAAACACGGCAGCAGAAGCAATCAAGCTTCACTGTTCAGTAGGCCGATTTAGCCAATTACATCAGGCTAAGAGGAAGCTGTATTAGTTAGATGGCTGCTCTGATCAAAGCCCAGAGTCTCCAGCAGTAATCAAGCCTTGTCCAACACAGAGTTTTAATAGCGGCAGACATTTAACAGCTTTGTTTTAGGGAGGAAGTGCCCACTCTATAAACACATAAACAGATAAGGAGACGGGCACTCAGAAGCCCATGCACAAATTAATAATTGCAAACATACACATTTACACCAGAATACTTCATTCAAAAAGCCTGATTTTGGTGTGGAGCTTCTTTGTAGACATTAGAAGTTTAATACAATGAGAGCAGGTGCACACAGCGTGAAGGTCTGAGATGAAATTATAGGGAGGGAGAGGATAAATATACCATAACTGAATCTAATCCTCCCTTGCCATCTAATCTACCTAACTCTGTCTTTATAATACGCAATCAGCCCACAGTACAATGCAGCAAGTGAATAAGTATGTGCATGTGTGTGTGTGAACAGGAAAAAGAGAGAGAGAGCTTTCAAGGTGCCGCCTGTTCGGTTCATTCCCATGGTCCCGTTGGGGTTTTGGAGAAGGGGGGCGGCTGTCTCAGTGACACAGCCGATCCACAAAGCCACTGTGGAATCTCTGCATTCCTGCACATTAGTGCTGCCCACCTGACACTCGCCTTTCCCAGATCACTACACGCACACATACACACTCATCAAAACAATTTCTGTCAGATTAAACCCACCCACTTGGGCTAGTTCCACCTTCAGTCATCACCCTAAAACACACAGACATACACATTACCCTGTGTAGACTTGTAGAGTGACATGAACTTTCTTGGAAGAATACTAAGGCGTGGGGCGAATCAGACACCACAATCATATCAGCTTCCCTACTTCTGTCTCCTCCACCTCTACTTATCCTTGCTCCTGTCTCCTCGCCTTTCCTTCCCTCTTCTACATCCTCTTCCTTTTTTATGCTGCTGTTTTTCCTTCTTGTAGTGGGAAAAACGAGAGCAAGGGCAGTGGAGGACTATACTGCAGAGTGTGCGCATTGAAACCGATAGGGTCACTGAGTTCCCACACCCGAGGGGAAACAGGGCTATTACTCCTCCGATCCACACCGAGGCCCTGTCTGGAAGTCTCAGTCTGTTGGCCCCAAGCCACCAGAGGTCAGAAGGCAATTACCAAACTGTGGTGGTCCCCTACTCTGTTTCTGGTACCACCAGTGCGACAGACCCACCACCCACATGATACCCCTGCTGACAGTCTGACACAGCCTGACCCACAGAGCTTACAGCCACTGTTGTCCCCTGTCCCCATTGTTGATGAGAAAGTCCCCAGTTGCCACCACCTCTGACCTCTGACCCCAATACAGGAAACAAATGGCACTCGTTGTCAGCATGTTGAGCTTTTGTGTTTTCAACCAGCTGATATTTTTACAAAGTGTTTTCGAGTACTGAAGACTTCCATAATTAAACAAAGATGTGTTTTATCTGACACTGACTTTAGATCTGTATCGTTTGGAGCATGTGACCTTTGAAACACTGAATAACCAATATACCAGTCCATGATTTTTACCAGCTTACTGTGAACACGTTTTTCTTCTATGCTTTTTATAGCACTTTGAAGTGGGAGTATATTGAAAAAAGATGAAGTTACGTATTTTTATACACCCACACTTGAATCAAATAATCTGATAACAGTTGGCAGTTCCTGTGGTCAGTTCAATCTAATCAAACCACAAATATTTGAGATCTGAAGCAGAGTGTTTAGAGGCTTTAGCGCATAATATCTTAAGAGAGGATGCCTTACACTGTGTTTAAATTATATTAAGAAATGCAGCTATAGCTATAACTAGAGTAATACAGCTTTGCTTGGACAGTGTCTGTAGCAGAGCTTCAGACAAATGCCACTAACTGAACCAAACCACTGAATGTGTATCCAACATAAGGACTTTTATCTCCCTGCTTGTCAGCCAATCTCAGTTGCACTTACAGTGTGGAATAATAGCGTACTATCTAGCTTTTCAGAGTGGTATTCGTTCCTGAATCCTGCTTCCATTTTAGGGTTATAGAACAAAAGAGTTATCAGACCTGCCCACCCAATTTGTTTTATCTTCTTCTCCCTTTATCACTTTGGCCCACACGCTCTCTTGTCTTTCCCCCATCTGTCTCCTTTTTTTTCTTGGTCTTCTTTTTCACTCTCTCTCCCACCCCCTCCACCCATCTCCTCTCTGATAGGACCCAGATGTCCAGCTGCTCTGGAGGACCACTGCACCCCAAAACCTCCCCTGCAAACTTCCCTCCTATGTAGAGAGCTGGGACTTGGTCCCATCAGACAAGTCTTGTAATGTTCACTAACACAAGGAAGAACTATAAGCCTGTTAATAGGGGTGAAGGACACAGGACTGAGCCCTAATAACAGGTTAGCACATAAATGTTTCCTGTAGACACCTTAAAAAGAGGAGCCAAGCAAACCAACTAATTAAAAGGATTCATTTCAAACACAGCTGAGACAGATTTTCTGTTAAAACGGCAGGAGAAGTGTTTGCATTGCAGGGCTCGCAACACTTTATTATGGCGTAATGATAATAACTAAAGACAGGCCACACAAAAACACAAGAAATCTCAATTCTGAATGCAGGCTCCACTTCCTAAAAACAATGAAACAACAGCAAAAACATGGAAACAGACACCATTTAAAGACAAAATGAAGTTTACTTCAAAGTATTCACTGAGAAAGTAACAACAAAAAATGTGAACTTGCACATCTGTACTGCCTCAGGGCCAAGATAAAAACAACAAATGAATACAGATGCCTTAGGGAGGAGTAATGAAAAGACCAGGATTGGACTATAACAGAGTCTACAGCCATGCTAGCAGCTCTGTGAGGCTTCACATAAGCACAGCAGTGCTTAAAGCTAAATGCTAATGCTGAAATGCTAACATACTAATACAAATCAGATATATTTACCATGTTCACCTTTCTAGCTTAATTAGTTAATTAGATATTTGCTCATTACAACACAAAACACACCATTATCATGCTGCTAGCATGGCTAAAATGTATTTAAAAAAAAGTTTTAAGCAAAACATTTTTCCAAGTTCAACTTGGAAAAAGTTTCTGGACCAGATGAAGAACATCAAATTTACGTGCAGTATGTGAGTACCAGGAAAAACTAGATGGAAAGCTGTTTGTTCCAAAAACTAGAGCAGCTGGTCCATTTCAGCCAAGCTGGGTAAAAACATTCACTACTCACTGAGGTTAAAGGACGAACGCGTGGGAAGCAAGGAAGAAAAGAAGGGAGTGAACGTAGAAGCATCATGGCATGACAGTGTACCACGCCATAAAGGAAAGGAAGAGTAGCAGAAATGCCTGCAGGAGAGATAGATGAATGATGAGCAAACCTCTGGTGTATCTGAGTCAGAGGCTACAATATGTCTTCCTGGTGAAGTGAGAACTACCAGACGCCACAGTAGGAGAGGAGAGGAGCTGCCACTTTTATCCTCCAGTGGGCCATTTTCATCTCTAGAGTGTATGAAGAGGAATGAGGCTGGAAATTATGTGATGTACCAAAGGTACTCCTATAACCAGAGACAACTCCCCACTTGCATTTCTAACACTATAAAGCCTACTGTTCAGTATCATTCATTTGTGATGTTCACTGATGTATCTAATTTTCTTTAAGATGCCTCCTCTCCTTCTGCTTTTTACAATAATATCATATATTTCTAGTAACAATCAGTGTTAATCCTATAGCAAGTGAAGAAACTGAAAGTTTATCCAGTCAAAAAAATGTTGCACACCTTATTGAGGAGGCAACAATTGAGCTGGATTGAATTCTGATGTACTGAATCCTCAGTCAGTGCCTTTTCCATGACACATTTTTCCATGTTTCAAAATAAGGTTTCTTTCTAAGAGAATGACACCAAAGATGAATGGATTGATAATCTGTTGCCAAACTAGAAATAAATTAATTTTGTAAGAATGAGAAGAATGGACAAACAGCTAACCTTACCATGCCAAGGCAGCCAAAAATACCTGAGCTTAGTTTTTGCTGTGAGATTTTAGTCTGAAAAATGTCTCCTGGGAATTAAGACATGCAACTAGAAGCCAGATTAATCACCAAATTATGCAGAGTGTCTTAGATGACACATGGTGTAAGCTTGGTGTATACCCAAAAAACTATTAAAAAACTTGTGGATCTAAAATTAAACATGACTGTGCAGCTCCATAACTCATGCCTAGCCTCAAATTCATCCAGGAACTGAGTTTGATGGATTATTGTCCTTAAATGGTGTTTTTAGAAATGCTGCAAAAACCTGATGATTCCCCCAGAAAACATCCTGGTACATAGCATATTCTGCCAGTCTGGTGCAGAAATGCTTGCCAGACGACAATGAGTGTTGTAGAGAGGAATTTATTTTCCTTAAAACATTCCTCTGACTTCACTTGTAACACACATATCTTAACAGAGTAAATATTAAGTGCACAGGAACATCTTCCGCCCAAATTCCTGCCAAATACTTAATTTGTACAACATGGCTGGAGGGAATCGTATCACACTCGAAAGAGCTTTGTGGTGCAAACAGTTTTTTTCTGCTTCTCCTCTGATGTCACCCACTCCAAGCTCTTTGCTCAGCTACAGCTGACACAACTAAATTACAGACTGTGACAGACAGTACACAGACAAACTCCTTGATGCGTTACAGAGCTGCAGGATCAGGATCAGATAAAGTCTGAGTGTAACGTGGGTGAAAAAAACATCAGGACACTTTGATGGAACAGAGCCAAGCCACAAGCTGCATGTTGTGTTTATACTGTACAGATGCTCAGGTTGCACAGGGAGGAAGTCAAGGCGCTTTTCTCAGCATCACTCAATGCTCACTGATCCATACAGCATGTATAAATCATGGCCAAGGTGACAGATCAAAGACTGTAAAAACATTAAAATCACACAATCCCAAAAGTATGTTTTACAATTCTAATTTGTAGATGATTATTAGGTTTTCCACATGAATATTCATCAGACATGTCTTGGTTTGCAGATATTATGTACAGTGAACACATTGTCCAACATGTAACACCTGCATCTCAACATTGTGTGTCCCATCAGGATTGACCTGTCTGTCAGAGAGTGACACATGAGGTCCACGCTGGTAAAAATCCTCATCTGACACGTGAGTGAACTGATGCACATGGCAGCCGTTAGCTGACCTCAGAGGGACCAGCTGCTGTTGAACAGTACAGTGATGACTCAACACTGACCTGAGCTGCTTTTTCTCTGCTTATTCTGCACAGTCTCAGCTGGCTGCTGGGTGATAAATGCTGTCTCTACAAGTCTCTTTGACTGATTGGTGGATAAAAAATACAAATTGAGATTTGAGCCTGTAATATTTCCCTAATGAAGACAGCTTGAAAGTTAAACTCAAAAACACAAACTAAACTTTTTTTATGCAATATATGTATGTGTCACAACAACACCACTCTTACCAAAATAAAAGCAGACATGATGACTTGGCTCAAACAAGTTTAAAGACAAATTGAAGACAAGTTAATCTAATTGTATTTATATAGCTCAAAGTGATAAATTTGCATCAACACAGACATTGTTCTACTGAATTGTATCTTAAATTAAGGGATCCCCAGGTTGTAAAAATACACTCAAACATCAATTAACTAAAGCTTCTTTTTTTTTATGATTGTAATTAGCAATGATTGTTGGTTTTTGAAAATAACTGAAGTAGTATAGCAAACAGGTAAACAGGTAGTTCAACTAACTTTGCAATAACCATTGAGGTCTAATAAAGTGTATTAGATCACAACACTTGAGTGATTAACTTAATCTGGATGAGGCAGATGGTTCACCTCACAGCACAGATACATAATACTCAAACTGTGTATACACTAAATGTGCCTAAATAGAGGGATCGCTGCAGTATGTTAAGTGCTCTTTGAGTCATATGACAGACCCTGCAGGTGCTTGTTAGTGTGCACTTAAGGCGAGGGTCACACTCTATACACAGATAATCACTCCTCGTGAACTTGAGATGTTTCAACATCTCGAGCTGCCTCTGTCACATCTCAGACACAAGTCTTCTGTCAGTAATCCTGACCATCTTTGGCAGTCTGTTCCCATGGTGTCCATTCCCTTATTTGTCCATATATAGCAGCAGACAGGATGATGAGGGAAGAGGTTACCTACACTCAAGGAATTAACCTTAATCTCATGATTCAAGCCGTTCATTCTTTCATTGCAGAAGATAAAACTGCCATTCTGATTTGTGACTTTGTTATGATCTCTCTTTCCACTTTGCAACGGCTTCATGGCCAGGTCAAGGATCAAGCCTACAAACTTGAAAACAGGCACACACAACCTGAACTGTAAAGACAGAAGATACCCCCCCACTAATGTCCACCTCTGTCTGGTCACTTAAAACAAACAGCCTTAATGGGCACATTAGAGACAGCTATGTGTAGTATGTCTCACTGTCTCCGTGTCACCTCACTGCCAGCCACCTCTGCCTCAAACCGGACAACAATGAACAACAGGCGTCACTGAACAGGACACAGTTGGATTTGGAATAATTGGGGTATCTTCTGTCTTTACAAACTTTGAGCTTTCAAAACTTAAAAGTTTCAGAATCATGTAATGTCACATTTCGGTGAACAGGGTGAAACGATTAACTCACCAGATATTTGGCACACATGCTGATAGTCCTCACAGCAGTCTCTGGTTTTCTGACAGTAGGTATCACAGTAGCACACCGTTTTTCTTTTGGTGTACTCAAAACATTCGTTGTTCCGGCCGGTGCAGCAGTTTGGGCTCTCCCTCTCCCTGCAGCCCGCTTCAGCCTGTTGTACAATCTCCCCACAGAAAAACGCTAAATATCCACAGACGACAAACCCAAGACGCACTGAGCTCCATCCATGCGCTGCCATGACGGAAACTTTTCTCGCTCCACTTGCTCTATACACTCCTGCTGGTGTATGCCTCACTTTGGATGCTGCCTACAACTGAATTATGCTCTAAATACGCTGGTTGTATTTTCTGTAATAAAAAAAGAAAAATCCAAATCCGAGGTAACTTCGGCATCGACACCTACACGAACAACTGATGCGTAAAAGTGGAGCCTGTGTGCGTACCAGCTCTCATCTATCCGTCGGTCGGACACCGCCCCTTAGAGCTGGTGTTGGTTATTAGGAAAGACATACACCCCCTCCTCTCTCTCT
Source organism: Argyrosomus regius (assembly GCA_946959425.1). Taxonomy (NCBI): domain Eukaryota; kingdom Metazoa; phylum Chordata; class Actinopteri; family Sciaenidae; genus Argyrosomus; species Argyrosomus regius. Next base: position 16,820,640 of record OX336890.1, read on the forward strand.
GTCTGTCTTACTCGCTTGGTTGCGCAATTTGTAAGCAAATGAATGCTATTGCAGAATATCTTGTTATTCTCACAAATGGTGTTGGACCACCTCTGCTGCCGAGATGCAAATCAAGAAGACGTTTTTTTGTAAAAGACTTTAAAACGAGGCAAAATAAGCTCTAGTAGGTATTTATAATGATGTGCACAGTTGGACTAAAGCTGGAACCAAAACATGATTTCCAGGAATCCAAAACATTACCTCTATTGAACCTACCTCTAGTGAAAAGATATCTGTGAAAAACGTATTAGACCGTCTCGATCAGTTTAGTTTCCGATCAGAAAATCAAATTCAGCACCACGGACAGCGGCGCAACTTCTTTATATCAAAATCAGTAAATAAAGTTTATATGAGAACAAGATGCAGCCATGACATACTGTGAACGTAGACGAAGTCCTTTTTTGAGCTGCAGCAACAAAATGATCTCCACTCATTCCGCAGAACTAAGATGCATCCACCCTTTTGAGAGAAAGGCTGGAGAACAATAAGATTACTTACCCTTCACTGGCTCTCCGTGAATGGAGGCTCTCGGGGAGAAACTGGGCAATGGGGGGATACTGTAAAAGCACATCAGGAGGAGAAAGACACAATACAGTCGCCATTATTGTGAGATGTAAAAGAGTCACATCCCTGCTTCAGTGAAAGTAGCAAAATCAAAAAGTCAATGGAAAATACTAGATAAAAAGTACTGTAAATATACTGCTTTACATAGTATTGTATAAGCACGTGTTAATACTACATTTCCATGTGTGTTCATCTGTAAAACGTATTCAGGATTAGCAGGTCTCACTGTTGTTTGGAGGTCTGTTGGTTTGTTAAACTCTAACATGTGACTGTAGGGAGCTGAACCTTAGTCAGCAAAATAACTAACAACAGCCACGAGAGCAGTGGTTCCTAACCTGGTGGTCAGGACCCCCCATGGGGTCTCAGACTAAATGTATGGGGTCACAAGATGTATGATTTCGTTTGTTTTTTTACAACTTTTCTCTGCTCTTATAATTTAGTGACATCACTTGTGAAATACTGTTATAAAGTATAAGACGTTTGAACTATTTTACTCTATTAAATAATAAAGGAAAGCCACTAACAGATACCTCTCAGAAAAACAACATTTATTCTCTTGAGTTCAAAGATGAACTCTAGGACTAAGCTTTGTGACAATGATGAGAGATTTTTAGGCAATTTTGCACCAATCCTCTCTCCAGCAGCAAAGAGGAGGAGGAGGAGGAGGAGGGGGAGGAGGAGGGAGTGATGATGTTGGGATGAAGGGAGGTTGGTAGGTTCTTTGACCCTTCTCATAAAGCCCTATTGTACAGATATGAAGAGAGAGGAGGCGTCTCTCATCACCGTGCCAGAGCAGCAGGGCGGGAGAGATTCACAGATGTGTTTGAGGCTCTGGCAACAGCTCCACCTACTGTTTGAGATGAACTTTTTGGCACTTAAATTTTTTTAACTTACTTTTTAAAGTTACTTTTCATTATTCAGATTCAACAAATACATTCTGATTGTATTATACCAGGAGTATATAGTTCAAATTTGTTCCACTTTTGTCAGCTGTAACATTAAAGTGATACAATACATACAATAAGGCGTTGATAATTAATGCAATAATTGCAATAATACTGCATTAGTACTTTTACTGAAGCATATTAAAATATTTATTTTATAATAAAGTTTGAATTCTTATCTGTCTGTATTTCTATACTATGTTATTACTACTTGTGCCACACACACACACACACACACACACACACACACACACACACACACACACACACACTGTACTTCAATGCACTTTCCTCACTTTCTCATTCAAGCCAAAATGTCCACCACATGCTGTCCTCACTCCCGTCTTCTGCAGAGAGCTGTGCATTCCTTCACATGACAAACACAGAGGCACCAGGGATTTGAAGTGTGTGTGAGAGAAACTAAGAGAGAGAGAGAAAGAGAGAGAGAGAGAGAGAGAGAGAGAGAGAGAGAGAGAGAGATGGATAGTTGAAAGTTGAATAACTCTACATGAGTATCAGCCAAAACTGGAACAATGAGTTCACTGTTCGATTCTTGCCCTACCTGCCCCCCATGGTTTGTCCCAACGTGATTTGTTGTAACCAAAAGGGCAGAACAACAGATGAACAAGAGAGGGAGGATAAAAAAAACAAACCAGTCTGCATACTTTCATGTTTTCAGATGCTTGATTTAATGAGTTTTGAACACCCTCCACAACAAAGGACTTTACATTAAGCACAGACAAAAGGAGGGCACCATGTTTATTGCACAAGCTTCTTCATAAAGAACCACATAGCCTACACACACTGCCTTTGATTTGCTATAATAATAACATTTTCTCTTCTATTTGGCAGGAGGGAACATTGGTTTGGTCAAAGAGAAAAAATAAAAAGTTTATTAAATTATTTCAGAACTAGGGAAATATAATGCATCTGTATTTCAACACAATATTACAGTAATACATATAGGTTATTAACGTTTTCATATCACAAGGGATGACACACGGAAGACAAGCAGCTCTTGTAGCCATTTGTTATTAGAAAAACAATATTACTGGACCACAGAAATCTCAAATAGACAGGGAGAGTTTAATAGGTCAATGATAGTTGATGATTTTTCTCAAGTAACACAATAGTAAAAGGCACGTGAGTGAGTAAAAACAAACCCTGACTGAAACGGAGTGGCACAGGATATGGATCTGAACAGACTGTGACGTACAACATTTTTGGTGGATGAACACTTTGCAGTAAATGAAGCAGACGCAGATTAATGTCACAACCCAAGAGTGATTTCCTGAAATGAACAGAAATGTGTACAGAAGATTCTTCTTCTTCTTTCCTTTCAGATTTCTCGTGATTATCGTGAATTAACTCTTGACCCTCAGATTTATTGTGTAACCCACTGGTCCTGACCCCCACAATGGGACCCATTGGTGTGGGGAACACAGATTGAAAGCTGCTTCTAATGTAAACAGAAGACAAATGACCATCCACTGGCATGAACCTGATGTTAGGATATGATCTGATGAATAGTGCTTCCATTGAAGGGGAAAAAGAGGTCTGAGGTTACTTCGTCTGTATGACTCAGTGTCGTTGGGTCATTTAGACTCACAGTGAAATACAGCAATAAAATACTTTCCTAACACCTTAAAACACCTTTACACCCAGACCAGATTACAGGAAAACAAACAGCAAATAGCCTCTCACGATATTCAACATCCAACTTTCAATAAATAGATTTATAAAGTCACAATATAAGTCATGATAGTTCATCTCTTCATGATTAAGCTACTTCTGCATGTTCTTACTCTGAACACACAGTTATAATGTAACACATTTGGCTTTTGGCACAGGAATAAAATCTATTTTATTTTACAAATAAAAATATAATGCTGGTAATGAACTAAATTAGGATCTACACTTTATAAAAATAATTGGCATATTATAAGTGTAAAATTATTCTATTAAAGGCCTAGTTATGGATGTGACTGCAGCTTATGTGACTGTAAACTGCAACCAGCTGCAGTCTGGCTCCTCTGGTTTTAAAACTATATTAGGCACAAGAAGAGACAGACAGCAACACTAATTGACGAAAATTCAGTACGACACCTGCATACTCACAGTAAACATCAGTAAAACAGCTGTGAATGACTAGAAATGATGTTCATCACTGAAGGAGGGTATTTTACAAAGTAGGTTTACATAAAAGTGAACCAGATAACATGAAAAAGGCTGAACTTTCTGCAGAAAGGTTGTTTATAAGCAGCTGATGTTGACCCTAAGATTCAGATTCACATTTAGGACCTGGTGCATAAAGCATCTTTTTGTCACAATTATTTGGCTAACTTTATAATCCCACTTTGTTAAATTGACCCTCGATCTTTTCAGGTGTCACTGCAGCTGTGCAGATGCGGGCGACAGCGAGCCTCTTTTCAGGCTTTCTTTCTTCTCTGCAACCCCCATCTATGAGCTATTTAACTCCCTGGTTAGCATATGACACTGATCTAAGTTCAGCTCTCTGTCAACCCTTCAGCAGATGGTTTTGGGATACGGAAGAAACTCAGATCTGTGTCTGATGCCTGAGGAAGCCGCCGCCCTCTCTGTATGTCCAGCGGCTCAGTCCGTCGTCCAGACCTTATTCAGGACCTTCACCACCTCCTCATAGATGATGAAAACTATGGCCACGTCCAGACACACACGGCCCAGCCGTGGAACTGTCCCTTTATAGAAACTACAGATGGACACAAAGAAAAGAGCGATGAATATAAAGTATCAGGAAGATATATTGATGGCTGAATCTCTATATCCTGTATCACTAGAGTAACATACAGCCAAGAAATTCTAAACAAAATCTCAAAACTTCATTTGTTTTCTGGAAGTAAATATTTGTAGATTTCGTTCATGTAGACTTAACAGCATGACTTGGTGCCAGCTGTGAGATTAACACTATGAACTAAAGCTAAACTACAACAAAGTGGATACTCACGCTGCCAAACCTTCGTATTTCATGATCTTTAAAGCACAGTCCATTGTGCTTTTATATTTATGTGCCTCCAGACCCTTTGGAAAGAAAACAAGACATTAGAGATGTTATTTCTAATCAATGTCAGTAGGTGGCGACAACTTGACATGTCTGAATTAAAACACCAGTAGGCAGACGCGCAGCTTGTGAACAGGCAAGGCAGGCAACTGCTTGGGGCCCCAAGCCGTTAGGGGGCCCCCGAGACTCGGTGCCCGAGGGCGGTTTTTACCGAAATGTCTCTAAAATGTATAAGCCGCAGTGACCGCATCCCCCTCCCCCTTAAACAACAACGGGCGAGTTGCAATGACATCTCAGGAAACCTCCTGAAAGAGGCCCCAGGTCAATCCCATGATCCCACCTGACGTTGACCTGTGTGATGCTAGTTATTTCATGCTAGAAATAAAGCTGAAGGAAAATGAAGAGGAGCTGTCCATCTGGTAGTGAGAAGAGGAAGGAAAAAAAAGAGGACGAAGAAAAAAGAAAGAAAGACAGTGGTAAGCGGAGCATATAATGATATAAGCAAAATATATATATATATACATATATATGTGAAGGGACCTGAGGTGGGTTGCTGTGGGCCTAACCTGCTGAATGTAACCACTGTGAAACAATCAGGAAATAACTTTTTATTTCGCTGATTAATAACAGCTTTATTGAGGCCGGCGCTCGCTCTCTGTGTTGTTACTCTATGTCTCTCTACCAAAGCGCTCTCTCTATCTCTCTCTCTCTCTCTCTCTCTAATCATCGGACACAAATCAAATTAAACTTCTTTGTGTCATTATATTTTGCGGCGTAAATTGCGAGTCAGATTCAGATTTAGAAGCTGGTACATGAAATAAACAAAGTGAGAACACACACACAGGTAGATTATCAGAGTTTAGTCCATGAATCCACCTGGATAGTCTCTGCTTCAGAGACATTTCAGGCTGTCTGTGGAGGTTTTACCGATCTGAGTGTCTGATTGGCGGCCGGAGCGTGACGTGGGGCTCCATTTTCCCAAAAGTTGAATCTGGCTCAACTTCTCTCCCGGACGCCGGCGACGTTTTTTGCGGCAACCCCTGTGTTGCGGGCTGCCGGTGCGGAAGCACACGACCCCCACTGAAATGATTTGAAAAACGCCGCTGGCGTCCGGTTTGCCTGTCCCTGTCTGAATGTGGCCTAAAAGTAAATAAGCTAACTTATAATGTTACAGTATTGAAATGGAGTATTCAGTATTATAATATCAGTATTGAAGCACCCTTAACAGCTATTTATTTGCTAAAGTTTTTCTTAACTTTTAACTTGTTTTTAACTTTTTATGCAGTATTTATTGTAAAGTTTACTTGTTGTACCATGCTTGCTGTGCCTGTATGCTGTGTGGATATGTTTGTTGAAGGTACAAAATGTATTGGAGTGATTTGGATGGAAAAACAGCTTTTTCTGTAACTATTAAAGTTGTGTAAGAGTTAATAGCTAGCATTAAGCTATGAATGCTATGATAGCAATGAATAATGAAAGCTATGCCCAAGGAGAACAATTAAAAATCTCTCTCTTATCTCTCCTCAGGATCATTACTTAAATTTATGACCACAAAACAGACCGATAAAATGCCCCTACCAAATGCTGATGATGAAAACCGTAAGTCCAGTGTTCCACTTTAATTGATAACATATGCCATGCCCTGTAAAGATTCTTTATGACAATATACACAATTTTGTTTTTTTGTCAGGCAGAATTCGAACCAGTGCTTAAAAAGTGCTGATAAGCACTAGCCTTATAATGTGAGTTATTTACAACCTTGTTGTTATTTAGTTATTTATTTTGTTTTTTATTGTTCTTTACATTTATATTTTCAAAATTACAAGTTTTTTAAAGTTATTTAATTCTAATATGTATGGTACGATATGTGAACATTTGGAATAAAAAAAAGTTTTGATTTCATACATTTTTCGTTGGTGTCAGATTATTTATAACATAATGGTGATGAACACTGGTCGGAAGGGCCCCCTGGGAATTTTTACTTAGGGCCCCAACAGACTCTAGAATCGCCTGTGCCAGCAGGGAACACAAAAATGTTGTTTACCTGCATCCTTGTCTTGATGACATCTAGTGGGGTGTTTCCAAAGACACTGGCTGCTCCAGCTATGGCTCCAAAGGCTCCAGTCACCAAGGGATTGATAGCTTTATTGGGGTTATCACCTAGTGACACGACATAACAGAGGAGTCAGTAACAGTGAATGATTTAAGATTTGGTCCTGGTACTCAACAACTGAACAGGGTAACTAGCCGGTAAAACTCCACAATTGGTTTGTGAGCTCTTTGGACCTCAGACAATAGACAAAGACCACATGAATACTATACAGAAATACTTATACATACTGACCTTTGTACCAGTTCTTGAGAGAGGTCATGACAAAGAATCGAATAGCTTGGTTGGAGCCTTGTTTAAGGACGGTGGCAGTAAGACCCTGGTATGTCCCTCTTAATCCTGTTAAGGCAAGATAAATGTCACTTTATTGCGCTCTTTTTACATTTAGTAAACAACATCATGCTACACCTGTTAACTAACACAGTGTTTTCACTTGCACTACCCTGTCTGACCAGTAGATGTCAGGTGAAGTACATGCACTGCAGCTGGTCCTTACCTTGTGCCCTGATAATCTCTCTGACTCCGTGGAAGAAGCCCTTGTATTTGGGGTTGGCTGAAGTCTGGTCATGAATGAATTTAACCTTGGGAGATTTAAAAAAGAAAGAAAATGTTGATTTTTTATTACAAATAAAGTGATGAAAACTACACAAAAGTGTTGTCTTTCAAATGAAACTTGAGTTCAGTGAATGTGCAGAGACACAATATCAAATTATTTTACTGAAAATATAATTAGCTGAGAAGAGGGCTTCATATAGAAATGTTTCTGCTGCTAATGTCCTTTGTTTAGGTGGTTAGTAATGTCCTGAGATTCAATTCACAAAATAATGAATGAAGTTTGTGCATCGCAGCATCATACATATATTCCTGAGATGAGAATATGCTTATACAAAAATCACAAAGGACAGATGTTTCACGTATATTTGGGTCTGGCGTGCATGACACTAGAAAATTTAATCTGACCACAGATCAGTTGATAACATACCTTGACAGTTTCCATTGGACAGACTACTAAAATGGCCTCCATCACCCCAGCTCCAAGCCCGCACAGCAGGCCTCTGGTGCTGTCCAGTCGACCGGACTCATCCCTTGCATGGTTGCTGAGGAACTCAAACACCCCAAACCTGAAGCACAGAACAGAGGCAGCAGGGAATTATGGGACAAGTTAACACAGGACTGGCCAGGGTCACTGAAGAGCATAATAATAATAACGATAATTTGTGAGGTTAAAAAAGACATTATTGTAGATTCCTGCATTACAAAAACTGAATATAATTACACAGTATATCTCACTCCTCTGAGGCCAAATTATTAAACTGTTCTTCAATCTGATAAATGCAGCTGTAATCAGCCAAGGTCATCTTCTAGTTCATGTATTTGTTCACTAAAAATGCTCAGTAAAAGCAAAAAATAAAACAAATAGGTGACAACATTGCAGCCAAAGAGAATCAGACTCCTTGTACTAAGACATTAACACTACACCTATAGGAAAAAGACCACATTTAGAGAGATAATTATGCTGCCCCTCATCAGCAGAAATCAGGTTGTAGAGGAGGACGTTTCTACTCCATGATTCACTGAGCACAAATAAAAGCAGAACAACGGATGCACCGCAAGGCAAGAAAACTTCCTTCCAACTTCCAGGATTTTTAGTGGACTCAAACTGCTGAAAGTGCAGAATGTGCTTAGGGCTTTTACTTTATTGTCTTCCCTGCATCCTCATTAAAGATGCACCAATAAACCGCAGTGTCTCAGTAACCAACGAGTGACCAGCAACAGCTGCCATGGAGGCCAGCCCAGATAGAGAGAGAGAGAGGGAGAGAGTGTGTGTGGTTTTTGTATCACCGCAATCAGAAAATGTTGTGCCAGCGAGTCCTTTACAAGAAAGGTTATTTATAGATGGAATTGAATTGTGGTGAAGGCAGGACGCTGCCCGGTACATTTAGCAAAGGGGCGGGGGAGGACAAACACTTGGTCTTGATGAATGCTTTGTTTTCTGTCTTTTCTCAGTCTGCTTGAACCATTTACCCATTGCCGTCATGGGTCTATAACAGAATTCCTCTCTTATACTTGTCTCATGAGACTTGACTACTCTTCCGCATCTGCTTTTCTGTGACAAGATTTTGCTCTGCTCATTAACCTTCCACATCTGTTCTTCTATCACACTCCTCGCACAGATTTAGTTTGTTTTGAAAGACAGACTCCACACAATTAACTGACTCAGACCGTCAAGCAGGAACAAACAACACATACACACAAAATAAATCCATTGGTCCATTCGTCTCTCTCTATATGCACACCACTTGCTGACTACAAACAGCTTTTTTCGCTTTGAAATAAAAAATGAGTAGAAAAATGAAAAATAGTTCCCCACAGCTTGCTTAGACTGCATATGAGATGGCAGTGCACTTAATAACTAACCTTGTGAAACAAATGCTATTCATTAAAAGCTGCTGGAGAGAAATATGCCACTGCCAGACATGCTCCTGTGCCAATTTAGTCTCCAAATTCTCCCCATTTAACAAGTAGACTAAACTTCACAGTCAGAATATGACAGATCATGTTTTGGCTGACATCCACAGTCAGGATGAGTCATTCTGGACAGCAGAGCGCTGCCCAATCTTCATTATTTGGTCTTTCTACAAGGTCAGTTGTGCTGGTAAGAAGAGGAGGTGAGAGAGAAGAGAGAAATGAGGAAATAGGACAAAAAGAAAGAAGGCTGAGGTGACGAGAGAGAGGGATGTAAATGTGGATTAAGGGTTAAGGGGAGGAAAAGGTCAAAGGCTCTCATGTCTGTCCCTCTCATGGCTCCCTGACAACCTTGCATCAGACAGCGTGCTGCATGATGGTGCACAGGCAATCAGTTAATGGGATGGGGGAGAAAGAGGGTCGGGGAGGCAAAGGAGTGATAGTAAGGGGGGAGGGGAAGATAAAGGAAGTAAAAAAAAGAACGGATCGAACAAACGACTTAGGGAAAGTGGCAGTGAATGGAAAAGTACCAAGGTATTCTCCATGAATCAAATCTAACTGTTCCCATCTCAACGACTTTCAATCTATCTCTCCGTCACGTTTCATTTTTTTATTCATCTTTTCATGTTTTTCTGTATCACCTACAAGTAAATCAGAATTGACACCCTCTACAAATGATTGCAAAATAAATCTGAGGATTCATGAGAGGATTACCAAGAAAAAAAAAAGAAGAATAGCTGAAATAGCTTACTTTAAAGGGGTCTATAGCTAAAAAGGGTTACTGGGCTAAATAATTGGATCAAAATGTATATAATTTACACACAGCAGGTTATATCTTTATATGCAATGTAGTCACCTATATGCATTTTATATACAATACAGTCTGATGACAAGAGCAGAAAGAGGACATGCTATATTTCCTCCGAGAAAACGTTCCTTAGAGCAGGAACCAAACCATTCAGAGTGTCTCTGGAAGGGGTGCTGAAGGCTGACTGACACACACACACACACACACAAACACTGTACATAAACACACACACACACCCATTGACAGAGCACCAACACAAGTCTCCCTCCCTCTGTACCCCTATTGAGACCCTGCCTGAGTTTGAGTGGCATCTTTGCTCCGCATGGCTGGGCCTGTCTCTCCATCGTACAGACAGGCTCTACCCTCCAGCATAACACACCAACACACACACACACACAAAGAGAGTGAGAAAGAAAGAAAGAGAGAGAGAGGGAACGAATGAAAGAACGGAGAATAAAAACGGTGCAAATGAAAGCGTCTGGTTTTGTGCAACACGTGTGTGTACCTATGTGTGTGTGTGCTGCAGTTGTCAGGAGATAAATGTCATTGCTGTGAAAGAATAACGTAATTATAGTGAAGGCGAGTGTGGCATTTATGCCTTGCATTGTGGGTAATGGACTAGAATAATTGGAGTGTGTGAGTTAGTGGTTTCAGGTGGAGGATTAGAACGGCTTAGCTAAAAGTGAGCATTTTATTCCAGCTGTTACTGCAAAAATAAAAAAACAAGGCTATACTCTACTTTTTATATATCTATTATCAATTATCAATTAGTTTATCTCTAAGTACAGATTACCTACAGTTTTACATTCACATAAGTAGAATTTTACATCACAAATTTTACATAAATCTTATTTTGCTCACCTGACGGCAGATTTGGGTATGGATCCATAGAGCAGTGAGCTGAGTCCTCTGTAAAGTCCTTTAACACCATGACTCTGTACCGTCTGTTTCACACAGTCACCTGGAGGAAGATAAATGTTCTGTATTACTGCACACAATTCAGTATTTTGCATTATGGCTGCACAGTACTCTACTCTACTCACAGTACTACTTTTACATTAATTCTTCCATAGAAATATGTGTTTTTGGGATTTGAATGCACTAATCCTTTTGAGGATATTCCAGCCACCCAATGGCACAATAAATGTAATGTAACAGTGTTTCTTAGATTTAGATTTATTTCTTTATTTGCAGTGTCATACAGTACTGAATGACCCTGATAACGAATACACCAGAAACATCTGTCCTTCATTTATGTTTCATCAACAAAAGGGAAAAGTTACACTCTGATTTCCCCCAAAACATGGTGTTTTTCTTAGAAGGTGCTGCTTGTTTTCGGAGACTTCAGTCCAGTAATTCATGTTCTGCTATCTAGTCAAATTCACAACTAAACTGGAAAAGCAACAGCTGTCTGGAGCGCTCATTAGCACGTTCTCTGATCCTCAGAGCTCAAGCCAACATCAACACTTCCTGGATGTGTGTGTACGCCTGTATGCGTGAATGTTGAGTGTGCATGTGTGCACTGGTCTGTTGTAAGTCATATAAACAAGCACAGTGACAGCCTGCCAGAATCCCTAATGTACCTGGGGATGATGGGTAATTAGATAATGAGCTCCTGAGAGATAGATAGCTGGAAGTTAAATCTCACATTCAGTTCAATATGTTGGTAAAATGATAGAATGGTATATAGCTGTAGGTTTGCTGTTAAAATGTTTCACACACACACACACACACACATCATACTCACCTATTCCTCTGTATTTGGGTGGATTGGCCCTCTCATCCAGTTGCAACTGAGTCTTAACATACTCTGTGGGGAAAGTGATGCAGATCTCTATGCCACCTGCAATTCCACCTAGAAAACACAAAAAATCAGAGAAGATGTTTGTTAATATAAAGCACACAAAGAATAGACATGAAGGAACCTAGAACTGATCAAAAAGTAAGCTCTGAAAATTAAAGGCTTTCACTCTGGTCAGGCAGCTTTGCTGACATTTAGCTTGATCTTAGCATACCATATCTTCCTAGCCACAGCCTAACCAAGTCTGATTCAGTGCCCCACTGCTGTTATGAATTGCAAAGAGGTCCCATTACATCACGGATCATTACAGTGACTCCACAAATGACTTCCCCTCCATAAACATTAAAAGCACTGCTGCCGAGGGAGGAAGAGAAACGAGCCAGGCAAAGATAAATCAACTGTTTCTGCTACAGCTAAACTACACAGAGACTGTACTGTTCATTGTGTTTGAGGAGCAGAAAGTCAACACAAGATGAGGTTGTGTGAGTACATTGTGCTGCTTCTCAAATATTCTGTACCATATGTTTAGTGTGTGATTGCACAGAAGAAAAGAAAGAAAGCAAGGAAAGAAATTAATGAATGAACATGTGAGTGACCGCGAGAGGGTTTAGCCTGAAACCCGCCTTTAAGTTAATGGGTTGAGTAGACGAGGACAAGTGTCCAAAAACAAAGCTTATGTACAACACAGATGAGTCATGAGGGAGGGAGGGGGGGGGGAGGCAGGGAGGCAGGGAGGATGGAGAGAGGGCTGACATTAATTAAATTATCCGCTCAGCCTGCGGGGAGGGGCTCCATTACCCAGGCCAAGACCCTCCATTAACTCAATGACACAGACGCACACTAGCACACTGTGCAAGGGAGACACACATACATGTTGCAATTATACAGAAACATGCAGACATGCCCTCCAACAAACACAAGAAATTACAGATCTACAATGATTTTTCTGGTTAATTATGAGAAACATTTTACTGTACATGCTGCATATTAGTGCCAAGTCAGGGAACCCAGAAGCCACAAGACCACAATAAACCAAAGAATGTGAAGTGAAAAAACAGAAATGTCTTTTTCTTTTGCATGAAATGTGACCAAATCAGGCTCAAAGAAAAGTGGATTCAACAGAAAGTGGTTGTGATTTCCTCTCTTACTGGGAAGCTGTGATCAGATGTTAATGTGTATTTGCAAAGACTTCTGATGATCAGAAGCTTTTACTTCCCCTGCACAACCTAGAATGTAAAAATGTCCATCTTAAAACCCTTATATGTAAAATATTTATGTGATTATAAACATCCTTCAAATCATTCATATGGCATAAGTTTTTGTATGTCGAATTAAAATTGTTGCAGTCTGCTTTGATTGATTTTTTCTCAGTTTTGAAATCTATGGGGCATTCACAGTCTCTTGTAATACTAGCACTACAAGTTGCCAACATTTTCAATTTTCAAATTCTACACTTAAAGCTTTAAAGCCCAATTGTGCAACTTTTCTGTAATGTGTATGTAATGTATGTAACTTTGAGTGAGAAGTACGCAACACACTACAGCACAAAGTCACACATGACCAACTACTTCACAGATTTTGGTGAAACTGGATCATATTTCTAGATATAGTAACATAAACTGCTTTGTCTTGTGTTGTTACACTTGCTTGATGTTTGACCGTGTTAGGAAAGTTGTCGACACACTAATTTTTGATCATAAGTAATAAATATAACAAATACGCGTATACAGCTGTCCATATTTTACGACAGTGGTATTGCACTATGAAACTGGAATTTTTACTTAATGTTGCTTTAACCAGTGATTTAGTTGATTATCTAGTCCTAAAATCTTATTGTCCTGCAACTTGAGAATGCAATGATTTCACTTTTCTATTTCACAGCAACTATTTAACAGAGATCTAACTGTTTCTTGTTTCAAAATATTGACTAATTTCAAAATAAAAACCTGTACTGAAGACACTGGCAGAATTTTCCATTATTTTTTAAAGAAAAATAAGCCTTCAAGGTTAGTACTGGTTTGTTTTGTGTATTTTATTTGTGTGAGTTATGGCTCATTTCCACATCCCAGTGAAGCAATGTTTCACCTATAAACATGTCAACTCTGCAGTTTGGCTTTCCTCACATGTCACTGCAGCCAACACGACCTTTATCACTGTGACACTGAGAAGCAGAGCCTCCTAAAGATAAAAACATATATTTAACCCAGGACATACATTTTAGGACTATAAGTAGTTGGGTAACTAAATACCCTAAAAAGCCTCTGACTCATCTGTTTCTCTTTATCTTCATCTCCCCTCCTGTGAGTGGGGCTGATTTAATCTGGGAAATCAATATGGGAAAATGGCTTTTACTTAAGGCTGCACATCTATCTAATATCCTCATTTATCCTATGAATGTACCGCAGAACTATAATTCATATCTTTGACATATAAAACATTGAAATTTGCATAAAATGTGCCACAATATGAGATTTTTTTAGTTAATTTTCTTTTCTTATTTTGATTTATCTAAATATTATATATATGTAATATCAGTATTGATTGAACGTGATGACTGACACAACAACAATTAAGTGCTTATCATCCGTCATTGATTATACCTCGATTCGTCAAATCAGCACAATTCACAAAAAAACCGTGAGCACCACTAAGCTGAGTCATGACATTCATGTGATCTCACTTTAACCAGCAGGCCAGTGAGCTGTAATTCTTCTAATCCTGGTCAGTAAATGTTAGCCAGCTGAGACATAACTGAAATCACATGAGCTTCACAACGCTCCATTCTAGGCGTCCTGATCCAGGATCAGTGGGTCAGTGTGTCTTGGGGAAGAAGAAACAATAAACCTCATTCATCTGTTTTCAGCCAGGACAGCTCTGTGCGTGGAAACCAACCAGCAGCGACTCAGCAACACACACACACACACACACACACACACACACACACAGCACACATGATCAATCCTCATCAGAAAACAGAGCGCCTGTGGAGCAGCAGCAGTTTGTTTGTCTTCTACTCCATTTCGCAGCCTACATCCAAAACACACACACACACAGACATACACTGTATTTCACACACATTTACAGATGACACCTTAAATGACTCCAGTGTAGCTGTCAAACGTGGGTTATATGAGCAAAATGGCCATTAATCTTTATCTTCACAGGCTCGCTCTCCTCTCCTGCTGTTAATTTTTCTCTCAGCAGCACCTTCCTTCCTTTCTCCTCATCCCCCGTCTGCTCTTCTCCACACTGTGTCATAAAATCAATGCATCCACATAGATCTTTGACACTTGCTATTACACGAAAAGAAATGGAAATGGCATTGGAGTGATATTCAGAACCCAGAGGTGGTGAAAACACTTATTGTCTGATAGAAATTGGCTTCTACAGACTCTTGGAGACTTGAAACATCCACATGCTATTGGCTCATGTTGGCCAGAAGTAAGTGGACCAGAGGCATTAATATGCTGTAACAGCCTCCTTTATCTGGAAATGCTTTCTACAAGAATGTTGAACCTGGATTTGTTCCCATTCAGCCACAACAGTGTTAGTGAGGTCAACCTGATGTCGGGATATAAGGTCTGTGTTCAGATTCATCCCAAAGCTGCTGATGGTGTTGAGATCGGGGCTGTAATCAAAAGTCATTGTTTTATGACTTTTAGTGCCACTTCAAACAGGACCTGCCTGTTGGTGGCACTAGAGCAAAAATCAGGGGACCAAAGTCCTCTGGATTTATCCTTTGGGCACCATGGATATTTTTACCAACGTCCATGGCAATCCATTCAACAATTGTTGAGGCATTTTACTAAAAAAAAAAACTAAAATGTAAAACTCACAACTGACAACTGTCACATAAGACAAAGAAATTCTCACAAATAAGTATATATATATATATATATATATATATATACATATATTCATACAGATATTTATGAATGCAAGGTGCACACAAACACAAATTCACAGCCACTTTTTTTGTATTATAAAGTGGCACAGCAGACGCCAGGTGAGCAGGCAGACAGCCAGCTGACAGGGAGGAACAGTCACTGAAATCCTGTCCTGCTTGCTTCAGGGACTCTAATGAGCATCCAACACATCTGGTCCTCTAAGAAACTTCCTTTTTCTTAGGGTGAACTGACAACCTTGCATGGTATCTAAAAGTGGCAGGTTCTAAACATATTTGAAGCTCCATTTCCTTTAAAATAACCATTTTTGTGCCTGCTGCCTTGTCGAGTAGCTGTGGGGTTTTTTTACACTGTTGCAGTAAAACTTAAAATGATCTTTTTATGTGATTTGAATTTTGATTGAGGTCAAAATAACAGTCAAAAATGTGTATCTACGTGTGTTTGTGTTTGTGTGTGTATGCACACGAGTCAGCAAGTTAATAAGCAGTTTTGCAGCGGAGTGTATCTATTATTCATCCAGATGTTCCTTATTTAGATTATTATCTCTCACTTTAAATTCTCTGGAGTCTGAGGGAAAGATGCTATGTCCATATCTCCAGTCCAAATGGAGAACATAGCCAGAGGACTGATGTACTTCAAACATGAGGTGTCCTATTAATAGAGCCATAATATTTCTGTATGCCTTGTGCAAAACATGAAAAGAATTATTCATCTGATGTCTGGCCTTTTAGACTTCTTCTGTCCTGAGCAACACTCCCTAATGGTACACGGATGCTTAATTACAGGAGGGATGTTGATTAATTTTACATGGGGACTGTGAGAACCCTGCAGCATGCAGATTGTACACTGATTTACATCAACAGGACAACTACGCACAGGATGTTTTGACAGTGGGTGCCAGATTCTTTACAGATGAAGGACAAAACCAGTGAGTTTACATGTTTCAAATTTAGATAAATTAACTTGCAGAGGTTTGAAATGAGTTTGTAACTCAACACAGTGACTGTATATGTTCATGCAGTTGTTTGGTGCATTCAAGGATGCAGTAAAGCAACATTATGCAAGAACTGGCATACAGGTTCAGAGTACAATTCACTCTCTCTTTTTCTGTTCTTAGCTTCCTATGCCAATGTCCTTTTTGGTCTCTTCACCAAAAAGATGATGTCCATACCTAGAGCCGTACCAAGCTAAGATGGTGTGTAACAAAGTGCTATAAAACATTACACACTTCTTGAAAGAGATCTACGTGCTACACTCATATTACATGGTGCAAGAACAGGAGTCCAGGCACAGAGTGGAAAAAGAGTGGTGTCATGCTCCCTATTACAAGTCAGTGTACCATCAAAATTATTTTGACGCTGTTATTTTGAGGTGAAACAGTTGCATAATGTTGCTCTGATTTATCTGTATTCTGCTGTCAAAATTTAAAACCCCCAAAACAAAGAATAGATGGCTGTAATCAATACTAACAATGCATCACATGTGAAATGTCTGCTTGCCCTCAGCTGCCCTTTCAAGTCATTGTTTTGGTTTTTACAGCTCTCACTGCTCTCTTCAGTGTGGTTTCCAGATGCCGAAGGCAGCTGTTTTCACTGGAAAAGCTTTAAAAACTATTCTTACTCTTCAGACTAGCTAACCCTTGTGACTAGCTGGTAAACATAGTGTAAGAGAGCGGCTAATGACACATGCCTTTGAAAGATTGTTGTTGGGGAACCATCTTTCAAGTTGAAGACGGCAGACGCCAACAAGGTAATTACTTGAAAATAAATTAGCCTGCTTTGATTATATAACTGACATTAATTGATGTTAAGTTTCAAGTCTCTTTCATTGTTACACAGCAGTGTAATTAATTAAAACCAGTGAGTGACTGGAAGGCAGAACTATCACATTAAAAACTTCAGGTTCAAGAAACTGGTAGACAATATGGTCAGTCATTAAAATAGAGGCCTACTCTATTTTAAATTACTGCACTAATTTATGTTTGTGTGTCCATGGCTACACTTCACCAACATCCAGCTGACAAGCTGTTACAGAGGGGGTGGTTGGGAGGTGGATGGAGAAGTGCACTGAGATTTATTATCTCGTCTCCCCGGTAAACTGGGTCTGCGAGTGGCAGAACAATGGAGGGGAGGTGACTGTGTGCGTCACCTGTGACGTGAGGAAACAGGGAGTAAGCGCACAGTTTGACGAGTCCTCTGAGCCTGAGAGGAGACAGCCACTCAGAGAAGCTAACTGGCTGCCCTGAGGCTAGAGAGCGAGATGGAGGAGAGTAAAAAGAGAGCAGGAAAAGTGACATGAAAACAAGTCTGTCTCAGTGGAAAATCCAATCTATCATGAAATTAAGATTAAAGAAGGAATTTTCTCTCTCTGTCCACCCCTCTGCTTTTGAGACTCTGCTCAGAAGGGCTATAAATGAAAGCCACAACAGTGTATGAATGCACAAATCAGGACCAGAGACCCATTTAGACCGCTCTCCCTCCCTCAGGCCTCACACAGATAAAAGTCTCTACTTCAGCCATCACCAGTGGCTGTTGAGAGAAGACTTGAACTAACCAATGGGAGCAGAAAGCGCTCATAGACCTACAGTACTCCACAACCACTGTCTATGTGGGCTCTCTAATCCATTAAGCTTTGACCTTCTACTTCTTGCTTTGTCTACTTCGAGTCTTCGGGGCACAAAATGTGTTGCTCGCTCTTTCCACTCAGACATACTGCTAACCATAACAGATAAATCTGAAGTAACATTAGCATGTCACACTGGGAGTGGTGTCAACTGGATTTATGATCTGCCACAGCTGAGTGAGAAGACTGACGATGTAAAAAAAAAAAATCTGCTGCAGTTTGTGATGGACGATATCTCAGATAAGACTCAAAATGAGCTTATCTATCGCTGAATCATCCCAGTGATGCCCTGAACATGTACTTTTATCAAACTACTACATACACTTTCATTTAAAAGATGCAGATGAATCAATGGTTTCCTGACAGCGAGGCCAAGAGGAGTCAGAGTTGAGAAAGCAATCATGCTGCCGTTGCAAAACTGGACAGACAGGCTCGAGACGAGCTAAACGACACAGCGAGGGAAAGAGGGAGCGACACCGGGCCATATCCAGTCAATCAGGCTGCACAGGACTCGTGGGGGAAGGGGTAGGTCTCACCACAGCAGCATTTACATTTCTTAGTGGGTGACAGGAGGACATGAGTCGAGGGAGATTTTTTTTTCTCCATCTCTCACCCCTCTTACCACAAAATCATTTATTCTACAGCCTTTTATAAATGTTTACACTATCTTGTCAGTAAGAGTAGTGAATATCAGTTCTTACAGATGCAATAAGTAATCAGAGTAGTAAGAGTGCATATCGTGTGAAAACATAAATTGCATGCAGCATTTTTGTGACTTCAGCGTTAGAAACAAGAAAACTCCAAACACAGGTCGATATAAAGGCTTGGTTAGAAAGGATGCAAGCATACTGAATAATAAGGAAAAGTACTTGCCAAAGTATTATTTAAACCACCTATCATTAAATGAATGTTATTATTATAATCAGATACCGTAAACCAAACACTGTATGTAAATTTGGTTTGACCTCTGTTTATGTTGCAGTTTATTCCTGCTGTAAGCTATTGTTTTGTCATTATTGGACAGTATATGGTGCTTATGTTCCAAATCATGTAGCCATACATATATCTATAACTAAATCTCAATAAATACGCAGTGTTGTAAATGTAAATAAACATCATTTACAGTAGTCAAACCCAGCTCCGATATATGTACACAGTGTAAGCACCCGAATGAGTTCAGTTTAAATGATTAATTAATAATCGATTGGTCATTTTCCAAGGGAAAAGAACAAATATTTGCTTGTTTGAGCTTCTCAAATATAAGGATTTTATGTTTTTCTTTGTCATATATATGATTGTAAATTAAATATTTGTGGGTTTGAACTGTCGACCACGAAAAACAAACAAGTTTAAAACATCACCTTGGGCTCTGGGAACTTATCGTGGGTGTTTACACTATTTTCTGACTTTTTATAGCCAACATGAGTGATCATTCAATCAAAAAAAAACAGCAAAATAATCATTAGTTAGTTTTTAATCTTCAATCAAAAGGAATTGATTCAAAATAATAAAATATTCAGCATGTAACCCTCGCCGGAGAATAAAGCTGAAATCAACGGTGCTGCCAAACACCAGCATGGAGCCTTAATACAGGAGCATCTCTGAGAGGCTCTTCATCAACAGGAGCTGCTGCACCCTGATCATCAACACACGAAGGGTCGAGGGGGTTTGGAGGGGCAGAGCAGCAGGAGAGGAGGACCGGGTTTTCTCAATCTCAGTGGGGATTAAATGGATGAATCACAGAAATGGCTAAAACAAGCATGACTAATCAATTGATTTGTTAAAATAATTTTTATAAGTGATTGATTGTCAAGCAAAAATGTCATGACAGCTTCAGTTTTTACTTCATCTCCTTCAGATCAATACATAGTACATCATTTTGTCGTTTTTTGGCTTCTGATCAAACTAAGAAAATATTTTTTGCTTTAGTTACTTATGATATGCAGGTATATATTATTGTTTTAAACCTTTTTTTTTTTCTTTAAATCTAATCAATAGATTGATCAAGTTACAGCTGAAGAATAAAGCTGTGAGGGAGAAAATAGATAAATATTTTCTGGAACTGAACAGACAATAACATTTAATTGTGAGAAAACAATCTCAGGTCCATTTAGTAGCTGCCCAGGAACCTTTCTATCATATCACATGACCTTCATCAGCAGATTTTTCCAAGAAAAGTCCTTAAAGGACTGAAAACAAAACATCTGAAGATGAAAAGCTCCATCTTAAAGATGTTTCTTTTTCATTGTGATCACGACACACTCATACCTGAGACACTGAGTCACATTGGCATCAGTGTATTGTCTCAGGAGTGTCCCCTACACTGCATGTATCAATCAGCTAAAACAGCATTATGTAAAGTGCACAAGAGGTGACCTTTAGATTAGAGGGATAAAATCACCTAAGTGCACCACAGAAAATTACTGTCTTCTTCTTCTTCTTGGCTTTGAAGAGCCTTTCTGTTTTACAACATCGTCAGAGGTCATGGGGTCGACATGGTTTGAGGGCATTTGGCACAAGTTGGTGGAAAATGTGGCTGTTAAAAAAAAGTCGTTTTACCTATCTTTAGAAACAAGCCCTGCAGCTCTGAGATAACATAACTTGTAGCTGTCAGCTTGAAACGTGTCATTTCACAGAGAAACGCATTGTTTGTGATAGTTGCAACTAAACAAATAGGACACACAAGAAAAAGTAAATATAGTTGGTAATCCTGTTTGCAGCCGTTTAACCGGCACAGTTGGATTTTTTGAGTAACTTTCTTTCCTTTGGAGGTGTGACTACAGTTTTCTGAGGTCTTCCTCAACTCCTCGCTCTGTCTTAATGGACTGCTGTTACATCTACTGTTGCACCACTAACGAGCTTACACAATACATCTGAAATATATGTGAAACATTGTGACATCTAGTCTAACTTTTGACTTTTCAGCTTGACAAATCATGGTGAACTTACCTGCCAGGATCGCCTTTCCCGGGTGAGTTAATTTCGCTTTCCCCGCCGGCGCCGCTGCTGCCAGACACCGCGGTCTGTAAAGGGGGCTGATAAATGTACCTCTGTCCTGCATAATTACTGCAAAATACACAGCAAAATCTACAAAAAAAAAAGATGAGGTTCTTCAAGGATCTTCAAGTAGGTAGCTTGCAATTTTTTCTTTTCAAGTAGACCGGAGCGCTCAACACATGGACGGCTGCTGTCTGACGCGCTTTTCCTGGATGCGTCCTGAGGCTCCAGCGGGTCCCTGTTGACAGAGGGCGGATACTGGGACTGTCAAGGAAGTTGGGATCTTTACAGCCAATTTCTGTTATATGTGACCATGGTAACGCTGTATCACGACAGTCTACGTAAGAGAGCAAAGCAAAAACCGGAAACAAGGAGGGGCGGACAAACAGTTGCGTCCGTATCTTACAACGTGTGAACCACAGGGCGTGTGGTGTGACAGTGTCCATTGGGTGACACTGTGGGTGCTTATATGAGAGCGCAGGGTGAGAGGAGACCGGCCACAGCAGGAAAAGGGCGGGGCACAGCCTCTCTATGTCTCTATTAACATATGAATACAGCTCAGCAAGAATAACATTCCCCTATTATTAAACCTTTTACTACCAAAACCTCCAGCAGCAGCATCCACACTCTCTCCAAACAAAGAGGCTCACAGAGACAGAAACCATCAGTCAGGTCTTTTCAGCTTGGTTACCAAAATGTCCAGCAAGGGATGGAAATAAGGGTGCAGCAGGAAAGGCATAAACCATGTTCACAGCTGTGAAAACTCCCCACCATCAACAATAGAGGCTGAACCCCGCAGAGAGCTTGTAAATCTTTCTTCTTGATGGGAATGAGTTAAAAAAAAAAAAAAAAAAAAAGAATGCACAAACAGCACTGTGTGTAAACTTTATTCCTCTTTCTGGATGCATGACTTGTGCAGATAAAGGGAGTGCTCCATGGTGACACCACGGTGGGACAGAGCTCAGTGTATCATACAGGGACTGTCAGACAGCACGGGAAGTAAACAGTCGACTAAACTGTCACCACTTTGAGCAGCTTTGCCTCAAGACTTTGCCATTTATTAACCTGCTGTTTTTGCATTTTGTCTTTTTCTTACAAAAATCATTATGCTTTTTTTTTTAAGACTACAACAACACACTATAGACAATACATACGGTATTCCATAATATTTGACTTCTTTGATTAGTTAGGTATTTCAATATATCTTAAATTATACACTGTTTTCAGTACAATAATGATTTTTTTTTTAAACCAACTGGGACCAGGATGTGAGTTAATGTTCCCCTGTGTTTTCATCTCCTCGAGTCTGCTGGAGCTTCATCGTCGTTTTCTGTTAGTTGGGTGAGAAAGTTTCATCGAACATCACTTCATTTGACACAACATTAGTAATACTTGATATACTTGAGTGTAACATGAAATTGTGCTCCTGGTTGCAGCTTTATAGTTTGGCAGCACATGCACAGACTACAGCATATAGCATTTTTTTTTTCTTATTTCACCGCTTTTCTTTCTTTTGTCTTTTGTCACAATCATCCTGAAACTCCTGATGTCCGGTATCAGAGTCAGAGATCAAACCGCTCTGACCCAGCAACAGGTTTGCGGCTGCAAGGGAGTGGAAATTTCATCAAGTGTCTCTTGGTTTGGTGACGTATCCCTCGAAGGCTTTAGAGGCTACTCACACACACACACACGGACGGACGCACGCACGCACACACACACACACACACACACACACACACACACACACACACACACACACACACACACACACACACACACACACACACACACACACTCACACACACACTCACACACTCACACACACTCACACACAGACAGTACCGTAACCTCATAAACAAGTGTTGTTAGTCTGTATACAGCAAACACTTTGTACCTGTTGTGAGAGGACAAACAAAACTATTGCACAGTAACCATCTTTCTAATCAGAGCATGAGACAGTTGTGAAATTAAACAAGAACAAATGAGCCAGTTTTTTGCCACCTCCTCAAAGTATATAAGGCTGTAGCAGAGCTTTAGGAGAGAGGGGGACACACACATACCCCTCTGCTCCTCAATAACAAAGTCTCTTCCTCATCAGTGCTCAATCTCTAGGAAAAGAGAAAACAAAAAGAGAAAAGCTGCTCTATGGTTAATAAAGTCTACATTGAACAGCAACAGGACAGAGTGGTTTGGTGTCACTAATGTTATCTTCGGTATGTTAAATCCTCTAGGAGCTGAGAGGTGACTTCATGCTGTGTAGATCAGTGATGCCGTTATATCGTCCAAATGGAAAAGAGAGGAGGACGAGGAGGAGGAGGGGAGGGAGGGAGGGGTCCAACAGCCTTGATGCCACCCTGAAGTGTGTTTGTGTGTGTGTGTGGAGAGAGTAGAGATCAAGAGTTTCTATTGCAGTTTCAGTGAATTCGGGTAGAGTCTCATTGGGAATGAAGGCCCAGGTGAGTTTCAGGGGTCTCTCTCTTGGCCAGTTGAGACCCAGAGCAGCATGGTTCAATGTGGTTCAGGTGTGAGTGTGTAGGGGAGAGAGGGGGTGGAAGAGGCGGGAGTCTGGCCTCTACATGTTGAAGCCATAGGCGGCGGGCTGAGCAGGGTAGCCCGCAGCGGCTGAGGGCTGAGCAGGGTAGCCCGCAGCGGCAGCAGGCGGAGCAGGGTAACCCGCAGCGGCGGCAGGCGGAGCAGGGTAACCTGCAGCGGCGGGTGGAGCAGGGTAGCCTGCTGCGGCGGGGTAGCCATAGCCTGGGTACGCTGGCTGGGGTGCCACTGGAGCAGGAGAGGAAGTCAACATCAGCTGCTGGCCTGATCACACAAAAACACACACAGGGTTAGATGTGTTTGACATTGGGTTTTTAGTTAATAACATTTCTTTACATGTTTTTTACTCAAGGAGTAAAAGGCTTTGCCGATTCTGATTGGTCAATTACAGCATCCTACAGTCTGTTTCTGTAAAGCAGGCCGCTGCTATTAATAACAGACTATTGCTATGGACACAGTTCTGATCATAGACTCTTGAAGTGGATGCAATAAAATCATTTTAAAATTAAAAAATAAATGTTTTAATCAATATTTTGAGTGAAATTATTGGTATAGTGATTAGCAGTGTAGCAGGATGTTGAACCGGTCATTTGTGAATCCTGCATCGGGGTTCATTTTGCAACAACCAGCAACCACCAGTACATTATCCCTTACTTATTACTACTTATCATTATGTAAAACAATTGCACGTATGTCTTGATTTGGTGCCAAAATCATGAGGAAAATGAACACAGGACAAACACCCTTATCAAATACAGTTGCTGCTGGTTTCAGATTATAACATCACAGGTGTTTGCATATTTATTATGAATAAACTAGGCAGGAAGGCTACATTCATTCTTTGTAAAAATAGATAAGAGTCAAGCTGATGTCATGATGTTATTTTCTTCCAGGGCATACAATCGAGATAAAGACATCGCCTCAGAAAAATTACATTTGACACAAGATTGTAAAGACAAGAGCAGACTACAACATGGAGACAGATTTGCCTTCATCTAATCACTATATATCATTATATATTTGGTTAATGTTAAATTTCAACACAAACAGCTGTTTTTCTTGCAGGTTTAAAAGACACGGCAGATAAATACCGCAGCTCACATCCTGCTGTTCGCACACCAGGAGGCAATTTTCTCCTCTTTATGAAACACAATCGTCTGTCACTCAGGGTGATGTAGCAGCCTGTGAACCTACCAAACACCATGGGCTGAGGCTCTGTCACCTCCTCTTCAGTTTTCCTTTGGCTTTCTGCTTCCTCTAGTTTGTCCACCTGAAGGCAACAAATGAGGACAGATCAGAAGTGGATCACTCATACACGGTACTGAATAAAAGAAAGACTAATTTCATACATTGTAGGGATCCTGCAGCAAATGTGTCAGCTGTTAATAAAAAATAAAAGATTTTTGCTGGACACCTACAATGTAGTACTAACAGTGATGTACAGTTTTATTTAAATTACAATTTCTTATTTCCTGTACTACAATAGACCATAAATGCTTCAGTTGTAAGATTACACTAAAGTTTTTATTTCATATCAAACAAATAAATATAGATAAATATGAAGAAGTAGATTCATCATACCCACTTCTGAAATACAAAACTACACACAGTACTTCACAGTGCAGCTAAGGGTACCTAAGAGAAGATGCCATGCAGGTTTGGTGAGAGTTTCTAACACAGCTTCCAGTACAAATGTTAAGTCAACAATAAAAGGGTCCATTCACCCAAATCACAAACAACAAAATAACCATTTAATCCACAGTGGTATCTAAACGTGCAGATAGTGACAAATGAGACCTAAATCACCCCTCTTCAATTTTATTCATGGTACTCAAAGCATGGAAGAAATTTAAAAAAGCAATGCCTCTTTCCAGATACAGTGTCCTTGTTCATAATCAAAATAGGTTACAGACCTCATTGTCGACATTATTATTTTTTACATTCAGCAGAAGATCGCGGCCTGTGGATTATTATGAATAACAAGATAACAAGGACAGTGTATCTGGTGAGGCACTTTAAGTTTATAAAATGTATTTTTTTAATATTTTGAACACCAGAAATAAAATCACATCGATGGGATAGGGCTGTGGCAAACAACAAAAGTGCAACATGGCTAAATAACACTGTTGGTAAATGTTTTGTTTTTTGTGATGTGTATGAACTGACCCTTTAAAATAGAAAAAATATAGTGGGATTCAATGTTAAAGAAATATTAAGTTGTGTATTATTAAGTAAAGAAGAAGCTCTGATACATGCCTATATGCTGATGCTACATTTTCAGCCATTCACAGTTAAATAAATGACGATCACAGCTTCCACATGCATCCCATTCATGGCTGTAAGCAGGCCCTCCTGGCAGATTTTCATTGAGAGCAATTCTGGACTAAAATCCAGCTACACATGAGAAGCTCTCAGGTTAAGCACATCCTTGCCAGGCATACAGGTTTTTTGCGCAGTGATTTGGTTGTAGTGCCAATTTTCCTAGTCAGTAAGTGCAAAGAAATAGTCAGGCATTGTGCTTTAACTGTGGAGACAGCGGAATACCAAAAAGGTTTCTGATGTAAGTGGAGATCAATTTAAACAGTGATTCAGCTAAAAAAAAAAAAAAAACAGCAGAATAATAAAATGTAGAAATTCTGATGAGATATGATTTCAAGAAACAAACAAATACGTTTGATAAAAAAGAGCAAAGGTTAACGTTCCTGTGTATGACTACAAAATTTTACATTTTCAGTTTCTGGAATGCAATTATTTTATATAAAACTATATGCAATTCATTAAAATGGATGCGATTTCAGTATATAAAACAAGATCACTTAGCTCTGCTGCCTGTTGACATAGGCCATAAAGTGTCTCTTGGTGTGTGTTCTTCTACTTTAAAGTAAAAATAAATGAAGTGGTATTTCACTTCCTGAATGGCTGCAAGATTCAACCTGTACCAGTTTGATCAGCGATGAAAGATTTTGTCTCTATATGAGTACCTGAAATAGTGAATTCCCCCAGAGACAGAAGAAAGAGGACTCCATAACCTTTGAAGTTAGTGTTTGTATCCCTCCTCTGATCTGACAGTTAAAATATTTGTAACTAAAACCTGGAGTTAGAAACATGGGGATGCATCTAACAAGTCTGGAGTGGCTCACTCTCATCAAGAGAGCATTAGTCAGGTGGAAAGATCACCGTGTCTCTTATATTATATTATACCACAACATCAATCTTGTGATTTTGAATCAGCATAACTGAAATTGTTAAGACGTTTAAAAGAAGTAGACACTAGATGCAGCCCCAAGAGAGAGGAGTTAGAAGGTGAGAAGTATCTGTTAGGCCAGGACAGGCTAATCATGGTCCTGAAGAACAAGACGGTGCACAGGCTTTGGCTCCAGCCATCAACACATCGTTCAAAGTTATGTAGGGGCTGACTTATTTAAATCACATTAAACCACCTAGATACATCAAAGTGTGTCCAACCATCAACCATAAAATGCAGGCAAGTTAGAGGTCTATAGAAAATTATAACAATTATAACCTACCAAACTAGTGCATGTTGAATAATTTTAATCTTACATCAGCAACATTCATCTACCTTAACTGATGCATATTTATACAAAAGCAGCTTGTTTAAAGTAGTTATTAAACCTTTATAGTCATTTAAGAGTTTCATATCTCTAAACAGAGAGTTATTTCCACATTTAGTCTGTTGCTTTGTATGTTTGCATTGAAAATCAACAGACTGCAGTGTTTATCTGACAATTTTCATTTAATTTTTTTAATTTGTTTCCGCTTCACAGCTAAAAAGCTTGTTTGAAAAAGAAAATTAATTAATACCAATGAGACAATAGAGGTTCACCTGGAGGATAATTTAGAAACTGCTTCTAGTAGATAAATACAAAATTTATTAATAAAAACATGTTTTGTTGGTGCTGAAATGGAACAAAAGCCTGCACATACAACTACAGCTCTCCAGGACCGGCACTAGTTAGGCTGTACTCAGTCTACAGTCCATGCTAGGTTCCTACATCAGAAACCTAAGAGATAAGTGACAACAAAAACAGACAGAACACATAGGAGAAATAAAAAGAGGGCCAGAGACCGTCACCTTCGCTGCAAATTCATCAACCTGGAAAAGAACCCAAAGAGATGACCCCGAGTGACCTCACATGTCTACAGGTCAACATTTTAGGACATCATGATGACCAGAGGGAGTTCACTGGCAAATATACTTTATTACCATTACTTAAGAAAGCCTTTCTCATCTCAGCAGGTCTGTTTAAACTAAAAACTGTCTTACTACTACTGTCCACCTCTCACCTGTCAGGACAAGTTTCTACAGGAAATTAATTAATCTAAGAAAAATAAACCAATTTTAATACACAGTGAAAATGCAGAATATCAAACTTCTTTTCTCTAATAAAAATAAAATAATTAAACCTACTTTCACGTTAAAGCAGAAACTAAAAATGAACAACTGAGAAAATTAACTCCTTGTATTGTTCTTCATCAGAGTACTAACCTTTGAGAGGTACTCTCTCATGACCTGGATGAAGTACGGCATGGCAAAGTCCATGATGTTGTGCCTCCAGGCTAGCTCCAGCACCACGTCGGGGTGCAGCAGGTCATAGGAGGCGAACAGGCAGGCAGCGAAGCACTCCTTCCTGCCCTCCTCAAGGAACCACTGGAGCAGTGTCTCTGCCAGCTCAGCATCCTTAGACTCTGCGGCATATAGCATGGCATCCTGGGAAAGACAGAATGACAGTGTGTTATATTGACTTGTTATGAGAAATATGGAAACCTTCATTAAAGTTTGAGAAGCTCTCTGAACAAGCTTCTGGTAGGACAAGCACTGAGATCATTTTATCATCCTGTCTTTACTTGCATGGTCCATGCATCTACAGTATGTCCAGATACAGAATAAACAAACAAACAGTGCCACCTATAGGAACATGGAAGTACATGTAAGAGCTTACACCTTTTCTCAAATATTATTTTCTTTCTTACCTTGTAGAGTTTGTCCTTCTTGCAGAGCTCTACACTCTGTCTCCAGCGGTTGTTGCCCTTGTACAGGTAAGCAGCAATACGCCTGAACTCAATCAGTTCATGTTTCTCTAACCTCTGCGCCAGGCCGATGGTGTCAAAGTTGTCGTACGCGTCGATGGAGGCTCTCAGGCCCTGTGGATAACACGCAGAACAAAACAATTATATTACAGACCAAAAAGGGAGACAAGAGATACCTGAACCAGTTCATTTCTTGTAAAGGGCTTCAACAGTGCCACCTAGTGACCACAAACACTGGATATTTAAAATTTAAACAGAGCAAAGACTGTTACATACAAAACTTGGGTACCATTAGATCAAATACAATGTATGTTATAGTAATTAAGCTCTGTAGAGGACAAATCAACTACCTGTAGTTAGTCAAACAGACTAAGAGTTGGTAAAATATGTACTAAATACATTCATATGTGAAGAGAACAGCCCCACAAATCCTTACAACATGCTAAATGCAGAATAAAAACATTATTTTGTCTATAATCAGCATCTGTTACAGACCTGGTAATCTTCCTCCTCTGTCAGCAGGTTGTTGAGGGCTTCGTTGACTGACTTGTTGTTGTGATTCTGGACAGACCTCAGGTAAGGCTTAACCAACTTCAGCTGGTTCACCTGGTCAAGCAAAAACAACCCAAGTCATGTCGCGTCAACCATGTTTAGCACTGCATAGTAAAGGTTAAAATAGAGGTTGACTTCGCCACTGGTTACCTTGCTGAAAAAGGTGACAGCTCGGCTGTGGTCCAGCCGTGGAGACAGAATGGTCAGCAGGTCGTTCAGTAAGAGGGGTTTGTATTCCAGGTAGAAGGAAAGAGATTTATAGTACAGCTCCACATTGGCAACCTGGGGGGAAAAATATATATATATAGAAGGTGGCAAAACACACAAGATGTTTGAAAAAGACAGCTCAGTGAGAAATACTTCTGTTCACCTTAGCAATAATGTCTTTGAACAGCCCTTCCTTCCACGCATCTGTCGGATGAGACATCATTGTGAGGACAGCGTTGTCGTACTCCTCGTATTTATCGTAAAGGAAAACCAGCTCTGCCCATAAATGAGACTGCTCTGCTGCACGAAGGACCTGGTAAACACAGAAAACACAGACCAATGTCAAAGTAATTCAGACTTCAAACTGAAGCACTCTGTCATGTCAGTGGTTTGTTTGGTTAAATTTATGGACTCAAATATGGCATATTTGTGGTAAAACATACTTCATTTTTCAGACCCTTTTCTCAAAATCACTCAAAAGTGCTTTCAAGAGACAGAAAAACACACAACTAGATCTAACTAATCAACAGCCAGTGACATAAGAAATGAAACAGGATGCTGAAAGACATAAACTTTCTGTTTTAATTCAACATTGTCAGGCCAAGAAATCCTATGAGTATGACTCATTATTGTATATTACATGTATTTTGGGGTTTTTAATCATAATGTGAAGCAATCAATCAACAGGATGAACAAATTACTTTTAAGGCAATAATTATTTGAAAGCTCTGCAAACTTTCATGGATTTTAGGAGCCATTTTTAACCTTAATAATGACATCATCCAGTGAAAGAATGTCTAATCACCACAAGACAACAGCAATATGTCAATCCAGGGTCAGCTCATTGGTTCAGCTACAAAATAAACAACTCAAGGAATCTTCTGCGAACAATATTACTTTTCTTTCAGGGTGCTGATGAGAAACAGAAATCTTTGCAGAGTAATAAATCAAAGGAGTTCACAGAGGCATGCTCTACCTTTGGGATGTTGACTCTGGACCAGAACAGCTCCAGGTGCTCCCTCATTTTCTGAGGTTTGAACTTTGAGTAGAGGATGGCGAGCTCGGTAAACATGCCCATGTGGGCCCGCTCCAGGCCCAGTGCAGCCTCCAGCAGAGCAATGAGTTCCTCAAAGTAGCCGCGGTCCTGATAGTAGCTGATTAGGTCTTCCAGCTCGTCAGCGTGGATCACTATGTGAAGGCCACAGATTTGTGCCAGCCGAAACTCCTCGCCATCCACACATGCAAAACACACCTGATGATCGGAGGAAAGAGAGGAGAGTTACAAAGAAGAAAGAAAAACAATAAAAGATCCACACTTGGGTTAGCTTCTTTTCTGCTAGCACTCATGGCTCGAGTACTTTTTCACGAATACCTTTCAGATGTGGATCTTTGTTAGTAAACCTAATGACAATTCATGTTGTTTTCCTGTCTGAATAAGTGCTGAGTCATTTTTACTTCAAAACATTCCTGTAACACTGCAACGCAGCACAAGTCTGAAGTGAACATCACATTAACAAAAAAAGAGTGTAGCAGCACAATGTGAAATACACAGAGAGAATAAATGCACGTCTTGTTTGCCTTCTTAAGATTTCCTTTAACTTTGTAATTATCGTCTCTTACACACGAACCAAATGATATCAGTTTATTTAACTATGAAACACTATGGCGATATTCCTGAATCTTTAGTTATATTCTAATATATTAATATCTATATCTATACTAGAGAGTAAAATCTTATCAACAAACCACAAAATTAAAAAACTACATCTCCCCTGAGTCTCTAATAATGCTTCTGTGGCTAATAATATCTTGATCACACAAGCTACGACAAAAGGTAGCGATGAAAAAAAGTCTCCACACATCACACCATCGGAAAACGACAGACTTTAGCTGGCATGAGGTTTACTTTTCCAGGTATTGTAGTTTTATTGAGGAGTGCGACATAAGACTCAAAGGGTACTGTGTTGTTGCATGCTATCAGAATAATTGTTCTGCCTTTTGTTAAAACTAGCCAATGCTCAGAGACTAATTTACGTTAGAATATGTAGCATTTCCCTTTAAACAATACGATAAAAGATGAGAAATAGATGAGAAAGAACAAATCTCAATAAACTATTTTCAAGTGTGTTTCATCCAGTTACCTCCTTCCATGTCCGTGTGCTGTTGGCTTTCCTGGCGCTGTCCACAGCTGCCTGGTACTCTCCAAGGTGGACAAGTGTTGATGCAAGGCGAGCAAAGTTGGACACATTGTTGTATAAGAGCTTGGCTGCTTCATACATTCCCTCTTCATAACATCTGTCGCCCACCTGGATAAGAAGAGGGAGAGAAATTAGCTGACAGATATACAGTTATAAGTGTTCAACATTCTGCAGCAGTTATAAAATCATCTTATTACCTGCTGTATGTGAGCATTGTTGGGCCCACTGACAAACTCTTCTAGCTCAGCCAGACGGTTCGTTTTAGCTAAAGCAAAAATCAGCTCCGTCTCCACGTACGACTCTCTCGCTTTCTTTCGAGCCATCTGGAGGAATTTAACCAAGTCCTCCCAGTTATCTGCAAAATACAAACCACACATTCAAGATCAACTCAGATCAACCACCCAAGAAGGATGATTAATGTGAGCAGAGTTGTGCTGCGAAGCAACGGCTTACTGTTCTTGCTGGCTGCGTTGACCACCTCCATGTACGCTGAGGGGTCAACAGCTTTAATATAGGAGTCAATGGCTTCCTTGACCAGGTCTCTGTGCAGCTGAGCTCTGGCTAACTGGCTCCACACCGCAGGCTCGTTACAGCGCTCTGCAAACTCATAGGCACGATCCAAGTTCCCTATGTGCTCTATCAATACCTAGAGAAAAGAGGAGAGAGTTGTGTTATATGATATGACATAGAGGTACTTATAATAAAGGTACAACATGAGGAACAAACAGAAGAATTTATTTCTAGTAATAAACGTGAGTAACTATTTGACTAAAGAGCAATTCAGAGATAAACTGACTTAACAAAATAAGTATTTTGATTATTTCAATCAGTACTCGACTCTAGCCAATACACTCGCATTAATACTTGGAACTTGTTCTTAATAATTGTGTCAGTGCAGCTCGAGCAGTGAAACATTTATTTTACCTGTATGGCAGAGGTGTTGACATCAAATTTCTTGAAAATGGCAAACGCCTCCTCAAAGAGCTCGTTGCTGATGGCTATATTAGCGATGTCTGGAGCGTCATAGTTGTCTAGCCTGTTAATGTACTCCATCACACGAGTGCGGTCCGCCTTGATGGCTGTCAAAATCAGCAGGTTCTGGAGGTTTCTGGGAAACAGAGGGATTATTTACAAAGATGACAAAAAGCATTGTTGTTACATTATTATGATGGCTAACAGGCTGTAACCTTGCTGTACCTGTGCTCACTGAAGACAGAGTTATCAAGCACAATCTTCTCCAGCAGCTCAATCAGCTCATTGGGCAGGTCTGCGGTCATGAAGGCCTTTACTGTGACTGACACCTCCTCTGGGTCTTGGGTCTCCGACAGAGCGGTCTGCACCACCTGAGATCACATAAAATAAGATTATAATCATTAAAAAATAGCACTCATTCACAGACTGCATCTCTTCAGGAGCTTCAAGGACACCTAACCTGGTCTATAAGTTGTCTTCTGTAGGGGTTGTTTTCTTCCAAAACGTTAGCCCAAAGCTCTGGATCCTTCCGTCGTACCAGATATCGAGCCTCACTCTTGAATAACGAGTTCTCATTGCACACCTGAAAAGAAAAGACATGAAGTGATTAAAGATTTATCCATATTAGAATTATGTCAATGATCATCTAAACGCTATATCATGTGAGCTACACACTTTGATAAGCTCCAGGTCGCACTGTCCTCTCTCATAAGCCACACAGGCCAGGTGGGGGTCTCTCTTCTCGCAGTATTTTCCAACCACAGCGCTGTCGTAGAATGGGTTCTCCTTCAGGAAGCGCTCGGGTGTGTTGTTGCTGTCAATGTAGATCTTGGCCAGTGCGTTGTGGGTTGCTGGCTCCTCACATCCTTCATGGATACGGGACTCCAGCCATGGCAATAGAAGCTTTAGCCTGAGAAGATGATGGAAGAAGACACACTGTTCTAAAATATCAACTTCATTAAATAACATTTAGAAAAAGCTTTTGTGACTGTAGTTTTACTTTAGTGTAATGCTCAACCACAACACTAGATGGAGGTGTTTTTCTCACATTGGTGACTTTCTCACATTTTCTGACACAGAAACGGAAACAGGAAGTGAATTTGCATTGAAAATAGCTTCAGTAGATGAATCAATCAATCACAGTGGAAAAACAGTTCTTCTGACCAGTCCAGAGAAAATCAATATTAGAAGCATCTTTCATGCTAAAATAAAATAATTTATTTCAGCTTCTGTAGCACAGAAACTGCCAAGCATACGAAGAGCAAAGGCAAACACGGGATATTTCTTTATATTTCTTTCTACACATCTGTTTGTGTGTGCATTTGGTGATTTATGGACATGAGGTACATTTTAAATGTTTAGTTATTGAGGAAGACGAGAATCTTTTTTGAATTTGTGCCTATGTAACCATAGAGGTTTTATTTAAAGGCTATTATGTTACTACAGAGACACAAATCACACAATTTGAAAGAGGTATCAAGTCATTTTGATGCACATGCATGCAATATGCAAGATGACAAGTAGTGGAACCGTTGATAATTTAGTCCTACCTGTTCCTCTTCTCTACCTCCTCCACCAGCTCATCAGTGGAAAACTGCCCTCTGACCACCATGATCAGGTTCTTAATGACATCCTCAGCACAGTCCACATCCAACAGCCCGCCTATCACCACTGGTAAACGACTGGGGTTCACCTGAAAACAAGTGCAACAAAGTCTAAATAAGGATGTCAAAATGGAGCCCAAACAAGGCTTGGATTAAGTGGTAACCAGTTCAGTGTAAAGTCTCAGATGTAGTCTTGATCTTACTTTCTGCACGTAGATTTCAATGTATTTCTGTAGATTGTTGCGGTAGAGGTAGAGCACCAGGTCATGGACGAAGTCAAAGCGATCACACACAATGATAAGAGGAAGCTGGTCTGTTAGCTTGGCCTCCTACGAAAGGAAAAAACATTAGGTTAAATTGTATCAAATGGATAATATATCTCAAAATGCTTCTGAATAATAAAATCAATCCGCTTGATCTTTTTACCTTGAGGAAGTTTTTAACCCTTTCCGGGTCGTAGCAGTTGCTCTCTCTGCAGATTCTTTCCACTTCTTTGATCTGGCCCGTTTTGCAGGCAGCCTGAATGTATTTAAAGTGAACATCAGGCTCCTGGCTGAAATTCACAATCGACCCAAGGAAGTAAAACAAGCCTTGGATAGAGACAGCAGAGGAGAAACAGCACAAAGGTCAGTGTAATCTATGATATATTCAAGCTCTGTCCGTCATCTTTCAAATCTGCACTCAAACCCGCACTCATGTGTGACACCTACCCTCATAACTCTTGAAGGATTCAAAGAGCTCCACTAATGACTGAGTCCCCAGCTGCTCATGATACTTAGATGCTACCTGGACACACAGCTGCAAGTTCTGCCGGATATTGGCCGACAACATGGCCCTTAAACACTCCAATGAATCCTCTACTGATAAAGCGCCAAAGAAGTTCACCAGCCACTAAAAGAAGAATCAGAATGAGGACAAAAAAGTGAGACAGCAGGGTAAAAAGGGAGAAACAAAAGCTCCTGAACAAGAGATATTCACAGGCATGACCCAACATCCAAAGGCCATACCTCAGGGTTGAGCAGATGTGTGTGCACCACGGCTCGTTTGATATCATACAGGTCGGTGTAATGTTCAAGAGCTCTCTGCAGCAGACCTGCCTTCTCACACAGCTGAGCAACATGTGCACGATCATAGTGGGTGAACATCTGGTTCCCCAGGATTGCATCTGCTACCTGAAAAAGTTCATACACACACAAACAAAGTGTGTTTAATATCGCATGCAGAGTTGCTTTTTGTAATCAGGACATTCATTTTAGTCTGAATGTTCACCTGCGGGGCGTGTATGAGGTTCATCTCCAGCAGACGTGTCTGTAAGTGTCCTTCGGCTGGGCGGTTGTTCTTTAGAGCATCCAACAAGAAGGAGGTGCACTGCTGGATCAGGTTGCCCTCCATGAACACATCTACGATCTACCAAAGGGCAAAAGAAAAAAAGGTAAAGTAAATAAAGAACAATGTTATAGTTTTTAATTCCTACTATCTATAAACCATGATTTGAGTTAGCACACTATTAAGAATCACAGGCCCAGTAGCCAGATGTTTGTGCTTTCCATATTTAACATCTGCGGAGGCGGGCTATTAATTTAGAGAAGCATCAAGTCAACAAGTTCTCTGGTTGAGATTTGGACTGAGCAGAGTGATGATGTGGCTTTAAAAGGAGGAGGGGGTCACTGACTCAGTAAATTCCTGGCATTGCTGGCACATCTGGAATAATACAGACGGAGGCTCCCACACTGGGCACTTTGTGTGTTAGCGTGCATGTGTGAGGGTAAACATGAAGATTTTTTAAAAGGAGGGCATGTGTAGGAGCGAGATCGTATGTCTCTGGTGGGTGTGGGGGTCATGTCGGTGCGTGCATTTACCTGGTTGATGTTGGCCAGCGGCTCTTCATCCTGGACCAGCATCTGGGCAAACTGCAGTCCCTGGTCTGGATTCACGCGCATCACATTTCTGAGCAGAAACACCCAGTCCGGTGTGTAGCCCACCTACAAAAGTATAAAAATGCAATTCTCAATTATGTAATAATGAATTTATACAAATAGATTTCTATCTACGACAATATCTTTTCTACTTAAATGTGGCACAAATTTCCCAAAGCTTGCAAAAAATGTCTGACTGATTGTACTGTGTGGCGCTTTCATGCAGTGTGTCTATTGTCCAAGGGAAGAGTTTACCTTTTTAGCATACAGCACTATCTTCTGGAACTGTCCGGTCTCAGCGAAGCACTGGATGACCTTGTTAGGGACGTTAGCTCTGAGGTATACACTAAGAGCGAGAGTTGGGTCAGAGGCCTTCACCAGGTCTCCCAGCTCCTCTGAGCACTCCAGCTACAACGCATATACAATCACAGTTACCAGTTGTGAAGTCATGATCATTGTGTAGATGACACCCACATCGCATCTCAATTTAGAAAGTGATGATGGTTCATCACTTTTTAAATTGAGATGCTTGAGATGCTATATGGTATATCTGCGCACCAGCCCAGGCTTATGAAAGCTGCCTTGTTGTTCTAATCCTCCGGTCTTACCTTGTCCTCCTTCAGCCATTTCTCCAACAGTTGCTTGCGGCCCTGCTGCAGGACGGGTCTGCACAGCTCCAGAGATTCAAACTTGTTGAGCTGGCCCTGGTCCAGCAGAATACCAAAGTACTGCAACAGTGGCGAAGCCTGACCTGGCTGGGCTGGGACACTCTGAAACTTACGGATGGTCTCTGCCGTCCGCAGGATACCCTGTGGGGAGGAAAGATGGCGATGAATGGAGGAATTATGAACTAGAATTGCATATTTATTGCACTGTATCAACATGATAGTATACAGTGTCAATGAAAAAAACATCCATGAGACTGAATCACAGTGGGTGTAGCTGGTATAGTTTTTAAATCATCAGCAGAAACTTACTTTTCTGTAATGTACCTGTGGGCGTACTAGGGTGGGCAAACATTTCTATGTAGCAGTTAATACAGGCGTACCTTGGGTGCCGATGCAGCAACCTTTGCAGCCTCCGAATAACTTCCCTGGGAAAACAGAGTGTTGAACTTCCTGGCAAAAATCTCCTCAGCCCCTGCGAGGTTTGACCTCACGGCCATCCTCAAGGCTAGATCAGGGTTTTGCAGGACGTTGGTGGCATAGTTGACAATGTTTTCCTCTTCAACGCACACTGATAAAACCTAGAAAGACAAGAATAGATAAAACATATAAATACAGCTCAGTAGATGAGTGTGATAAAACAGACGTTTCAAATTACTCATTGTTCATTTCCTGCTAGTTTCTCACCTGTCCCTTCTTGTTGACCCCTATAATTCCTGAGGTGGCTTCATGAGGGGCAGTCACAAAGATGGTCTCTGCACTGATTCGGTTCATGTAGATACACACTCCAGACTCCAGGTCGTACAGGTGAATGTAACCGTACTTTGTGATCAGATATATGACACCATGCTTACTACCAATCTGAGGAGAATGATCAGAGAGAAAACTTGTAAGCGTTCAGCCGTCACCTGTGGTAGTGAGCTGGTAATGAGTAGTCAGGATCTTTCTTTACCTGCATAGCTACAGGAAAGTCTGTCTGGGCCTCTGGAGGGAAAAACACATCCACTGCTTTCTTAGCAAATGGCTGGTTTCCTGCAGCTGGCTGACCAACTTCAATGATGTGCAACTGGAAGGAGAAAGCCCACATGAAGAAATGACCACAGCAGGCAGACAACCACAGTAAAGCAAATACGAACATGAAGGACAGCAGAAGAGAGTCCATGCACTTCAATGAACTGACTTTCTTGATGTCAACATTTAGGAGCTATTTTAGTGACCAAAAAGCATCCAGGGGTCCTCACCTTTCCTCCAGCCTGTGAGCGTACAGCAAAGCAGAAGAGGGTGGAGGGTTTGGCATTTCCCTCCACTTTGAACTCCCCGAAGGCAGCAGCATGGCCCTCGATGGGCTGGGACACTTTCCTGTCAACAGAATACAGCTGCATCGCCCCAACCACTCGGTTTTGCTGCAGGACAAAGAGTTGCCAAAACAGAGGCAGAAAGTTATTTCAGTGTGGACTTTTAAGTCCTATGTGGATGCAGTAATCAGGCTAATTCCTTTCAAACACATTTTTCTGCCATGTTCATGTTTTCATACCTGCGCAGAAATCCCTATCAGCAGCAGCCACTTCTGTTGTTCGTCAGTTCTGTAGTTGATGATCTGACATCCCGCCAGACTGGCGTGCCGATCGAATACTTTGGTAGGTTGGGAATCCCCCTCCATGCTCCAGTGATAGACGGCCGAATCTGTCACCAGGGCAACTGTGTTTACCGATATCCACTTCCAGAACATGACCTCCTCTGTCATAGTGTGGGCCTTTACCTTACTCTTCATCTCAATGTTAAAGATCTGCAGCGTCTTGGCAGCTGAGGGGAGGTAGAGAAACACAGGGAACAAGTGAGAGAGGTAGAGAGAGAGCTATCAGAATATTCAAAGTAGAGCCGGTAACCTCTGATGATCATCATTTACCTCAATAATATCTGGTTACAAATACCACTTTATTTACTACCTGTTTGTATTACTAAAAGTCTGTATCACATTTTGTGCTGATTTGTTTGCATGTGTTTTACCATTTATACTGAGCTAATCTTTGTAATACAGGGAAAATGTATTCAGCCTATTTTATCTTTGAGGTGTTTTTTTGCATAAATTATGGCACAAAAATTTCAAATGACATGTAAATGAATTTGTGGATGAGATGATGTTTAGTATAACCTTGTGGGTAACCCTTGCACCCTCACTGGCCACCCATAAATCTAGATTTAAAAGGAGAACTCACAGCTGAACACAGTCAGGAAATATTTAAGCAAACATTAAGAGTGGCGCAAAATTTAGTCGGTCACTAATTTTCCTGAAATTTGGTCTGGTATGTGTGCAGGTTACGAAATATCAGTCTGTGAAAACTTCGACACAGTACCGTTGAAAGGAATTTTCTTTGTGGAGCTCACAGCATTGACAGAAAAGGTCCAGTGTGTATGATTTAGGGGTCTCTATTTACAGAATATGCCACAAATACAATATAATATGCAGCATAACTATGTTTTATTAGTGTATAATCACATGAAAATAAGAATGATTTTGTTACCTTGAGGCTTTTATATCTCTCTATCTATGTTGGTCCTCTTCCACGGAGTCCGCCATGTTGAACCACAATATTTCCACAGTAGCCATGACAGGACAAACACTGGCTCTATATAGGGCCTTTCGCATAGTTTCTCCCGCACGCTAGGAAGGAGAAGGTAAGGCGAGAGCTAGATGCCACTTAATCCTAAACACTAGTTCTTTAATAATCCACAGACCTCCATGTACTTTAGAAATACACTGAAACTAAATAGGACTCATTTTTTAGGGGACTATTTGCTGGGAAAAGAAATCAACAGCATGTTCTGTGGATTATTTGAGGATGTTAAAACTACTGTTCAATGCTATGAGCACCACGATAAAAATGACATTTTCTTCTAGAGGAATAGAGAACCAGAGGAAATGTCTCAAAACCTGAGCAAAACAAACTCTCTGCATAACTATACACCACTAGAGGACAGAAGAACTCTGGTGTTTTATAAGCCAAGGAAGCAACTATGTACATGGTTACCTGGCTGATACTTCTTTGGTGCTACTGACATCTGGCTACAGAAAGCAGACAACAGCTTTAAGAGGGTAATAAACATGTCTGACTAAGCCACAACAGCATTTCTGTGCTCTAGTATATTGTTGCTCGTCCTATTTATGAACCTCCATTTACCAGTTAAGTTACAGAGAAACAAATAAGCGTGGTAATGCATGGTTCGGGTTAATAGAGCTGTTACTGATATCATGATACATTTATGGCATCCCTTATATGCAGGTAAGATCTGAACATTGATATGGCTGCTAGGACACGCTCACACAAGGGTGCAAGGACACACACAGTGTCCCGACTCTTTTCAGTTTGCAATATCTGATGATGCATACCACACATACACTCTACCAGCATACAACAAGTCATGCTAACATACATGTATATACTCATACGATGTGTGCCAGCATGTTAGGTCGGAGCAGTGGTGTGATACAATATACTGGCAGGAGAGTCATTTCTAAACAGTTGTCAGTCTTTTGATTGATCAGTGGTCAAAATAGCTCTGAGTACTTGAGAGGGGGTATGCGGGAAGCTTTTATGAGAGAGACATGGCTACTGTGTCATCACAACAGAGTGCCAGACGGGTAGACAGACAGAAAGCAACTCACCGTCTGAGAAATGACAGAAAGCAAGGGAGAAAAAGCAAAGTGTCAATCAGGTAAAAACGGGAAGACAAAGATAGACCAGAGGGAAAGGGCAAACAGGGTTACATTATCCTCAGAGGGAGGGGGGTAGGAGGGAGAGAGAGAGAGAAAAGCATTATAGGCAAATCATCCTGATCAGCGCTTGTGTTTGTGCTCTAAGGGCTAGATTCAGTGGCATAAAATCAATTTGCACAACCAATTTAGTACATTCAGGCAATAGAACTGAGTGCTCTCTACATATTTACAGCATTGACAGAGCATTAGTCATTGCATGGCCGGTGGCATTCCTACAGCAATACGAGTTGATGGCTAAATCTGTTAAAACTAAAGACAAATAAACAGTGTGAATGCCATGCAGTCTTCACTCTGGGAATTTAAACAACAATAATAACCTCAGTGCTTGGTACAAAGCCACTAATAATACCAGCAAACTGTTTTTTCCCCTCACACAACAACACAGTATTTCTCATCTAATAGCCAGTGGTGTGGCAGCCTGAGTGTGTTGCTAAATGTCTCACAGTGTATTGTCTTACCTTTCAGGGCGATGACCTTGCTGGCGGGGTTCATGATGGCACTGTCGGCGGAGATCGGCCTCCTGATTGGGTTGGTGGGGTCGGACATGTCCACAATTACCACCTGGTTCTGCTCACCCACCTTCTCTCTGATGCAGATGAACTTGTCCGACTCCATGGTTAGGTAGCTGAACCCAATGTTGGCTGGGTTCACACCCATGTTCTGCAACTGGAAAATAAAAAAACAACCATGTTTAGCATTTAAAAGTAGTATAATACCTAATCAACTGCTGTAAGCAGATAAAAGGACATTTCTGAGGGTTTATTAATGTGTTTGTCAATAATCTCTCTCTCATATCTGTTAGTTTAGCTTAGCATAAATACTGAAAGCAGGAGGCCAAAATCTTAAATTAACATGTTATATCCTGTTAATTTATACAAAACCATTAGAAAAAAGACAATTTGCTGTTTCACGGGGGTGGTTATGTATTTCTTTGGGAGTAGCGACTTCCAGGAGTCTCTCCTGGTTGCCTGGTAACCGCTCCCAGTTTTGTCTAGCACAAAACTTCCTGGTTAAACAGTGAATTTTCATTTTTAGTCTTTGTCAGATTAAAGAAACTGGAATCCTTTAGAGGTGCAGAAAGTTGGATTTTGATGCATTTGGGTGGAGCCAATCAGAATCCTAACTGTTCACAACTCATCAAGATGTGATGAGCAGTAAGGAGTTTTATTTTTCACCTTGGATTATAACGTTTACTAAAGCTCTTCCAGAGCTTTCAGCCACATTTTGTGGCCTTCATCAGCGGACGGAATTCGCTCAGTTGTCAGCTGACAAAGTATTTACAAATCAATGAATACTTTTTTAGCGCTAATTGAAAGATATAATACATATAAAAACAAATACTTAAATAAAATATGATGACATGTATGTGGTTACATTTGTAACGGATGACAAATACATTAATAAACACACTTAAAAATATACATATTTCTGCTAACAGCTACATTGTAGTTAAGTTATAGGGTGCCACAAACTGTTTATTAATGGTTTATAGCTTATAAATTCTAAATAGGGAGAGTGTTGCCTCATAAATGTTGGAAAAAGATGAGCTAGTGTAGTTTCAATAGTGGTCAAACCAAAATGTTGTTAAATGAATAAAAACATACAAGACTCCTCCACTATAGTGTGCCAACAGTTTCCTACACAAAAAGTAAAACAAAAAGGGGAATATTCCAACTTTACAGGGTTTTAAGACCTCTAAACGAGTCACGCCTCCATCACGACAACAACCAAAAAAAAAGGAGTGGGAGAATATATATACGGCACCAGCTGACATTTGCCTTACAGGGGAAAAACGCAGCAAGTAGCTGACCAAAACGGTGTTTCGATTAAAATAGCAGCAGGTCTGCTCCAATTTTCCAGGGATATTCTTAAAGGTTGTTTTCCAGACAGGAGGTCTGGTTGTACATGAAGCCAGGGAACAAGCGTGGGCACACAGCGAACAACAGGATGTTAACCCAACAGAGCTCTACTTTACACTCTTATTATAGCTGCTAATAGTCTCCTGAATTTAGTGAAGCATTTTGATCTTTGATGACAGATGAGTTTTTCTTTTCTTTTTTTTTTTTACTTGCACTGCCATTATTGTAACCATCATCACATCTCAATTATACTGACAAAGTACAGTGCAACTATTTCAGCAAAGCCTGCAATTAAACCCTGGCACTGCATTTAATTGTCTATGTAAGCAGCCAGCTGTAAAGAAGTTTAATTATCACTACATTATTCAGCCTAAACCAGTCTGAGACAACACTAAAGAAAATCCCCGATAGAGATCCACTAAAACCAGGAAAGAATTTGATTTATTTTAATAAACCACCATCAGCGAATCCAATTCATTATTCAGCATATTTACTTTTCTAACTGGAAGAAGTCCCAAGATGCAGCAACAACACACAAAGAGCAGCTGATTCAATTTGAATTTCTGCTGTGCCAAATCTTGGCAGAACTAAAAAACATGAAAACATTTCACCAAGGTTAACGGCTGCTCAACAGAGGTATTATTGTGCACAATGTCAAACTAAGTGTGAACCAAGAGGACAGACCAAAACACGCACTCTCCCTCTGATGACTGAACTGACTGAATTATGCAGTCTGAGGCAAGCGGGAAGGAATCCTTACGCTCATCACAAGGAGTGCACTATCTCGCAGTTGGCTGGTAGAGCAGGACAACACATCATGACTGCTGAGCCATTAAAATCATGTCATCCACAAAACAGGAAGGATGTAACACTTATCAGTCGGGGGTGGACAGAGGGGTTTCAATGGGAGAAGATGTTTTCTAGCAAGTTCTTTCATTAATTACATGTGAGCCAATAGCCATTTTTAGATTTTACATTACACTAAGTGGGGCTGGAAGATAATTTAAAGATGCACTAATCAATATTTATATTAACAGTTGGTGAAATCACTATTTTCCATGTGGGAAAAGGGATCGTTTTCTGTGACAAATCCACAGAGAATTATGACCCAATTCTGCACTTTCTCTAAGCTCCAGGGAGCTCTTTAACTTTCCTTAGCTCATTGTTTTGGTTTTATGACCAGCAAACGTCACTCTCATCAACACTATGTTCAGCCGCAATGAAATGCAGCTCTAATATTAGCAGTTCCCACCCTTTAACTAAAAGTTAAAAACTGCTTGTTGCCCAAATCAAAGTAAGGATATAAAACTTAGACTAGATTTGTTCACATGTTGAGTTCAGAACCCAATTAATTTCTTCAAACATCAGTTTAAAGCTGAAACAATCTAATACGATCTAATACTAACTAATCAGCAATTACTTTAACAATCGCTCTGGTTGTTTTTCAAACAACACTCTCTGCTTCCAGCCTCTAAAATGAGAAGAAGTTACCTTTCTCTCAGTTTTATTAGACAGATCAAAAGGACTTTGACTTGTGCTCTTAGAAACTGTGAAAGGCATTTTGCACTTCTTTTTATAAACCAAATGATTAA
Source organism: Argyrosomus regius (assembly GCA_946959425.1). NCBI lineage: Eukaryota > Metazoa > Chordata > Actinopteri > Sciaenidae > Argyrosomus > Argyrosomus regius. Next base: position 16,864,872 of record OX336890.1, read on the forward strand.
TCAAGAAAATACTTGGCTGAATTTATCACTAGAGAAAATAATAGTTAGCTGCAGCCCTGCACCAGTTGAGTTGTTTTATGTATGATTTTGCATTCCATATCAAAATACTTGAATATAACAACATATTTAACATATTTCTTATTTCTCATTCTTATTTAACATATTTAATATTTTGATGACAACTCAATCATACCACTCGATGTACAGTTGGTTTTGGTGAGGTTATTTGGGAAGTGCAAGATAAAGGCTTCTTGAAAAGGGCCACAGAGAAGACCTGAGGGAGGATTGGAGCCATATGCTACATCTCCTGAAGACTGCCAAAACTATCTCAGGGAGGAAAGGAGTGGGAAACCACAATGAAGATAGTGGGGGAGAAGATAAGGTTGGAGTGAAAGGAGGAGCTTAGCATCCTGCTAAAAACGAAGGGAGGGTGAGTGTTAGGAGAGAGCCAGTGTGAAGAAGAGAAGTCAGGGTGATAAATGTACCTTTTATGGGGAATGAAGAAGGAGGGATGAGTGCTAAGTCTGTACAGTGCTGTTCCAGTAACACAGGCCTTTGGCAAACTACGGTTCAGGGTGGGGCAACTGACTCACCGGAAGAAACTCCCCCCTGCACTCCCTTCTTAGTAGAACATTCCAGACTAAAATCACACTTAAACTACAAGTCTCCATAAACTGCCTCTTGTGATATATCTTCACACACTCCTTTAAGTCCTACTTCTCAAAACAGCTGAGATGATCAGCTAAAAAACAGCATTACGATAACAAAGGCAGTAGAACTTCAGTGATAATACAGCATTGACGGTATTTGGTGAGTCATAGACTGGGTGGATGCACTGCTGAGGCACTGACACGTTGCATCAGCAGCTGAGGGGTTTGGGTTCAGGAGGAGATTACACAAACACAATTAAAACAGGAATGCAGCAAAGAGACACTGAAGGGTTGCTATAGGCTACGTATGTAACCTATAGGTTAGGAGGTATACAGTTTAAGTAATCATGAAAACTTTAAAGCTGCTCTATTCAAGATTTATATTAACAATGGATCACTTTTAGTGATAAACCCAGAGATAATGATCATCCGATTCTGCAGTTCCCTTTAGCTAAAACAATGTTTCATAATGTCTTTCAGCTCGTTGTTTTGGTTTTCCGCCATTTAACATTTTAGTTCACTCTCATAATGATGTTTTCAGCACCACAGGCAGCTATAAAAAGGTATAAAAATCCTCTATGAATATCCTGCCCCGCAGAATAAACAGCAGACAGACACAGTTAGCAACTAGCTGCTGAACATAGTAATACATTTATCTGCTGAAGAGTCCGATATTTCCCTCAGGAGGTGGTGGAGACCAAAACAGCTAACAACTATTTGTCATATAACCGAAAAGGTGATAATATGTGATAATATGATAATATGTGTTGTGTCCAGAGCTTTTTTCTGCTACCTCCAAGTGGCCAGAAAATCAGTTTAGAGCTGATACGACTGGATAATTAAGCATTTATTTACTATTGAGCAATAGAAAATTATTCGGTAACTATTTTGAAAATTGAATCAAACATTTGCTGATTTCAGATTCTCAGATCTAACAATTTGATGCTTTTCTATGTTATATTTGACAGTATACTGAATATCTTTGAATTTCACTCTGGGCCCTGGGATATTGTATTGTGGCATTTTCTACTATTTTCTGACATTTTTTATACAAGTCATTAAATTATCTGGAAAATAATCTGCAAATTAATTCGTTACAGTACTGTATCTGTCATTGCAGATTTAACTGTGACTCCGCGACTCATTTAACATAACACAATGACACAATGTGCATATTGTGCGTGTGAATGACTGACTCTTTCAATGCATTCATGATTGAGTTTTGGTGACCAGCCACTGCTGCAGTCACAGATGTGTTCTGTTAGACTGAGTTAAACCGTTCTGTCATCCTGCTTCCTACCCTGATGTGATTTGCAGGACTTAAATAGGGCCTGTTTACCTCATCTGTCGATCACATCCGTTGGCGGTGGCATCATTTCATCAGTACAGATACAGCAGCACACCAGGATGCTGTAAACAGCCGCAGAGCAGCAGGTTGGACTCTCCTAACTCGACAGGACAATGTTCAGGCGCTTCGGGGTTGCAGGACATTTTTGCACTTACACAAGCTGCTACAATACGTAGGCTGCTGCGCCGACAGTCAGCAGCAGAGCCACATAAGCTGTAAATGACTCTCACTTTAGCGCTTTCATAATTCAACACATTATTCTCTGTCCTTGTCTTGCCACCAATATTATCCAGACAACTGTAAACACAGTTTGGAGGCCACAGTGAGCCTCCACACATCCATCTAAAGCCTTAATCCATTTGGTCAATTAATGACATGCTCACACATGGACGATGGATAATAAATTATACCAAAGTAAACAAGCAAGGAGGAAAATGAGTAATAATGGAGGGAGACGTTATGGTAGGCAGGCAATCCATAGATGCCGTGGAGTGAGAAAATGAAAACTATTGAATCTCTCACAGCTAAAACAATAGCTCTAAGATCCAGGCGTGATCCAGGATGAACCTCTATGTCCACATTATAACACTAAAGTTGTGTTAAAAACAGTTTGAGTGGAATAACCGACGTATCTGGAGCACTTAGTTTGCTCTTTAGTTCAACAAGCTGGTACCTCATCATGAAGCTCCAGACTACAAACACAGAGCTGTAAATACCAGGCCAAGAAAAAAAAAGGAAAAACTTGAGGCCCAAAGTCCTGGCATTGCGAATTCCAAGCATTTTTCACTCTACTGGAGCCACCTAGATTCACAGAGGGATACGAGCTGGGATTTCACGGTAGAGGTGGAACGTAAAGCAAGTCTGTTGCTTATCACTGTCTCAGGGCAAGATTTTCTTAGGAGATGTATAAGGGAAAGGTATGCACTGCTGAGAGCCATTTGAACTACTAACCCAGACATTGCCAGGTACTGCACTGCCCTCCATCAGCGAGCAACAGTGTACCAGCCCTGTCAGTGAGGAGAGGAGCCTGGTAGCCTGCAAGCTCTCTTGGCCTACAGAGTTTTTTCATGGATAAAGGATCTTTGGCTGACGAAAGTGGGGCTACTGGCCAGAGGAAGGGAGCACAGAGAGAGAGAGGGGGGTGGGGGCTTTTTTCTAGTGAAAGGCCATTTCACTGCCTGCTGTTACCATAACAACAGGCTACAGACAAGGGGAGGTGGAGGGGTGCGTCACAAAGTTTCTCTTTTGGCTGCAAGACGCCAAGCACTGGGGCTGCTGTGGGACATTATCAAAAGTCCAAACCAGAGTAAAAAAAAAAAAAAAAAAAAAAAAGAGAGGGTCGTGGTGGAAATAGTTCCTCCACAGACGACCACATAACTGGCTGTTTGTTTTCCTTTTGTCGTCACAGATTGTAAGAGGGCATTTTGTGTTTTCCATCAAAGGGACTGCGAACCAAAGACTGGAGGGCCTTTGATACTCTTGTCATGTTGATCATTTTGAAGCTGCACAGATGCTCCTCTGGCACGGAAAACACCACAAGCAGAGCAGAGAGACACATCAAATCAATATAATACTGATGCTGTGACATGAAACAGATTTCATTTGGGATTTGTGGTTCTTGCAATGTGAAAATATTGCTCAGATCATGTTTTTAAGGCCTTGCTTGAGTGCAAAATAAATGCCTCTAAATGTCCACACACATCTACTGTAGAGCATTACATTATGAATGTGGTGTTTTTGTCTTTTACGCACTGACCATGGTTGTTGTTGTTGTTGAAGGTTACAAAGTAGGGATATGTTGCTGCAGGACATGACAACAACATGGTAGCCACAAAGCTTGAGTGCAAGTGCCATTCAGGTCTCAGTTACAATGTAACCACCAACAGCTGAGCTCAGTTGTCTGCATCAGAAAAAAGTGTCAAAACACCGCAGTTTGCATCGGCGCAGATTGAAAATGACAGCGGCGTTTTTCCACTTGAATGAGGGGAAATAACTGCGGCGTATCCACGCACAGACACACCGGTCCGCATTGGAGCTGTATCCGATCTGACTGGTCAATTTTTACAAGTCATCATCTGCCCGGCAGGAGAAAACTAGGCCTGTAGCTATATTGAGCACCACCCTGCAGCCCTATTTCAGATCCCATTTAAATGCGACATGTGCCGTGTGTGTGTGCGGATCTACATGGGCGAGGAGCTGCGCAAAAATACCAAAAAGAGCTGATTTTTTTTTTCTGCGGTCTGCTTACCTGCAGATGTTCCTGAAATCGTATCGGTAGTATCTGAGCCATTTCTGGAGGATTTCTCTTTCTGAAGAATCCGTGAGGAAGGAAAGGGGAAGGGGACAACAGGAGGAATAGAGGTGATCTTGTTCTGTTTGTGCCCTAAACGTCCCCAAAAGTCAAATATGATGGGCAGTAGTAGGTAGTCTGGGTGGCTTGCGTTGGTATCACACGAATCCAGTGACTGCTCCCATTCACTAGCCCCCCTACGCCAGTCCTGAATCAAAAACTCCGCACCTCCGCTGAGAAAACTAGTCCACTTCAACTACTACTGAGCCCCGTGCGTAAACCAGCGCCTCCGCGTGCCATTTAAGGATACGGGGGCTGTCCTTAAAAAGTCCGTGGTGGGTTTATTGTCAGTGATGACTTGGCATAAGCACCTCCATGTCGTGGATTTTTAGTTTTCTCAGAACTGTCAACGCAATGTGGATGTGAATGTGCACATTGTACCCCTCCGCCGCAGCCCCTTCCCCCTTCCTTTTCACCAACTTTGAAATCAGGGCTCGTGACAGAGCGCCCCACCTTTGCATGGTTTCGACAAATTCACACACACACACACACACACACACACACTCACACACTCATCTTTCCAAAAGGTATGTCGTATGCATGACGCAGCTCTGTACCAGACAGGCACCGCTCATGTTTCAACGTGTTTTTACAATCAGCTGCATCTTTTTTGATTTATGCAGGATGCCATCATCATCATTTTGCCTGGTGAGCAGCAGGTTGTGCACAATGGAAAACACAACACTTAACACATAACGCATAACTGTAAGTTTGAAACAGACATTATTTCTTTATGATTATATAAAACTTTCAGGCCTCATGCAGTGATAAACATATGATGTGAATCAGTATGTAAACTAATTGTTTAGTCAGTTTAGTTTAGTTTCAGTTAAAATATCAGCTGTTTGTTTGCGGTTGGTCAGATAAATACTTCCTAAAAATGAAAGGCCCGTACAGTAGTGTAGAGTCAGGATTACATATACGGGATGTGGTTGCACAGACATCATCAAAATGCTGCTGTCTCAAAGGATGTGACTCACACAATACAGTTTTAACTTCCTCAAATGACAGATGTGGTATGGAAAGACAGAATTAGCTGGAAAGTAGCTGATCCTATCAATATTTTCACAGTAGATTTAAATTTTTTAAGCTAATGTGGTGGCGAAAAGCAGAGAATATGTTAAGTCCTGTTATTCTGGACAAGTGGCCATAGGTCTCCATGACCTTTAGTCTGGCCAGTTGCATGTCTTTCCCATCTCTCTGATTTTCATTCTCCTATACAGTTCATCCTGCTTTTTCTAACAGTAAGAACAAGCTCACATGTATCACACATTGTGCTTCCAAAATCATTGGTCTAATCACCCCCAACTCTCAGACCTCAACAGTAAAGCCATTACACACAGAGCACCCCCTAAACTCATCCATTACACTGCTCCCATCCAGTCGCAGATACAGGTCCCTGTCTACTTATTTTTCAATGTTGGATTAAATTCATCATTTGAAGTAAATTTTAAAGGAAGTTATTTAAAGTTGATAAACTGTGACAGGAGAGTTGTTTGCCCACATAGTGAGCTGATGCCACACTGAAGCAACTGCTCAAACTTATTAAAATATAGAATTAACTCATGTTCATAATTATTTTTACTCTTGTAGTTAAAATCATGGACTAAAGATTGTTGCTTGTAGTATGATGACTGCTAGGTCCAAGATTTATGGTTTGGCCACATAGAAGGTGGTTTCACTCTGACAGGAAGCAGGTGTTACCAGCAGTGTCTGGTCAGTGGTCACTGGAAGGCAGTTTAGACACACACGCACACACACAGTCTCAGTTAAAGCCACAAACCCTCAGCTCACCACACTGACGAGGATCCATCACAAGACTTCATCAAGCATTAACCTTTCATAATCCTCTAAATGAGCCACAGAAACCCGAAATACAGACCTCAGTCTGGGTTAATTGATGGTTATTGGTCAACAGCAGTAAATATGGGGAAACTGTGGTAAAAGAAATAAAATAAAAACAATGTAAAGCAGATGTATTTTGACTTTGGGTCTCTATTACACAATATCTACAATATCACACTGAAAAAACAACAACACCAAATCCAAGTCATCAAACTGAACTAAACTAGGAAAAAGATACACACCAAATCTGTGCTCGTGACTAAAACAAACATTACTGATCATCATGTTGAAAGAATGTCTGACCATCTGGAGGTCGTTTTGATATGTTTCCATATCTTATAACAGCAGAAATAAATGGTTTGTGTGTTTAAAAGTTAGTGAAATGCAGTGATTTGACAGCATGTTTCCTCCAAAGGCAGAAATATCCAGACTGAATGACTGTTACAGTAATACAGTGACACATTTCCTTTTCACCAGAGAACAATTAACATTGTGCAATTATTGCTAAAACTATGACATGGTACAAAACACAAAAATCACTGTAAGAACATTTAAGCTGTTATCATGTCACATGGCGGCTGAGTGTCAACTGTTTGTGACATTTACATAAAGTTTTTGCACAGTCTATTTTAATGATAAACTTAAATAAAACAGTGCTTTAGCTGTATAACTGATTTCATTTTTCAGAGTTGTAACTACACTTTTGTGACACACAGTAGACCTACAGTATTTTCAAGTGGGAAACTTTCAAACTGCAATTATCCTCACATAATTCACATGAAGCGCTTAGTAGTAGTGTAGTTTTAAGGGCGTGCAGGGTGGGTTAAATACGCTGTGTGCTTGGCTTGGCTCTTGCTGTCTATCAGAAGCAGCTGGTTATTCTTGTGGTGGGAAATCATCTCGTCAAGGGTGCTGAAAATCTGAAAGGAAGAGAGGTAATTAAATAAAAAGCCTGTAATTCATCCAAAATCCTCCTTTCTTTGTCTTCTCCTTCCCGCCTCTCTCTCTACAGTCTCAAATCATCCTTCATTCCTCACCTCTTCATTCTTCTTGCCTTCTTTTCCCAGGGCGTAACCTCGTGTATCCTCCAGGAAGCGGATAGGAATGTTGTACACCTTCTGCTGGTAGAGCACAGCGAGGGTGTACGGCTGCCGGGCACTCTGGGCTGAGCTGTGTCGGATGAGAAAGGCGCCGTCCTACAACAAGGAAAAAGAGGAAAACAGGAAAATCTGAGCAAAAATGAATACAAAGAATAGGCAATAAAAAGGGATGGAGAAGAAAAGTTGATAAAAGAATGTGAAGAAGAATTGAGGGAATGTAAAAAAGACTATATCTTATCCAGAGTAAGTGTTGGGAATGGAAAAACCGAAGGTATATGACTCAGGTTTGGCTTTTATTTGAGTTTCAGCAGAAACATGCACAAAACAGTCAGCAAATTCCCCCACTGTCTGTGCAACACCCTCGCCTTAAGTCCTTATATTTGCTTGGTTGAAAAAAAAGCTGATTATGGTTGAAATGACTCATCATTGGCTGATAATTATACCATGGAATGAGTCTGTTTGGTTTACCTTGTTGACCCCCAGTAAGAGATCCTCAGCTCTCTTCCTGTTGCAAGCTCCAGCAAACCATTCTTTGTCCTGCAATATAAATATATTAATAACAGTAGGGAAAACCTCACTAACGTATGTTAGATTTTCTGTGCAGATCATTACCGTACCTCATTCCCAGATTGTTTGGTTGCCCTCATACCACCAGAGGAGCCTTAAAATAGATAGAAAACGTGTTATGTGTCAAGCGCAGGTTAATTTGGCAACAGCCAAGTGGTTAAAAAGAAGTGAAGCATGATCCATGTAATGTTTGGATTATAATAAATGAAGAATCTAAGCAGATCCCAAATGATTACAGTGATTCCTCAGGATTTAAAAAATCGTTTTGAAAAATGTTAGCTTACCCACAGGCTTAGTGTCAGGCATAGGAGGATTTGGAGGGCTGGAATAAAGACAGGAAGGTTAATGTAATACACTGAAATTAATTCTGATGTATGCATGCAGTTGCAGATGGGGTCAAATGGAAAACAACCTGGAATTGAATGTAAATCATTGTACAGTAGTTTTATTGTCTAACAAATCTCTCCGCCCTCCCTGTATTCTTCACGCCTTACCTGGGTTTGGCTTCCTTCAGGCTGGCAGGCAGAGGGGGCTTGGGAGTTGGTGGGGGGAGTTTGTTTGGAAATGTGGCACGTCTTGCCTCTGAAGGAACTATAGAGTTATAAAGTTATGTACTCTTCATCACGATCAAAATAGTGGTTTGTGTTTGATCAGTTTTAATGAATAAAGCAGGTGTGTGTTTACCTGTTTTGACCTCATTCAAAGAAGGCAAGAGTGAATTCTGAAAGGCAGGAAATAAAGGTTACTGAGCTTAATTTCCTACGTAGGAAATGGAAATACTGAGTAAGAGTGAAAACTTCCATTTCTAATTCAGCCTTTATGTCTACTGTCTTTCTTTAAATGAGATCAGAGCTTAGCTTAAGAAAATGATAAGACTAAACACTGAGATGAATAGACACACTCACAGACTTAGCTCTGGGAACTGGAGGCTTCACCCTGCAGACCGAGAGAACGTTTATTTTTAATACCAGGAATTAACTGTATAATGCAGCTATACTATATCTGGCTATTTGCATTTAGATGCAAAACACAACAGCATCATTGTTGGATGTGGTACAGTTTCCTTCACATCCATGCATGTCATGCATGCTCTGGTCACGTAAGCATGTTGAAAGCGTTTTTGAACCAGGCTGAAGTGCACTTACATCGGAGAGGGTACTGTCATGGGAGATGGAGGCATCCTCATTGGTGCACGAGGGGGCGGAGGGCAGGCTGAGGAGCAGGAAGAAAGGAAATTGTCTTTCACAGCACATATTGCAGTTGTGAAAATTGCTGTCTAAATAACTGCTCATCAAGTCTGATCATGACAATTAACATCTCAGAGGTAGTTCTTGTGAAGTGTGATGCAACCTACCGGTTGTAGGTTCTAAATACAAGTCATCATTATCCTCCTAAAAGGTAAAAAAGACAATTATTGTTATATATTGACAATACAGCACATTTATCAATACATACAGTGAAATATACATTAAAATTCATTGCACATGTACAGTGGTTTTTGGTGTTTTGTTTTTTGTAAGATGTAATGTTCGGGTACGTGTCAGTTAATAGGGCAGTGTGCTGATTAATTAAAAGCTTCTTTAAGAGATCAGGAGGCCCATTCATTAATCCATCTCTGACTGGCTGGCTTGACAGGCTCGTCCAGTAGTCCAGCCACCATCAATGTTTAGATGGTCAGCCCACCATCATACATCAACCCATCAAATATTTCCACATTTTATCCATTTTCATCCAAGTTAATCTTACCTTTTCTTCATTTGGATCCAGATAAACATCTGAAATGAAGAAAGAAAATACTAGCAATGATTTGTGATGTGTGGTGGTTGGTGGTAGGATTGCACATTGTCTTTTAATAATGTTATTTTCATTACATAATACATAATTTTTTCTTTCTTTCCTTTTTTGTGATATTGTCTTCTTAGCTACATTTAATGAGATTAACAGGAAAGGTTTGAGGTATTTAGAAATGTGTAATGTGAGAGATTTCTCCAAGAAATGCAGTAGCAGGAGTTTTGACCTAGTTTTTGACAACTGGATAAACTGTGCAGACAATGTGAAAATAATATTTTATTGAGGCGATAAGTTTTCTGTCTTTTAAATGTATTCCTTTTGTTGCAAAGTGATGCTTGTATTGGTGTTCTTGCAGATCACTTTGCAGTTTGCTAATGAAGCATCAAAGGTGCAGCGCACTAGTGCTACACTAGGTGGCAGTCTCTTCTTTGTTTCAGGCACAGCTACAATCTCTGCTCATCTCACACCACACAGTTCTGCTTGTACTTATTTATTTATTTATTCCAAACTGCCGCTGTAAACATTAAATACAATATGTCTGTGTGCCATGAGGAGTTTATCCTCATGGCACAGACAACAGGTGTGCAGCAACATATCACCTCATTAAGGTATTTACCTTGCCCTCAGTCAACAGTTACTTCTATGAAAGGGGTATTTGTGTTGGTAGAAGTGATTACTGCACCTTCCTCAGTGTTGGACTCAGGGACTGGAGCAGGTGCAGGGCGGACTGGTGGAGGAGGCTTTCTCCCAGGCTTTTCATTTCTGTCTATCTCAGGTGCTGGGAGTTGGATCACATTGACGTTAAAGAGATGAAGAGAGGTGGGTTGAACAATGATGAATGAATACAAATAAATGACTCACGTTTCTTGCCGTTGGGACTGAAGAAGTAATCGTCAGCACGTTGTTGGGGTTTCTGGATGATAGAAGTGAGATCATTTTGTTAAAACACATATTAAAACATGTGTTAAATGTCTTGACAGATGTAGAGACACACAGAAACAGACTTCAAGGACACTGAGCCTTTTTTACCAAGGGTTTTCCTGGTCTGGGTGGAGGAGCAGCCTGCCTCTGTGGAACAGCAGGATTGGATGTCCTCTCTGCAGGAAGGGTTAGTTTTATATTGTCAAGGGTATCTATGCCAAACAGGGCTTTAAACTGTTTATACCCTAATCCAATTTGCAATAATGACTCAGTGAAGTGTTGTTACCCAGATAAACATTCTCCTCCACTTGTCTTGGTGGGACTTTCACAGCTGGACGCTCACAAGGAGGTGCTTCATACATGTCACCTTCATCGTCATCCTGCCATTTAGTTAGGATTAAGCATCTTAACAAGTACCCATCAATACAGAGACATTAATATAAGAGTTTCAGTTAAATGAAACCATAACTAATGAGACTGGGAGCCTTATGTCTGCATTTTACAACACATTATGTGCGACAGCAGCCAACAGAAAGATTATATTATGATTAATTTAGATCAGAAAAAGTAATCCTTTAGTTAAAGGTGTTTAAAAATGCCACATGTATCAGCTTTAATCAAATGTGAATCAAACCAGTGAAAGCACAAATTCAGGGACTTTTGTCTTTCTACTTACAAACTCATCCTGTGGCCACCCGGCATTGTTATCTGAAACAGACAGATTGAAAAAACCCCCGCATTGATAGATAATAAAGTTTATAATTCAGCTGAGGAACAAAGACATTTTTCCCTTCACTTCAAGGTGAGGTTAAATCTCACCTGTTCTTCTGGGTGGAGCTGGAGGTGCTCCATGTCTAACAGAGAGAGGAGAGGTATCATTTTATATCATGCATAATAAGTACAAACAGAAAAACTAAAGATCATGCTCACAATACTCACAGGTTCTTCAGTTTTTCAAAGAAGCTCTGAAAAACACAGAAACCTCAGATGAGATTTAACATTGGCAAAATAAACTTAACTGCATTCCTGGCTGATAATCATTTACTTTTAGTTGTCTTATCAGCTTCATCATCACTCCTGAGTCAGTGGCTGCTTTCTGCAGAAGGTCACCATGATGGATCATTGAGCTTTATTTAGTATACGAGTACATTTACTCAAATACTGTACTTACATTCAGTTTTGAGGTGCATGTACCTTTCTTTTTTTCTGTTACTGTATACTTCTACTGCACTATAATTCAAATAATCAACAAACACATACATTTTGATGTATTATTAATGATTAATATGAGACATATATTCATCCGAATATTCACAAGATACCCAGCAGTGCATTAAGTAATTGAAACTGATGGTATTACTACTTTTACTTCTACATTAAACTACTGAGTTTCACAGCTGAATATTTGTTAATATACTGTTAATAAATGTTCAATTGGAGGGTAGCAGAAATTCATTAAGATAACCAGTTAAAACACAGAAAAGTTCATCTGCAGGGATGTAGCTGAGGTTAGCAGGAGGAGGTGGAGATCAGGTCAAGCAAAATCAGGAAGTGGAGCAGCAGTATCTGTGTATCTGTATCTTCCCACAGTGCCAGGCAGCCATAGAGGAAGTGTTGATGTAAAGTAAATTATTATAGACAGTGGGAGGGGCTGCAGAGTTTCTCTCATTCAAACAAGATCCCAGAAAACAGGTTCTTTCATCCGGTGGATAAATGAGGAGCAGGTGGGAGCTGATTAAGAGAATAACATTACTGTTCCACTATTTATGACTTTTTCCTCACAGTTATTCCAAAACTATCTGCATTGTAAGGTCAAATTACCATGACAATTTTCTGCTTTGTGTTGAAAACAGAGCTGAGTTGCTACCTGCTGTAACTTCTCTCTGATGGGAAAGTTTTAAAACCACCTCTAAAGTCTCAAGGTGGCCCCGGAGTTATGAGGAAAAAGGAAGTCATGACCATGACCGTGAAGTGAAATCTGATGCATGCAAACAAGGACAAAAGTTACTGAGCATCATTCAAATGTTTCACAATTCAGACAATAGAAATAGTGTGTGTGTGTGTATATATATATATATATATATATATATATATATATATATATATATATATATATATATATATATATATATAACACACACACACATATGTATGTATATATATATATATATATATATATATATATATATATATATATATATATATATATATATTTGTTTTCAACATGTGACCATAAAACATAGGGAACTCCTTCAATCACAAAACACTTGATCTGCATGACTTGTTTCTGCTAGACGAGGGGAAATTAAACTCTGTCATATCAGATCAGCAAAAAGTGTCACAAGAGACCATAGAGCTGTTTTCCTATTACGTGTTACCAAAACTAATATCTCAAAGACACCCTTGTACTATGTAGATTTAATGACATAAAATAGGGGTAAAGACTGGAAACTATATGACCAAACATGTTATGCCAGACATATTCTCACTGGCAAGTTAAACACAAATTTCTCTGTGACTCACTGGAATCTCTGAGAAATTTGAGAACATTTGCATCAGAAAGCAGAATTAAAAGTGCACAAAGAGCTCACCACCAACATTAAAAGACAAACTGCTCTTTGTATCAGACACAAAGTCTTTTTTGTTATCAGTTTAGTTAATTTTTCCCAAAATTAAACATCGCAGATCTTTCAAACTTAAGTATTTATGTCATGTTTACTGAAAAAGAGTTTGAAATAGCAAGACAGCAGTTGTTCAAAAAAGTAACTAAATAATAGTATTGTTTTTAATCCGAGAACTACAAGACATGCTAAATCCACGTAGTGACACATCTTTATCGACGTAAAACAAAACAAATATTTGTAGATTTCTACTTGCTAGATTCCCAACTTATTTTAACATTAATATTTCAGATAAACAAATAGGATATACCTTATGTTTTGATAAAAGCATATGGTATATCCTTAGACCAAGCCTCCATAAAACATACATAAAAATAGCACCTGTTTCAACTGTGACTGCTTTTTGTAATTAAAAACCTAGTAAATGAAAATAAAACATGTTTAATTAAAATCTAATAAATTCAACTTGGTCAACTAAGAAACTGATTTTACTGGAGGACAAACATAAATGAAAGTTTGACTAACTCGTCTGACCTTTCAGAGAACTTTATTCTATAGTAAAGCGCATTACTGATACTGACCCCTGGTCTGCAGTATTCACTTTCATGTTATCAGCAAACCTTAGATGTCTGGTTTCTTTTTACTGTTTGCTTTCACACTCCCACACAATCACAACTTTAACAGTGTAGCTGCCTTCATGTGTTTGCCCCATTCAGAAGTCCAAAAGAAAAAGTGCTGAAATAAATGTAACAACATTGAAAGTTTACAGAGGACGTTTCTGCAGCACTAAAACTGCCATCGACGACACCTGCTCACTTCCTTCTCACTCCACCCAAAGTTATCAGAATGTAAACCAAAACATGAACAAAATGAAAAAGTACTTTACCATTGTCATGATTTTGGGTCGAGTCTCACAGCTCAAGTCATGAGGAAATGTCTTTGTTTCAGTTCTTGGATGCAAATGGTTTTAAAGATTGAAAGTGAGTGATACAAAGAGAATGTGGCGAGCAGCTCTAACTGATCTCATTTGCATTTCCTACTTGTGTCAGACAGACTGACTCACCTGTTACTGGACTGGCTGCCTTTAAATGAGCTGCAGCCACAGCATAGCTCAGACGTGGCTCCAAATTTCCCTACTGCAACTTGCTAATGGTCATATAACCAACTGAATTTGATATAATTTTCTGCTAATGGTTAATGACATCTCCTTTGTTTTCCACCTGCCATCAAAAGGAGGAATTAATGATTAACTTATACACACACACATACGCATTGCCATCAATGGAGCTAAACAAGTAAGCTCAGTTGTATTAAGAGCTTACTGTATTTAAAAACCTTTAAAACAACAAGAAGTGATCCGAGTCCACTCAAAATGAAACAGACTGTCTGCTACATACACTGAGTTGTCAGTTTATTAGGGACATCTAGTTACACTTCAACAGCACCACAAATTACACCCTGCAAAAAACATACAGTTCAATTGTAATTTTATTCCAAGAGATCAGTAAAAGTCTGAAAATAAATTAAAAGAGGCTGTGATCTAAATAATAATGACACACAAGTCCTTCTCTGTAATTGTGATTGATCCAGATCATTTGACTGTGAGGACGTTGAGATCTGGGGAGTCCCGTGTTACTTGACTGTTTATTTCATAAGAATTAAATAGTAAGTTCATCTGAAGCATTAAACATAAATAATGCACTCTAAAAAACATGTAGACGTGTAGACTAAGAAATTATTTTCTCTGAATCGAGGATGTTGCAGTAATGGTTCACAAATCCATCCATTTCTCAGTTCAAGCCAGGAACCTACTTGCTGTGCGACAGTGCTGACCACTGTGCCTCCCCGGTTCACAAATATGTTCTAATAATGTTCCAGTATGTGAGATGGGTGAACTGATACCAAGGAATTTTGTCTCTTGATCTCTAACATGCTGCAATGGGGTAATGAATTTATCAGTGATTTACTGAAGACGAAAAATTGGCACAATAAGGTCAAAAAGCATGAAGCATAAAAAGATTTATTATAAATATTATTTATTGACAAAGGAGTATGTTGCTAGATGTGGTTATAATGACAGTGACAATAAATTATTAAACTACAGTACACACAGTACAAAAGTAGTTTCTCCACAACAATATAAAATACACATAAATATTAAGTTAGTACAAAACATCTAAAACTCAGTCACAAAACAAAGTGAGTTCATTAAGGAGATATGTTTTGCAGTCAATAAGCAGTTTAATGTAGAACAGTCATTTTCAATATAAAATCAATATTCAGACAATATACATGCTGGGCTCAACCCAGGTGTCTGATGGAGAAGTGCTCAAGAAATCTGATTTTAAAAAACAATAGTGGGATTTTGCACTTCCTCTATCGTGAAGCTGAAGGAAAATGACACAGGTTTGCTGGAGTGAGTATCTCAGAGTTTCCTGCTCCCACCTGTCCAAATCTATTCCTATCTAAAATGCAGCTGTGAGCTAAAACTGCAAAAAAAATCTGAACCAGCAGATAGGTTTTGTGTTTTGGATGAAGGTCTGGGACCCCTCAAGCCTCAAAGTAAGCAAATGCAGAACATTTTGCATGAAGACTAAGCCAACACAACCTCACGTCTAAAAGTCTGGAACACAATCTTTGCACAAAACTTTATAAAATGTCTACATTCATATGTGACTTATGGCACTGTGCAAAGTAAATGCTTATGTTGAGTGGAGTGTTCGATTAAAAGTGCTACTGACCTGAAGTCTACCACTGTGACTCCCTCTATAAACCAGTACATACTGATATTTTCCATTTTTCCTGCCTGAACCTCGAGTTTGGTGGACGCAATACTGTGAAATCACATGAAAACTTTGTATGCATGAAAAGACAAAAAATATTATTAAGATCAAGATTGCCCAGGGGGAGAAGAAAGAGTTCGTCCGTCCTGTATTTCTGTCCAGATACTGTCCTGTTTAACACAGTAAGGAAGAGAAAAATTGAGACCACGGTGCATTGAGCTTAAAAACCCATGACTGAGGTCCTCCCTGCTGGTTGAAAACCTCTGTCAGTGTGGATCAACAGATGAACGGAGTCCTGTGGATCTCTTTGTCTGTCGTCTCAAGGATGAACATGTCTGCGTTTGCAGTTTTACCCATTGTTTATGGGTCATTCAACATACACCATACAACAGTCTCTACTTTAGACCGGGTTTGCCTTAATTTTGTCGCTGATCCAATCGATGTAATGTGTGACACGGGTGTAGACCCCAGGCTTATCCTTCTGCCCACACCCATCGCCCCAGCTGATCACACCCATCAGAGTCATCTTGTCATTGTTTCGACAGACGAGAGGGCCACCAGAGTCTCCCTGTGAGTGAAGATCAAGAAGCAAAATAGAGAAAGAGAAAGGAAAAATTAGATTGAGCAATGTCAGCTTCGATCTAAGGAAGAGGTTAAATGTTAAAATCAGGTGTTCTCACCTTGCAGGCGTCGTCCAGGCCTCGGGTGTCACCTGCACACAGCATGTTGTCGGTAACTGTGCGTCCAGACAGCACATCAGGGATGCAGCGTTCTTTAGGCCACAGGCGAACGTAACCTCTCTTAACACGCTCAGAGTACTCTGCAGCAACTGCGGATGAAGTGTTTCAATTATTACTTCATCTCCTGTCCAATTGTTGAAAAGCTTACACTACCCTCTGCTGGTCAGTCAAAATGTTTGCTTACATTCAGCGTCCTTTCCATATCCAGAGATCTCACACTCAGTCCAGTCAGGCAGCACCAGCCCACGTTCAGGCAGACACGCAGGAAAGACCTCCGGAGAGTTTATAGCACAGATGCCAATGTCCGTCTTCAGCTTCAAGAGAGCTGCAAGTGGAAAGTGACCAGAGGAAAGTCAGGGTAATGCACTGGGGAAAATGTGGGATGGAGATTGAGGTATGATTTCAAGTCTTTGCTGCCCACTTAAGGTTCCATATCATCACTGCGGGGGTTAAACATGGCTGCTAGTGTGTCCTCTTAATTTCATCATTCACTTTATAACAGAGTTTCATCTGGTTGCAACATTTTGAAAACTCAGTGTCAAAATTCTGTTTTTCTTTAGTTTATAAAAAACATTTGATTTTATATATAAAATAAAACTTTACAGTGCTCACTCACCAATGTCATTGTCGAATGTTTCGTTGTCAAATTTCTCATGGATCCAGTACTTCTCAACCTTGAAAATCTGCTCACTGCTCGAATTCTGTTTCCGGAACGTTCTTCCCAAAATCACTTCCAATTTCTCTACTTTATCGCTAAAAAAAAAAGATAGGCAATATGTTTGTATGCTGCATGCCAAACATGTTCAATTATGTATGTTTGTGCACATGTGTGATGGATGTGAGTCATTCTTACCTGTCCTCGAAGCAGTGTGCAGCAGACAGGACCCAACAGGAGTCGATGAGGATTCCTCCACATCGGTGAAAGTGCTTCTTGTGACGGGCCTGGTAAACATTAATGACAGCCTGCCATGGCTGCTCCGTGATGTCACTCTCTCTGCCTCCAAACATGCGGAACGCCGGGCGATTCAGGGTGTTGTCTAACCGCTGGCCACATGTTCCTACAGAGAGAACAGGTAACAGGATGATGGTTACATGGTTGGTAGTGGATACTGCACACCAGACACATCAGTGGAAATAGAAATGGTGATTTTCATTGGATGCAAACATGTCCTACCTCTGTTATTGTTGTTAGTGGTCGGGGCACGTGGGCCTAGAGTGGTGATGGTAGATGGACGTTTCGCTAAAAAAGAGATGACAGGTATGGGCAGTCTGATACATCATATTTTACTTCTATGCTTCAACATTGATACAAAATTAAACTATCAAAATAAAGAAACTCACTGCATTTAGGTATGTCACACAGCTCCCAGGTCAGCTGCATGTTCTTGTAGGTGTGACACCATGGGCCTTCATCACCGTCTGGATTCCTATTTGATAAAAGAAGAAGAAATGCAATGAAAACCTGAATTATCCTGATCTTTCTGCATGTATGGGGAACCTCTAATGTGTGTTAGTTTTATCATAATGTGTGCGTTTGTATCTCTACCTGCAGAAGCTGTGGCTGCCCAGTCCCAGCTCCAGTGCATCAGATCTCCAAGCATTGTTGAGCTTGCGCTTGAGAACAGGGTTGTCCCATGGGATACAGCGAGAGCCGCTCTTAGTAACAGATGTTGTGCCTCTGTATGACTGACCAGAAGCCACGGCACATTCTTGGTTCTTATCTGCTTAAAAATACACAAAGAAACAACATGTTAAAGTCAGTTAATTGTTGAATTATTAGTATTTTTCTGCTTATTATATATGAGGTTTTTGTAAATGTGTACCATTAGGACATTTGGGCAAGGAACAGAACTCCCATTCAATCTGAGTTCCTCTGTAGACGTAACACCAAGGAGTGCTGTCACCATCAGGGTTCCTGAGGGGGAAAAGGAAGACAATCTGTAAACACGTTCACGACAGATTTAAATGCATCATCTCAACAAGATTTTGCAATCCAAGTCAGCCAATTTTTGCATCTTCATTTTTGCATCTTTTTTCCTGACACTCATTCACCTGTCAAGATTCCTCTAAATATTTTCTCATTGTGTTTTTGCCTGTTCTCTCGACATTTGCCTGTTTGTTTACACTTAGACATAGTTGCCTGTTTCATTTTCCTACCTGTTACTGCCCTGTCTCCCTCCCTTGACCAGTATGTTTTGGATGTTTAAATACTCTCCTGAACGTTTGCAGTTTATTCCTACAGATGCGTTGGCTCTAAACAGATTACACTTGTCACATACCTGCAGAAATTGTGATTGCCTAGTCCTAGACTGTTGGCATCCATTTTTCTGGCTGTGAACCTTCTTCCTCTCAGAGACGTAGAGTTCCAGTTGATGCACTCTGCTCCTGAACGGCTGATACTCCATGTGCCGCGGTATCCTTCGCCCTGCCCCACTGCACAGTTCTCTTTGGTGTCTGTTGGAGAAAAACGGCCAAGTTAAACAGGATATAGTGTCATTCATTTATAGATGAGACTGATATCACTCTAATAACTGGCCTAATTCATTTACTCTGACACAATAAAGCATGTTTATTGGATATGGAAAAACTTAGGCTATCCCGAAATATTTGGACAAATTATGAAAACATTGTTATTTCTTATATAAGGCATTAAACTCACAACTGGTGTCCTAATGGCATTTATATTGTATTTTTCCAATTAGTGGTTTAAAAGAATGACCAACCACAAACTATGATGATCGTAAATGCAATCAGATTTATTGAGTCTGGCCATCGTAACTCGTTATTCTTTCGCTGAAATCACTTGGCTGTGACCACTGGGGTTTGCATAATTATCCCACTGAGAGGGTGGGGTGTCCCTTAAGCTTCAAAAAGCTGCCCACAGAAACAAAAACATTCATATCCCAGAATGTCTTTCCATGGTTTATAATCCTTTCTTCTTCTGTCCAAACCGCAGGCCCATGACACCTACTATTTGACTCACATGGTCAGACTGTGACTTTATCTAGAGTCATTAACAAGTTTGTAGAACATTTTAATCAGTGTTGCGTCACTGGGCACCCTGTCATGGACACAACTGGGTTTATAGTTGCTTTAAAGGTCCAAAGTGTAACATTTAGGAGGATCTCTTGGCAGAAATGAAATATATTACTCATAGCTATGTTTTTATTAGGGTATAATCACTTGAAAATTAGAATTGTTACATTTTTATTACCTTAGATTGAGGCTTTTATATCAACAGAGAGAGCAGGTCCACCATGTTTCTACAGCTGTCCATAGTGAACAGACATAGTAAACATCCGCTCTAAAAAGGGGCTTTGGCCACTGTTGGTTCTGCTAAACGCTTGGAAAGGGAGGTGAAGCGAGGGGGTATTCAGTTGCAATCTGCAGCCTCACCGATAGAAGCTACTAAATCCTACACACAGGACCTTTAAAGTAAACTTACAAATACTAGACACAGTGGAATAGCCGACATGTAAGTCAATTATAAAAAAATGAAAAGAATGCAACTATTGTCTGGTTCTAGTTTCCTCATTGTGAAGATTTGCTGCTATTCTCTGTTTGATATAATTATAAACTTAATATTTGGGGTTTTGGACTGTTGGTCAGACCAAATAAAATGTAATTTAATCAAGAAAAAAGCTGTTAGGTTAAAACAGTTTGTTGAGTACTTACTGATCTCACACTGAGTCCCACTGAAGCCTGGAGGACACTGACAGATGTAGTCTGAAGTGTACACAGCCTCCTTACAGGTTCCTCCATTATAGCACTGAGACACGTAGCAGCCTAGAAGGGGCAGACAGAAAGCCTGTTAGTCACTCATTTGTCATCCAATTCTTCAGAACACAGAAAATCTGAATATGATTGATTGGTCACAACCACTTGCGTATACGGAGAATCAGTTTGTGGGTTTGGCCTTGTGTGTTACGTTTGACGTAGAAACACTGAGTGGTGAGCCTGATTCATCCTGATTCTCTTCTTACCAGCAAACATCTCCATAGCTTCACTTTTAAAATATCATGTCAGGCCAAGGGTTTCTTTCTAGAGCAGAACTGGTTTTATGCCATCCCCGGCCAATCCAGTTTTTCATTTATTATTTCAAGATTTCCTAAAGGCTAGCATTAAGAATAACAGCACCCCAACTTGTGCCCAGCGGTATGAGCTCACAGACGGTGAAGTTTGGCAGACTGAAATGTGGTTGCAATTTCTGTCTGAGGGAGGGGCAGTCATGCTTCACACAATTCATCAATGGGGGTGAAAGTGCGCACGAGGGCTCATCTGGCAGAAGTATTTCAAACAATCTCAGACTAAACTACGCCCACTCAAAAACACAGAAAGCCAACAGCTCTTCCTTTGGATGCGCTGAAATAACAGGGAATTTGGACACATGAGCGAGGCAAGCCAACAAAAAATAATCAGCTTAGGTTGCAACGGCAAGTTAGAGGTGAAGTAAAGTTATAGAGAAGGACAGGGAGGACAGTAAGGGCAGGCGAACAGATTGACAAACAGAAGATGATATCCTGCTCACTGCAAAAAAAAGTCTGATTAGAAAGAGACAAAAAAGACAAGTAAGCCAATCCACGTGTTTGTGTGTGTATGCATCCATGTCACACTCACTGATGACGGGCACAATATGACAACGCTCTCGTCCTCTCATAGCACAACGGCAATACTCCACACGCTGTCCCCTCCATCGCAGCCAAGTGTCGCCATAACTACGCACTGCTGACGTCTCACTATCCACACAATGTACTGAGAAAACACACACACAAACAATAAGTATACAGCCAAGACACACAGAAAATGTAATCAATGTTGCATGGAAAAGTGGTCACAAACATAAAAGTGCAAAAAGAAACAAATGAATGACAACATTGAATTAAAAAGATGGTGATGATGATGATGATTGTGGTGGTGGTGGTGTTAATAGAAAAAGACAAACAGAAGTGTGATGAAGCTCACGGGAGGTGTCAAAGGAAGGTGAAGACTTCTCGACATGAATAATCAAAAGCGTCCGTCTAGCTGGCTGCCTGTCAGGCTCACCTCTGTAAAAACGAGTCCCTCTCTTAGTGCGGACCAGCTCCACCTGCAAAAGGAAAAATATACGTTAAATATAGAGCAGAGCATTGGTTGCATGGCACTGACAGCCAGTGCTTTTATTTCATATCATCAGCATACTGGGAAAATAAACTTGCTTCACATACAGTCAACTTTTAGCTGCCTGAAAGTTTTACTCAAACATCACTTCTTGGTACATACACAGCAGTGAGAGTTGTGAGTTGGCTGCAGTACAACAGTGAGTTTATGAGCTATATTATTTCAAAGTCAAACAGTTAAAGTAAAAAACGAATGACTGTTTATTATGTTAAAAGATTAACAAAGTAGCTTTATTGCATTCAAAATGTTGCTGTTCAGCAGCTGACTCTTAAGTCTTGAATGTTGAAGCACTTGAGAGCACCACCACAGAGGCGTTTTCAAACCAGTCAGTGCTCAAAACTACATCACCACGTCACAAAAACACAAATGCAAACATATTAAACTCACTAAGTGTTTGCCCAGATGGATTATAAACCACAAGAATTGACATGGATTAAGATAAGTGCTTGTTAAGGATGCAGGATTTGTAGTTAATGTGCTGAAACATACAAAACCACTTTGTTGGTCCTCACATTAAAATGATGCAGTACTTACATTGTCCGCTAGGCAGCAGCAGACAGCAGACAGGAGCATTAGTAGTACAAGTGTTCTGGTCATGGTTACTCAAATGGTCTTCAACCCAAGTGGTCTGGAAGTAGAATATAAATACATATTAGAAACAATTTACACAAGATTTTACAAGCTAATATAGTTTAGATGGATGTGTAAGAATGGTAAGTTGTCAATAATCAAAACATTGAGCACTTATTTCCTGCACTTAACCAAAAATTAGTGTTCTTTGTACGTCCCCAAACACACTAATATAAATAGAAATCAAAACTTACAGGAAACACACATAACAAAATGAAAACACTGGTAACAAAGAAAACAAAGCACAGTGATGCCCGTGAGTGTCTATCCGTGTAAATCTTTTGTCATAAATCTGTCATTTATATGGATCCAACAATTGCAGGAAAACTATCAACACTGGTCACGTTCTCCCGACTGCACTGTTTCACTGTTTCACAGCTTCCTTCCTCCTCCATCCCTTCGCCTGCTACTGGGAGAGGCCACTGGGGAGGAAAGGGTGGGAAAGGTGGGGTGCTTATGGGAAAGCGGAGGTCATTTCTAGTTTCTTGAAGTTGTGTCAGACAGGAAGTTTAAACAGTCTGTGCAGGACAGTCTGATAGGGGAATGAGTTCAACAAACCTGTGCTGTATATGTTTTTGTTGTCCTGCTTAAGCTCATTTCCCTTTTATCATAATTCATCTATAACTAACTTCCAGAAAAGGAATAAACAGGAAGCAGAGCCTCTTCACAATATGCAAAAAATAGATGCTGACCACAGTCCACATCAAACAACACCATCTAGACATCCCTGGAGCAATGAAACGCAGGAGTTTCTGCACGATACTGACAGTGTTCCTTCTCTAACAGAGCAAAGCAGCAGCTGTAGGAGGATGAAGTGACTCAGGACATAAAAAGGACAGAGGAGGAAACAGAAGGGAAAGCCCAGAGCAAGAAAAAGTAAACTTATATTTCCCTTTTATACTTCTAGAAAAGGATGTTTGATATCAAACATGTTCCTCTTCTCTGTTTAAAAGCAGCAATGCAGAAAAGAGTGACTGTTTCTCCTCAATCAAATGTGAGTAAACATGAGTCACACAAAATGAAAGGAGGGGGTGAGTGGAAAACAGAGTAGAGAGGTAAATGAGAAGAGAAGAAAAAAGAAAGTTACACACAACAAAGGCTGAAAAGATTAAAAAGCAACTTTAAGAATAACTGTGAGACTTCTTCTATAGACACGTGCATGCAAAGACGCAGACATACATTCATGTGCATACATGCCTGCAAGTTTTTATCGTCTCCTCTCCGTCAGCTGGTTCTCCACTGACTCACTTTCTGTGGTTGACTGAGCTAATAGAAAACAGCGATGCGTTTTGATATATCAGTGAAGTAAAACAGCTACGCTGGCAACCACACACACACACACACAGACACATACATACATGTTCTCTCCTACACACAAAGTGCTCAGGAACGTGGAGCTAATAACACCCCTCCGCACAAGGTTTGATGGTTCATTCGGCTCATTGTTCATTGGAACAAAGACTCTCTCTCTCAGGATTCGACTTTTAAAAGACAGACACACACATGCATTCACACACTCACCATTAAGAGGACAGGTCCCTTGAAAGCTCTCCTTGCCTCACACAAATAAAAACCCTGTTGACCTCTACTTTTTCCCCCAAACTGAGCCCCACTGGCAGGGCGACAATAACACACTAGTTTCCTTTATGAGTCCTTTGTGCAGCTGTTCAGCTCTGTTCACTCGCCACAGCCCTGTCAGCTGAAAACATGTGTTTCCTGCTATAATACTGCCAATACAGGCCCCATGCATTTCGGAAACATGCGTACATATCAACATGTGCACACATGCGCACACACCAACATGTACACATAAGATATGAACATATGTGTATCCCACCCTTTTTTAAAGCCTGCGGTGTCGTACATGCAGAGGCCCTGTTTGGGCGTTTAGCTTTAGCTGTTTTTGTGGTCTGTCTGACAACATTTAATGTATATGAACAGACATGAACACATGAAATAAACATGTATATGATAAAGTCATAGTCTGACTATGGCTGCTCTTTTAGTTTTATGTATACAATTCTGGAGCTGCTAAACTCTTTAAAAAAACGTGGGTTTGTGTTACTTATATAACTTTCAAAATGTCTTATTAGCTTAGAAAACATATGAAGTACAATTTTTCCTTTTCAGGGTAAGAAGGGCTATTTGAAAATGAAGAAATATTTTATATGAATTTAGAATCACCTGGAGAATCAGGATATCTGTGAGGTTTCTGGTGTAACTGGCAGCAACCAAGGGCTTACAACAACCCTTAACCAAAAAATGATACATCACTAATCTTTCTAATTGCATAGGGGTCAAGGGTCAAAACCTTGAATATATATAGTTTGCAAGAGCATGGGAAACAACACACCAATGAAGTGCATGGATCACCATAATAACACGTCAAGAGGGGTTAGAAGTAATAATGATAACTTATTTTTCTTATATGATCCAGAGCTATTGATATAGGTATGCTTGGCACTCATAGGGTTAAGACATTTGTCTGTTACACCCAATCAGTTAATAGCTTAAACATGTACAACCAAGTATGCAGCCTGAGGAGAGTGTGGTTCCCCTAGTAGGTCAAATATGAATGGAAGAAATGAAAACATCTTTGCTGCAGCAGCAGCCAGACTGTGAGTCAGCAACAGCTTTATAATGGCAGTTTTAAAATGCACCACTTTAGTAGAGCAAACGTGCAACAGACGATAAGAAAGACACACAGAGCTCATGTCCAAAGCTGAAAGTAAATGTTTTCTGCAGTTATTCATTTCCTATTAGTGTGGAGTTGAGGAATATTTATAGGAACTGGTCTTAAGTGCTGACCACAGTCTTTGACATCTTTGCGGTGAGTTCACCGGACCATTAGAGGGGATGTGTAATGATGATGGTGCGCTATGGTTGTGAAGATCAGAAGTGAGACATTCTTGTCTCCCAGTAACGTGGTCAAAACTTCAAGTCTAAAACCGTGAGAATGGTTAGACGTCGTGCAGGGAACATAGTTGCACTTGTCTGTGAAGTTCAAATTATGGTTCACTGTGCACATTAAAGCACCTCTGAGGTTACTTTTCCTGTCACTCTTCAATGCAAATGTCAGAAATGATACTTAATAAAGTACTTAAAGTTGGTGGACTGCCTACACTGGCCTCCAGGGGAGCAACTAGCAGCGGAAACACATTTACAGTGAGCATTGTAGCACTTGAATTTTTTTTGGCACTTAAGCTTCCAAACAATATTTCTTAGAAAGTTCAACATTTGTGGGGTTGGATTTTAAATGCCATTGTTTTGTCACAGCAGGCTGGCAGTAAATCTGAACCTCGCAGCTGTTTTGACCTGCTGGGATTCCTAAAACTGCAGTCAACCTTCACAATAGCTTCAATTGAGGCGTTGTTCCTTCAGTTAAGAGGTCTGCATCTGTGTAATAAGTTTGCTGGTAATAAGTTATGGCATGTCATGTCTGTAGGCAGACTACTTAGCAGGCTTTATGCATTCTTTACTTGGGGGTTTTCAGTAAAGCTTCAATAAACCAGCTGTGATCTGCCTCTGTAAGTCACCCAGAACAGAGGACTGCATTGTTATCTTACAGCCTCCCTCTGTCTGGGGGAGCTTTGTACCCCTTATCAGAAAGAAACACAAGCGCATGAAGCCAAAAGAAGCAGGTAGAAAAAGCAGGTGTTGACATTAGAAATTAGTATAAACCTGACGAGATAATGGAGCATTAGACGGCTACGTGGAAGGCTATGAAAGGATGGAGAGAAAGGGGAGAAGGGTAAAAAGAAGGAGAGGAAGGAGATGAAATCAGATCCCAGAGGTCAGCAGAAAGACAGTGAGTAGTCCTGAGTCATCCCAGCTTCCAGGACTGTACAAAGACAGATGGAGGAAGTTACACAGATGGATGCACTGATATGATTTATAACCAGTATCACTGTCATTAGATGAAGATACAGCTCGAAATTGTCAGAGAGGAAGAGCAGAGATGTAAAAGAGAGGTTTTGTCCAGATTCAAATGAAAGCTACAGCTCACAACTGAATCTCTCAGCGTCATCCTCTGGTCATTGTTCCCACAGGCTGATCCAACACTATCGTCTGTTTGTCCTTACGCTTAACTTACAGCTGTAATACCAGACCCGCTGATCCTGTGAGTCACAAGCATCAGTGCGAGACACAAACATAGCTGACCAAGCTTAGTACCAGGAATGCAGATAATGGATACAAACTCTACTTTCTCTCAACACGCAACAGTACAGAGTATCAGTGTGATGGAGAGTATCAGCTCTGATGGATGCCGGGGAGGAGAACTCCCAAAGCTCCAGCTCATTAGCCTGATAAGAGTCTGGATGTCAGGGATCCTGTGCAGGCTGTAGATACATGCATGCTGACAGAAAACACACAGTATCATAGCAGGGATAACAAACACACACCAGGTCCAGCAGCAGAGCACAATACACCACATTCTTTTAAACTTTTGCAACATCAAAAAGATTTGAAGTGACCTCAACGACACGAGTGACTGATTTCTGAGAAGTATTTGAGGATGAAGAGTGAGTGAGATTGAACAGAGAGCTGCTGAAGCCAGGGTGAGAAAGTGTTGGGATGCCAAATGAGTGAGCAACCTCAAGGTAATCCAGAATCACAGTTTCACCTTCCCACACACAGTTAATGTGAAACTATACCACTATAATTACTACATCATTCAACTGTGTGTCACATTGAATCATGTTCCATTACTTTGAGTTGCAGGTTACTATAGGTGGTAACACAAAGGTTAAATGTATATTTTATACTGCATTTCTGAATTAATTTCTCATGAGATTTCACTTATCTTTTGTTAAATAGCACTAAATAAAAATTATTATATATGATATAATGATCAATTGTGAGACTTAAAACAATTATATTTGATATTCCCCTGCCATACTAAATGATCAACTTAAAGAGCACTGGCTAAAATATTTACTTTTTACTTTTCATCAATCAACAGATGCATGCAATAGTATCATCATCTTAGTCTGTCCTAAGGACTCTACACCTTCAAATGGGCATAATTTCTCAGGGTGAAACACAGAATTTGTTAAATTAGCAGTAAACAACCTGATAGATAGTCTGGAAACATCTGTAGCACGATCACCCTTCATTAAAAAAAAAAGACGATAAAAGAAGGTCTTACCAAGTTTAAAATCTTCTCGATCGCAAACTTCTTAATGTCTCTGCAGATGTAGTGTGGGTGTCCTTTGGATTTGTCGCTCGGACTGAGCTGGTTGCACCTCTTCTCCAAGTTTTTATCGTAACGCTGCCGGTGCGTGAAGGGGGAGGGCTGCTATGGCTGGCCGGATGATGATGATGCAGCCTGCAGGGCGGTGACGATACAAATGGGACTGTCCCGAAGTGATCCAGGAGGTTAACAGGGAAAATAAATTATACACTTTACTAGGAAAGGTTTATTGGGAGGTCATTGCTCAGGAAACTATTTCAACTATAGTTTATTCTATTCTATTCTATCATATTATATTATGATGAAAGTTGGAATGTTTTGTTTTCAGACATATTCTTCTTTTTATTCCTCTTTATACACATCAGGTTAATTGAGGTTTAATTTTCATTGTGATATGTTTGGAAGAGATTGATCAATAAAGTTTTGAGGAGATACACTTCATCTATCAAGAATAAATCACATCATTTCATGAGAAGAGGTAAAAATACAGTGTATATATAATATATTTAGTGAGAGAGGGAGACATTTTATTATTGTTGTATGACAAGGTAAAAAAGGTCACTTAGAGGTGATTTACTTCAGTCAAGCTGTTTGTTTCAAACTACTCTGGCTGGCCAGATCATGATGCAAGCCTACAGGGAGGTGCTCAATGTGTATGCTGTGATTCAGGGAAGACAAATCACACACTTCCCTAGAAAAAGTCAAGCTCGTGTAAGTCTTTGCATGGCACATTGCTTATTGTTATGACAAGGTAAGATGAGATGAGATTTTAAAAGTGATTAACTTCAGTCATGCAGTTTCAAACTAAATCTATAATGACTGGCCAGATGATGGTAACAATATGCATGGCTGTGATTTGGGGACAAGACAAATCACACAGTTCCCTAGAAAAAGTCAAGCTTGCATGGCACATTGCTTATTTTTTAAAAAAAGAGGGTTATTTGGAGGTGATTTACTTCAAGTCATGCTGTTTCAAATTACTCTAAAATGACTGGAGCTTTTAAACTGACTCTGGTGAGTGTGAAGTGCATGCTGTTGAACTCCAATGGGCTGTGGGTGACACTATCTGTGCGGTTAACCAGCTGGCACCAGGAGCTTGTTCCAACCTCTCTGTTCAACCCATCCCTTCCTCAGGAAATCAGTCACTTAGCCTTAAGAATAGCTCCATCTTTTCTTAGTACCAACAAATAAATTTATTAGCATTGGATAATTCATGTTCATTGTTTTTACTGTGTGTTAACGCCACATTAAATAGCTGAAAACATGGTGCTCGAGGATGTTATGGGCGAGGGTAGTTAGTTTGGCGTCTGTCCTCTTTGGTTCCATCTGTATTACATTAGGGTGCACTCCCACTTCTCGAAAAAAATTACACAAACACACACACACAAAATGTAATCTCTTACAGATAGCTTAAGATAAGTATTACGTATTATCAGGTTCCTCCAACACACCATATCTCTTTGAGTGATGCTCTAATTGTTTTACTACAGAAATTATTTGCTCCACACCTCCTTACTTGTGTTGAGTAATTAAAAAAATATTTCTCTTATCGTTAATTTGACTGCCCATTAGTCAAATGGCAATTACAGGCATTTGTAAATTCTGTGGAAGGATTGCCGAAACTGGACAAACCGCTGTTTTAAACATTTCTGTTTGCCTGTTTGTGTTAATGTGTGGGTGACTGTTTGCAGAATTCCTTCAGATTTAGAGTTTCAAAATCCATAAACAGAGTATCAAGTGCCACGTGTAATGAGAGTACAAGAGTAAGGTGCATTTTCAATAACAGAGACAGCAGTTGTCCATCAAAGTCAGTGAAAAACATCAGTGAAACTATGAAAAGTATCGTGGACAAATTCAACAACAAAAAAACTGGATTCACAATAACAAGTGTGTTTTTATAACAGCAAGTATCACACGTCAAAGATCAATGTTTAGTTCCCTTTGGGAAGTACAATACAGTAATTAATCGAGTAAACACGTACAAAAAATCCAGGGATGTAAGAATAAAAAGAGTAAACACATGTGATTATCCCAACAGTAATTTAGAGAACAGTTCAACATTTTAGGAAATATGCTTATTTACTTTTTAAATTTATACTACCTGTTAATATAAAGGTACATCTGCATAGCTTGGCTCTTCTAATAAAATTGTCTTCACCTCAACAGTTAACGCACTAACCTATATCTTGTTTGTTTAATCTATGAAAAAACTGCAGTGTAGAGCTAGTTCAGCTCATAACCTTTGGTTTGTTTTTATGGTTTAAGATGTAACATGTTAATGAGTTTGGAGGTGGCAGGTTTTCTAACATGCAGACAGCACCAGACCAGCCAGTGTCTAGTCTGTATGCTAAGTTTGGTTAACCAGGCTGTACGTTTAACAGACAAATATGACAGCTGTGATGATCTTCTCATCAAACAAACACTTATATAATAATATGTTACCGAGGACAACTAAGCCTTTTCCACAGACTAGGTTTACATGACTAAACAAAGCTAAGTAAGACAACAAAGCTCTTTCATTATTTATTCTTGCCTTCCACAGCTCTCTACATTGTGTGCTATGTTAACTGCACCATATTCTGTTAGTATAAACAGGAAAGACATTTTTTTCTTTCAGAGCAGATAAAGTGGGTCTTGCCCACCCACAGATCACGTCAGAGAAACGTCAGATATGATGTTCACAAATACATGATGTAGCTTTTTGTTTCTCTCAGAGTGAGTTATCACGTTTCACCTGCAATATTCAAGACAAAATTTATTATTTTTATTTAACCTTTATTTAACCAGGAAAGGTCCCATTGAGATTAAAAATCTCTTTTTCAAGGGAGTCCTGGCAGTCCTCGAGCGCTGAGAGAAAAGGAGGAAGAGGAGGAGGAGGAAGAGAGGGGGGAAAGCCACGATTGGAGGGAGGGAAGGAGGGGAGATTTTGGTACAGTGTCATTCCAAGGTTTACCAGTTAAGTTCATCATCACCCTCATCATCATCATCATCATCATCATCATCATCATCATCATCATCATCACAAAAATCTGCTGACATTTAGATTATCACATTGTAGAAACAGTATGACAGACTTGTAATATTATCTAACTGATGTCACAACTGACAAAATAAAAAAATAAATAAATAAAAAAACAGGTTACTAGTATTTACTAGAGGCTTGTTATTTGGTTTTTTTAAGGGGGCTGCATCGTCCATCGGCCAAAGTCCAGAGATCCCTCCACAGAGAACGTCAAACCCTTGCATATCTCAGAGATCTGAAAATAGTGGGTGGTGAAATAGAGAAACATCACTGTCATACTCTGGAAATTCCTAAGTGCATCTTCTCCAAATACATCTGGCGGATCAACACTAAATAAGGATGTCTTTAAACTGTTTCAATACTCGATGTGTTTCATTTTTTACCTCCATATTGATCTGAAAATCTCAACCTTCATTGGAATTTACATTAATAGTGTTTAGTGAACCATTTGATACACAATATCTGGACATACAGTACAAAACATCCCTGTGTGTAATACATTTTTATATGGTTATGATTAAAAACTACAAAAACAAGAACTATAAAAACACAACCAAAGAGCAGAGATGTAATTCTAGACGTGGACTAACACTTACAGTAAGATGAGTTGTCAAGTCAGGAGGGCAGGGGGTGAGTCTGAATGGTATGGGAAGTTGACCAACCATAAGCGAGAAGTTGTAAAACTTGTCCATTCCCAAAATAGTGTCAGCCATAGGCTCCATTATAACAAAAGTAAATATATTCATTGTGCAAGCTGTGAGAGCTTGTAAATAGATTTAATGATTTAATAGATTTAATGAAAATAATTTAAGATTTTTTGTCACGTAGCTAATAAACAATGTTGTAAGGCAGAGTAACTGACATGTTGTACAACAGCTGTTGTCCTTACCTGGAGTTTATTATTGGCACAGTCATTCAAAAAACCTGCATCGCAGTGTTGGTGTTACTGTGAAGCAATGATGCAAAAAGTACTCAGATATTTTACTCAAGTAAAAATATGAGTATTAAGTAGTAGTATCTAAATATACTGAAAGTACAAGAAGTAAAAGTACTACTCCTTAAGAAGAATGGCCCCTCTAGAGTACAGTACATTATATTGTTGAATGATGATTATTGATGCATTAATATGTACATCAATTCAGTGTTACAGCTGGTAAAGTTTGGGCTTAATATTTACAAGATAAGATAAGATAAGATAGACTTTATTGATACCATTATTGAAAATCAGTTGTTACAGCAGCTCACAATATACAAATTCAAATGTAGCATTATACTAAGATATACACATGTATATAAAACAAGAAATGTTATCACAAAAGATGGTTGAGAAATTACAGAGAATACAGCAGGAGGTAATTGTAAATAAATAAATAAATATATATATACTACCAAATAGCTCATGAATTTGACCAAGGGACCAATAAAGTCTGATTCAAGTCTTTATCCATATTAATACGTCATAGTTTAATTGATTATATTTTGTATGATTAATCTGAATCTTCAATATTACTAGAAACTAATCAAAGCAAAATGTAGTGTAGTAAATAGTACAATATTTAAAGTGGGATAAAATGGAAATACTCCACAAGTACCTCAAATTTGTACTCAAGTACAGTAATTGAGTAAATATACTTAGAAATTAATGGACACCTCCCAACCAATCAGAAGCGAGAATTTTAATTAAATAGTTTAATTAAGTTTTTTTTTAAAGATTCAAAAAGATTTCCAGAAAACCTCTCACCTAAGATCACCTTGAAACAGCCTGGAGGTTCAAACACTGAGGTCTGAGCCAGCTCAGGACTCTGCCTCCTTGTGGGCGGGTCTCTTCAGGTTTACAGGAAATATGAGAATCAGGAAGTAGAAAGTTTTCTTAGGTTTGTGTGTCGCCAAAAATACTATTATAGTGCTTAAAGTTTAACTCTTTTTGAAGTTTTGAAAACCGGATACACACCGTGTTTTAAAGAAAATCAGGTGTGAAAGCGTGTGAACGCTGCGTGCGAAGTCTAAGGTAGGATTTAGTCTAAATAATAATGTAGATGAAGCGACTCTCTGCATGGGAATAAAATCCGAAAACGAGTACGGTGTAGCACATTGCAATAACTCCAGAAAACAGGAAACACACAGAGAAAGAAGTGAATAGAAAGTTTTTTGGGGGGTTTAAATGTATATTTTTTTAATGAGCAGAGACGTGAGAGCATAAAGACGCATGTCCTGTCACTACAGGTTTAATAGGCCTGCTTATACTTACACTTACTGTTTCTACATAATTATTCACAGATATATACTTGATCAAACTACCCACTCTTTCATAGTGATGTATATTTGTTCAGTGTAATTGCATCTGGTGTAAAAAGCAACATTAAACCAGTGTTTATACACAATCAGAGTTTAGTTAAGAGATGTTTGAGTTCCCAGTGGAGACTCTGCTGAGCTCTGTCCAATCCTGATATTGATATATCTTTAAAAACAACAAAGCAAAAACACTTTAGGGATCCCATATAAAATGAGACATTTCCCAGCTCAAATAACCTCGTCTGTGATATTGGACAAGTAATTTAATGGCAACACTGTGTGTAAATCAGATTTAGAATGGCTTTTATTGGCCAAACAGTTTCACTTCACTCTCAATGTACCTACACAGATATAAACATAAATGCAGCTTAAAAACAAGGACAACAAGCTTGACGCGTAAAACATATCTGCAACACGCCTTTTCCCCAGCGGACATCTTGACTCGTCATAGTATGGCAAAGCAGAAGTGTTACTAATAACATTAACGAGTGTTCGGTTATATTCAAGACATCACAGTGTGATAGTGTGTCAGACCTTTGGTCCAGAGTGAAATATCTCAATAAACATTGGATGCATAGGATGGATTTTTTTGTTCAGTCACAAGTAGGTCAAAAATTACATTTGTTCCACTCTTCATACCTCTGACTAATGAACAAATCTGGGCTGCAACCAATGTTTATATAGTTGGTTTATATAGTCTATAAAATGTGAGAAAATGATGAGAAGTGGCAATAAAGATTTCCCAGACGTCCTCGGTATAAAGTTCAAGTTCTGGGCAAAGGATTGACAATATAGAATTTAGCTTGACCAGCTGAGTTTGAAATGTCCTAAAATATCCACTGTACAGACTCATTTTTATTTAAAGAACAATTAGGCATTTTGTCTAGTGCCACCCTTAGTGTACAAAGTTCATAGTTGCCCAGAGCAATGTTGTTTCTCCATTTTGTAATAACTCTGTATTCTTGTTATCAAGTGTGAGCTTCACAGGGCCACTAATATGACTGTGGACTGAAGCTTAATGTTGTTATTTGTTGGAATTGGCTGTAGGTCCAGCTGAGGAGGCCATGAATCGAGTCCCCTTGCAGCAGCAGCTGAGCTGTGGGCCCTGGGAGCTGAAGGAGCGACTGGGTACCGGCGGCTTTGGGAATGTCACAAAATGGCAAAATAAGGTACACAACCCACACACTGTTACATCTTTACTCTATTTTTTTTTTTTTAATGCATGGCTCTTATAAGACATGATAATAGACTTAATGACTGAAAATTTGGGTAAAAATGTTTGAGCGTTTGAAGTGCTGCTGATTCACCATCACCATCAAAATTCTGATAGCTCAGATCAAATTTCACTGTCAAAACAAGTTGTCGTCAAGTAAACTAGTATATAAAACTAATGAAATAAAAAAGAAATACATTTAACAAATAAAAGATATCCTTTTCCTATTTACAAATCAATACTGTGGCTTATACTGCCTTCTTAAATTACAGCAAAGGGAAATCTTATTTGACATAAAGAGTGCATCCCTGCTTCAAAAGTGACACCACTCCACAAACCCTGATTAATGGATTACCTGCTTTACAGTTTTCATAATGTGTATCACTTTAGGGGAGGATATCAGGAAGTATTATGTTTCCATGGAGTCAGTGAGTTAGTTGTGCCCTGTTTTTTAGCCTATTTACATTTTACAGAAAATTAGCAGCAAATTAGCACTTCCTGTTTGCTATTTGTTTACTTTGTACTGAAGGAAACGTGACAATTCTCAGGCAAGTTCTGGAGTTATAAACATTGTCCATGCCCATTCACAAGGGAGGAGATGATATCCTCAGAAAGTCAGTCACATTAAGTAAGAAAGTAAGTCACTTCAGTTCTAAAAGTTCTAGGTATTCTCAGGTAAACAGGTAATACAATTTAAATTACCTCATCTAAAACAGTCACATAATAACGTTTAACAAGTGAAATCACCGTGTTTAAAAAAAGCATTTCCTTTTGATTTTAAGAATGAATTTCTCACGTGCACTGTTATTGTAATTAGTATGACATCAGTCCAGGATCTTTGTGCACCCTGCCCAACAGAAATGGTTTCTATTGTAATGATTTCACTGTAGGTCACAGGATGAGAGCATTGTGGAGTTACATCATTGAGTGGACCTTCCTCTTCCTCTCCTTGACACTGTACATGTGTTGTATTACTCACTCCCTGTTGCTTGCTCCCTTGGTGGTCCCTTTATATTTTTTACACTTAATAAAAACTTGCCTTTCTGAATGTTTCAGACACGTTATAGTTTACATTTACTATAGCTGTAAAAAATGTCATAAATCACACCTGCATATTGGGTGAAATTCAGTGTTTTCGAGATTGCATCTAAAAAAATAACAAAATTAAGATTTTCATGTCATTTAATGCTACTGCTAAGTGCTATCTGCTAACTCTACTTTTTACGGTAATGAAGGAAGTAACATTGAAGAGTCAATGGTGTATTGTTTAACAGGCAGAGTAGCGTTTAACAGGGAGTGACAGGTGGAAAATAACCTGACTGAGGAGGGCACTGCTGGCACTGCTGGCACTGCCACTGCTTTGATGACTAAAACATCCTCTATAGGAAATTTCCTGTCTTCCTGTATTAATGACAATGCTGCAGGTTATTATTAGTTCGTAGATCAAGTTATGGGAAGCAGGGTGGATGCCTTTTCCTTGATGATGCCATGAGAAACAGGGAGTGAGATGTGTTCTTGTGTTGCTCATCCTTTTTGGCAAGTGGTTAAATGTACAGTATGTTTGGCGGCACTGTGCATGTGTATCCGTGTCATGGTTTGTACTCTATTACGTCTTCTTTTATTCCGTCTATCTGTCCGTTTTCATTTATAATCAAACAGAAATATCTTACCCAAAGGCCTTATGAAAAGCGACTGTGGTCATGCTAATTTATGTAATTTACATTGTATTTAAGCTGTTAAAGCATTATTTAAACATTCTACTACTACAGTGTGAAGTATCTGTAACGTGTATTATAATGTTAATGTAATGTTCTTGAGAGTATTTGATTAGTCAATGGACAGTAAATTAATTTGCAACTATTTTAACATGGTCATTCAATAATTACAGACCGTATATTAATAAACCGTAACTTAATTAATTCCCAAATATGAGGTCTACCTTAAAGTGTTACCACTAATTTGCTGAACATCAACATTACTCTGATTATTCAGATCATTATTCTCATTATTCCTATATATAGATAATATTTTAAACAACATTGTGTGTGTTTTTACAGGACACAGAGGAACAGATCGCTATAAAGCAGTGCCGCCAGGAGCTGAGCGAGAGAAACAAGGAGAGATGGTGTCTAGAGATCCAGATCATGAAGAGGTCAGTTTCTCTCTCACATGCATCGACCTACTAGAGGGCTCCCTTTTGGTCCCAGCAGCCTTTCCTCTGTCACCTTCAAATATGAGCCATGTACAGGACACACAGCAGACACATGGCAGCCTCATTATATTTTTGCCATTCCTCCAGATGCCAGACTGCTTTTATTAGACGGATCACAATGAACATGAAGGCATGCAGGAAACATGGAAAAGAGACGGGGATGACGTGTAACAAAGGTCCCCGTTGTACCACTAGGACACCCGTACACGCTACACAGTATTCCTGTGCTATAAACAGGAATGTATGTGGGGCTGTGTACCATATAAGCACAACACTGATGACAATAATAAAGCTATTAACTAGATTCTGACACAGGCCCTGCCCTCAGGATTAGGTAATAAATTCATGTTAAGATCATGGTAACATTGAAGACGCAGATGTATTTACACATAATGTTTGAGTCACAGTTTCACTCTTGCAGAGACTCATAGACA
The DNA here is from genome assembly GCA_946959425.1 of Argyrosomus regius. NCBI lineage: Eukaryota > Metazoa > Chordata > Actinopteri > Sciaenidae > Argyrosomus > Argyrosomus regius. The sequence goes on from OX336890.1 coordinate 16,901,742, forward strand.
GTGATCTTATGTCCAAAAAGACCAGATTTCCTAACTCTTCTGTTTGTTTTTTGCTTGACCGCGGCATCTTACCTAAGCTCGTCTCTGTTTACACCAAATTCAGGTCTCTTTTTCCACTGTGATCCATCTTAGTGTGTGACGTATTATTTTTTTTAACTCGGCTGGTGAAATTGGTGATTTCCCCTGCGTCTTCTTACCGTCAAAACTCTTTTACACTTTGACTTAAAGTTCTTTTTGGCACAAGAGGCAAGTTTTGGTTTGACATGTTGTGACTCAACGTGGTACATTCCATGACAAGCTGTGTGCTTATGAGTTTGACATTTGACTTTTATGTACCCATCTGTTTAATAGGTTTTCTCAAAAAAACAAAAACTAAATTTATACTGAAATAGCCCAAATCACACAAGGCATTAAATAATTACCACAGCATGGAAGTTGGGTTATTTTGGTCTGTTGGCGGTTATTTCTGACAGGATAATGTGCCACCTCCTCGTTTTGCTCTGCTTTTTGGTGTGCGCTTCATTTCCACACACGTCTGTGTTGTCGATCAACACTTTCCCTTTGGGTGTCGGGTCACTGGAGTTGGAGGGCAACTTGTGCGGGTTTTGTTTGTGAGATGCGAGATGTGTGTGCCTGATGTGTGTGTATTTTTTTTGTGATTTTGCGGGTACAAACATGAGCATAAAACCATTTCTTTCCTAGTCCCAGTTTAACAAGTGTGTTGTTTTCAGACAGACATGGTCACAACCACAACCCTCCCGTGCACCCACGCTCAACCCGTGGAAAAACCACAGGGCAGGGGACACATACATGGCAACCTACCATTATATTATTACAGCTACTTAACACAGATGTACACAGATGCTGAAAAACACATACTTTTCACATTTTGAGTTATAATGTGTTTATTGAGCCTGTATTGTGTTACTTTTTCATCCGCTAAATGTTTTTGGCAAAACCAAGGAAAATAAATATATTTATCACGCAATCTCTCTAACTCTTTTTCTATCCGAGCTCACCCAAATGCGTTTCTAAATAGAAGCAAGTGACGCAGAACAAAGATGAGAGAAATATTTTCTGCATCAGATCATATATGTAACACTTTGTCTCCCCTGCAACAGTACGTGTTGTTCAATGTTATGGTTACAGGATAAATCATCTTCCCTGTGGATCTGGTATCAGTTCGAGTTTGTTGTCTTTAGATTAAAGTTAGCCTGAACCTGTGACAATCAGAAACACGTTGTTTCAAACAGAGTCATGAAACAGCAAAGAATGAGCAACAGAAGAAGCAACAGGTCAAAGAACAGGGAAGCAGGGTTAAGAGAATGTGTGACGTAATCAGCTTTGAAGATTGTTAAGTAAATGAAGGGAATGTTTGCACGTAATTGTGAAAATGTGGCATATTTGATACATTTGTTGACGGATTAAAGTCTACATGTCTGATTAAAACCATATGCGTATATACTGTGAAAATAATGTCTTGTGTTATTCTAGATCAGGGGTTCCCAAGAACCACATGTTCTGCTGCACAAACTCAAATTCTTGCTCTTTGTACTTAAATTAAATTACTGGATCATTTTATATGTTCAGTCCTCTAAAAACCAGGTTGGATAGTGGACATTGCTTCATTTTAATTGGTCACAAGTCAAACTTTACAGTACTATTAATACTTAAATTACCTGTATGCTCCATAATTCTGTGACTGTGAATATTGCCTTTATAAGTCTCAGACAAGTGGGATTATTGTGGAAATTCATATCTCAATGATCACAATGATAAAAAAATATATTAAAATATATTGTGCAGCACCATTGACTGATGTCTGCTCTTCTCTGCTCACATAGGTTGAATCATGTCAACGTTGTTGCAGCCAGAGAGGTTCCTGAGGAAATGAAGAAACTGGTGGCCACCAATGACATGCCTCTGCTGGCAATGGAGTACTGTCAGGGAGGGGATCTGAGAAAGGTAAAAGTCTGTGGTATGTGTGTGTGAGTGTGTGGTTTAATACTCTGGATTAGAGTCCATAAAACCTTTGGGTCAAAGTGTTGAATCACAGTGAATTAACAAGGAGCAATAATCATGTGTGGTGGTGACGTGTTTTGAACCACTTTTCATGATTTTTTTCTCTGCACATGGAATAGTTCTTGTGAAATAAAAAGTTCATGCACGTCAAAACTCAAGCCATAAATGTCAGTATGATTATATTTTTTTGTAGTAATTTAGGATTCTCACACAAGAGCGTGACTGTCTCATTTGGACTGACAATTAGGCAATTGTTTTCACTTCTTCTGGGAGAGAAATCTGGAGCAGTTTTTCATCCGCAAGCAACTGAGTGTTCAGCCTGAGGCTAGAGACAGTGTTGGCACCAGGCAGCCAGTAGAGCAGGAAAATGCCAACCATCACAAGCCGCAGTGTCATAAAAATTTCAAAGCATCCCAGATGCTCAAGTTGGGGGCAGATGGTGTGGTTAGTGGGGACAGAGAGAGGAAAACTGCGCCATCCTCTTTTGTCAGGCCTGCCACAAGTTTCCAACAGTAGAACCCTTTAAATATTGTTTAACGTAAAAACTAATCAAAGGCTTTACAACTAAAGTGTTGATTTGGCAATTGGTAAAACCTCTTTAGTTTAAAATGGCTGGAGAGAATTGATACTCTGCTTGAATTTGAGCCTGTTCACAACCTCAAATGGACCGAAAACAGCTGTTTTATAGAGGAATAGAAGAGCAGAAAGACGATGAACTTTTTCTGAAGACTGTGTCCGCTTATACAGTCTTGTTTTCTTCCCATGGTTCAGGTTATTTAAGTATCAAATGTCTGTGTTTGTGCTCTTTGCAGTATCTGAACCTCTTGGAAAACTGCTGTGGAATGAGGGAGGGATCCGTTTTGATTCTGTTATGTGACATTTGTAAGTATCCCGCTCAAACTCCAGCTTTTAACGCGTATGTGAGAGTAATTGATCGTGAGTGAGCTGGCAGTGTGATTAGTTTCCTCTTGTGCTGAGGAAATGATCACAGCGACCAGTGTCATGATGTCATCAGTGACCCAGTGAAACCATCATTCTCTTAGTCACCATAGCGATGGCATACACTCAGACAGGCTTACGTCAACAATCGGACACTCACAAGAGCGTAACGTATTAATGATCATATCAACAATGCGTTGTGTATTACATGTTGTGTAAACAGATTAGGGAGGGAAGACATATGGTATGGATCACACATATCTAGAGTGGAGAGTAAAGTAACACACACACACACACACACACACACACACACACACACAGACACACACACCCAAACACAAAAACTCCCTTTCCTGTTAGCCACTGGTGGACATTTCCTGATAATGAGTGATCCCCTTTAAACTGCTTCATGAGGGAGGGTAAAGACCGGTTGGAGACCCACACCCAAAAACACACATCCACACCCACACACACACAGTCAGGTGCTACGAAGGTTATGAGTTCCACTTCGTTGACCACTTTTTGCCAGCACACACACTAGTCACACTTTGACGCACAAGTAGTTTCAGTTGTTAATTGAGACAAAACCTTTTAGACGTCCTTTGTTTCTGTAGATTAAATGCGCTAGAATGTATCGTCATGACAACGTGACGACAGGGTTTTACCGTCCTTTGAAATGTTCAAGCCTGTTTCACCTCTGAGCCAGATGTCACAGCGTCCCGTACATGACAACAGAAATTTGCAAGGATTAACACCCAGAGGTCAGTGAAAACAAGATTTTTAGTTTGTTAATTTACTTTTTAAAGAGCAGCTTAACACTGGCTAAAAATCTCGTTTTAGCTGACCTTTAGTGGTCTAACTTCGTACTTCGCTGCAGTGAAGTAAAAGTGTACTCAAGGCTTTGGCAGTACTCTGTGACATCACTATATCAGCAATAACCAGTAGCGCTCGGTATGGTTAGGTATAAAACACACCTGAAACTTTAAACCAGAGAGGGTGGTGAAACACTGCTTTCCAATCAGGTCTATAAAGCAAAGCCTTATAAAGCATTTTGTGGCTAAACACAAGTTTGAAAATGAAAAAAACAATCTGTGGGTGTGAAGTCAGAAAGAAGTGAGTCTACTAGACCTCTGTAGCTCTTCATCTCTCCCCAAGGCAATGATCTTGAGGCTTCGTTAGCATCTTTGACCAAACTATCTATGGCCAAGTTGCACTCTGGGTAATGTAGGCACCAGGCTTTGACAAGAAAGAAGAATGTGTGGAATAAAAAAGCCAATATCTCTGCTTCTGTCACATTGATTTTTATTATTTTACTTCTTAACTGTCCATCATGAGTCCAACAATAAACTACAGTGCTAAAACAATGGAGAACTTGGCTGATTGTTGGGTCTAGCTCTAGTTTCAATGCACTGCTGACCTCTTTTATATAAGCGTAAGCCATGAATCTTCAGCAAATAATTTACAATGCATGTAACTCTACTCTAACTCTTCTCACACTTTCTTTGCCCCTTCAGCTTCGGCTCTAACTTACCTCCATAAGAAGAGGATCATCCACAGAGATCTGAAACCAGAAAACATTGTGCTGCAGCAGGGAGAGAAGAGAGTGAGTTAAATACCCTATGAACCATCTTGTTATGACAAATACACCCAAACCACAACAAAGACGACATATACAGGCTGTCTGTGTGGGTTATGTGGAATAAGTGCAGGAGACTTGTTTCTTTCGTGTCCACATGTTTATGCTCACTAGTTGAGCACAACTTTGCTTCTTGAATATTTAATGTGGAAACCTCAGTCTCTTTGCTTACCCTTACAGTTACAGGCAACTTTTGGGATTGCCTTGCTCTTACCTTTTTTCTCTGGGCCTCCTGTTATGTAACATATCACATTATGTAAACCTTCAGCATGTAAAAGGACATGGGAAAATGAAGAATGTTACGTAAAGGAAGGCGAGACATATTAAAGAGTTTATATATTCATGTTTATGCACACTGCAAACAGACCTTATCTGCACTGAAGTTTATACACTTGTTTTGTCTGGCATACTAGAGAAACAGTAAATCCAACATGCATGTTGAGTTTTGAAAAAAGGGGTTGTACACAAATTGACAGAAAATCATGCTTATGTATTTTCAAGTCCCTCAGGATTTGATGATGCTACACTTGCAAATATCTCTCTGTTAAATACAGTAGCCTGCAGCTGGTTATCTTAGATTAGCTAGAAATACTAGGAACAGCCAACCTGACTGTCTGACAGAAAGTGGATGAGCATATATCCCAAATTGTGAACCTATTCCTTTAGGTTTTCTATTTGTAATTATTTAACATTTGATGTCCTCTTCTCCTAATTTTAGTTCATCCACAAGATTATCGATCTCGGCTATGTTAAAGAGCTGGACCAGAGCAGCCTTTGCACCTCCTTTGTGGGAACACTACAGTATTTAGTAAGTACTGAAAAGACAAGTGGACACATTTTCCACACAATCTTCTCACTGTATTCTAGACAGTAACAGCTGAACTTATTTTTCCTTCCATCTTTCAGGCTCCAGAGCTCATTGAGAGACAGAAGTACACGGTCACTGTGGACTACTGGAGCTTTGGGACTTTGGCGTTTGAGTGTATCACAGGATTTCGCCCTTTCTTACCATCCTGGCAACCTGTTCCTTGGTAGTGCCACCTTTCATTTCCTATACCTGAATCAAGTTGGTGATTTGTTCAAATGTCATTAATTTGAACAAATTAAATTTGAACCGAAAGAAGTGAAGTTGTGTTTTCCAAAACCTGTCTGAAGGTCATGCACGTCAAAATTTGCACCATTTCTCCTTTCTCAAATCTCTTTTCTCTTTCTTTTGATTTTGCACCTCTGCAGCTCTAGTCGAGTGAAAATGAGCTGAACAATGATGTTTATGAATGTTAAGCAATGATAAGCTCAATTCCAAGGACATATTATTGTTACGTGACTGGATTGTAACACTCAAGAAAAATATAAATTAAGTGGTTGCCAAAGCAAAGAATTGCAGGATATGTGGGTTGTGACTATGTCAGTGCCCCTTGTGCTGTGCTAATATGATGAATGAAAGATATGAAACTCCAGGGGGTCTGGGTTACATAGAGGAAAAATTCCCTCCCGTTATTGCAGAAACTAAGTCCAGTTCCTGGCACGCAACTGTCTGAAAAAAACAAACATTGTCTTCTCACAAAAAGACAAAAATATGCAACTCCAGATCTAAGTATTTACTGCTTTTCTCCACCTGTGTCCTTTTTAGGCACAACAAACTTAGGCTGAAGCAGGACAATGATATTGTCGTCTATGAGGACCTCTCTGGAGAAGTCCGCTTCTCTAAAAATCTGCCGCAGCCCAACAACCTCAACAGGTGATTTTATCTGCAACCGACACACACATACACATTTAAAACTCTAATTATCTCAGTTCATTTTGTTAATTTGTGTTTGACAGTCTGTTGTTAGCGAAACTGGAGAGGTGGCTGCAGCTGATGTTAAAGTGGTCTCCTCAGGAGAGAGGCAAAGACCCTGATGCTACGCCCAGCGACTGCCTCTCCCAGCTGGAGGTTATACTGCAGCTCAAGGTTAATTGAGTAATTCATTCATTTTGTTCTTTCATTTTGTTTCATGTCCTTTTTTATTTTTGGTCTGATGTTGACAAAGCTTATATAGAGGTTACATAATTGAAAGGCATGGAATTGAACAACATTTCTAACGTCTGAAGTGCAGCACCAGTATTTCAGTTTTGATGGAGTTTGGAGCGATTGTGCACACACTTACTTGTTCTCTCCTCCGTGTGCTTGTTTTTTCTTTTTCCCCTAAGCTGGTTCATGTCCTTAACATGATGTCTGCTAAGATCCTGACATACTCAGTGTTGGACGATGAGACTGTGGCAGACCTGCAGCTGAGGATAGAAAAAGACACCAGCATTCCCGCAGCCAATCAGGAGTTGCTGCTGGAGGCGGGGTTGGCCTTGGAGCCTCATGGACTGGCCACACAGTGTGCCATAGATTACACAGTAATATCTTAACACTGTGCACACAGTACTTTCACAGAATAGTCAACAGCATAATGTTATAATGAACTGAGTCATAGTATGAATATTATCTCCATCTGTAGGAGATAGATGGGCGACGGACCGACTTGCCTTTGGTCTTCCTGTTTGATCGTTCCTCCTGCAATTATGAACCTCAGTTTGCTCCTCGCACCCTTCCAGAAAACATCCGCTTCGTCCGTGAGTACACATAAAGAAGCAAACAATATTAAAAAAAACTTCTTCACCTCTAGTTCTCTGCTTATTTCATCTTCTGTCAGTTGACTGCAGTTAAATCGTGGCTTAAACACCTTGAACACTTTTGCTACGAAGTGTTTGATTAATTGAGTACTCAAATACATTTTGTGGATCCACTAGGATGTCTGTTTCCAGTGAAAGTTTTGCTTTGGTAATCTATGATCATCTCCACAAATCAGCACACGCATTACCATCTCTAAACGATCATCAAAGAAATCATTATACACAACCACAATTTATGGTCAATAGCATCTACAGTAAATATATGACGATAGATGTAGATGAAAATTTCTTTTCTGTCTGTATTGACAACCTGGTAGGAAAAAAATATTTTTTACACTTTAACAAAACAACAAACATCCATTGCTTTGCGTGTCACTGATTCTTTGTCTTTGTCATAGAAACCGACCCTAAGCACGTCCTGCCTTACAGCGCTTTGAGGAGGACTTGTGGCCAAGCGTGGCACACCATCCGCTCCCTGAAGGAAGACTGGCAAAGACTGCAGCAGGGGCAGAAAGCTGCCATGTAGGATATGCACTAAGCACATTCATTAACTCCCACACACAACATACAACACCAACTGTTTAATACACATTTATTTTCTTCTTTCTTTCAGCATGAGCTTGCTGAGACACAACTCTTCATTGTCCAAACAGAAGAACGAGATGGTGTCAATGTACCAGAGGCTCATGGCCAAGCTGGACTTCTTCACCACCAGCCTTCACATAGACATGGACAAATACCAGGAACAGACAGCCACTGGAATCGGTACTATGTCACAAATAATGTTGGTAGATAGCAGGAAGTTTGCACTACAACCTTATCTATCCTTTAATTGTAATTATTTATAACTTAATTGGTTTTCCTGTTTATCTCAAGCGGAAAGTGCACTTGAATGTCTCAAACAATTTAGCTTGGCATTGGCTCATGTTAGTCTTTTCATATTTTCTAGCGTCAGAGAAACTCCTGGGTGTTTGGAGGGAGATGGAGCAAACTGCTGTCAGCTGTGGTCAGGTAGAGTGTGTTTCTGTGTGTCTAAGAAACATTCACATGTGCTTTAAAAAGACTAAAACCCACATGTGGGTGTCCAGGCCAAGGTGACTGAACTGGAGGAGGAGATGATGCAGCTGCAGCCAGACATAGTGGATGTGCAGAGACAGCCGTGGAGGAGTGGAGAGGCCCTGGACACACTGTAAGCCTTAACCAAACTGTAAAAAAGACAGAAAAAAATAACTGCTTTGTGATCTTGGACCTTTTTCTTTTCCCTTCTTTGATCCTCAGTGAAGGAAAGGCCATGGAGATGTTCCGCAAACTCAGAGAGAAACCCAGAGGTTTGGATGTCTCGCATCTGTTCACTTCTTACGTAACACTTGTCACAGTGTTTTCATGTTAAAATAAACCTCCTTCTATGTTCTTCCTTTTCCTTCCTCCTGCTCAGACCAGAGGTGTCCAGGGGACAGTCAGGAGGTGGTGCGCCTGGTGGTTCAGGCTGTGCAGTTCTACGAGAAGAAGCTCAGAGACTTCTACACGCACCTCAGGTACTTTCACACAATGCACTATATATTTAATTTAACAACAGGGCTCTTCCAAAGACCAAGCACACCTTTTGAAGAATCACCAGTACAGTACATCTCCTCTGTTTGAAGAACTTTTTGGAAAACTAAATGAGTCCTTTGACCTTGATTTGAGGTTAGGGACCTTGAGTTTTTATATAAAATTGTAGCAAGATATTACCAGAAGAAACTTGGATAACATTTTTCATATTTGGATTTGTAGAGCAAAGTTTGGGCCATTTTACAGGCATACCTTTATTATCATTATACAGATAAATAAAAGGCCACAGTTTGCCAAGTAACATGCCCATAATTAGGTGAGGGATACCAGACTGACACCCAACCTGATCTGGCTGGCATTTGGATATGTCATAGCAGGAAAAGCACAGGTGTAAATAATAACAGTATAAATAATAACAACACTACTATGCTAATGTCTGCTATTGTCTGCTGTTGTGTCTCACTGGGACACTCAAATTGAATGGAACAATCATTAACGTTAGTCGTTACACTGGGGAATTTCTTGCTATGACAAGTAAAAATATCTGCCCTGAAAGTGTAAAAAGTCACAACCTTTTATTAATGAAAGATTTCCTTTTAAAATAAGTCTGCAGTTACAAATGTCTCTAAGTATTTGGGCTCTGGATGCTCTACTTCATCATAGAGGGGATAAAATAATCCATGGGAGGGGGCGTTCCCATTTGTTTGTCATGCAGTAAGACCGCAGTGTGCCGCCAGCGTGTGATGGAGCTGCTGCCGAAGGTGGAGGGCGTCGTCCAGAAGATGGCTGAGAGTGAGCAAGTCCTGATGAGTCTGCAAGAGAAACGACAGAGGGAGCTGTGGTACCTGCTCAAAGTCGCCTGTGTGAGGATACGTGAACTGCTCACAGACACAGTTCGGACTCTCCCTTTAGGAGAGAGATTGTTAATTGCATGTAACTGTACATCATGACATGAGTAGCCACAAATAATAAACATAGAATAGCAGAGACCCAACAATTCCCACCACACAGTCTACAATAAGCAGGTGCCCTATACTGTATTAACCAACACATAATGAAGTGCATCATCTTGTCCTGTGTAGAGTAAAGTTCGCAGCCCAGTGAGTGGGAGTCCTGATGGATTACGAACCCCGTCTTCAGTGCCACCTCTGCTGACCCCCAGACACAGCTTACAACAGTTGTGAGTGCACACACACACACACACACACACACGCACACACACACACACACACACACACACACACACACACACACACACACACACACACACACACACACACACACACACAGCGGGGCCTAAGACTCATCTTTTGTAAATATTATGAAGGACAACAAAAAATAAACTTGACTTTACACTTCACCCAGAAATCTCTAAAAGTTGTGAGTCATTTTACATTCTTTGCTGACTACTTACGTCAAAGTAGTAGACACTCCACACCGCTTTCCATTTCATTTCAAGACAGACATATTCACCAGAACCTTTCTGTAAAAACACAGATAACCTATCATCAAAACTATGAGTAACACCTGCATGAATCACTTTGGGTGTGTCTGCAGTGACGAATCTCTTGTGGAGGAGAGCAGGACGTTTGAGAGTCGACTCCAGAGTTTGCTGCATGACACCATCCAGGAATCCGAGAATAGTATGGAGGTATGTACATACTCACACTTGTTTCTTTCTGATGCCAAGCAGCTGCCTGCCATTGTTTATTGTTTCCCCCTGAATTATGTTTGGTGACTATTGAAAAAAACACCACCCTCTGTTTGTGTCACAGATGTTGAGCGAGTGGACGTGGCTGCAAGGAGGCCAGAGTTTCTCCAATGACCTCCTCTAAATTGGGATTCATTTTTTGCTTACATGTTGTCCTCTACTGCCTCCGTGTGGATGGGATGTCAAACTACATGATATTTGTTTTAACAATGTGAAGAGAGTAATAATGCTAGAATAATAGCTGCTGGCACATATTTGCTTAATGAGATTAAGGAGTAGATAAATCTGCCCACACTCCTGTCTGACATTGTAAAAGAGATAGAAGCAAATCTATCTCTGATTAGGATACATTTATTAAATTAGGATCTTATTTATTTACCCTTTTGTAATTTTAACAAAACATTAAACATGTTTTGGGGTAAAATTGCACAGATCAACCATTCCAGTGACATCATAGAGCATGTCAGATGATCGTAACTCTTACAAAGCACTTCATACATTCCTACAGTGTTACAGTCTCTCTGCAAACAGTGACCTTAAAACAGGTGACGCACATAAAGAGAGGATTGTATCCTTGCATTTGGAAGTGACAGAATTTGTGAATGTAATAACATTTTACCAAAATTAGCTGACATTTTGGTGGACTTCCATCAGAAAACTACAGATTATATTTTAAGACTTGTGTGCATTCGTCCCGGTGTACAGTTATAATCTAAAGTTTTCTCTGCCTTAAACTGTGTGATGAGCCTCAATGTAAATGTGTTTCTCACTGGACCGTTATATTTTATTGCTATAATTTTATTTTAGTGAGACAACCATTGTATGACAATTATGAATGACTGTATAAATGTGATCATCTTTTTTTTTTTACATCTACGGACAGTTTATGGAGTATGGAGGCAATAACAGGAACACCTGCACAATATGTTGCAGTCCAGTATCCCTGGAATAATTATTAAATGTAAACAATAAAGTGTTCTGAAGCTTATAATGTTAAATTCATGTTAAGACTATCAGAAAGATTTGACTTCAAATTTGAAACATTTCTAGTTTTATTGAAACAAAGGCAAAATATTGTTTATGGATTGTAGCAAAACTGTGAAAATGGGTACAAAACAAACTAAATTCACATTTTAATTCACTTTATCTCCATTATATTTGTATCTAGATGTGACTGCTATAGCGATTCGATATTGTACAGCTACGTCATGACTTTCTTCACTTGTTGCTTCAAAGCTGCACCTCCTGTGCCAATGTTAATCCCAGCTGTTGGAGGCAGTCTTTACTGGATCATACAAAATAATGAGATGTTGTATATTGTCAAGTGTCTGATATATCTCTTTGCTGTTAAGATTGTAATAATGTCTTAATGTCTGAATTTTGCATGTCGAATACAGTATTTTACTGTAAGTGATGTCTTATTTGAGAATGAGTCCACAGGTTCTCTTCTTCCTTCTTGTGCTTTATGTCAACCAAAAAAAAAAAAAAAAAAAACACACATCAATCAAGATCATAGTGTTTAACATACTTTAATCCATTAATTCAGTAAAATCAGTCTGAGGTCCTTACTGTTGACTAACTTTCCTATACAAAGCACAGCACAGATAAAATGAAATATAGTGGTATAGGTTGAACAGGTACAGGACAGAAAATGAGACAAGACAATGAGGTAACACAGAGTTTCAAATTGCCTGAAAAAGACATTTAGGCAGCTGAAGGGCCACAGTTTGTCACTGTGTTACTGAGGTCAAATGGTGGAATCAGGAAGGGTCAGCCGCTCTTTGTCTTTTCTGCTTAATTCTCTCCAGCTTTTATTGCATCTGTTTACAGTCACTGTACTTATCAATACAAAACTTATCTCTAGCCTTGAAAGCATGCAACAAAACCACAATATACCAAAACAAGCATCCTCTAATAATCATTTTAATGTCTAAAACCCAGAGTATATCTGAACAAATATGAGCTGACCACACAGTCAAAATAAGAAGGTGCTTCAAAGAATACAGATATGACACAAATGCTTTCTTAAAAGTGCACTTTGTCTGGTCAAACCTTTCATAAGTATTATTTGCATGAATTGCCTGCTTGATAAATCTGTTCTTTTATTGTATTCTGATCATTTATGCTCAAAAGTTGGTGGAGGGACTTGTGAATAATGTAAAATTTAAAAATAACCAACACAAAACAATGCTTGACTCCTTTAAAAGTTACAGTACTGGAGGTCCTTGAGGCTGCTTGGGGTTTCAGGGTTAAGGCCAAAGTATGTGTGCATATGTGTGTAGGACTCAGAGGGAAATGTATTTACGTGTCGCTGAGTGGACCTTTGTGGTGTTTTCACATTTGGGTTCTTTATTCTTTTATGTTGCTTTCCTCTCTTCTCATCTGTCCTCCTGCTGAATCTTTATGCCTCCAGCTCGAAACCCATGCCGACTTTGTGTCCACCACCGTTCACGTTCTTCCCATCAATCAGACCTGAGAGGGTGAGCTTCACTCCTGCAGGAAGGAGTGTCACATTGTGTATCAAGCAACTGTGCCTATGCTCTTTGGATTGTTGTCACAGAAAACTGGGAAAAAAAGGTAATCAGCTAACCTGGCCTGAGGGTTTGTGTGTATCCAACTCCAACAAGGCAGGCATTGTCGACTTTGGTCTGTGAGAAACAAAAACATCATGGACGTGAGATAATCATGAACATCAGGAGAGTAGAAAGATGGGAATTGTAATGCAGTTCCATAATTTATATCATATATATGGATACGTCAGGTTAACAACTGCATAGGAGTTAGATAATGGCTTAAAAAGTACAACAGGTAGCAGCATGAGTGTGGGTTTTTAGGGAGTCTAAGATTGTGACTCTATAGATAATAATGTTGGCCTGTTGGTTTGTCAGTCCACCATTTTGGTCCAGACTCAGGTATCTCAGCAAACATTGATCAGATGGCCATGAAATTAATTAACATTAACAAACCCCAACAGATAAATCCAACATCCTCTGACTTTTATAGACATGCAAATGTGGAGAGATGGTGGAGTGTTGGGCAGCCACATAGCAGCGCCCTGGGAGCAGTTAGGGGTTTGGTACCTTCTCACTCAGCAGTGCCCAGGAGGTGAACTGGCACCAAGCCAAGCCCCTATGGACTGAGCTACTGATGCTCCACCATTTAATGGATAATCATGATACCAATTTGTCCAATAATTCAGTTTATCACAAAAATACCAGCAAATTCAATTACATCTCATTAGCCTCAGCTGTATTTTGTGTTTAGGCCTGTTTAATTTGCAAACGTTAACATGCTAAACTAAGTTATTGAACAAAGCAAACAGACCTGCTAAACATCAGCATGTTAGCATTGTTTCATTGTGTGCATTTAGCTGAAAGCACAACTAAGTACGGCTGTAGACTCTTGTTTAAATCTATTTCAAGGGGTTTTCTCTGTTGTCTCTTGGACAAGTATAAGCAAACAAATTGGAAAATATAATTACTTATGCAGTGCAGTCACTGTCACTGCTAACCCTAGTCATGTGGGGTTTTGTGAATTCAGATGTGTCCTAGATGTTTTGAAGCCAGTTCTTACAGACAGGGAAGCATCCTTATCCAGCTGGTATTTGGCTCCAATTCCAAATCGTGTGTTGTTGCTGCCAGCTGTCCAGGCCAGGTGGACCGCTGTCTCCAAGTTGCTGTTGACCTTTTGGTAAATGGAGCCACCAAACTCTGTGCCATCATTACTGAAATAGCAAAGAGCAGATACAAAATGTGATTTAGCAACAGTGCGTATTAGTTTGAATGTTTCGTCCTGGGGAAATGCTTCCTCTCTCATATCTGCCCTCATCCAATGTGTCACTTCCATTTCCTGCCAGTCTTTACTGGGATGCAATGACTCACACGCTGGTGTGAAGCTGGAAGTCACCGGCCTTGTATCCAAGGGCAAAGTTGTTCTGGGTCAGTTTAGATTTGGACGTGTCAAACGCCAACTGGTAGCCAGCCAGCCAGCCCTCGTAGCCCAGCACAGCAGCTGCATGGATGGTGGGACCGGCCATGTCGAAGTCCAGATCGCAGCCCACATTCAGAAAGTCACGCTTGTAGCTGGTCTTCAGCTTAGCACTCTTCTTGCTACAGAAGGAATGACAAGGAGGGAAAAGAAGATCGCTTAGATAGCAGTACTGCATTATTAATATGTTTATAATATACATCTGTATTGACTGATTTATTGAAGACATTGAAAACTACTTAGCATGGACAGGATTGCTCTTACCCAGTGTTGGGCACAAACGACGTGTCCAGACCGAGCTTCAGGCCCTTAGCCAGCTACAGACAGACAAACAGGAGACATAGACGATGAGCTAATATTCTATTTAAAAGTAAATGTATAGATTTCAAACTAGGTATGACTAATATCATGTTTGTTTGACTCCACCTGGTCCTCCATGGTGATTTCTGTGGTCAGAGTATTGTCTGTGTTCCATTTCTGATTGAAGTTGAGGCCCAGCTCGTTCATTTTGTACTTGGTCTCCAGGTGGCCTCCTGACTTCCCTGTGTCTGTGTTGTTGGAGCCAGAGGTGGCAAACTCCTGCAAAACAATGATGCAGTGATGATGGGGGGAGATGGAGATGGAAAATGAGGTGGAAAGGGAAACAGAGAGGCACAGCGCCACGTTAGAGCACAACTACAGAAACTATTGGCAGGAGGGGCGAGAAAGCATACAGGTAGAGAAAAAAAGAAGACTTTCCTCTGCCACACAATTCCTGTCAGGTTTGTATGGCTGGTTATTTAAAAGAAGAACTACACCTTTAAGATGGAGAGATGAGTTGGGAAGGAAAACTGAAAATATAGACAGAACTGTGAGGGAGAGGTTGGCTGTGAATGTGTTTGCGGATCAGTGCTGTTACGGCTGCAGCAGCTGGGCTAATGGTGTCACTTAGACAAGCTACCGCTGCAAAGGAACATTTGACAGAAAGCCTGCACACACCATCTGCACACAAACACATAACTGGTATCACTGGCTTACCCTGCAGTGCACCTGTGTTTAATCATTACATACGCGCACACACTCTCTCTTACCATCTGACAGGAACATCCAAGGAAGAAAGCAGAAAAAAGGAGAAAAGAGAGAAGGTTAGGGAGAACCACACAGAGTTTAAATGTATCCACTCACTGGGAAAATGAAAAGCAGCACGACAGAAAGTGGAAACTTGTGAGAGAATGAATTCAAGTCGTTTTTTTTCAATGAGTTTTGTGGCATGTGGGAAACACAGTGAGCAAGTGCCCATTATGGTTTTACCATGGCAACAGGTTTATAGCAACGCAGACACACAACATGTCTGAAGCAAACAAAACACAGAGTGGTACTTTTTCGTCCATCATGATAAAACATGTTGCTTGAGTGCAGACTTGTGGGGCAGCTGACTCTGTAGGTTAGACTGCGCACATGTCAGGCAGCAAACACACTCTGACATGATGTGCTGCAAAGCCATGAGTCAGACATTTGATCTACTCCACAGAGGGGTGGAGCTGAGAGAACAGCCATGACATGAAACTTAAACACATCACGCTTACAGAAACAACAGTCATACTTACAACGCCACTCTGGGACTTGGTCTTAACGTCGAGCTTCACAACTCCATAGCCTGTGGAGAGAGGACATTAGGGAAATTTAGAAGAACAGAAACGGTGGAAAAATGACTTGCATCCTTGTACAGCACAGCAACAGCTACAGCAAAAATAAACAGCGTACATTTAGTGACAGAGAAAACACAGTGTTCTCTAATATCAGTCCGGCTTCAGTGAAAACAAAATCACTACGTCATAGCAAAATTACAGTATATGTATATGTCATTTATTTGAGAATTTGTTGAGTTACCAAATCCCTTGTTGAAGATGTCTTTGGCAGATTTCCCCAAGTCTGAGTATGCAGGAGGGACAGCCATTGTGCCTGAGGAAACAGACATACACATTAAGTTTCTTTACAACAATAAAACACACATACACACTGCATTGCATCAATCTGTCTAAAAGCATAATTAAAGAGATATGCCAGCAGTTAAATGTACTTTGGAGTTGGAGTACTCACAAAGGACAAATAAAGAAAATAATGGTCAAAACTGATGCAGCAGAGGCTGAAATATCCTGATTTTTATAGTCCCTAGCATGAGTCGTGGTCCAAAAATGCTGGATCCACCATTTCCCATAATGCAACTCCATAATGTCTTTCATTCCCTACTTATTAATCACCCAAATCGTTCATACTTCTCCAGTTTGTAAGACAGTGTTAAAAATATGAAGAGTTAAATGTTATCACAGACTGAGTGGCACTCCCCATGAATACTAAACTCAGTGGAGTGCCCCTTTGGATCCAAATGCACATTTCTGAGGGCATGAAGAGCTGTATTGCCTCACACACACAAAGCATTGCAGATAGCGTCTTCTATCAATCATAATAGTTTACATTGGGATGATATATATTTATTAGAGTTGGGAGACCCTTGCCCTCTGGAGGGACCTGTCTCTGTGCTGGTGATATGCAGCTTCCCTCCTCCTTCTCCTCCTCCTGCATCTTCTACGTAAACCCCATTGATTGCCAGGCAGCAGTACATTAGCAAACAGCAGAGGTTGTTAAACTAATGAGACTGATTCCTTTAGAGGAAGGGACTAGAAATGTATCGGAGCCAATACTTCAAAAGCTCACACATCCATCCAACAGAGACATTTTGCTGCAAAACTGTATTTCAACATTAATAACATCCCCTTTATGGTGTGCTTGTGAAGAGAAAAGAGATAATAATATGCATGATGTGTAAAGAAATACTATGCAAGCCAATGCGGTATAGCTAACCTAAGCAGCAGAAGCAGGTTTGGTTAGTCAGCAACTACCACTCCTGCACACAACTGCACTGCACCGGCTTCAGACAGTCATCAGGGTCCCCTGGGTCAGCATGTGTGCAGGCTCATTTTTGACAAGGTGACTTTGCATTGAGCTCCTGCAAACATCATTCATTCATCACAGCATTTATTTATAACCTAAAGCTGATTTAATATTTTACTTCCTTTCTGTGTGTCTGTCCTGCTGCTCCATCCACTATTAATCTCACCAGTCACATCTTTTCTGCAGAAGATGGAAACCAGTCTTTGCTTAGTGTAATGAAACCTCTTTAAGTTAATGAATCAAATTTCGAGCCAGTGCAGAAAATCTAAATGTTGTCACAGCAGTAAAACACAGCTGAATTGGAAATGGGTAAAGATGATCATCTCACAGATCTCCAAGTCCGGCCTTATAAGATTTATGTCACTGCAGCCGAAGATCAATCCAGGGACCCTGATGATGCGTCATCTGTCTCTCTCTACACATACCCCCCTACTCACCAGGTCCCTTGGGTTTGTGGTGATGACAGCAGCTTTTGTTCTCTGCCTGTTTGCATTTTCCTGTCTTGTCCTGCTGCACCATGCTTCCCACTCCTTTATCTTCCATGTCTCTTCAAAAGAGGGAAGCGCAAGGAGGGACAAAAAAAACCTTTGGGAAGTAGTCCTGCACTGTTTTGACAGCAGCTGTGCTATATGTGGCCTTATCTGTAGCTTCTATGAATATTAGCACATTTCTTTAGCATGCAGTCAAAGCTCAGAGAACTGGCTAACTATTGCATCACATTGTACAATATGTGCACAGGCCAGCAGATGATGGACACATGTACTTTGTGCACAGCGTTTGAACATGATAAGACCTGTGCACGGCACTTTTATGGCACTGACAGATGGCATTTTTAGCAGACAAAAGATACTGATTAGCTGCATGAAGGGCACAACATGATAATCTGGCCTCTGTGCCTCTTATACAAGAGCACATCTTACAGGTAAGCATCTATCCACAAGTATTACATCAACAGCACATTAATGTGATGCAACCAGGTCACAGTGTCATTCACCTCTCACATGACACCTATAGGAAAGATAAGAGTCCTATATAGAGTAATGTCTCTTGCTTTAAGTCCCTGAAAACTTGCTCGCTAACTGCGTCTCTTTGTAATGTTTGATGCTGGGCACATAGTTTACAGTAGAACTGCAACAATTAGTCAATAAATCACTGAGTTGTCAACTATTAAAGGACAAATGTGTCAGATTTAGGGGGCTCTATTTACAGAATATGGCTGAAATAATGTGCATAACTATCCTCTCATTTGTGTATAATTACCTGAAAATACAAATTTGTTATGTTTCTGTTACCTTATAATGAACCTTTTATATCTACAAACGCCACAGCTCCACGTCCATGGAGTCAGCCATGTTGAACCACCATGTTTCTACAGTAGCCCTTAACGGACAAACTAAACACTGCCTCTAGATGGGGCCTTTTGTGTTTGTTGCAATTTGTAGGAGAGGGTGCTGGTGTTGCAATCAGTACATGCCACAAAATCCTAAACAACAGTCCTTTAAAGCAACATTGTGTAACTTTTCTACCATAAAGTAAGGATTTTAAATCATTTTGATTTGTAATCAGGTGAATGGTGCCTCTGTTATTCCCACTCTGTTCCCCATATGAACTATATATTAAACTGTGATCAGATTCTGATTCAAATGCTGTCAAATTGGTGCATGTAGGTACGTGACATTGCCATTTTCCGGCTACGCCCCACCCACTTTAAACCAATGAGAAAACCAGCCAGAGATGCAAAAATCTTTGAAGTGAAATAACCAAACCTGTTCAGACTCTCCATCTTCCTTACACACAAACACCTGGCAAAAAAACATGTCCTTCCTGTTTCTGCTGTCTCAGTGTAGCTCTTCATTTCTCTAAATATGTGTCAGATGACTTGCATTTTGCTGACCAAGTGCAATTCCTGGACTGTATTTGTCATTTCACCCAACAGACACTCTGTACCTCCTTACCTCCTGTCCACCACACGGTCCATTTTTGACCCTGCCCCTCCTAGCCTTCATCTCTCAGTCTCAACACTCAGCTCTAAATATAGCTCAGGTGAACCTAACACTACTACGCATGTGACTAGGGTTTCGACGTGTGTCCTCCTCCAGGTCCAGCCTATTAAAACCCCTATAAATAAGGATTTATTTGTCTGTATTGTACTACCACACTGTATTTATATACAAACACACACTCAGCCACTTATACTGTCATGAGCAGCAATCACATGACAGCCTTGACTGAGCTCAAAGGTCAAAATGACACCCATAAACAACAAGATGGTGGCTATGGTTTTTAATCAAACTTCAAATTTCTAAAAGACTGTATCTTTAAAACAGGTCATGGTCTGTAGTTTTCAAATGACCTATTTTTTATGTTAGTCTAACATGGTTAACACTGTTACTTGCAGTAATTTAGTCTTAACACATTGCTACTTGTGTACGAAAAACCCCAGTCGTGTGCACATAAAATTTTGTTACATATTTTCATCTCGGACTGCTCCTAAACATCAGGTAAAGCTGTTAATATGTCATATGTATAAAGCAAAGAGTGTAAATTGACTTTTTTTGTGTGTGGTTACAGTACTGTTTGTCCTTTCACAGAGCACTATTGTGTTACATAAACTCTGATCCATATACACAGAAGGTTACTCTTGATTCTGACTAGATCTTCACCTACCTATTATTACAATTGGATAATTGTTGTTTTTGCACTCAAAATCTCAGAAAACGATAGCAATAAAATGGAGAAAATAAACTGACTTCCTGTTGGATGTTTCTACCTAAATGTCCAATCAGTCATAAAAATTTTGAATATTGAATAACAGGAAGAATTTAGCAGTTTAATGATGACAGATTGACCCTTTGCTAATAACCAGATACTGAAAAAGAAACCTATAACATTGTGTAAACAGGCAGTTACCCAACACTGGCCAAACCCTCAGATAAGGTGAAACCATGGCAAGTGTATGTGTGTGTGTGTGTGTGTGTGTGTGTGTGTGTGTGTGTGTGTGTGTGTTTGTGGCATATAACGGGAGGAATGTGTGTGTGTGAGATAAGGTCAAGTGCAGTCAAGTTACACTAAGACAATTTATAGCTTAAATGTAAAGCACATGAGGTAGTGATGTACTTGTTCCATAGTATGTTAGTATGTAAGTATGTAAGTATAGTATGTTCAGCATGTGAGTCACTTCCAATGGAAATGCAGCTGTGTGTAAAGACCTATTAAGCAGTAAGTTTTATATTATAATGCTTGATGTATCATCCTGCTTATTATCAATGAGTTCTTCAGCTCTTATCCTTATTCTTCCAAGCTGTCCACGCTTAAATACGCGCGTGGTGGGAGTGCCAAAAGATAACGGTTCTTGTTCTGCAGCTCTTGGTGGACCATGTACTTCTTGGCAAAGAGCCATATAAGACGTTTGAACAAGATTTATAGGCATCATATCGCCATGTCCCATAAATGCACGAGTATTTGTATTTGCCAGATACATTCATACCTCTGGTTTCTATTGTTTGTGCGTTTGTAAGGTTTAAAGGGTTATAAACACCACAAGAGCTGACTTTTTAACACATTTTTCAGCTATTGCATTTTGGATGTTGCACCGCAATGGTAAAAAAAATATATATATATATCTAATAATAATAACAACTATGTGCCCCCTGTCGCCATTACATTTTGCTCTAAGACCCCCCTTTTGGAGATTAGTTTTCAGGCAGTATACAGATGTGAATTTTAGCAAACCAATGGCTTATACAGGCCTGGACTGGCATTAAAACCCTGGCATACCCGCTGCTGCACTCACACACCTTTATGTGTGACTCATATCTCCCTGACAAATCGTCATGCGTGCAGATAAACCGACATACAGGCAATAACTTTTTGTAAATAAGATTCTTGCTAAAGTAGATATTTCTTACCTTTATTTGTGGGGCGGAGTGTGCAGAGTTTCACAGCGCTGTTCGGGACACAGTGAAGGAGAAACCAGACAAACACACTGAGCAGGCGCAAGTCAGACCTCCGGCTGTGGGAGGGGCAGTTGTGTAAATGACAGTACATTGTGAACATTGACGCTGGGGAGCGCTTTAGTGCACAGTAGATATTTAATTTGGGATAAATCTGTCCGACAATATCACTCCCATAATCCTGTTTATGAAAATTCATGTATGTTGTTGCTTCCATAAATATTTATATTGTTTCCCTACTTGTATGTAGCCTACATTTTACCTCTATGTGTATTGTTTATCTATTTCTATCTATCTATCTTTCTGTAAAGAGCAACACCTTACTTGTATATATATATATACACAGTATATATATATATATATATATATATATATATATATATATCTGATTCTGATTATAGTTTTATTTGTATATAGTTGTATTATGCTTTAGTAGTTCTAAAATGTTGAGATTATGGTGCATGTATTTATTCCATAAATTGTCACTAAGAATATTAAACTAATGTAAAAAATTAAGTTCATACACTGCAGCAACACAGAGCTATGAGGAATATGCTTACAAAACAATCACTAAATTATAATATTTTTTATTTTATATTTATATTATTATTACAGCCGCGCTTGTTTTGGTGTAATAAGACTCTAACGCCGCTCGGTGGCAATGACCTCCAGCTAATATCCTTGAGGTGAGGGGCTTTTTAGCCCTGACGAAAGCCTGTCAGGCTGACCTTAATCCTAGCATGTTTACAGTGTGCCTTCCCCACACACTCTATGAATCAAACTGATGTGTTTTAATTGTGGTTTTGAAGAGTTAAGATTGGGGCCATAGTTGGAGTTTGGGTGTGCCTGCTGTACTGAATAAGGGGGGTTAGTAAACCTGAAAGGTAACACGCAGGGAATAGAGACGACAGGAGTCTCAGCAGGATTACAACAGAAATACACCTACTAGAACTCAAAACTTGCTCCAAAGGTGGAGGAACGCAGGTAAGGGCCTGCTTGTCAAGACAAAATGACCCATTAAATCACAGCGTGTTATATTATTATGACATTATTACTGTAATTCACAGCATTTAGGTTTCTTTAAGGCTAATCTCCAAACTAATGTTTACTAAGTCATTTTAGTCGACACAGATTGCGAAATAGTCGGCAGTAGCACTCTATTTGAAGGCTGTTATTAGTAGAGTATGTATGTGTCTGTGTCTTATTTCTAATAAGACCACCAGTGAAACGATTTGTGCACATTTGAAGGTTTGACAGGTAAAGGTGAGACTGTTTTCCCCTTCTGTCAGGTCTAGTTCTGTGTGCGGCCGCGCGGTTGCCATGGTGACGAATGCTGAAACAAGTGTTGATAGCCTCGGCGTCATCGGTCTGCGGGAACAAAATCCTCACCTAATAAACAAGACGATATTAAAGGTGAACTAATTAACTTGATTACTTTATGCAACGCGAACGGATGCAGCTGTTTAGTCGACATACGTTTTGGCTTTGTGTTTCCGTTTGTGAGCAGGAAAGCGTCGACAGCAGCCCGCGTTGATCATCAGCTCGCTAACTTTACAACAAGCTAATTAACAATAGATGTAGGCAGACAGACACCGTTAGGCTTTGTTAGCAAGCAATGTGACGCTGGCTAAACAGGGATAGTCATAGCGGTATTCTCAAGCATGGTTTACTGATTCATTCATTTTATTTATTTAAGTGTAAACGTTAAGGCT
Organism: Argyrosomus regius; assembly: GCA_946959425.1. Lineage (NCBI taxonomy): Eukaryota > Metazoa > Chordata > Actinopteri > Sciaenidae > Argyrosomus > Argyrosomus regius. The sequence goes on from OX336890.1 coordinate 16,924,845, forward strand.
AGACTGCAACCACCACACATAAAGCAACTACATTTAAGCATAGCCTCACTCAGTCAGTCTCTGAGATTTGGTCTATAACATTCAAGGACTTATTATTGTTATTACACCCCCTGCAGGCCTGAAGAAAACACTGGTTAATTACAAACTTGCTTGTCATTACATAACAAATCATAACATAAACAAATCATCAGCTTATTGTGAGAAATGGATGTTTGTGTTTGATTAAATTTCAAAGCTGATACTGAAGGGGTTTTTTTGTGCTGTTTTTTCCACAATTCCCACAGATTCAAATGTGTGAAGGACCATCATCAATATCTGGGCCAATCCCCCCGGATCTCTCTCTGTTTCCTCAGTACTACAAACGACCTGCTTCAGGTTAGCTGCAGCCACTGCTATATTAAACCCCCCCTTAAACAGTTTGTGTTATTGTAGTTGTTTTGCCCTACTTCATACAATTTGTTGGACAACTCTACAACATTATCTTTTTCTTTCTTTCTACAGCTCGTGGCCGTTTAGAGGGGAACCATGATGTGACTTCGGTCCTACTCTCAGGTCCCCTCACTCCAGATCCTGTGTTGTATCCTGGCTGCTACAGTGCTCGTACCCCAGCGAATCGTCCACGTATTGGCCCTAATGCCACCCATATTCTGGAACGAGGGCAGAGAGGTGTAGTGGGGGAACTGCTCAAACTAGACGGTGTCTCGATCACACCTGTTCCCAAACAGAGTAAGTTGGTCTGTAAATTTGGTTTTGATCGAGTACGGTTAGCACGTTATTAAAAAAATTAAAACGTAATTGAGACATCTGTTGCGATTCTTGACCCTTAGAACAGCGGGTACATGACTTTGGTAAGGAGAATGTGCGTCGGCTCAGGGAGATCCAGAGACGCTGCAAAGAGCAGGAGGCAGAGAGAGCACAGTCCCGTCCAGTTCCAGTCAAAGCTCTTTGGACCTCCTCCAAATACGAGAATGTCCCATCAAAGGTGATGGTCCAGCTAGAGGTAAGGATCATGTCTACAAAAGATGGAAGTCCTTGAGTTCTGAATATTGCCACTAGATCACTTTTAATTCAGCCTTTTTCATGCAGGTTTGTAGTCCAACTCCTAAACCACAGTGTCAAAACTTTCTGAAAGCCCACTCTAATGGTGGATCTAATGCCCCACCAAGACCACACTCCAAAACATCTCCTCCAGCTTTGCAACGGCCGGCCTCCTGCAGGTCTACACAGGACCAGAACTTGCAAGTGAGAATTGACAATAAATGTTTTAACTTATTGATACACACAAACGTTTATTGATTTCACCATATATTTTTTCTGTCAAAGAAGTTGACAAGAAAAGAGTGAGAACTTGCGACTTTCTTCTATTTATTAAAGAAATAACATAAATATGCATTTTGCCCACTTGTATGTGCATCTGCAATATTTCCATTTTGTTTAAATCTCATACATTGTCATATGTGGATACAGTTACAGGTGCAAGGCCAGTCTATAGACTTCATTAAACATAATGCCCGGGCTGCAGGAAAAGCTGTGCTGCGTCGGTCTCAGTCACTGACAAACCTCAGAGATAAGCCTGTCCCCAGTGCAGTCAAGGGACAGGTGCCTCAGTAGTGAGTATTCTTAACTTACCTCCTTACCTTACAATCAGAATCCTAACAACTCAAAGTATAGATAAAAACATTTTTATTTTTGACATTTTCTGACACCATTTTGCTGCTGTTGCTCATTTCTGTTCTCCTTTTCATTAACACTTAAACATAACATAAAATAACACTTAAACATATACTCAGTCTTCAGGAAAGGAAGGAGCAGTGGCATAAAGAGGCGGAGGAGAGGAGGAGGAATGCACCTGATCCTACAGTCCCTGCTGGTCACACCCTGATGCCCGAGAGTGAGAGACAGGAAACACTGAAGTCCCTCAAAGAGAGTATGTCTCAGTTGTTGTCTCCACCCTTAAATTAATGATGGCATCATTATTGTTTTCAAAGTATGTGTCGTGAATATTTGCTCCTCTAATTCTGTTGTGGCTCATTTTCTTTCCTCAGCCCATCGCTCCCTGGTGACTGAGCTGCTGTCGCTGCCTCTCAAAGCTGACACTCTGAATGCTCGCTCGCGCCGCACTCATCTCGATTGTAGGCTTTCTGAAATCGAGGAAGCCATTAAAATATTCTCCAGGGACAAAGTTTTTGTAAAAATAGATTCATAACACACGAGGAGGAGGAAAGAGAAGGAAGAGGAGGAGATGGTCCACTGCTTTATCAAGATTTATGTTCATTTTTATTGTTGTATTATGTAACATAACACCGAACCTTGTAAAATAGATTAATCTGAGTGTTTTTATGAGATATACTGTAAACTGAATGATTATTGCCACTGAGGTTACTGTCAGTTACTTTAAGAACAATAACCATGCTTCTGAATAATATGCAGTTTTCTCTTGAGAAGAAATGAGCAGATGCACTATAAACTTGTCATTAAAAAACATCTGCTGTGATGTGTTTTGTTTTCATGTAAAACTGGCTCTTGGTTTGTAATAATAAATATTTTTGTGCAGTCATGGTATATGTATTATATTTCTAAATGACTGGCTATTAAAACATACATTTGAAATGTAACGCTTCTGATGTCATCACTTGGGTGTGACGTATTACGCACGCACAACCCCCTCTACGTCGCTCAGTCTTGCATTGTTCAGGTTGAGCTAGCTGAGGTGCTAATTAGGGCTAGCCGACATTATAAAGAGGTTTTAAGTATTATTGCATGCATATAAAACTGTTTAAATTTCCCACGGATATTTGAGAGCTTGTCAAATCAACAATGAGCAAGAGGAAAGCGCCGCAGGAGTCCCTAAATGAGGGAATAACAGACTTTCTTGTCGGTACGTGAAGAGGAGTCACGGTTGATCTTAGCTAACATTAGCTAGCCTTACAGCTGGGTTGTTTTTAATTAAACATAACCTCTAAATAATGTTGCATAATAATTGGTATATATTCGTAACAAAATAGCTAAATCGTGCTGTTTCTCATCAGTTTTTTCTGCTCTGGCTCTCTTATAGTCACAGCCCAGTCATTTAAATACCTTAGCTGTGTTGGCACTTCCCTAAAATAGTGGCAATAAACTGCAGAGTATAAGGTAAATATTAAACCATGTCCTACTTCTGTTTCCAGAGCTGGCCAACTATGAGAAAAACGTCAACAGGGCAATACACAAGTACAATGCTTACAGGTAAGCATCTGAAGCCTCACAAGCTTGGTGTGCTTTGTTTAAGGACGATTGTCTCATTATTGTTCATACAACATGCACTCAATTGTCAGTTTATTATATGACCAATGATCACTTTATATAGAAACTGTTTAAGAGAGGTGTTTAATCAACCTCATGGTGATTTTGGACGCTGTTATAAAATTTAGTCTACCCTCATTCATGGGGTAGGACACAAACGCCTCTTTGTATATTACAACACAGTTACACATTAGAGCCTTCAAATGACCATACAAAGGAGGCAACAATGAAAATTATAACCTTCATGTAGAAAGGATTTATTGCAAGGTCTTAGACTGCATTTATTTTAGCTAGGGTACCAAATAAACTGGCAACTGAGTGTATGATATATGTGCGTCATAAAAGGTTGTTTTGTAATCGTGATAAAACTTACTAATTTTACAAACTGCTGTGGGATTCAACAGAAGTTTCCTGTCACCACATTGTTTTGCTAGTGTTTTTTTTAAATCTCATTTATAAGTACTATATTGTATACAAATATATATTTTTAATTATTCCCCATGTCTAGGAAAGCAGCATCTACCATCTCCAAGTACCCAAACAAAATCAAAAGTGGTGAAGAGGCCAAGAAACTGGTATGTACACTGAATTTGGTTGTACAGTCTTCACATTAGTTCATTTTTAATATATGTTGTTGTATATGTATAATGTTAAAATTTGACCTGGTGACAATGATCCAGATGAACTTTGTGTAGCAAATACAAACTGAGACGCAGCAATAGTAGTAGATGTATCACACCTTTTTAAATGTTATAATAGTCACTAGTTGTAGTGGATGACATGCAGATATAGTGGTCAGTATTATTCACTATGTTTTTCAGTGTAAAGGTTTGATGTTGTATCATGTCACCATTGCTACCCATAAAACATTGTTTTAACAGTTCTCTTTATGTTTTGCTTATATTTCTCATTATAAGCATGATGTGGCACATTTCACTTTTCAAATTACAGTCAATTTTATTTGTATAGTTAAGAATCAAACATGAGCATTTTGGCTTTAAACAGTCTTTACAGAGTTTTGTGTTGACATGTCCACACCTTTTTTGTGGGGGACCTTCTCACAGATTCACTGCGTCTTATGTCATAATTTAATGTTTTAATTTATCTCTCTCTGAAGTGAAATTGACTGGGACAGATGATTTGATCTGCTTTTAACTGGAAAGGACTCCATCGTTATTCGTTTTCCCTGCCACTAATGTGCTAATGTTAGCGTGGTTCTGTGTTGTGTGATGCCCTCCGCTGTAGCCTGAAAATGTTTGTCATCAGTTACTCTGCTCATCTTATGTAACTGCTGCAGAACGCACTGTTCACCACCCTCATGTTTGTTTTCACATTTCAACAGGATGGTGTTGGAGCTAAAATAGCAGAAAAGATTGATGAGTTCTTACAAACTGGCAAACTACGGAAGCTGGAAAAGGTGAGTCTCTGGGTGTGAGTAGACATGATTGATGCCACACTGTTGATGTGGTTAATAGTAGCTTCCTTTTAACACATTACACAGACTGATGTGCTACTTTTATGTGTTAGATTCGAAATGATGACACCAGCTCTTCCATCAATTTCCTCACCAGAGTCACTGGAATTGGGTATGTCCTAAGTTTGAGTAATCCAAATTAAAAACTGAAATGTTCATTCACACTAAAATGAATAATGACATATTAAAATTAAAATTGGATCTCGACTTTAGCCCTGCTGCCGCCAGGAAGTTTTTTGAGGAAGGGGTGAAGACGTTAGAAGGTTTGTTTAGCAGCTGATTCACATTACATTTGTTCAAATATTTTGTTTAAACTTATTCTTTCAATACAATATACTGCATGTTCAATAAAAGTACATTTATTGTTGGTATTAGGTCAAATGAGCAATGTTCTTTTTTGTTGTTGTATTTTTAGATCTGAAAAAGATTGAGCACAAGCTAAACCATCATCAGCAGATTGGTCTCAAGTAAGTTTGCCTAAAGGCTCTTGGCTGTTTTTTTCTAAATAAATCATCATTATCAAAATAAACTATGTTATCTTATATTATCTTTGTTTTTTCTATATTTAATGGATTATTTTGCTACCTTCAGGTACTTTGAGGAATTTGAGAAAAGGATTCCCCGAGCTGAAATGGAAAAGATGGAGGTGATGAAGTATTTACATTTTTCAGTCATCAAATTTGTTTTATTCTTTTGTTCTTACATTACGGTGTTTGTTTAGACTCTTATCATTGGAGAACTGAAGAAGATCGACACAGAATATATTGGAACAATCTGTGGAAGCTACAGGAGAGGTAAAACTTTAGTTTATTATAGTTGATGCTCAGTTAACGATAAGTTCAAACTCTGGTAATCATGATGTTTATCCACGTGTTTATCATTTCCAGGTGCTGCCTCAAGTGGTGATATTGATATTTTGCTGACCCACCCAAACTACACTTCTGAGACAGAGAAGCAGGTAAGACTCTCTACTGTCTCTCATATCCTGCTGTAAACGTTTTCATTAATTAAATTATCTTTTTGTTTCATTTATTTCTTTTCCAGCCCAGGCTCCTTCATGCGGTGGTCGAACACTTGGAGTCCATTGGGTTTGTGACCGACACCCTGTCCAAAGGGGACACCAAGTTCATGGTGAGGCCAGTGCTTATTTTCTCTCATGTGATCTGCTGTATGTGTGTTGATGTTGTGATTGGTAACGCAGTTAGTACAATTAGTACACTCAGACCATAAGGCGCATGACTGTGATGCTGATGTGCTGGATCTTGTTTATTCAGGGAGTCTGCCAGCTGCAGCAGAGTGATGAAGATGAGGAAGAATACCTGCACAGACGTATTGATATCAGGTGTCCTACTTTATATTGCTCTAAACATTTACAGTTTGGACGTTTAGCACATTTATGCAAGACACCATTGACTGAGTCAGTGGGTCATTGTGATGCTAGAAGAGTAAAGAGGCAACCTTGTGTTTTGATTTGTTTGTTCTTCTAATGAATCGATTGCCCTTTCTCCATTCTCCAAAGGTTAATTCCCAAGGACCAGTACTACTGTGGAGTTCTGTATTTCACTGGAAGTGATATCTTCAATAAAAACATGAGAACTCATGCTCTGGAGAAGGGCTTCACGCTTAATGAGTACACCATTCGACCACTTGGGGTCACTGGTGAGTGCCGGTCAAATATGACATATGGACTTGGTGAACGGTGTTCCATCCCTGTGTGACTTCTGTAATCAGTCAATAACTAATGATTCATGCTTTCATGCCAGCTATTTTTGTTTGTGGATCTGTTTTAGGTGTGGCAGGGGAACCTCTGTTGGTGGACAGTGAGAGAGACATCTTTGAGTACATCCACTACAAATACAGGGAGCCAAAGGACCGCAGCGAGTGAAGCGCAGGACAGCTTTCAGTTACATCTGCGTTTGAAGCCACAGCTTTCCTGAAAACAAGATCAGACCCATGTGTACAAATGTGTTAGTGTGTGTCACTTTTATATATAGCAGTCAAAGAAAACAACTGTGAAAGTCATTTTAATTATTTGTTTTGGACATTTTTTGTATCAAAGTTGAACTCATCAACACACGTCACACACAGCTCAACTATTTAAATTTTGCTTTTATTCTACATGGTCATACATCTTTGTGTGTTGAGCTCAATTTTAAGCAAGTTTCTAAATCATGCTCAACGCTGATTTAATTCTTTTATTAGACTTTTTTTTTTTTACATTTGATGTTTGATATACCAAAAAAAGGATCATGACATAATCTGAGAGGAGCAATCTCAATGTGGACTGGCAGTTTTGTGTTATAAACAATGAAGACCACTGTCATCAAGGTGTTTTAACATTAGGCTACATTGTGTGTAAAGGTGTTTTCAGGGATCGTCGTAACACATGCAGACAACACAGCAGTATCATTAATATATCTCTCATCCATCATAATTTAAGGAAGTTTTTAAATATGTACATTTCTTCCAATTTTGTCAAACTGATGAATTGTAAAGAAGAAATACAATAATGCAAACAGTATTTATGGTTAATGGGCTCAGTTTCTGGTTGTGGACACTAATTTGAGACAAAATGATAATAGATTTGTTGAGACAAATGAGAATTACATTTTCCTCAGTTATTGATTGATGTGTGAATATGACTGTTACTCTGGTAGACTTGATGAATCGATTTTATATGGTGGTGTGAAAATGATCATGTGTGTGTTAGGTCAATACATTATTGTGTCTCCAGTGCTTTTCAGGGCATTTTGAAAGCAGTAGATGTAAGTAATAAAGTTAGACAGGTAATCGAAATACTGTATCTTGGTGATACATAACCTGAATATTAGCATTAGGTCTTCAATTCAGTTTGGTATGTGGATGATTGCAAAACATTTCAAAACAATATTTAAGGGGAAAAAAACATGGGGAGTAACAGAGTTGTGTGCGTTTGCTTGTGCTGTTCACAACCAACTGTCAAGTTTGAGCATGTTTGAGAAATAAAGGGTAAAAGAAGGTAAAATGTCAATTTTTATTTTCAATTTTATGAAAAATGAAAATGTGTTTATTGTAGTCTTATACAAACAGTCCCTCTTTGCGAAAATGGGATGCTGTATAAGAAACATGTTCATGTATTTTTCTCTTTATCACAAGAAACTTTTCCTATTCTAACATAGAAGAAATCTGCTTGAGTTAATAAAGCTAATTTTATTATGTACCTCAGCAGATACATGTAGGAGGTGAACCATATTGTCAACCAGCTAATATTTGTTTTGTTTGTTGTTGGAGGTGTTTTATATCTTGAGCATCACATTTATCGTAAAACCTATTATTTAAAGTTGCACAAGTTACACTGTGTCAGCTGGCCGAACACATAACAGCTTCTAAATAAGGTTTAGATTAGATTAGAAAATACTTTATTAATCCCAAACTGGGAAATTGCATTGCAGCAACAGCATTTCACCCGTATGTTACAGTATACACCTAATGACATGAAAATAAAATAGAAAAGAACAACCTAGATAAATAAAAAAAAAGTAGTATAAACATAAAATATAAGTTTAGTAAAGTTACAACGATATATTACACGCCAAACATTTCCTCTTATAACGAAATATAAGAGTCCTAATGTTTCGCGTTAGATACGGCAAAAAAAAATCTATAATTTCTATGCTCGATGGCGTGGGGAAAAAATTAATCATAACATATGCTGTCATGATGCTGTCGCCAATGAGGCATGGGCCAGCGAGTTATTTACAATGGTTACTCCGGTAACGGTCGTGTCGCAAAGCATGATGGTTCGAAATAAAATGCAGACAGAAACACCGGAAAGATCGGCCTTAATGAGCCAATGACTGCACCCCATGCATTAATATCATCCAATGGGAAGAAGTCAAGGCAGCAGTCTCTTACCGCTACACACCCACATTACTTTTGTGTCAACCACTTCGCGGGAGTTGTCACTACAGGAGCGGTCGTCTCTTTAAAACTAGAGAAATAGTATACAGGAGACTAAAAGGTAAATATAAGAATTTCGCATGCACAGCATAATAGGATGGATCATTTATTCTCTTTTAAGTATTAATGAAGCCTGTATTTAGTGTTGGACATTATTTTTTTTTCCTTTTGCGGGATGAATGAGCAGCTAGTTATCGCGCTTTAACGGTAGCTAACGGACAGCTCATCATCCCTAAATATGCATGCGGCGAGTTGTTTTAATAAACCCTTCTCCCTATGATACCTAAATTCACACAATGTGGAGTCGTATTTATGCCAAACGTTATGTTATTATGAGAAGGGGGGTGTTTATGTTTTTTGTACTGCACGTTGAAGCAGTTTTTGTCGCTTCTGTCTAGCGTTTGGTAGTTGCAGAAATGTGCTTTGATTTTGCAGCCTCATATTTCGTGGGATTCTTGTTGAAAGCTCAGGTAAATTTGAGACGATAATCTCAAATGTCTTTGGTCTCCATAGAAACTACGCAGAGCGCGCATCCAGCGAGATGCCGCTGATGGAAGTTGTTATGCAACACTTGTAGAAATGGCTAGTTCAAATATTATGTGTCAGTTATTATGTAATGATAGCTTCGTCACTAACTAACAAAATCCCTTCACTGGCTGCCAAGACTCCTCTATGCTCTCCATACAAAACCGTTCAAATCAATCGATGATGAGGACTGTTTGGATGCTCAGGGTCTAGTGTCGATTGCAATGTGTGTGTGTGTGTGTGTGTGTGTGTGTGTGTGTGTGTGTGTGTGTGTGTGTGTGTGTGCCAATGCGCCTGTGAAGATGATGAATCTTTCGCTGTGTTTTGGTTTCCCAGGGCAACCATGTCTGAGAGGAAGGCAGTGATCAAAAATGCCGACATGTCGGAGGACATGCAGCAGGACGCCGTGGAGTGTGCCACACAGGCCCTGGAGAAGTATAACATCGAGAAAGATATCGCTGCATACATCAAAAAGGTACTAAAAAAAGCTGAAAGAATCCAACATCTTCTACTCAGACCAATTCACAAAGTATGTTCCTACAGAGTGCAACTTTAATACACTGATTTGTGAGGGATGTAAAGCCATCCTGTGCATCATTCATGTAACACACCCGCCTGGTATTTGCAATTGTTTCCAGTCTTCCTGAGGAAACCTGTTCTTCTTGGACTGACTGTCCTACAGAGATCACATGCCCACATTTTTGTCCCCATAGTGGCATCTATGAGTAGTGGCATCCTGCTCAGTGTAGAGCAGGAAACAGGAATGGCTGTGGATACTCCGTTGAGTCTCGGGAGCATATATTTCAGTTTTACTGGGGTCATTTTCACAACTCCAAGTCCATATTTTACCATTTTTAAAAGAAGAATTGGAGAGAAATTCATTGTTAAACTAAACAAAACTAATTATAGAAAATTGGCTATTGAACTGTAAGTAAGACGCAAGTAGACAACATTTAAAGCATCATCACAATGGCCAAATTAGTCTTGTCACAATAAAGCACCAATTTCAAGCTTAGTATATGTACTTCTTGAAAGTGTGTGTACCCCTCAGAGCCTGAAATTTTAGACAAACACCACACACTTGAGAATTATAGTAATACTTGGTCTTAGTATTGAGGAGTTAAACATGTACATTCTGAGTATAAATATTAGTTTTGATGGTCAGGCAGGTAAAAGCATACTGTTCATTTCTCCTAGCAACAACAGTCTGCCAAAAAATGGATCTTTAGTTGTGATGTAGCCTTTAAAACCGTAGGAACAAACATTGTCACTTGGTTTAACCCAGCTGATATATTATATGCTTCATCATCGTCTTTGTTCACAAATGATTGATAAGCACAATGTCTTTTTCTCCACAGGAGTTTGACAAGAAATATAACCCGACCTGGCACTGCATCGTTGGGAGAAACTTTGGCAGCTACGTGACTCATGAGACCAAGCATTTCATTTACTTCTACTTGGGTCAGGTGGCCATTCTGCTGTTCAAGTCCGGCTGAGGGAGCACGTTTCCTCAACATCAGCTGACCATACATACAGTACTGACTGACTTCGACAAAGGCACTTATCATTCCTTGGCAAGGGGCCGCTGCCTTTTTCTGTGCTGCTTTCTACTTTGTTCTGTTTTGAGGATTTAAAAAAAACGTGGCCATGTTAAGAGATGAAACACTTGTATTTATTTTTGTCTTGTTACATTAGACACATCATTTTTTAATTAAAGCATAGCTTTTAAGCTGTCTGGGTCCAATGCCTGGTGTGGTCATTTTATTGCACTGCATTACACACTAAACCATGAAATTCATAATCCCATACAACTAAATGTGTCACATTATGTGTTACTGACATCTATATACGCATTCTGTAGTACTTTATAGGTGAATGGGATGAAATAAAGTTACACCAGCCAGGTTTGTGCATCTGAATTTCCCCATAGTATGCATAACATTTCCCAGCCATCATATCTGGAAACTGAACTCACGGGGTATAATAGTACAGTATAGTGGGTATAACACACTTGGGTTTACCAAGGAGCAGTAATTTACACACCATGCTGAGGTCAACAAGTTCAATATGATAAATGTGCTTTAAGCAGGTAGCTCTTTCAGAGAAGTATTAACCTTGAATGATGCTTTGAGCCCTTCTTCAGCCATGTGTAGTCAGTTACCAGCTAAACGTTCAGAACGAGGCACCATAAAATCTCAGTGGTACATTAAATAAGTTGAATGTATTTGAGCTATAGAAAAACATTTTATTCCATGTTGCTGGGATTGCTACAAGTTTCTGACTTCTCTAGCAAACATCCAGACTACACACGTACAACACAAATGAGGCAAGAGAGGTCAAATGACGGTGGTACTCTTTATTATAACACATTTAGAAAACCAGCTTGTGTGGGTAGACACCATTAGACAAGCAGAAGGAAGAGCGCAGGTACCCTTTCATCTGAGGTACTTTCTTGATGAGGGGCAGGAGCTGAGCATCAACAGCCTTCTGGTCCTCCTTCCTCTGCTCTGTCAGCTGGTACTTCTGCAGACGAGAAAAAAAAATAAAATCATGGTTTGTCAGGTATCAAATCTGGAGGTCCAAGTGGAAATGGATAATGTGTATATTAGTGAATAATGAAATATTAAAGTTAGTTCACCTCTTTCTCTGTGTCAAAGATCTCGCCCTCCTGGTGGCGGGGCCTCCTCAGCTTCTTCTTCTTGAAATAGGCATCGTTGAGCGTCTTGGGGATCTTCATACCAGAGATGTCGATTTTGGTGTTGGTGGCAATGACAAACTTCTGGTGAGCCCTGCGCAGGGGAACTCTGTTCAAGGCAAGAGGGCCTACAAGTGTGCAAAAAAACAAATGTTAGAAAATGTGAATAAAAGATGTCAAACATCTTGCAGACAGAATGATTTTACGGTCATCTGCATAAATGTTGAATAACCAAATCAGTCATCCTTACCAGTGACAAGCAGGAGACCACTTGAGAGCTGCTTCAGGAACACCACACGCTAAAAACACAAAAACAAGCATCATTAATATATGCCACTTTTCACACAATTACTCTATCACTAGATAATAGTGAAGCCTGAACAAGCAGGATAGAAGCACATTATCCAACTTAAGTAATGAGCTCGGCACCATGTCAACCAAAAGCAGTCACATTCGTGCCAGTTGGATAAGACAAATTAAAAGCTGCAATCCGCGTTCATGCCAAGCTATTTAGATAAGGGAAAAATACATTTACGTGACACCCTTCTTGTTTTATCGAGAGGGCTCTGTGCCTGTCAGTTCCATAGCTCCATTATTTAGGTCAGCCACTGCTCAATGTGTGTGTGGGCACACTTGCATGCTTCCATAACTTGCCCATGTAGCGTTTGAGAGTGGGAGGTAGGGACAATGTCTGTGGTGCTGAGGGTGTGATTATAGAGATGTGTCCAGCACACTTGTTATTTTCATGCACAATAAGGACGCACCACTGATTCTTTTGTGTGTCCAATATATTTTGATACCATGTGTTCCATGACTCTAAAATTGATTGTGATAATCACTGTGATTATGTTGCCAATTTAAAAAACAAACAAGTCCACCATGATTACAATCAGTAAATAAACTGCCAATGTCAGTGTGTGAAAATGGTGTGCATGCAAGTGTCACGTAACAAGTGATCAATGGACTGAGTTGAAGAATGACTTTATCCAAGTCCCTCATTTTCTGCATTAGACTCCCGAGTACACGACCATTATAATCACTATGGCTAGTTGCTATTGTGGGTTCTATTGTTATGAGTTCAACCATAAAAGTGCACATCAGTATTGATACTATGATTACCCGTCTACTACGAGAGAATAAGAACAGCCATGTTAAAGAAAACCATGTTTGGGGTGCTAAGACATTTGGTTTCATCTGCCAGACCAGGGAAATCTGTCATCAGCATGATCGTTAGTGCAACAATAATTTTGAAGGCATGAAGTGTAAATAATTTAAGTAATGTATATTCACATATAACTGAAGGCTTTCACTTTGATTATAAAATTGCATAGTTTTTTAAAAACTGATGACTTCTGTTGCAAACATTCGATGTAAGCAAACCCTTTAACAAATCAAGATTCATGAGTTTTACCATTTTGATGTTTGAGATACTGTTTACATCTGGATCATTGTGTATTTACAGTATAAAATGATCAATACTTGTATGATATGACCTTATCAGAGTCTGCATCAGTCAAACAAGTTGTGAGAAATGTGTGAAGGCTAAAGAAATTATCCTATTTAAGTCCTAGAGAAGCCAACAAATTGCTGCTCTGAAACCCGTACGTTGGACAATCTTAATTTTGCACAACGGTCATACCAGGGTAATTACATATTCATCTGTTCATCTTAACACATTGGACATGTTGTCTCCATCAGACACACAACACAACATTTTCCAGCTGTGCTGTGTGTTCCAACATTTCTCCCATGTCTCCATGAGACTTATTTACAAAACTGTTCTCACCTTTCCACGGTGGCGACCAGTGAGCAGAATAAGGACAGATCCTGGGGTGATGGTGGAGCGCAGCTTCCTCTTGTGCTGGCTGAAGGGCTTCTTTCCATGACTCTTCAGTTTACGGGGAACATCCTCTGTGGGGTAGTAACGGGGCTAGAAAAGGAGAACATAATTAGTATTTTAATACATACAAAAAAAGTGCATTCCTTTACAAATAAAAACAATCAGCACTCAACACGTGTTTGACAGTCAATGTGACAAGTTGTACTGACATGGGAATTGCCCCTCTGTCCATGGCATTAACAGTCTGCACACAATATATCAAATATCAAGAATTTACACATTTCTCACCATCTTGCGCAGCTTGACAACGCGACTGCCTCCATTCTTGTCCCCACCAACAGTCTTGACAACTGTGGCCCTGGGCTTCTCCTTAATCTTCTTCTCCATCTGAAACAAGAACAAACGATCAAAACATGGCACAATTACCGAATTTGATGTGCGTATGGTTTATTCCATCATTATAGGGTATCTTAAATATGCCCTCACCTTGGTCTCAGTGGTCTTGGCCTTCCTCTTGTACATTGCCCTGCGGGCGTACATAGCGGAACGGGAGTAGCGGCCGATCCCCCGGGCCAGAACCGGGTTCCGGCTCCCATGCCTCTTCTTGGCAGATTTCTTGTCTCCCTCTGCCATCTGACACAAAGTAAAACAGATATTAGTATATCAAATTGTATCAATGCCTATCAATTAGTTGTTCATTTTTACCTTAAATTTATTTATACCTTAAAACATATCAATATTCCAGCCTTGGTTAGACAGTGCATAACATACAATTACAAAGTACAACAGTACTGGTACAATGTTAGTTATCACTCCGACCTTAAAGTAAATGGGAGCTCCTAATGTGAATTACACAATAGCTTGATAATCAGCAGCAAACACCACCACTTTATTACATTTATGCATTTGTAAAGAGCATAAACCCTCTAATAAATTGATAAATTGATGCTATAAATCAATGAATTAGTTTGGTTAGAGGCTCAACACTAAAGCAAGAAGAGGCATGACAAGTAACGTTAGCTAGCAGTTAGCAACATAGTACATTAGAGTCGCTTTACTATCCGGACACACACTCATGTTCTCAAAATGACAATTTCATGTGTTCAAGAAAAACGTGAGTATGTAACAGCAGAATTATAAAGGGGCAAACACCGGAGCTGACTAACTAAGGACGACACGTTTCTGTTAGCCAGCAAGCTAACGTTACAGACAGCACGAAGGCTAGCCGGCGGCCTAGCACTACGGACACACCAAATAGCTCATTATTACAGAAACATCACGGATAAATCACGGTAATAACCACGTCTAACGCGTCGTCTAAACACATAGATTCATCTCCTGATGCTTGGAGACTGTATTTTTAATTCTGTAACACAGATGAAAGCAGATTTTATTCCTGCGGTACTTCGAAAGCAAGGCTGTCTTACCTTTGCTATGAAAAAAAGACCGACATCCGGGGATGTGACGCATATAAGGACGCTGCACGGTGACGTTGACGCAAATGCGTCGGATTTTGAGGACGTGATGGTCCTTGTAGTCCTAAATAAATTTCTCTTTTATTCTCAGTGTAGATTAGAAATAAAATCCAATTAAAACATTGAAATTGCTTTAAAGGATACTCCGCAATATTTTGTATAGATTGCTTTGTTATTTATTTATTTATTTATTCTATATAAATATGTATTATTGTTTTATATGCTCAAATGAAACATACTGTCAGTGGCTCATACAAACAATGAAACAGTATATATTGTTATATAATGTATATAGAAATTCATTGTCTTTAAGGAAAATATCATTTTCATTAATAAATAACATAAAACAGTGTTTCTAACTTGGCACTTTTCTTAACTGATGTAAAATAAATAATTAAAAACCTTAAAACAATCATTCAAAAAGGAAGTTTTTCCTCGCCACCGTCGTAAATAATATTATAAAGAGTATGGTCTAGACCTGCTCTGTATGAAGTGTCATGAGACAACTTTTGTTATGATATGGCACTATATAAATAACATTGAATTGAATTGAATTGAATTAAACAAGCTCTGCAACAGCGGAGTATTAAATGGACTTTATGGAAAATGTTGTGAAGCACATTTGAGGTTTTCTGTTATCACTTTTTAGACCATCCCCGCAATAATAATACATCAATATCAAACATGTTCTGTTCAATAGAACAAATAAAAAGTTTTAAGAGAAGACAAGATAGACTTTAATGATTCCACATTGGGGAAATTCACTTGTCACAGCAGCTTGTTTACACAAGGTGGATAAAAAAATACTCATCTATCAGAAATATATAGAAAAAAGTCAAGCTGTTCTCCCCCACTTCTTCTATGGAGTCTAGGGGACAGTCCAGGACAGAGCTGGACCTCTTCACCAGTTTGTTGCATCTTTTCCTGTCCCTGTCCTGTCCGTGCTTCCACCTGCCCAGCAGATGACTGTATAGAATATAGCAAATGCCACCACAAAGTCATAGAAAGTTTTAAAGAGGGTTCTTATGATTCAAATATTGATACTCAAGTTAATTCCATGTATGTCCATTATGAGTTCTTTGAAAAGCATTTTTCTGTAACAAAGGTGTATTTATTAGCCAACTAACATGTTTTAATTTCTTTTTGTAAAGAGATAAAAACCAAATAGAATACCAAATACATTAGAAAAATGATCATTGGAATAAAATAACATAAAAATAAGAACACGTAGTGGCTATTGAACCTTACTTTCCTCTTAAACTAGAAAAAAATAGTATCACCTGCTGTCAAGGTCCGATCATAACACTTCCATATCACTTCCTTTTAAATGTTATTTATTGAGATTCTTTCACATGGAAATACAAAATCAGTTTTTTATGGAGCCATCAAAGGTCAGACAAGTATTTTCTGGCAATACTGATCCCTGATATTGGGAGTGAAAGAGAACATTTTAAGGCAAACGTCCGAGTCCATTTTAACCTTACTATACTGAACTTTAGGAGTTAATCATATGCTACATCTTCTGTATTTGAGGCACATATAAACAGTCTCTTGCACCCTGGTACAAAGAGCACAGAAACATGAGTTACACTTTAATTTTACAGAGATTCCAAGGCAACACTGGACTGACATGTGTATTGACATTTTTGAATAAACAGACTGAAAGAGGTAACAAACTAATATGATAAACAATGTTGAGTGATTATTTTCTTTGTGTGCCAGGGAAAAACCAAGCAGCAGAGCCTCATGATGAGAGAAAATTTCCCGTTTTAAACTGTATGTATGTGAAAGATTTTTAAAAAATCAATTGTGTCTATTGTATTAGTAAATGTTATGTGAGACATTCATCTACAGGAATTCTTCTGACATTGACAACGTCATCTCTTAGCACTTTTCGAGGATGATGGCGATGCCCTGACCACCACCGATGCAGGCAGAGCCAACAGCGTACTTGCCTCCTCGTCGCCTGTTGAAAAAAAACCAAACAAAGCTCATTATTCAAAGCTATAAATAATATGCAGATATATCCCCTTATATGCTGTACAGATAGACTACCTGAGCTCATGAACCAGGTGGGCAGTGATGCGTGCTCCAGAAGCACCAAGAGGATGTCCGATGGCAATGGCTCCACCGTTTACGTTGCTTTTTTCTGGATCCAGACCAAGAGCCTTAGCAACAGCCAGGTACTGAGGGGCAAAAGCCTCATTCACCTGTGAAAAGAAAATGACATCAATAACACAGTATAGTAATAACTACCTCAATTAATCAAAACAGAAATGAAATGCAGTTTTGAAAGTAACTAATTACATTTACCTAAGTACTGTACAATTTTACGGTGAGTATTTCTTCTTTATTTCTTAATTTTACTCCACTACATTTCAGAGTGAAATATATACTGTATATAAATATATACTACATTTATCTAATGGCTGTAGTCACTGGTTACATGCACAAGTTAAATCAGTTGTTTCCAACCCTGTGATCCCTGACAAAAAAGTAGCATCTAGTTACCAAAGAGACGTTTCCCACTTCTCATATTGTTTCAATTAAATAATTATTTGAGGCCCAAAAGTGAGGAAATTATCCGACATTTCACAAAAAAAAATTGTACTTTGAGTATCTGAATTTTTTCATCATCTCAGGACGCCTCAGATTTGTGTTAAAGATTAGCTCCACCCCATCCAGCTACAACTGTAAAAATGCTGCTTACACATTAATACATCAGTATTAACAATCTAATAACGTAATATATAATAATATATCCGTCACAAAGGACATTTTTCCACAAAACAAACAGTTTTACTTTTGCAGATTATACTTCTGTACACAAGTAATGCAGGCTTTACTTGTTGGACTGCTGTGTTGGTACTTATACTAAGTCACAGAGATTGTTTTATCGATAGTAACAAACCTCCACAAGATCCATGTCATTGAGTGTCAAACCAGCTTTTTTAAGAGCTTCTGTGATCGCTGGAACGGGACCTAAAGGATTTAAGGACACCAGAAATCCTCACTATAAGAAAGCATTACAAATACCACAACAGTCATTCATTAGATTTCATTCAAAAGGGATTAAACACTTCCGTGACTCACCAATACCCATAATACTTGGGTCACAGCCTGAGACATGATAAGCCACAATTCTGGCCAGTGGAGTGAGCTTGTGTTCTTTCACTGCGTCCTCACTTGCAATCACCACAGCGGCAGCACCATCAGATACACCCTGGAGATCAAGAAGAGAGTGTTGCATTAAGTAACAGAAGACTACATCTGTAGTAGAAGTAACAATAGTTGCACAATATTTATATTTAAATATATTTTACTGTGTTCCACAAACAGTGAAACTCTAAATGACACAAGTCATAACTCCTTTAACTAATAATCGGATGTTTATAGCTTCTTTTTATAGTCTGAAGTAAAATAGACCTCTTGCTTGATGCTCACAAGGATGACATAAGATATAAATGGATCACCACCTCAGGGGTAAACTCACGGAAGCATTGGCAGCAGTAACAGTCCCTCCCTTCTTGAAGACAGGAGCCAGTTTGGCCATCTGTTCCGCTGTGGTCTGTGGACGAGGGTGTTCGTCCTGAGCCATGGGCACCTTTCCTTTCTTAGCTTTCACATCAATGGGAGCGATTTCTGCTGTGTAGTAACCTGCCTCGTGAGCTGCAAATAGAAAGATGTTATGATATAACTAATGAGTTTGCTTTGAACAGCAAAGGTAACCTCTCAACTGTAAAAATGCCAGCCCTTCTTCTTGAAGACAATTTATTTCAATGTTATTATGTGTAAAGAGAGAAAAGATTATAAAGGTAACAAAAAATGAAGTCCATCTTACCTGCCTTCCACCTTTGTTGCGTCTGGTGTGCATAGCTGTCACAGTCTTCTCGTGTGATCTGGTATTTCTCTGCCAGGTTTTCGGCTGTGATGCCCATTGGGATTTTGACATGCAGGTCGGTTAGACCTGCCCACAGGGTGTCCTCTAGCTGTCAAGTAGATGAGGAAAGGTTTTATCTCTGTGTCAAAAGCTTCTGGAGTTTATTAACAAGCTGTCTTTATAGCGATCACTCGGCTTCAAGTACAGTATTTGGACATTAACAAGAAAAAAGAAAAGCCAACCTTGAGATCGAATCCAAACTTTGTACCAAATCGTATGTTGCGAACAGCGTATGGGGCCTGGCTCATGCTCTCCGAGCCTCCGCACAGGACCACCTCTGACTCCCTGAGGCAAATCTCCTACAAACACACAATGTAAAGACTTTAATAGGTTTTAACTTTGGAGCACCAAGACAAAAGGTAAAACACCTCATGTTAAATTTATATTTGTGAAATATTGTATTTTTTACTAATGTATGGATCTCTTTGTGACTGTCTCCAGACTTTCCATCACTATATTTGACTAAACATGCTAAAACATATAATCTAATAACAGCTTTATGATAATGTCTTCAAAAAGGTAGACTTTATGGCAACAGTTGTATTGGATTTCATTACATTGTACAGGTGGATCAAATAAATTGGCCACTGAGTTTACAGCATTGTGGTTCTACATTTGTATTTCAGCCTTACTTGAGCACCGTTGATGATGGACTGGAAACCAGACCCACACAGTCTGTTCACAGTGAGAGCGGGCACTGGGATAGGAACACCACACCTCAAACCCACATGGCGAGCGATGTAGGGTGCATCAGCTGAGCTCTGAAATTAGGGGGGTAGATAAAGAGAAATAAAAACGTGAGGAACAAACCAAGGACATAAGTCAGCTCACATATGAGCATATTAAGTAGTCTCAATCTGTTAATTGTGGGTGTTGATCTGTTGGGTCTTACCTGCATGACGTTTCCCATGATGACACTGTTTACAAGTTCCGGTGCTACGCTCCCTGCAGCGAGGGCGGCTTTGGCTGCATGCTCAGCTAAATCTGTTGCACTGTGATCCTTTAGCACGCCACCATAGGTACCGAACGGAGTGCGCTTGGCAGCTACAACAAATACACCTGCAGAGGAAATGAGCATTTTAGTACAGCGACAACAGATTCAAACCACCCACCACTGAGTCACAGCATCAGGAGGTACTGGGTGGTACATTGTGCTGAGATGATTGACGCAGCCAGTGCACTGAGATGCAGAGGTTACAAATTCTGTGTAAAAGGGGAAAGTAACATCAGATAGATCAAACTGGAGTGGGGAGTACAAGAGAAGCAACTACTCCTGGATTTACAATCCTCAAGGTAAAAAAAACACCTCACTTTCAGGAATATTTCTCACACACAGGCATATGCAAACAATTCAAAACAATTAAAACTGTTGGTTAACATGTAAAAAAAACAAAATCAAGCTTTTGCTGCTACTGTATAATAAATAGTGTTTCAATCTTTTGTAACTTGCTTCATGTGTAAACCCTCATCCTTACCCTGGTCAGTTTACTGACCAACTAAAATTTAATGCAAATGATGCACAGTGTTTCATAATAAACAACTCACTGACTAACACATATTTAATAGGTATGACACTCATCTTGAAATACTGCGTTGATATGCCTTTAAGTTTGTAATCAGACATTGAACTGTTGACTAATGTCTGGTACGTGTCAGGAAGCATCACATGGTGCCCTGACCTGCCACTGTATTTGCACTGAGCTCATTTTGGCTGTAACCTTAGTTGTAACACCTGACTTGTACTTCAGGGTTGTATTTAGTGTTGTCTAGTTATATGTCTAATTTTTAAAACTTTATATGTGGAAAGAGTATTAAAATACAGAGTAGACCAAAAATTGAATGCCTAAAGAGCAAAAACTCATCAGTGCATTAACTCCACTTTATACTACTTTATATTTCTACTCCACTAAATGTCAGAGGAGAATAACTGTACTTACCTACTTATCACACTCTATAATAAATCACTGCGTAATGCAGATTTTGCCTTTGATACGTTTTACTGATCATTTTTAACTTTAAATTCTTATTTTTCTTGAATATAATTTTGATTTTACACATGTGGTGTTTATATTAACTGTGCTACTACTAATTAAATAATAATATTATTAGGAATAGTCACAATTTTGCACCTGGATCGGCGGGTAAGGGGGGGTGTAACCGAAAACCATCTGGTCACCTTTCACCTAATTTTCAGTTACGTTGTAATAGTTTCAAAACTTTCCTGATATTCATGCACACATAAACAGGAGTTTACAGTTATAACATTCATTTTAGTCACTGATAACACCACACTGCAACATAAATAGGAAAACTGTAGCTCTAACATTAGCACGTTTCACAGCTGCACAGCTGCAGTCCATTTCATGCATTGAAGTGAAAAGTGTTTGTTTACCTCTGAGGAGCGCCATGATGCCGATTCAACAAACCACTAATGTCGAGATGAAAACTTTTCTGATATCTTCTTCAGACGTCTGAATCAGCCCGTGGTGACTGTAGTGTAGACAGACACAACTGCGACCTTTCCTCTAAATAATACCACCGGTAGCTTTACACTCGTCTAGTACGATTCGACAGAAATATTACAAATACAAACTAAGTTATTATTAAATCACTTGAAGGCCATAAATATCTCATATAATTTAAAGTATTCGTTGTTTCTTTTAAGTATTTTATATTTAAACGTTTATTTATTTTTTTACGCAAACAAAAATGCTCGAAAGTGCGACCGTGAAACTGTGAGCGAGCCCGTTGGACAACGTACGTCATCACGTCTGTTCTTGTCAGGGGACAGGCGACGTGCGATGTAGCTACATGTGAGCCTTTCTGTTGCACTGACCCCGAGTATGAGTTTAAAGTGAGACAGCACACTGTGGAAACATGGCTGTGGCTTTATCGCGCTGTCTCTGCAGGGTTTTAACCCGACAGACCGCTCCGTCAAGGTGAGTGTTTGTAGCGCGATGTGAACTCTCTGTGGTGGCTCATAAGGCGTTAGCTGTCTGGAGCTAACATGGCTAAGGTTATTCACTGCATGAATGAATCAGTTCAGAGGCTGACAGACACTCCCGGGGTCCACAGACTGCTCCACAGCAGCATGTTTTAACCCGTATTCTCGTTATTGTTGTTGTTTTGCAGCTTCCTGTTGGGAGAACATCACCATGCTGTACAGAGTCCTTGGTTTGCACCAGTGATGACACTGAAGACATCAGCTCCACTCAGGTATGATCAAGGCTGGATTATAAACCTACTGCCCCGAGGAACCAGAAACATAGGGGCTTCAAAAGTCTGAAGTTCATTACATGACATGTGTTTTGATAAGATGACTAATTACAATTTTTGTTTGGGAATTTGCACTATTAAAACACAGTATTATGTATTTTATTATATCTATCTGTTATCCTGCATTTAACTGTCAATCTCGTGGCCATGTTAATCTGATTTTTTTTGTTTGTTTGTTTATCAATTAATACTCAAAATTCTCCAAGAACCAAGGTGACCTATGTAAAATGGACCAAATCCTCACATCTGAAACCATTTACATTTTTTACATTAATAGCTGACACTTTTATCCAAAGGGGGGTGGAGTATCTTGCCCAAGGACACTTCGACATGCAGACTGGAGGAGCCGGGGATCGAACCACCAATCATCTGATTAGTGGACAACCCGCTCTACCTCCTGAGCCACAGCCGCCACATGAATGAAACCAATGAATGACAACAGAATTATTGTTTAATAAATTACCCAAATAGTTGATTAAGAAGAGTTTCTTTATTAATTCCCAATGGGTTTATATCCCACACAGGGTTTATAGACATGCAAATGTGGAGTGATGGTGAACAGGGGTGAGCATGGGGAGCACTCAACAGTGCCCAGGACGTGAACTTTCACCTCTCCAGCTATGAGTCCACACATTTCCCCCATTTCCCAAGCCAAGTTGCTACGGACTGAGCTACTCACCAGTTTGA
The DNA here is from genome assembly GCA_946959425.1 of Argyrosomus regius. Classification (NCBI taxonomy): domain Eukaryota; kingdom Metazoa; phylum Chordata; class Actinopteri; family Sciaenidae; genus Argyrosomus; species Argyrosomus regius. The sequence continues at coordinate 16,947,978 of OX336890.1, forward strand.
CAAACTAAGTGGCACAAACAATAAAGGGCCAGTTTTATTTCGGCACTGGTTGGTTTCTGGATCTCTGTGCACTATACTTAACCTGTCTTAATCGATCCATTTCAAAATATATATTGTGTTTTAATAAACTATACTTTGTTTTTAAGAGCGGAGCCCAAAAAGAAGAAGAAAGTGGACCCAAGAAGGGAGCAGGTAATGAGAGACAGGCTGAAAAAAAAGCTGAAGAAGCTGGAGAAGGTTCCACCTGAGCTTATCCCAATAGAGGACCTCATCACTCCAACCAAATGCTTGGACGAAACAAGGTACAGTGACTTGTGTTGAGGCATTGTTAATCTACCTGCAGTGCTGGGTGTGGTAACATACATAAAAAAAACAAGGCAGAAGACATTCAGTATTTTTCTTATTGTCAACAAATGATACATTTAAACTGAAAAAAGAAGTATGTTCTCACTCCTCAGCTGTAGCACTTACAGGAAGCAGTGTCAAACTTCTGTTGCACCAGGGGGAGCAATTTAAATAATACAAGGAGAAAAATGCTCACTGGATCTGTGGTTAATGTTACATAACCAGCTGAAAATCAAAATTCAAGGACCAGACTGAGTCTATGTCTGTTCTCCAGAGATTTAATTTGCATTGGAGTACAAATCACTCATGAGTTAGTTGTGATGTGATGTGTAGAAATCAGTTTCTTGGGTAATTCCTGTACCTTTTGTTCTTTCTTTCCTATTGTGATGCGTGCAAACTCTGAAGTGTTATAAATTTGTGTTAAATATTCTCTTACAAAGGGAACGCTCTGCACCAAGGCTGCCGTTTGATGAAAGTGAGGGTCGAGCCCTGCTGCTTAAGGAATGGAGTCGATACAAACAGGTCACCGCTTACCTATCACGCCTCCATCACTTAAGCTTTTATAGAGAGTGTTGCTTCTGACCCCTGCTCTCCCTCGTATGCACTTAGAGGACTATATTTGATGTACTCGCCTGTCTTTGCTCTTGCAGGAACAGCACATGGCTGAAGTGCAAGCTGTTGAACTTGCTCTAGATGCACAGAGGGAGGCCCTGGAAGAGCTTAAGTTAGAGTCTGAGGAGCTGTACCAGGCAGCACTGAAACCAGATCCCCTTCTGTTTCCCTTCACTCATGAAGGTCCGGCCTACACACCACCAAAGACCGACTATGAAGCTCCTGATGGGAAATACAATGACATCACAAAAGTTTACACACAGTGATGGACAGGGAATGGTGGTGGATGGAGCCTGTGTGTATTGTCATTTATATAGTGTGTATCCTTGTTTGTACATGATTCAATAAGCCAAGACGCAGCCTTTTAACAGCGTCGTGTGTACGTGTGTATTTTCTTTTTCTTTCATGAATTGTACAGTCACCTGAGTTGTTTCTGTATCAAAGGCAACTATATTCATGAAAATTATTTGATTTGTTTTTCACCCACATTCACATCAATGTATAAAACAAGAAAACAGAAAATAAAAATATACTTTTTTTTTATTGAACCAATTTTGTTTAAAATAATTTTAAAGATTTTGTTATTTTAAGGGTAAAGCAATAATTACATAAAGAATAAAACTGCAAATGTTTAACTCTGTATGGGTTCATAATGCATTAATAATATATATTCATCACAGAGAAACATCAAGGATATTTACCTAAGTTGAAGATAATTCATATGGTGTTACTCAGACCAACTCTCCTGTTTGATACCAACAAAATCTGTGTACGGTACATTGTAGTGCAGCATCAACCCATCAAAACGATGCACAACAGATCATTCATTACTTTAATGGAAGATATGAAATCTTGAAAATGTATCCATTGTATAATTTGTCCCAATATTGCCATTTCCTTGCACTAAACAAGGCAATTGCTATTTAAACTCATTTACAGTGAGCCTGTGAGTACAGTCAGCCTCTGTGCTTCAATTTACACAAGTTTGGAGAGTTAATTATTTATGATCGGCAAAAAACAACACGGTCTTTGCAAATATTGCAATATTGTACTTCACTGGTTGAACAGACACTGTCATCCTTATCATTGGCCACTAGATGTTGCCATCACTGTTGTATCTGTTTTCATACAGCAGCTCACTTAATACAACATGAGATAGCAATGAGTGATGATCAGTCCCTCCAGCATGTGCCTCTAAACCATATCGTTTAAGTCCATTAAGTCAGAAGAATCTTGAATCTTCACTTTGGCCACAGCAGAGACAGCATATCAGTGACTGTTCAGGAATCCTGAGGCTTATCCTCATTCAGGGGCATGTGCCAGTCATTGGGTGGGTCTTTCCTCAGTTGCCACACTGGGGTGAACTTTCTCTGCTCTGCAACTCTGTTCCTTTCACTCGACTGCAAGGCTTCCTGCAATACAGATAGATTATGTATAAAATGGCTGATTTAACTTTGAAGACATTCTGTTTACAAGTATTATAGCATATCTGGACACCGTGGATACTGTCCGAAAGATCACAAGTTTATGTCTTTAAACAATATGACGTCCTGCAGCTGTACCTTGGCCTCGGCACTTCTGTGTTTCTCCCACTCTTTGCAGTTATGGTAGTCCTCATTCCACTGCTGGCAGGACGGTGAGGTGCCGTAAGTGTAATACTGGTGAAAACGATTCCACAAGCTTTTGCAATGTCTGAATTCACTCCAATAGTAATCACAGGGCCGGGGTGTCTGTACAAACAGAGGACAAAAAGGCAGGATTCATTACCAGGTAAACTTGTACAATTTATATTCTGGCTCCCTTCTGTTGTGTTTCTGGTGACACCACTTCCACTTCCCCAGTTATAACTATCTACGTGATCCAAAGGCCACAGAATAGCAGCAATGTAAGAACATATCAACCTGGAGAGTGTAAATTGTGTGGTGAGGTTTTTGCTTCAGTGAGAAACTGAAATTCAAATCTCAATCAAGACTGTTTGACTTGATTGACTAAGACCTGATGATAAACAAAAGAGACAAGATTAAATAAAAGTAGAAATGGAAAAAATAATATTGAACATAATTTGGAACATAGATAGAACCTGTGCAAATAAATTAAACCCGCACAATGAAATTAAACGTGCAAAGATTTTTACAAATAAAAAAAAAGTACAAAATAGAAAGAAAGAGGCTGGGTTTTAGAAAAGTGAATTATTTCACAATGACTAGCATTTATTTAGTCTATTATTTCTATGTTTATTTCATAATGTTTTATTTATTGTTTACAGCTGTATTAGACTACATTGTATTGTATTAGATTACTAATATTAGTAATAGTGTTAATATTTTTTGTAAATGCAGAAGTGTTAATTACTTTAGAAAGAAAGAAAGCAATCATTTGTCTGACAGCACCTCCCTGAGGTCACTGTGTTTTAGATGTTTTCTCAGTGGTAGATCTGTCAGTTATCTATTTTAACATGTTGTCTTTAAGTTTGACTAACGTTTGACTATCTAGCTGATATGAAATCATGAATCAGATCAAAATAACTGAGGGTTTAATTTTAAAACACGCTGCTCTGTCTGACATTGCTTACTGCTCGCTAAGGTTAACGTTACTTCGGCAATTTAGCATCGATAGCTAATCACCTTGTTAACTACTGGCTTCGCTTTGACACTCTTTCACTCTTTAACAGGACTATAAAGACCAAAGCAGATTAAAATAAGTCAGTACATTATGCCAAGGACGTAATTTATAATATATTCATTGATAAATTACCTTCCACGGCGTTTCTTCCGAGCGGTCCATTGCTAGCTGCGCTAAGTACTTCCGGTTCGATGTCATTTCACAATAAAAGCGCTACCAGACAATTTCACAGAACTTACTTTGAAAAAGACTAAAACCTCTTAACAGAAAACATCAAATGAAAAAATTAATTGAAGATGAGCACACTAACTAAACATCCCATAATTGTGACCAGTTTATTTAAAGCTACTCTTGAGTCAAGTACCTGTTTTGGACAAATGTGGACATTTCTTCTTAGCTTTTCCTTTTTGGTGTTATAAGTCACTGTTTACTTCCATAGGTTGTTATCCATGCCATGAGGCTTTGTCTAATTAGAACTTGACAACTAAACCACAAATCCACCTTTTCCAACATAAATGTGTCCAACTGAGTCAAGAAAATGCCACAGATACAGAGACGTCCTATTATATTTCAGTCTCATTTGGTAGTTAATGTACACAATGAGACATCGCAGAAATAATACAAGTAACTAATTTCAAAACACAGTCCTTTATTTATCTATAAATAAACCAGGAAAAAAGGAAAAAACACTTGCAAATTATTCTTGTAACTCAGAAAAAAAAGCCTCAAACATAAAATTAAATCTTTATAATTAAGAACAAAGTTATAGAGATATTATTGCTCCCATTTTATCATAAGGATGGGACTCTGAATAACAGCATATTTAAAGTGAACTGCAAAAATTCAACATTTATGGAAAAAAGGGGGGAATATGCTCTAAGTCAAAAGTAATTCAAATCAGACATCATTACAACAGTACTTGTGTTGGTGGTGTGGTGATATAATTTATTATGCCTGGCTCAAATCAGTCACCCTGGACTTGGAAACTACAACTGACAGCATTTTATGCAGCTCCACTTCTGTTGAGCAAAATAATCCTGTCAATTTTAATTACATATAATCCCAACTCAACAGCAACACTCTCATTTCAAATGAAACAGAGAGATAAAACCCCTGAAGGCCAGTTTGTACTTTGCTGTTGAAGGTGACAATAGATGGTGGTGAGTCTGTGCACATTAGCCAGTCTCTCTACTTGAAATCCTTCAAGGCTTTCTGCCCTTCTTGCGTAGTGATTGTCCTTCTCCAGAGAAGGCGATGAATCTGTTCAAGGCATCATCCTAAGGGGATCAAAAAGAGATTTGAAAGTAGTGAATATTATAGCGTGAGTGCTATATGTGTGCTGAAATACTGTAGATACAGCCTGGTTAAATATTCACAAACATATGATAAAATCCTTCACATTTCTTACATCTTCTGCAAATTTCCTGGGCACAGGCCTCGAGTTTCTGATGAAGGTGATCCTGCCAACTTTGAAGTCATAGTTGGGAATGCCTCTGTGTGATGAGATATTAGAGGTTAAAATTAGGAATTCACACTAAAAACTACACTAAAATAGTTCAATGTTCAGTGATGTGTGGTAAAATAGAGACTGAACAGGAGCCACTATGGATCTCCACACATTGTGGAATTCGTGAACTGATATATTACATTGTCAAATGGTGGAAAGACAACATTCTTACACATCCTTGCTGTCAGACGCTGCAAGCAAAAGTGAGTCTACTGTTACATCTGTCCTGTGACCTCATAACAAGATGACATTGGGCAGAGAGTTTAACATCTGGAGACACCCAGAGATGAAAATTAGAAGGTTGTGGACACAGTTTTGATTTGGCAGAAACTGGCATCTGACTTAGTATTTCCAGCTGTTTTTCAAGGGCCTCACAAACATCATAGCTTTATGTCATTTCCTCCCATTGATTACTGATATGATGGCTGTTAAAGGGAATATTGGATTTTGGAAATAGACCTTTTGTGTGTGAATTGTGCTCTGATTTTGCACTGATATCACTACGCCAAGTCATATTAATCAACAACAACAACACAATATTCATCACAAGGTCACATTGTCTGTCCACATTCAGCTCACCAGCCTACGTAAAACCAAACTATGGGAAAGTTAGTCCCCCAAAGGCTATCTAAATATACATGAAGTATAAAATACATAGTGTGGGGTGTCTGGTTGCTTCGAGCATAAGGCGCTAACCATGAACCCCTGTCTGAGACCGGCCATGGACCTTGGCTGCATGTCATTCCCCATCTCTCTACTGTCTGCTGACTAATAAAGGCATCAAATGGCAATAAGAAATCTTAGAAGAGGGAACATATAATGTTGCAGAGTTATTATGCTGAATAGTTAAAAGACTGTGTTACAATTTTTCACTGTTAGGCCACTTCATGTCTACATCTATCAAATACTGAACATCTTTTCACCTTTTGATGTCACTTGGGCAAAGAGGGGCAGGGCTGGGCTCAATCCCTTTTGTTTTACCATCCAAACGATTGCCAGAGCCAGTGAAAGCCTGAGGATAAGAAACAGATTGGATTGAATTATCACATTTATCAGTAGTCCTGACGACATTTATTTAGTTCTAACCAACAGCATCGTCTACTCACTCTGAATCCCATGTCCATGTCAGCGTAACTGCTGGGATCTCCTTCTTCCTCCTGTGAAGAAATTTGTTTTATGTGTTTATCATGTTTTAAGTGTTCAGAGCACAAAATGTACATTTAGGATTGGGTTCTTACTGTTGGTTCTTCCTGGTGCGGAGGTCGTCGTTCAGGCTCTTTGTAACCCAAAGGAGCATCAAAATCCACCTGAGAAACAGAGTTGGAAAACATTTAAAGTGGAGAGCACAACAGAATAATTCACCATTGTTTATGATAATATAGAGGGTCTTACATTCATATCACACTCGATGATGGATACCGCCTTATCTGGCTTGGTCTCCATTACTCGCAGCTCATATATCTGAAAGAAATACACAGATTAGCAGTGACATTCAGTAAAACAAATGAAGACAAAAACATGCTCACATATTAGTCCAATTTGAATAAATTGATTTACCTTTTCATTGTAGTTGATAGCTATGACATCACCAGTCGTCAAGCAGGCAAAGTTTCTCAATGCATTCTCCAGTCTGTAACAATGCAGAAACTTAATTAATCTTTTGAGTTAAACACAAAATGTGAAAAGAAATGTCAATTTAATGTTCCTGATATTTCTTACACTGCCTTGGGGTTTGTAATATCCAGGAAATCGGGGCTCTGCGGCTGGAACTTTGAGTAAGTCGCCACCATGAGGTTAACACTTTCCACTTGGACCAGACCACCTTCCTCCAGCAGGAGATTCTGCATCATCTGCAGCAAACAAGATAAAGTAAATATCAGTACTGCCTTGACTGATACTCACAAAGTGGCTTTAAAAGCACTGAATCAGCAGAGAACATTTCAGACACAATAAGAACCATGTAGTTAGATTTCATCTCTGTTTTGTCCTCTCTTTTCTCTCTTTTCATCCAAGTTTTTTATTCACTACATTTTCATTTTACTTTGTTTACTTTGCCACTGGTGACAGCACACAGTTCAATATCAAAGTCACTGACATTACACTTGTTAATGTTTCTCACCCAGTGTGGCAGGTAGCAGATTCCCTCATCGGCCACAAACTCCAGAACACCACAGTGGGTCATTCTGTCTGAGTTCTTGTTCGTCAGCTTGAACAGCATTGGATAGGTGATATTAAGCCTGCCTGTAGGAGGGAAAGGAGAAGAAAGGTAATAATCATGGAAGGCTCTTTCAGGATGTTTATAATGAAGAGGTGCTTAATTTGACTTCCACTTACTGAGCTGGTCGAGAGCTGAAGGTGGCATTATTACTGGGGGAAAAAAGAGACAACAAACAAGATCATGTTAACACCTTCCCTGACAGTTTAAAGTTTGTGAACACATTTTAACAATTTTTGACTTTTCCCTTTTATTATTAATAAACAACATGCACTTGAATACTCTATTTAGATGGCTATAGTACGACCTACTAATTACATCTGAGAGGTGAAAGGCAGAAAGCATGTTTTAAGCATAGCCAATGTTGAGCATGCAATTCAGATGAAAACAGAAGTTAAGGAATGTAATAGTGTCTATGTGTTTTTAGTATTTATAGACTTAACCTTCCTGAGCATGTCTTTAATAAAGAACTGTTTAATTTAAGGTTGTCACGATACCAGAATTTCAAACTTTAATACAACGCAGTATCCAAAAAAAACAAACATCTTTTGATACCACGGCAAAAAGTCCTAGACACACAAAATAGCATATTTTTGTTTGTTTGATGTAACAACCTGCACAGAGTGCTGGTACAGGAAAAGTCACTGAACACATACATTAATAGTATTAATGTAGACTGTAAATCTGTTTTTCTTTGTGGCTACAGCACTTTCAATACAACCAAATGATAGTATTGTATCATTCCAAACATGTGGTATCAAAAGAGCATCAAAGTATTGATACTTTCATCAACTTTAATCTAATTAATACTTGAGAGTTTACCAGTTTGGTTAGAGAAATGTGACCTCACAACAAAAAAAGCAAAGCCACCATTATTCTGGGAAATTACAGAGCAACTGCTAAAAAACTTAATGTATAATTCAACACTGGCTTATTTGATCAAAACGACATCAAGAAATGTAACCTGAGTGGGTTAGGTTATCTAGAAATGGAAAAGAGCTTGTATTGACAAACCTCTGTCAAACCTAGATCCACAGACATGTTCATTAGAGTCTACAGCTTGTATAACAAAAGAAAAAGCTCTACAGGAGTCAACGTTAAAAAGTGACCACTTCAACAGTAAACAACAATGTTCATGTTTCCAGTGACTTTATAATCAGTCTGTACTTTAACTGCCTTTCCTTCCTCTGCCAAAACAGTTCATGATTTATCTGAAGGCACACTAGCCATTTTTATGACAACGATATTTACTTTTGCCTCCTTTCTCCACGTCGGAGCGGTCGTTAGGACCTGCCAGCATCGACACCGAGTAGCAGCGGTACTGAGTGGAGAAGCGGTTCTGAAATCCCCGGGGCATCTGGTGGTCGTATACGTGGAAGGAAAACTGTGGAAAAAACAAAACAACATCCTATTAATGAAACACACATGTTTAAGACATTTCTGGTGAGTTGCTGACATCCACGTAGGACTTTGTTTCCATCATGACAGCGCAGCTTTCCGTCATGTTGTTGTTAGCCGCTCGCTAGCTTTAAGAGAAGTAACACCTGTTTAGATAAATATGTATCGACAGCGCTGGACACAAATAGTCAGAGTCACACTCACCATGTCGACAGTTTAGATATTTAGTCGTCAAACGACTCAAATCAAAATGTCTGTTTCTGTTTTCTTATTTGTAAATTTGCATACGAGCTGCTGAGTTTCCACTGTTGTCTTCCGCTTCTTCCGGAAGTGTATGAACCGTCTGTAGGAAGTGACGACGCGACAGAAGTTAGCCAATCACAGCAGTCAGGTGAAATAAACATTTTATAAATATATATTTATAAATATATATATAAAATGAAGTAAACATTTTATAAATATATATATTTATAATATATATATATATATTATATATATATACTTATATATATAAAATGAAATAAACATTTTATAAATATACATTTATATTATATATATATATTATATATATACTTATATATAAAAAATGAAATAAACATTTTATAAATATATATTTATATTATATATATATTTATATATAAAATGAAATAAACATTTTTATGTTTTGTTTTTAATGTTTATTACACCTGACTGCTGTGATTGGCTAACTTCTGTCACGTCATACATATATTTATACATATAATTATAAATATATATTTATACATAAAAAAATATTTTATTTTATATGTATAAATATATATTTATAAATATATATTTTGTACATTTTATCTGAAATTCAGCGAAGATCGGGTTAATATAAAGATATATGCATTTGAGATAATAACCACTTTCCCTTTGGCTCCACTTGAGAGCACATATATACGTATGTATTTTTTTAACTTTAATCACATACATAAATATTCACATTTCCCACGTTTCCCATTTTTGATATGACATTTAACAGTGTTAAAGTGTGTTAAGTGTTTAACAGTTGTTATTATTATTACTATTCTGTCCTGGCAGTTGTGTCGGTTACAAAGCACTGACAGATAGCTAACGAGAATAAAATGAAGAGCGGGGCTTTTCTTCCATGAAACTTTACTTGAACTAATTTCACTTCTTTTCCATCTCTCACTTTCATTCCATTCAGATCCGTAAAACTACAAAAGACATAAAAATACAGAAAGTCACTAAGTGACGCCTCTTTAAGCTGTCAGACATATTCACATAGATGTAAACGACTGTTATCAGATTTAACGATCTCATACATAACGGTACTTGGTTGCCAGGCAACTTGTTAGCGATACACAGAGTGGCTAGACATGTCATGCTAACACACAAATTCGTACATTAAAACAAACATTTTGTTTACTTATTATCTTTAGAAACGTTACGCTTACTGTTTCATAACTATTAGTATCTCACTTATTTACTCCAGGGATCAAAGCGAAGAAACAGCTGGTGCACACATCTCATCAAACTGACGAGTAGACAGGCAACGGCTAGGAACACATGTAGATGTAGTACCAAATTCTAGCACCAGGTGTCACCATAGCAACATAAACATGACAGAAAAATAACAATTACACAGGAGTCAGAACAATTACTGTTATAACTTATGTTGTTCCATTAAGATTTCTTTTTGCCTACTTATTTGCTCACATTATTTTTACAATAATTATTATTATTTACTGCGTTTTTTATTCTTATAACAATTTTACACTATTTTTAACTGGAGAAATTGTGGAAGCTTATAGAAATACATTTCACTACGATTGTGCCTGTATGATTATATATGAAACAAGGTAGAACCATGGGTGTATTATGAGCCTTTTTTGCAGTAAAGCAATAAAAGATGCAACAAAGGCTGAGACATCCTGATTTTTAGTCCCTTGCATTTGACATCTCTCCACAAGGTCCATTTACTAGTGTTTAGGCACTTTCAGTCACTAAATGGACTGTGGTGAGTCTGTTTTGTCAACTGCTGTTTCCAAAGGCAGGAATTAACTTCTCAACTATTAAGGCAACATGTCTGTGACGTCGTTGAAGGGGTCAGTGCTCAAAGCGACCTCCATTTGCTGAGGGAGATCATGCGAAACAGCTGCTAAAACAGGACAGCTACCTAATGGATCATGTGGCATGCCATCTTATCACTAGTCTGCCTGGTTAATGTTCACAACTTTCTGTTAAACAACTGATGTTTCCATGCCCTAGCTGAGAGGTTTTTTTTTTTTGTTCACAGACGCAGACATAATACCCCTCATGAATAGTAAACTTACTTTGATATGTAATATCAGTGGAGCTGCCCTTTAATATTTATCAAACACAGTCTACATACAGTAGGAATAAATGACACACCGGCCTTATTCAGAGCCACAGAGTTTTAATGAGTCTTATGAAGACCAAATCAAACATACATGGCTGACACCAGCACACTGATAACAAGTTAAAAGTCATTATAGAGCACTGGTTGAAATAACTTTTGGCCGAAATATACAAGTCATAGATACAGTATATAAAATACAAAAACTGAGAAAAGGCAGTGTTGTGGCATTGCAGATGTCCTCTGAGAGAACATTTTTAAAATTAGCAGGTCTGAAGAGCCCCCTGATGGTGAAGAAGGAAGGTATAGGTGAACACAGGCCTCAGTTTTTTTCATATCGGAGGCCAACTTTTGGCTACTTCTTGATGCAGTGCTTCAGGTAACCACTGACAGTATGCAGACAGCAGAACTGTAAGAGGAGAAAAATACAAGATAAAACAACAAAAATAAATGACAAGATGGTAAATCAAATCAGACCAAGGCAGTGAAATGCTAAGCACATTAAACCCTCACATTTCTCTTCAGTTTTCCAGACAGAGAGGAGGGCATCTCTGCAGTCAACTTTCTTCGACACCAGTACTCCAAGCAAAGCCTCCGTCCTCGGCTGCAGCCTAAAGTGGCAAAAGACACAATCGTAAGTTCTTCCTTGAAACAAATCGATTTGTTGATTGACAAGAAGAAAGAAGATAGAGCAACTTACTTTGCCCATGTTTTGATCATGATGGAGGGGTTTGAGAGAAGGTGGGTGACATGTTTCTTTAGTTTAGGACAAACCTGTAAATAAAAAGGCAAACATTACAACACAAGAACAAAGTGTTCTCATCAGGTTTGGTCAGCGGCTGCCTTCATTTGTCCAGCTTTTGTAGAGTTTGTGACTTTTGAATTTCAGATTCAGATGTTTTTATGATCTTTTTACTATGTTTACTTATATTTAGTTTATCCAGACAAAAACTTGTTCAAAAGTGTATATTACACGTTTAAGAATTTAAACTTTTGAAATTTTCTAATTTGATTTATAATGGTCATCATCACACATAATGTTTGTCTGTTATATGTTTTATTTTGAAGTCATTTTATTGGGTATAGTGATGACGGTGTGACTGTTGTTTTCACTATATGTTTGTTAATTATACTGTTTTTGCCATGGTAACAACTACAAAACAACAAAAGGGAGGAGGGAACAATTATTAAAGCTACCAATACTTAGGAATCTGATTTATTCTGTAACGGACTGAAGAGAATGATCAGGTTCAAGCTTAAATGACCATTTGAAACTTGAGTGAAGACTGAACAAAGACGTGAAGTCTTCAGGTTTCGCTGCAGTACCTGTCCTTCAAGTAGAAACCTTGCAAACAGTTTGTACCGGTCCAGGCCGTCTGGATATTCCATCTCCACTGCTGGCAGCTGCCAACCTACACGGACTGCAGGAAAGACACAGCGATTACACAAATGTTTGCAGAGACACCTTTCAGTACGAACACAGTTACGGTGTTCGCCTGTAGAAAACTTACAGAAGGTGCTTGAACGATGACATCTGACGGTGCCAGTGGATGAACACAACCACGGTGACGGTGACTCCAGAGGGGAGCCGAAATGACAGTACTGAGGCAGAAGCTGGGGAACCCACTCTGCTTCTACTGCTGACAAACCTGACAGACAGAAAGGAAGACACAAATTGGAGTATTTGGGCTCTAATTTAAGGTACCTTATTTGCCTCCATGAGCTGTGTGTCCCAGTCACTAGGGTTAGTGCAGCTCCTGTCTAAACAACCAACTTTTTGATATCCTCAGTATGTTTGACTCAAATTTCTTTCTCTGTGCCCCCTTCAACTTTGCGTTTGTCTAACCAAACTGAGCAATTATGGAAAAGAGGCACATCATGTACCTTAAGATAAAGTCACATTTTCTTTTTTAATGTAAACTTGAACACATAAAGCTGTCCCTGTGATTGGTATGTCTCAGCTGCATCAGGCATCTTCACAAAGCTCATTTACCTTTCATGTACATCTTGGTGGTCTCCATGATCTCCTGGTAGACAACAAACTCCGGCAGCGTTTTGAACAGTGCAGAGGTGGGATGAATGAACACTGGCTCATCCATTAGAGGTGTCTGTGGACAAAAACAGATAAAGGTGAGGAGGTGAACGAGAGGGAGTAGTCTCCCCTGAATCACAATAGCAGTCCTCAGAGCAACATGCCTTGTATCCATTCTTCCATTTTGGGTCCAGTATATCTTCTGCCTGTACACGCCTTGCAAGGTGGTCTCCTAGTCCGGCCAGAACAATCTGCCGCAAACAAACCACCTGGTGCTCCGTCGGTGGAGTCATCTTGGGATTCACAAATGCTCCCACCTCTGGACACACTGCGTTCACTGGGATGAGAGAACACAGATGATCTTCTGTTTTGTTTCTGCAGCACATTATATTTGAGCTTTTCTGTGTGTGTTTGTTTGTACCTGCGTTGGTCAGTTGTCCTCTGAGCCTCCTGATCTCCACCATGGCTTTATACCTCAGGCCGTTCTCCTCACAAAATTTAGGAGTGCAACCAGCGAATTCACAAGCACCAACAGCGCCTGACCACATGTAACAAGAAATATAGTACAACGTTCATTTTTATATGTCACTAAAATTCCACCCTGCACCTGTAAAGTGTCAAAATTGTTACAGCTGTAGACTTTTAGGGCACCACAGTCAACCCCTCCACAACAAAGTCTCAACAAAGTGCCTCTTGTATCATGCTGAATCCTGGAAGAAAATGATGCTTTTGAAGCCATATCATGGGTCCTTTAAAGGTCAACATATGACCAAACAGACTCGGCTCCAGTCTATAGTACAATACTGTTACAATGTAAGCTTACCCAGCATGACCATGAGGTCCCCCAGCAGGAGTGACGCTCCTTGCCCAGCCCACAACCTCCTCATTTGGGTCAGACGAGCTCGACGCTGGGTGAGCTTGGAGCTCTCATCTTCACTTCCTGCAGGTCTGAGGAGAAACAAAAAAGTGTTACGAGTATAAAAACATCAAGCATGCAGACCACTAAACTTTCTGTCTTCATTCATTCAGCTTTCACATTTGCGTTACTTCTGTGCGCAGTTTCAACAAGTAAGGCCTTGTCAGTCATTTGACTTAAAACATTGTTTACTTGGGTAATTTCCAATAAATTCGACACATAACTGTTTAATCTGTGACTATTTATTTGCTTTTCCTCATTTTTTGTCCTCATTATCTTTTAAATGCAATCTGATTGCTTCTTAGTGTCTTATTTAATGTATTTCTGTTTTTAATGTATTTCTATGCCCCTTTAAAACTAAAAAATAAACAATGCCTTGCTTTGGAGTTTTTAATGTGTTTATACATATCACATATCATTAGAGCAAACACGTCCTCACCTGTCAAGGTCTTCGAAGATCTCCCGGACTGTCATGGCTGCGACCACAGCAATGACGTAAGGAAGGCAATCCTGCTGCTTGCCCAGAGCTAACATCTTAGCATAACGCGGTGCCACAGGGAATGAGGCCATAGCTCTGCCCAGAGGGGTGATGGGACAGCTCAGCCTCGCTCGCTCTATATCTTGCACCCTTATAAGAAAAACATCAGTTTACAGGTGTGGACACGTGATAGAATGAATAATTAGCATAATTTGTTTTTTAAAAATCTAAATATAGAAGACTGATATACTCTCAAATGTCCACATAAAAATCTTAGTGAGTTCTACAAGTTACTACTATTGATTAACATAATATTTTTAAGACTGTGTAAGCAGAAACAAATATCCCTCAACACTGTTCAACTGTTCAAATAAATAGTAAATAGTAGTCAGTGACATATTCAGCCAGAGATCAAGTCAAGGCAGGTGAAGAGAGGGAAACCCTTTGTCAGACAGTCAGTTACCTTCCGGTTCGAGGCGGCTCTTTCAGAGCTCCCAACGAGACTAACAACTGCTCTGCTGCAACAAGAGCCTCAGCAGAGGGCGACGTGGGAAAGGGAAAATTGACCACCTGCAAAAACATAAAATATGAAGCCATTTTTATGATAAGACCATTTTTTTCTCTCATGCTGAAGAATGAGACTCAGAAGCCGTTTATGTTGAGTTGTTCATTTTCTACTGACCTTGTCTATGTTGAGGTCCTTCATCTGTAAAACCAGGTCTTCCACAGGCCGGCGAGTGATCTCTGCCTCTGAGAACAAACTGAAGTCTCCAAATACTGCAGATGAGTACAATCTGCAGAAACGTCACAGAAACAGAGAAATAAACATGTGTAAATATAATGAAAACAACTATATAATTACACTGTCACACAGTTTCACAGTCCTGACCTGTAGCAGTGTCCTGGCTCTGTTCGTCCCGCTCTACCTGCCCTCTGATTGGCTGAGGCCTGTGAGGTCCATGTGACCTTGAAGGACGACACTCCGGTCACTCGGTCGTAGAAACGTTTCTTAACTCGACCGCAATCCACCACGTACTTGATGCCTGGGATGGTTAGAGACGTTTCGGCCACATTGGTGGCTACCACACACAGACGAGTTCCAGGTGGAGGAGGCCTGAACACCTGCAGTCAAGACACACGTACAAGATATCATAGTTGAAATTAATTTACTATATTGTACTGCCTCAAATATTTATTTTCTTCTATTTTTAGATCAGAATCTATTACAACAGATTTATTGTGTGCTGGTAAGTAATAAAACAGCCCTACTTCTTCTCCATTACATTTTAAGATATTAGTCTCACCTTAGCCTGCTGTTCTGGAGCCAGCAGAGAGTACAGAGGAAGAACGTAGAGAGGAATCGAGGGGTCAGCCTTCTCCTCTATAAAGACAAAACACAGAGCAGAATTAGTAAAGGAGCTCATCTGAAATATATCCGGCTGTACTGGGGAGAAATATTCATTCGGAGGAGCTTGCCTTCATTGGCGGGATCGTCTCCAATTTCCAGGTCAGAGCCTTCATCCTCCTCATCTCCGATCCCGGCCTCTCTGTCCTCGTCACCTTCATCCACCGGGAGGGCAGAGTAGTTATCCAGGTCGATTCGAGGTAGAGACTGGAAACAGAGATAACACATTTCAAATGTGTACACAAGTAATATCTGTGGAGGAGGGAGGTGGCTTTAATCACATCACAAAAAAAGAGTCTTTTAAGAGCATTTTACTAAAAGTAGACTTACGACAGTTTTTTTCTGTTTGGCCTTCTTAAACTTCCTCATTGCCTCTGAGGTGTCTGCTTCCTCGTCTTCACCTGAACACAAAAATTTGTAAATATACAAAAACATACTCTCTGCTCAGAGTGTGATGAGGCAAAAAGGTGTGTGTACACTCACCAGTCGTTGTGTTACCCTTCCTGAAGGGGAAGGCTTTTCTCAGTCTTCTGCACAGACTGTGAACCTCTGCCTGACCGGTCAGAAATACCAGGATACCACCTGAATGACAGAGACAAGGTATCAGGGTGATGGTGAGTGTGTCTGTGACGGCTAAACTCCAGCAACCACAGTTTGAATTATTTGTTAAAAAGTACAAATCTGAGAAATGTGTGGTGCAGCACCTGGAGGCAGCATCCTGTGGATTTTGCAGGTTTTCTGGAAAACTTCTCCGGTGTAATCTTCCAGCGGGGTGCGTTTGTTGAAATGTATAGTGACCGGGAACTGCCGAGCGTCCACCTTGATGACAGGTGGAGGCGTCCGAAACAGCTTTGTGTTGTCCGTGAAGTCCTCCACTCGCAGAGTAGCTGACATGACCAGAAGCTTCATCGGCATACCTTTCTGCAGAGATGAGAAGAGTGATTAAAATCAAACACAGCACAAGACAATGTCATACATGCTGTCTGTAATTCCCCAAAATCATGAAACGCAGCAGAGTCTACTTACCTTGTTTCTGAGCGGGACGATGCGAGACAACAGTCCGATGAGGATGTCTGTGTACACGCTCCTTTCGTGAGCCTCATCTATGATTATCGCACTGTATCTCTGGAGCAGGAAATCCTATGAGACGAGACAGAGAGAGTGAAAAACAGAAACATCAAGGTGATTAAAGGCTCATACTCATAAAACTTCTGTGGTTTTCGGGATGTTTCTAGTTTCAAGGTAACATCAAATCATGTTTGCTATATTTTATTAAAGGACTCAATGGAGAGTAAAGACGATACCTTCTGAATCTCCTTCAGTAGAACACCATCTGTCATGAACTTGATCTTGGTATCGCTGGTCACGTTCCCTTCATATCGAATCTGGTATGACACCACCCTAAACACACACAGACATGTAACAAGTGCTTATAAAATGTTATCAATCAGCAGAATTTGTCTGTATACTTTGAATATCTACTGTGAGTGAATATTTCTTACTGTGTGGGCAGGTTCATCTCTTTGGCCACTCTGTGGGACATGCTGACAGCTGCGACTCTTCTCGGCTCTGTGATACCTATTATTCCACTGCCACTGCAGGAAAAAATCCAGACAAGATGACGGTAACCGCGTGATATCATACATGAATGTGTATCCATCCACATGTAAGCCATATCTTAAGGTAAATAGCCAGTGAAAAGGTTAAGGACAGCACCATAAAGAGGACAACCTACCTGGCGTAGCCAGCTTCATACAAAAACTGAGGCACTTGAGTTGTCTTTCCACTTCCTGTCTCTCCACAAATGACGACACAGGGATTTTCTTTCACTGCCTCCATGATGACCTGCTCCTCTGCCAGCACCGGCAGCTTCAGACGAGCCTCCTACAGCGATAGATTTCAAGAGTTAAAGCAAGCTCAAAAAACACACCTTTTTTTTTTAAAGATTATTTTTTTGGGCCTTTTCAAGCTTTTTATTGGATAGAGACAGCTGAAGAGTGACAGGAATGCGGGGAGAGAGAGAGAGAGATGGGGAATGACATGCGGGAAAGAGCCACAGGTCGGATTCAAACTCTGGGCTTCCGCAGCAAGGACCGAGCCTTCGCACATGGGGCGGCTGCTCTACCAACTGAGCTAAACGTCGCCCCAGCTCAAAAAACACACCTACTGTATGTGAATGTAATAAGTGGTTTCACATACACACCTGTATTTCTGGTGATCTGTCAACAGGAACAAAGACAGCCGGCTCTGACGGCGTCTTGTTTTGGACTTTCTCCGGATCTGAAATCTTCTTCTCATTCTGTCCATCTTGTTCTGTTTTGTTTTGTTCTCCCTTCACTTCCTGTTTGTCCTCCAGACAGGGAGAGATAGTTTCCTTGGATTCGATCATCTCTGTGGTCTCATTAGTTTCTTTATCCTTCTCCTCCTCCTCCTCCTCAGACGAGGTGTCCAGATCACTACTTTCTTCTGCCTTTTGTTCCTCTTCTTCTTCGTCCTCTTCATCTTTCCATTTTCTTTTTCTATTCGCTCCGCTGACACTGCTGATCTTTGGCCCAGAGTCTCCATCTTTTATTTCGTCTGATAACCTAGGAATAAACCCAAGAATATTAGACCCCTGAATCCATCTTCTCCACATATCTGTGTTTATCTTAGCTAATATGCTGCATTGGTGCACTTACTGTTTAGTCTGGTAAAGTTTGTCTCCTGTTCCCAGTTTGGATGTGGTGTACAGCAGCTTCAGTTCAGACTCTGGAAGCTGCACCTCAGCCAGTTTGGTCAGGATGTCTGCTCTCTGAACAGGACAGACAGTGGGAAAGGTGAGTGGGTTGTGATTTAGTCCTTAATGTCAAAATTGCTGCAAAGTGTTGTTGGCAGAGTTACTAAATATTTAACAAGTTATGTCCAATATACCTGATTGTCACACACCGGTCGAGTTACTGTGAATAACTGAGTAGGAACAAATTGGTCTAGGGCTGGGTATCATACGATAGCTTTTAACAGCAACACCAGTAATGACTCCTGAGTTTCAGTACTGATGCTAAAACACTACTTGTTTCAACACTTGTTCTACTTGTTTAATTTCCTGTTATCTCTATTGTTTATTTATGAAGGGTTTAAAACGCCCTGAAAAACACGTAAAGCTTCAAAATCATTTTTTCATTTAACAAAAGAAACCAAAGCAAAATGTTTTCTAAACACAAGCAGCTGTACAAACATTTCTAAATAAAGAGTCTAAAAGTGGCAAAAATTAAATTGTATTTAGGATCTGATCAAAGAATAAAGACTATAAAACTATTTAGACCAAAGCCAACTTTGTCTTTTGAACTCTGAGTTTGAACTGGCTTAAAATTATGATTGTTTTAATCTTCAATTAATCACTCAGCTGTTTTGTGATCAATTAATGAGTCTTTTCAAGTCGAGTAAGGAAAAGTAAAACGTTTCCCAGATCCAAAGGTAAAGTCTTAAAGTTGCTTGTTTTGCCTGATGGTCAGATAATCAATTTACAGTGATAAACAGTTTCACATTTGAGACTCAGAATCAAAGACTGTTTGGAGTATTTACTTTATAAATGCTTATTATTATCAACTAAACCATTAATCAAGTGACAGTCAGCACTCCTAATGACATTATTGTGGTTATAAGTGTACATATGAACTGCATCAAAGTTGTGTTACAGTGGCTAAAATGAGAAATACATTTCTTCTTAAACCTACGCATCTTTGTGTCTCTCACCTGAGCTTTCTTCTCCTTGCGCTCCAGCACCTTCTGCAGCTCTTTCCTTTGCTTCTTGGTGAGCGGTCTTTTGGTGGAGACAGATGTCACAGAGGCTTTCTTCTTCTTGGCTTTGTTGGCAGGGAGGACCAAAGCGTTGCTCTCGTCTACACCTTTTAGTTTGCCCCCATCTGATGAAGACAAAGTCCACACAGACTCTTACAAACCAAACAGACAACAAATTTAAATGGAAATATACAAAATAATTGATGATTTTCTACCTTGCAGCTCCACCACAACATCGGTCTTCTCTTGATCTGCTGGTTGTTGGGAGTCACTTTGCTGTCTTCCCTTCCAGTTGTGTTTCTTCCTCAGTTTTCCCATTTTAAATCTGCAAATTAAGAAATAACACACTATATGTATATAAAACTACTATCTGATAACATGTAACGTTAGACACCATGAAAATGCTGACTACGAGCTAACATGCTAGCTTTATCTTGGCCATTACGGTGAAAGCGTGATTTAAAATTCTTCAGACATATTATAAAATACAAACCTTTTTATTTAAACAGGTTAATTAACCACATAAGATGTTTAAACGCTCGGTTGAAGCCCTGCACAGATCTCACGTGTAAACATATGAAGGTCCATCCGGTAAAAACTGTCCGCCGCTGAATGGTGTGTCCGCAAGAAAGGTTCCGCCACAAAGACGCACGAGAAAAAGTAATCCTCCAATTCATTTCTATTTATTATTTATACACGTTGCATTGTTTGTGGATCATAATTTACTGACTTATGTGTTTCGGAAGTTGTACAGATGTTGAAAATATATCTTACGTAGCGTGTCTGTCCAAGTAAAACAGCTACAATGTCTCCAAATCAACTCATAACTTAAAATATTTCCACTGAAAAAAAGAGAAAAAATTCATAATTTTTATATTAAATGCATTTTTTAATGACATCCATAATGCATGAATTACTTTTTAAAAAAATGTATAAAAACAATTACAAATAATTTCCATAAAGCGTGAGTAAGTTTTAGTTACACTTGGTGTGTTGGGCTAAAAAAAAACGTGGATCAATGGCACAATCAATTGATAAATTGCAAAACAAACAACAACAACAACAAAAACACATTAAAAAACATTAAAATATGATGCAATTATTTTTAAAAAAGAAAGAAAAATAATTAATTAATTTCTAATTCAGACTTCAGTTCAGATTATTTTAATTGTTCACATCCAAATCAAACATCTCAATGTGCAAGACAAAAGTACACAATCTAAAACATTTCTTCATCTTCTATTTCAACCACATGGGATTTGAATAAAGGCAGAAAGGGTCTGTGTTGTTAGATGTCAAACTTAAGATTAAAAAAAACACTAGATCAATAAAAAGAGTTTATCAGGAGAGAAGTGTAATGAAATATAAATATAAAAGTTAAAACAGGTTGACCGTTAACATTTGACTCATGAATAACAAAGAACTGCAGAAATACTAGTGATATGTTGTTTACATACAGTAGTAACTGGCATGTTCATTTTTCAGCTGTCAAAGGTGCTGCTCAGTGCATATCTTGGTCACAACGGTTTAATAACCTAATTTAAGGGATCCTTATCTAAATATATGAAATGAATATCATTGACAAGCTCTAGTGCAGACTATTATTAATGTTTATTGTCATTTGTCCTTTCTATGTTGGTGTTAGGCCATCACAAGCTGTAAGAACAGCTTCAGTGTGCTGAGTTTGAGATCTGGTGGTGTAGAATATGATTCACATTATTCTTATACTTATACTGTTTGGAAGCATCTGCATTTGTTATGTTTCTTTACTCATTTATTCATGTTTTTTTCTTTAGTTTGTCACCTGCTTATGCATGAAAACTATGTCCGGAGCTATAGTCTGAAACACAAAAGCATGTAAGGGACATTTTCTCTCTCAGTGTGCAAATAATAAACAGCTCTTTTTCTTCTTTTGTGTCACACAATCACACATCACAGCTCCAACTCAGATGCTGCTGTCCCTTAGAGGTGCATATTCGTTCTCTCTCTGACTCTCCCCGGCTGTGAAGCTCTCCTCTGTGGTTCTCTTTGCCTCTTGGGATAGCCTCTTGAATTTCCTCAGGAACACGATGAGGGCCACCAGCAGACCCGCCTGAAGCACCACAAACACGAACAGACACACCTGTGAAGCTAAAGCCAGGTCGCAATACCAATAGTGGCAGGAGTCCAGGACCTCCTGCTCGGTTAAGTACACCACTAGCCGCCCTCTCAGGCTGGGTGGGGAGCTGCAGTTGACGCCCACATGTGACTTGAGGGCGGGAGGCTGACGGAGCAGCCAGGCTCGCAGGTAGAGGACACCACAGTCGCACACCCAGGGGTTACCATGAAGGGAAACAGAGCGGACGAAGGCCAAATCATCCAGAATCCCATTAGGGAGGCTGGTGAGCAGGTTGTTGTTGAGATGGAGCACGGTGGTCCCAGCAGGGAAACTGGTGGGCAGTGAGGAGGATTTGAGAGACATGCTGCTGCAATTCACCTGATTGCCATTACAGGAACAAGGGTGGGGGCATGCTGATGACCTTTGACCTCCGAACAAGGGGAGCAGACACAGGAGCAGAAGCCCCTTCATGCTTAGAGGAGAGGAGACGAGAGGAGAGTGCAGATGAGTATTTATTTTTTGCAGATACCATATTAACGAGTAGGAACCCTAATATTACAGAAACTACTCCCACATTTACTGTCTGGTTCTTGACTGTATTGTCTCGATTTAAGGCCTAAAATGACTCACATGTAAATGTGATCAATGTAATCACTCCAAGATCAGACCAGTCTTCTCTAAATTACACCTGATATCCTTAAATCTCGTTTTATCTTCTGTATGTAATTATGTGGTTTTAGAAGCTGTTTGGCTGTAAAATTATTAGAAAATAGAAATTATTGCAGTCCAACAAAAAAACATCGTTGTGAAACAGTTTTTAATTTTATATCAGAGGTATTGATTCAGCTCTGGGGGCTGTAGTATATTATACAATTAAGTGTCTGATACTACATGAGATGTACTACTGAATAATTAATTCCTAATTTAGTTTACCACTAATTTAGTACCAAACACTCACATTTTACAATTAACAACAATTAAGTATTAAGTACTGCATATAAATGTTGTTATATGTAGCATTCTTTTGAATGTTTTCTCAGTCCAGAACACTGACAGATAAAAAGTCTGATCAATGGTGGAGGAGGTATTCTTTTACTAAAGTGAAAGTACTGATATCCACTGTGAAAAAAATACTCTGTTATAAGGAAAATGTCCCCTGTGATGGTTATTCTATATTTATTGTATCATTATTATGATACTTATTATAGTTTACTTATTATAGTACTTTATTATTATGATATTATTACTCATGCATTAATGTAAAAGCAGGATTTTACTCTTGTAGTTGGTTGAGTTGGATCTAATTTTTTTAACTATTTTATACAAGGCTGCAACTAGTGATTATTTTTTATGGATTAATCTGCTGATTGTTTTCTCCATTAATCAATAGATTGGTTGGATAGTTTGTAAAAATTCTACTGTCACAATTACCCAGAGTTAAAGAGACAACTTTGCTTCAACCAATAGTGTAAAGTTCTTATTAATTATTAGAAATATATATAAAAATGAAATACATTTTAAATAATTAAAAGGAAAAGCAGCAAATCATGCATGCATGAAACGTGAAAAAACATGATTATCAAAATATTTGTATATAATATGAATATAGATAGATAGATAGATAGATAGATAGATAGATAGATAGATAGATAGATAGATAGATAGATAGATAGATAGATATTATTGGGTAATTTAATTTATGACAAAACATCCTATTTTATAAGCACTTCATGCTTTTTATGCAAAAATCTAAATTTGTAAAGTAACTAGTGACTAATGTGGTGAAGTAAAAAGTACAATATTTCCCTGAGTGGAAAAAGAAAGTGGCATGAAAAGAAGACTGCAGCACACGTATGTCAAATTTGCACTTAAATACAGTTCTTAAGTAAATTTACCCTCCACCACTGGTGCGTGGACACTTTCAACCTCGAGGTCAGGTTGTAATATTGTTTGATAATCAGATAGGGACTAAATATAGATTCTTGTTTGATACATTTTTAAGAAGAAAAAATTATTCTGCTAAACTGATTTTCACACCAACATGACAGATTTATATTTTTTTTTAATATTTTGAGAGGAATAAATGAGGTCATCGGTCAGGAAATCATATTTCAATGTTAGTTAAGTTAAAGAAAAACTAGTAAAACGTCTGAGGAGTCATTTACCTTCAGTGCTGCGTGTCTTCAGGAGAGGACTATGTTACTTACAGTATGATCGCTCTGGGAGGCCGAGTGCGTGTGTGACTGCCAGCTGAGACTTACTGATAAAGACCACTGTCATACATATTACACACACATTTACAGTACACACACACACACACACACACACACACACACACACACACACACACACACACGCACACACACACACATTTGGTCTTTGGTAAGAGGAGAGTGTTCAATTAGTACGCTTAAAATTTACTTTTTTCATATGAACTGCTGGTGTAACCTGACCACTTATTATTATCAGGGGGGCTGGAGCCGATCCCAGCGGGCATTGACCGAGAGGCAAGGTACACCCTGGAAGTCGCCAGTTCATCACTGGGCTTCAGTGCAACATTAAAAAATAAATGTGAAATTCATCTTAAGGACGAATACAAGAGAGCACACAACATATATGGAGAATAGTTTCCAATAATAAATTATTGTTGGAAAGGTTTTAAATAAAACGTTCTTCCTGTTTTGCCTATAATCAGGTCCAATTGACAAAGTTTAATCCCTAGACAATTATTAGGAAATTGCAGACCTGTAAAATAAAGCATATTTCAAACACTGTTAACATCCACTTCTGTATCAGAACACGCAGTATAATAAATATCAGATATATCAAGTGTAACATGGATTGTCATCACTGGTGGTTTACTCAAGTACAATTTTGAAGTACTGTTGAATACTTTAATTATCTGATATTTTATATTTCTTCTCCACAATTCAGAGGCCAATTTTACACCACATGTATTGAATCATTTTAGTTTCAGCACATTCAGATTAATAATACATCAGCAAATAAAGGGTGATGTATTATTATAAGTGAAGTTATAACTTTGCTGGTCCTCGGGTGTAAATTCATGAGCTACCTAGCAGAATGTAAAGTAATTAAAATGAGCCCAAACCTTATCAGCTACAACATCATGCACACAATAATGGATTCATAATTTATTAATAGAATACACATTAGTCTGAAATGGGCCATTCTGCTTAATGAGTAATTCTACTTTTTGTAATGTAAGTATATTTTGATGGTACTTATGCTTTTACGACTTCCTCTAACAGAAAACACAGACCTCTCTAATATTCATACCAACATTATGCTTTTGCGTGATACATGCGTCTCCTCTGACTGACAGGGAGAAGATATGCAGAGGAAGAATGGCTGCAGGAGATAAACATGAATTAGCAGATAATGTTCCTGCAAGAGCTCCAGCTCTGAGCTGCGTGGTTTAGACTCTGACAGTCGGATATGACAGAGAGGATGTCGTGTCATGCTCACTGGACCTTCTTGAACAACTCTATAAGCTCCAAACAAACAATGCGCACACAGTAAAGTCAGACTGACAAGAAACAGGAGTTTATTAGTCACACCTTTATAAATGGGGCACTGGCTGAGCTCACAGCCTTCAGGCAAAATATGTACTGTTCCTCAGCATCAGCCTACACACACACACACACACACACACACACACACACACACACACACTCAATCTCAACTCACACACAGGACACACATCTTCACTGGCAGAATGCAGCAACTCACTTCCAAGGAGAGAAAACAGAAGCGTAGACACAGTATTTGCTCCTCGTTATTGATCTATTTTCACCATTACCCCATAGTGGCGACAAAGCAAACTGTAGGTCATGATGCATTTTAATACAAGCACAGGGCATCGGCTATAAAGCAGTAAAAATAGGCCCACAGCGTTTAGCAGATATGAGTAATGTCAGCATGCTTGCACATGCACCCTTGTACTGCACCAACCCCCCTCATTATGTCAAAGGCTCTCCATTCACAGTTAGCCACTGGCAATAAGTGCATTTTCAGCTCAGCCAGCACATATAAAAACGCTGGGAGAGGATATTTTGACTTGCCGTGTGTGACAAAAATGTCACATGTAGGTATTTACGAGGATCTGAGAGCAAACAAGAGCAAAAAAGTAAAAAACGATGGGGATTTCTATGGACGGATACCTGGTGATATCAGAGGAAAACCTCGTGAAATACAAACGCTCACGCACACACTCACAAACATAGAATAAAAAACAATATCCATGTTCAAATTTTAACATCACCAACAACCTAAATTTCTTTACAAAACATATTGTAGCACACGTTTTCATACCCTGACAAAATATCCAAAAAGTCTAGCATTGCATTTATAAATTAGATACACTGAGTAGTAATTTAAATTACGCATTTATATTATATATGTTAAGACTGTTAAACCACAGCAAGGGGGCTCAAAGTGGGCAAACGGATAGTTTAAAAAAAAAAAAAACAACAACCCTCTGACAAACAACCCTCGAGGCAGACGAACTATACAAAGCACCAAACTGAGGATAAATGTACAGCCAGAGTTGCCACTAACACATGATATCTGTGTTTGACGTCTGAAGGTCTCACTGTCGTTCAGGAGAGAAACACTAGGCGGCGCTGCGGCGCTGCAGCCCAGCTCTCAGGATACATCACTGGTCTTTCTCATGCATCTGCTGCTGCATTTTGTTCAGCATCTCCTGCATCCTCTTCAGCTGCAGACAGAAAGGAAGGTTTGGTTGAACTCCCAATATAAATAAATCATGAACAGCTCAGACGGTAATTGTTTCAACATTAAACCACAGAAGAAGCATTTACATCAGGGGAACTCATTTTAGTTCATGGGCAACATACAGCCCAGTTTGATCTCAAGTGGGCCGGACCAGTTTTAGTTGTGACATAACAACTGAAGCTCCCAAATATTTTACACAGTATTCAATATCTTCAAAAATGTTTTTTATGTTATTGATGCTTATTACAGAAAAAAGCTTTTTCACAAAGTTAAGTAATGCAACTTTCCCCACTCACTCTGCAAAGTCATACTCTGCAAAGTGGGCCAGTCCTGGCCAGTAGGCCGTATGTTTGACACCCCTGATTTAGATCATGTGATGCTAAAAGTAGCCTTTGAATCCAATGCTGGTGTGTGTTTAATCTAAGAATAGATTAAAAATCATACAGACATGATAATAAGATTTTGGTCCAAATGTATACATATTAGGGGACTCTGTAGTATTATTTTTATATATACGTATATACATATATTTCTATATGGGGAAAGCATTTGATATATATCAGTGGAAAATAGATACCCACAGTATTGTATTGTATGGTATGTTATGTATGTGTACTGTATAAATATATGTACACATGTTCAGGTTATAACTGACTGACAGGATGACTTAGTGTACTTCCTTCTTTCTTTTTTAAATATTGAACATCAATTTGATGAGATTTGTATATGTACCATGCCGGCATTAAGAAACAGGTCATTTAGTTTAAAAAACAGGAG
Organism: Argyrosomus regius; assembly: GCA_946959425.1. Lineage (NCBI taxonomy): Eukaryota > Metazoa > Chordata > Actinopteri > Sciaenidae > Argyrosomus > Argyrosomus regius. The sequence continues at coordinate 16,975,280 of OX336890.1, forward strand.
AACCTTCTCATCCCATAAAGTAATGCTTACTATAATAGTAATATTTGCCTCTGAGATTTTGTGAAGTGGAAGTATAAAGTTGCATAAAATACACATGTTCTGCAAATACCTCAAATTTGTAGTTAAGTACAGTACTTCAGTAAAAGTACTTTCATTTTCATGTGATCATTTAACAGTTAAGTGAGCAGCCATCTATGCTTGTACTGGCACAGAGACAACACCTTCATGTTGCAGTATATAGACTAAAGGGCGGGACTGAGTGGAGACCTGTGACTGATCTAAGATACATTCATAAAAAAAATAACCCCTGTTGTAACAGAAATCAAAACACTGATTGTTTGGTGAAAGCAGCAGAAGTTGTTTCATACCTCCTCATCTTTCATTTTGATTAGTTTTTCTGTCTCCACATCCGGGGTGGAGAGCGGCAGGATGGGAATGGGACTCTCCATACGGTTGTCCTGAGCCAGTTTACTGAGAAGAAGAAGAAGAAGAAGAAGAAGAAGAAGAAGAAGAAGAAGAAAATTGTACTCAAATCTGTAAACATCAGCAGTTATCTGAGATGTTTACTCTCTCTCACACATACCTGGTCATTTCCTGTATGCACTGCGCTCTGTAGTTTTCATAGTGGACGTCACAGGTCACGTCTTTGAGGTCATGCATGTGTGACCGAATCAGCATGTTCCTCAGTTTCACAAAGTCACAATGCGACTGGTTTTCCACTGAGCAAAGACATTTTTTTTTATCAGTACTACAAGTCATGACTTTCAAACTGTGTCCAATTTGCATACAAGTAATATATAAGATAAACATACCTTCAACGATTCCCCAGGGGTACAGTCTCCCTCTCACTCTCTGCCCTCGAGCTTCCACCACTGTGTTACTGCCGATCACAGCGAAAGGGGTGCACTCCTGCAGAGACGCGTTGTTTTTTTTAAACCTTTATCTATCCAGAGATCATCTTCACAGAGTTATACACGCTGGCCACTAAGCAGCTAAAACAAGTGTGACTGGGAGTGTTGAGACATGTAAAAAACTGTTTATTGCTGTTTATTTATCTAAAACATATTTTCCCAGATGATCAGTGCATTCAAGCTGCAAACCAAAAACTGGTCTTACACTACACAACATTTTCAGATCAGTTAAAGGGTTGAAAGTTCATTCTCTCAAATCTCAACTCAAGTTACACTTACTACTAGATCTTTCTAGAGCTTTAAACCTCATCTTATGGTCTTTCTCAGAGCATAAAGACAGTTTTCTGGTCTGCTCTGGTGCAGTAGTACCCAAATGTTTTGCCACATCTTCTCACCGAATAAAAACTAACAGCATTTCTAACAACCAGTAGACCTTTCCTTTTGTGACAAAGTATGTCCTGAAAAAGAGGTTTCTGGAACAACATGTTCCTGTTGAATCTTTTAAATGTGAATAGTCAGTGCTTTGATGAGCGAAAAGAAATCTCTGTTCTCCTCCACTGTACTGGGAGAGCTGAGTGAGAAAATAAAGCCCAGAGAAGATAAATGACCACATAGTGTGGGCAAAGGTACAGTTACTTCCACTTACAGTGTCTCAGTTAATGAACTGGACTCTGTAACGGGTATCTGACCGTGCAGACTCACCTTCAGCTCTTTGTCAAGTTGTTTGAACTCTTCATCCTCATCAGAGTCACATTCTGGGAACTGGTACACTTTGATCCCAAACTTGTCTATTTCCTCTCGTATCTGAACACACACACACACACACACACACACACACACACAAATCAGAATGATGTCTACAGTGAATAATCTGCATACATGAAAACATGCTGAATTTACTGTGGAGCTGCAGCTCTGGGACTCACTCTGTCTTTAAGCTTTTTTATCTCGTTGGGCGTGAGGCAGTCGGCTTTTGCAATGAGTGGGATTATGTTCACTTTTTCATGCAGAGCCTTCATGAACTCAACATCTACCGGACGCAGCCTGTGGAAAGAAATCCAGAGTGAGCATCCCAGCGGAGTAATTAAAGTCCAGATTAAAAGTTTTAATTGATGATTCTTTCCAGAAAATCAGCAAAAGTTGTTTGAGTTGCTTCTCTGCACCTACGTCCACTGTCATGATGTGTTATTTCACCTCGTCACTGACCGTGAATGACATTCGTTTGTGTGTGTGTGTGTGTGTGTGTGTGTGTGTGTTATTACCCGTGCCCAAATGGAGGGATGAAGTACAAGCAGCAGTGGACTCGGTTGTCCTGGATGTTCTTTCTGTTCAGCCCGCTCTCATCCCTGAAGTATTGTTCAAACTGCTGATCTATGTAGTCTGTGATTGGCTTCCAGCTGGGACACACACACAAACACACACACACAGACCACATTAGCACCTCCTCCAGGCTCAGTGAATTCAAGCGAGCAGGCTGAATCAGGCGTTAGACCAGCACATCTTCCAGCTCACCACTCATTGTTGTTGACGGCGTCTCCGAACCCTGGCGTGTCTACGATGGTCAGCTTGAGCTTTACTCCTTTCTCCTCGATGTCTACAGTGTGTTTGATGATCTCCACAGTTTGGTTAATACGCTCTGCAAAGCATCGACACAGAGAAGGAGAAGGTGATGGGAAGGAAATGAGGTGTTTTTCTTGGCTTTTAATGATAGAGGCACATTTGATGGACATTATTCAACAAATAACAAAGCTGCTTTATGTTATGGAATTTTCTATCCTTAGGTTACACGGGGTCACGTGTGGGCCTTGAGGTCCTTGGCAGTAGTAGTTGTTTGGCTTTGGTTGAGAACAGTAGGTTCCAGCCTATCTCAACACTGTGGTGGCCAGGGTCGAAGGGACCTAATGTTGCCTTCCCAGACATAATAGATAGCTTGCCGTTGACGTTTCTTTAACACAAACAGACAGCAGTGTCTCCAGACTAGAATGTGCTGACGGTAACACTAACATGGGTAAAAACATTATCTTTGACTATTTCTGTGCGTATAGTATTTGCAGTGTTATCTATAGGGGTTTAAAGTCTGACCACCAGCATGAATTGCCAGGATGTGAGACCGACTCAGGCACTTCTGATGTACTTTGAGTGTCTCTAATTCTCCTTGGCCAAGTGTCAATATTAAATATTACTTCCCTCCTGACCTCACCATTGACCATTGACTTCAGCAATTTCTCCACAACACTTTACAAATTCAAATGAGACTATAGTGTTTATAGGCAGGACTAAATAGTGCATTTGTTGGGGACTGTTTTCAGCGATGGATGAATACACATTTTGTGCTCTGGAGACGGTTGCACCAGTTAATTTAACCTAATTATAACATATTAACGCTCAATTCAATCAAAACAGGTTGCACCGCACAAACTAGTTACTAAACAGAGAGGAGTTGTTCAACAGTTGCACCCAGAAATTCACAGGTATCACTATAGGGTAGCCAAGTGGACTAACTAAAACTTAAATAAGGTTCAAACTGGACTTCTTCACTGCAGCTGTGTAACAAATGTAATGGTAAATTTAAGATGGATGGTGGTCTGATTTACATAAACACCAGACCTCAGAGTGCCTTTATTCACAGAGCAGTGCATTCATCACAACTGATACGAAGAGATAATAAAATAACATGAAGACTCACCCTCAGCATTCAGTAACTTCCTGTCTTTGTAGAGGTCTGTGAGGAACAGGCTGTTGACCAGGGTGGATTTACCCATACCAGACTCTCCTGCAGCACACACACAGGTATGGTAAGGTTAATTGCAGCGCTGCATTAGTGTTGGCTACCTAATAAACTGAGTGTAAGCATCTCCAACCACAAACTGACCTGCCACCATCAGCGTGAAGTCGAAGCCTTTCTTCACAGACTTCCTGTGGACCTGGTTGGGCAAAGTTGCAAAACCCACATACTGTTTCTCCTGAGACAGAAAACAGAAAGGACACAAGGAAGAAAAAGGAGGTGTTCAGTATTCAGGCTGCAACTAATGATTGTTGACTGATGATGATAGTTATTTCAGAGCTGAAGCAGTCAGATTAGCAGATAAATAATTGACAGTTATTTTGATAATCGATTAATTGTTTAATTAACTTTTCAAGCACAAATGCCAAATATTGCAGTTGCAGCTTCTCATTTGGGATTATTGGTTTCTTCATATCATGTGATAGTAACTTGGATATCTTTGGCTTATAGGAACAGTGATGGGTATTTCTCACATTTTTAGGTCAAATAATTTGATTAATAAGAAAAATAATTGGCAGTTAACTTATAATGAAAATAACTATCAGTTGCAGCCTTAAAATATTGTCTCTACTAATGAACTGATTGTTTTGTCAAATTAAAGTAAGAAAATAATGAAAATGCTTGTCTGTATTTCTTAAAGCGTAATGTCTTCATGTTTTGTTTGACCACAAGATGAAAAAATATTTTGTTTACTGTCACAAAAGACCAGTGGTGGAAGGTAATTATATAAATTGACTATATGTTAGTACTGTGCTTGAGTACAATTATTTGATTTTGAGGTACAAGTTATTGTTCTGTAACATTAGTATTTCCATTTTCTGCTATTTTACTCCACGACAGTTCAGAGCAAACTTTGTATTTTTTACTCCACTACATTAATTTGACAACTTTATTTACTTTGCGGATTCAGATTAATAATACATAATCAAATCAACAATTACATTATGATGAATTATAGATTTCTACACTGTGGTATTGCTACTTTTACTTTGATAAAATATGCAAGTACCACCACTGTAAAAGACAAACCAGAGATAAAAAATATTAATTGAAATTATTTAAACAATAAACAGATTATTAAAACTAAATCATTTTCTGTCATTGAAATATTTGAATAATTGACGTTTTTTCCTGCTCTACAATAACACATCAAAGACCAGGACTTAGAAATAGAGGCAGACATTAAATAACTGCAATAGAGCTCAGAGGCTTTCTAATGTGAAAACAAAATGTATCTGGGAGCGCCTGATGCAATAAAATGACCACAACAGACAGACGGCGTCTGTAATACAGAAAATCTACAACTCTGTGGAAAAACACGTGCACGGCATTCCTCTGTGTGCAGCTGAGAATAAGCAGCGTCTCAGATTTTCCACTAAAACGCTCACAGAAACACACAAAGAGAGCCACAAGATACCAGCCTCTCTCTCTGTGTCACACAGTGGCTCTCAGTCCTGCAGGTTTTCTCTGCTGCATCTGGCAGAACGTCATCTTCACCCTACAGTACGTGCTGCCATGTGTAGATATAAATACACACTCGAGGCCCGTCGAGAGCATTCACACACAGACAGAAGCTACATTCAACTGACCTGAAAAGCTCTTTTTTCACTGTGCAAACACACGAGCCAAACGCACAGCCAGCGTCTTCATATGCTGTCATAACTTGTCATAGGCATTTCCGACAGCCCCCTCGGGTGAGGATTGCATTTACAAAAACACACACATTCACATACAAAAAAACCCACAGGCATCTCAACAGTGCCATACTTGCCACAGAGAGATCAAGTATGAGGAAATCTGCAGATATAATCAATGAGTAATCATAAAAACACTTGGAGAAAGGATAAATCATCTCAGCAGTAAATCTGTCACCTCCACAGGAAAGCACCAAAAGATGCTGGGAGTGATTTCACGGGCGTTAAGGCTTCTTGTTTAGGTATTTATAAAGTAATCCTGAACTCTGGGTCTTTATACTTCAGAGTACTTTGAAACTTTCCTGACACTTTTTACCCATTTGTCCCCAGAAATCCAACTTTTTACCTTCTGCCTGGCAGTTCTCACTCGTGGGCACAGCAGCCGTTCCACCAGTTTCTCTTGCAGCATGATGGCATCCATCCCAAACCGCTCCAACACTGACGGACCAAAATAGCCACGGGTCTCAGAAAGTTGAAAAAGGCAAATCTGAAGCCTGGAGACCTTGATAAACTCCTCTCTCACTCTCTGTCTGTTTCCAAATTGTCTTTAACACACCTCTTTCCTGTTTGTGCTCTTTAAATACGGGACTTTTGTTCCTCCTACTTTCCCTCTCTTGATCCCCTTTCTTTTCTTTTTTTCTTCCTTCCTTTCTTTCTTTCTTTCCTCTGCCCTAAAGCAGTCAGACTTTCCCTGTTCAGACAGGTACGGAGGAATTCTCACTGAAAGGGAGGGAAACTGAGAGAGAGAGTAAGAGAAAGGTGGCAATTTGAGGGAGGAAACAAGGGAGGGATGGAAGGAACGAAGGTCTAAAAGAAACTCATTCATTCAGGCTGTATTCCCTCCCCCAGCTCCGACGGTTGAAAAATAAAACTCTGCGCTGAGAAAAAATGACCACCAGCTCGCAAAGGCAGCCAGAAAGAGAAGGAGCAGACACAAAGTGTAGATGCTTTGTTGACCTCATTGTTAAAAGATGTGAAGGAGAAAACTTGTTTGAACTTGACCTTGACAAAAGCTTCAGTGAGACAGACAATACATAAAGACACAAACACTGCAAGTACAGGCCTGTGGAGGGAGATTAGCAGATTATCAAGTAAAATAACTTGTTAATCCAAATGTTCAGTGAATGACGTGTGTGTGTGTGTGTGTGTGTGTGTGTGTGTGTGTGTGTGTGTGTGTGTGTGTGTGAGTGTGTGTGTGTGACTGCTCAGCATCATGTAGACTTGTGGTTATGATTAATGCCCTAAAAGACAAGCCCAGGGTTTTTTAATTGCATATTTTCGTTGATATTTCACCACCTTAAAGGGGGCATTCGGTGGCATTCGGTGGTAGAAGAAATATTAAGATGCTTTACTTAATTGATCAACTGATCTAGCTGTAGGTTGTTTAAACAGCTTTATATAAAGCTAGGAAGTTTACTCCATTCCTCGGGGTTGGGCCCCTTCAAAGGGTCACAAGATAAATCTGAGGGGTCGGGAGATGATTAATGTCCTGACACAAATTTTGTTTTATTTTTTGTACTTTTCCATACAAATATTTTCTTAGTCATCTAAATGAAACCATCTGAGACGGTGCAACTGCTTACAATTGCCACTACTACTACTACTACTACTACTACGACTACTGCCACAAGTAGTCAAAAAGGTTAGCCAAGGTTTTTTATGTAAAATCTGAAAAGTGTATATCATAAAATAGAAATACTCAGCCAAAGCATAATGAGCTGAAAACTATACTTAAGTTTAGGCTAGTACTTGTTACGTTATATGTTATGTCAACCTGTTAAATATGTAGCTCTGCTGCAGCTCACAGTTGTCAGTGGTCACAGAAACAAACTCCCTGGGCGTCGAGTGTTTGCTGACTATACAATATTACGCTATGTTTAGCATTTAGCATTATCCTTAAATAACAATGTGTGGACACAGTGTCTGTGCTGTGCAGCAGAAATGATAGAGGTTCACCTGAAGGCGAGCCTTCTCACATACAGTCATCACTCTGGACTACACCTGTGTGGTTTGTAGATGCATTCATGTTGAAAGGATGTCACTTTGACAACCCCAAAAAGTGAAAAAACAGTATTTACTGTCTATTTTAAGTTTAATATTCATCTGCAAAGCCACATAACAACATAACCTTTTTCATAGGCACGCATAACTTCACTTGAAAGTTATATTTTCACATTTTGGGAACTACGCTTGCTCCCTTTTTGTGTGAGTTATGTAGATGAGAAGATTGTGTCAAACTATTCTTTTAATATTGATTTGAACTGACGCGTCACATGTTTTACATTGATCAGTCAATTTGTTTCGTTAGGTCGTTAAAATACATTCTTACAGTAGATATGGTGTCGGTTTGAGCTGAAATATTTGCACATGTATGCCGTATGTTGTGGACCTGGAGGAGTGCCATCATTCAAAAGTTTGGCAAGCAAAGTCTAGACTGTAATGAGAAGGATGTAAAGGAGATCAGTCACCATGTCGTCTCCTCTGGTTACTCTGTGTGTGTGTGTAGAGGTGAACGAGGTACATTTCATGGCATTTCAGTCGATTGCTTCCAGATGTGACAGCGGCGTGTGTGTATGTTTGGGTGTGTCCGACTCATACATGATGTGGGCAGCAGAGCTTAAATGTTCTTTGAAATAAAAGACCTTTTTTTTCTCCTGTTTTCTGTCCCACAGTGGGCACACCCCACGGTGATGCCACGTACAGGATGTTACAGTACCACTCCACACCACAGGAGGGAGACAGAGGGCTCAATTCATAAAAAGTTTATGGTCTGAGTCTCCTGGAGGGAAGACACTGTTTTTCTCAGCCATGGTGGTGCTGATGCAAATGTTAGTAGAGATACTAGATGAAGAGTTTAGGTCATTGTAGGGAGACATAAAAGAGTGTGCATGAGTGTGTGTGGAGGGGGGTGGGAGGGTCAATCTGAATAGAAGAAAGGAACAGATGTCTGGAAATGCTACCACAATAGCCCCCCGGCTAAACCCCCCACCTTTAGTGTTTCTCAGTGGCCAGCTGTCCCTTTCTCCCGTATGCACACATATAGACTGTTACACTTTGTTTGTTACTTCCAAACTCAACAATATGTTAAAAAAAAACATCTTTTAATCTTTCATCAACAAGGCATGGACACAGCCAAACAATGAAACAGTACATGCAGAAGTTATCCACCTCAGGTTATAAAGCCTGAACATCTGAATAGAAATAAAGGCTGTAAACTTGCAAAATCTAGTCATAGTTGCTGTGTACTGTGTACATAGACTCGTCACTGCTGTTGAGGAGAGACTAAGTTGTCAAAGTTGCGACCCAGCTTCGCCTCTCTGACCTCTTCCTGTTGATCAAACACCAGCAGAGAGGAAAGGTTGAGTGTACAGCAGGTGTGGAGGGACGTTAAGGACAAACCATAAGATAGATCCCACTAATGGTGGGAAACAGAGCAGCAGGCTGAGAAGGGAAAACATCTTCAAACTCACTTATTTTCTTTAGCTTCCTCATGATCGCAGAACTCTATATTTTGTGGTTTGTTTACTTTGTGTGCATGTTTTTAGACATTTCTCTTTTTCTCCCTTCCATAAAGGGAAACTACTGTTGCAAGTTATGATTATTCTATGTTAAATAAAATGTCTGAAAACAGTTAAATATCTTAATTTAATTTCCCAGACACTCAAAACGAAGAGTAACCATCTAAACCTACAACATGTTTAATTTTCAGTTATATAAAACAAAAAGCTGTAAATCTTCTGTTTAGAACCATAAACCAGAGAATATTTGCCATTTTTGCTCAATAAGTGACTTAAATCATTAACAGATTTTCAAAATTGTTGCCAATCAACTTTCTGCTGATCAACAATTGATCATTTCAGCACTGTATGCACTTTGTATCTACAGCTTTGATTACTTGTTTACTTGAAAACAAACCTCTAATCAAGTCTGCACCTGCCACTGCTGACCGGCTGCTGTCATTTGGACAACATGTTTGAAGAAATGTGGAAAATGTGGTCAACAACTTTGTGCTTCTAAGTTTTAGTACACGAAGAGATTTAAGTGTATAAATGTACCATGACTCTGTCTGTCAGTCTGTCAGTATGTTGGATGCTTCTGCAGAGGCAGAGATCCAGGGGTCAGTCACTCAAATCCACAGGCAGCGCTCAGCTTCTTCCTCTCAGTCATACAAAGTTGTGGCCTTACAGGAAATGACTCTCAAAAGATCCCAGCAGCCAACTGCACTGCCAGAGTACAAACACACACACACACACAAACACACACATATATAAATACAAAAGCTAATCCAAATGGATTTGTGTTTGTTGGAGTCTGGTCCAACAGTAGCATCATTTCCCGCTGCCAAGCGAGAGGCTACAGACACACATCAGACTTTTTCAGATTACATACATGGACATAAACTACAGGATCACTTCAGATCGGGCCACGTGTTAACGTATGTGGCGTGCAAGCTAGTGTGCCAAAGAAGACTGGACTATCTTCTTCAAGCAGAGGCATCATTACATAAACTCGTACAATATTAGCCTATTAGCTACTGGTGATGTCAGATTAAATGAGCTACAGCCATGATTGATAGAAGTACGTACATGAAAAATATAGCCAACTACAGGAATAAGAGCACAGACCACAGCTCTGACCAGTCACTCACAATGATTGTGAAATTCAGCCGTTACAGTGAAATCGTGGGCTCAAACTGTCCGGTGTGTTCCCAGCTTAAAGCAGCCAGACGGCCTGTGATGCAGCAGTAAAGAGCAGTGACCTTTACTCATGACTTCTCTGCATCTCCCGGACGTCCAGCTGACACTTTCACACCATTAACTCTGATTGCTTCGCCTAAGTTGTTGCCCATCGACCACTAAGTGAAGCAAGAGAGGGTAAGAGGGAGAGATAAGGGGAGATAGGAGGGGGTGAGGCTGGGTGAGACAGAAGGAGAGGGGTACAAAAACAACATAAATGCACCATGAGCCCCTGGCCTCCTCCTCCCCCTCCTCCTCTTGTGTTTTCTCTCCTTGGAGATGCAAAGGCCTGCGTGAACTTGGCTCTTTAACATGCTAATCTGACAGCATGTAATTGCTCAGGCAACAATAAATTGCTTCACTGAAGGACACTTGGCTGTTGTAGCCTAGTTTTAGCATCCGCCTATTCAATGACAATGGACACTTGAATGGTATGATAAACATGTAGTATCCCTGAACATTTAAAAGGACGATTCAATCAACTAAATGTTGTCAGGAAACAAGTAGAAGAAACCGTTTAGGAAGGTCTGAGGTGGTACAAAGCAAAAATGTAGGACACAACGTTGAGCACTGAATTGATCCTACTAATACTGTCTGTGGAAAGAATATCTTATTCATCTGTGCTCATTTGTTGTCCCAAAACTATTAAAAAGCTGAGCCACACTGTCCTTCACTACTGTGAACACACAGTTTATTTTGAATCAAGCCCATATACGACTGGAAGTAATCACCAGTGCAACAAATTTATCAATTCGCACATGAAAATAGTCCCAGACAAACACACTTGCACAATGTACTTTCTCCTGTTTGAGTAATGTTTGCTAATAACTACAATGCCCAACTGTTTTAGGAAGTTAAACTATATTTTTCTAATTATAGATATTCATTGTTTTGAGTAGGATTCAGGTGCTTCATGCTGAGTAGGTAGTTCATAAAGTATCAGATGAGCCAACAAGAAAAATATAGTTTGTCTCTGAGGATTAAAAGTTTTCAAATGTATTCAACCATATCGCACACTTCATCCGCAGGTTGAGTTTAACGGAGCTGTAGATGTTCAAACTATCGATGATTCTGAGGATCTCTATAACTTTTCACCCACGTTAGCTCAAGTTCAGCTTGACGTTTAGGCTAACATGGATGTGAAATGTCAGAGGTGCTCAAAATCATGAATCATCATGAGTTTGAACATCCACAGCTCCATGACAACAACATGCCGCTCAAGAACATAGAACAAGTGAATGGATGAGCGATGAATTGAGATTGCTTTGTCAGCTGTTGATTCAGGATAATAATAAAGCGTCAAGTCAAAATGCCATTACACTATTGTTAAGCTTTACCAGTGACTAAAAGTAACATTTCAGTGTTTTCTAGTCAAACTTTGTGTGTGATTGATTAAAGTAAAATTCAGATTTATTGCACAATTTACCCAGCAGTTATGAAATAATCTAAACTCTCTTTGTTCGTTTCATTGGATTACTGCTCAGACCTCTGATCTCTGTTTCCAAAGAACTTGTAATCCCAAACATATCAAGAAAATATCTGGGTCAGCCTGCAGTCACTTTCTAAAAGCTTCTTGAAATGCAGAGCATGAGGCATGACGAGCACTGTTATGTGAGCTGCTTCAGGTAAAAGACAAACACATGAAACACACGCTCTACTGGATCACAGGTATTATATGCATGTTTGAAGCATGACAAAATGAGCGCACGTACGCGTGAACACGCTGCGGGGCAGAAACTCCTCAAACACCTGAATAAGAACGAGGACACACAGAGGAAAAGCTTGTAGAGGCAGAAACTCTCACACACGCAGATGGCAGAAACTGCTTTATCCTACAGGATGTTCAGTACAGTAGGTTATTGTGTCATATGCTGTGTAAACACATTGCAGGATTATACAAAGGAGTCTACCTAACGTAGTCGTGTATATTTAGCATTTTTAGCCAAGCTACTGAAATGCCTCAACTTTTGCATGGATTGACATGAAATTTTGTACCAACATTCAAAATCCTCACAGGAATAATCCTGCTGAATTTTCCTGTAGCACCACCACGATTGTATTTTTGAGTGAAATGTCTCCACCAGTTATGTTCCCCTCAGTTATGAATTGTAACTAGCGTCCAAACCAACCTGGAGCTTTTCTTTTGTCTAACATTCATCCAACTTTAATTCTAGCGCCATCATGAGGTCAAAAGCATTTAGTTTAAGTAGTCTTATGCCTAAGCACAGCCTCACAGAGCTGCTAGCATGGCTGTAGACTCTTAGTCTTGCTTTGGTGTATTTGTATGTTCTTTACAACGTCTCGGCTGTTACTGTAAAAGTATCTTCAGCACCCATTTTAAGAAAAAATCCACATCTAGACTATAACAAAGCCACAACGAGACTCCATGTCTTTGGTTTGAATATTTCACAAAGCTTCAGTGAAGAATTGGAAATCAAAACTGGAAATCAATTCAGTAAGTAAACTTCTTGGATCAGCCACTCTCTCCTCCTCTGAAAAGCCGGAGCCACAGGGGGTTCAAATCCCAGTTTCAGCACCCCACCCAACCCCCGGAGATACGCCTATTCCTGGTCTGCAGCTGGTCCTCACTGGGAGCCGGTGAGGGTCCCATCTGTGGTGGCGAGAGTGTGTGTGGGTTTAAAGAGTGTAGGAAAGTGTTGAGTAATGGAGGAAGAGTGAAGTGTGAGTGCATCGTGAAGTGATACATCAACATCTGTTCACTACTCCAGGAGGTAAAGTGACCGCAGACCTGTTTCATGTCGACAGTCGTGACATCTCAAACACAACAAGGCGTGATGATGCAAAGATATTTCCTCAAAATTACGATCAAATATCAAAATAATGGCCGCTTTATAAGCTGTAACTGGCAACTTTTGGCTCAGCAGTTATAAATTATTGATAAGTCAGTAATAATTATGGGTTTCTCACTTTCCAAGGCAGGAACAAAAAACAGTAAATAATTATAAATGTTAATAATAAAATGGTCTTTTTTTGTAAGTGTTGATATGTTGTTAATACAAGGATTTTGCTTTAAATGCTCTGGACGTTTTTTCAGAAGGTCAGAGGTCAACTGGATTAAAAGGACAAAGAAAGTCTCCCACTGAAGGAGGATAAACACCAGCTAGAAATTTTCCACAAACTGGCAACCCAAATGTTTTCTTATTAATGACCTAACGATAAGGCATTAATGAATGACTTCTTAGGGATTAATAAATCTTACAACTTACTGTTTAAACTCTTTATAAGAGGTATCCTTAAATCCTAAACTGTTGTATCAGCAACATTTGATTTCCAGTGGCAATCCAGGTTTTTATTTTAAAGTATATTTTGTTTATGTAGGCCAAAATCACAAATTTGATCATTTCTTCTTAGATGCTCAATGCAGTTTGGAAAAATGCCACCAAAAAAGCGAGAATAAAAAAACAGAAAGAACAACAGAGGACCAATTCCTCTTCCAGATAAAAATAACATTCTTCCTTACTCAGCTGACAAGTTGAATTCATAAGCTATAAAACAGACCCTTCCTTAATTTAATACACTCAGAGGTTGCTTTGTCTTGGGTGACTGGCAGCGTATGGTCGCTCTTTGCACTATGAAAATACAACACTATCCCATTATTGTCACTAGTAGCTACAGTGACTGATATTCACCAAAAGTTACACTGACTTTGAGTATTATGGTAAATAAAATACAAAACATGTATTGTATCGCAGCATGCATTTAACATTAAGTAAATGCATGCTGGTCTGTGAGTCAGCCAGAGGAGAAACTTGTGTTTGTAGCTCTTCTGTGATTGATTTTTCTGGCATGGATGACCATAACGTTTTCGCAAAACTATAATGAAATTATTTATTAATGTTGACACCAAAATCTGATATTGAACAGGAACTTATTGACTTTGTAGTGAGTCTGAGGTCAAGACTGAACTTTAAATATCAAATTTTAAGCCATTATGGACAAAAAATGCTCATAAAAATAGAAATTTGAAGCTCCAAACTAGCCGAGGATGGGCCTAGTGGCCTTGAAAGTGACCTCAAAACCTTTACATACAATTATATTATTGAAAAATACATACATAATTCATTTGATCATTGTGTGCTTCACTATATCAAGGTGACTTTTCTCAGCTGACTGTTCAACGAAAGCTGTGATTGTGATTTCCTCTTTCCGTTTCTGATCTGTGATGAATAAATGTTCAGTGAAAATCCACCCACACGCAGAATAATCATCACACGGGATTGTGGGTAGGTCAGATGGTGCCGTCCGCTCCTTCTTCGTATAAGAGAAGTGATGAAAACGGATTAAAAAAAAAAGACTGTTGCCTGGCAACGTAACATCACAGTGAAGGAAGCGAGGGGAACGTTTAAGGCGGCTGTGAGGGAGTGAGACGTGGAAAGAGGAAGAGGAGACAGGAGGGGAACGTTGTGAAATATTGATTTAGGATTGATCAGCTCTGATCTCAGCATTCAGTCAGTCACACCGAGCACCATTTGTTTTTCCTCCTCCGCAGTTTGGATGAGATATTTTTCTCAAAGAGCCCAACAGGGTCAGATGCAGTAGAGTATGTGGGAGTGAAGAACTACACGAGGTGTAAAAACTGGATAGTAATCCAAATTCTGATCACGAGTGAATCACAATATGAGTGGATGAGTGTTTATACGAGGAGGACAACAGCTGCTTCGACTGTAATTTTAGGTTATTATCACTGTTTGTGCACAAACTGGAAATGCTACATCTGTGAGCACACCACCCTGCAAAAATCAAACTAATTCAGGTTTTCCTGCAATCTACTCATAAACTTGGGCGTGTGTGTGCTGTGGTGGTGATGTCATGTGATCACAATCATTTCAGCTACTGGATTTGGTCCAAATGTGAATTTCTGGCAGAACAAAAATCTGTCTGCATCCTGAACAGCTTGGAGGACGACAGAGGACAACACGGAGACTAAATATGGGACAAATATGAAGATGGGAACAAAAAATATTAAATACTACAGAGTGAAGAGACAAAAGTGCAAGTAGAGCTTACTTTTCACACATCTCTAAGCATCTTACATCTTACCCATTAAGTATTTCATTGAAGGACAATTACGGGTCCTAGTTCTACTCTAGCTTCGACACACTTTTACATTCAAGCTTATGATTAGTTTATTAAACTGTCCAATAGTATATAAACGTGTTAAAATTGGCTCCAAAATGATGAAATACAACAAGAAAATGCTGCTTACATGTAATCTCGGTTTCCATGTTGCCTGTTCTCTCTCTGCCATGTCATCTCTCTACTGTACACTTAATTAAAAACGTCTAAAATTACTTAAAAAGGTGAAAAATAATATATCATTGTGAATGATTCTACTCTTCCTGATGAGCATGTTTACATTTGATACTTTAAGTACACTCTGATGTTAATACTACTGGTAAGTATCATCATGAATACAGGACTTCAGATCTCAAGACTTCTTTCACACCTGCTGAATACACAAATATAGACTCTTGGTAAATCTACATGGTTATCAGTTTATTAGGTAGAAAAACTAATATAGTCTAACACGACAGTCCTGCAATAAATCTTCATGAAGCTTTTAATGTTCAGTGTTTGTTGATTGGTTCGCCTTTTGGAAGCTGTAGTTTGTGAGATCTTTGTATTAATATCAATATAACAAGACTAAATATCACCTCACAGTCTCTACAACCCAATCAGGGCATCTGTTTTGGATATTTGATTTGTTTGGTAGATTGGCTATTTTGATTATGACATGTTAATCTAGGGAGTCATGGACAAAACAGGCAGACAGGCACAGACACAAAACAAAAACAGATGGTATTACAACATATTATAACATCCCCAAAAAATAAAAAAATGCAGCACAAGCCATGACTCAAACAATATCAATTTAAGCAACAACACCCACATGATTCTGTCTCCAGATCTTTCAAAATGGAAAAGCGTTCAAAGAAATCAAAGAGATCTTTTAGTTTTTTAACTTTCCGTACAACATTTCAGTCCGGTGGTGCAGAGTATCCAAACACACTCATCCCAACTTCTGTACAAACATTTGGTGCAGACTATATATATATAAAAGTCCCTTGATCGCAGCGACTACTGTCCATCACATACAGTATATCTACAAAGAAAACTGAATGTCACAACCTTCTTGAAGGCAGGATTCATAGCAACACTGTTGTATCACACTGCACCTAATCTGTACCTAATAAACAGTCAGCTGTGAAATAAATGCTTATGCAATATAAAATATGTCATAAGAGTTCATGTGTTGTGTTTGCTATTGATGCATTTTCAGCTTGACTGAACTGTTTCTCATTGTTATCTCTCAAATATCCAGACTTTTGGTGCTTGGTGGCCATTATTTTAAATCTATGGACAATCAGGTTCGCTGAATCATCCATGCACGCTCAGCACATACTCTTCTACTGCCATCAGCCACTATATACCAAGAGGAAGAGGGGGGGAGGAGAAGGAGGAGAAGGAGGAGGAAAGGCCAGGGTCATCAGAGATGCGACCTCCCCTGTAGGCTCATGTAGCAGCTGTGTTTCTGAGCTGAACAATAGTCAGGAAGGGTTCAGTGCTAAAGTAACGTCGACTCAATGACCGATAATCGCTAATAATTGTGCAGGTCACGACGCGGAGGAGAGGATGGAGAGGATGGAGAGGGGGTGGATGCTGCTGCCTTTAGAGTACCACGCTGACTGCTCGCCTCTCGTGACGCCGGCCTGCCCCACATATGCGTCTAAAATTGAAACTGACCCCCCTCCGCCCGTCAGTCTGCTGATCACAGCTCAGCCTGTGATGGCATGGCTGCCCTCAGAGCATCATTTTGCGTTTATCAAACTGGCTGACGCGCACATCCAAGGACGCAAAAAAAACCCCCACAGAAATGTGAATATTGTTGCTGCTGCTGCAGCCGAGGCCGTCCAATGCGAGGGTATAATTTCATCAACGCACTATGCAGATAATGCATCATTAAGACACAAAATGAATGCATTAAAAAGGATGTTTCTTACCTCCGTGCTATCCTCTATTGGCCATTACAGGATGGATGAGGAAGAGGCGCAGGTGCAGGGATGCAGAGCGACGCCCAGGGAGATAAACATGAAGCGATCATTGCATTGATTCTCAATAAAAACAATCAGCTGTGAAAAAAATCCATAAAAAACACACGCTCACCTGTTTTCACCGGGATCCGGCTTTTGTACCTGATGTTGGTCGTCATGTTGTCCGCTCTCCTCCCTCGATTTTACCGACGCGACGGCTCACAGAAAGCGGCCCCTCGCCTCGCCTCCAAACCCCGGACAGACAGCAGGAGGGCGGGCTGAGCTGACAGATGAAGGCTCCTCCTCCTCATCACGGACTCAGCCAGTCACACTGCAGGGTTATCTATAAGCAGGGGTCCCTACAGGATGCCATGAAGGGGGTCAGGGTCTAAACCAAGCTGGAGTTATTCATTTAAGAGTCTCCAGCCTCCTGTTGGATCTTGAATATCTCTTCGCTGCTGTTGCAAGCAAAGAGCAAGTCACACTTAAGTCGTTAGTGTATAGTGAATAAATTATGAATAATTAAATGATGCACATTTATTCCAACAGCTTTTCTAAAGGTCAAGAAAAGAAAAGGAAAAAAGCAACAGAAACAAATCAAGAAAAAAAAAGAGGTCTGAAGATAAATAAAAACATCTTGAACATCTCTTCAAGCAAGCTGAAGCTCATGTTTAAACTAAATCTCTGGCAATGCACTCAGTCTTAGTGTATAATTACATTTATTCCAACAGCTTTTCTTAATGTCGAGACAAAAACAGAGAAAAGAGACTTAACGGTTTACTTTTTATCAACTGAAGTTATATATAGCTATTGCTAACTTTTCTTTAAAAGTATATTTACACAAAAACACAAAACAAGAAAAGACAAAGAAACAAATATACGCAAACTCAGTACCCCTCACTACTCCCCACCCTGGTATGGTAGAAATAAGCAGGTTGAAAAGTCCCATATCTCTTCATATTTCTCTGGATTCCTCCTCACACTGAATATTACTAGCTTTTTGTGTCATAGTTATATCCCGTGTGGTGGACAACAAGGCACACAGCAGTGAGGATTAACAGATATGTTTTCTTTCTATAAGACTCCTGATAATTCTAATAAAGACTAAAGTTTTGTTAAAGAAATGTCATTAAAAATAACCCAACAAGAAACAACTTTATTTTCTCTAAACAAATTTTATTTCAGAGAAGAAATACAAAAAAATGTTGATGCCTAAAAACAAGTCTTTCCTGACAGAATGGTTATGAAATAACAATTATGTTTGTCTTTATTAGTTAAGACACATTTGCATATGAGAAGACAGAAAAAAACAATAAAATGATGCAAGTGACACATAAATGACAGCAGAGTTAGAAGAAAAGTTAAGGATGTTTAGTCTGCTGCTCACAGAAGTCTGGAGGGAGTTCACACATAAAACAGTTAAACATTTTAGATTTGTTTTTTAAATGAGAAATACAGTATGATGAAACACATGTAGTGTAACATTTCACACATTTAAATCACATCACTGAAGCAAACACATGAAGATACTGGAGTGAACAGATTGATTAGTTTTCAGTCTGTAGTTTGGCACTGGCGTTAAGATCATGCAGCTCTCTATGATAAATATAAAAATATTAACAAATGGCACTTTTTTTTTCAACTATAACATGATCCTTAAGTCTGGTTGGTGCTATTAGTTTGACTACTTGAATAAAGTTCGGTAGCTTTTCCAACAAACGCCTAGATTTAAGTTTGTAGTGTTGGCTACAACGTAAGGTTTCTAGTTTAACACAATTAAGGATAAATATTGTGTCAGAGATCATTCCTCGTTCACAACATGGACAGTTCACCTCATTCATAACGGCGCTTACTTTCACCTTTCAGTATTTAGTATTTATTGCATTAACAGACTGAAACCATCCAAAGGTAAAAGGTGATAGAAAACATGAGAAGCACAATAATTTTTTTTAGCAAAATAAATGCAAAATGGTACCGGCTGAAGCTTGGACTTGGACAAAATGCACAATTTCGTACACATGTAAACATGTTAGTGTGATGGCAAAACATCTTAGTACCGTTGTAACTGGCATTTCTGTAAAGATCAAAGACAAAATAACATATCGACGATAATTATCCAGTATTTATTTAAACATGATCATGTTTGCATTTTTCATTTTTGTCCAGTTGCACTCAGCAAACTTGTAGCCACAAAAAAGGACAATCACCAAAATTCATATATGGATTGTAAGAAGAGTCTTGACATGATGTTGAAGGAAAATAAAAAACATCAGCAGTGACCTCCTGAACAGCTGATGGATGGATGTTTGGAGGGAAGAAGAAAAAATGATGGTGGTGGTGTAATCCTGGTACCTAGACTGGATCTGCAGGGTGGCAGCAGTGATGGACTCAGAGGAGGACCAGGTGTGTGTGTGTAGACTGTATATATATGTGTGTGTGTGTGTGTGCGTGTGTGTGTGTGTGTGTGTGTGTGTGTTGTGGGAGTTGGGATCACCGTGCTTCCCTTCTGCTCCGACTCCTTCAGTCGTCTGATTTCATCTTCATCTGTGCCTGCATCTGAGCGATCATCTCCTGCATGCGTCTCAGCTACAGAGAGAGATGAAAAATAAAATCGTGATGAAGGAAAGTTGATTGACATGTAGTGTTGTGAAGTGTTTCATGTTTCTGGCATCTTATTCAGAAATAAAACAAAGATGACCTGAGTAAGTGTCTAAGAGTAGAGTCACTCCTAAAATAAAAAAAAAGACAGCAGTATAGCTGCTTAAGCCCTAATGTGTGTTCAAAAGTAAAGCTGAAATAAACATGTCTGTCATTTCTCACAGTAACTGTCATGATCTGCGTTGTTAGAATAACCTCAGTTCTGTGAAACGATGTGTGAAAATTATGCAACATGTCGTCCAAACACGTCTTCAGACAAACCACAAACTAACAAAAGAAGTGCAGTGAGGCAGAAAGACTAAAACACTAGAACGACCTTACAGTGCTGAATACTCGCTGTGCAATGAACACTTTGCACCAAAATGAAAAAGCATCTGAGGATTACCACTTGACACTTTCTTTTTTTAAAAGGTGTTATACGTTGAGATTGTATTTACCATGACAGGAAATGTACAATAAACTGAACAGAACAGAGGAGCACAGATTATTAAATTATTCAGTGTTTTAATGCCTAATTATATAATGTATATTCATATGAGCACAGTCGTTGAGTGTGTTTAAAAATGAATAAAGCATAAAATCAAAATAATAAATATATGAAGGGTGAAGGGTAGATGAATGTTAATGGTAACAATGGACCCTTGAATAAGTGAGTGATGTAAATAATAATAATAATAATAATGATAATGAGGATGTAAAGCTTTTAAACATTTTAAAACTCATCATGGGTCACGCTGACAAACTCTCCTGTAGCTTTCTTCAATGTCTAGCGCCATCTTGTGGCTGAAAAGAAAACAGTACGTGGCCTTTTCTTCTTCACATTCAATCTGGATATCTATATCTATGCATTCTGTCTGTTTATATACATGTATATGGTGATCAAGTGACAGTGATCAACTTCTACCTACGTTATCTTTCATTGGAAACTTAAGTTGGCGTTCAGACAGGGACAGGCCATAAAACGTTATTTCCTGATTGTTTCACAGCAGCCCACCTCAGCTCCCCTCACCCTTTGAATTCATTAATTTGAAGTGTAACAATTGAACACTGTCTCAATTTTCTCTAGAATGACTACAAAATGACGCCCTTTCTGGGAACCTTTCAATGAAATAATGGTTTCTTATCGGCTCCTTCCAAGTAAATCATTAGGAGAGAAATTCCTGTAAAATAAAGCGCCACCTTTTCATGTGCAAGTCTAACACCATCACTTACAGTGAAATTTGCTCCACCTGAAACCCTGACAACACATAGACAAACAGACCACTGTCCCTCCAGCTTTTCTCCTCACACTACTGAGGTCATTCCCACCATAAAACCTGGCCCGGACATCCAGGCAGGAAGTGACGGCATATCCTGCCTGGGCACATTGTTTACAAACAGCTCTGATTGCACCCCGCCTGCTCACTACGGTGCACTGCAGCAGCAATACAAACAGGCCAATCAAGAGCAATCAGGAAACAGGTTATAGCCTGATGACGTGCAGACTACATGGTCCAAAAGGTAAACAATACATACATATGGAACATAGTGGGTGAATATAAATAAATGTTTTTCTCTTTCTCGAGTATGGTCTCACTGAAGACAGGTTTCCTGGTTTGGCCTTGAAGTCCAGGGCCATAACGTTAGGGGCACATGTTGATGTTATAATACAACAGAGATGACAAGGCAGTTTTTATTCACAGTTAAGGTGAGTCTGCATTTATTCTTCACTACATATGGTCCTTTTTAAACAATCCTCTGTATGTACACTAAAGGAGTGCTTAAGTTCAGGTGAAGCTAACGTGAGGCTTCAGCAGTCTGCATTAGTCAAAGCGGATACCTTTGTTATGCTGATACACAGACAGATTTGATTACACAGGGATTCAAAGAGGACCACACCAGTGATTTTTTTGCATGTCTAAGCTGAGTAACTACGATGTGCATTCACTTTCCATTAGTGCCAGTCATTTCCCAAAGCATGCAGCCATATTTTACCTCAATATCTAACTCAAATAATGTGCTGAATACTTTTTAAAAAATGACAATTTCAGCTGATGAAACCACCTAAAAATTATTGTGAAAACATCTGTGATTATAACTCGCGCTCAAAGAATAATTTTTTTTTGGCGGGACTAATTTCCATGCCAGAGACCTACTTCACAGCCACTAAGGAGAGGAGGAATACTTGCAGAGGCCAATACATTTTTTAAACATACACAAATGTTGTGAGTTTTATATTATTACATATAAATTATATAATATTATATAAATTATTATATAATTTGGAAGACATCTAAACCAATTGAATATGTTTTAGAGCCTGTATTTACAGCTATCCTCGTGTTATTGTATCAACAAAGACAGATTTGAGCCTGAAGTAAGACAGAGTTTGCATGCAGCTTTGTGTTTTCTTACCTCGGCCTCTTTCTGTAGCAGGATCTGGTCCTTATCCATAACTTCCTCATCCACAGCCCTGCAGACAAACAAAACACACATTCATTTAAAGGTTTGCTTGAAACAGAGCAGTTTAACTGCTGTTTAAATGAATCAGTGTCTCACCTGCCCGCTCTCTTCAGCCTCTCTGAGCGGAAGTTCTCGTAATGCAGATCCTGAGTTACCTCCTGGAGGTCTTGCATGTGGGTCCTGCAACAAACAGACATGCAGTCCTTTCTTCACACACTGGGAGGCAGCAGAGCTCTGCTGTAAACTTTTTCTGTAGTGGACTATTACGACCAGCTTAATGAGGAAGAGCTTCAGTAAAGGTTTTTAAAGACTTTCCTACCAAAAATCCTTTTACTAAAGCAGTTTTATTGCCATGGAGACTCACACAAGCATGGTGCGTAGTTTGAGGAAGTCATTGTGCTCAGGGTTCTCCACTTCAACAACTCCCCAGGGGTACAGACGACCACGGATCTTCTTCCCCTTCACCTCAATCAGCTGGTTAGAGCCAATCACAGCAAAGGGAATGCTCGCCTGGGAAAGGAAGATAAAAGTCAGTGGATCCCCAGAGAGAAACAAATCCGAGGAAGTAGATATGGAAAATAAAGGTATCAGAGAGGAGAGGGGATGAAGTAAAGGGAAACAAGGATGGATAGGAGAATGGTATCTGTCGCTGAGCTGGCTGACATCAGCTGCCGTGTTCCTCTCTCACCTTCAGAACTCTGGTCTGCTCCTTGAACTCCTCGTCCTCATCAGAGTCGGCGTCAGGTAGCTGATAAATTTTGATCCCATGCTCTGCGATCTCATCCAGGATCTGACAGGTGGAAAAACAAAAAGAAACACAGGGTGAGCTGGCAGTGTCGAGACCTCATCGCGACCTCTTGACGTGTCCCACTGTAATAGTTCAAACTCTTGAACCCTGCAGAGGTGTCACTGCCGACACTACAAGAGGGTCAGTTGACTTTTTGTTATCAGTCTGTACTCAAACAGTCCAGAAACCAAAGATTGAGAAAGCCACTGCGTTTAAAACACAGTAAAACATCCTTATTGCCCTTATTATCCCTGTTCCTTCGATATACAGTATCTTCAATAAAAAGTCTCCATTTGTCCCTTTTAACCTTTTAATTTTGTTTTTATGCTTCATTTTGTGTAAAGCAGATGCTCATAACAACCTAGTTCTAGTACTAGTTTATCCTAAATTAAAGTCTGACAACATAAATTGAAGTTTTTGGCAATAAAAGCTACAGACCATTGCTGCAGAAAGTGATCCCAGCCTTGCACAGACTTCCTTATCTAAACATACACTTTATATAAAATGTGTGCACTTCACTGTAAACTGTGAGTCATATGGACAAAATAACAGCTGCCGCTCCGACCCATAAACAGAAAGTAAAAGAGCTCTATAGACTAATAGGAGGGTATGAGTGAGTACCTGTTGTTGCAGCAACACATTTAATTAAAGCCCCCCGTGGAGGAAAAGAGGGGTGAGACAGAGAGGGTAGACAGGTGAAAAATAATAATGGTCTGTGTGTGTGTGTGCTTAACTTCTCAAAGAGTCAGAAACAAAGTTCTCACCCTCCTTTCTTCACGGGCCGACCGGTGAAGAAACAAGTTAAAACAAAGGAGCTTTCTTCCTCGCTACCTCAGGGACAGATGTCAGTATTTATTATTCTAAACATCAAAGCTGCATTTGTCTTTTGTGTTCCACAGCGCAGAATTTTTGAATCCACAATGTAGTCTTATGTAATGGAGCCAAAAAATGTCAAGTGTTGTTTTCCTGACATTTTGGGGGACTTTCATCTACTGTAGTGTATAATAGGACAGTGGTCAGTCAGCCAGGAGCCTGGGAAGTGAGCACAGGTTTTCCTACAGAGCGCAGCTCCTGTTTGAGCCGTTGTTATGGCTGTCGCTTGTTTTCTCAGTGAGCCCTGTGTGCAGTATGTGCGAGATAGTGTGTGTGTGGGGACAGTCGGGTATTGTTGTGGGGCAGATCTAAAAACAAACAGGCTTTGCAGGACTCAGAAGAGAGCGTGACACAGGACCAGAGCCTCTTTTTCCTTCATTTATATATATATACACACACACACACACACACACACACACACACACACACACACACACACACACACACACACACACACACACACACACACACACACACGATTTACAGATCCGCTGAACATGGAGGCTGGATAAACATCATTCTGGGCAGAGCGTAAAGAATTTTGGGAAAGTCTGCACTGAGTGGGAAGATAAACACACATGACACAATGGCAGGAAAAAATGAAACAAACAACAAATCCAGTCACACAAGTAGATAAGATAGACATAAGCTGAGATAAAAATGCAATGAAACAGGAAAAAAATGAAAGGTCACTAATCAAAAAAAAAGAAACATTTTATGAGCGCAAACTACCATTAAATATCTGGAAACAATATCTGGTCATCACAGGGACATGACTCTGTTGTCTGCCATCATCTGTTTCCAGACCTTGCTAAGCCAAAAGCTGCAAAATGGCTGTTTACCTGAATTATTCTGTTCCGTAACGTGTGCTTAGTAGTGCCTGACACCTATAATCAAGACCTCTCAGGGATCATCAAATGTCAAAATCACTGCCTGCTCCAAATCCCTGTTGTCTCCTGCTGATTTACTGTACACAATGTAGGCCCTAATCCCTAATGTTACACCAGTCTCTCCTCCTCCTCCTCCTCCTCCTCCTCCTCCTCCTCCCAGTTGTGTATTTTCGTTGGCACAGAGAAGTTGGCAGTGGGAGCCATTTTCATTTTATGACCATCCTGTCCGGCTATAATACAACCTCCAGCCCCCGCCCCTCCCTGTGCTGTTATGGTTGGCCGTGCAGGTCCACTCAGTGCTGTCGGGGCAGTGGACAAACAATGCCACACAAGACTCTGCCTCAGTATTAATTAGAAAAGGAAGCCAAAGATTTATCGCCTTATGTTTCTGGCTCACATCGGTGAATATGGAACATTGTTTGTGCAGCTATTCCGTCATGTTGGCCGGTTATGATAAGTGTGAGGGCGGAGGCTAATGCTGTCCAGAAAATGAGTTGTAAATTAGACAAACTGCAGGTGAATCATAGCAGATGTGTATTTCCAGTGTAAAATTGGGCTCATTCAGATCCAGGAATGGCTGTATTAAATATACTGTTGCGGTTATGTGCAGCCCAAATATAGCATACCCGCAGGTCTATACATAGATATAATTACACATGGTGAAGCCGTGGGAGACATGGCTAAGCAGTTTTTCTGCAATTGCACAGCAGGTATAACCAAAACCTCCAATCATAATGAAACAGGGCGCAAACCCATCATTACAGGGATCAGCCGTTTCATCACGTCAACCTGACGAGGGAATAATATTTTCATGATTTGTTCATTCTCACAAACAAACCCACAAAAATATGAATGACTCAAACACATGGTAAGCGATGAGAAATGAATCCTGGACAAACAACATCGGAAGAAAAACAAATAGCTTGCCAAAGAAAAGACTAAAGAAACAAAAGAGGGGATTGTGGTGAAGTCCTGGCATTCAACAGGTGACCGCATGCACAAGCATACTTAGCAATTATACAGCTTGATTGTTGAGGGCATGGTTGAGTCTCCTCTGGCCTGGCATGGTGTTTGCATCTATGAAACTAAAACTCTAACGGGGAACAATACTTGGAAGTAGAAACATTCACGAGAGCATTCTTGGAAAATCAACAATGCAGAGAGAGAAAAAAAAAAAAAAATCAACAAAACAATCAAACAGCATCTCGTGACTAATCAACCCTTTCTGAGAAGAGCAAGGATCGGGAACTCAGAGGGGCTAGACCATCAGCACTTTTATGTAACATTTATGTAACCTCACAGCTGCCTTCCAGCTTCTGCAGAGCGGTCATGGGAATGAAACGGTGCCATCAGGAGTAGTATATCTGATCAGCTTTCAGCTGCTATTAAAGGTCCAGTATGTAGGATTTAGTGGCACCTAGCGGTGAAGTTGCAGATTGCAACCAAATGAATGCTCTCCCACGCCTCACCCTCTCCTTCCCAGCATGTAAGAAAAACTCTGGCTGTGAAATTCACATTAAAAGCAAAAGTCCATATCTAGATCAGAGTTTGGTTTGTCTGTTCTGGTCTACTGTCGAAAAATGGCGGTTCAACATGGCGGACTCCATGGAAGAGAACCCGCTCTCACTGTAGATATAAAGAGCTCATTTTAAGACAACAAAAACACACTGTTTCCTATTTTCAGGTGATTATACGCTAATAAAAAAATACTAATGAATATTGTATTCCATCGCTGCCAATAAATACTCCTAAATCTTACACACTGGACCTTTAAACTTTGTTTCATACTGAGAAAACACCTTGAGGGACAGGGGCCCTCTTTTTCCAAGACTGCAGAGTTTATTAAAAGGAAAATCCCGGGCCTGGTGAGCCTTAAATCCCTTTTTCTGAGTGCTCTCTGTCCCAAGTGAGATTCCTGTAGGTCCAACTACATGTCTACATATTGGTGAAAAAAACAACTGCTTGCTTTGCACCTTCTAAATCCACAGAAATATCTGCTGTTCAGGAGGGAAGAGCTTACTTGAGGTGATATACAACCACAGAGCTTAAGATGAAGTATTCAATATTAAAAAAAAAAGTTACAATCAAGGTGTGTGTTCTGCATGAAAGGGTTAAACTTGCACTCGAAGAAGCATATTTTCTTTTTCTTCAAAATCCAAAATTGTTCCAGTGACATACTTATGCTACAAATGATGATGAGCCCATTTACTTGTTTACATTTTTGTCTAATTGCTTCACATTTCCTAAATGCTGTGTACAGTCATGCATACAGTCATGCATGGTGAATAAACTACACACACCCCCAGTTTATTTCTACACACACCCCCAGTTTATTTCCAGGATAACACAGTGGAGTGAAACAAAGACCACCACGCATAGCATCATAAAAGAATGAATACTTAACTTTTACAACTTTAATCTCCAAGTAAAAAGCACAAAGTGTAGCTATCGTTGAGGCCATCATCTACTAACTGAATTTATCCATAATCCATACGCTAAGCTTCATATTTGTTCAAGCCAGGAGAAACATCCTACTGCAGCTAAACCAAACCTGAGAAAAATGAAGCACTGGTGGATCTGATGAATTCCAACTGTCCGGTCAAAAATTATGTAAAATGTGAGTTATGGACAAGAAAAACTATGGCCTCTTAACCACAAAATAAAGGGCCAACTCACATTTACTGTGATGAGTACTGGCATCTCCAGTTGTAAATCTAAGAAAAGTAGAAAGTCTCTACTATGACTACATGATGTCTAAAATTGAAGAGAAAGCTTGCCAATAAAGAAGACTTCTCTTTTCAAAAAAAGCTATGTTTTAGTCAGTTTACCACATGAGGCATCAAGTGGCTCTTAAGTAAACATGCCAACAAAAATGAATAATTACACAGAGTGAAGAGTACAGAGCTGTGCGTCACTGTGATGAATATTCCGGACAACACGTTACAAACCTCAATTACAAGATTACAAGACAAACATCAGAAGTCTGCAAGCATGAAAAGAAAAAAGCTGATTCCTTGCTAGATTCCTAAAAGTATTCTTTAGCTTCCAAAGTTAATTTGCTAACCTTAAGACACATGAGAACAAATGCTTCTCTCTTGCCAGGAAACGCCTTTCAACTAGCCGGCTCTCTTCTGCCTGCAGGGAGTCTGAGGGGGTGAGGGAGCCCCAACAATACCTGATCTAAGGGGGTTGAAGGGATTTAGACCTCATACCAGCTTCCTACACACACACACACACACACACACACACACACACACACACGCACACGCACACGCACGCACACGCACACGTTGAGAACTGGTATAATCTGGTGCAGGAAAAAAGTGTAGCTTTGTAGCTCCAGGAGGCCAGGCCAGATCTGGATCACCGGAGATGGAGGATGACCTTCAAACCATCAAGAGAGCAAAGCCCTCTGACTCTTAAAGTACCCATACAGCACCAACTCTGACACGTAGGCGGAGAACAATACGTTTCTGTTCACAGGATTAAAGATACTTGCATGCATGCATGCAAAGAAACACATTCCAGATATATTCAGTCAGAGTCTGAGAATGAGTGGACGTTTCAGACTGGACCAGAACAGCTGGATTTGTCCTAACAGGAGGTGTGCTGATGGAAAGTACAGAGGAAGTCACCACAGCCATGGTAACGGGCAGGCATCATATGAGTTATGGTGATCAACACACTCACACACACTCCTATTGTTTGGGCTAAGTATTAGTATAGTTAAGACCACCCACCTCTCACACTGATCAAAGAGCACAGGGAGGAACAATCAAGCTATTCATGTAATCTTGTATCTAGGTGAGATTTAGACGGGGACAGTGTGAGTTTAGGATTTTAACCACACATCAGGTTCTGCGCCTTGCTCTGGTAATCAAAAGGGTTTCACACAGCAAACTCAACAGCACTCATTAGCAGCACGGCAAAGTCCGGAAACCATCTTTTCAGGCTGGCCCTCGGACAAGGAAACCTGCTGTTTTCACACTGTACTCGACTTGAGAACAGATGATTATGTGTAATAGAGCTACTCACACTATGAGGGAAACCGTATATTTATTATTTTTAAATCTGCAGAGACAAGAAGCATACCGTGGCACAATGACTGCTGGAGGGCAGAAAAATAAATATGTCCGCGTGTTTGAAACACAGGCAGGAAAAGGACCGGGCACAAGCTGACCGGGGGGCACATACACTTACACACAAACACACACAGGAGCAGGGAGGTAGGAATGAAGTAATCACCATTCAACCTTTACTCATGGGGCGGTAGCCTCAACACGCACAAAGAAAGAATATTAAAAATGGAGTTGAACATGAAACCTCACGTGTTCATATACCTACATCATAATTTCCTTTTCTAGCTCGACCGATCGGACCACGGAAGTTTTCACTTTCTGTTATTGCCATTTAGGAATACCTAGTGACAATCGTGCCTAGTACAAGCAGTCCAGCACTGATAATGTGTCCCAGCGGAGCTGTAAAGCTGGTTCACACAGCAAGACTATAGCAGACCTGCTGTGGGAGACGACAGCAAGTCAGACAATGAAGGGAAAACTGTCACAGTGCCTCGGCCGGGGGTGAAATATGGCAGCTGAGGAGACAAACATGAGGGAGGGTTCTGCATGGGAGACAGTGAGCAGAGATGGACTGGGAAGGACAAGAGGCTTGCTGAGTGAAGAGAGGAGAAGAGATAAGGAAGATAAGACAAGTGTCAAGGACGTGGGTAGAAGGCACAGAAGGGAGGAAAACAGAGGGGAGTGGAGGGAGGAAAAAGGGCTGAACTATTGTCTGCAGCCTTGCGCGAGAACAGAGGAGGAGCTGGGTTCTCTAGCTATCACTGACCTGTGACTTGCAAGAACGGCCTTTAGTCTTTACATAAAAGAAAAAAGAGATTGGGGTCGAGGCTCCTGGCAAAAATGGATCCAGCCAACAAAATTTTCTTAACTTTCTTAGAGCTTAGCTTGTTGGGTTTTTGTACATCTTTACGACTGCTGAGAAAACCTAAGATTAGTTTTAGTCTTCCAAGATTGCTAGAAAGCTATGAAATGTCAATGTATCATCTCACATTTAAAAAGTTTTGCTGTTTGGGAGATGACTTCTTGAATGTTTGAGCTTCTCTCCAGCACCTGAATGCACAGAGCCTCAAGACACAACAGCCTTCAGTTTAAACTGAATTATGACAAAAAATGAAACAATAAAAAAGACGAAGAAACCTCAGAGGATTTCAAACCTCTACAAGTTACATTTTTCATACTGCACCGACCTGAACAACAACCAGCTGCACACTGATTTGAATTTTATACTAACATTTTGACACATTTTTACCACTGAAAATAAAATAAAGTTGTTTTGCGAATTGAAATCAAGGAAGGGTGCAACTAATGCCATTTTTAATTAGTGATTAATCCGAGGATTATTTGTTTAATCTATAAAATGTCAGAAACCTGAGGAAAAAGTGCAAGGTTTCTTCTCTAACCTTTGATTATTTTTTTGGATTAACTGTCTGAAACCCCCAAAAATATTCAGTTTATTATCACAATAGAAAGGAATAACAGCAAATCTTCTTCTTCTTTAGAAGCTGCAGCTCAGGAATCTTCAGCATGTTTGTCTCCAAAACTAAGATTTTTATGTCAACTGACGACTCGATTAATTATTCTAGCTAGACTTTTGTGGAAAAAAGGAGAAAAAAAAGCACTCTTCTGTTCATACAAAGTTAGGCATTTTTGCTTCCATTAGGATCCAGTCTAAACCAGCTATGTACCCTCCTCTATGTCCCAGTGAAGTAGTTTGAGACTAAAGCCCTGCACAGGATATGACTGTAAGGTCCCAGACTGTGAGGATCAGTCCCTCAATATACCCTCCTCAGGGCAACTTATGAGCTGGAGACCACAGTGACCCTGGTGAAGGAAATTGGCATTAGAGCAAATAAAAAAAAAAAAAAAAAAAGGAGGACACAAAGAGGGAGAGGAAGAAAGTTAGAGGCAGCTGAGTGAAACACTGCCAAGAGAGGAAGGACTGGGCGAGAGGCAAGTAGAACTAAGGGGATAAAGGCTCAACGATGGGAGGTTTGTTACCTTTGTCCGTGAGCCTAAGCTGTGCAGGGCAGCAGGTTGTGTCTTGTCAGTGGAACACTTTTAAAACCTTACAGGAAACTTATATTGTTCTTTACAAGCTGTTTCCCCTCAATAATAGGAGAAAGTACTAAACAAGCCTTGAGTGTGTGGCGGGGGGGGGCATTTGTCTCTCATTTACTGAGAGACAAATGGCTCGAAACAGTGAGAAAGTACCCTGCAAAAAAACAAACTAATAAATACTGTGGGAGAAATGCTGGGGGTTATCAATCATGCTCCAGCACTTGGCTTTCTGGCAGGTTCTTGGCTGCTGGCGCTCTGATCTCAAAGGAAGGCCCGGTGCCCCGCTACACTGCACTGGACTGTATGTTAGGACTCAGGCACGTATACCTAAGAGCCACTTCAACTAATCTGATCAAACCAACAAATACTCGAGACCGATATGTTTGTTCTCCTGAGAGACACTTAAAGTGACAAATGAGTGTTGCTATGACGCTTACAATTTACAATGATTACATTTACATGCACACAAGAAACCAGATTACTGTGATAAATCAATAAAGGCAGGAAATCTGACAATAGGATTACATGTCATGGTATGTTTTCGGTAAAAGCCCTGGAATAATTTAGATGTAGTAAGTGGAAATGTCACCAGAGCAAGGAGAGGACTGCCTCTGTAGCTGTAAAGCAGCTTCACTCGACTCTGTTTAACTTAAAGACACAACTTTTGCACGAGTTCAACTTTTCACTTAACAGGAAGACCAATACAGATTTTTTACATCTGCACTCTGTATCGAATACAGTTTGAGTCGTAGCTTGGCCCAAGTAATTTTGGGCCAAAGAAGTACAGCTATGAGAAGTGTTTTGCCTTGCTGCATGCATTGATCCCTGTCCTGGTGTTTGTTTTATACACATTTACATGTATAAATATATATATATGCACACATGGTGAAATATTCAGGTTTCTCCAGCGGGAATTCACTTTGCATTAAAAATGTGTCTCTTAGTGACTGTCTGATAAAAGCCAGGAATAATCATGTTAATTAAAAACATACAAATGTAGCCATTTCAATAAAATCAGGGATACTATGCAGATTTGAAATACATTGGCACAGCAGCATACTTATTTTTACAAACTGAGATAAGGATAAACGTTGTGCATGCCCAAAATGTGGCCAAACAGGAAATTATACGCCCCCCTCAGGGACACATGATGCCATTTCTAAATGTGGGGTAGATAGTACAATTAACCCTCTCTATTTCCTGTCAATAATTACTTGTCCAGGAACTCGCTGTCATTAGATAGTATACAAAAAGACGTGGATAAAAGTTTAAAAGGTTTGGGAACAAACATGTTTTTGTCATGGTTAGGCGTATATATGGTCTGTATGAGTTTGGGTAGTGTGTGTGTGGGCCTACGTGCCTGACTTTGTCCATTTTGTTGAACTCAGCTGCTAATTGTTCCTTTGCCTACAGTCAGTGGGAAATGTCTGTTGAGGGAACACTTAACAGAGCATGTGAACAAACTCTTCTGGACAGATAATGTTGTGGATAGTTCAGAAGAGGTCAGATTGAAGTGATACTGACCCAACTTTTTATCATTTCCTAGTCTGCCACTTTTACAGTTTATGTTGTCTAGCTGTTAACTGAATAAAGGACATGACACGAACTAATCTAAACATGAGTTATGTTAAAAACTGTAATCAAGAGATCAGAAAGGCAACAAGCTTGGGGGTTTTCTGTAGTTTGGGGCGGGGGTCAGTGGTGGCAGGAAACATGGTTTTGTTCATCTTAAGTGCCAGAGGAACACTCGGAAGGTTTGAGGAAGGTCACAACACAAAACAACTCTACAGAACACAATTCATCTGGTAGGTCCCTTAAGGACAAGCACTGGAGGAATTTCAGCTTTGATGCTGCTGCAGCGACAGTTACTCTGGGGTTCACAATAGTGAAACCACAGAATAACTAAAGTTAAGTCCTTGTTTTGTCCCAATGTAGCAAATATGAAATCCTGTTGTCTTACAAAATCCAGGAAGAAACACCATGTGTGTATCTGAAACCGTGACCCAGTCTTCCTAAGATGCTGCATCAGCAATTTCAAGCAGTCCAACTGTGGGAGCTCTAAACAAAGCAGACTGGCTCACTGAAGAGAACAGAGCGGAGCTGGACTCCGGTCAGCCTGACGCCCTGCCAGACCACCGGCTCCGAGACCTGAATGAGAGGCAGGTGGGAGGTCTGGGCATGCACGGGCAGGTGGGGAGACAGGCTGACTTCCAATTAAAAACAGAGTGAAGTGGGCCGAGCTGAAAAAAGTAATTTGCAACAACAGCCCACACACCGCCCGCATATTTTTTTCTGAATTAAGACTGCAACTAATGATTAATCCCTTTATAAGTTAGTCTGACTTTTTCCTTGATTAAATAATAAAACATGCCCAACACAAGTTCCCAGAGCAAATGGTGATGTTGTCAAATGACTTGTTTTTATCCAGTATCGTGTAGAATACTGTCCAAAACCCAAAGATACACCTTTTCTAATGATATGAAGAGTAGAGAGTACAGTAGAGGAGAGTAGAGTACAATAAAGTACAGTACAGAACGGTAGAGGAGAGGCGAGGAGGGAGCACAGAAGCAGGAAAATCCTATTAACTCCTCTCGCATGAGAGGTTATCACCTGAACCCGTTGCAGTGAGGCGTATCTGTGTTGTATTGCACTACTGTGTCTTTCCCCCTCTGGACAGCAGGAAGCTGAGGAGCGTGCAGGCAGGCACACACTTGGGACACTTCCAACAGGAAGTATCTGGGACGGGTTGAGACTGGATGTGATGTGCTGCCTCTATATTATATACAACACTCTTTTCCTACGTTTGTCCCTCCTACTGTTTCCCGTCTTATATCGTCCCTCCCTGTACTTTTGAACAATCTGGCAGTGTCATCAAAAACACCAAATGTGAGCCATTCATCACTGTAACTACAGGGGGAAGTACAGCACATGTGTGCTTTCTCACATGAACACACGGATGTCTTACACACTACAGTGCCAATAAGGATGGATAAATTAGTTTGCTTTGATTGCTGTATTATTCAATGATGCACTTTCTAATGGCAAAACCATACAACTGTAGATGGGACAAAACAAAAGTCCCCAACATCCTGACAACGAGTGCTTAGACATTCCAGCTTTGTGCCAAGAATCAAATATAGAGGATGCAAAGATTAGAAAACAGTAGATACAGATCAATGTGTGTGTGTGTGTGTGTGTGTGTGTGTAGACATCAAACCCACCCTCCTCTTCAGGCGATCCCTCTCCCTCAGTGTCAGTGTGTCAGCCTTGGCGATGACTGGGACTATGTTGACTTTGCTGTGGATGGCTTTCATGAACTCCACATCGAGAGGCTTTAGACTAACGAAGAAACATATGATAAAAAATAAAGAAAAATTAGGACAGTGGATGGTGGAGGTAAAAGTTAAAATTATGTAATGTAAAATCATTGGGCACTGGGAGACAAAGCATGGGATACAGCTCCACTTAGGTAACTACATTCACTGCAATATATATAAACAACTATAATTTGGTGGAAATTCACCTTTTCTCGCTATAATTAGGAGCTCAACAATTACTATGTTTCTTT
The DNA here is from genome assembly GCA_946959425.1 of Argyrosomus regius. NCBI lineage: Eukaryota > Metazoa > Chordata > Actinopteri > Sciaenidae > Argyrosomus > Argyrosomus regius. The sequence goes on from OX336890.1 coordinate 17,009,813, forward strand.
CTAGTCGGTGAAAGTGAAAGTTTACTAGCCAAAGACGGTAACAACTCCTTGCTACAAAACAGTGCAACTCTAACTAGCAGATTTAGGGGGTGTTCTGGTGGGTGTTACAGTGTGTCAATGTTTCCTGTACAAAGGTCTATTTTTGCCATCTTTCTAGTAATCTTGAATGTTGATGAATAGTAATGTCAAGTGTGTGTTTGTTTACCCGTGTCCAAATGGAGAAATGAAATAGAAGCAGCAGTGCACCCTGTTGTCCACTATGTGTCTTCGGTTCAGCCCACTCTCATCGTGGAGGTATCGCTCAAACTGATTGTCAATGTACTGGATGATGGTCTTGAAGCTGACATCAGACAGAGGAGTAGACAGAAGCCTCCTTAGTCACATAAATAACCATGCAACACGCTTGAATGAATAAATGAATGAATGTCGGTTTCAAGGAAAGGAAATCATATGTGTCATTTTGAAAGCAATCAAGAAACAAGTCAAGGAGTTTCACAATCAGGGAGAAACTGTGAGCAAAATATAGCTTCGGACATTGACTCAGCAGTGCTTCTTTATGTGTCAGGAGATATGTCACTGTTGTAAAATTCTATATCTGCAGTTTTGTGATCAGATGAATGGATTCATTTTAGTTGAATCACTGGATAAACTAAAAATACAGGTGACTACTTTAAAATCTCAGCTGCTGTTACAGAAAAGTGTGTTTCACAGGCTCATCACCTTAGCAGTGATTTCAGTTCTTAGTTATCTCATTCGTCTAGGCAGACAGTACAGTCTGCAGATCAAATTGTAGAATGACTTTCGTCATCTTTAAATATGTTAAACCACTACTATTCATTATCTCCGTTCAATGTAGTGAGTGTGTAGTCCTTAATTGGCGTGAACTAATTATTAAAAAGACGACAATAACAAATGTTGCAGAGAGAAAGCAAAGGGGACGTTTTTTTTGCAGTTGAGTGAGAGTGTAGAAATACAGCTACGCCAGCACAATCAACAGGAGATAGATCTTGGACAGGGAGGCTACACTTTTAAGAAAGTCTAGTCACAGGGAATGCAGAGGGAGGTGAGGTCAGACATAGGGAGTTTATGATGCAGCTTGAGAAAGGGAGTTGTTGAGAACTAGAGGGAAGAATGGGAGAGCATGTTGGACGGGAAACATGTCCCAGATGTTTATCACTCCCTATTCCTCCACGGTACATGAACACACCAGTCCTGGCTGTTGATGGCGTCACCATATCCAGGGGTGTCGACCACGGTGAGGCGAAGCTTCACTCCTCTCTCTTCTATCTCCACGGTTGACGCCTCGATCTGCACCGTCCTCTCAATCTTCTCTGTGGAGGTGAAGTGCAAGAATAATTGAAGGGTGGCATAACAGAGTAGACACCTGAGTACCTACGTAGATTCATAACATATGTTACGGCCGCCGCCGTTTCGCCCCGGTATATGTCTTGTGGTCAGTGTTTTGTATGCAAATACAGGTGTGCAGTTGCCAAGCGGTGATTGGACCCTGGCCGAGGAGGGGTGGCCCCGATGGCGCCGGATACTGTCAGCCGAGAGGACCGGGATTGGTGCTGTATTCTTTCCCGACCGGCCGATCCACAGGGCCCAATTGCCCCAGCACGGGCATTTAAACTGCAGCCGGCAGAGCATCGTGGCGGCTTGTTTTCTTTGTGTTGAGCTCGCCTCGTTAGTTGCAAATGTAGTGAAAGTTAACAGTGGTTAACTTGTTTGTGGTTGGTGGAGGGTATTTTCATTTGTTTCTGGGACTGGGCAGGGTTTAGTTTAGTTTATAGCACTGATTATACACGTAGAAGATTTCTGTTAGACTCATTAGATTAGGGGTGCTGTTTTTGCTGTGTTTTGTTATTGATCGTATTAGTTTAGATAGTGAGGTTTTTCTTTCTTGTTTTGTTTCAACTTAGATGATATAGGCTCTCTTTAGAGTTCTCTTTCTGTTATATTTATTTGTTCTTTTAAACAGCATCCGCTTGCCCTTTGTTCCCTTTTGCCTCACCTCCTTTTGTTAAAACAATTTGAATTTTCATTTAATAAAAACCTTTGTTTGTTAACCACAACACCTTGGTTTTATGTTACTTCCTTATACCCCTTTGAGTTGGTTGTAACATAAATGGGGGCTCGTCCGGGATCCTTTTAACCCGAGAACAAAGGTGACTATTATTTGAAATATCAAATTGTTTTGTGTTGAAAGAAAAAAAAAATGGCGACATTTGATTTGGAGAGCTTTGTGGCCAAGCCCTCGGTGAGTTTAATTGATATATGTCGTAAGGATGACTTGGCGCAAATGGCAGCCTATTTTGGGATAACTCATCCGAGGCAGATGCTGAAGAAGGAGCTGAAAGCTCTTGTGATTAGAAAATTAGTGGAGATGGAGATACTGGTAGCGCCAGTGCAAGTAGAGCTCGCTGTGTCTGGGAAGGATGGCGCCTTAAGTGAAGGCGAGGGCAGCCTAAAACTTGAGAGTGAACCTCAAGGTGCTGTGGCAGCTGGAGGAGGAGAGAAAATGGCAGGTGAGCGGCTGAAAACGCCGTTCACCTTGCCTCGGTACGATCCCCTCTCGTCTGGCAGCACTGGGTCTTGAGACGAGGCAAGGGTGAGAGTCCGCATTGCCCGTCTCCAGTTTGAGGCCCAGGAGAGGCAGACCCATGCACAGCTACAGTACCAGCTCGAGTTAAAAAAGCTGGAGATCGAGGCTGACAAAGCCGTGAGGCTGCGTCAGCTGGAGCTCGAGTCACAGAGAGGGGCGCACGCGCTGAGTGGCTCCACAGGTGCTTCAGGTATGTCTCCATCTTCCACCCAGTTATCTCATATTGCCTTTGATATAAGCAAGCATATTGCTTTAGTGCCGATGTTTCGTGAGGCTGAAATAGATGCTTATTTTGGTGCATTTGAGCGCATAGCCTCTGCGCTGCAGTGGCCCATTGAGGTCTGGCCACTGCTTTTGCAGTGCAAAATTCATGGGAAAGCCCAAGAAGTTGTAGCTGCGCTCCCCTTAGAGGAGAGCTTAAAATATGAGTCAGTAAAAACTGCTACTTTGAGGGCATATGAATTAGTCTCAGAGGCTTACAGGCAGAAGTTCAGAACCCACCAAAAAGTTTCAAGTCAAACTTATGTGGAGTTAGCTTGAGAAAAGTCTACTCTGATGGATAAGTGGACTTCGTCATGCAAAGCAGATAACTTTAATGCTCTAAGGGAGTTGATTTTGTTAGAGGAATTCAAGAGCTGTTTACCAGAACGTATTGTGGTTCATTTAATAAACAAAAGGTGATGTCATTGTCATCCGCTGCCGTATTAGCAGATGAATATGTGCTGACTCACAGAACCGTTTTTTCGTTGGTCTCCGTTGAACAACCTCGCTCTGCTCTGGCTCAGCAAAATGCTGTGCCAAAGGTGCTGAGTCCTAAGAAAGAGGACCGCGAGTGTTTCTATTGCCACAAGTCCGGTCACATTATTGCTAACTGTTTAGCGTTAAAAAGAAAAGAACAACCACAATCGCGAAGTGAGCCGCAGCCTCAAGGCGTCGGCCTCATTAAGACCCAACAACATACAAAATTCGTGCCTGAGCTACGTGCTTACACAAGCCACTGAGCCGCCACAACCGCAGGATCAGAGAAGGTGGATACGCCTTAAAAAATTAAATCATGGGTTTTGTCATCTAAAAAGACTATGTGTTTTCTTATCTATACAAACTGACCAGGGAGTGTCTGGATAATTGTTTTCCAGCCAGAACAAGTCCCAAGCTAAATCAAGTCATAAGAAGGGCAGGGTCATATTTTCTAGGCTAAGGCATTCCCAACATTCCCCGTGAAATAATGCTCTGCTGGAGACATTGCAGCAGACATTTCTCTATTATTACTGTGTGTATGTGTATGTACGTGTGTCTCCGTCTGTGTCTGTGTACTGGGGAACATACCTGCAGCACCAGGAATGTAGCGTTCAGGATAGAGATCAGTGAGAAACAGGCTGTTTATAAGTGTTGATTTGCCTAAACCAGACTCCCCTGAAGAACAAAGAGAATAGAAAATAAAGTTTAATTCTCTGAAGAAGTCATACAGCCTAGACTAAGAGCAAAGAGTGATCACTCACCAACAACCATTAGGGTGAATTCAAACCCTTTTTTCACTGATTTTCGGTGCACTTGGTTCGGGAGGTTGGCAAATCCTACATAACCTGCTGCATCTGGGAACTGTGGAGCACAAAAGAAACTTAAATTAATAAGGAACTAGTCATAAAAATATGTAATAACTCAAATCACGGGGCAGAGTAATTATGCAATTTTAATGTTATGTAATTTCCTGCTTTTTATTACTCATTATTTTCACTCAGTAAATCTGCTAAAGGTACGAGAGCATTATAAGAGTGAGATTAATGATGATGCATACTATTGAAAAATTCCAACAGGCAATAAAGCCTAGCCATGAAACGCTTGCATTTATACAGGATATCCTCTCTGGATGCCTGTGCAAGTGTGTGTGCATGAGATTACACGGACCATGAGTCTTAATGACCACTACCTTATTAGAAACCCCTCCTGTACACTCGGTCGATCTGTCGTACTGTAGTTCGGAGTAAAAACTGTAACGTGGTGACATTTCTCATCATCACCTACTCACCTTCCCTTTCTCTCCAGATTGCGACATCGCTGTTGCTGTTGACTGGATGTCTGACGAGCCTGCTGGTGGAAAAAAATATAAGATATGATGGTGATAGATAAATCACCTGAAAACAGTTCAGAGTAACTTCCCACCTAATAACGGAAGGTTAGTAGTAGTTCACTCAAGATTTTATCTAACAATTAAAACTAATTAATGCTAATGTTTGATGATAAATACTTAGTATCGATCAGATTTTATACTATCATCATACAGAAACAGGTAAAATTAGAATTAGGGTGGGTTATAAAGATAAAATCCTTTTCACAGTATATCTTATTTTATATATGATATTCATATATATCTCAAGATTCAGGATATTTCTTAGGAGACTTTGATTATATATTGGTATATATCTTCGTAGCCATAACAACAACTGAACAGGCAATAGACCCAAAATTATCTTTACATCACAAATCTTCATTAACATTATCTTCAGGATATTTATGCTGTGAACTGCAACTCGGACAACTCATTGAGTCCGCGTTGAAACATTCATTCAGGCCGATGACTACACTATTCTTTAACATTATGAGACGGAAGGAGAACAGATTAAAAAGCTCTGGGCAACAAATTTGTTCCCAGACTCCCATTAAACTGTTACAGTTCTGTGTGCCCTGCGCTGCTGCCCCCACTCTATGACCCTGAGCAGACGACAGAGCAACAAGCCCGCTTGATAAATTAGCCACATAATGACTGAGCAGGAAGAACAGGCTCCGTTTTATCACCAACACACTGGCCCTTGACAGGTGGAGTGTGATAAGCATTAGAAAGAGGCAGGCTGCCGTGCACTGCCAAAAGGAGATGCACTCTGGTTATGTAATGTTAGTTTGGGGAAAAGAGGTGGCATGGGAACCTGAACTGACCTTTTACCATTTGTATGTAAAAAAACACACATTTGAACACACATTTGGGGAACCATTTCACGCTGTTAAATCCATTAGATGGTAGCTGGAGTAATGAGGGGGGCTCTGTATCTACATGAAAGTGGGCAAAGATCTCTCATACTGACAGGGTGGTTTCACCGAGCCTACGGGGAGAACAATGGGTGTTTATCCCCCTAGTTCCTGAAGCCTTTCCTATACAGGGCAGCTCAGCTGAGGGAGGAGGGAGAACACGTGCCTCACCCCTGACCACATTCAGGAACGACCACATGTCAGGACAGCGAGGGGAGACACCGATAATTTAGGGTGCAGGAGTGCCTGGTTAGGGTCATAGAGGTCAAAAGTTTAACCCGGTCACAAAACATACAGGTTATGAGTCCATGTCTGGAGATTAAAAATTTAAAAAAGGGAAAGAATATAAGCACTGACATTAAGAATGAGCCCCCAATATAATGTTAATGAAACAGCAATAGTATTATACCACTAATTTAGCTCAAGTTGAAACTATTTGTCAATTAATTAATCAACAGAATGTTAATCTGAAACCATTTTAATAATAAATCAATCATTAAAATACCAAAAATGTACTGATTCTCAAATGCAAATATTTGCTACTTAGTCTTCTATAATAGTAAACCCAAGGGGACAACTTGTTGCTCAAAACAACACATTCATTTTGACTTGGTCTTCGGGAGTGTGATGGACTTTCTCCACAATTTTCTGACATTTTATAGACCAATTGATTAATTGTTTAATTGAGGACATAATCTGCCATTCCTAGAGCCACAATACTTATGGCCGCTTAGTCATTATGTCCAGGCCCTAATAACCCAACAAAGACGATAATAAACGTGCTTTCATTTTTAATGAACATCTAAGTTAATGTAGCGGCCCACACAGGCATATCCCTGTGTATCACACACACACCCCAAGTGTTATTCCTTGACAGGCTCTGTGGGAACCAGCATTACTCCAGCAGCAGATTAATTAAACCGTTCTAAGATCGCAGTTGTAATATCACAAAGACAACACTACAGGGCAGACAGGCAGGAGGCACACTTCAATAATACTCTCTTAATAATGGCCACTTAATCGGCCGGGCCGCTGAGCTGCTTACACACACATACACACAGCCATCAACAAGGCTAGACGTGGGGGAGATTAAACAGTTTGGGCCAAAAGGGAAAAATGCCACCTTAGTAAAGCCAATGTTCTTGGCATGTAATGGCATTTACAGTTGATTTATTGGCTGGACCGAAGCCATAAAGGGGGCAGCAGTGCTAGTAGAACTATTCACCTTCCTGACAGGCAGTGTCAAGGGTCTGCACACCCGCTCTCCATGGATTAAGGACTTTCTGCTCTTATTGGAAACATTGAAACAATAATTTCACACCATGGAGATTCGGTGAACTCAGTGGCACAACAACAAAAATGGTAATTTACTGGCGACTGATCACAGCCACAGGGACCCCCAAAGCTACAAAGCATAATAAAGTGATGTTTGGCACATGTAAAGACACACACCAAGGCAAACAGACAAACAAACAACACACATGGACAGGGGGCTTGACTGTAATTAAGTAGCACTTTAGGAAAAAAGTGTAAAACTTAGTGGTGGTGGGTATCAGTAATAAAGATATGATAGTGTTTTTTAAGCTGTGGTTGTAGAAACACTTTAAAATATGAGCCCAGAGAGAGGAAAAAAAGCCACAATAAGCGGAATGAGAAAGCCTTTCAACCATGAGGAAACCAGCAGGCCTGTTTATAACACACACAGAGTTTAAAGCACAGGATGGAGCGTTTATGATGATCGGGACAGCATAGGAAATGACTAAAAACAATTGGGAGTCATACAGCAACAAATGTTATCCCAACACTGTGCTACTCACACAGCTGCTGCTGCTTTAAGGTATGATGATGAAAGTTATGTGGAAATAACAACCGTCACACTGATGACTAAGTGTGAAACAAACACTGTGGGGGCGGTTAAAAGTGGATTTTTTTAAAATCTCCAAAGTTAATTTGTTAATTGTCATGTATAATTATGGTCGGTAAATGAACAAATTACGGATTTAATAACAAGTGTTGAATTACGACACAAATACCTATACTTGACTATAACTTATATCAACTTCTTGTACAGTTTCAAGTCTTTTATCACACGAAAAAGGGAAATATTGACCAACTACTGCTTCTTCTCTGTCAGTTACAATATAATTGTCAATAAGTTAGTATCTTTGGTTTCGAGGCTGGTGATGTCATCTTGAGCTCTGTGAATTTTTGTGATGACTTATTATACAAAGTGATTATTCTAAAAGATAATTAATGTTAGGGTTGGACTATAATCAACCTGCTCAATCGTGATCTACCTTAATTTGTTGGGTGTTTAATATACTGTAGAAGAAGAAGACATTCCTAGCCAGTTATTTTATCTATAAATGGTTTCTCAGTTGAATTTACAGAACAAGAACAATCTCAAAATATATTTTATTATCAAATAAAGTTACATAGAACTTTCTACATTTCATTTAACCTTACGAAAGATTATTCGATAATGAAAAATTGAGGTTTTTACAGCCTCATTGTGTCTACATTTATTTTACTTAAATATACGGTGGGTGAAAATAGATCAAATGTTTTAAATGACCGTTTTCCGGTTATCACAATAAGTTTGGTACTGGTGGCGATCAAAGTCAAACGTGCATTTTCGTCACCCAGATTTTCACACGCAGTCTACTGAACAAAGGCATCCCCCTGCTGTGTAACTTCATCCTTCAAACCTCTGACACAATAGTTCAGGTCCACTTGGGTCTGTCAATGTGAATCAAGTTTTGTTTTTTCCATTCACACCGCAGTGTAAAAGCGACAGGAAACATCCCCTTGTAGTTTATAGTGTCAGACAGATGTCTTCCCTTGCGCTCCTGTGTTGACCAGTGTTTGAGATAAGGTCGCAGGAAGGGGAAAGGTCGGAGAGAGGTGAAGGTGCTGGATCCTGAGATGTCTTTCAGTACTAAGAGATGTTGTCCTACTGATAGCAAACTGATCTGTGTCCAGCTGGGTAAAAACTGAAGTTGTTTCTGAAGCAAAGAGCAGCTGCCAGCCTGAGATTACAGCTCACACAGTCTGCCATCGTGCCCATAGCATTCACCACTCAGCAACAAAGGAAGTGAAATATGCATGTTTTCACTGAGCCAAGATGGATGATAATTCTTCAATAGTGGCCCTAAGCCACATATTGGACAGACACATAATGAGAATATGTTATTGTTTCCCACTGTTATTGTGAAGTTGTCTAAACATAAAATTTATTTTGCGCAAATGTGCTTTACAATCAAAAGGTCAAGGATTAATCGGATGTTAGAGAGCGATTTCAGAGTTCAGGAATGTTACACAAGGATATTTATGAAAGCCAACACTTTGATTTGTCTGATGTAGATTTCATTTAGTGCTAAGCCCACTTCAATGTGGAGAGAATGAACTAGGACAGTGGGACAATAAATGAGTTCAAAAGTAATGTGTCTGAAGAGGAGGAAATGTTTACTTAAACAGTAGTGTCATATAATAAAGAATAATACAAAACAATGCTTCAGTCACTGGTCAGGGGAGTTTGAACCGTGTGTGCAGGCCTCTGGGTCTGTAACAGTTGGATGTCCACCACACCCAGTCTGCCTGTCAGACACTGACTGAGTTTACCAAACACCAACTGGGACAATGACATTATAACTTGTACGTACGCAGCTTAGTTAAACATCTTAGCTTACTGAACTTTAATTTCACCTATAAACTTAGTTTAATTAACCGGTTTTTAAGTGTAATGTAGCTCTTAAACTTTGTTAACGTTACATGTCAAACTTTAGCAAGCAACAGTTGTTGCCGCGGCTGGTGTCATGTTGCCAGCTCGGCGGTGTGTCTTCTTCACCCTCAGTCTGCGTCTCACCCGAACAGTTTGTAAAAAAAACAAACAAAAAAGCAACAAACCACTGAGCAGTGTCTTACCTGAAGGTAACTTTGAAATATTGTTAATCAACAGGAGCTTTTTTGCCTCTTGCCGCTGTCCCAGCCCAGGAAGGGAAACCCGGAAACCGTCCTCGTATGTCCGCCGCCCTCGTTCCTGAAGCTTTTCATCACCGAGTTATCGTGCTGCGCCACTGACGCCATTACGGCTCAACGGTCAGGACGGTTGGCCGCCAAAACGTCAGTCCCCGTTGGATCCAACATGGCTGCCTGAGTGTTACAGTTTCTTTAACATTTCATAACTTCGTGGAAAACGTTTAATGCTGAAAATATATAATATAAATGGTGCTACTGTATAGCAATATATAATATATAATATAAACTCCAACTACCAAGCTGTAATTGGCTTTATGTTGTGTTTCATGTTGATTATATTTCTAAACATTATAACCAAAAAGTGTCCATAAACAGTCTAAAGCCACCGGATATCATACTGTATGTTGTAATGTGTTTTCTAGTGGTGGATTCAACTATTTTTTTTTAAATATTTCATAACATTTTAGGTCCTTGTATTTCCATATTTCCATTACATCCCACTTTATTGCATTTTCAGAGGATAATGTACTTTACAGATTAAGATTTTGAATACAAAACACAGCCTATAATGAGCTTTTAAAATGTTATGACTATGGAGTAATACCATTGACGGTGTAATGACACAGTAGCTACCCAATAGAAAATATTCTAAAAGCATTTAAAATCAATTTAATTCGACTTTTATTTTTATGTTTTTACATTGTGATAGTGAAAAACGACTTCCAATTCAAAATATAAAGCCATAAATTCATGTAGATTGTCTGTAGAAATCTAAACAGATCTGTATAAAAACAGCATCAAAGCATTTGGCAGGATATTTGTAGTGTAAATTTGAGTTTATTGGTTGTAAATGATTCAAATAAAAAACAAAATCAATTAACAAAAATAAAGTTATCAGAGTATAAATATAATCATTAAACGCAAGAGCAACTTGATTTCAAGAGTGATATAAATACTATTTGGGATCATTAAAAAATATTTCGTGATTTTAATGAGCATTACGAAATATTTTTTATTTATATTTTATTAATATTTATCCAATCAAAGAGCGCCTCTTTTCTGTTTGTTTCTAAAGAGATCAAGGAAGCAGAAAGACAGTGGATCAGGGTCTCTTAACAGACTGAGGTAAGGCTCTAAAACTTTCAAATTGAAGTGAATACTTTTAAAATTAATATGAGATTTTCCTGTTCTGGCATTTTAAAACCAAGCCATCACAATGGGTGTGAAATGGCTATTTTTAGGTTATATATACCGCAGACAAGTGGCATTAGCCTCCATGTCAGAAAAATCAACAACAAGTGCCCTGATTCATCCAACCTCTGCATTTCAGCTGCTCTATGCGCTTAAAACGCCCCCCGTGCGCCTTCACCCCTCTCCTGCCCCCCTCTATTCATTGTAAATAACTGTTCAAACACACAATACGCGCTGGACCGCTTTATTCAGCCTCACAACTTCCCCGGGTTTTCATTGGTCCCTTGAGGATGCGGCCACAGCTGATTGGATGAAAGTTTCTCCTCGAGTTATCGCCCCCACCCTGCAGATATTCGTGGTCCGGTGCTACTGTGATTCCAGTTGTTTTCACATCCCCTCACACACAAAGAGACTCAGAGCTGCTGTCTCTTACATCTCCGAATAAATGTGGTGAGTGATGCGCAACTAACGACTGACGCTCCTGTACATCGAGGCGAGAACGAAGAAGTAAAGAGCAGAAATACACCTTGCTCTCGAGGAGAGAAATTAGGGGAGAGTTTGAAAAAGTTCAGACAGACTTGATTGAACCTAAAGAGCGAAAATGGTGTCGGCCGGACTGGAGATCCTGGGACTATCGCTGTGCATAATTGGCTCGCTCCTGGTGATGGTTTCGTGCGGGCTGCCCATGTGGAAGGTGACGGCTTTCATCGAAGCCAACATCGTGGTGGCTCAGACACTCTGGGACGGCTTGTGGATGTCTTGTGTGGTCCAGAGTACGGGACAGATGCAGTGCAAGGTGCACGACTCCGTCCTCGCCCTCACCCACGATCTACAGGCGGCCAGAGCGCTCACCATCATCTCCTCAGTGATGGGCGTGCTGGGGCTCATGGTTGTCATCGCGGGGGCGCAGTGCACCAACTGCATCCGCGCTGAGTACGTCAAAGCCCGGGTGGTGAACTCCGGAGGGATCATCTACATCATCAGTGGTCTGTTTGTGCTGGTGCCTCTCTGCTGGATGGCCAACAATATCATATCAGACTTCTACAACCCGCAGGTGCCTGCATCCCAGAAGAGGGAGATCGGTGCTGCTCTCTACATCGGCTGGGCGGCCTCAGCGCTGCTACTGATCGGAGGAGCGCTGCTGTGCTGCTCCTGTCCCTCCAGCGGGAACTCAGGATACTCGGTAAAATACTCACCGACCAAGAGAACCACGCAGAACGGGGACTATGACAAGAGGAATTATGTGTAGCAATGTGGCTCATAGCAGGCGGTGCGTAAAAGTGACCTGCAGCTTTTGAAAAACTGTTTTGTCTTTTTGTTTTTGTTTTTTTGTTTTTTTTGACGGACGTTATCTTTGCACCTGCAGTTTTTGTTTGGTTGTTTGTTTGTTTTTAGAAATCTGAACTTTGAAAATCTATGGAAGCACCTCTGCTGTTTTTACACTGGCTCTTCAATACGCTCGGACCGCAAATTAATAAATCCTTTTTGTATCTACAGGAGATTTAAAAAAAGACTATCAACTACAAGAGGTAGCTCACGGCAAAAAAGGAGTATCTTTGTTAGGTACCTGCTTTTATAAGTCTTCGAAAATGATTAGTATTTTGAATTGTTTACTGTTGTAACCGCAAAGTTTTTATTCTCTAGAGGAACTCTTTGCATCGAATAGATACACTGCTCTTTTGCCTTGATGTGCATTGTCAGCACAAACTTGTACAGTAACTGAAAATTATTGCACTCCCACACATTCAAAGAACCATTTCCTTTAGTGGAATACACCGACATGTTGAGGACTCCAACACTGTCCAGATAGCAATAACGAGCGAAGAAGAAAAGTGTAGACAAAGTCCAATTAAATCATGGACAGGCTTTTGTGTTGTTCAGACGTTGATAGCGGTGACTTTGAAGATTGCAGTCTAATTTTGGACCCGTAGAGTCCGGAGAGCGGGATCCATAGGTCACAATATGAAATGTTTCATCATTGTCACTGCAGGAAGTCTTTTTATTTTCAAAGCATTCTAGGAATAAACTTTGTTTTCTGTTGGTTTGTTGACGTTTGATGTAATGATTCATTATTCGTGTATATGAAGATGCAATATTGTTTCATTTTATGAAGATTAAACTGAATATATTGTCTGAAATCCTTAGTTAAAGTGTGTTCTTAAAAACAACAACTGACAGAGTTGTGATGTGATGCCCTCCACGGCTGTGCGTAATGCATGCAGTTCCCACCATGTATCCATAAACCCCCACGGCGGGAGAAAGTATTTTGGTTAGCCATAGAAATCCAGATGACAATACCCATTCAGCTAGAGTGGGGCTCTGCTGTTCCACTCACAATACTCCACAACCCCCACCACCACCACCCGTCAGACCACCCCCACCCCTCCTCTTCCGCAGTCAATGAAAGGCGTTCAAATTAGAGAGCGATGGAGAAGTTGCTGGAATCGTCTTCCCGCAAGTCACTCCATTCATTAATCGTCACAACCCCATCTCCCTTCGTCAGGGCGGAGCTAAGATAGATGGGCTTCACCACAAAAGATTACACACCATCACTTTGAAGCAATTAGTTTATCCACAGCTGCATCATGGGCACCACATTTATCCAAACACTGGTGACGATGTGCAGTGAAATATTAAAGATTGTTTAACTTGCGACAACAATAGAAAAACACGACATATTTCAGTCCATGAGTAACAGTCTGATTTAAAACTGTGACTGGATTACAGAAGCTTATCCATACTTGTTTAGCTGGTCACTTAAGAATCTTAGCAGGTCATATGCTCTCTTAAAAGTTGAAAATGTGGTCATGTATTAAGTCTGCATACAGTCAGGAGAGTGTATGATCACTGCACTCCACAAGAGAACATTACTTTTACTCTACAGCAGGTTAAGTGTATTATTTACCAAAGAACGAAATTCAGATTCCTCCATTAGTGATTATTGCCAACTCTCTGGAGTTTTGGTTATCATAATTTGGCAAAATCACAGTCCACTCACAGTGCAATCATTTTCCAGAGCTTTCAAACATATTTCATAGTCTTCCTCACTGGATGATTTCATCCATCAGTTTTTGGACTTTTCATGTTTTGTCCGAAAGGCTAAGCACAGAAGTTTATCCTTGACCTTGACCAGTAGTTTTTTTTTTTAAAACAGTCTCAACTCAAGGGCCACTTACAAGCTTGTTGTACTTGTGAAATTCAAATGAGGGAGCTCCATGCACTGATGACCATGTGATCTGGGATGAAAGGTCTGAAAAAAACTAGTAAGTGTGGCTTAAGTTGGGATCGTTTTGTCAGACTATATCATAATTACAGCCTACGTATTTCCAAGGTCACGAATTATCTTTAATGTAGAGCTTTGCTTTGAGTCAAATTAATCAATCAATTGATTAATTAGCAATAATTTAAAGAACCATTGAATATGTTTTAATATAAGTTTTATGATATAGCTTAAATACAATTTCCCCAGGGTTTGATTACAGCTGAGAGATGATTTACAAACTTGTTATATTGTTGTAACTGAGTTTAATGTGTCTGTATGACTAGATAAGGCGATGTTACCGAGCTAAGAATACTGTGATACGTGATTTTGTCAGTATTACCCAGCGCTCACAGCACAGATGCCTACAGTAGGCGTTCCTACTTTGGGGTCTGTATGGGTTTTTCTACACAAAGACACTCCCAGGATGGTCCAGTCTGGTCTGCCTCAGTGAGATGTTTTTGTCGGATTGTTAGTTCCACTCCTCTAGTCACCACACAGAGGGTGACGAAGCGCAGGGTGTGTGTGGGGGAGTGTGTGAGCAAGGGGTTAAGTGTGTGTGTGTGTGTGTGTGTGTGTGTGTGTGTGTGTGTGTAGAGTTGGGGGGGGTGCACCTTTAAAAAGGCCCTCATTCCAATGAGGAGAGAGGCAAATAGGGCCAGCAACGTCACTCAATAGGCGCTTGCCATGGTAACCAGCCAGAACCTGCAGTTGCCTGGCTACGAGAGCCTATAATGTCGTGGTATGGATGAGCCTAATAAAAGGCCTGGCCGGCAGACATTCCAGCAGGCATGGACACACACATACACACAGGCCATGCACAGCAGTCTGGAAGATGAAGGAGGGATTTACCTAAAGCCTGTAATGGTCACTGCAAAAAGAGCTGTGACAGCAGAAACATATTTGTTTCATTGTGTTTTAGTTAAAGAGCAAAAGTTAAGTGTCGCCATAAATGTTGTGCGCTTAGAAACACAAACACAACCTCTGGTCCAAGAGAGTAGAAACATGGATATTAAAAAATGAGAAATAAATGTGAGAATTGTTGCTGATTTGCTAAAAAAGTGTCTCATAGAGACAGATGACATCACACAGAGCACCATTTTGACCTCTAAACTTGACCTCCCTCAGGCCGGCGGAGCGAGGGCCACACGGTTAAGGTCACGTCAAATGTGTACTGATTTTAGATTCGTCTGTGCGCTTTTAAAGGAGGTTTGGCCGTCATTTCTCATGACATGAACTTTAAACTCTGAATCTGGCCTCAGGTCAAGCTAGTCATAAAGTCATTTCCCTCGACTGACCAGGCATGATCTCATCGAGGCAGAATCCCCCACATTTGATAGGGGTCACAGCCCTCAACCCAGAGCTCCTCCGCACACCAGCAAATAACCAGCTGAAGCAGAAAGTTTGCCAGGTTGAAGTTTTTAATCTTATATAATGACATAAATTCTTAAAAGAGTGTATCAGTCGGCCTGAGTCCCAAATAAAGGAGTCTTAATTAACGTTGTTCTTCGTTGACTCAGACTTACATCAGAGCCAGCAGGTGCATACAGTTTACAGACGTCCCAGCTGGATGGAGCTTAGTCACAGATAGTAAAGCCAAGAGTCAGCAGGTGGTAAAACATAGAGGACAAATGTGGCTTTGTATACAGAGTTACGGACCCCACGAGCTATTTGTTTGAGAAACAATGCAAGGGTTATTTAGAAGTGAGAGATGGAGATCATAAAAAACAACATCAACCACGTTCTTTTCTCCCGTATTTTCGCAAGGTTTACGGCTTGGTGACTCACGAGTTTTTGTCATAGTGCAGTAGCACGACCAGGCTTCCTGTGCACCGGACAGCGGAACAGGAAACAGGAAGGAACATGGAGGGTGTGTGATAGGAGGAGGAGGGGTGGAGTGTGTGTGTGTGTGTGTGTGTGTGCATGAAGTTTGTTGAAGTGGTTTGGTTAAAGCACTCTGAAAGGCAAACATACCGACACATAGAGACACGTAGATTATGCTATATACCATTTTTACAGATTTAAACGTCTTCAATCCTATCATGGCAATGTAGGAAATTTATATATAAAGAAAATTATGCTCACAACACATAATTTACACAACATGGCAACTTGGGTTTGAGTATTTGCTCAATATTAATGTGATAAAGTGGTGAAACTACCAGATTCTTTGGGGGGAACATGAATATCCAGAAGTCCACTGATGGTATATTTGTGATACAGTCAGTCATTGTGGGAAAGATTATTTTTTATAACCTTAAAGTAGCTGTAATCAAGATTTTATTATAACGATGTATTAAATGATAACGTGAAAACAATGTGACATTGTAGCAATGGACTCCGGATAATTAGCACCTGAATCTGCAGTTCCTTCTGCTTTATAACAAAAATTATTGTTTTGCGGTACAGCCCACAACTTTACTGTTTTGGCTCACTCGCTCTCATAGCAGCATTTTCAGTCAAAGCACACTGCTATTTTCAGAAAAAAAGATCTAAAAACCCACTGATAGACACAGTGAACGACCAGCAGGTGAACATAGTGGAGCATTTAGCAGCTAAAGAGCCGGATATTTCCCTCAGCTGGTGGAAATGAAAACAGAGCTAAAAGTGAGTGAATATTAGACAGAAACATGACTGCTAATGAATGATAAGGTTGCTCCGTAACTAGATGTGTAAATAAGCAACCTTGTTTGTGAAGTTGTCATATCATCTTAGAAGAGGGTTTATATGTCAGTGTTGTGCTCACAGAAAGTTTTGGCTCCATAAGGCTAAAAAAATCTGTTGTTGCAGGTTTAAAGTTAACTCCAGGTTGTAAATCAAAGAGTAAGGGTCTAAGGAGAATACTGCCTTTTAATGAAAGGTTACTAATGTTGATACAATTTGGGCCTAAATATTGGCATAATATTTATAAAAGGTGCAAAAATTCAGTCACACTTTCCCCAAACTACAAAATATGTATAGTATAGTATAGTGTAGTATTGATGTGCATTTTGAGCCAACAACAGCAGCAACAGATGATTTTTTTTTAAAATAGAGTGCACAGTGAGAAGTCGAAACAGGGAGTCTCAACTCCTTTCATGCCTGTCTAAATGAGATCATGTTTCCGTACAGTATATCATCATGTGGAGGCCATTTTAAATAGATACATGGACAGACATGTAAAAGTATGTGTTATCTTCACACACACACAAGACACGTAGGTAAGCTGGACCAGACAAAGTGGTGAGTGACGGCCATCCGCTGAGATGAAGAGGAGGCCCGGCAGCATGAGGAATGTCTGGGTGGGATCAGGAGACATTTCTGATTTGGCATGGTAAGCAAAATGTATGTGATGTCAGTCTCCTCTAACATGGAGGGCTGCAGCAGCTCACCACACCAGTGTTTATGCACTATTTCTGCTATCAGCCTCAGCACAGCTGCACAGGTGGTGTTGCTTTTAGCTGCAGCCTCTACTGGTGATTTGGAGTCTTATATTGACAGAGGATATGGCAATCAGTGTCTGAGTAAACAAACAGCTTGTCTACAACATGCACACACACAAACAGGATCAGGATTTCGATGTGTACTAAGTGTATTGTTTCACCACTAATTGCATCTTGCAGGAAAACTCTTGCTTGCTATTCTCAGGACTGTTGGAGACAAAAAGTCACATTTATAACAAAACAAACACGTGTTAGTCTCTTTTTTTCTTTACGTTTCTGGGTTCTTTTTTGTGCTTGTGCATGGGACTGCAGTGTATTTTCAAGGATGAAAGTTGTAGTGCATGTCATCCACTAAAAGAAGTCCAGCATGAGTGAGCTACCTACCACCGAGAATAAAAGAAAAGACACCCTCATCACACTCGACTGCAGGAAGAAGCTGTTTCCGCCTGGTCTCACTCAGTGTTCTTCCCTGGCATCCCAGTGTCTGTGCAAACCTAAATTCAATGTGAATTACATGTCAGCCGGGTTTTTCCCAACTGTGGGAAACATATTTACACATAAACATACTCTCTTTTATCTGCTCATCCAAGGTGCACCAGTGATAGTAATGAAGGCTACATGAGTGGACTGTTGGTTTATGGTAATTTAATTAATTGTTATTTTGTTTTTTAATTAGAATTTGCTACTTTATTAGCTTATCTTGAGGGTCTCAATGTGAAAATCTAGTTAATAAAGTTTTCACTTTTTCAGCTAATTCTGTGTGTACATGGTGCACATTCCTAAATGAATGTGTTTGATCAAATTACCACAGATCAAACATGGGGTCAATATTCCAGCAGCTTGAGAATACTCAAAGATAAGGGAGCATGGGTCAATATTGGGATGCATGTTAATTTGGCCATACAATGGTAAATACTTGTACAGGATTTATAATTTATCACTAATGACTTTTTTGATACAAATGTAAAAACACATCAGGATGCTTTGATAGAAAAAAAACCTCCAAAACATTTGGACTGTCAGCAGATTGAGCATCAAAGTTTAAAGAATGAGGTATAATAAATCAGTAATAATATATACTGATGCTGCAGCTACTCTTAACCAGGGTATTTTGCCAGAGGACATAAACCAGCTGAGGGGATACTTCACAGAAAGGAGTAACTGAATATTTTGGGAAGTACGCTTATTTTCTTTCTCAAGAGTTAGATGAGAAGATTGATACTACCCTCATGGCTTAACAGTCGATATATCGCCAGTAGATGGTTAGCTTAGCTTAACATAAAGACTAGAAGCCGTGGGAAACAGTGAGCTTGGCTCTATCCACAGGCATTTTACACACATTTCATGTTTTAAACACACTATAAACACACTATTGATAATGGGTGAACAGCCAGGGGCTAACTAGCTAACTGAAGCCGAAGCTATGCTGGGATTGGTCGGCTAGCTGTGGCTTGGCTGCACGCTGTCAATTGCCTGATATGGTGATTTGCAAATGGCAAGCTAGTTAGTATCATGGAGCCAGTGGTCCTAATGAAATATAGAAACAGTCCAGATAGTAAGCGTTCAGAGTTTTCACTTTTGGCCCAGGATGATGCTTTCTTGTGCCTACCAGGGCCAGCTGCTGGCATAAGCGAGCGATGCGGTTGCTTAGGGCCACACAACTGCTAGAGGGGGCCACACATTAACTTGGACTCGCTCTTCACTTTGTACGGTGTTGAGTTAACTGACTCACTCAGGGGCTCACACAATGACAGTGAGACCCACGCAATTTTCATATGCTCTCACGCCCTGAAACCTTATGTGTCTGAATAAAATCATGAATGTAGCCTGATTGTTCCTCAATGCTGAAATCTCGTATTATAACATAATTGTACGTGACAAATCTCAGGCCAAATAAAGAGTAAAGCCACAGCCCCTCCCTCATGAAAATATAGAATTATGTATGTTAAATTGTCTTTTGTGCAAATCATCATCAGTTATCCTGCAGTTAACATGTGACCATAATAGTTCAGCTCAGAACTCTTTCTCTCTTCTATTTCTAGGCTGATTTTCTAGTTTAATAACAACTAGTTTGTTTGTTTTCTGGACAAAATGACCCTGCAGGATCCACAGTCTGAACAATTTGTTTTTTTCCTTCATTTTTTTTTACATAATGTTACTGTTGTTTTCTGTTTGCCAACCCTCAAAGAAGGTTAGCGGTGTGTGCAATTTGTTGACTGCACTAGGAGTTTTTTAGGGCCACAAACAAAATCTTGCTTAGGGCCACTAAAAGCCTAGGGCTGGCCCTGGTGCCTACATAGTGCAAGCATAAGCAACAGGATGCTGACTGCAGTTTACTTGCAGTTAACGCCCCAAAGTGTCATTATTAACAAGTATTTTCTAATTAATAATTTTTTAAGAAGTCATAGAGATTGCAGGCTTGTCATAGAACTTGTGGTTTGTTTCTAGATAGATTAGATTATTTTATCTCTCTAAATACATTTGAAATTCATCCACCTGACAAACTGCAGAGCAGTGGGTGCATTAATATACAGCGTAAACACATAATATACAGTGTATATTGAATATTTCATAGACTTGCAGTGTGTTCAATCAGTATCAAATTGCATGCAAATGTTTTCCAGGCAATACTAATCCCTTTTGCCTGAAAGCACTTTAAAACAATGGAAGAGAAGAGACCGAATCAGGGAGTAACACCCCGACTGTGAGAGGGCTCGAGGGGTTAAAGGTCACAGGGGTTAGGGATCATTAAGGGCATCAGTTGGCTGACAGGCTGATATGAAGCTACCGGCAGCAGCAGCAGCAGGGCAGAAAATACAGGTTTGAAGTGAGGACATTTTTATTGTTTTTGACAAGTAAAATTTGTGTTTTATCATATACTGAGCTTGTGTGTGTGTGTGTGTGAGTGAGTGAGAGCATCCTCTCACAGCATGATGGGGAGACAGGCAGCAGGCAGAAACAGTTAGCTGAAATCTGAGATTGTAAGACTGAGAGGGTTAGGGTTAGTTCTAGACAGCCATATGTCTTTATGGGAAATATTACAAGACTTTCCTTAGTGACAAAGTGTACTGTCCACTCTTAAACGTTGATACTTGAAAACTTCAGTGACAGCTGAGTTCAAGAAAGGACATAGTTTCTGACTTTGTTTACATATAGACACACTACAGTGTCTACAGACTGTTTTTAAGCTGCCAAGTAAATATATGAGATCTCAAAGCGATGAACACATTAATTTATTCATAATTATAATATACAGTAATATATTCTGAAACGGGCCAATCTGCATAACGTGTGCTTTTATTTTTGTTGATTTAGGTAGATTTTGATGCTAACACTTTGTACTTTTACTTGTAACAGAATAATAACCATTAGACCGTCGCTATACAACAGTTTATTACTGTTGTATTGCTACTTTTTCTTTAAGTAATAGATCTCCTCCAGCACTAGGCCAGGCCGATATGTTAGCCGATGTTACCTTTTCACAGATATTTTGGTATTGGTGTACATGTCGGTCAATTAGTAAGAAGATATGACAGAAATCACAAAGATACTGTATATATTTATATTTAAAGCATGTTTTCTTCCATTGTTACCTCAGTTCAATGTTTGAGCTTTGCTGTGCAGAGTTGCTGTTTTCACATCAATCTGCTGAAGGAAGAAAGTTTGTCTGCGCCCACCTCAAGTTTAACATGTGTACCTATAAACATAATTTTGTCACATCAACATTGGTAGAAAACCTTTAACCTTTAATGCACATACACTGAGAAGTGACTTTTTAGTAAGGCAGGAGACATCTTGTCTTTTATACAGATTTAAAGATGTAGATATAATTTGGAGAATCTTTAACCAGTTAACTGGAATATTTTTGCAGCAGATAGTATTTGAGTGTGGATCCTAATAAAAAAATACTTGCATATGATGTGCTCTTATTTGAAGAAACTAATAGAAGCTGATATATGATAGGAATTATGTAACTCTCAAATAGCATTACACAATAAAAATCCAGTATCAGTCGGGCTATACTCTGTGCCAAACTCTCTTGTATCTATGTTTATGTTAGATTCAAATGCATAACTTTCCAATTAATCAAAAAATTTCAAACATATAAATTTTTCCATCACAACATCATTACTCCACTTAGCAGCAATAGAAGCTGTTTGAGCGTGAGGCCTTCAAAAGTGCTGCTCTATACATCTATACATCAGCTGTATGATCCTGTCTTTGGGGCTATGTTTCCCTCAATGTGTGTGTGTGTGTGTGTGTGTGTGTGTGTGTGTGTTTGGTCTGTTGCATGCCACATTCCTCAGATGCAGAGCAGTGGAAAGGGCAGTGGCCCCACTTCACCAGAGGTGCAAGAGGGGGGATGGAGAGCAAAGTGATTGACGGCTGAACAGGTGGATCTCTCGCTAAATCATCCACAGATTGACTGCTGTTACCACCTTGTCTGCTCATTGACCAGGTAAGTGTCAGGTGATTGGATTTAACAGCTGTTTAGGATGGATTGTGTCCTTAACCGTCAACAAAGAAATAAGCATCTTCATTATGCTTTCAAATCAGGATCAATGAACTAAACTAAAATGAACTCAAACATGGGGTTCAGTTCATTTTCGACCTTGGAAACAACTGAGAAAACAGTCTCACCACGAGCTCCATTTGGTAGCTTTTGTGAGCTTTTGATCACATTGCATAATCTTCGTCAGCATCAGGATTTTGCCCAGCTGAGTTAATTTTTAAATTTATATTTTTTTCTAAAGTGAGACTATATAACTTTTGAAAGAAGAAATTAAAATTCTTAGAAATAAAAAGTTGAATCAAAAACAAAGCAATAAAACATGCTCCTGCTACAGCCTCACATGGTGTGCTATGACTAGTACCATCGTATGGTGGCTACTGTTTAACTTTAGACTAACTTTAGTTAGACTTTAAAGTTTAGAGTCACCTCCCAACAAAAGCTCGATTATGTACAGTGAGACAGCTGACGACTCATGCTTTTAGGTTGTAGAGAGTCCTCTTTATGAATAGATACTATTTTGTATGAAATCGCTGTACAATTCAACGAGACTGACAACTAAAGGGGCAGAAACAAATACACCTTTGAGAAAGAATTTGACATAAAATTTAAAATCTGAGCAGATTTAAATAAGAACAGGTTCCTGTTTCAGCGTCAAGTGCAAAATAATCATAATAACGAGCTGGAACTAACAGATGTGTCGTGTTAGCAAAACTATTCTTAAAACCTCAAAATAGAAACAGATGTTTGGTCTAGGGTTGGAACAGGATCACAGAATATCAGCTGATATGACTATGAACTGACAAATCACAGTTTAAACATGTTCAATCTAGCCACTGAGTAGCAGAAAATCCCTTCACCGTCGTTGCTTAATAAAGATTTTCTAGACAAGAAAATAAATTCAAAATCAAAGCATATTTGGCGGGGAAACAGCGTTCTCTCCTGTCAAGCAACACTGTGGAAACATCAACTAAATGGAAGTTGAAATTTTTCTTCTTATTAGCTATTATTAACAACTATTTCAAATGTAAATGATAAACTTGGTGTCTGAATTTTATGATTTTTATCCCCATTGAAACCAAAACACATGATTCCAAACATTTGAAAAGTAGTAAGTGTGTATTAGGCGATCAGTTCACTAACTCTATGACTCCGCTTTATTAGGCTATGTTTTATCATATCGTACATTTCAGAGGTTTTATCACAAATGTAAAACAAACAGTAAATACATCATGCCATGTTGTGCAATGGATTTGCCACCTGTGGCCGCTGTTTCACAAAAGCTACACCATCTTAATTTTAAGGAATTTTCTTTCATGTTGGTTTGAAAACTGAGAATTCATCCAACTATCAAAAAATGGCCATTGAATGGACCTTTCGATGACATGGTTTCCTCGACTGCTGCTTCCAAGAGTAAACTTTGAACCCCAGATTTTTTCAACCATCTAAAACCTGTTAAAAACTCACCAGAAGCAAAAAATGAGAAGCCAGAAAGAGATGGAGGGAAAAAACAGACCAGCTGGACCTCAGTTTGATAATTATGTCTCCAAAAATAAACAGTATCTCCACCATGTTAATGATATAATTGTGTCCTCTATAAGCTTTCTGTATTTCTGCTGACTGCTTCCTCAGGGCGGCATTACTGTTCCTGGATAACATCAATCTGACTGTAAACAATGTGTCATTATGGATGCAAATTGTTCTCAAATAGTCACCCCAGGGGAAGCAGAGAGACTTATTCATGCACAGTTAAGTGATGAACCTTTAGCAGTAACAATAAGAACATTTATGTCAACATTCCTTGCTGCAGCTCGATGCAGATCATGGCACGTTTCAGTCCCACTGCTGCCAGTCAGTCCGGACTCTCCTGTGCACACCACCCAAACACCCTTCCCCTCTGAAGGTCATGATCTCATCCTGATCTGAGAGCGATAAGGATCTAAATTACCCCGTAGAGAGCAGCTCAGGCCCCACCTTTCCCTCACTGGGCCGGCAACAAATCACCACCAGGAGGCCTGGCCTAGATTCTCCAATGTGGGCCAAGGTCACAGCCCTCACCTCTGCCCTGTAAGATCCGGAGAAGATGTTAAGCTCATTAAACCTCAGATATGTTTGCAAGGAATACAGCAAGATTTCTTTTACAAGTTGTGCGTCAGCAAAACAAAAGACTGGATTCGGATGAAAAGACTGTGACTGCCAACAGATGTAGCTCTGCCAGATCTTTGTTTTACGACATGAGAGAAAGTTCAACTTTCTTATGATAAATCGATTAAGGTCCCTGTTATCTTTTTGCACACATCCAAACAAAGACAATTCTTCATGAGTCACGGGGACCATCTTTTACAACACAAGATTCAAATATTCGGTAGTTTAGTTTTTCCATGTGGAAAACTTCAGTCTGTAGGCCTGCTGTGAAAATTAAGCAAGTTGAAGAGAGGTGGAGGGTTATTAACTGGTTGAATTGCTCACCACCTGTCATGAGGGCTGCCAACAGGTGTTTCTACAATTTGTTTTTTAAAGTAAGGAGTTTATCAGTCACCATCATCTTCTCCCAACCGTCAGCAGATATTAGATCACAGTTCCTTGTAACAGCAATATTTAAAAGTAGTTCCTTTCAACTTAAAGTTGCACAATCACATTTCCCAACATAAGCTCAGTCACATCCTCTAAACGTTGCGTTCTCTTTAAGTTTTTAGAAACACATTTTTTATTCAGGCGACTGAATAATGTGTGATTTAAAGTTTTTGAAATTAGCACCAGCAAGCTCCTTTCCTGCTAAGAGAAGAGAAACAGTTAATCCATGTGGAACACGGGCCTCATTTAGAGGCAGCATAAGCACCCAGCAACACCTTTTATGTCTAATTTATGTTTTATATTACGAGTACCTGCTAATATAAATCTAAAAAGTGAAGATAGAGCTGTATCTATATAAGACTAAAGAAGTAGTTTCCTGTATTTCACAACACTCATGTCTAAAAAACTCACTCTTGATACTGTTTATAAACACAGACAAGCACTACTATGATTACTATGATTTATTAAACATGTTTAAAATGTGATGAATCACTCACATACAGAGACAGGAGTAAAAGACAAAAGTTACAAGAATTTAAAAGCAAAAATAAGACTCCAAACATTTACAAAAAGACTGTACAATATACACATAAAACTGATAAATACATGGATAAAGTTCTTGTACTGGTGACACTGTACATGTCTGATGTGACTGATGGTAATTAGTCATGTCAGACATGAAGACGTGAACGGCAGCACTGACACCGAGAACTGAATCTGAAAACTCCTCATGACAGGAGGGTGATGAGTGCATCCAGAAACTTGCTCCTGTCCTCTGTCTTCAGCTCAATTACTGCAGAGGAAAAAACACAAGGAAGAATTAATGAATGTACAAATTTCTATTTCGGAACAAATCAAATATGATGTATCTGAGCTGCAGGACTGGAGGTGGTTTAGGAAAAATGTTTCAGACAAGAAAGTGTATAAATACTCAACAAATCTTCAAATTCTACGTAAACATGACTTGTGAAATTACACTGCACAAAGTGGTAAAAACTCCAACTAACTCACATGTGCACAGAGTGCTCAACTGTCTGACTTGATAACTGAAGCTTTGCTAGAAATGAAGGGGCTGCCACCTTGTGGCCAATGAAGGGATGACAACACCCCGTATAAAACATTTGAGGACAAGACAATAAAAAGACGATATCACTTACTGGAAGTGTCAAAGTTGTCGTGAAGAGTTCTGGAGCTGGTGCTCTCTGCTGCCTTCTCAAATGCTCGACCAAAGAAACTTATAGAGCACAGAGAGAAGGTCGACAGGTGAGGAAATGAGGTCGAATATATTACAAAATATACATTACAGCTGCCAATCGACAGAAAATAAACCAACTATTTTGATTCAACTAATTGTTTCAGACATCCAACTGAAACTATGAATGGTGTCTCCAATGTGAAGACTTTTCTCTATTAAATATCTTTGGACAGAAAAAATAAGCAGTCTAAAGACACAGTCACAGTGAACAGATGCCATCTGTTCACTTCATACAAACACGACTGGCAAACAAGACAAATGTTTTTGTCTTGCAAATACTAAAGTCTAGGGTTAAAGGAAGGCAAATGCTCCTGAATGAAGGGGATTTAAATGTTTTGAGTATTGCGATGTTGAGACACAGAATAAAGTTTTCTCTCAAAGCACCACCACGTGGCTCTCCAGAGCAGATAGCAAAAACTACACCAGATATGGAATATTTGACCATATAGTCCAGATATCCATGCTCTAAAGTTACATTTTGCACATAAATATAGTGATTAAAACTTTATATTAAATAAGACATTTTACTTTCAAGTAGTATATTTATCAAGTACATTTTAGCTTGGCTCTTTTTTGGTAGTAACCTGAATATTTAAAAAAAACAAAAAGTGAGGTCTTACTTCTTCTTGTCTGATGTTTCAGACTCAGGCGGGATTCCCAAAACAATGACAGTTCCCTTCTCTACGTCCTTGGGAGCAGCCATGATGAGGGGAAGCAGTTTGCAGCGCTTATTCCTCGTCTAACAAAAACCGATGCAAAGAAACACACCAGCAGTGAAAGAGTGACACAGACAACAGTGTTTTCATTGCAAGTAAAAGCTTCTTCTCTCACAATCAGATACTTACAGAATGTACGAAAGCCTTCAGGAGGTACTTGCAGAGCAGAGTCAAGGACATGGGCTTAGAAAAGAGCTTCACGTCAGGTGTTCCCTACACATGAAAGGAGGGGAAGTATTGAGCTGAGCAGGATATACTGTTAAGAAGCAGCCACACACATGTGCAGGTCACACAGTCACTTGTACCTCCATGAGGTAGCAGTAGAGGAAGGGTCCCTGGGAGAGGATGAGGTTGGTACAGATGCAGCTAGCTACAGTCTGCTGGATAGCCATAAGCTTCTTCTTAGCCAGGTCAATGCCTGAATGGAGACGATCAAGGTTACTCCTGCACAGAAAAAGAAGCCAACAGAAAGTAAACATATATTTTGTAATCTGATCATAAACAGACGTTTTATAGCTTTAAACCAGAAGTCATCATTTGAGAAAAATCAGTCAACTAACTAACATTAAGTTTCTGATACACACCTGGACAGAGAGTCCAGAGCTTTGATGAAGTTGTCACTGTCGCTCTCATCTTTCTCAGTGCTCTCCAGCAAGGCAGCAGTAGCGTGCACCATGTCGCTGGCCAGGAAACGGTTCTTAAAGCCAAAGTGAACGCCAAATGTCTGGATGCGGATGTCCTTCATACTGATACATGGAGGAGGGGGAAATCATTTCATGCTGTCTGTCAATTAATGCATGAGTAAATATGTGACCCTTTTCTTCATTTCTAGATTCATACCCGTATTTGTTGGACGACTCCTCTATGACCTCCCTTAAGTTCTCTTTGACTGTCATGTCCATGGAGTTGAATTTCTGCCTCACTTGCTTCAGAGGTAGCCTGTTAAATAAAATTAAGCAAGTAATTTTATTTAATACAATTAGTACTTCTATTGATAAATGTTTCATTGATGACATACATTGATTTCTAGCCACTCACCCCATGTCAGCCAGGAACTCCTGGAGTTTCTTTTGGCCATTTAACGTCCAAAGCTTGAAGTTGCACGACGTGTAACAGGAATTACAGATGCTCTCATACAGGGACCAGTGCTGGTAGAGGGTTAAACGGAGGCTGAAGCAGAGAGTTAAAGAAAACTCAAAGAAAGAAAAGTAGCTACAGAGTTTGTACGAATGATTCCTGCCACCATGACACATAAATATCCCCCAATGCCAACATGTCAGACGAATTAAGGATACTCGTATTCAAAGGTGATCCTCATGCAGTCGATGGAGAGGGAATTCTCCTCATCCTCGTTTCGGTGGTTATGCCGGGAAACATGACGCTGCATTGTGGCGATGTCTGTTACATACTTCATACTAAAAAGGACAAGAATTATTCAGTGTGTGGTTAAATAACTTGATGCAAACATACAGTAAATACAAGTTGTAAACAATAATGAACAAAAAAAATATTAAAGACTTTCTTACTGTGTGATTTTATCATGAACCCACTGGTCTGTCAGCCCAATGATCGCCCACCTGCAAAGAAAAAAACTCAATAGTCAATAGACATCTAAAACTCTGTACAGTGCACTGTGCCTCTCTACAATGTTTATGTCGTTAAAAATGACATTTTATTAGAGAGCTTACCAGAGCATGTCCTTTGTGTCTTTAGTCAACACCCACGCCAGCTCAAAAAACATCATCGCAGCCTGACAGACACATGAAAACATTTCAATTCAGGAATAATAACAGAGTAAGTGAAATGAAAGTCAACATACAGCTACGCATTGTGAACTCTCATGTGTGTATGTAGATATAAAATATTCTTTTCGGTTTTGTGAAAGTTTAAGACAAAAACAAATTTATTTTGTAAATGCTCATCTAAGGTTTCCAGAACTCAAAGTTGAAGTGTCTACTCACAGACGTCCCATGATATTCATACTGCTCATAGTCGAACAAGATTTCCCTCCTGAGAAAACAACATTAGCATTAGTGTCAAATAATGTCTACATATGACAAGCAATGTCTTTACACCATCTTAAAAACACCATGATAAACACCTTCGTGCCTCCCACTCCCTCTTCGCTCGTTGTCTTTCGATTCTCCTCTCAACTGCCCCCTGCAACGACATCGTACACAGTCATTAGAGTTGACACTGTCTTCGTTCATGTCAGTGGTCAGTATTCTCATTCTGTACATACTTCATCAAATCTCCTGCGTTTCCCAGACGGCTCAGAGCCTTCATCACTCTCATTCCCAGAGTCACCTCCTTCCTCATCATCTTCATCTCGAAAAATATCGTCATACGAGGGCACACCAAGGTCGTCATCCTGTTTGATGAGTAGCTTTATCTGCGGATGAGATGTTAGCGTTTACACAATGTTAATGTCTCTATGAGGTGTGCCTTATTACTTTGGTGTCACCTGCAAACTTCAAGAGCTAAACAGGAGAATTTCTTCAACCAATGCACAAGCTAATATGAATATGGCACAAATGGATGCAGCACATTCAAAATTAACAATTTCATGTGCGGTCCAAGTTTGCTTCCTTCATAATCAATCATTTGAGGTGAAGTGATCATTATCCATCACCTGGGTGTCATTGTAGACATTGACCACATCTACAGGCCGGTGAGTGTCACAGATGAAGAAAATGGCATCATCATCTGGCTGCAGCATCTCAAGAAGATCAACATTTGCCCCGCAGTTGATGAGAACAAAGTACCGGAACTACAACACACCAAAATAACACATTTAGTTTAAAGTCAACAGCTCTTTCTTATGTCATTTAGTCATGTGTAAGTTTAGGTCGGACTTAATCATACCTGCTCTTTGTGTTCAAGGAAGGCAGTGCCAAGGTCCTGCCAGCCTGTCACTGGCACAAGTGTGTACTGGACCTGGTCACAGTGGAACAGCGCCTTGTAAAGAGACAAAAACATTCATCATTAGCCTCTCGCTGACAAATAAGGACGCAGAAACACTGAAAACAAAGCCTGTAAGAAACTTTACAGACAAATCCAAAAAGGTATAAAGACAAACATTTGATGTAAAAAAATATAAAATGAGCATTTCATTTTATATCTGAAAGGTGCATCTTTATTCTTTATTTGGATCCCCATTAACTTCCACAAAAATGGTCACTAGTGCTGCTGGCGTCTACACAAAAACAATTTAATGATTCAAAAACACACATTATTAATAAAGACAAGAAGAAATTGCAGCATAAGCCAAATATAAATAAATGAATGAATAGACTCTCACATGAAGCAACAATACAGAAAAAAAAATCAAATAACATCTATTTGAGATTAATACATATTTGTTTCAGTGGCTTTTTGAAAGAAAATGTGTTTTTGAGCTTTCTGATGTGGATAGATAGATAGATAGATAGATAGATAGATAGATAGATAGATAGATAGATAGATAGATAGATAGATAGATAGATAGATAGATAGATAGATAGATAGATAGATAGATAGATAGATAGATAGATAGATAGATAGATAGATAGATAGATAGATAGATAGATAGATAGAAAGAAAGAAAGGGAAATTCAAGCATCCACCAGTACCATAACACACAATAAACACACAGTAAGTTAACATGAACCTAGACTACAGTAAACATACGTTAAAGTTAATCTATGACATAAATCTGCATTTAAATTAAACCTATGCAAACGAATTGAAAATGAACTTTTACATTACAGCAGTAAAATCTGACCATAATGACAAATATAACTGGGAGTATTAAATTACTCTGCTCTCACAGGATCACAGGATCACGCTGATGATAAAGGTCAGTCAACACAAACTAGCTCTGAGTGTGAGCAGAGGCTGCAGCAGCTAATGTTTGCTCACAAGATGTTAGCTGGTTATCTTACCTGCAGGATCTTACAGGCGCAGAGAGCGTCGATGTCTGCTGCCACCAGGAGTGCGACTCTCTGAAGGCAAAGACAGGTCGTGTTTAGTCAAGTATACCGAGTTAAATAAATAAATAGAGGCTCAGGATGAGAGGGTCTACCCGCTAAGTAACGCTAGCAGACAGCCTTGGTTCATGTTAGCTCAAACAACTCACCTGGTTGGCAACAACTTCATAAAATTCCTTCCGTATGTCCGCGATGAACATTTTCAACAACGTCTGTTAAAAACCTTAAAGATAAAATGACGCTAAAGTCGCGTGAACAGCGGGTTACTTTGCTGTGCTGTCAGACACGGAGCGTCTTTCTGCTGCCGTACGCTGTTCCTTGTTGGAAATGTGGCGCCAAATCTGCACGTCACATCCAACCAATCACCGGGAGGGAAATAACGTACGTCGGACGCTCGAGGCCACGCCCACCACGTTGAGAAAACAAAGCTGTCTTCAAACAAAGAGAAAAACAAGCAGCAGTTCACACAGAATACTGCTTTATTATGTTTTATCAAACACATATTGTGTGAACTTTGGTACAGAAGCTGTGTTTACTCGAGTACTGTACTTTAGTACAAGTTTGAGGTGCCTCTGTATTCTTTAATATAACAGTAAAGTGATGTACTTTAATGCATCACTAATCATGATTTTGTGACATGGTGCATTCTTCATATTGAGTGCCTTTACTTTTGGTACTTCAGTTGTATTTTGATGCTCAACTCAACCCAGATTAATCAGGATTAGGTTGATTTTGTTTGATTCAGTGAAGGTTTGCACCAGGAGATAAACTACAAGATTATTTTGATCTGAGGTTTGACAAATGTAAACTAGGAAAGAACTTTTCAGTACCAACCCCAACCTCTTGGTACTTAAGGTATATTTTAATGCTAATATTTTTATACTTTTACTTAAGTAAGATTTTGAATGTCTGCCTTTTACATGTAACTTTTACTCAAGTAAGATATCTAAATACATCTTTCACCACTGCTTAATCCTGATTAAATTGGGAGGTCTGAAGGAACATCACAGTCAAGGCTGTAGTTCAGTGCTGAGGTCATGAGTCAGTATTTAAACTATTACTTAGGGAGATCACATTTATAGAAAATACAGTTAAATAAACGATAAATATATTTCTTAAAAGGGAACTAATTTTCTAAAATCCTGGCTACAACCACAACCCTAACTGTGATGTTCCTTAACCCAGTTTAATTTAGGTTAGGTTGATCTTGTTTTAGTGAAGTTTTGCGCAAAGAGATAAGCTACAAAATTATTTTAATCTGAGGTTTGACATGTTCAAATGTAAACTAGGAAAGGACTTTCCAGTATCAAACAGTAAGATCATCTAAAAATATAAAAATGAAGGGACTGCAGCTTTAAAACTAAAATAAATTTGAAATACATCTGTAATAAACTAATCTTGCCTTCCTTTACTCAACATTTCATATTGTCTAAACAATATGTAATCATCACACATACTCAAAACCATAATGACTCAAGAGAAAACAAGCAAAGGACAGCGTGTATTGCAAGATTATTTAGAAACATCATTTAGTGTCACCAAAAGATTCATTAAAAGCATCACAACATGTACAATCAGGGTACTGTATCAGCATGAGCGGCTGCTATGTGCTCCTACAAGCCAAGGCAAATTATGACGAGCATGACATAAAAAAAGCAAACAGGCAAGTTTCAGTATAATCCCTCAAGGAGATCAGACATGATCATCATCAACCTGATACAGTATACCGGTACATGTACTGAAAATCACATAAATGAATAGAAATGGATGGAAATGCAGGGTTTGGAAAGAACATAATGAAGAAAATATGTTACTCTTTAACTGCAAAACATGCACAAATTTATCAAAAGGCAGCAATCTAATAAATGGTTTTTTTTTTTAAACCCATGTGCCCGCAAAGTGAGACCTATTTCCATGAAATAACATTATCACATTTAAGGTAAACAAATATTCAAAATTCAAGTAAATTCCTACATGCCCCAAAATTAAATACACTTAGACCTGTACATCATCACATAAATACCTGTAAGATTGAGTAAATTAAGATATCATTTGTCTCAAAATTTTTAAAATAGCAAACTTTCTCCTTTTTGCTACTCATGCTACAAATTTTACACCCAGAAATCCGCACGTTTGACTCCATCAGCAACAGAATTCATGGAACGATTTTTTTCTGAGGTAAAGAAAGGCAGCATGCCACATTTAAATATCATGTACTATCTTGCCAACGGATCCTATACACTGTAAAGCGAATTAAAAAAAAAAAAACATAAAGAGAACAAAGTTGTGTCTACAACATGACAGAGAGCGTACACTGTGACATGCAGTATACACTTCATTCATTAACTAAGGGTCATAAAGTAATGTAGTAAACAAAGGCACAAATTCATCTGTTTTTTTCTGCCAAGTTTGGTCTAAAACCACTGTGATCAAGCCGCTTTAAGCTTGATTCACAGCGACGAGCAAAAGTGCTTTGACCCTGCAAAACTTTGGCTGGTTTCACATGAAACATAAACATAAGAGGTTTCAGCCTGTAAAAACAGTCACATCTTTGTTAAAGTTGACATGTTTTTTTTTTTTCCAAAGTTAAAAACCAAGCTTACAAACATTAACGGAAAGACAAAACAGAGTGAAATTTAAACCAAAAGTTCACAATCATAAATGAAAGTTGATGAGAACTACCAGAAAAACAAACAAAAAAAAACCCCCCACCAAACTTTACGTGCTGATAAAACTATTAACAGGATAGAAAACCTGACCAGCAGGAGCACTGGGAGGCTAGCACCATTACCTGGAGAGGTTACAGTGATCTCACTCAGGTTCATCAGAAAGATCTGGTTCTACCGTCACTCCAGCAACCAACCCCTGTGCACCACATCTCTCCACCTCTGGTGAACATTCACACTTTAGCCGGGTTGGCGGAGGAGCCGTGAGAGTGTGCAGTAATGAAAACCCGACCTACAATAAGCCTGAGACCACTGACATAGGAAAACATTTATCTCATAGTTCTTTTACAGTCATATTAACTTGTGGCAATATTAACACATGTGCTGTTGAGACATGATTATCATTTGTGTTTGTCACAAAGAAACTACAGTTAAATCTGTGAGAGGAGATGAGAGGAAATGCTACATCAGGGCGCTAAACTCAGGATTGGGCACATGAACCCGAAAAAAATCTGTGAATGGAAACAGTAAAAATATAATAGAGGAAGACAAAGAGATTTAAAGCATTCAGGACAGAGGCAGCAGAGCAGAACGGTGGAGATCAAAGAAATAAAAAGTGGTTTTGAATAACCTGTTTTACACATAAAGGCAACCAAAGAGACACTTTCAGATCGGAGCGGGCCATACGCTCTGTACTTTTCTTTAGCTTTGCTTTCTTGTTATTGTCAACAAATCCAATAAAAAGACCAAATCAACAATGAATCCATCCTACCAACAGATATTGTCCTTGGGTATCCTTTTCCTCTGTGCCACTGTTCTCCCAAAACAACTTGGGTACTGAATATACTGAAAATAGTTCCCAACAAATGCACCATTTACCCCTGGCTGAGTAACGTCTGTTAAAAACTACAGTACCCTGCAGCTATAGGACGTTACTGAACCTTTTTTATACAGAAAAAGTACAGTAAATAAAGTATATCAGTGACTGGGTGTTTAAATCTTGTGTCTTTAGTAGGACTGAATGGGCTAAGGGCCACAGACAGGTTACGTTTGGCCTTTTCATGGAATTTATTGACAATAAAAAATGTAGAACCTTATAATATAATAACGTCTTATTCTGCTTGTATGAGACAAAACACATTAATTCCTGCGAGATTATTTTGTCTATATCCCTTTTCTAAACAGATTTTCAATTAGATCATTTATATTAACGAGTTGTTAATTAGAGTTGGTAATATACATCGACAGAGGATTTTATCCATATCGCCCACCCCTACGTTTAGATATGAACGGCCCACATAAACACCTCTTACTTCAAATACTATATGGTGCAGATAACCTGTGCAGAACCTTATCTCTGTCTTCTTTAGTGACTGGAGCATACTAAACATAAACATTCAGGCACATGATATCAAGTGCTCATGTACGGTGGATGCTAGGATGTCCTTCTTGATCTGGCCGTCTTTGTTGTTTTGTATTTAGGTGATCACATTTTGATCATGTGATCACATTTTGTTTTGTTTTTTACTTTACCATGTTCAAAAATCTGCAAATCAACCACCAAATGTTTGATATCATTATTGATAAATGACACAAAGGACTAATCAATTATCAAAAATGTCACCAATTAACTAACTGATTTATTGCCAAATCATTGTTGAGCCAAAAGGTCAGGGATGAACATCCATGCTCAAACATACAATACTTCGACCCTGCTTACTGGAAACGTTTATAAAACAGTCAGAAAATAGTGACCCGACATGAAGAACTGATCCACAGCAGCTGAGCCAGTGGTTGACGGGCAGTGGACTATTAGTGCAGTGCTTATATATTTGACCTGCTCAGCTGTTGTACTTAAAGTCATGTGATCTATAGGCACAATACACAGGGTATGTAGGGCTGGGCTATATGGATGGATTCTAATGAATTCATCGGGCCCTCAAATATTGTTAAATGCTGTATATACTAATGTCTGTTCAGGTTTAGAAACCCAACACCTCAAGTTGTTTATGTAGCTGGAGTCCACCATGTTGGACTGTTAAACTGGAGTTGTTATTTACCACAACTCTCGAGTGTTTCAGAAACTATTCAGAAGAAATTTGTCATTTTAATTGAAGAAATTAGCCATGTGTGATGTTTCACCCTACAAAAAGAAAATTGCCACAATATAGTTAAAATTATAAACAATAGCTATTAATGTTCTGCCCAGCCCTAAGGATGCAAAAACCAGAACTAGAAGGATTACCGTGTAACCCAGAATAAATGACACCAGTAAAGAGTATGATCTAGTTACAGCTGCTCTACAGGGGCAGGATGTAGTTGGAGTTGGCCTGTTTGCGCTCCTGTGCGGCGGGAACAGTCTCTCTGTGACGCAGAGGTCTGTGGCAGTCGAGGTCTTGAAGTGGAGGGTAGTGCTGTCTGTAACAGAGCCAGGCGAAGGCGAGACCCAGCAGAGAACCCACTAATACATCTACATGAAGGAGAGAGAAGAGATAACACACACAAACACATGGACACAGACACATATACATTTATGAGGAGTTTGATTCCACAGCTTAACATGAATACTTTCTCATATCTTCTGCTCGTGTGCAAAGATTGAAATATTTTGGGAGAATATTAACCCTAAGAGACATTCATCATAGTAATATTAGTGTGGCTTTGGAACAAATTTGAGTCAACCTGACACAGACTTCCCACCAGAGCCTGAGATATAAACATTTATTGAACATGAACGCATTAAAAACATTACAAATTCATCTACAGATAAATGCCAATACATGCAGAGCTCAGTGTGTGGGAGAGTGTGCCTGAACTACCATAAAGCTCCATAAATCTAAGAATAATGTCGACATTAAGACGGTTAAGAAATATAAAGCATAAAAACCCCAGATGGATCTCATGCTTTGTTGCCTTTCCAGCACTTGCCATGGTAAACTGAGAGTGGTTATTTTATTACTTCCTGGTTATGTTAATGTTTTACAGACAAAGGGTAAAACCTCTGGTTTTAGAAGCGGCCACACATTTGACATTATAAACAGAACTGAATTTCATATTTGTATAAAGTGACTTTTCTTCAAAGTGATCCTAGTATTCCTGGACATCATCTTTCTGTGGCAGTGACAAAAACATGTCCACAAAATGGTGACAAATGCCTAGGGTTGTTGTAAGGGAATAACTCTTTAATGTCACATTTCTTAAAATCGACATGGAAAACCTTAAAATGCCACCACAGCTCCCACGTCAACTGAAAACAGGCATTGTTAAGATGATGTCAGACTGAATACTAAACTGACCTTGCCAGTGGTGTTTGTAGTCGCAGGTTCTGGAGAGGGCAATCATTGTTGCGATGAGTAAAGGTGTGAGGAAAGCGCACAGCCGCCACGCTCTGCCTTGGCCCACTGTATTGAAGCAACGTAGCTTTCCTCCGATGTACAGCGCTGTGAAACCCAAACCTGCAAAGGCAACTGCGACCAAAAAGAAACGATCGAAAGGGTGATCAGAGGCAGAGAAAGTTTTCTAAAGAAACAGAAAAAACAACAAAAAGAGAAAGGGCAGGGATTACACATGGAGAGATGTGTTTTTTAGAGGAACGTGGGAGACTCTTGCTTATACAACAAAATAAGAGCCTGAAGGCTAAAATACACTTTCATACATCTATTTTCAGATATTTCATGGCCTCCTGCCCCACTTTGTGTGTTTGTTGTTTTTCCTTGTTGCCTGCTAAAGAGAATGTACCAGCTACTGAGGCATAATCGACCATAAAAGACCCTTACAGGAGGAGTGTCCGCTGGGGAAGCTCTTCCTGCCCTCCATGACGATATCTGGGTCACCGCTGCAGCGCAACTCCAGGTTCATCTGACCATCTGGAAAACAGCGATAGAAGAAGTCTGGCCGTGGCCTGAGGCAGGGACAAACACACAGAGAACAGATTATGCTTTTATCAACTGTGACACTGGGTAACATTATTATCTCTTATGTAATGAACCATGTTTACCTTCCAACAACAAGTTTGATGACGTTGGTGAAAACTCCGTTCAGCACAAGAGTCAAAGTCACAGCTGGATGACAAAAAAAACAACAGACAAGTGAGCTAAGAAAACTGGCTGGCTTAATAGGAAAAACAAATATCTGTGTTCAGCTTTCTTACCCAGAGTGGCCTCTTTAAGGTCTCCTCGCTCTGACTTCTTCAGAAAGGTGAAAACCAGGATTACAATCAGCGGGGTGAAAACCGCCACACTCTGATGCAGACAAATAAAAAGCATATCAGTATACAGTATAACAACTTTAATCCACATTAAGCTAAATTAATGTCAGTCTGTGAGCATGTGTCTGCATGCTTTTCTTTGATTGCTTCTTCGTGTTTCCACTGAATGGGACTGTGCCAGTCTTTGTCCATGTTTCAGACTGGTGGTGTTTTCATTACAGGTTTTGGGGAGCACACACTACAGGATGAAAATCAACGTACAGAGACTTGTTTAGGGTCAAATCTACGGCAAACATTTATGTGCACCATTTCTGCCAAAGTTATGTTCTTGTGGAGCAGTGCTGCATTTAAAAGCAAAGATTTATTTATTTTTTTTTAATTTCAAAAATAACAAACATGATATTCACTGTGGTAGATGAACTCATCAGTCGTGTTGATTGATTTTCTAATTGTCATAAGATGTAAGATGAAATTCAATTTGACTGCAAAGAAAGCAGTGATTGTGTAGAAGGTAGGGATTAATCTAAAAACGTATTATATGCTTTGTAAACTGATTAATGTGCTAAAAAGAAAGATAGGTATCGTCCTTCAAACACAGTGGGAGGAGAGGGTGGTGTCATATCTAGGCAACCTGAGAAGGGAAAATGTTGAATGTGAAGGCCGATATCTGGTTAAAGTTCTGTTAGCAGCAACGAAGACGGCAAATACCAGGAAATGGTGCAAATGGTCCCTCCTGCCCTGTGACACTTGCTGGAAATATATAATATGGAAAGACTCACTAATGTATTAAGAATTAAACAATCTGAATTGATAAATGGGGCAAATGGACTTCTTAGAGAGACACAGATAGAATAGAGACGGGACATCTTGAATTGCTTGAGTTGCACTTGGACAAGTTTTGTTGGGTAAAAGATAAAACACAGTAGTAGTGAGTTGCAAGGTGAAAGGGATAAACTTAACTATTATGTCCCATTTGAACTGAGAGGCATGCAGACATATTACTTACAAACATGAGAGACGTGGGCACGTGGTCGTTCTCCACACGATGGAATTTATACAACCACATCTCCTCTGGCTGGATCTCACGGTAGAAAGGAGGAAGCTGCTCCGTCACACTACACAAACACAAAAACAGTTGTTTCTGTTTGTGCGTTCGTTCAACAACGCCTACTATTTCAATAACGGCTCCATAAAGCCCTGATGCAAATGATACAAAGGTGGATATACTTACAGGAACACAACCAACAGAGCCATCCGGATGGAAACCTCCGACAGGAAACCACGAAGCAGCCTCCTCTTCATTTTGTTTCTTGGTGTGGTCTTCAGTCAACAGCAAACATCATCACTCCATTTAACTTAACTGGGACTAGAAAAAAAATGTGAGAGCTGTGGTTTTTGTTTATGCCATTAATTTGGGACAAATTAAAGTACTATCTAATGAGATATGAGCAACTGTGGGCATGAAAGTGAAAGTGTAATTACTATATACTTCAGTTACATGTGGACACATCCAGCAAATAGTACAAATATCTGCTTTCTATAATCATGATGGATTATCTGAGGAAAACAAAAAGTCTGGGCACTTTTAAAAGGATCCTGTATTAAAGAATTGTGACCAAGATACGTGCTGAAACTTTATCGGATGACATACACTGATACTGATATACTATGAACAAAAAGTTATTGTTAGTTGATATACTTCAAGTTAATGCTCCTGTACTTGAAAATGAGGACAGAGGAAATGATCCTTGTGGTTTCAAGAAACACATCAGTGCATCTCTGGATTTTAAACCACAGTCCCCCAAAACATAAACACTTTCTCAATGAGCTTTCCCACATCAGCAGAGGTTACTAACCCCTGACCTCAAGTGTTTACATGTCTCTAAAAATAAAGAATTAACTACACAAAACCTTACAAATGAGGGCAATGTTCTTCTTCCTACAATATATTTCCACCACTTTCACTCTGAGTATATATCTGGTGAAATATTAGTAAAGATAATGTTGAGTAACTTACAGATTTGAGCTCCTAACTTACCTGGTATGAAGGCCAACATGCTACACCTGTGCCTATCTACAGGCTGATATTTGATAGTATGTAAACAGTAAGTCTGTTTATAATAAAAATACTAAATACACAACTCTCAACCTTCTGAATACACAAAACAAAGTAAACAAGCTGACATTTAGTCTCTGATTTGCACAAACGAGATGTTAGCAGACTAAGCTAAGCTAGCTAGCAACATCTGTCAAACCAGACATCTGGCTCGTTTCCGCATGTCAAACAGGAGATCCCGGCTAAGTTACTCACCTCAGACAGCTCGCTCGCTTTTATCTCTCTATCCTCATATCAACATGTGCTGTTAACACGAACCAGGCCTCGACATCCCCTGTTTTTGCCGGCGGTGGGAGTCGTGCATTTGAGGACTTGAGAGAGAAAACAGGGATGCCTCAGAGGAGAAGAGCGCCGCGTGAAGCTAACCGTCACATCACATCTGCTTCCTGTGCGTGACTTTCAAAATAAAAGCCGGGATTTAAATGTAGAAATCGATCTGAAGTGAAGGTCCACTTCCTCACTTGCTCTGCGGTGTAGTGCACTGTGTCACACTGTAGATGGAAATGGAAAATGAGATAATATTATATTTGATCTCTGAATATAATAGATATAATACATCTTAAATGCAACACACCAATACAAAGTAATAGAAATTATAATATAAAGCAATAATATAATGTAATTATGAAGTAATTTATAGTCTATGAGACAAGCAGAGCACAGCAAACTACAGCATATATAGTATATGTATAAATATATGTATAAATTCAAAATATATACTTATGAATATTGCATATTTATTTATTGTTTACATTTTAATTAAAAAAGTATTTACTAAAAGTACTTAAATTAGTTTACTCTTATATAAACTCATATATAAATTATAGTATATAAATGATATATGCTGTACTGTGTGTTAGACTGTCAATTATGTGAAGGATTTTGATTATTATTATTTGTTTAATATTAGGAATCATTTAAAACATATTTAGAATATTGTTTGATATTAATCTTTGCTATTGTCACGTTTATCGGTTTCATAATGCTATTGCCAGTAGTAGTTCAGTAGTTTGAATATTTTGGGAGCTCTGTGGCGTTTTCTAAACCGGAAATGGTTGTGTAGATGATTTTATCTGCCTTGACACGTGGATGCAAGAAGCCACGTCACGGTCCAGGTTTGCCATCTAGAGGTTAAATCAGTGACGTTTGCATGCATTTGTATTTATTCATGTATTTTTTACTAAATCAATTAAACTTAAAGTTTGTAAAATTGACATCATGTTATAACTTACAGCTTTAAGTCGATTTATTTCTTCCTCTCATGCTGCATGTGTGAATGTCCTCAGACTGTTAGATGCTTTGCAGCAAAACGTGGCAGTACATTTACTTGTTATCCTGGGTAGTATTTGATCTTTAATTCAATTGTTTTTATATTACAACCAGGAGGTTGATCTATTATATTGTCCAAGTGTTAAGAAATCACATACAGTGAGAGCGTTTCACTGAGACAGAGTACAGCTTTATTAAAGTCAAACTTCAGGCATGTCTGAACTCTTCAAACTCAACTTTAGAATGAAAAAGGACAGAATCAATATTCTCAAATAAAAAGACAGTCATGTACAAAAAGAGTGTCGTCTCAACAGTCACACACATTTAGAAGCAAAATTGTACAGGCAAAAAGAGCACGCCACAGTAACATGAGTCTATGCAAGTTCAATGCAAACTATTTACAAGTTCTTCAACAATATGCAGTATGCAGTAACACAGGTTGAACAGTAATCAACATGGTATTTTGTGTTCATCCACGTTTTAATTGAAGCAACACCAAGAGAGAGAGATAGATATGACCCCAGTTAGAGTTACTGTAAGTAAGTTTTTACTACAAGTAAAAAAAGATGATGAGTGCTTATGATGGTGGATTTATTTATTTATTCCAACACTATTTCTCCTCTGACAGCATGTCAATTAAAAAACAGTCGGCAACATTGCACAAAAACAAAAAAACATCACAGTGAACTGAAACATACCCTTTGACAAACAAGGGAGGGGGTGGTCCATCCTAAATGTAAGTGAAAATGAAAAATATTAATAATAAGCAAATTCCTGGACACTGAAAAATCTTCCTCTGGCGTATTTAAGGGTCACTTAACTGAGAACAAACATGCTGTCTCTTCAAAACAAAATATGAGCACTACAATGAGAATAAACATACACATCAGATCATATTTTAACTAACTGAAATGATGCACACTGGGACACTTAAATTAGGCATACGTAATACTGCTGCTGTATCAGCAGAGAAGGGCAGGAGAGGACAGACTGGCACAAAGTAACTCATGATCATGCGATCTGCAGGTGCAAACATATAAAGGCTGTTCGGTTTTGCACAATCTCTGTGCAATGTGGTAAAAAAAAAAAAAAAAGGAAAAGAACACAAAGAAAAATAAAAGATTGGCATTAAAATCAGGCATTTAAAGACTCTCCAACTGAATACACAAGTGGATTGAACCAGTGTCTGATGTTGGAAGCATGCATTTCAGCTGAACAGTCACCTTGAAAGGAAACAAAAAATGCTGTAAGACCAGTTATATAATCATCAAAGTCATCAGTCAGACTTTTTTCTCTGAAGCCACAAACACAAAAGTCAAGGACGCCTACGGTCTGACAATCACATACGTATGAATCCTGTGTAAAAAAAAAATAACACATCAATAAATAAAAAAATAAAGAAAAATTCAAGTTTAGACAAGCAGACCGTTGTAAGTATGTAAGTAAAAGTGCCTTAATGATGCACCTACCTGATATTGAACAAGTACTGATGTGGCCTATTTCCTACAAATAACTACTCGAGAGAAATGTGTTTGGCAAATTTGGGAACAAGGAAATCAGAAAGTTCTGTCTTTTTTCAGGAAAAAGGCTTCCTAAAAGGGTCGATTATAACAGAAAGAAAAGATGAGAAGAGCAGTTGAATGCAGAAAAGTTAAGATTGAATGTGAATCAGGCATTTAATAGCATAACGAACACGGTAAAAGCAGCAGCTTTTCTGTGTTCTTCATCCAGTAAAGTGCCTGTTATGTATGTTGTGTGCATACATTTAGAACATTAATTCATTTTGTGAGAGCGCAAATTAGCGTGCTCAATATTCAACTTAAAAAAAGTGATGTGGAGACATTAAACCTCCAGTGCACATGTGCTAAGAAGGGAAGTATCACTGAAGTAGGAGACTTATATGTGTGATGATTTTTGCATTCAATGGCTCCCCTTCTTTTTTTTTAGTCTTTTTTTCTTCATGATTTACAGAGAGACCCTAAAAATGAACTGAAATTATTTGGAAACACTGACACTGTTTGACCCTGTGGCTCGATTTTAAACACAGATCAGACTGACTTAAAAAAAAGAAAGAAAAAAACATCTCTTAAGGGCGGACAACACAAACAAACAGGGGTATCATGGGAGAATCACAAGCAAAAGGCTGAGACAGATAAACTTCCTGTTGTGATGATCACTTGAGTCCAGGCTTAAAAAGAAAAACATCAAAAACTTCTCCGAAACTGAAACTTTACATTCCAATATTGAACTGCTTCACACTGCTTTTAACACCAATTACAGTGAGTCACGATACAGGTCGATGAGCAGCGGCTGTTACCGAATGTGGAATCATTACACCAAATGTAAAAAAAACAAAACACGTATGCAATGACTAGTTACATAAAACTCCCCGTGTTTTTTTAAATCGTCTATTTCACTTACACTGTGGGGGAGACAAATTACTGCACTGGTGTTTGAAAAAGAAATTGGTATAAAATGTGGTGCAATAAATACAAAAAATTTTGATTTGACAGATGAGCGATTAAAAACACTGTACAGAAGTTTGTATTTGTACATTATACTGAACTGGACTGCTGTTATACCATTATGTCTTTATATAAAGCCCAGCCTTGAGGATGTTCTCCGGGTGGCAAGTCAAAGAGTGCCTCTCAAGGACACAGAGGACCTTATTTTTTTGTACAAACCGGGCTGGCAGTCATTCCTACTTGTGCCAAAAAATAAAATAAAATAAAAACCAACAGCATTTAGGCCACTTTCCTTAAAAAAAACACCCGACCATGCCCAGCACTCTCCACATTTCTGACCGAGAGGAAAAAAAGTTACGACACAGTTTAAATTCCGACGTTACTACAAGAAGAAGAGGTATCCATTTTGAAACACTTGTCTTATGTTCTTTTTATATACATTTCTGTATATGTATGACCTAGCTAAATTGTGTAGCGACAAGCTGTGTAAAAGTGCTTTTCAGAAAAAGTTTGGCAAAAAACAAAAAAAGAAAAACAGGAAAAAAAACAAAAACAAAAATTGAAACAAAAGAAGCATCAAAGCGGTCACAGTACACGACGTTACTGAAATGAACTGCATCTGGGCAGTAATTCCTACAGCCAGAACCGAACTTAAGGCTGATTAACAATACTTTAAGACAGCACCAGTGATCACAAGCTGCGCCCCTCCATCTACAATACAAATAACAGTAACTGCTTGGAGGAAATGTGGGAACAAAACTTTATCGAAAAAAGAAAATAAAAAGGATCTGTCATGTTGTTTAAAAAAGCATTTTCCTTCCTCCAGGAACAACCAGAGAGGCGAGGCTCCGTCCCTCCTGATCTTTAAGTACTTTACAATAGTATGAGCCAATTATATACACAATGGCGAGTGAGACTGGCAATATGAAAATCACAAGTACTTCT
Source organism: Argyrosomus regius (assembly GCA_946959425.1). NCBI lineage: Eukaryota > Metazoa > Chordata > Actinopteri > Sciaenidae > Argyrosomus > Argyrosomus regius. Next base: position 17,053,980 of record OX336890.1, read on the forward strand.
GTAATGTCATACCATTACACTATATACCATTATATTTCACCTTAATAGGACTATTTTCACAAGGAGGTCTGCGTAATGCTTAACACCTAAACAAACAAACATAATACACCACTCACCGAGATGAAGTGAGAGAATCTGTCTGTAAACATTAACAAACATAGATACTGTATATAATTATATTCATCTATACCCATAAGTATATTAAAACCATGTCTAAGGAAGGTTGGAATGTAGTGTGGTCCTGAAAAAAATTGCACAAAATCAGTCACCCCCCCTCCCCTCCATCTTTTCCTCCACGAAGAAGAAGAAGAGATAAATATGATGACAGATCACGTCGGGAGTGATGATTGGCCGCAGAGGAGGAGAAAAGGGCTGGCTCGTCTCCGTACAGCCATCCTGTGTGTGAGATGCCGACCACAGCTTACAGCAGGTAAACGAGGAGAGGAGCAGCATGGTGATGGAGAGGTTCAGCTCAACTCTCCTCCTCCTCCTCTTCTTCCTCTACTCTCTTACCTCTCCCTCTACCTCACTTGTCAAGTTCTTCAAAGTGCCGGTTACGGACGATGTGACAACACTTAAAATTTTGCACAGCTGTAAAAAAATAACAAAAATAAGAAACATAATGAGGTGGTTTTCTGGGCCCCTCCGATGGGCCACAGGTGAGTTGTAGAGAGTGTTACTGGTGGTGTTTCATGGTAAGAGAGGAGGGAAAACAGGTACACAATGATGCCTGGACGCTTCCCCTGCCAATGCTGCAGTTGCTCTGCTCTCGCCACAAACAGCATCGATGTGTCTCTGAACAGGGGCCGTCGTACTGGTCAAAAAGCACTATATTCCCTTTTCTTAGTGCGCTGCTTCAGATCAGAGGTGGATCGGAGCCCAGGAGGCCAACAGGAGCGCTCTTTACAGGGAATGAGGTATTGAGGGAGGCTGCGGCGTCACTCTGAAGCCGGCTGGCCCGGCTCCATCTCCGGCTCCTCTTTGACCCTTACGGGGCTCAGGTCTGAGCGGCGTGGCTGGTTAGAGGTGGAGTTAGACCCCAGGGGACTGACGGGGTTGTGACTGGAGCAACAGGGACGGCTTTCGAGGGAGGAGGGTGTGAGCGCCCCCGCCTCGTGATCCCGGCAGAACGAGCGAGGGCAGAAGTCACAGAGGGACGAGGCCGGGGCGCCACAAACACTGCAGTCGTGCCAGGGACATTCCCAACGTCCTGCAGACAGACAGACAGACAGTTTGTTAAGGAGAACGAGCAGCGGTTTTCACCCCCACTGAGTCACAGGATAAAACTTGGGGGAGGTCATGAGATGAACAGGATGTGACAGCAGAAAAGACATACTTCTGTTAGATAGATGTGCTTTTTCAGACATGTTCTAATCTTTGCTTTTTGCGCTTGTGAATTAAAGAACACTTGTACGTATTTACGTATGCAACCAGCGACTGGGGGGCACAACTGGACATTCATTGTCATTCTGGTCATATCAGTGCGTGGAAATGACTGTTTAAAAGTGTTTTGATTGGCCCTGATATGATGCTGTGCCAATCCTCTTTAAATGTGTTTAAAAGGTTCAGTTCACCCAAATTACACAATACATATTTGGTCACTTATCTCTAGTGGCATCTGACCACAGAGAAAGATTTGATTTTATTTGTCCTGGTTTTAAAATATCTACCTCTTTATGCCTCCACATGAATACAACTACAATACAATAACATTTTTTGTGGTTTGTGGTGTTCAAACCACTGAAAAATTACATTTACAAGATTCAACAAAAACATGTATTTTCTAGAAACAATGTTCCTTTTACTGTGGACCATCCAAAGCCCAGGCTGTCAACAATCCTAAAGGTCTAGTGTATAAGATTTAGGAGTATTTATTTGCAGGAATGGAACACAATATCCATTAGTATGTTTACATTAGTGTACAACAACCTGAACATAAGAATCATTGTGTTTTCGTTGTCTTAAAGAGCCCTTTAGATCTACAGTGAGAGTGGGTCCTCTTCCATTGTTGAACCGCCATTTTTCTACAATACCTCAGAACAAACAAACCAAACACTGATCTAGATATGGCCTTTGGCTTTTCATGTGAATTTTCCCAGAGTTTCTCCTACATGCTCGGAAGGCACAATTACTAGACAATTAAAAAGGTCAAGAAAGCAAGAAATAAATCCAGCTTATTTTTTTTAAATCTTCCTTTAAATTCTTTTTAATATTTGCTTTTCTTTTGTGAATTACTGGACATGTTCAGACCTCTAAAATGATCCAAATAATCAAGGACAAAAGAAATTATTCCTCAGAACCTGTAGACATGTGAAACCAATGCCATTCAACCAGACATTGCAAGTAGATGCTTGTTTGAGAAGTCACAAACCTGTTGTTCCCCGTTGGTGGAATGCACAGCAGTTCCTACCAGAGCAGTCCTGTCCCTCTCTACTTGAAAACTTCACACTCCTGAAGATGCAGCTCTTCAGAGAGTACCTCCTCTCCTAGCACTACCAACAACTTGACATGCTAAATCTATCCCTTCTAGTACTGTCACAGTACTTATTGCTGCACTAACATGTCCTAACCTTGATTGTTTCCCTTTTTTGTAAGTCGCTTTGGATAAAAGCATCTGCTAAATCACTAAATGTAATGTAGCCTCAGAGCATCAGCAAGTACTTCATGCTGCTGAAATAACCACGATAAATATCTGTTATCAGTGAGATTTCCACATTGTGCATCTATATTTTTGTCACGTTTTGTCATTACCATATGGCGGCTTGGTGAGGTTGAGACACAGCAGGTGGTATGCTTTCGGACAGTCTTTTCTGTCACACATCACCAGCTCGCCTCCCTCTCCGCAGCAAAAACAGAAGTACTCGTGCGTGTGTTTGCCTTCCGGCCGCAGCTTCCGCTTCTTGGGCTTCAGCTTGGCGTTCCTGGCCTTCTCCTCTTTCTCCATCACCACAGCGCTCTGGAGGAAACATTACAAAAAGACAAAAATGGCAAACATAGCTTACAAAAGTTAGGACTGCTCTAGAACTGGATTCTTGATGATGAGAGGTAAAAAGGTCCTCACCGTTGGCTGCACCCCGAGGAATCCAGAGCAGTTGTCTGATCCACAGTGACAAGACGTTCTCCTGTTGCCCACACAGTGCAGGTTGTAGTTGAATGTCAGCTCTGTGTCTGCAGGAACACCAAGGACAAGACACACATCAAATGGATCATCCAGCTTGCTCGGAGTGCGTGTAATGTATATGTAGGCATCGAACAGAATACATGTGAACTCACAAGCCTCGATATCACAGAGGGCGAAGAGTCCGATCCGAACGTCTCCGTTTACCGTCCACTTCTGTGTTTCACAGTTTGGGCTGCAGCTGTGGTTCATAAAGCGAGATGAGTTTCCTTTTGGGCCAGCGTCTATCACACGATCCTACGAGGGAAAGACGGACATTAAGACACCAGGGTTGAAGAGGAGGTGGAGGTGGTTGGTGGAGGTCTCCCCTCTGATTCAGTGTGTGACTGATGTTACCTTCGTGAGGGTGAGCATGTAGAAGTTTGTCACATGATTTTCATGGGCGCGTTTTATTCGCTGCTGGCACTCCTCTGAGTCTATCACCTCTCCCACATACTCTGTCACGAAGTCGCCCTGGAGAAAAAAGAACAGACAAAAACCTTGAGATTGAATGTAAGTGAGCTAGCTATCCATGATTTAGTTAAGAAAATAAACACAAATGAAAAACAGTGACATGTCGATGTGGTTTTGGGCGATTGGACATTAAGCTCAACACCGACCTTCTTGAGGGCCTGGTTGGTCCTGAGGCCCCAGCCACGTTCGTCTGTCTTCACCACTTCCGTCTCTGCATACAGCCGCTTGGAGAAACACTGATTCTCACAGTTGTCTCCCGCAGGACACACCTGATGACAACAACATAAAAACGATAGGAAATTAAGATGTGTGGTTTCTCCTGACTGTCTCACTGGTTTTATTGATCAAGAATTGAGCTAAACAATAACATACACACCTGTGGATGACACTCATACTGCAGCATGCGGTTGAGACACTGGGAGTTGAGGCTGCAAGGATGCTCATCTGTTGGTCTGCAGTTGCATCGCTGGATTTCTGACAAGTCAGCTACATGCACCTGCACTTTCCCCACTGGTTTGTTGGACTGATACAGGAAAACACAACACCAATAGAAAAAAGTAAAAACACTGAAGACTTACTGAATAGAACTACAACATATACAGTTTCTGGGTTATTTGTCTTAGGCGAGGCATTAATCACATTACCTTGATGAATTTGTAGGGTGGAGGTTTGCGAGAGTTGCGTTCCTGCTCTAGAGCCTCCCTGCTCTCCCTCTGTGCTTTAAGCTCCTGAAACCGCCGGGCTGCTTCTTCCAGAGCTAAAATACACCAACAATATCTCAGAAATTCTTCTTTTCTACAGTTTTAGAAGGATGAGATCAGAACAAGGGAACTTTCAAGGAAGAAATTACCTTTCTTGAAGGTTTTGTTTATATTGATTTGACCCGTGACAAAGTTCTTGTCGTTCTCCACGTAGGGGAAGACGCGGCCCTGGTTGATCCAGTAGTAGTCGTGGGAGCCGAAGAAGAAGACAGGGAAGTCACCGATATCATGGCGAAGACTCTGAATGTTTGATGGCACCAAGCGAGGGTTGCAGATCTCTGCTGGCCACCACCTGTAAAGGAATAGGACAGGGACACGGTGGTAAAAACAGATAATAAAACATGTAATCTAAAATTATGATAGCCTGAGGGTTGTGTCACACCTGAACTAAACTTTTTATTACTATATTATTACTAACTTATTACTTTTTTATTATTACTTCTTGTTCTTTTATTTATGTGAATTAGAATTTATTCTGCAAAATCACAGACCAGAGTTCATGTTTGTTGAACTCCAGACTAGAGAAAACCTAGATGTCTGGCCAATATAAATGCTGTATCATTTTAGAATCTTTTTTTATTGTTGGAGACATTTTTTGTGTCCTGTTACATAATTTTGGTCTAGAACAATGCCAGCAGACTCTAAACTGCAGCATAAATATTAAAGAGCATGGCTCACAGTGGGTGTGAGACAGGAAGACACCACTGCTGTGCTCTGCTCAACGTTTCCTGAATACCTGTATGTATAATGTCACATCCTGTTTCACTGTGAGGTGCAAAGCAGATTTGTTGCACTGAACTTGAAGAATAAAACCGGTGATATTCTATAGTTTTGTTAATGTCAACTAATGCTCTGAAAAGACCAAAACCAACAATAAATGAGTCTGTCCCCAACCTGTCTGTGGTTCTTAACCCATTTGTTCCAACGAACAAGACATAAATCTTTAAAAAAAGGGTCACAAATATATAGTACGACTAAAAAAAAAAAAAAAGGCTAAATAATCTCCTAAAACAGCTGAGTGCTGTAGTTTTTAGCAAAAGTTACTCAAACAGGAGTAAATAGTGAATTTGTTGGGGACTATTTTAAGCTGCGTGCTGATACACATTTGCTGCTCTAGTGAATATTTACAGCAGCAGGATGGTGCATGTGGGACTGAGTCAAAATAAAGTACGCTGTGTGTGTGTCCATTGTAATTACGGAGGATTTGAAGAACTGTGCAACAGTGTGGCTTAATTATGTGTTTTTAGACGACAACAGAGCTCTATGACAAAGAAAGAGTACTTGTTCGTCTGATCGATTGATTTATTTGTTTTGGTCTTTTCATTGGATTTTTTGATCACAAGTAAAATATAGAATATCACCAGACTTATCGTTCAAATGGACCCGTACCATAAAGTGACTGTTGCATAAGCCTCAGCGCTCTATAATCAGTGCTCTCTCCGTACCTGTAGTTGCCCAGTTTGACCCAGACAATTTGTTTGTAGTGAGGTTTCTTCCCTGCCCTGCAATCACTGCAGGACCACGCCCCCTCTGGCATCTCCATCTCCAGACACTCCGGGTGGAAGGAAGCCGGGCATGAGTCGCAGCACAGCAACTTGCCTCCTACATTTGTATGGATGTTCACATGTATGTGTGTGTATGCGTGTATATATGTGTGTGTGTGTGCATGCGTTGTGGGAAATTGATATGCAAAGAGAGGAGGAGTGTATGATTAGGTGATGCATCTTAAAACCTGGACAAACTCTGAATCTCATTTGCAGACAAGCCTGAGAGAAGTATGAATACTACAAAGCCTACAAATACAGCACCGAGTCATGGTTTTCCAACATTTAATGTGATATGGAAACAACTCCCATAATAACTTCTGATCATTAAAACTAAGGTTAGGAGCTTTTTGCTTGAGTGAAGGCTCCTGTGAGAGTATGGCCCTTGCATAGGGCTCTCAGGTCAGTTACAACTTTTATCAAGGTAGTTACAGCATGTCTGGCAATCAGATTCAGAGCACTGTACCAAGACCAGTCTATGGGAAATACATGCGGCAGCACAGGAATAAAAATCAGCCAGCAAGTTAACAGTTAATCAGGGTTATATTCAAATAAATTATTGGCAAAAAGCAGGCATGCAGTCCTGCCGGTAAAGCAAACCTTTTCCCTTCACACATATATCGCATCCTGCACAGACCAGCTTGCATGGAATCAAATATTTTTTAGAATATTGCAATTTGAGAAATGTTTTTTTTATTTTTTTTTTTAATGAAGAATCTGTAACTGTAATTTCACTCTTCTCACACTTGCTTAACTGTAATCAAATCTAGTTCTGATTGGGATTATATTCCATTCAAGGCAGGTCAAAGCTTCAGAAAATGAGGCGAGCCAAAATTTCATTTCATCTGAAAATTTCAGTCAAAAATAAAACTTAGTTGCAGTCAGCTTAAAAGAGGTGAGGCTGGACAAGGCCTTTAAAAAAAACAAAAAACAAAAAAAAACAAGCCCAGAGTGCTGAAGCAGAGAAGCAGTGCGCCTCCAGCAGCAATAAGCTCCACAAACCACAGACAGAACCTGAACTAACCCAGCGCATCCTGCATCAGGGCATCGTTTAGTACTTTAAATACTGGAGGTTTAATGACCCGATTATATTTTGCCCGCAGAGAAATTGTACTTGTTGAAAATTAAAAGAGCGTTTAGAAGAACTTTACTGCAGAGAGATATATATACACCCAGATTGACTGTTCATGCGCAGCATGAACCAATCTTACAATGGGCCTCGTGCAAGAACCAATAATACGAACAGATTTGTTCTTAAGTGGCACGTTCAAGTGATTCAAGAGAAACTTTCTTGTACCTAGAATTTTTTTTCTTACGGTAGGAATGAAATTCACAAGTCATCCAGATCTGTCTTACCTCACATTTTACTGTGATTGTACCTTATGTGATTACATGTACAGATACTCTGTCTATCTCCACAAGAAGAAAAACACTTGTTTGACTTTTTAGAATCAGAATGAGAATCATATTTCCGTCATCTAAGTTTTACATCTGGGCAAGATGCACCTGCTGAAGGAGGTGGTTTTGTGTACTGATCTCTGACAGATTTCTGTTTATTATTAAATGAAAGTTGACCACAAATAAAGCAGACGGCCTTTTAACTTGTCATATTAGGAAAAGCACAGATGTTATAAAAAATATTAATGATGCCTCTTTTCTAAGTGTCCCATTGAGTCATGACAGTGTCTCAGTGAGCCTGTGTACACAATAGCAGGACACTGGAACTGAAGCATCTAAATGGAATTAATTATCTTATCCGCTGTCAAAGTATCTGTGAAAAATGCAAGTTTACAACAAGTTTAGTTTGGTGAATCCGCCGCCCTCAAAAAGAGAGGTTTGGGATAAACTACAGGACTGTTCTTGCATGAGGCCCATTGCTTTCTGTTAATGTGTCAGGGAACTTGGCTGAGGTTACTTTGCGCCACTCTGCATTGAAATTAACTGCACGTTTAACCAGTTAATTAATTTTGCACCTCAAGGCTTTGAAATGAAAGATGCGGAAAAGAAAAAAAAAGGGAAACGGAGCAGGCACAACACAAACACAGACCAGTGGGACAAAGGAGAAAGAGAAAAACTGTGCAGTTACCTTTCCCAACATTCTTTTTGGTAGCTGACGAAGGAGAGGGAATCATAGGTAATTTCAACTCAGCACGATTTGACTCAGTCAGAAGGTAGTGGGACTTATAGGCATATGAACTTAATATGGTGTCAGTAAGGTCTTGCACTAACAGCCCTACACAAGACACACAGGAAGAGACGGGGGTGAGCCGCAGTCAAACTCGAAAAAATTACCCAAAATTCACAAAAAGAAGAGAAAGAACAAACACACACGCACAGTCTCTCGCACATACACGCGCACACAGAAGAAACAAGTAAAACAAAGTTTGTCCCAACACAAAGAGGCCAAACAGTGCACTCAACTTATTAACAAGGAAAAGACATCAGATCTAAACTGGTTAAGTGTTTTCTCACTCATCACCATCCAGGACAGATGGGATTCTTGTAAGTGGAGTGCAGTGTAACAGCCAGGATCATTCATAGTATTAGTATCGTGATGGAGAACAAACATTACATTTCACAGCACTGCTATTCATGAACAATAATGCCAAACATGAAACATGTAATATTAAAAGATAAAATATATAAACAGAAAATATCTAAACAAAGTATGTGAGCACCAAAATGGTTATACTCCAATGCAAAAAGTCACAGGACTGAAATCAGCCTGGGAGCGTAATTATAAAGTGTTTTAAAATGTACAACTTCCACATCTGTCTGCTCCGTCTCTTCAGGGTCACTGATGGATCACGGCTGTAGGAGAGGAAGGCCGTTAGTGCGTACAGTTGTGGGAGCTTACCTCTGGCACACAGGAAGCACCAGCCCACGTTGATGGGGGAGGTGAGGAGGCCGTTCCTCTTGGCGCTGCCGTGGCTGCTGCAGATCATGATGTGATGGGTGAGGGCGACGCTGCCCGCCGCCACGCAGCTGTCTCCTGTGTGATATGCCACCGGGCAGCGGATACAACGCATCAGGCGTCCTGGACGGGAAGCAGAGGAGAGGGGGTGACTTCTGACCTTTTTCACACTTCACATGTACAATGTTTTTTTGTGGACGGCTCACTCCGTCCACTAGTCTGTGATATAGCACACACAGAGCTGTGGAAAGGTGCAGAGTTTTAAGAATAAATTAGGTCAGCCTCCTTTATGGGCTCCAGCTGTAATTAAAGGAAATGTTATGAACACTTGGTGCTTTTTTTGGGGGGGTTGATTCAGTCTTTAAAGTCGTGCCTCTTTGCTTCATTAACAACAAAGGCTAAATAAGGTTTGACACCGAACATTCACATTTGATGTTTTGGATCAGTTGAGTCAGGGCAGGGTCACAAGATAAATATGAAGGGTGGTGACATGTTTAATGAGTTGAAAAAAAGAAGGTCTGATCATTTTTTGAGACTCAGACAGTTATTTTAATGAAACCCTCCCATAAGTTTGGAGGGGAAATGTCTATGCTAATAACTCAAAACACTACTATCAACTGTATGGACAAATTTGCAACAATACACTATGACTGGATGTGCAACAAACATAATTCACTGAATGATGTTATTTGAGATGAGTCTTTGTGGGGTTTTCCTCTCCATCGCTATGTTAAAATGCATAGGCTGCACAAGTCTGAGTTTTAGGTTTCGTTTACTTGCTTTCCAGTTATTCTTAACTATGCACTTCGCACATGTTTGGCACCTCACCATCTGAGGGTCATTATGAAACCACGAGACACTGAACGTTTGTTGCAAACACAGTGCATTGCTTCCCTTTCTCAGATGGGATATATCCAGCAGGATAATGCACCATACTATAAAGACATTTCCAGGAACACTGCGATTACTTCATAACAGTCAGTAACCTCCAGGTGTCTCTCACCTCAAATTGAAAAGAGTACTTTTAGTTTGAGGTGGGCACGATTGTGTCACCAAATGTTCTGCGGGGAAATGCAGCAAAAAGATTTCAGTCAAGGTAAAATAGCACCTTTTTGTCAGCTTTTTGTCTTCTTCCTCTTGCACTTCTCTTTTTGTATATTCTAATAGGGAAGTACAGCCTTGACCTTCTTATTATTTTAGTCTGTTTTGTATTGCTCAATAACATCAGCTAAAAACTGAAATGGAAAAAAAAAAAATCAAAGTTTTGTTTTTTAAACATTTTATTCACACTTTGCTGATGCAGCAGCGGTTCATTGCCACACAGCTCCCACTGCTGACTCAAACAGGAAATCAGAAAAGCTAAAAAATGAAGCAGAAGCCATTTTACCTTTACTGGCTCGTTGCAGGTCTCTCTCCAGGCAGCAGGTAGAGCAGCTGTGCTGGGGACAGGTGAAGCCCCCGCCCGGACTGCTGGTGGCCCCCGGGAGTTTACGGACACAGTCATCGTGGTAGTAACAGCCGCATCCAGGCACAGAGCAGCGTGTCACCTCTCGGCCTGCTGTTTTACAGCTAAAACATGAATGATTGCCTAGAAAAAGAATGACAGAGAGTCTGTGATAGTAAAGCGTCAAACACAACACATGTGATAGAGAAGCTGTATTTTGATTCGCTCACCATTTCTACATTCCAAGCAGGTGAATCTGCCTTCAGGTAGGGACGTCAGACCAAGACACTCCAGGTGAAACTGTCTGTTGCAGTCACCTTCACACACCACCAAACCCTCTCCATACACCTCACAGATCTATACACAACAACATCATATTACTCAATACCTGTAAGCTTTTAGAAGAAAGAGAGCGCAACAGTGTTGGATTACGAGCAGCGCTGACCTGGCAGACGGTGTCTCGCTTGCCGGTGCTGCTGTCCTGACGGGACAAGCCGGAGTCCACAGACTGAGTATCTGAAGCGTCTGCATCTGCTGCTGCTGGACTATCAAGACTCTTCCCGAATAAACCCTGTGTGATAAAAAAGAAAGAGTGTGTCAGTGTGTTTTGTGTAAAGGAATCTAAAGCCAACTGTGTTTGACCATCCATGGTGATGTTTTCAAATGTCTTTTGTCCAACCAATAAAAATAATGAAAACTGGAAAATATTCACATTTGAGAAGCTGGAGGCACAATTTCTGCTTTAACCACCTTAAAACTATAAATCAGAATTGTTGCAGATTAATTTTCTGTTGATTCATCGACTGATTGCACACTGCTGAAAATTAATGAAGAAAGACGAGGCGATGATTTGCTTTGCACTACGTGCTTTAAAAGGCAAACAGTGTGAGTATACTTTCACTTTTTCCTCTGCTGTATGTTGTATTCTGTGTGGAGGATAAACTGTATTTTCCTCTTTAGGTTTGTGGATATATCTCTGCATAGTTTCCAAGCCTACCTGGGGGTCGTTGAGGCCTCTAGAGTCAGAATCAGAGGTGTCTCTGTACTGAGAAGAAGCCATCTCCACATCTGTTGACGCTCTGCTTCGCTTCTTCAGGGGCTTGCAGGCATCTGAGATCTCACTGGCTCCTAGAGGATCACACAGGGGGATAAATTAAAAAAAAGATACAGATAAAGATAAAAAAGATACTACACTTTTTAGAAGTATAAGGAGTTCCCACCGCAGAGGTTTAGAGCAGGAGTGATAACAGGATCTCATACCTTTCTGTGAGCCCGTCCTCAGTGTGGTCTCAGGAGCCATTTCCGCCTGTGAGGAGGTTAAACGTGAAGTTTAGGTCATCATGGTGGTAATTTTGATACAGGTGGAGGCAGATTAGGCCACGTTCGGACTGACATTTGCGCTGTATGAAAATATGAAGTGCCCTCACAATGCTCCACAGTGTATAGGTAATGTATTCAGTCCAAATCAAGTTATGAACATTACATTGGTGCTTTTTTTGATCTTAACACCAAGCTACGGTAGACTTATACCTGTTCTTTTTTGGTTTTCTTCTTAGGGACGGGATCGCTGCCTCTCTCTGACTCAGACCTGCTCCTGACTGACCGCCGCTGCAGCTTCCTCTCCTGAGAACCTGAAAACACAGAAAGATATTGAGCTGTATCTCTTACTGACTTTACACGTCAATTATTCATCAAACTAAAACACCCTGCAGGTCTGCGCTTTACCAACCTTGTGGACTACTGTGGGGTGAGCCAGGAGAGGAGGTCTGCTGCATTCCTCCCTCTTCGCTCCTCCGACTGGCGGGGGAGCCTCTCCTCTCCTCCCCCTCTTCCTCTCCTTCATCCCCATCATCCTCCTCCTCAGGACTCGGCTCAGGTTTAGCTCTGCTGTCCTGTTGAAAGCACCAACATTTGAAAGATCCTCATAGGATAAGTCGGTCATGTATACATTGTTCTGACTGAATCACACCAACCTCAGGGGAGCAGTATCCCAGGTCGGGCTGCCTCGCCTCTCTCTCCACTCTCTCTTCCGTCTCTTCTTCTTTTTTCGGAGACGGAGCTGCTTTTTTCTGCAGGAGAGGCCAGTCACACTTTGTGATCTCCACGTTCAACCTCTTCATAGTGATGGAGAGAGGCAGCAGTTTTCTGGCGGCTGCTGTTTTCCAGGCCCTGACTGGTGGCGGTGAGTCCTGCCGTGTTCGTGCATCACAACCAGCGTTCTGCTTTGGGGAGCCAGCCTTACGCTGGTCCCCCCTCTGGTTCTTCTCTTCATTTGAGGCCTGGGAGTTCGTGTTATCGTCCGTATTTGAAACACTACACTGTCTGCGTGGCAGCTGCCTCCTCGGCGGCTGCTCCCTGTCTGGTGATTTCACTCCTCCGTCTTCCTTCTTACTGATTGAACCGCTGGAGCGCCGGCTTCGTTTCTCAGCTCTGATGTTGGGTTTCTTGCTGGGCGGGGCTTCATTAGGGTCTGGGTCAACATAGATGAAGGTGTAGTTGTCAATTCGCTCCTGTCGCGACATCACAAAGGCGTCCTCGGCATGGCCAACTCCCACCTCCCACTGAGAACGTTCCCGCTGAGGGATAGGCTTCAGAAGCTGGAGAAGAAAACATCAAAAAGAAGCAAGACAACTGATAAACATCAACATTGTCCAAGCCAAATATGTGTTGGCATCCATGATGGTTTAAGAAAAACTAATGTATTATGCACGAGGTATTTTGGAAACAGTTTCATCATAAAATGATTCAGATTTTGAGCCAAAAAGTACCCAGATTTTATTTCACTATTGATCCAAAATTTGTTTTCTGCTGTCAGAGGACACTGCTCACCGTAATTCACTCTAATAAAGAATACAAATGACTGAATATGAATGATTTCAAATGACAAACCTTAAACCTGGCAAGTAATTTAGGGAACACATGGAAGTTAAGGGGAAAAAACTGTTGTCCTATAAAGATTGATGTTTTATAATAATGTTTTATAATCCCATAGAGGAAGAGAAATACAATACACTTCAGTTATAGCTCTTGTCCTCTTGTGGAGACAAAAGTAATAAAACGTTTCCTTTAATAGAAAGAGAAAATCAGCTGCCAATTATCCATCAAAATAACTTAAAAGTCTAAGACTCAAATTCTATTAAACTACAATGCTACGTTTGCTCTGAAATATTATTTCAGATTTTTTTTTTATAAGACGGTCTGAGGCAAATGTGTTGTTTGTGATTGGGCTACATAAATAAAAAGTTGGATATTAAAAAAACGACAACAATAAATAACAATTTTTAAATAAATTAACCAGCCCTTATAATGTAGTGAATTAAGATGTCTAGTGTAAATGTATCACTGAACTGTATAAAACTGGTTCATGTCAAGTCTTTGCGACCTGCTTTTGACATATTCTTTATTATACTATACTGTATATAAATATATGTACATTTATGTATTGAAATACCAGCTAACAGAGCTACTCTAACAAATCTGACTCCATCTCAAAAGCCCAGTATCAGATTCAGTGTAATCTTTTCCTATATCTGGTTACCTCTTTACTAAGAAAACTAAGAAAATTAAAATTTTTAAACATAAATCTTTGGTTAATAATATCACAATACATATAAAGCTCTTCTCTTCTGGTGTCACTGAAAGTGTAATGATTCTTCCCATGAAAAGGCCTGCATAGTATCTTTATACTGGACCAGCCTGACAGTATTTCTCAGACGTACTTTGTGTTTCTCTACAGGGTTTGAGGCCTTGCGCAGAGTCTCCGCTTGCAGCTCATCAAACTGTTGCTTCCCCTGGTACATGACTATCCTCTTCTCATGGATCCATGCTCGCTCAGCGACACTACCAAAAAACTGGACGTGATACTCTCTGTGACCTTTGGGGAGACATAGAAAGGAAAACAAGCTGCAGTGTTTGTGTCGTTACACTTTTTATACACTTGTGAAGTAAAACAGGGAGAGCGTTAGGAGTGATTTTTGGTGCACACGTGTTCATACCTCTAGTGTTGATACGAGTATGGACCTTCATCTGCGGGTCAGAGGAGATCATGCAGGGCCACCAGGGGTAGGTGCCCACCTTGGACCACACCAGATCTCCTATAACAAACTCCTTACAGAAGCCCGTCTCTTGGATCACTGATGGATGATGGACCTTCGGAACCTAAACATGAATATGAATAACAAGTCGCTTTCAAAATCCAAACAATGACAAGAGGATTTCTGACAATCTGCAGTAATTGTGTGCAAAACACTCAGACTACTATAGAGAGAGAAAAGTCACGCTCTTGCCTTTGGCGTCTTTGGTTCAGTTTTGATAACGGTCTTCTGAGGCTTCTCTGTCTGTGCTGGGGGTGTTTCTATCAGTTCAGGCTCGATGTGGATGTCCTCCGTCTGGCCTGTGGTACCTGCCTGTGTTTGGCTGTGGTCCAGGCTCTGTTCCTGGACCTGAAGCTGCAGCCTCGCACTTTTTTTCCTCTTCTCCTTCTTCCTCTCGTGTCTGCGCTGCATCTGAGCGGCCTCGTTCTTCTGAGACTCCTTCTGAAGAAAACGAAAAGAAAAAGGACAGCAGTTAACTTTTTGCTTTTTCTATGAAGGTGACTGAAAAACAGATCTCTGTCTTCTCAGATATCTACTTCTTTTTGAGAAGATGAAGATGACCACAGTGTAACAATCCCACATCAATTTTAATGAGACACCTTTAAAGTATGTAAAAAATATTTCTTTAATCGATAATTAAAATAATTGTTGCAGCACTAAATATTTGTAAATAATACTTTTGGTTGCCCCTGTACAGGGTTTGGGAAGAACTTTGCCAAGTCTCTGTACATGCATCACATGTCTCAGTAAATTACTTATGTTTATTTGGTCTCTGGTAAATAAACTTGAAATAACAGAATTTATCTTCTGATCTAAGTTATCTATGAACAGTGGTAAAACAAATGATACATATACAATAAATAGCTCACAAGATGCAGTGGTAAGATAGGATGTGGTATGATCAGGCTATGCTCTTTTATACCCTTACTCTATATACTTTAGTATGCTCTACCTATTCACTATACTCTTATTTGACTATAACGTTTGACTGCAGAAATGGCTAGAGGTGTAGTTCTGTTGATTTGCAAACATTAATAAAAACATGCAAGGAGAAAAGCAAGATTTTAGAAATCATAAATCCAGCAAAGAGGTGTATGCTTACATGGATGGAGACTGTGAGATGTTGTTAAAAGCTGGTACGTGGGCCTTGAGTTAAGATTTTTTATCCAAGGTCAAGAATGGCAAAGGTTTTCTACTCAAAAAGCTTGTCATGTAGCAATAATCGTTATTTTTTTATTATGAATTTGTTCAGAAAATGCCCATTACAATTTCCCAAAACGCAATCTTCAAATTTCTTGTTTTGATTAAAACTCAAAGATGTTTCTTTTACTATGAAATAAAACACAGAAACATCAGATCCTCTTATGAGAAGCTGGAACAGCTTATGTTTACTATTTTTGTATATTTGTATAATTCACGCCAATTCATTTTCTCTTGATTAACCAATTAATCAAGCAACTAATCACTTCAGCTTTAACATCAAGTGTACATGTCCATTACATGTTCATGTCATAACATACAGAAGATTATTCACTCTCATCCTAAATGAATAGGATCTTTGCAGTGAATCAAGTAAAAAGAAATACAGAGACACAAGTCCTGTGTGTAAGTGTGTGTGTAACTGACGTGCTCATGCATGCATTACCTGCAGCTCCTGCAGCAGATCTCCACACAGCGCAGATTCAAACAGCTCTTTTCCATTCTGATACGTCTTTATGATCTTCAGCTTGATCTCTGGAGAGCTGGTTTTCTTTAGCACCCCACCAGGAGTGTTGGACGGAGTGTGGGACGGTTGAGAAGAGGGGGTACTGTCCACAAGTGAGGGAGGAGGACTGGAGGAAGGCAGATGTAATGGGGGAGGCGGAGGGAGAGTGTGGGTCATGATGTGAGGCGTCTGGGACAGGTGGTGCTGGGAAGGAAGCGGTGGCGGCGGGGGACTCTGTGGGTGCGTGTGGGTTTGTATATGAGGTGGGTTTGAGTGGAAGTGGTGTGCGTGGTGGTGGTGGTGATGGGGGTGGTGATGATGGTGGTGGAGGTGAGGGTGATGTGTGGGGAGCGGGGGAGAAACAGGAGACAAAGGTCTCTCCTGGAGGCCCGGACCTCTCAGGACTGTACTCTCCCCCGGCATGAGGCCGTGTTCTCCGTAGCTCCGTATGGCCCCGTAGCCGTTAGCCGAGCCGTTGGGGAACTGCGAGTACATGGAGAACTTGGCCTGCGGCTCGTACATGCCCAGACCCGGCGGGTAGCCGTTGGAGACCTGCGACATGTCCTCCGAGGCCGAGGGCGGGTAAGAAAACTCTGCATCCAGGGCAGCATCATAGGAGGGTCCACCATCCTCGCCCGG
This sequence comes from Argyrosomus regius, assembly GCA_946959425.1. Lineage (NCBI taxonomy): Eukaryota > Metazoa > Chordata > Actinopteri > Sciaenidae > Argyrosomus > Argyrosomus regius. Next base: position 17,070,712 of record OX336890.1, read on the forward strand.
GTCACTTCCGGTGTCGCAGGTGCCTTCCTGTCTGATGTTGGCTGAGTCAATGAGCTGAGGGGGTTGCTGAATTGTATTTCCCATGATCCCTTGCATGAAAGAGAAGGAGAAATCCATTGTTGGGCTCCTGCATCCTTAACTGTCTTTTTCTTTGACTGGACCTGTTGACGGAGGAATATACAATCAAATGAGACACATGTAGGCTCTGATTAAATCATTATCACGACTACACACTGTGTTCATTACTGTGCAAATTACTGGACTCATCTAAGTTATCCTCTAAGATGACCTAAGAAATGATTGAACATTAGCACTATATCAAATCTACTCTCTGCATGACCCTTTCTGGGCCATTGTTGACCCCCAGGTTATTGTCATTGTCTATGCACTGTTTATGTATAGCTTGTGTTCAAGTGTCCATCAGATACAGTGCATACTGCAGACTACACATGGCAGCTTCATAATATTTTTCCCCAGAGGCCCAGAAACATACCACTGCTCCTATTCTGGGATACTATCCCATGTCAGTTGGTTTGTGGTAATTTAATGAAACATAAATGTATTTAGGAATATGTACCACACAGGCATAATGAAATTGGAAATTTTAAAACATAGATTTGGATTCAAGGAACCTGTACAGCAAAGACAGGGCCTCAAGAGAAAGTCGGACATCCCGGTGGCCTTCAGATGTACACCTGCACAACATATAAATGCATCCACAGTTTGATTCCAGCTGGGAACTTTTGCTGCAAGTCATATTTCAGCCTGCAAAAAATAATCTTTAAAGAAATGTAGCACCTTCCCTTACCATTTCATGTAATCGTGGTGCATATATGCAAACAAATTTGTATGTGAGACAAACAAAATAATTGCTAACAAGTGGCCTTGATGCTTTAAGAAGTCAAAAGATATTATGTGACATGTAGCAACTTCCTGCGAACACATACGGTAACCTCAGCTCCTAATAAATTTAAGAGCTGAAACGATTAGTAGATTGACCGAACATTTCTGATAATTACTTCAGTAATATTTCAAGAGGAACTGGCAAAATTCACTGGTTTCATTTGTTAAATCCTCTATAATAGTAAACTGAATATCTTTGAGTTTTGGACTGTCGTTTAGACAAAACTAGCAATTAAATCACGTTTACTTGAGCTCTTTTCCCTATTTCATAGCCCAAACAATTAAACAATGCATTACAGTAATCTGCAGATTAATCAAGAATGAAAAATGACTGTTAGTCTAAGCCCTGATAAACTCGCAGGGCTGCCTGGATGTTAGATGCCAGTGGACAATAAAGTGGACTTGTATGGTCAAAACATGGCAAATCCTCAAACAAACAAACAAAAAACCCCCACCATCCATTAAGTTTTCTCTCTAAACACAAAGCAAACTCCAGACAGCTCCTCTTCTTCTGCCTGAGAAGTTTTGCAGGCTCCTCATTTAACAGCCATTAATCATCAGTGTAGTGCCTCTGTTCACAAGCTTTAGATCATTTTGAGTGTTTTATTTCATCAACACAAACACATGGTGGCCTGCTATCACAACAAAACAAAGAGCAGCTACCAGTATCTGCTTTGCCCCCCCCCCCTGACAATTTTAATATCCGTCGTGATTAATTCATCAGGTTAAAAGTGTGGAGGCTCTCACCCTCACGGTGATTGTGGTTTAATTTGAGGGTAAGACTCAGGCTGCCAAAGGTGGATAACGGTGGTGTAAACATCCATAAGGTGTCAACTAACGGTCATTAGCTACACATATCGACTTGTGGTGTTATTTTGGGGTTTATATAAACACAATACTTGGTTACAACTGTGTGGTTGTGTTTTAAAAACGACTGCGCAGACCTAAAATCATGTTTCACTGAATGATCTTATAGCTTTCTGCGATGTTAGCCTGAAGCTACCTGGCATCAAAAGGGAGAGAGAGAGAGAGAGAGAGAGGGGGGGGGAGATCGTCTTTGAAAAGATAAAGTGAGCCGTTTCTAACCATTAAAAAAGACACAAACACTACACGGTGATATGATCGTTTATCTTCGGACACACACGTCCAAGTGGTAGCAGTCATTGTTTGTCCGTTTACGAGCATCACACATGAGAGGAGATGAAAGAGAGGGAGGAGGGAAGCTAATGTTGGCTAGGCTAACATTCCTTTGCCAATATGGCTGCCTTTGCCCCTTTAAATCAAATTTGTCTGGCGTGATTATACCTCCATCACTGGACGTTTGGAGAGAGATGTGCCTGAAAATAAGCCCAGCTACGACTAAAATAAAAAAACAGTCAGTGCGAAGACAAGAGAGGGTGAGGAGGAGGGGGACGACAACAACATGCAGCAGCAGCAGCAGCGGTAGCGGCGGCGGCTATGGCAAACACGCTTATTGCTAAAGAGGAGAGAGAGCACAGATTTTGATGCCGAGTCGAGGAGATGCAGGGAAATATTATTAAATAAAATGTCAATACCTTCAGCGTGTCCCATTCTAAACACATACACCAGCCAGCAACGCTTCCTCGTTTAATCTATAAGAAAACAAAAATGAAAAAAAATATATATCCTGTGTTTTAAAGATAAAGCGCAGGCCCTTTTTTCCTTTTTCGTTTTAACGCAAGTCTCAACAGAGAGCAGGAGGAGGGGGGTGTTACGCTATCTGGTCGCTGCCCAATCCCAATGCTTGGCTCTTCCTCCTCAATGTAAGGGCTGGAGCGTTTCAGTGAAAGATATGTTCAAATCTCAAATGCACCCCCTCTCTCCCGGTGTCTTCTTCTTCATGGTAATGATTATAAGCAGCTCTAGCTCGCCCTCTTTCCTCTGTGTTCAACAAAAGCACCCTGTTTGTGCAGGCCTGCTCCCTCCTGCTCCTCTTCTTCTCCTTCTTCTTCTTCAGCGCCAAATCACACAGATCCACACCGGAGGGGTTATCAGGAGCACCCCGGGATGTGTAGTTCACTTCTCTCTCTCACACACACAGAGAGAGAAAAAAGGGAAGAAGATAAAATGCAGTAATAAAAAGTCACACCTACACTTAAGAAAACGAAAATGAAACACAGTGTTTGATTTGAGGATGTAGTGATGATGTGGAAAACAAACAAACAACCGAACAAATAAAGACACACTCTTATTTTTACTCATTTATTTATTTTACTGTCATCGTGTCATTTTATGATAAAGGGTGTGAACGGTACTAAATAATTGTTTTTATTTTTTATTTCCCACCCTGATCAAAACGCGATGCGGATGCTGAAGTTACGTTTGCACCAGCAGCTCTGATTGGCTGTTACACGCCTCCTCGCCTGATCTGTAGCTGAGAGGAGGGCAAACATAAAGACCTCTCACTCTGTCTCACTTTTTTATAGTCTGTTAGTGTGCAGCACACAACTTTTAGGATAATAGATGTTTATATGGTGGTGCTACCTGAACTTTATATTTAAAAACATCTGTTGGAAACAGTACTCAAAAAAATCTTAACTCAAGGTCCACTTGAGTTTTTCATCCCACTGAGGTTTTTATCCCACATTTGATCATCTTCACTGGAAGGTGGAGTTTGCTGAGTTTTCATGGAGCTAGCTCAGTTTGATAGTGATGATTTGAGCAATAATCATTAACATAAACATTCATTAGGACAATCGGAATCACTTTTATTGGCCAGGTATGTGTACATATACAAGGGCTTCACTTTGCTCTCAATGTACATACAGTTATAGACATAAATACAGCTAAAAACAAGGAGCTCAACAGGCAAACATAAACGTTATACTATTATGTACAAATAAAATATATATATAACAATACAACAATAACATTTGAAAGCAGAATAAGAATCAGGCGATAGTGCAGAGTGCAAAGGATGCTGAAATAAATATGATTTATATAGCAGGTTGTTTTATGTACATGAGGTTGATTGCTTGGCGACTCATAGTTTTAGAATTATTTTTGATGGATTTGTACAGCAAAACACATTTCAAAACTAAAAGGGTAAAGAGCCAGTAATCACTACACCAAAATCCACATTGCTCACTGCCACCCCTTGGAGATTTGTACTTAATTTGTTGCTGAATAAATTAGGCCCCTGGCTCGCTAGCTTTGTGAAATTAAGATGTGTTCAGCAAAGTTTGATCAGGAAAGGTCAAAAAGAGTCTGAAGTAACCACACAAGAGTCTAGACTATAAGTTCCAGATTTACTGTCCTGGTTTTGTGCACAAATTTGTTAGAAAATATGCAGGTCTCACTGGCCATCTTCACCAGCCATGTGGTAAACAAATAAGCTGACAGTGTTTGAAATCTGCACAAAGATGAAATTGCATTTAATATACTTTACACATTGATTATCAGATACTTTATTGATCCTGACTGAAATTCAAACATCCAGTAGCAGCATGAGACACAGTAAACATACATCAAAATTAGACCTATAAGAAAAATCTTAATTTAAATTAAACCTGTGCAAAGATACAAATAGAAAACTATATAAAAAGTAAAATATAGAAATAAGGAATAGAGATAAAAACTTTATACAATTAAATCATCACACAGGGTCTCGCAGCTGAAGAGTGTACATGACGACCATCTTTGAAAACTCAAATAATTGTAAACAACTAAAACAAGAAACAATAATCTAGGTGTAAAATGAAGCATGTTTCTGCATGGCTTTTTATTTAGCTTCACATTTATTGTGAATCTGTTTTGTGGGAAACAAAACCAGTGTTTTTCTAGTTAAAATATCAGAATTAAGATTACATATTTTTTCATTTACAGAGGAAATCAGGTGGAAACCTTCTGGGTCCTTTTGGACTCTAAACAGCCTTTATCTTCTAGATCATCTCCAATATTTACCGTGTTTTAACACATGTCTGCTCATGGAGATTTTTAGGACGGGCAGAATCTAACGTTCACTCTGCTGATCCATGTTGTTTGCTTCCATGGCTGTAGTACCTTTCATATCTGGCAGTTATCAAGCCGGATCAAAACACACAGAATAAAACAAAAACAGACCCCCGGCAAATCAAGGCAAACTTCAAAATAAGAAATATACTGACTATAGTAATTTGTCAAGAAGCTTGTATCTGAGTAGAGCATGTTTTATTAATCTCTGATGACACAGCATATTCATGTTATGATTTAATAAATATCTTACATATTGTACCTTGGCTTTAAGTAACAGTGGGATTAATTTTTCTTAATTTTATTCATTGGTTTTGCACAAGAGAAGGAAATGTGTTAACAGTTCTGTTGAGCTTGTAAGATATAAGTAGTATAATATATTACTTTATTTAAAATAAAACATCTGATTGACTAAATTGAACTGAGTAAGGAGGGGGGTACAGTTTTCTTTAAGCCACCGAGTGATCATCTTGTCAAAAACACGATCCTCGGTCACACAACATTCACGCATGTACCGTGCGGGTCTGTCAGTGCAGCTGCCTGGGAAGGCTGCACACGCACAGCGGGGACGGTCAGGAGCTGAAACAACGACGCATCCACAGGCGATTTAAACGCATAAACCCACCGTAAATGGGTTTATCACCTCACCAGGAGTCACTTTCGTCGCTCTCGTTTACCACAACCGATTGTTGTGGATGGATTACATTATTCACGTCTCACCGAGAAGCCTTACAACGCCCAGTCAGCAGCGGCAGCAGCGGCAGCCATAGCTCCGTCATTGACGCTGGAGGTTAGTCAGCTCGTCATCCGCCGACTGCCATTTCACCAGCTAGCCTAGCCTAGCTCACTGGCTAACCGGCAACGCTAGCAGACGGTTATAGCCTATAGCTAGTGGCGACTTCGCTAGCATGATGCTAATGTGAATTTTTCTAAATTACCGGTGAGTTTTAACGCTTTCTAGAGGAGTGATGGTGGTGTAGTGTTTAAGATATTGGTGATATCTGAGTTGGGGGTTAGTTTGGTAGCTAACGTTAGTGGAAAATTACCAAAAAATGATGCGTGACTTTAAGTTAGCGTTATAGCTTACGTCCATTTAACCGTGGCTGTGTTACTTAACAGAGAGGTCTGTGTAGCACATGTCACTGTGTTTACACGTTTCTATCACTGCTTTAGACTATTTGTAGGTTTTAATGGAAAATGAAGCAGCTGAGCGTCACGTTGTTTGCTTGTAATGTGATTATATATGACAGATACATAACGAGTGGTGCGGTTGTGTTGTTACATAATATGAAGCCAGCATGCTGCCCGGCTGTGCTCATGCTAACTTTGTTATATACATTCATTGTTAGGTAAACATGGCGTCTGTTTTATGTGTGTGTTTGGCAGCAGTGTGTGTTTGTGTTTGTGTTTGTGTGTGACCGGACGGACTCTGCTTTTTGTATTTTTCCAGTCAGCCTGTTGCTGCTGCACCATATGAGTGGATTGTAATCAGACACCTGCATGCTCCCTCTCTCTCCCTCTCCGTCTCTCTGTGTCTCCATGTGTTTCAACAGATCACTGTAATTTGCTCCTGCAATGGCCGTCTTTAGTCACCAGGTGCTCCTGGCAGTCACAAGATCAAGGTAAACAGTAAAAAAAGAAAACAGTCTTTACTGTAGTTGAAGGAGAGTCTGTTTACATTGTGTCTGCTGGCCTATTGAATGAGTCTCATGGCTCCACACACACACACACACACACACACACACCAGATAAACTGAACTACTGATGATGTAAGATCACGAACAGGGCTACCAGAGGAGAAGACAGTTCAGTTTGCCTCACAGTGTCAGCTGATAGGACTGGCCTGTCCTCGCTTTTACCTTCCTAAATACTCATGACCCAATTACACAGTTTTAACTCAGTTGTACATTAGGGGTTGGTGACATGGTCGTATGATATGAAGATATACATCAACCAGCCACTTCATTACGTATACTTGATCCAATAAAACAACTCTGCCATAAAGAGGTATTCATTTAATTATTATGTTTACTATTGAGGTTGTCATTTGCAGTAGTGTTAAACTGCACTGCATTATTTTGAGAGATGTTTCTAATATTTTGGCCACCCCGTTTACATACATGAGAGGGCCAAAATATTAGAAACACCTCTCAATATAATGCAGTCCAGCTTCCTAAAAGTAGAATTTATGGCTGTTGTTGTATTGGATCACATTGTGTCCAGTCGGTTAATATACTATTTTGTGAAGTGTTTGATAATTTACCACACTACTGATACTAAGTTAACTATGCTTTTACATCAAGTATTTTTCCTTTGATCAGCAAAATAAAGTCCTTTCTATCTGGTTATTTTTTCAGTTGAGTTTGTAGAAACTGTCTAGCATTGTTATATAAATTTATAGACATATGTGATAGAAGATATCTAATATATATTGTAGAACCCTCAGAACAACCGTCTACTTCATTAGGTAAAATTGGAACAATCCAATGTGCCATAAATTCAACTTTTACGACACTATCAGAGAGGTATTAACTCTACTGTATGTTTATTATTGAGGTCGTAGTGTGTGCTGTTGTTGTACAGGAGTGCATATTGAATATTGAAAGGTGTTTCTATTATTTTGGCCCTCTCGTGTGTAAACATGGTGGCCAAAATATTAGAAACACCTCAATATAATGCAGTCCAGTTTTAAACAACTGCAAACTACAACCTCAACAATAAACATGATAGTTAAGTTAATACCTCTCTGAAAAATGTAAACATTATAAACTTGGGAAAAGTTGAATTTATGGTTGTATAGTTGTTGTATTGGATCATCCAACATTGCTATATAAATCTATAAATACATGTGATAGAAGATATCTACTGTATATAGCGCAAACTAGGCATACATTTATATTCTATTAAAGGTTCCCTGTGATGTTTAACTTCTAGTAGTGTCAGCTGTTTTTATGGTTTCACACTATTCTAACAATAAGTGCCAGTAACACACTAAGAAACACAGCAATGTGTGAGCAAACGTGGATGTAAACAACGCAGGATTTAAAACATAAAATGTGTTCTGAAGATAGAAATACATTCAGCACATTTGTTAGACCTCAAGGAAACACACAATGTGTTTTGGTCAATGTAAACATACCTCTTTGTTTGTTTACAAGAACACTCTTGAAATCTGTTGTATCTCTGTCAGCATATCAAGTGACCCCGAGCTGGGTTCATGACACGCAGGTTGAAAACTGCTGCTGATGCTTTTTTTCATAGCAGTGACTGTGTGGAGAGAGATTTGATTACAAGTGGTCACCTGAGACCAAGTTGAGGTTTATTCGGATACCAGTCGTGAACTGCGCTCGCTGTCAACGGGATTAAAACCTATCTGTGCTGTAGATACTAGATCTGAACATGTTATTAAAACAATAAATAATGTTGTTCAAGAAGAGATTTATGTTTGCTAGAAGCAGCTGACTGGAGAGGCTCAAGTAGATTTTTGTAATTTTGTAATAATGCGGCTGAAAGATTGTGGCAAAACTCGTAATTGCAATTATTTTGATAGTACAGTATTGAGATCACAGTTATCTATTGATTTAATATTTTTATTACACTTAATTACAAATAAACATTTAAATAAAGAGATCACTGCTTTCACGTCCATGTTTTACTACATTTCTGCTAATGTACAAATCGTCGTTAAATCACCAGAGCACTGCTTTCATTTTCACTGGTTAACACACTGTACAGCATCGTGACTTGTGAACATTTTACTGATGCTCACACAGAACAAAGATGGTACTACCTACTCAGATAGATAGATAGATAGATAGATAGATAGATAGATAGATAGATAGATAGATAGATAGATAGATTATAGCTAGTTAAACATTAAAGCATCACGTACATCAGAGGAACATAGTTAGTTTTGCTTTAAGCTTCCTCACGTTCAGACAATGACAAGCCTGTTTGATTGACTGCTATACTCTGTGTGGTGTGGTGCTAAAATAATTTGATTAGTCATTAATTTATCAGCAATTATATTAGTACTTGAAGCCATTTATCAAAGTCCCAGTTTCTCAGGTAGGGATTTGCTGCTTTTCTGTATTTTTTGTATTATCATAAATAACTTAATAACTTAGGTTTCGGACTGTTGATCGGACAAAAAATAAAAACACTTTGAAGACTCTCTGTTTACATTTTATTTGGCAGCTCATGCTTTGATTACTAGGATAATCATATATCAACATACAAGCTAGTGGAGTCAGTTAGGGCTGTAACTAACGATGACTTTCATTATTAATTAATCTGCAGATTATTTTCTTTTTCATCATTGTGAAATAGTCAGAAAATAGTGAGAATTTCCTAGAGCCCTAGGTGCCATCCTCCAATCTCATTTTGCCCAACCAACAGTGAAAAATCCAATATCATATCTAATTTCTAAAGATATAAAACAGAATAAAGCAGAACATCGTCACATTCAAGAATTGAATATCAAAAAAGTTGACAAAGTTTTTGTCACTGACTAACTGTTGCAGCTTGAGGGTCTGCAGAGAGGTCTAAAACTCCAGTAGTTTTCACTTTACGATGATGTGAAACACGAGAAGCTGAAAGCAGAAACTGTTTGACACTTTTACTTTAGTTATTAATTATCACTTAATACATATATAGGCAATTATCAAAATTGTGCTTGTGTATTGTTGATCAACTGATCGGTTCATCAAATCAACATTTAAGCACCATCATATACTTTCTCATGAAACTACCTTTCACAGTATTTTATCAGAACTAACCAGTTTTTCTTGTTTCTGTCAGCAGGGGATCATATTTGTTATCCAAGAGGAACAGCTGTTCCTCTCTGTCTTCCAAAGCCTATCTCCACGTAGACCCTCCCCGCCACGTCTCGTCCCAGCTCACGCTCAGGCACTCCCGTTATGGCTACAACCACTGTTACAGAGGCCACGCCCTCTGCCGTGGCCACAACTCCGCCCTGCTCGCCCGCTCTCTACACAGCTCAGGTGTTTGGCTCCAAGACATAAAACAAGAGGATGCTAAGACTTCACCAGCTGCTACCCAGGATGCTTCTCTGGGAGCGAAAAAGGACTCTGTGGCTGCTGCACCCCCATCTCAGCCGCCATCAGCTCCCGCTCCGACGTCCACCAGCACCACCACCACCACAGCAGCTGCCGTTCCTCCGGTGCAGGAGAGGGCAGTCTTGAAGAAGTCTCTGTATCAGAGGATTGTGGATGAGTTAAAACATTACTACAATGGCTTCCGGTTACTTGGCATCGACATCAAGATTGCAGGCAGGATGGTGTGGAGGCTGCTGCATGGACAACTGCTCACACGCAGGGAGAGGAGAAGGGTAAGAGAAGCTAAATAAATTCGGTCTGTCTAATCTTACAGGGTTTATTTATCTTCCAGTGTAAACCCCTGCAATGTCAGGCACAGGGATCTACATAATTTATAGTCAGCAAGTTGTTATCCACATACACAAGCATTTGTCACCAGAAATACTGTTGCAGTGGAAAAAGATGATGTCAGACAAGAACATAACTTCATTACATTGGAAATGTACTCCTTTTACTAAAACGTGTAGCTCATAAATCATCAGATATTGAGCAGCAAATGTCTTTTCCTGTCCATGAAACCATGAAACCGACCTGTTTGTAATAGGAACTTACCTAAAAGTAACTGTTAGTCATCCCGAGAGCCATGCCACTGTCTGCCAGCATGGCTTATAGTGAATTATCTTCCAGTGCTGGACTGTTGATTGAAGAAAACCAGAAATATTTAGACTTCAAATAGGGTTTGAGACTTTTTCACAATTTTGATTAGTCAAAAATGAATCAACACATGAATTGTTAAAGAAAATAGTTGTTACCGGTAGTTGCAAAATAAACAAAAAAATACTTCAATCGGACCTAAATTATAATATAATTAACAAAGACTCTCTCCTTCAATGGACGCATTAAACCTACTTGTTTCTATTACTAATGTACCTGAGAGTAACTGTGCACACAGAGATCGTTGACTTTGGGTTAAATTCAGCTTTGAAATGTTTTGCCCCGGTCTGATCTTGTTATACTGCCCTCAGGTCACAGCAACATGTCTGTCTGGTTCCTTTACAGTCGTCTGGTTTCTTCACTGTCATTACAAAAGACTCGGCTCTAGAAGTTGTTATCCTGGTTCCCCTCCTCTGTCTGTCTGTCACTCTCGCACTGAGTCATTATCAGTAAATCAATGAGAGATATTTTATGGCTTCAGGGTTTCTTTGACTGTTCACACCTTTTACATGTCAATAAGGAATGAGTACTGTGTGTTCCCGAAGTCGTAACGCATGTGGGAGGAGCAGCAGGTATGCAGTTTTCTGCACACCATGCTGTGAATGAACAGATTCAAGCATTGTGACCCACAGTGTGTCCGTCAGACCAGTTTTCCATCAGAAGGAGCTGTATCGTCTCATTGTTCACTGACCCGCAGGGAACAAAGACGCCATTAAAACTCCTTTTAAACCTGAAATAGGTCAATCTGTGACTTTAATCCTGCTGTGAAAGACTTTCAGTTCTGCTAGTGATCTGCTTTATTGTGTTAAAAGACTGTTCTAAGATCAGTTTTACACTAATATACAGACTGTTACCTGTGTAGGTTGAATCATTTTCACTGTACGTAGTATTTTATCATAACTGTTATAGTAGGAGCTAAAAACAATCAGTCAATTATCTAATATTCAACTGATTACTTGGAAAATATTCTGATAGCTGATTAATAGTTGAGGACATTTTGTTCCTTTTCTTTGTCTTACGTAAACTAAATATCTTTGATGTAGGACTGAGGGTCGGATAAAACATTTAAACATAAGACATTTTAGGTTGCCGCCCTTTGCCATTGGAAAATAATCAGCAGATTAATCAGTAATCAAAGTAATTGTTAGTTGCAAACCCAGTCACTATCACATCGAAGCTCTTAAATATTGATTGTCCTCTGAGAGTCTGAATTGACATTTTATTTATATTTTAAATGACTTCTGTGTCTCTGGTCTCACTCATCCGAACTTCACACTCACTGCTGCACTTCCTTGGGTCCTCGGAAATACACCCACCGAACGGAAAGTCGATTGGGCGAACAGTTGTTGAGACAAATCAAAGGACAGACAGAGACATGCAGACAGATGGGCAGAGGCTCCTCTCATTTTAGATTATTTCCTGTACAATACAGCTGCACAGTATCGGAAGATTTGGGCAGGAAATTGACTCTTCTTTTCCAACAAAAGCGAAATACTGAATCTGAAATGCTGTTTTCAACAAAGAGCAGCACTTCAGTCATGACACACCTAGAAAATGCACTCAAAAGGGATATGTCTTTATTAGAACACAACATAATTGAATTGTCAGGATGATATCAATATTTGAGAGTCTAAAAACATAAACACTTCAAATTGAATGATCAAAATTAAGATCTAGACTGAGGGTGACACTTTATAATATAAACCTGTCAGTGTTCTCCTTCTGCAATGTCTCGTTACTTATTGGTCGATGTAAACACTCACACTGCTCATATCTGTGATGAGATAATGTCGACTGATGATATCAGCCCAGTTCTGTCTTATATTTATTTGTTTATTTATTTTTATCTAAGCTGGCTCTGCTCGTGTCCTCTCAGCTGATATGTCATTTATTAAAAGCGCTGGCTCTTCTTTGCAAATTTCAGATAAGCTTTCTGTTGGTTCATGGAGAGAAGAACTGGTTGATCATTGAAAGAGAACATACTGTTACTGTGTGTCTTGCTGACTGATTGGAGTACACGCATTGCAATGTGTGTGTGTGTGTGTGTGTGTGTGTGTGTGTGTGTGTGTGTGTGTGTGTGTGTGTGTGTGTGTGTGTGTGTGTGTGTGTGTGTGTGTGTGTGTGTGTGTGTGTGTGTGTGTGTGTGTGTGTGTGCACCCTCGGTGACCCATGTTGTGCACATGCCATGGTAAAACTATATTTGGGCTATTTTAGAAGAGGACCGTCAGAGCTTCAGTACATGTGTAATGGATCTTACATGCACACACACCAAAGACTTGAGCGCTGACATGAATACTGGCCCATGTCACCTTCCACATTTTGTGACCATTGTTTTTCTTTGTGTTTCTAGCTGATGCGGACCTGTGCTGATCTGTTTCGTCTGGTGCCCTTCATGGTGTTTATCATCGTTCCTTTCATGGAGTTCCTTCTTCCGGTCTTCCTCAAACTCTTTCCAGAGATGTTGCCCTCCACCTTCGAGACAGAGTCCAAAAAGGCATGTGTACATGTACACACACAGACACACACCCCGCCGCCTGAATGGACTCACAACAGGCTTCATTATGTAACTTTTCAGATATGACTGTGGCTGCTGTGTTAAGAACCTCTGGCCATGCAGGCAGCTGACTTTATCTAATCTAGCCTATTAACTTTGGGAGCTGTAATACCATATAAACATGCTCTTCAAACCTGAAAATACTTTAAAAAGATCCACATAAGGATGATAATATAGAAATAATATGACTGTCCGGTTCACTTCTTATGGAAAGCTTTCTGTCCTCGGTCCAGTCGGCCTCTCATGTTCCCTGGTTGTTCTGGGAGCACGGTTGAATGATTCATAGATATGCTCTCCTGCTCCTGGACAGCTCAGAGGTGCCAGGCCTCTGAAAATTTGACTGGACATAAGTCACAATATGAGAATGGAAAAAAACAGCATGGTGTGATACTAGATTACAGTGCTGTATCTAAAACGGAGTGAGAGGTACCAGAGCAAAATGTAAAATGAACATATTGTGATTAACTTCAGTGAACCCAAAGGAAACACTGTGGAGTGATTTTTTTATAGGAATATAAAAGTGATCCTGAACCGTCTCTCTTGATAGATACTGTAATAGCTTTTTATGAGGTTTGGAGGCACCAGCTCTTCAAGTTTTTATGTTTCCCCTTTCTTTTCTAAAAAATATGACTCATTTAGTGCAGGAGAAGATAAGCAAACATGAGGCCAAGTTAAAAGTAGGCAGCCAAACATGGTGCTTTTGTAAAAGGTATAGTATTATGTGGCTGGAAAACACAACAATTATCCGCAACTGTCTGAAATTGTTTGTAAAACCTTCTTTTACTTCACTATGAAATATGACTGCGTCTTTCAAAATGCCCAGTTACCACAAAGAAACATTTTAACTCTGTAATGTTGATATGTGTCACTGACAGCTGTATTAAAACTGTTATTGTGTTTGAAGTATATATTTTTTAAACTAACCAGTGTCCCCTCCATCTCCCATCATGCAGGAGGAGAAGCAGAAGAAGGGTCTGGCAGCTAAGCTGGAACTGGCTAAGTTTCTCCAAGAGACCATCGCTGAGATGGCTCGAAGGAACAAAGCAAAAGCTCAGACAGAAGACGAGACGCAGCGCTTCTCCACATATGTTCAGAAGGTAAATTACAGTTTAACGCGTCCGGTGTGTAATTAAAGGTAGTAATACCCCCTGCACACATTTTATATAGTACGGTCCAGCCCATAAGTTTTTATTATTGCTGTTAAGTTTCTTCTGCACTCTGCTGTCATTAAGGTCTGTTGTTCTGAGAGCAATGAGCTGAGCAGATCATGCATCAAATACTGCAATTTTGAATGTAGCATTAATAAAGTAGATAGAGTTGTTGGTTTTGATTTCATTAGTGTATTCCATGTGTGCAGTCCTCTATTCGAATAAGCTGTGTACTTGGTCTGAAATTGTTTTCTCTGTGTGTTCACATCAGGTTCGGGGCACAGGTGAGCAGCCCACAACGAAGGACATTGTCCGGTTTTCGAAGTTATTTGAGGACGAGTTAACGCTGGAGCACCTGGAGCGCCCCCAGCTAGTGGCTCTGTGTAAACTGTTGGAGCTGCAGCCCATCGGCACAAACAACTTGCTGCGTTTTCAGCTGATGTTGCAACTCAGAACCATCAAGTCAGACGATGAGGTGAGATAGAGGACTGGTGGGGACCTGGTAGTTTTGTGGTCGAGGGACTGATGGCATGATTTTATAGTCATGAGATGAAAGAATAGGTGGTTATAAAACTAAAAAAAGTACCATACTTGAAGTTTTGCCCAACTATCTTTGTCCTCTGCTAACTATTTCCCCAAGTATGCAAGTTTTGACAGTATGTTGGTAAAACTACAGGAACGGGCTTGGCAGATATCTGTTGTCCTTGTGAAATAAAGAAATTCAGATTTTGAGTACTTCCAGTTCTCTTTTCTCACGCGTGTTTGACTCTGGTTTCTTCACAGATGATTGCAGCAGAGGGTGTGGCAGCTATGAGTGTGTCAGAGTTACAGGCAGCGTGTCGTAGTCGGGGGATGAGGTCTCTGGGTCTCACCACTGACCAGCTACGTCTGCAGCTGCAGCAGGTGAGCGGCTGAATGTTTGTTTGTAGCTTTGTTTCTAACATAACCAGTGGCTGAAGCTGACTGGCATAAATTGCAGTATTGCAAGTTAAAAGTTTGTTGTTCAGACAAAATTAACAGACTCGATGCAACATGTGTTTAATGAATGTTCTTCTCCATTTAGTGGCTGGACCTGCACCTGAAGGAGAACGTTCCCCCATCACTACTGCTGCTCTCCAGAGCCATGTACCTGACTGACCTCAAACCAAAACCCCCCGTCATCCCACCTGTTCCCAAACTAGAGGTTCGACTTTAACAGTCTACTTAAAATCTTACAGGCCGCACCAGTTTGTATTCACTTGAATGTACAGATTAGAGAAAGTTGTGCCCAGCTCAACATTCCAGCTGTTTAAATAGCTGGTATGCCGGGTCACTGACGTTTGGTACGTTCAGAGTCGGCTCTCCTTATGAGAAGCACGAGTTGTTTCATAACTATTTATGACTATTTCATAACTCAAAGATTTTTTTTTAATTATATGACAAAGAGAAGTGGCATATTTGAACATGTAAAGAGCTGGAACAGATAAATGTTGGCTTGGAAAAGTACTGACACGAATTATGAATTGTGAAAATAGATGCTGATTTTGTTTTGTTCAGTTCACTAATCATTACAGCTCCATTAGCAACTCAAAACCTATTAATCCTTATTAAAAATGACACATGAAGACATGTAAAAGATCCCTGCTTTGAATAATATTTTGTCAAAGCCAAAGTCTATGATTATGCAAATGTTCAAATGTTTAATAACATCTTTCATGCTTAGTGTATGTGCTCCAGTTCACTTTAGTTTAAGTTGCTTTATTGGACCACGATACCATTGGCTACTAAACTAGTTGTGCTCTCACAAAATCATCTCAAACTTTCCTCCTTTAGCAGATAAATGTGAAAACAGCCTTAAAGGCTCAAACTCTGCACGTACATTATTCTGCACAGTGAAGGTCAAACATCCAAGTGATGTAACAATAGGCACATTTTAAGCGGAGCGGCACTGAACAAGAAATACAGCAGAGTAGGTGGTCTTTGTGGGATGTGGTCTTCTTATCAGAGGTTTTGTTGTTGTTATTATTGCAGAAAGCTCCTCCTCCTCCAGTGGAGAATACAGGAGCAAACGCGACCTCAGTCAGTACTGACATGTTGGCGGACCCTGCTCTCGTCATCAAAGACAGGCCGGTCAGTGCACAGCCACAAAACACACGGCAACACGAGATAAGATAAATCATATTGATGATGGAGAGGAAATTGAGTCATCACTGCAGTTTAGAATAGATTTCTGCCTAAACAATGGCTGTTCTTGTATCCATTAGTCCAGTATTAGACACTGAATGGACACTGCTCATCTTTGGGTGTATACCAGTCACAAAACAGTCAGTGTATCTCCTTTTTTGGAGAAATTGAAGGATTAGGTATAGATCTTCCTTCATGGATTATGAAAATTGTACAGCTTCTCAAAGAAATATAACTTTTAAGGAAACATGCTTATTTACTTTCTCGCTGGGAGTTAGATGAGAATCTTGACGCCAGTCCCCAGTGTGTACAGTAAATACACTGATTAGCTGATTAGCTTAGCTTAGTACAGAGACTGGAAATGGAGAAACCACTAACTTAGCACTAACTTAGCTCCCTCAAAATTCACCCACCATTTAGCTTCCTCCTTTTTCCTGTCTTTGTGCTAAGTTAAGATAACCAGCTGCTAGCTGTAGCTTTATATACTTGATCAATCTTTTCATCTAAAGATTACATAAACCATAAATAAGATAAAGATCTAAATAAACTGTACATGTGCATCAGATTGTCTAAAAAAACTGTCACGTAGCTGAAAACATCTTGTATTCAGCTAAATGTATACATGCCTGGCCATAAGCCATACAATCCTGCAGGACCCTTGGTCTTATTTGTCTTTTTATCTGCATGTTGTAGGTGGAGGAGATGAGAGACAAGGCTCCCGTGGTGTCGGACAAACCTCTGACTCCTGCTGAAGTCCTTCAGGTGAGCACCCATTGTTTCTTTGGACCTGTGCAATCCACAGAAACCAGTTTGGGATTTGATGCTATACAGGGTTTCTTAATCCAGTTAGTTCTTCTTTGCTTTGATCTTTCTCACATGACGTGCTAATCTCTCACGGTGGGACACAGCTGCTATTCTGGAAAACCAGCTTTCTGCTTGATAGAAACTACTTGAATACAGTAGAGTCTCTCTTGAATACAGTAGTCCCTCTGCTAGAGACTGGTTGGAAATCTGTTTAGATGAACAGACGTAATATAAAATTAGAAGTTTGACAGAGTAACCATCACAAATATAGAAAGCTACTGGCCAAATTGGAGCTGAACATCTCAAGTTAATCTGTGCGAGGTTTAAAAATAGCTGATAAATATAGACCTGTCACTGTCAAATTTTAAAGCCCCAGTGTGACAAATATTTTTTAATGAGATTGTTGTGTATCCTATCTTTTGGTATGAGGGACGGGTATTGACAATGTATTGATGTTTTCATTTAGAGAGCCCAGTAATTAAGACACTGAGGTCTGTCAGGTGGTTGAATTCACTCATCTTATTATTGAAATGTTCTTCTCTTCAGCTGTTAATTGTGCAGAGGCACCACACGCTAAGGAACACATGTTTACTGCATTATAGGTCACTGTGCTGCACTAATCCGTACTACTAGCCTTGTAATTCAGTAGTCTGAGACACATAACATGTGACTGCAATGACCCCAGTTCACAGTTCATGTCTGGCTGATGACTGATCATCCTATCCCCTTCTTTGTCTTTGTTTCATGTCACCTGAAATTATCTGTTAAATTAAGATTTTGTGGCTTCTTCCACAGGCTAAAGCAGCAACCGAGGTGTCCCAGAAGAGCAAGATGAGTGCCAACGGTGTCTAAAGAGGAGCAGGAGCCTCTGGACTGAACGGGAGAAGGACTCACACAGCTCTGTGTCCTCGGGGGAGGAAAGGTCTGCTTCGTCTCAGCAGCTGCTTCTTTGTACCCTCGAACCTCCGCTTTCATATTTTTGCACTCCGTTCTCTGTAACTCTCTGTCAGAGCTGGACAAACCAGCCTGAAATTTCACTGGACTGGCAGACCACTGATGGTGTGATTTCTTTGACCTAATGTCCTGGAAATGAAGCCCAAACCGCCCATGGCATATCCTGGTCAACCTTGTGTTTGTCACCTTACAGTCTAGATGGTCTCCTCCTCCTGTAAATTTGTAAATATCCTGTATATTTTTGTCTCTGTCTTACATCACAGCAGCAGCAGCTTTGTATATTTTGCTATGCAAAGGCCTAATGTCTCTCTTTTCTTTCTCTCTAAGCAGTTTTATTTCGATACCTTCACCTGTTCAGAATACGAGAGAATTCATCAATTTTTTTTTTCAGAGATACTTTGCTGAACTTTTTGGTTCAGTTTCTGTCCCTCTGTTATATTTGCTCAGTAAGCTGGACCTCACTGATGTGCTGAAGCACACGCCAAAACACGACACACTTTGAGCCTGTCGTTTAATAAAATGCAAAAGGTTCAGTCACTCATTTCGTCTTTTGATTTGGACTGGCCCTGCCTCTAAGCAGGGTGACATAGCGTAGCTGCTTGCTGCTGTAATTATCAAACAAAGACTGGTATATTATTAAGAGAGAGGTCACTCCTTAAACCCAGAGTTAAAAAGAAAATGCAGATTTTATTTGCATATACAGTGTATGTATTGTGTTTTAACACTATGATGCTATGATTTCTTTAAACTGAAAAGAGAAAATACTTGATTTTTTTCCCCATAAAGATATATGATTAACATGTCAGAGAAACGTAAATCCCGAAGCCACAATAAGATTAATGTTATTTTTGGTATTGTGGCTGTAAAAAAAAAAATCTTGATTAAGCTCTCGTACATATATGATCCTAAAAGCTATTATTGGAAAGTTTACCACTTAAATGTCTACTGTATAAATACAGTTTTGTGTGTGTTGAGCAGTGCTTCAGATTTTGTAACCCTCCTCTACACATTTGACATTGTTGTAGTAACATACGTTCATTCATTCACTACAGCTGAATGAAAGATTTTCCTCATTGACATCTATCGATGGTCACCTCCCATCAATAAAAGGATATTTTTTAAGCAAAGATATTGCTAATGAAGATTTATATTATTGGTTTTACATATGTGCCTAAGGTTAAAGGGCGATTGTGTTTGCATTTTTCATCAGAAAACAGATTTTCTATATTGTACCAATATTGTTTGTATTTTGGTTTGATCATCACCTCATTGTGTTTAAAAAAAAAAAAGTTTTCTCTTTAGTGGAATGTCTCCTCTTCCCTTCCCCCATTTGATCCAAGTATCGATGCAAATCCAAATTAATCCCTTCCCTACAATCACCAGTGTTGATACTGATCGAAAAAGCAAAAAGCACCTTTTCAGTCAGCTCTGCACTCGCGGAGAAAAAGAGATAAAGAAGAATTAAAAACAATCAGTTGTTCTGATACCAAATTTTAAAAAAACAAACTATTTTCTGTAGACATTCTGAGTAAACCCATTTACGGCAGTTTTTACCTGTGGGATACAGGTCTGTACGCCATGTTGATGTGTTGCTCAGACTTGTTGAGTTGCTTCATTTAAAGACTGGTACTGTCTACTGCATTATTAAAGTTTTGCACAGCAATTACAACATTGGGAATGATTTGTTTCATGTTTCTCTTGTGCCTCTTGAGACTTGCCAGACTGAAAGATGAATGAATAAATGTGTTTCCCCTCGATGATTGGACAGGATGCACTCTTCTGCGTCCACAGATTAATCCTTCTTGTGTCACCTCTTCCTCATTCATTCATCAGCATCATAGTGTGTGTCAACAAAGCTGTAGCTGTCTGGAAACTATAACTACCTACTGTTATCACAGATGGTTTGGTACATCAATGGCATCATAATGTGTCCTCTCTTTAGTTTCTTTCAGTTCAAAATTGCACTGCTGTCCAGTTACTTCTTACCCTGCATTAAATTTGTGCATCACGTTAAAATGGCAAATGAGTGCCGGGTGATGAAAACGAAGAATTCACATGATTAAAATCATGAAACCCTTGACAGTCGTGTCCTATCTCTCTTTGTTAATACATGTAAAATCAAATTTATTCAGTTTGTTCTGTGAAGATATCACAGTGGTCTTGTATTGTTGACGAGTATGAACATTTTACTTTATTACTGTAAGATTACCACTATAAACACTAGATATAGGTCATTAACTAACTTAACGTGATTTTGTTTGACTTTTTGTACGACGAGGTTCACAGAAATACTTTTAAATGCATGCATTTTTATGGACAGCAGGTGGCACCATTGGTACACAAGAATCCATGCCTAAACCAACAACCAAGTGCCCATTTAATATATACATTTATTAAGCTTAAGAGCCTGAGCACAATAACATTATGTCTACTTACATACTACATGCTACAGGAGTATGTCAGAGTTGTTGGGACTTTAAATTAGTCCACGTCTAATGAACTGGGATTTCTTGTAACACTGAGCTTCTTAATACATCTGATAATAAGACATAGTCTGCATATACAGTTGTATGAAAAAGTTTGGGCACCCCTCTAAGATTTCATGATAATTTGCTCTAACTTTATAAAAGAAGATCACAGCAACAAGATTTGATTTCCTACAGAGATGTAGACATTTGAGTGTTTTCCAGACCAATATTCTCAGAGTAGCATTACATAGTTTTATTATGATAAATTACAATGTAAAAAATGGTATGTGCAAAAGTTTGGGCACCCTTTTAATCACATTGATTTCAAGACCTGTAGGGATTTATAGGTGACAGCACAAAATTGCTTTGACTAGCTTGTGAGACCTTCAATTACAAAGACAGGTGGAACCAATCATGAAAAAGGCTATTTAACAGAGGCAATTGCTGGCTGTGCTTGTCCTAGGTTCTTTTTTAGAGTGTGGCAACATGGGGGCATCGAAACAACTCTCCACTGACAAAAAACTAAGATAATTCATTATCATGAATTAGGAGAAGGGTACAAGAAATTATCAAGAAGGTTTGGACTGTCTGTCTCCACAGTCAGAAATGTGGTGCAGATATGGAAGGCCACAAGAACAGTCCTTGTGAAGGAAAGATGTGGTAGGCCAAAAAAAATACTGGAAAGGCACAGGCGAAGGATGGTTAGAATGGTCACAGACAAGCCACAGACCACCTCCAGAGAACTACAAGAACATCTGGCTACTGATGGTGTAGTTGTTCATCGTTCCACAATCCAGCGTACTTTGCACCAGGAAAAGCTCTTTGGAAGGCTGATGCGCAAAAAGCCTTTCCTGAGTGTTCGTCACAAGAAGAGTCGCATGAGATATGCAAAAGCACATCTGGACAAGCCAGAAGCATTTTGGAAAAAAATACTGTGGTCAGATGAGACTAAGATAGAGTTATTTGGTCAGAACAAGAGGAGGTATGCATGGCGAAAAAAACACACTGAATTCCATGAGAAGAACTTATTGCCTACTGTGAAATTTGGTGGAGGGTCCATCATGTTATGGGGCTGTGTGGCTAGCACAGGGACTGGAAACCTTGTTATAGTTGAGGGCCACATAAATTCCTCTCAGTATCAGCAGAGTCTTGACAAGAATGTTCAAGAATCTGTCACAAAGTTGAAGCTACGCCGGGGTTGGATTTTTCAGCAGGACAATGATCCTAAGCACTGTTCAAAATCCACCAAGGAATTCATGCAGAAGCACAAGTACAATCTTCTGGAATGGCCATCCCAGTCCCCAGACCTTAACATCATTGAAAATGTATGGATTGATTTGAAGCAGGCTGTTTACGCACGGAAGCCAAGAAACCTGACTGAACTGGAGGCGTTTTGTATGGAGGAATGGGCCAAAATACCACCTGCCAGACTTCAGGGACTTGTCTGTGGCTATAGGAGGCGTCTACAGGCTGTTCTTGCAGCAAAAGGAGGCTCTACTAAATATTAATGGAATTATTTCTTTGGGGTACCCAAATTTATGCACATGCCTATTTTTGTTTAAATACACATAAAAATGTTTCTGTTGGACCAATGAAAATGATTTCACTACTGAGATGTTTCTGTTTCCATAAGGCATAACATATGTTAAAATAAAGTTGCTGCTTCAAAAGCTCAGCAAGTGACAAACTGATACAATGATTTTCCTAAGGGGTGCCCAAACTTTTTCATACAACTGTATCTCTTTCAAAATGTGTCTTCAGATAGAAACATTCATGGAAGGAGAAGTTTAACGAAAATTAAAAAGGTTACCTGCTAGTGTAATTCTTTCCAATTATCTGTGATTTTGTAGAAAACATAAGATGATGGAAATTTCTGGTGAACGCCTCTGTGGGCTTTTGAGTGCTGTATTTACTCTCTTTAACCACAGACCTTTTTTCCAAGCAACTAATCACAACCCCTGCTGACTTTGAGGCTAGGGATGCAATGCAAACTCATTTCTGGTTTTAAGACTCATTCCTGCAGCGTTTTATATACTTCTGAGTAATGTACACATAATATGCCTCTATTTGATATTTTACATTAAATAGGCTATTATTTATTAAAATTATAATGTATATATTTTAAACCCGTTTACGTAAAAGAAAATAACAAACATAGCCAGCCCACCGCTTTTTGAGAAGCTGACCGCCCCTATATTTTAAGTGACCCCTTCTGGCCACCCCTATGAACAATTTTTAGGGACGTCACTGGGTGGGCGGGGGACTTCAAAATATTTTACCCACAAAAGGGGAGAGAAGGCCGTGAGGAGGACTGATACAAAAAGTTGGGCAATAAAAAGATCTAAAGAAAGAAAAGGCTGTGTTGTGGACATTGACGTTACAAGGTCAGCAGTATGTATCCATGTGTTTTCGAATATTTGTTTTTAAGATGGTACATTGATTAGATTTGTATCATAACTTTTTCCATGCTTTCTGGAAATAGACATTTTCACAGTGCGTCACCAGCTCATCATTGAATGTGCCTTTCTTGTAACGGATATTTTGTGGTATGTTTCCAGAGAACAAAGCAGGATTTGCGTGTGAAATTAGACAATTTATTGTGAGAATTTACAGTTGTATAAAGGCAACATACCAGTACTATGTATTTACTGCATTTCCTTTGATGGTCAGTGCTTTAAGAAAAACAACTTTGAAAACAACGTCAAGAGTGTAAAGTATAACATTTGGCCGCCTGCACTAAGCAGTATGTCTGAATAGAGTCTGTGCTATTTTAAGCCTGACAGGCACATAGCTTCATGTTCAGTCCATGGGTAAAACAAGGTTGTCAAGGCTGGGTGGTGAAAAAACATACCAAGGCTACTAATACTACCGCAATACTGTCCTGTACTTAAAAGCTGCTGTGACTTGTGGTGGATTTCTAGTATTTCTAGAAAGACAGCTCTTTAGAAAGATAACTTTTAATTGTAACATTATAAAACCAATGTATCTTCTTATACATATATAAATAATTTGTTTTTTTCCCTTGTTTTTCTCTCTCTATCTCTTCCTCTCTTTACATTTCTTTCTCTGGCTCCTCTCTGCAGTGCAAAGATGAAGCTGACTGTAGGGGCTGTGTTGGGTCTGTCCCTCATTTTGGCTCATACTCATTTTTCAATGGCTGGGAAAGGAAAGGGGTTTGGTGGGAAAATAAATCTGTTTAAAAAGGCCCCTAAAGTGCCTAAACAACCCAAACTATCCAACCTGCCTGGTAACACCAATCAAGGAGGTTCCCCTTATCAAGGAGGTTACCCCAACCAAGGAAGTTACCCCCAGCAACCAGGCAGACCAGGGGGTTACCCTAACCAAGGAGGTTACCCTAATCAAGGAAGTTACCCTAATCAAGGAGGTTACCCCCAGCAACCAGGAAGACCAGGGGGTTACCCTAACCAAGGAGGTTATCCTAACCAAGGAGGTTACCCTAACCAAGGAGGTTATCCTTACCAAGGAGGTTATCCCCAGCAACCAGGAAGACCAGGGGGTTACCCTAACCAAGGAGGTTATCCTAACCAAGGAGGTTACCCTAACCAAGGAGGTTATCCCCAGCAACCAGGCAGACCAGGGGGTTACCCTTACCAAGGAAGTTACCCCAACCAAGGAGGCTACCCCCAGCAGCCAGGATACCCAGCTGGAGGTTACCCATATGGAGGAGGTCATGGTGGGTATGGTAGTTATGGAGGTTTTCCAGGTGGATACATGAACTACAACCCAAACAACAAAATCCTGAGCCCTCACTATGGGGGCAGTTATGGATATGGTGGCCATGGTTTTGGGGGTGGTTCTCCCTTTTCCCGCTCAGCTCAGGCAATGGGTGTGCTTCCCTCTGATAAATCCAGAGGGTTTGGGCGCAGTGCAGTAATGGCAGCAGCTGGAGGGGCTGTGGCAGGAATGGCCCTGGGCTACGGGTTAGGAAGGTTCCCCCGTCCTCACTTTGAGTTCCACAGCCCCCAGGAGGAGTATTACTACAACCACTACATGTACAGGAAATATGGTGTCAAGTCTACTGATACAAATGACTACAGCAGAGACTACAATTACAGCCCACTGCCTCAAACTTATGATAGCTTCATGGACTCGTGTGTGAAGAGAAAAGACCTGTTGCCTGGGGAGAATCAACAGCCAAACAAAAAAACAGTTGCCACCACCACAACTACAATTACAACCACTACAACTACTTCTGAAATTACCACAACTACTGCTAAAACTACCACAACTACTGCTGCCCTAGACACTGGCATTGGCAGCAACACAACAAAGAGCAACAGCACTGCAGCATATAACTCCTCGACCTCTACACCTTCAACTCCTCACCCTCTAAATCAACCTAAAGTTGATCCTGTGCCTTCAACTTCACAGGTTCTCCAAAAAACTGCTACTGATGATGATGATGGTACGGTCAGCATTGTGGAGATTGGCTACCCAGCACTGATCAAACAGCTTAAGGTGAGGAGATGTGTAGAGTTATACATTGTTTACTCTGAAAAGTACTTGAAGAAAAAGACTAAACCCAGTGCCAGCAATGGGGTGCAGGGACTAGAAATGGGATTGCAAGGGCTTTTAGCTGTGGTCAACAGTATTATAATGATGGCACTGAATAGCAACATGTTACTGCAGCAGCACTGAGGCCTTCATTACCCATTAAAGTGATGGCGAACCATAGAAATTAGGTCTTTGGGAGTTCAAGGTAGATTGTCACAGTGAATTGTAATAACTTTGGTGATACTCTGACTTTTCATCGATCGCCATCATAAGGTAATTGTTTTTGCACAATAGTTAAGTTTATGACCAAACACATATCTATAATTAATGAGATTCTCATCAGCCTCAGCTGAACTTTGTGCTTTATTCTTATTCTTATCCAGTTTTGGATGATAACATGATAAACTGAGATGGTGAACACAGTAAACAAAAGATGTGAGCATAACTGGAGACTTTTTTATATATTCGTTTTTTATCATGGGGCTGGTACAACCGACATTTACATTTACATTTAGTCATTTAGCAGACGCTTTTATCCAAAGCGACTTACATTGAAGGGAAACAATCAAGGTACAGTGCAAGCGTTAGTGCAACAATAAGTGCTATGACAATTCTTAAAGGGGTAGCTTTCTCATGTCCAGTTGTAGGTAGTGCTAGCAGAGAAGGTAATCTCTGAAGAGCTGGGTCTTCAGGAGATTTTTAAAGGTAGAGAGGGACGCCCCTGCTCTGGTAGGAACTGGTAGTGCGTTCCACCAACGGGGAACAACAAACGAAAAAAGTTTGGATTGCCTTGAGCGAACAGGTGGCAGAGCCAGGCGTCGCTCATTGGAGGAGCGCAGCGGTCGTGAGGTAACATGTGCCTGTACCAGGGCGTTCAGGTAGGTAGGTGCAGTATCGGAGACAACTTTGTAGGCGAGCATTAGCGCTTTGAACTTAATGCGGGCTGCAACAGGTAGCCAGTGGAGCTCGATAAGCAGCGGGGTGACATGTGACCTTTTGGGTTGGTTGTAGACCAGGCGCGCCGCCGCGTTCTGGATCATCTGAAGAGGTTTCACTGTGCAGGCAACCTCTGACATAACTTTACTTGAGAATTTGTGTTTTAAGCCACTTTATACTTTTGCTCTGCTATATTTCACAAGGGAATTCTACTTTTTACTACATCTATTTGACATTTATAGTTACTTGTTACATTTTGCATAAAAACACATTATATGCTTAAATGATATGATGGAATACTTTAACTTTTGATACTCTTAAGTACATTTAGCTGATTAAACTCTTTTTGAATTCAGGACTTTTACTTGTGGAGTAAATAGAGTATTTTTAGACGATGACATTTACTTTTACTCCAGTGAAATGTCAGAGTACTTCTTCAACCACTGATTGATGATGTGATGTCTATATACAGTATGCATGTATGCCCTTGCTTTGTACAGTAAGTTGTATGGGATATATTTTTATATGCTTGCCTCCCTTTCTATTCAATGTTTTGCTCCTCTCTGGGGTAGCTTGTGATTTTAGAAATGCTTTTAAAGCGTACGACTAATGTACTGAACTGAATTGGACTGAATTGAATTCATATCCAATTATCCTGCATATTATCTTGTATTATCAGCTGAGTGTACAGTTGCTGAGATTAGATTAAAGTTTGTTTGGGGATTTTAAGATTTTTTTTAGATCATTAAACAAATTAAATTAAATTGCACTGTGGAGTTTTAATTGTAAATAAACGGTTTACATCCTACTCTTTTTACCCAAACACGTCTTGTTCATTACATCAGTGTGTGTTCAGAGCTCCATAGAACATAGATGCTTTGGATCATCAAGGCCACCTGCGATCTGCAGGCGAGTTTCTTTCAGATAAAAGTTGCACTGTTTCTGTATTATATTTTTGATACAAATGAGTGTTTATGAAAAACCAGAATCAACATGACTGAAATCATTCAAATAATTTCTTTTTTAAAAATAGAAGAGAAAACTTAATTAATTTATTTGTATTGTGTTAGTGATAAAAGTAGCAAAATAATCTTATAATAATAATAATATAATATATTATCAGAATTAAATTATTTACTCTTTTGGCTGTGTTTTATTTTAAAAGAAACAGGTTGTTATAGGTTCTCAGTATTATTCGTCACAGTGTTGTTAATGTAGGACTTTCAATGGCCTGCAGGTGGTGTTATCTGTGTCCAAGTACACATCAGTGCTCTGAACTCTCTGTTCTGGATCTTAAAAACACCCATGATTTCCTGTTGACTTCCTCTGCCTCTCAGCTCGGCTTCACTTATTAAAACACTTTGTGCTCATACCACAAAACACAGTGCTGCCATTGAGCAGCTGAGAGCTTTTGAGTTTAACTGCAAGTGATTAAAAGGTATCTTTTGTCTGCTTCATGTCAGTACGTCTCCTTCAACAACATTAAAAATGAATGAAGAAGGCATTTTGTTTCATTAGTAAGCTATGATGAAATGTAATGTTTCTCTTTGAGATCATTGCTTATATGGAACAATAATCTGTATAAGGCCAAGTGTAGATTTAAATATTCAATATTTTATAAGGCAGGAATTTGAGTTTTGTCATCTGGGTTACAACATGAAAAAATACAAAAAACCCAAAAGTATCTGGCATAAATTTTGAAAAGCACATCTTATGTTTAGTAAAACTGATCCTTGAGCTGAGTTCTTGGGAAACTTTACATTAGGGTATGATGTTTTTTGATAACACTCTGTGGAGCCATCACATCTGGTATAAGAGCAGGTAATGTAAGACATAAAGAAATCTTTTAAACGTGACAACAGATCAAATAAAACTGAGATTACTATTCCTGTTTACTTCAATTATGTATGGCATCTGTATGAGCAGGCTGAGAATGGTGACTGTATAGTTGTGACAGTGTAACCTTATAGAGCTCCTGACGGGTTGTTTAAAGGCACAGTTTCTAAATTCTGGGCTCTGTGCATTTCTCTGGGTGTTTGGATACTTTTACACTGTTTATATAGCCTGCTTAAAAAAAAAAAAAGACTCTTTAATATGGGACCTTTAAATAAAAGTAGCAATGCCATAATACCACAAAAAGTATGTTAAAGGTTTATTTTACCTCTAAGTAAAACTACCCATTATACAGAATGGTCCATTTCAGATAGACTTATTATGATGCATTAAAATGTAAAAATTTAATGTTTAATCTGAATTGCAATACTGTTAGCTGACTGACTGGCCACTTCATCAGGTACACTCATTAGGTACAAGCCAGTGTGATCCAATACAACACCTCTGCCTTAAATTCTACTTTTAGGAAGCTTATAGTCTTTTAGTTTTTGTTGACACTGTCAGAGAGACAGTGGACTGCATTATATTGAGAGGGGTTTCTAATATTATGACGTTCGCATGTATATTAGAAACATCTTTCAATATAATTATAGCTTTGATAAAGTAGAGTTTATGGCAGAGCTGTTGTATTAGATTATACTAGATTGTAATGTGTACCTAATGAAGTGGCTGGTCGGTGTTCATAATAACATCTGTAGACAGAATAAAAAGAAGGTGGTAGTGTAATGGGATGCTGAAATAAATATGGTTTATAAAGCAGATTATATTATGTACATGAGGTAGGTGGATATGACAGTATGCAAAGCATGAATAGATTGTGTATGAGTGATTATATTTACATGATTAAAGATAATAAATAATTGTAAAACTTCAGTACAGTACAAATATACTTAATTTCGTAAATGCTGCCCAGAGGAGTAGCTCTGTACTCTTCGCTCACATGTGGTAATTTTCCATACGAAGTCGAGCTGATCACATGGTTGAGGATGCTGGGAAATGTGGTCAGAAAAGCTCTCGCCTCTCTCCCTCTGTTTCCACGCGACCACACGTCCCTCGTGCGGTGTTACGTCTTATTTCCAAACCCTTTGAAGTGCATCAACACTCAGGTGGAAAAGACGACCCGGGAAACTGAAACTAAATTAAACGGAAACATCCAGACAGTCATCCATAAAGGTAAGACTGGTGCTGTTTTTAAAATGAAGTGCATCTTTCCAGCTTTAAGGCTGGTTTGGGAGCGTTTCTGTCTGTATCTGTCTGCTCTCCATACAATGTGTAAATTATACTCGATAGGTGACACTGGCAAGCGCCATCTTTTAACCACAGAAAGGGCAGTGAAAGAGACAGGCCACGTTAAAGTGAGTGCACTGTCAGTACAAGGTCAGTATATAGTATGTATCTATAAACAAAAAAATATTACTACTACTAGTATTTTGACGTTTATTGTTGCAAGAATATGCACCCCTATCCGCACCCTAAAACTATAACAACACCTCGGGTCTCCTGTGTCCTCTCACTGCCACGCCTGTTTGCTATCTCTCTGCTTTAAGAGAGAAATTAGTCACTGTTTTTAGTCATGAAAAGTTATATTTTAATGGTAAAATTTTTGATTATGGGACAAATGAACAATTTACGGAAGTAAAAAAGAAATAAATGCTGACTTTATCTCGTAATGATGACTTATGTGCTATATAATTATATAGCACCTCATAATTACTTACGAGATATGGATCTGACAGTAATGACTTTTGTACCTTATCTAGAGTTATTGGTGCAGTTATCAGTACTCACTCAGACAAAGGAGGAAATAAATGCAGAATAGGCGTGGAATATGTGGAGTAACAAATAGTCGAGTCCATCAGTCCAATAAAAATGAATGAATTGGCATTTCTCTAACATTTTAGATAGAAGATGACACTAATAAGAAAATCATGTAAACAATAGAATATTATAATGACTTTAAATAAATCCTGCTTATTCATTTGCAACATTGCAACAGTCGTAAAGATCCAGAAATATTAAAGCACTGTGGTATAACAGTAACAGTATAGCAAAACCTCTAACTGTAGACAAATTAATATAATCGCATGCTCTAGGCTTATATTTTAAAATCGCCTGCTTCTTAATCAGGTATTGTTTTTATGGATTTATGGTCTCATACAGGGATGGTTGATCACATGTCTTTATTATTACAACCCTGACTCTAAAAAAAGTTGCAGATGCTGTGTAAAACATAAATAAAAACAGATTTATTATAACGTGCAAATCCTTTTTTGACCTATATAATCAGTTGAATACAGTACAAAAATAAGATGTTAATGTTCAAACTGA
Source organism: Argyrosomus regius (assembly GCA_946959425.1). Classification (NCBI taxonomy): domain Eukaryota; kingdom Metazoa; phylum Chordata; class Actinopteri; family Sciaenidae; genus Argyrosomus; species Argyrosomus regius. Next base: position 17,101,121 of record OX336890.1, read on the forward strand.
TAAACTTTATTGTTTTTTTGTAAGTATGCCTGCAAAATGTTCCACAAAATTTGTGATGGGATCAACAAGAGACTGGGAAGGTTGTGAAGTGTTCAGAAAACACTTTTGTTTTTGATAATTCCAAAGGTTAACAGGTTATTAGATATGAAAGAGGCATCCTCAAAAGGTTCAGTCATTCATAATCATGGGTGCAAGATTCATTCACTTGAAAACTGTTTAAGAACAATGATTGTCAATGCACAATTCTCCAGATTCAGAGTCTCTGCACATGAGGGACGAGGCCAAACAACAACATTGACTGCCCGTGATCTTCAGTAGCTCAGGCGGGACGGCATTAAAAACCTTTATGATTGTACAAAGGATATTACTACATGGGCTCTTGTACACTTCAGAAAAAATGTTTTCGGTAAACACAGTTTGTTGCTGCATCTACAAATGCAAGTTAAGACTCCACCACGCAAAGAGACAGACAGATATGAACAACATCGAGAAACGCCCTTACCCTTCTCTGGGCCAGATCTAATTTTAGATGGACTAATGAAAAGTGGAAAGAGTGTGCTGTGGTCTGATCAATCATCATTTTGAATTGTATTTGGAAATCATGGACGTCGTGTCGGAAAATAGTGGAATGCTCCTTCAGGGTTGGCAGTGAGTTGCTACCCCAAGTAAAGGAGTTTATGTAGGTGCAGCGTCATGAGTAATGCTGACGTTGTTTCGAACTAAAAATGAAGCTTCGGGCGGCATGGAATCTGACCGCAGGCTGTGATTGGCCCCTGAGTTGTACTTTGGACATCCCTGATCTACATAATTTGAGTTACGCTACTTGATATCTGCTAAAGAAATGACACAATGCCCAAGAGTTCAGCACCACTCCACACATAACCATGTTGGTTATGTGTGGAGTAATGAAGACATCAAGTATACTTGACCAACAGTGTTTTACAGGAGGATGCTTGTGAACAGCTGTTCTATTGACACTTTTCTTTTTTGTCTTTTTAATGTAATTTTCAGTCTATGAGATCAAACCTTTTTGTGCAAAGCTTATTTCAAGTTTTACTCCAGCAATCAACCATGTACAGAACTTTTCAGTATTCAGTGATTTTGTACCGTCATACTAACCACAGACTTCTTGAGAATCATTACAAAGTTTCAGGGCGTTCCTGTAACCATGGTAACTCATGGTGCCGGAGGAGAGGGAGCGACGCTGAATGTCGTTTTTACACGTGTTACAAGTGTATAAAGTTTATCAATTTTGTCTTTGTAATTGAATACAGGTCAAAAAGGACCCAACTTTTGAAACTGAAGTTGTAACTACAAGATCTGTTTCTCATAATTATAACATACATATTTGTAATTATACGATTCTTTCTATTGGTGATTGCAGTATGTTTTGATAGTAACATATCAGTACTGTATTAAATTTATATTCTCACATGGTCATAAGTACCTAAAGAAAGTTTTGCTATTTCAAGTCAACCTGAAAGCCTATTTCGGATGCATTTTAAAAACCATTGGGGGTGAACTAGGTTAGCAAGGCTGTGTGGTGCAAAAACATCTTGAGACTGGCAGCGCGAAATTGTTGTAAACATGATTTACTGTTCTTTTGCATCTACTAGATTCAGTTAGTAGAAGAAGATAACAGAAGACATGGTGGCCACAATTAGAGATGTTCCGATACCATTTTTTCCCTCCCGATACCGATTCCGATACTTGTGCTGTGGGTATCGGCCGATACCGAGTACCGATCCGATACCAGTATGTTATAAAAAAAATATCATACTACGCCTGCATGACTGTGATATGATTATCATTGTGGTAAGGCCTGGCTCAGGTTAAACCTGTAAAACATGAATAAATACAGCAAATTCAAGCCATTTATTTTTAAATAGAACAGTATAAAAAACAGTAGTGTGCAAATGCAATTTGACTAGATAAATCTAGGAATAATCATCTTTGCATATGTTGCATGTCGCAGTCTTTTAGCAGAGACTATCCAGGTGGATTCACGGACTAAACTCTGATAATCTACCTGTGTGTGTGTTCTCACTTTGTTTAATTCATGTACCAGCTTCTAAATCTGAGTCTGACTCGCAATTTACGCCACAAAATATAATGACACGAAGAAGTTTAATTTGATTTGTGTCCGATGATTAGAGAGAGAGAGAGAGAGAGAGAGAGAGAGAGAGATAACAATAACAGAGAACGAGCGCCGGCCTCGATAAAGCTGTCATTAATCAGAGAAATAAAAAGTTATTTCCTGATTGTTTCACAGCGGTTACATTCAGCAGGTATAGACACGCCCACAGCAACCCACCTCAGCTCCCCTCACCCCCCCAACACCGCACTCCCCCACCACCGGTTGCCGGTTTGCCTGTCCCTGTCTGAACACGCGCGTTACTGGTGGGAGCATCCAGCGTGAAATACTGCCACACCACCGACATGATATGCTAGTGCTAGTTAGCTGTTAGTTAGCTTAGCTCCAAGCCTCGTCAACCAGCTCTGACACACGTGTGTGTCTGTTGTGTCTGTGTCACGTGATCAACTCGTCCCTCTAAAACAGCAGGCTGCAGGTTGCAGCACAGCGCCACTGTTTTGAGAGCAGCGAAGAAGAACTGTGCCAGAGCTTAACGGAGCTAACCAGTAAATAGATATATAATTAGATAGATAGATATAATAATTTAATAAATTACGTGGTATCGGATCGGTGCCTGGACTCCAGTAGTCGCCGATACCGATGCCAGCATTTTCGGCAGTATCGGAGCAATTTCCGATACTGGTATCGGAATTGGAACAACTCTAGCCACAATACTTAGATTGCTCTAATGTCTCCATTATTGAATTCTGTGTTACTATAGCTGTTGACTTGTAAGGATAAAATAATACAATCCAAGTACTATAATCTCATTTTTCCCTGTTCTGTTTCTTAATTTTCCTCCCTACAGGGCGAAGATGAAGCTGAATTCTTTGACTCTGCTGTGTCTGTCACTTCTTTTGTTTTATATCCATTTTTCACTGGCCAAGAAAGGAGGAGGTTTTGGAAAAACCTTTGGTTCAAAGAAGTCCTCCACATCCAACAAAGGCAGCACTCACTCTAACACCAATACAGGCCACAAAAATAGTCATGGCACCAGCTCTCAAGGTGGCGGTTATGGTCATGGCGGTCAAGGTGGTCACGGAGGTCAAGGCAGTTACGGGGGTCATGGTGGTCATGGTGGTTATGGCAGTCATGGCGGTTATGGAGGTCATGGTGGTTATGGCAGTCGTGGCGGTTATGGAGGTCATGGTGGTTATGGCAGTCGTGGCGGTTATGGAGGTCATGGCGGTTATGGAGGTTACGGAGGTTATCCAGGTGGATACATCAACAAAAACCCAAACAACCAAATCATGAGCCCTCACTATGGGGGCAGTTATGGATATGGTGGCCATGGTTTGGGGGGCGGCTCTCCCTTTTCCCGCTCAGCTCAGGCAAGGGGGTTGGTTCCCTCTGATAAATCCAGAGGGTTTGGGCGCAGTGCAGTAATGGCAGCAGCTGGGGGGGCTATGGCAGGAATGGCGCTGGGCTACGGGTTAGGAAGGTTCCCCCGTCCTCACTTCGAGTTCCACAGCCCCCAGGAGGAGTATTACTACAACAACTACATGTACAGGAAATATGGTGTCAAGTCTACTGATACAAATGACTACAGCAGAGACTACAATTACAGCCCACCGCCTCAAACTTATGATAGTTTCATGGACTCGTGTGTGAAGAGAAAAGACCTGTTGCCTGAGGAGATACGACAGCCAAACAAGAAACCAGCTACCACCACCACAACTACAATTACAACCACCACAACTACTGCTGCCCCAGACGCTGGCATTGACAACAATGCAACACAGAACAACAACACTGCAGTAGATGATTCCTCGACTCCTGCTCCTTCAACTCGTCCTTTAAATCAGCCTAAAGCTGATCCTGTGCCTCCAACTTCACAGGTTCTCCAAAAAACTGCTACTGATGATGATGATACGGTCAGCATTGTGGAGATTGGCTACCCAGCACTGATCGAACAGCTGAAGGTCAGGAGATGCTTGGAGATGTTCATGGTTTACTCTGAAAAGCACTTGAGGAGTGTGACAGGTGGTGTGCAGGGACTGGAGATGGGCTTGCTGGGGCTTTTAGCTGTGGTCACTAGTACTATAGTAATGCTACTGAATAGCAATATGCTAATGCTGCTGTAGTGAGGCCTTGATTAGCAGATGAAGTGATGAAGAATGTGTTAAAAGAATAAATGGAAAATTGAAAATGACTAGGGAGAGAGGGACCTCTTGCCTTTCTAAGACTCTCTTCTTTATGTGTGGATTTATACTTTTTCTTCATTTATTATTATTTAGGCGTGTCATCATCATGCATGTGCTTGACTGGTACCACGTGCACTGTATTGGATACATTGGATATTTGAACTCTGTATTCAAGGAAAGGAAGGAGAAATGAGCTAAAGTGGTATAGTGTTGCAACAAATTGCACTTCCCTTCTCCTCATGTGGAAAACAAAGGGTCCATTAACTCTACTCTTAGCTTTTACTGGCAGTGAGGAATCTGGCCTATTAATGTCCATTTTGACAAGCTCTATAGCCATGTACTGTATGTAAGGAGTGGCACTACTACTGACTCATTCTTCTGTATTTTTTATTTATTTGTCGTTATTTATTTATACAAGAAAACTTGGGTTAGCTTGCACTTGTGCGGCTGGTTCAGGCTCTGTCATGGTGATGACTGTGTAAAATTGCATGTAAATTTTGAAAAAGGGTGACTTTATTTTTTAACCTTATTTTCTCATTGTTTTTGTATCAAAGTGACTAATGGGGACAACGATTTTTGAATTTTCCCCAATATTGAGCGTAAATTCTGCAGCTGGTGGCTGTGAAACGCTACAAGGTCTTCCCACATGTTTCACAAAATGTGAGAATTTGCTGATTTGATCTATTTTGTAGATTAAATGTTTCAGGGATTTCATACTTGGTTAAAACAATTGTGGTAATTTGAAGATGTCTATGGAGCCCAGAAAGTGAATAATTGTAATAAAAGATTATCAGACAAGTCCAACAAATGCCTAAAAACATTAATAGATAATATTGTTAAAAAGATTTTTTCTGATCTGATAAGATGGTAAAAGTAACTTTACCTTTACCACCAACTAGTACATTTATTTAACTCTTTTCTTTTAAACTATGAAGTCTTATTTGGTTATAGCACATATTTAATCAATTATCTACTTCCCCCGCACAACATTCCTCATTTTCCTCTTCACATTTCATCAGACTGTGTTATTAAATTTAAATTTTTTTTTCCCCATTAGTCACTTTGACACAAAAACAGTGATTCACAACTGTCAATTAATACTGGACTTTACCATGTCTAATATTCTACCTTTACAAATATCATTGCTTTATACTGAGAGGCTTTACACTATGAGCATGACTGACTGTAATGGATCATATCTATCAATTTCTTCGTAGCTTGAAACTGACTGGACATTCATCCAGAGATTGTATAAAACATGGACGTCGTATCCATGACGTCACCCACATGTCTCTGAAGAGCCGTAGTGAAGCTCAGTGTGGTGGCTCTGGCTGACACCATCTTGGCAGTCCTGCCTCTGCTGGCAAAAATGGGCAAAGACATTGAGGGTGGGTGGAGCTGAATGTAGCCAGGTTGCTTAAACAAGCCACCTGTGACAGTACCTACCTGTCAATCAAAGCGTCTACGCTGTTAATTATGCATAACTTAAAGCCTTAATATACTTTGAATGGGTGAGTTAAATAGAAATTTAGACTCAGTACAGTTGTCTTGAACAAGAAAATTAGCTATAGAGACCAAAACCATTTTTTGTACCAGGCTGTAAACATGTTTATTTCTGCTGTGAAGTTGGACATTTTAACATTGGGGCTTATGGAGATTGACTTGTTCTGTAGCCAGCCTCTAGTGGCTGTTTAAGGAACTGCAGTTTTTGGCACTTCCACGTTGGCTTCACTTCACAGCTACTGCTTGCATTTATTATATAGGTTTCACTGAAATACAGAAACTCAAACCAAAAAGACTTAGTATATCTGCTGGACAATACTGTGCATGCTGTTATCCTAACACTTAAATAACGTACTTTATAATCCATCAAAGACGAGTGCGTTCTGTCTGAATGTTTATGTATGTTGTCCTAACATGTTTCCATGTGCACTGCCACTGCTTTGTACAGTGTGTTGTATAGTTTCTTAGATTTTTTATAAACATGCCTCTTGACTTGCCTTTCTTCCTCCTGTCCAATGTTTTGCCTTTCTCCCTCTCTCTCTCTCTCTCTCTCTCTCTCTCTCTCTCTCTCTCTCTCTCTCTCTCTCTCTCTCTCTTCCTCACTGGGTATTCTGTGACCGTGAAAAGTGCTCTTAAAGTATTACACCCCTGATATACACATTAATCTCCAAAACCTACTGAATGTTATCTTACATAATTAGCTGAGTTCATTGCTGCTAACCCTGCATATTAACATAAGTACAATGTAGTGCATACGATTTATACACTAATTTTTCTTATTGCAGAAGCTGATAGTGGAAATAAAAACAATTTAAATGTCACTATTTGTATACACATAATGTATTCAAAAAACCTTTTAGGGCCTCCTCCTTGTTTGTATAAAATCCTGTCTTTGACTGTTGTTTTGGCGATCTCTGTGATCAAAAACCACACACTGTACCTTTAATGTGCTGTCATATGTAGCCTATGTTACCATGTGTCTGAATGTATTTGAAAATGTGCATGAACTGCTTTAAAAGACACAAATGCCTTTACTGTGAGGGATCACATTTACTGTGCTGCTGGAGCTTGACTTGCACTTGTTGCTTGTCTTGTCAAATAAACATATTCAATTTACTGATTTGCATTTGTGTTATTGCTTTTAGAGTTAAAAACGTTTGGGAAGCACTGGTTTCGTTTTAAACAATGCAATTTATAAGCTCATAATATGTATCTTTATTTAAATCTGTGGCTAATTTTCACCCTAAATCCCAAAGATTACTACACAAAAATATCATTATTGCAAACAAACAAAAACAAAACAAGCACAACTGAGTTTCATGAGAAAACCTCTATCCCTGACTTGGCTGACAAACTAAAGCTCTGGGTTAAATATAAGCTAACACTCACAGAGTAAAAATATCAAGTCTGTTGTGGCAACATCTCAAATGATCAACTCAGCTTTAGTGTTGAGGACAGAGAAGAAAGCAAACACGAGCCCTGGTGTGATCGCATCGGCTGGGACGTGATAGGAGTCTGCAGGCTGTTAAATGTCAGCTGATCAGCTGAGCCATGCAGCAACAAGGCCCATTTGTGTTTCAAACATCTTATACATACTATTGAATCGGACATCCGGAAGTTAATGTTCCCCTGAGGATGAATTGCATTAACACTGATCCACCGACTTTTCATCTGTCATTCTTCATCAAGTCATTTTTTAAAATACTTTTGTTTATATCTCTATTCTCTCCCATCATCCGAGCCGATTCCCACCATCTACTGCTCTTATTCCCCTGTTCAACAGGATGTTGTAAGTTTACATTATTCTGAGAAGCTTTTAGGACTCCCTGTTCATGTCAGCTTAAAGGCTGAACTTAAAATATTAATTGTAACCTAAACTGACAACAGCAAGCAAGACAGTGGAGCTTGTGTTGAGGCTATTACAGTTTCCCTGAAGGTCTAATTTATCTCTATTTACCATAAAATGTCCATATACTGTATGTTGGGTATCTAGACAATAACGTAGACAATAAAATTCAATACAAATGTTTGTTCTAGGTTCTTTTTATTTATATAACAATATTAAACATGGAAGAACATTTTTCTTTTTGACATAAAAGTCTACAAAATGGCATAAAATGTGTATTTTAGTATAAGCAGACAGTGAAAAACTCATTTTAAGGATTATTATGATGGAATATACTGAGAAATGACATTATAATATGAAGTATAGCTGCTCATAAACTCTGACATTACTTCTTGAGGTAGAGTTAACCTGATTAAACATTTTATTTACTGCTGGTCTACCTACACAGATTGCTTTCTGGAAAACATGAAATCATCAAAAGTATAAAAAGACTGGCCACGTTCAAAGGAGACTGAAGTATGGTGTCAGACTGATATGCTGCAGAGGTTTAATTAATTTCATAATTTAAGGTCACATTTGACTTTAAAACAAAGATAGTTCTGGTTTCTGTCATGTTGTGGGTTATTTTTAGTCAGGGCTTGGGCCTGGGTCTATTTCGGGTGGTGGTGGTGGTGGTGGAGGGGGATCCCAGCTCTGTCTCCAGCTCTACATGACTGCCATCCAGTGGCCTATCAGCAGGGACATCAGGGAGCCGATGACAACAATGATGCTGTTGTAGATGGGGCCGCTGGATGCTCCAGTGTAGTACTCCATATCTCCAGAACCTTCTGGCTCGTAGCCAGGCCTGGAGCCATAGCCACCACCAACTCCATAGCGTGGGTAGCCATACCCTCCTCCATATCCTCCAAATCCCCCTCCATATCCACCATATCCTCCGTATCCACCATACCCGTGCCCATACCCAGGGCGGCTCAGGGCTGACCCGACCATTGCTCCTCCTATGGCGCCTGCTGCAGCTGCCCCAGCTACTTTCCCTGCACTGGGACCACTGCTCTGGACGGGTCTGTAGCCTCCACCGCCCCCGCCCCAGCCCCGGCCCCGGCCGAAGCCTCCACCTCGGCTAAAGCCACCACGCCTGGCCTCAGAGCTGGGTAACAGTGTGGCGAGGAGAAGCAGGCAGAGGGTGGCTGTGAGAGGGAGTTTGTACAGGGCTGACATTATTCTTTATCCTGTGAAAATGAGACAAAAGACAGGAGTATAAATAAAAATGAATAGTAATAATAATAATAATAATAATAATAATAATAATAATAAATTATGTCTGAGAAATCAAGAGAATCACAGGACATAAGCAGCATTACAAAAAGAGTGCATCAGGCAGAAAATTACAATCATTGTAAATAAATAGATAAACAAAAACTAATACATAAAGAGTAAAATGTTTAGAAAAAGTAAATAAACTACCAAGTCCTGCATTCAATTATTAGTACCATCAAGAAAAATATACTTAAAGCCAATCTATTTATATTTAAATCAAAATACAATACACAAAATGAATGAATGTAATATTGTATCTATTGGTTTTTTATTATTATTATTGATGCACTAACAGGTACACAAATCTGTCTACTTTACTTATATTAGTATTAGCAGGCCTTTTTCTACTTAATGCAACATTTGTGAGGCAAATATTCTACCATGTACCATATAGCATTAAGTAGAAAACGCCCTGCTAATACTAATATAAGTAAAGTACATGTAACCTGGATGGTACTTAAGTGCAGAAGTGGAGTAAATGTACTGAGTCCTGGTTCCTGAAGGCACTCAGTGCTCTCAAACAGACTGATGAGATGTTCTCATAGCAGCTTTAGTCCCTCTGTGTTATTTTTACGTCACTGATAAATTAAGAGCAGTACAGATCACGGCTCTTAATCCAGCTTTGTGAAGCCCTTCTTACACAAACACCGTCACAACTTAACACTGCAGCTGACCTGGAGTCAGATAACAGTCTTAACCTCTAATACCCTTTCATAAGGATCTAGAAGAGGCAATCTTCCTTTAGATCTGTTCACCTGCTACATTAATGATCACAGTGCCAATGGACGTTTTCCCAGTGTTTAACACTTAATACGAAAGGTAAAACTTCACCGAGAAATTCACCAAGAGTACTACAGTATTTATAGTATAAGTAGAAATAATAAATACGATGTACATAATAACATATCAAAGTAATGTTGTATATATGTGTGTACAGAATATGTACTGTACATTAATAATACATTACTATGAAATTTATAAGATTATGATTTATAGACTAGATAATGAACTGAATATTATGACAATGTTTGAGAACTACCAAAATCAAATTATGTTCTGAGGAAGAATTTTTCTTCTGACAGAGTTTGTTCAAATAAATAATACACAATATTAGCGGTGGACAGTAACTACAGTAAGCACTTGTACTTGAAGAGTTTCATTTTATACTACTTTGTACTTGTATTTTGTTACATTTCAGAGGGAAATATTGTACTTTTTACCCGACTACATTATTTAACCAACTTAATCATTAAGCTTTAGTTCTTTTTTAGATTGAGGGTTAACACACAATATATGTCATCAGTTTATAAAATGATGCATTATTATATATATATGAAACATATATATGAAGTATTTGAAGCAGTTACAGTTGCCAAAGTGCAAAAAACCTATTTTGTTGAATATTTTTGTACCTTTACTTAAAATTCTAAACTCAGGACTTGTATTTTATAGTGTGGTATTACTATTTTTTAATAAAGTAAACAGTTCCTTCACTATGACCACGTCTTCCATTGATACCCAGTGAGCAGCATGACATAATTTGCCGTCAACAAACTGTCTAATCTGCAGCCTCTTAAAAGATGAGTGGAGCTATAATTATGCCGGGTCACTTAGTTTGAGAATAATCCAGTGACTCTCAGCTTGCAGCTACAGAAACTCAGATTCATAAAGATACATTTTATTATAAATTTGATGAGTTTGACTCTGACCTGCCTCTCAGTGCATTAATAATCCATTTTTCTAGAGATAGACTCTAATTTGTGCAGCAGAGGAGTTCAATAACATCACAATCACAACAAAAGAAACTCACAAAAACAACTGAGGAACATTGTTAAAAAAAAAATCTAACTCTCAGAATAAACAGTCTCACCTGTTGAGCTTTTTGCAGTGCAGCGGTTCAGGCGACGACGTTCCTCTTCTGACGGTAAAAACCACAGCGTGTGTTTGCAGCTCAGACTCTTCACACAGTAAGAAGTATGTTTCAAGGCCAACCTGTTATCCTCTAGACAACCTCAATCAGGAGTGGATCACTCTGTCTCAGACCTGCTCATTGGCTGAATGTGCAGTAAGCTGCTGTAGCACGTACATCAGATATAAATACCTGTGTGTGTGTGTGTGTGTGTGTAAGTGTACATGTGTACATTTCTAATTTTGTCTCAATTATTCAACACTTAAGGAGCTCTCCCGAAGTTTCGAAGATGACTAATGTTATGTCTGTTAAATTATACAAGTCTGAAATATCATTATATAACATGCTACTGTTTCAACCAGAGATTACAGACATATTCGTATTTTGTCAGCGTAACTTTTTTTTATTTTTTTATTAAATAACAATCATTGTAAGAAAAAAAAAAACTACATTTTCCAAGTAGTGGCATGAAATCTTAACATCTTAAAGACTAAAGTTCCTCCATTATTTTGTAAAAGACACAATACAAAAGCAGGCAAGTCTTAAGAGTCACTAAAAACACAACATGCACGCTCTCAGAATCACACACACATACTCGTAATGACCTTTTCAACAACGATGTTAGAAATATTGAACGGACGGGCTGTACACACACGGACAAGAGCAGACGTATGCATAGCAATGTACTCGTGGAGGCAAACTGTACTGCTTTTAAATGCTCATTCATACATTTACAACACTCTTCCATCAAAGCTCATCGTAATTCACAGTCTCATGTTTCTTGTGTCATAAACTGTTCAATGAAAAATACGTATAAGTTTGTACAGGGAATCTAATGTCCAGGACCAGGAGTCATCTGTCTAATTCAACTGTGCTTTTAAAATCTCAGCATGACATCTTCTTGCCGTATTACATAAGGCAGTGATACACCAACAGAGAACAAAAGGGCAAGTGGTAAATAAGTTTGACATTATGGGAAAAAAAAGCAGATTTCTTCAGAGTTTGATGAGAATATCAGTTAGACTTTCATGTCTATATGCTAAATATGAAGCACCAGCTAACAGTTCAGCACAAAGACTGGGAACAGTGGGAAACAGCTGGGCTGGCTCTGTCCAAAGGTAACAAAATCCACCTGCCAGCATGCTAAAAGTCACTAATTAACATGTGTTTTTCCTGTTTGTATAAACAACAAATTGCTGGGTCCTGTGCCACACTGACAGGACTGATCTGACACATGACCCCCTGTAAAACAGCTTGTCAGTTTTCCAGATTAAATGACGACATACAGCGTGTTGATCAGTGAGCTTTAGAAGTGCTGGGAGGTGTTTTTTGCTTACAGTCTTTGTGCTATCCTAAGCTAAGCAGCTGCTGGTTGTTGTTCTACATGTTAACATCAAACATCTAACTCTCTGTTTTCCCAAAATATCAAAGACATTCAGTTTGAATGCCTGCAGACGGACAGTTGTCACCATCAGTTCACCAACAGACTGATGATCACAACATAAACAGATTATCTGTTCACACGTCCCTCAATAATCCCTCAATGCAGTGAACTTCTCAGCTGCGACGAGATGGAGAGGGTCGATTAAATGCCTTCAATTACAATCGTTCACAAATTCTCAGACAGCAAGTAACATAAAGGCACGCACATCGCAGCATCCAGTGCATTATGGGACTGGATGCTGTCAGTTTTTGAGGATCCACCTTTTTCTTTGTGGTCTGGTTGATTTCACACTGACTGAAACTGCGTGGTCTGTTGTGGTTTAACCTCTGTTGTGTACTTTCCAGTGAAAACCTCCAGAATTTCCGTATGTGTCTTTGTGCTCGGAGAAACCTTTTAACAGGCACTTTACTACGACCATATTATTCAAAGTTTGTGCTTTAAATAGATTTGGGGTATCAGCTTGTCTCATTTTAGGCTCATTTTGCAAAGTGCTGCACTGCAAAAAGGTTAAAATGACTCAGGACTAGAGGAATGTCTTTCTGTGTGTACTGTATGTGATGATGACGAGGAATAGAGAAATAAAAACAAAAAGAGATAAAATTAAGACACTTTACAAGAGCCGTCATGACTCCCAAGACTACTGGTCACACCTAACGTGCACACAATTTAGCAAGTTTTGACAGTTTGTTGACTGATTGGATGATTTGAAAAGATCCCATGCAGAGGAGCAGGGTAATCGCTGAAACACACACATTAGGTTGTTAGGTCTGTTGATTCTTGGTCACAGCTGGGTGGAGGATATGGTGCTCTGGGAGAGGTTTTTACAGTTTGATCACATACACGTCGCCCCGTCTGGAAGACAACTGATCTGCTTCTCAATTATACACCGCAGGTACGTATACCTACAAGTACAAGCAGACACATGCAGAGAGAGAAAGAATGAAGATCTGTGTCGGCAAGGATACGATACAATGTAGACTACTGTACAATTTGTGTAAGCTCATAACAGCTGATGAATGTCTTGACTGTGACACAAGATGAAATAGATTATATACAATATTTTTGTACCTCCTCCTGAGTTTCTGCACCTCTCTGTCCTCCTCCTCCTTCAGCTTGGTGATGAAACTCTGCAGGACAGGCATTTCAAACTTGATATACTGTGCCACCTGGTGGAAGAGGACAGAAATATAATGGTAAAGCACAAAAAAAGAAGGACTAATGTGTGCTAAGTAAAAAGATACTGGAGATACAGAGGAAAGGATTATGGTATTATTATGTTAACTTATTATCAGGAGTAACAGCTCTGTATCGGAAACTCCTTTAAAGAAAAAATGATAATAAATATAGTGATTTACATCATATGTGACTTCTTCTCCCAGATCTTCTTCCATGAGGAAAACCTTGCAGACCTGCTCACACGGACCCTGCATTATTCTCAGCACCAGAGGATAGTCGCTCCGCTTCAGTTTCACGCGCTCTGAAACATCCACAAAGGTATTGATTAACAGAAGAAAAATAACACATAATATATATTCCATCTCTCGACAAACTAGAAATAAATGGAATAATTTAAGCTCACCTCCACTTGCATGGACGAGGTAGATCGCAAAATCATCTGGGCTGTTTTCAATTTTGAACTTGTTGAGAAGAACTCGTAGCACCTGAGGCGTCCTCATGCAGCTGTTGATCCGAACATTAGTCACTGAGCCAAAAGCAGGAGTAAACACTGCTGTCTGAAAAAACAAAAACAAAACATGTACATCAGTTTCCTTTTGACTGTAACTTTACGTGTGTATACATATTTATGCACATATGGGTGATTGAGAATCCGTTTTTCTTGATATTTGTAAACTAGTTTAAAATACATTTAAAGTAAAAAATAAACTGAAATGAACTCTAGTGAACTGATTTTCAGACTTTCTAGCGATCCCTTGATAAACATGTGGCGCTGGTATCACCTTATGGTTGTAGAAGTGTCCATTGATGGAGAAGCGATGGCGTCGAATTTTCCTCTGGTCGCTGGGTGACCGTCGCTGGCCCCGTCTTAACACCCCGGCATCACTCTTTGTCCTGAGGAGCTGAGCGGAGCTCTCACTGTCCTCTGTCCAAACACAAATCATTTCCTCAGATTATCAGTTATTATTCTTTAACATGAACAGAAATGTTTTCGTGCTTGCAATCCTAAAAAATAGATCTTGAAATTGAAATGTTAAAAAATAGATCTCATAACATTTAATCACACCAACATCATAACGCTTTTTCTAAAAATCATCATTGTTATATAAAAACATTTTAATCCAAATGTGGACAAGTTTTATGTCTTTATATAAACTACAATTGGAATAACACAGTACAGTCGTCGAAGGGTTGAAAACAGCTCTAAGACAAACTGTACACACACTAAGTAGCTTTAATTCCTTTCTCAGGAGAGGTTGCCATTTTGGAGACGAGAGGTTTCCACCCAACAGTGATGGTAGGTTTTTATAAAGCAGCTGAGACTTAATTAGAGATCTGGTCCCAACAAACATCATCATGCCAACAGGCTGATGGTCTGCTTGGTGCCAGACTTTGGTGCCAGTTCTATTGATGCCTATGGGAGATGCATGCAGAAGCACAATGAAAGGCATCTTATCTACATTGTATGGCCTTTGATGAAGAAATGTCTCTAGCAAATTAAATCAGAGAGTAGATTTTTCTAAATGTGTACAGTCGTTTAATAACTCTTGGTCTTCAGTATCCAACGATGATCATACTCATACTTTATTTCATTCATTTCTCTTCCTTTTATTTTGATCCAGAGGCTGTTTTATGATGATTTACAGGGCTATTAATAATCACATACTCAAATGAGACATTTACAAACCTCCTCTGTAGATAAACTAATGCTTAAATATAAAACAACAAAGGCATTTCATGAAACTTTTAACAATGAACTTGATCATCAATAAAACAATCTCTGCCATGATAAAATCAACACTTGGGCTGTAGTCTGGCTTCCTGCTGTGGCTAATCTACCCAACACCTGGTCACCATATAAAAGAGTGACGACTGTGTTACATAAAGTTAGCTAACGGGCTCAGAGTTCACTTAGTTTGAGTACAGTTTAACTAATAAATGTCCGTTTATATTAGTAACAGACATTTATAAATGTATATTTACTAATGCATAACCTCCAGTCTCTTATAAATCTAAAACAACATTGATGTAACTTGCATGCATATAAAATGTTTGAATTAAGATTCAAATGAACTGAAATGTACTTTGAAAACACATAACAGCTAAATAACAACACACCAAAATACTGGTGCCTCTAGTACCGGATTGATATCCAGTAAAACTGAGAGGAGAGAGATGAAATGGTGGTTTCCTATTCACCACTATGTTAGCTGCGTTGAGAGCTTTCAAGCGTGGCACCAGTGTGTGTTCACGTGCTACATAGTGTTTGTTTTTGGAGCTAAGATAATTTGATCTTCATCACCTCATGCAATGTCTCGGCAACTGATAAAATTACACAAATACAAACAGTTTTATTTAGTTGTTTTGGGATTGGTGTATGATGTTGTTTACTGGGAGTAATGCACTGTGTGTTAACATGTTTAGATAGTCAGTAAAGCCACTCACCCTCTGCCTCTTCCATCACACCGTTGTTGTCTGGTTGGTTGTCAGGTGGCGTCACTTCCACTGTGGGCGGGCTCTGCTCTGTCGCCTGTTGACCATCTGTGCTGTTGGGGGAACTTCAAAAAGGAAACAAGAGTGAGTGCAGGAGTGAGAGAAGAAGAGTCTGTAAAGAAACAGCTGGAAATGTTCTGTACATACAGACTGGCATACCTTTAATGACATTGGCTATAGATAAAAAATGCTTTCTATTATTTTTAGACAAAAGTGAGAGGAGTTACACTACACAGTACTGTAAATAATGTCAGCAGTGTCCGAACAAGGACTTCAGCTTTGACTGCAAACACTGATACAGAGGTGGGTCTTATTATTAGATTTCCTGCCATGTGGCAGCATTTTGTTATCCACATACGATATGTACGTCACATCCCTGTTGGTTAGTTTCAACTTGTGACAGAGGTTCCTCTTTATTGATGTGGTTTTCCGTGTTTGAGATACCCTGTCACGTCTTGTAAGACCATTTCCTTTGATTTCTTAAGTAACCTTGGACTGGTTTAGCAGAGATATCAGGATGGATTATCGGCCTCTTTGGAGCTCTCTGTTTGAGAAGTTGATTGTATGTTGCCTTTAAAACTTGCAACTGGAATTCGCCCCAATAAAAAGCAACTTTACAGCTGTGATTGTAAAGGCAATTTACTTGCCTCTAAGTTCTTTTGTCCCGGAAACACCCAGCTGCGTGCCCGTGATCTCTATTATCCCTGGAACAAGAATAGCTGCTCATGGGATTACAGAGTTGAACATGGGGCTTCGAGCCTACTGACACAAATTGATCTGTGGTAGCTTGGGGCAAAAAGCCAGAGGTGTGGGTTAAAAGGTTCACTTTTGTCTATGGACCACTGCCAACTGGTATTTCATAAGAAAATTTGGAAACTGTGAAAATCAATTCTATATTTGTTGAATGAAATTAAATCCATAATATCAAGTAATGCCACCATCCAAAAAGTGATGACAATTAATCAGACAAACTAGACATAATCTATATCTGCCCCCGCTGACCTGCTGTGTATCACCATTTCCGGTCAGCGAGGTGTAACTGGATCTGTCTGGACCTCTTACCCTTGACTGTCCAGATTGCAACCCGAGTGCCAGGACGTAGAGGAGGGGGGTGGTCGGATCCGCTCGTGGTCATCCTGCATCTGAAGCCTGATTGGTCGCCGCAGGCCCCAGAAGATATTAAGCAAGCCCTCGACAATCAGCTCCCCCTCCTCCTGTTGGGAGAGAGGAGCTGTTATCAATGCACACACACACACACATATAAATGCACACAATGGACAGTTATTACTCCTTTGGGATACACCGTATAATGGGTAGGGTATATTAGATTGCAAATGAGTGAGGGAAAAAGCAAAACGGGCGACAGGAAGACAGACAGACAGACAGTGGAGACATTCAGACGCTTCTGTAGAAAAGGAGGATAAAACATTAAAGCAAACACACACATACAGAGAGATAGCTGTAAATACCCACCTCTCTGTGTCTGAGCTGTAGATTCTGTCCTTCATAGTAGAGGTTGTACGTCTTGAGATGTGAGAGGATGGTTACCCTGGAGACAGAGATGTTGAAGGAGGAAATGCTGTTTAAAGGAGCATGTGGCTGATATCACAAGTTTTAATCCCTCTAAATTCAAGTCTATATGTGTATACTTCACATTACTGCTGCTCATTGTGATGTGGTCAGATTGAATTAATTAATTAATGTCAGTACAGTTTGAAAGGTAATTCTGTGCTTGTGAATGCCTGTGTTTTATTTTGTCTCTCTGCGAGGAGACCATAACACATTTACATGATCATTACATGTAAATGAAGCAGGGACTGTTTATATTAAATATTTAAGTGTTTTAAACATCACAAACTGGGCTTCCACACAGTGATTTAGTTAGATTTTAATTACAGCTTACTCTGAATTATTCATTTGGAGAGCAGAAATGATAGAACTATATTAAAACACTGCATTGCATTTATTTTGCAGATGTTTTCGTCAAAACTGGCCAAAATAAATGCATTCAAATGCCACAGGAACATGAGCTAGATGACAACAAACAATTGCTGCTCAGTTTTCAGTGCTACAATACAGTGAGTGTTTTATGTGAGTGAGTTTTTTATGATATGACAACATTATGTTACCATGACATGACCCAGCTAAAAGTTGAAAAACAGTAATATAGGTCTATCATTTGTCTCATATTTTCATTTATATTCTGGGTCTGTTTTTTTAATAACCCAGCTTGTGGATGCACCACTTTTTTGGCAGCCAACTCATAAATTGCAGCAAACAACAAGCACCTGAACTCAGCATTTAAGTGTGTTTTCATTGTCGTCTCCTCGAGTGCAATAAAGATATGACAACTCTAACCAGTGATGTCAAATTGACTCTTGTATTTTATGTTAAATATGTTACACAACATACAACTAGCTGCTGATTTTTAATTCAGCACTGACAGCAATAAATGTAAGAAGTCAGTCTTAAAGATAAAAAGGCAAAAAGACCTTTTGTGATGTTAAGGTTGAATTTCACTTGGTGTTTCACATGTACAATGACCCAAGGAGGTCACCATATGAAAAAAATGGTAAAAAAAAAAAGATGTAAAGGTGCTATTGTCGAGTTAGATTTTTATTGAAGAGATTTTGGTTATGGTGAAATGTTCCAAAAATCTTTTATAAGAAAACATTTCCGTTGTATAAATGTTTGGAAATGCTCTCTCTATTTGTTTTAATTTGTGGGTGGGACATCTTGATAGTTTTACGGTGTCTTGTAAGACTATGTGGGCTGGGAGTATTGTAAACTTTCTGAAAACCGCTCTGTTTGTTCGTGCCCCACATGCACAGCTCAGCTCGCTCTCTCTCAGCTTCTCATCCTCTATTTTTCTCTGTCCTCTGTCATCTGGCTGTCGATGCCTCGTTCCAGATGTTTTAGATCTCCGTCCTCCAGGAGATTTAGTCTCCCTCTCTTTGTTATCTGCACGTAGTCCTTGTTTCTCTCTCTTTCTTTCTTTGTTTCTTTTCTACTAATTGTGTGAATTGTGTGCTTTGCCTCTTGTGTGTTGGTGCAGTCTGTCCTCATTCTGTCCGTCATGTGGCTCTGTTTGGTAACACCTGAAGTATGCACTCGTCTATACATATATATATATGAAGAATTGATCCATAACATAGTCACTAGAGAACACTGTAGTGTTCAAACATACAGGCCTCTACCGTTACGCCCACTTCGTCGAGAATATGGTGAAGGATGACTCATCTGACCATTTCACTTGTTTCCACATCTCCGCTGACCATGCCAATAGTTTTTGCACCACTGAACTCCCAGACGTGTGTTCATCTTTGTAATGATGGCTTTATCCAGTGCAGCCCTGCCATTGTCTGAACTGTTCTTGCTGACAGTCTGATCACGTCCTGCACGGACATTCTCTGTCACCTGAGGAAGAGTTGCTCTTCTGTTTTATCTTCATATCACACTAATGGATCGCGCTAATCAAATGTAGGCTGTCAAGCACAATTTCCGTCCCTATTGGCTGATGTCTGTCCTATAGATCTAAATGCAGATGTCACTTCAGTCACTCTTGAAACAGTGAGCAGTCTTTGTTGCTGAAGCTTCTGTCATCCTTGTCCCAACAATGAGCCCTCTTTCAAATCTTTTCCTCTTGATCTGATTTAAATCAGAATCAACTGAGCCTGCTCAGCATTTTTATACACGCTACAGAGCCTTGTGTGGAGACATCTGCATTCGTTATGTTCCTCCACTCACTTATTCAGGTTTTTCCTTTAATTTGTCACCCGTCTGTATGTTTACAATCTATCTGTAATTTTGCCATCCTGATTCTCCATGCTGTAATTTTAGTGCGTTGGTTTATTATGTACACACGACATCTAGTGCATGTCTGTCCGTCCTGGACGAGGGATCCCTCCTCTGTTGGTCTGTTGTTTAAGGTTTTTTCAAGGAGTTTTTCCTTAAAAACTTAAAAAAGAATAAAAAGTCTAAAGGTGGCTGGGGACATGCTGTACAGGTTGTGGAGTATAAATCTGTAATTTCTAATGTTGGGCTATTTAAATAAAACCATGTGGTACTACTTATACTTAAGTCACTTAAAGGTCCAGTGTGTAGGATTTAGTGGCACCTAGCAGTGAAGTGAAATGAATACCCTCTCCACCCAAGCATGTAGGCAAATTCACATGAAAAGCAAAAGGCCACATGCCTTTTGCTTTTCATTTCATAGATCAGTATTTGGTTTGTCTGTTCTGGGCCTCTGTAGAAAAATGGCGGTTTAACATGGCAGACTTCTTCAGAATTCTTATTTTACATTTACATTTAGTCATTTAGCGACTTACAAGGAATACAATTATGGTAGAGTGCGACTAGGACATCTTAGTGGCGCAATAAAGTACTAGAGGGATAGATTTAGCATGTCCACTTTTGTTAGTGCTAGGAGAGGAGGTACTCTCTGAAGAGCTGGCTCGTCAGGAGGTTTTTAGAGGTCGAGAGGGACACTCCTGCTCTGGTAGGAACTGGTAGGACGTGGGACAACAGACGAGAAAAGCCTGGACTGCCTTGAGCGAACGGGTGGCAGAGCCAGACGTCATACATTGGTGGAGGACAACGGACATGAGGTAAGCTGTAAAAGGGCATCCAAGTAGGTGGGGGCAGAACCAGAGACTACTTTGTAGGCAAGCATTAGCGTTTTGAATTTAATGCGGGCCGCTACAGGTAGCCAGTGGAGCTTGATGAGCAGCGGGGTAACATGTGCCCTTTTGGTTCGATTGAAAACCAGGCGTGCCACCGTGTTCTGTGCTGGGAGTACAGTACTTAATTTCAGGTTATACACTAATGAAAACATACTAATGAATATTGTCTTCCATTCCTGCTAATAGGTACTCCTAAATCTTACACACTGGACCTTTAAGTACTACTATACTTGCAGAAGTAAACAGGCTAAAATCTGTAAAATCACCAGTGTGGCGCTTTGAAATCTCTAGTTCACACACTACTACTACTTTAAATCATCGACATACTGAAGGTTAAAAAAGCATAAAAACATGTCAGACTGTTTGACATGAGTTTAAAAACATACCATAACAACTCTTTCACATGCATATACAGGCATTTGTATATGTGTATGTGAGAAACAGTGTATTGAATCCTTACTTGCTGATGAACTTGTTCTCTCCAATCGGAACTCCGTCCTGTGTGTCATCCATTCTCAGTAAGCATGAGAGGAGCTGAGAGACAAAGAAGCAACACAGAGAGTTAATAATTTTTATCCATCTGATTCAGTCTCATGACTCCTCATGACAGGCAGCGAGCGAACAGACATGAAGAGGGCAGCCTGGAGAGGATTACAGGAAGAGGAGGAGGAGGAAGAGGAGGAGGAGGTGGCAACGCTCCACAGAGTAAACAATAACTGCAGATCATATCTACTTTCCTGTCAATGTATTTCCTTCGAGAGACACATCGACTCACAGTTAACTGTTAAACAACCACCACCACACAATCAAAGCATTGGTGAGTGATGGAGTGAGACAGCTGCTCTGCACACTTTTCTTTCCTGTGACCCCTTTAAATCTCTCCTCATGTCTTCGTGCTCCCTCTGAAACATAAACACACACAAACGTACGCACACATGCAGCTGTTTTAAATGGCACTCAGCCATCGCCCCGTCGAGTTCTTGCTTCCCTCTTTGCTGAATCAGTGTGTATGTTCGTCTTTGTGTATCAGCAGGAGGAGGCAGGACAGAAGCTTCAGGAAGGAAATGAACAGGTGCAGGACACATGGGCCACCCGCAGAGCCAAATCATTTCAGCTGCTTAAACATTTATCTCTGAGCGAGCTACTGGCAGCACACATTACATGCATTCATCTATCATATTTGTATCTGTACGATACAGGCAGTCTCTCTGTCCCTACAATGAAAGCAAGAGGAAATCCAAGGGGATTCATCTGAAACTCTAGAAATATGAATGCGGACATTTTATTCCCTGGATGATTGAAATTAATCTGGTCTTTTCTCTTTCTCTGTTTTTAACGCGGTCACGCACAAACAAAGGCTATTTTAAAGGACAATACCAAAGTGTTCGCTTCTAACATACAAATAATGAACATTTTTGTGCACCATTTTTAAATGTAGGCTTTGCATTTTAGATTTTTATCCACACTAGCTCTATGTCAGCATGTCTGTCTGTCCACTACTGCAACGATCCAGACTGAAATATCTTAAACAGATTGCTATAAAATACATTCATGGTCCCCAGAGGGTGAATCCTACTGACGTTTTATCTCACGCCACCATATTTTTAGTGAAATATCTCAACATCTATTGGATGGATTGCTATGAAATGTGTGCACCGATGTGTCCTGATATTAATGACTTCTTCTGACTTTTCCACAAAAAATTCATTTATCCAATAAAATATTTCAACAACTGCTGGACAGACTGAAACAAAATATTGCTCAAACATTCATGATTTTTCCTCTAGCACCATGACCAGGTCAGAATTGTTTTCAATTTGTCTTGCAAAAGTAATTACATTCATCCACCTCAGCTGTTTCTTTTTTTTTTTGTCCAAATTAGCCAAGCTAGGAGGCTAAACTAAAATGGTGCCTGCTAAATATTACCTGCTAAACATCAGCATTGTAGCATTACTGTTGTTAACAAGCTGACGCCAGCAGTTACAACAGAGCACCACTGTGTCTAAGAACAGCCTCACAAAGCCACTTCCATGGCTGTACACTCTGGTTATCTCTTATAACGCAGTCAATGCCTTTATAACATATTAACAAACAAAACAAACAATATATTGAAACTAAATGTTTGTATAATTATGGTATAAATGTCAGTCCACAAGTGATCTTACCGTAGTGAAGACTATGCTGTTGTTGAGTCACCAGAAAGAGGGAGCTGCAGATGTGAAGAGAGAGAGAGAGAGAGAGAGAAAGGTAAGGTGAGTGGATTCTGGATATATCCTCAGGTATCAGCAGTTTTGTCACTCAGGTGTCAGTTTCTTCAGGGTCCTTTCTTGCGAGTGTGACAGCGAACAGAGGGGTAAGCGTGGGGGTGTTTAAAGGAAGCGCTCCTCTTCCGTTAAAGCACTTCCTCCTTTACTCAGTCAGTCACACAGGAAACTGACAGTAGCCTTAACACAGCCCAAAACTTCCTCAATTCAAGCGGCACAGATGAATTACCATGCACAGCCAAACACAGAGCACGGGTAGAAACACTGATAAGACCAACGCATAAACTGCCTTCTCTTTTAACAATCAGACACATATGTAAACATATTGTATTCAAAACCTGACAGGCAGAGTAATGTAGCAGCTTTAAACACACACTGTGGATAGATAAGCTGAGGCTGTCAATCTCTGAAATAAACGTGTTCAGTTATTGTAGATGAATTAAATATTAAACACCAATCAGCCCGGCCCCCTGACAAGGTCTATTAATATTTCATCACCTATATTAGCCATGTCAAGCGCTCCAAAGCTAACCATTCACCTGCACAATGGAAATCATTAGTCTTTAATACTGCGTCGTGGTCAAGGGCAGTTGTGCTCCTAGACTCATTAGCAGGCGATGGCAGTGGTCTGAAACAGACATGTGGACGGCTGTCAAAGCAAGACAATGTTGTAATTGTCTGGCAAGTCACGACACCAACGTGAACTTTAACTCACTAAATTGTCATCTGATAACAAAACTGATCCCTCCCTGATGTTACCTCCAGATCAACTCGCTCATTTAAACTTTAGAAAGCTGCTGCTGGAGTATCATCCACTCAAGATGTTAGAGGATAGAGCTGAGAGATACTTCAAGTGTCATATTGATGTTGTGACACAAGACTAGATGTTGTGTAGGATTTGTTTTTTCTTGCAATTTTGAGACAAGCTTCCCTGGCTGTAAAGGCTATATTACAGTTAGTCAGGACCAATATAACACCAGCACTCTGTAAGCATGTATGAAAAAGTATTAGCATATTTCATCAGCAAAAAGAACAAAAACTTCTTCAAACACAAGCAACTGTACAAGAACTTTTCCTCAGTTAAAAATTGGCAAAATCTGATGAAAGAATAAGCGAACAAGACTATGAATATGTCCAGACATTTGATAGGTATCATACTGTGATATGATACCTAAAAAGTATTGAGGTTCAATACACACTTCCAGGAACGTAACCAGAATTTTGCAAATACTGAGGTCATGAGGTCAAAATCCATCCAGTGCAAGCCCCTCTTTCCCAAAGATAACATCCCAACATTACATTATTTATTCAGTTAATTCTTTGATATTCTAAATATTTTCTAAATACAGTTGGTGTCTGGTGGAGACATACCGAGTCGATTTGTTTGTTTTGTTTGCTTGACTCAAATTAATCAAGTCTAAAAGTAATGTAATTAGTCTGAAAATACTGTATGTGAGTTAAAATCACACACTGACCTTGTTGTCCTCAATGGCCTCTTAGGCCCTGCCCAGTCAAAAAATTAAGTTATAACAATGAAATATTCTATTTATTAGGCTGTCATAGACACATCGTTTACTGTTTTTTTTTTCTCTATGTTTCAAACATAGTTTGGATTGAAAATATTGTCTCAAAGCACGACCAGCTCTACAATAGCTGACCATGTAATCCCATTAATTAATGAAAACATGACAAACTGGACACAACTTTCATAAAGCAACACCAACACATGAACTTCTACCATGACCTTTTGTAGCTACCCCATGTTCAGTGTTTGTTTCTCAAGATTAAAACTTATAAAACTGACTGTTGTCTGTTATACCTAGATGACTTTGCATCTGTGGACATTGTCTCTTTATATTTGCACTCCTTCTACATTTGCTGCAGATCCTACCTTGGGATAAATAAAGTTAAAAATGATCTTAGGTGACAGAAAGCAGCAGCCAGACTGACCTACAGCTGACCCAGTGCAGATTCAGATCAGGGAGCTCTTCTCTGTGCTGGACAGCAGTCTAAAAGTGGACTGTATTGACTGTGAATTCCCCTCAGCCTCATTATAATGTCAGCCAATCCGCAGCCTCGGTCATCTGTATCTTCATCTCTAATTCTCCATCGTCTGCTCAGTTTTTTTTATACAACAGTAACTCAGTTTATTAGATGTACAATTTTTCTGATTAGGAAATTCTTTCCTCTCTGCTGTCTGTCTGTTTTTCCCATTCAGCTTCTCCCTCGTGTTCCCTTGTGAAAGACTAGAAGCCATCCACTATGCTATTAAAACTCATGACCACGACTTCCTGACTCCCCCCCCCTCCTCACTCCCTCTCTTTCATTGACACACATGCACGCTTGTTTTATGCCCTCTTCGCCTCTGAACCTCCCCTGTCAAAGTCTTTGGTTGAAATGGATGATGAATAGGTCCAAATCTCCTCCTGTCCGCTTTTCAAACTCACCACCACCACTACCAATAACCAACCCCTGCCTTCAGCCTCCACATTACTAATGCTCTGCCTCACTATTGTCACCATTGTCATAGCAACACAAAAAAACATCTGAGCTCCAGCAACTAGCCCACAACACTGAGCCAAAAATAGTGTATGTGTGTGTTTGTCTCTGCTGCTCCTTGTTAGGCATACTGGGTTGTCAAAAAATGTTGCAAGGCTCGAGTTGAATCCACAAAAGGCTCACAGACTCTCCAGATGAAGCTGAACCTCTTCTTGGCCCTAAGCTGAAATGATGACACAAGAAATGTATGTTGATAATGCTTTCTGGTTTTCTCAGTCTTCTATCATGGTAACCTGAATATCTTTGTTGTTGGTCGGACAAAACGAGAGACGGCACCAGAGATGGCTTTGTGAATTTATGATGGGCAACTTGTGATCAGACACTGTGAGGACAATAAGTTAGTTGCAGCCATAGTTGACTGGATATTTTATTCAACATTAGCTAGTTTATCAGCTCCACCTAGCTAAAATTAATGCAGTTTCGTAGTCAATGAACTCTACCGATTTAACTTTATGATCATTATGGAGGCTTTGTCCACTTCAGTGTGGCTTCATGGACGTCGGGCTGTTATATTAAACTCCATTTCTTTTAGCTAACTGGAAACTGAGTGCACATTATAAGCCAAAACATGAGGTATTCACTTTTTTTGGCAGAGGGTCTCTGGACTAAAGCACTGCCTCTGTCTAGCCAGCCAGCCTTATGTGTGCTGAGAGGAATCTTAACTATCTATTGCTTGTTATGTAACCTGTTTTACTAAAACATAGCTATGCACACTCCCTGAAAGAGACCAAATGTGATTAGATATGTTATTTATATGATTTTCTGCTCAGGATTTAGGCTGGATCATCACATAAAGTGCCATGGAGCATGCCTAGTATCACTGCATGTTAATTTAACACGCCACATATGGCTGATAATCGAGATTATTAATCTGTATGTGTCGCCTGTGTTTTAATAAATGAAATAAATGTTGCCGTTTTGTGTTTTATGTTGTCAAAAGTCTTCTATTCGTGCAAACAATCACGCCAAACTACACCCAGTCCATATCGCCACATCAGCCCACAGACATCATCATCATCAGCCCACTTAGCTACACCGACGCTTCTGTCTGATTCCTGCCGACTTTTGGAGATCATATTTCGGCTCACCAAACCCGAGGACGCAGGCTCTCCGGTGGTTCTCCTCCTCCTCCTCCGTCTTATCCCCGTTACCGCGGCTGAACTGTCCGTTAACGGTAAACTCCTCCGTCAACTCGCTCGTGCTCTCTCCTGCCGTGGGAAACAATCACTGGGGCGCGTGCATCCAGGAGCTGGTGGTGGTAGAGGGAGGAGGAGGAGAGCGCGAGAGATCCATCTGTTGTGGCGGAGGAGCTCGCGGCAGAGCAGAGCGTCAGGGGGGCCGCGGCCGGGAGCCAATCAGAGAGCGACCCTGACGCCCCTTTGTTCACGCTGCGTGCGGAGATGAATGAAAACACGAAAACAATAGAGGAGCCGAGCATGCGCACAGCATCAGTCCGGACAAGGCAAAGTCATTACTATTTTAATTTATTCAACCCAAATGTACCTGAGGTGGTACATGAGATTAAAAGTACAACTGGTCCCATGTAAAACTCAGTAACTCAACTTATAAAGGCCTAAGTCAATCTGTGATAAATTTGACATTTTTGCAGCATCTTTAGTGTCATAATTATTTTATTGTAATGTCATACTACTAATTTGATTATTTTTACTTTTTCAAAAAAAAATCATTTTGTTTTTTGTTTTTATATTTGTCATGTTTGCTAACATTTAATTATTTCTTTTACTTTGGGAAATGAGATCCTACAATACTGGAAAAAATAAATAAATAATAAAAACAAATAAAAAATAACAATTAAAAAAAAAAAAAAAGCAGAAATAGCAAATATTTGTTGGTTCCAACTTATAAAATATAAGGATTTGCTATTTGTAAAGGTAAATTTAAGTTTATTTACATTTTATTTTGATTTTTGACAAGCAATTTGAGAACATCAATTTGGGCTTTGGACCTTTTTTTTTTTCAAATAATCGTCAGATTAATTGACAATGAAAATAAATTGTTAGTTGCAGGTCTAATTTTTAACAAATTTTAATGCTGACATTTCATACCCAGCATAAATCATGTAGCATTACAGCCCAAATTCAAATCTTTACTAAAAACTCTTTAAAGTGATTTACTGCGCAGCTGCATGGACAGATGGTAAAAATGAACTGCAGGGCCCCTAATAACTCTCCCCATTCACTGTCTGTGCATTGTGTCCACAAGGAGCTTTGTCTGGTTTGTAATTCAGCCTTACCTGAGTGATAAGGCTGCCCACATAATCTCTTAATTTTACTCTATAACTTTATAAATGTGATAGCAACACTGAAAAACATATATAATTAAAAATATTGGTTTGGTTTGCTCCATAAATAGTAAATAGTGGAGTGGGTTTTCCAGACAACATGCTAAGCCCTTCACTGTGTCACACTGTGACCTGATTAGAAATTTCAAATATATTACTAGTGAAAGTGAAAATGGTGAAATTTACCACGGCTACACAGGCCTACTGTATTATCATAGCTGTAATCAATTTAATGTAACTGCTAGAAATAAAGGGGACAAACAGTGATAGTCGTGATAGAAGAAACTGATTGTCAATGGTGTTCAGATCTTTCTGTACAGCACATCATTATTTTGTTTTCAATCAAACGGTGGCAGAATCTGACCGGCTACATAATCTCAGTTTTATTGTCACAATCACAGTTGGTGACCAATAAAGACAAAAGACTGCATTCATTCTGTAACATCTTATTAAATAGTTTTAGAAACAAAGAATAAAACATTTTGTTGCTACAATTAGTTTACACAATGTCTCTTTCAGGTTTAGCAAACTTTACTCCATTAAATATACATTTTTTTTTTGTTTTTACATCTATTTAAAATTTCTCTGGTTGTTCTTTCATTTATACTGGTAATGTGTTAACATGGACAGAAAGCAATGTTAGAGTAAAAAAATACAATATGAAAATGTCCTAGCGAACAAACAAACAAACAAAATGATTCCACCAAACCACAGATTTAAAATAGGATCAAAATGTATTTACTTTTTTAAATAAAAAGTACAACAAAATGGTGTGCTTTCCAGCATGATTTAAGATTAAATGTCATGATTTGTTTCTTACAAATATTTGCTTGCAAAAACATGAAAACAATGTATAAAAAAACAAAACCATTGAAAAAGATAAAACACTTAATACACAAAAAGTATATTCTTCAGGTAGCACCCCCTTCAAAATAACTGAAAGGGATTGATGTCTTTGTGTTACACACCTCATGGCCACCTTCTTAAGAACCATCTGTTGGTTAAACTGACCATCAAAGAGTCTGGGTTTGTGTAATCCAAGGTGTTTTTACTATAACAGCTATCTGAGAAACACATGGATGTGTATAAGTTCCTAAAATAAGAAAGAAAGTACGACAACAACTGGAAGGTAAAAGTTAAAAACAAGAAGAAGGTGCCTTTAGAAAAGACAACCATCTTGCCTTTAAATGATAAGGCAGGTTCACTCAGCTGGTCAATGACCCATGCTCTTAATAAGGTGGCCAGCCGGTTTCTTCTCCTGCATCCAGAAACATCAACAGTAAGAATTCCCAGGGAGAAAACCAGGTACACTAAACATGAGAGGACACCAATATATTTTCACCACAGGACTTGGGGGGGGGGGTAAAACAGAGAGTGTGTGGAGAGAGGAGAGAGGATGTGATGGGAGGAGTAAGTGCTGGTTGCATGAACATGATATGACACAGAAAACAAGGTCACGCTTTGTGCATGTGATTTATATGTGTGCTGGCACATATGGACAAATTCACTACAAAAGGTGTCAAAAACTGATAAAACCACCCTCCATTTAATCTCTGTCTAAGAGAGAGGATGCAGGAGGCACTGCCTGCTCTCTGACCTCTACGTGATCATCACCTGCTCCTGGAGCAAGGTCAAAAACATCAGCTGGCGTGCAGATAACACACTGCTAATTTTACCAGCCACACCTTAACACTGCTTCTTATCTTCAGCTCTCCAGCTGTTAGCCCTGAGCATAGCCAACATTTAGATTTACACATTCAGCACACATCAGCGGTCACTAGCTAGCCTCTTATATGACTTCAGCACTCCTTATGTTTCTCTATGAGTTAGTCATCACACCACATATGTCTACAGTCTAACCAGAATGATAAAATATTTGGTGAGGGACCAGTTCCACAGACTCTGTCAGTGATACACCAAATTCGGAGACCCGATTAACAATTTCAGTTTTTATCTTATTTAATCGATGACTGCGATTTGATAGGTGTTTGATAGGTGTCACAAATTCTGATAGCTTACTTAAATCTGTGACACTACAGACTCAAGTAAATGAAAACGACCAAAATTTGTGACCACATACGAATACTGAGGGGTTAATGTTAACATCTGAATAAAGTATGTAATATAGAGTATGATAAATAAAACAAACAGTGGCATTATAGCTAACTGAAATTCATATTCAGGTCACAGATTTTGTTGCAACACTGTCCTCTGCCAGTATAGTACTAGAGGCTAGCTAAAAGTACATTCAGCAAAGCAGAAAAGCATAGAGGAGCTTGGTTTTGTTCTGGGAAAACATTTTATCATTCTGGGCAGAAGTAGACATCTGCAAGGTCATAAAAATAACTTTGAAGATGCAACCCACTGCTGCATAACTGGTAAGGAAAGCAGGCTTTCTCCACCAACATTTGCATTGGGAAAGCTGTGACTTAAACACAAGAGTAACATACAGGGTGCTGAGGTCATAAATGGCTCTATAGCTAGTCATGTAATCATAGATTAAAGGTCCAAAAATATTCATCCACAAAGCGGTTCAAAGTCTTCAGGTCATCAAACAAAAGACGTTCATATAAATCTGGATAAGCACTCCAGTGACATTTTAGGGTTTCAGGTTAGTGAGTATTACTCACTCTGACCCTGATGATCTTGGCACCATTACATGTGCAAACAGTACTTGTAGTAAAAAGGCCCTCACTCGGAAATCTGACTATACTATTCAGTTTAACATTTAAAAGTGTTTTTTTCTCTTGTTTTTAAAAACAACGTGATATAAATGGAATGGATTCGAAGCAGCTTACATCTTACATTAGACACTATCTTCTGAGGAAAAAAGCTGCTGTCCGCAGGTGAATTTCTAAAAGCACCGACTGTAGCCGAGGCTGAGAGTGGAGGTGTAGCAGTCAATCATCGTCACGCTGATCTTTACAGGGCATGAACAAGTAAACTAATAAATATACTTTCAACATTGTGCAAGAGACACATAAACCTGCTATTCATCAAACACCAACTTTCTTCTCATAAATAAATAAATAGCTTTAACAAAAGAGATAAAAAGGCAAGAAAATTTGGGATGAAGTTTCAGACTAATTTTGTTTCTTAAAGTTTCTTAATGAGGACAACTGCCAATGCTTTGAGAAAAGTTTTGGTATACGGTAACAGAACAAAAAGAAGAAATAAAAATAAAGAGCTTTTAGCATTTTGGTTTAGTAAAAATCTTAGTTAGTAGTTTTTTTTAAGCTGTTAATTTTTCATTGTGCTGTTTTTAATTTCTACATTTACAAAGATCATAATGTTGTCAAATTCTCCTACAGTATTTTTAAACTGCTGTTTTTCAATTAAAAAGACCAGAGGCACACAGTGTGGTCAGATTAGTGACTTGCTCTTCAGAGTCACACCTGGGTTAATAAGGGACAGGATGCCGATGACACTGAAAAGCCAAATGTGCTTCTACAGCCTGAACAACAACAGACATGAACAATAAAAACAAAACAAAACAACATCAGCAGTAAAGTAACTGAAGTGAGGTGAGAGTGGGAGGTGTACGGGTGAGGATGGGAGGTGGAGGAGGAATGTAAGGGAAAGTCATCACCGCCATAAAATAATGATAAATGATATTAGCAACCATTTTGATTGGCTAACAAAAAACAAAACACACCCATCTGTGAGTCCATCCAGAGAAAAAGAACGACATTAAAATGATGCCCTCTTATCACATTTAAATATTCCCCACCCAAACAAAACCAACCATTTCTTCTTAGTACAATTATGTAAGGGCTAACCACGAGGGTTTGGATATTGGCAGGGCGGTCTTATTTTATGGTGCAGCCCTTGTAAATCCTACATTAACACATATTACCGCTAAAAGCAGAGCGCAAGTGACACCATAAAACTGTGAGAGAAGATCCAGGCGCAGGATCAAGAACATTTAGTTCTACTTCTGTCTTTTTTAAGCCTTGTGTTTACGCACACAAGGTTTTAAAGTCTCACTGAAAAGGTCATATGTCTGTGTTTCTGTGTGCCAGTAATGTAGTAAATGCACTGCTGATGTAACGGCAGTAGAGGCTTGTTGTCCTTGTGTAAGTGCCTATATGTGTCAGAGGAAGTTAGAGGTTATCAAATAAAAATAAATATCTTTGTTCCCATTCGACAGTCAAATGAGACAAGTGTATGTTCAGGAAAAGTAGAGTTTTGGTCTTGTTAGTAACTACTGCATAATACTGACACTGTTAATAGATGTAAACTGGTATGTTACACTGGAGATCTTGTGAATATCAGCACTCTACTACATATAAAAAGAAAAGGGGCGGATGTGAGGGTATTCAGCATGAAATGAGGGGATGTGATGTGCTGCTGAGAGGAACTCTGAGGACTTTTAATGAAGAAATAAGGGGTGTTGGCTGTGAAGTGACATTCTGGTTTTGAACTCAGGAGGCAGATAGTGCAAAAATAAATTTCACAATCACTTTGCATGGCTAAGGGCACCTGACAAACCTGACACTTTCATCAATCTACGCAACCCTGACGTGCATTGTAGCGCTCGAGCTAGTTTTGATGAGGCTATTGGTGTGTGAACATGCGAGTGTCACTTTTATGTGGTTGCATAAGTAATCTAGAGGAAAATTATTCAGAGCAGAAATTTTGCATAATCCTCAATTGACATAATCAAATCTACTCTGCTTTTAGTAGACTACTTTTTATAAAATGCCGTAAAGTTTAGCACTGATTAAAAGGCAGCGAGTCATCAAACACCAAGCTTTGATTGTTTGATGTCCGTCTGTCTCTCCATGGATTAAAGGGCAAGTAAGTAAATTAATGCACAAGCCCGTTATTTCTCGCTTCACACTGTACACACATGCACACACACCAACTAACCTCTGCATGGTGACTTCGTTTATAGCATGCTGTGACTTGCTATAGCATGCTAATAATAGCATAGTGGGAAATGGGTAAAGGCCGACACAAGCTAAAGAAAACACACACTAACGTGGGGGGGGGCACATTTTCTTCCACACGATCCCAAATCCTGCACCGCTTCTGTCCTCCACTCTCCCATCTTTTTATCTCAGTGTACCATCCCTTGCTCCTCAAGATTAAGATTTTTCAGCACCAGCCCATTGGCTATACCCGACTCTCCCCCAGTGTAGCGCCTCCCTCCCCTCCAATTCCTCCTCCCTTCACCACATCCCCATGTCCCATCCTGTTCCTGCAGGTTTCTTGTAGCCTCCCGAACTGGTAGCCCGTAAAGGTGGGGCTGATGGGGATGTATTTGAAGATGGAGTGTCTGCGGATGAAGTCCATTCCAAACGGCAGATCATAAGATCTCATGCCTTCCAGTTCTGCTGCGCTGAGACCAGCGCCACGTTTCAGCTTCCTAATGCCTCGTTCTTCAGGAGAACCTGAGCAGAAAAGATCCACAATTAAAACCCCAAACTGACAAGCAGGCAGTACAGTAAACATGATAAACATGAACTAATGAGCTTTCAATTGTTGCTACAATTTTATGATCTGTTTGAAGAGAAAGAAATAGAAAGTCATGGATGCTTAAAGGAAACATCCATCCTAAAAGTAATATTTATCTCTTCTGTCCTCTGTTGCTTATCTGGGTCCAGCAGTTTAAGCCCTGACGTCCTTCTCCACGTCTTCGAGCTCTCCCAGACGGGTCTTGAGAAGTTGCTGAACCGAATCGGATATACAACCGCCCCCAGCATTTTCTACCTTACGTATACCTGTACCTGCTTGGCAGTCATAGCCACGTTATTATGTTTTTAATCCTTGGAAATGTTTTACATACTTTAAACTACAATTAGATCATCATCAGTATCATCCAGTCATAAAGTTTATAGCACAAAAACAAATCTTTTTTTGGGCGACACCTTACCAGGTATAGTATTGTCCAAAATGAAGGCCACAGAGCCTCCAACGAACATGGCAGTGGTGAGGAGCACGTTCAACACCTGGTCAACCCCAACTATGCCTGAGAAAGAAAAAGAGGCTTAGTAACGGACTAAAATATGTCTTGATAGGTTTGTACTGGGGATGAAAATGATCAAAACTAACATTAACACACTAACCTTATTTTACTTTGGTTATAAATACATAAAATGTTTGTTACTGATTATGCTTAGAAAGTTACACATCGCTCATTTATCCTGTTTATAGATCCAATTTAAAAAGCCACCTCCCTTTAATTGTTACATAGCTAAATGTGATGATTAATCTTAATGTATTTTATTAGTGATATGGCCAGGCCCTAGTTTGTAGAGATCTTTCCCCTCCACTCACCGGTGACCAGCGGGTTCTGTTTGAGGTAGCTCGGCAGCATCAGACCGAAGAAGATGGAGAAACCCAGAACAAAGAGGTTCCTGGAGGAGTTGAGGTCGACAAACTGCAGGTTGGACAGTCCCACCGCTGTGATCATTCCAAACAGGGTGCAGAACAGAGCTCCCAGGACAGGGTCGGGCAGAGATGCAAACAGGGCACTGAATTTACCCACGAGCCCCAGCAGCAGCATCATGGCAGCTCCATATTGGATCACACGTCTGCTGCCAACCTGAAAGATCAATCAGATATGAGAAGCAGCAGTCAGTGCTGGAGGAAATGTGGACCACAAAATGGAAATCACACATTTCTGCTCATGTGTGAAGTTAAGTAATTACTGGTAGGATGTTATATAGGCGCCCTGAGAGAGGTGTTCCACTAAGATATTCCCAGAGACCCCAAAGCTGGTCTTCTTTGGTTCAATTCCCAAAAGCTTTGAGGGGAGAGTCAAAATCTATTTATTACAAATACTCTTGGGAGCTGCAATTAAAAGTATCCCAATTAGATGGTTGAAATCGGCAACATATAGCTTAAAAAATGGGAGCTGTATGAGACAGAACAAATCACATGAGTGATACGACTGCAAAGACCCAGTTTTATAATGAGGCGAAGTCTTGCAATGAGTCTGTTAATGCAGTGAGGGAATTCTGAAAATCATGCTCCCACCTCAGCCTTCCCCCTGCTGTTATAGGGGTATAGTCATAGTCATCATATTCACTGCTATATGACTGCTATCAATGAAGTGACACAGACAATATTACACCACATAGAAATCTAGAAAAACAAGATAAGCTAAGGAAATAGACTAGATGAGTGCAGGTTTGTGTTACCTTTGTGATTCCTAGGACGCCTATATTTGGACTGGAAGAGGTAGAGCCATTTCCTGTCCCGAAAAGACCGTCGAGTACACAGGAAATACCCTCGACAAATATCCCCCTGCAGACAGCAGAAAACAACTTAATTAAAGCATCCTCCAGACAGTAAATTGCTTTTGCAGTGCGTCATAAACAAACAAACATTAGAGAGAATGAAGAACAGATATGAGATAAACTGAAGTTACCTATTGATGGCATGGATGGGAGGTGGAGGAGCACAAGAGAGACGTGCACAGGCGTAGTAATCTCCAATGGATTCGATGATGCTGGCCACCACCGCGCTCATCATGCCGATCACACCTGCAGCGGTTACAGTAGGAAGGCCCCACTGGACTGCAGATGTAAAAACACAAAAAATATGAGATAAGATATAAGAATACTAATAAGAAGAGAAAAATATATAAGAATTATTCTTTCTGACTCATTGCCTCTGGCAGGGGTTTAGCTGTGGTGCATAATTAGAAGGTTACCACAGTTTTATATCAATTTTAAACCTTTTTTTTAAAACATGATTTATACAAATATTATCTGCCTCTCTCCTAACTGTCCGTACATTTTACTACATTTATACATGCTATTCCAGAGGAAGATAGAAATTATCTCCTGTGTGAGGTTGAAAATTAAATGCACTTTTTGTTCTATATTTATCACAACCTTAGATAGGTTTTTCAAAAGATGCGGGATAAATGCAGACTAAAGTTCCTGTTTACAGATGAAGTGTTTCCCTTTGTCAGATTTGTGTTAAATGTGTTTAATGGAACACTCATTTGTTTTTTCAGTCGTGTTACATACCTTCCTACTATCGCAACATAATCTGTGTGTTGCTCATCCTGTCTGGTTAGATGTGGTTTTACAGTTCTGGTATTTACTGTGTGAAATTACACCAACATTGGATCTAATCTAATCTTAAACTGTCACATCACTAAGATTATTATCCCTCATAGTAAAAATAATATCATAGACTGGGACTAAACAGCAGCAAAACAATGAACAGTTCTACTCTGAATGAAAAGTTGCTTCTCAGTTTTTAACATCATGTCGTTACCTGACTGATTAGTGCAACCACACACACGGCTACCTGCAGATGGGTCAATCACAGTTTATGGAGACCAAGCATACACATCAGCAATCTTTTCCTTCCTCCTCCTCTTCATAAACATACTTACAGGGATAGGGGATCTTAAACCACGGTGCAGCAGCAAGGATTCCTTGACGTGCGTCTGTGCGGGCGTAGAAGCCATATTTGTTTACCTCCGGTGGGAAAACGTCAGTTACAGTGAAGATGAAACACAGCAGCCATGACACCAGGATGGCCATGATGATCTGAGTGCAAGCGAAAAGAAAACAGACAAAATGAAATAAAAACAAATTTGGCATCCTTGTGTCACAAGCTATCTCTAGTTATTAAAAAAACTTAAATCTCTATTCACTTCTCTTTTATTTTTGATGAATCATCTTGAATTCAGTTGCATTTACATAAATCTATCCAATTAATCATATAAAGCCACAGTCATGTATTAGCTTGTGGGTTGTAGACGCTTACAGAGCTAGATCATAGTAGAGGTTTGTGTGCTTGGACCAAAACAAGTTGGTAAAAGCTTTGTTTACATTTTTAAAAACAGCATAATTTAGGCTGAACTTCTTCATTTCTCCCTCATATTTCACCTCTTGGTTTAACAATGCAGGTTAGAGAGGTGCTCTACAGCTCTAGGTCACGTGTTATATTCATTAAACCACCTCTAAACACATTTAACTTCTAGAGAAAAAAAGTGAAGTAAAGAACTGGTTCAAAAGGTGTAGCAACATGTTGTCAGCTGCTTACGCTCTGGCATGTTTGCTGCTACAAAATCAAGTCCACTTTAACATTTCCAGTTAAAAAATGACTATTAAAGAAAAACAGCAACGATAAGCCATTTGAGGAGACATATGAATCAGACTGATCACTGTAACATGGATGTGAATTTAAGAGAGTTTTCATTGTTCAATATATCACCAGTAGAGGGCAGAAAAAGACTGATTTAGATGCTGCACAGAGGCACGCAAAGGGAAAATATCTTAACCTCCCAGCGGGAATAAGATTAGCTCTGTTGAATTATTTGTGACTTAGATGGGAACGCAATTTGTTGTAAAGGCCGAGGGGGCCAGTAAGAAGAAATCAAGGTGAATTCATTAAAAGAGAGTAAAATATTTACTTAGACAAAGACAGCCCAGACAGTTTGTGTGTACAGTATGTACTTTTAGTCGTGTACTCACAGGAAACATCTTGAAGACCTGTAGCCTATAGGCAGTCCAACCTTTCTTGGCTTTGTAGACTGGCAGGGGGAAGTGAACGTTTCTGGCATATTGAGAGAAGAGCAGCACCAAGAAGATAGTCCTGTAGACAGAAACAAGTTTGTTTGTCTTGTTATTTTCTATACTGTATATTCTCCTGTGACAGAACTAATTCTGTATGAACATGTTCCATTTCCTCCCGTCTACGTATGACTGAGACCCCAGAGGCTTCACAGCCAATCAATTATCTTAACTGCCTCCGAAGGAGCAAATCAGTGGCAATTACAGGCACGTATCCTCTGTCCCTGTGGAGCGAAAGGAGAGGCCCTCTGGCTACGGTGTAAACAGCCATGACACAGCAGGATCTGATGTCACGCCACATGAATATCACAGCATCACAGCTTTGAAGTGGATCTTTCCAACACAAGTCAAACCTTTGTATCTTTTCAGTTGAAACCTTTTGTGTATGAAGCACGCCACTTTGAAAAAGATGCGTTTCCGTTTCAGCAGAGAACAATGGTTACAGACAGCTCGTGTTCAGTCAGTCAGTTGTAGTGGTGTCCAGTGGTGACAGGTTTCCATGGTAGAACAAAAATGGTATTCAAATGCTTATGGAAACCTGCCGTACCACTTGTTGTAGCCAACAAAGAAAGTCAACTGGGGTTTATGGTGTGTATGCTTATTGAATAATGTGTTGGCAGCTCCCCTCTGGTAAAATGGACAATGTTTGTTAAAGATTAGCCACTTCATTACTCCTGCATCATTATCTACTACAGCTTTCCACTTTTATACTCAGCATATTCCCAGTCCTTTCCCCAAAACATCTGTTAATACACGTTTGTCCAGCTGCAGTACCAAACATGGATCGATCGATGGAGATCCATCAGATCAAAGGGACAATAGAGAAGTGAATTACAGGTCACTTTAAAGGTTGACACCTGAATGTCTCTTTCTTTGCAAGGAAGCCTGTACTTACAGCATAGCAATGCCCCAGTGTTTTCCAGCCCTCTCTCCTGCAGCCTGGAATCCCGACAGGCCAATAAGGGCCACGGTGGGGGTGATGGTCAAAGGTCCAATGTACTTCAGCAAGATCCCAGGCAGACCCAGCGCTCCGATAAACACCTCGACCATGGACGACACGATGATAGCCCCTTGGATCTGACAGAACAAAGAATTTGTAGAGACAGAAATAAATGGGTGATAAAACAAAACATTTTCAGAAATATTGAAAATAAGAAATATCAGAACGCAATTAAACACTGCTGCAGTTTTAAATTATGTTCACTTTAAAATCAACAAGTCAAGGATACAAGATGATGTCGACAAAAAAAAAAAAGAAGCAGATTTTAATTAAACCCTTAAATCTAAACAAATAATTCATTTTGCAAAACTTAGTCATGATTTTTGGCAGCAATTTGTAAAGTAAGCACACTGCCTCACCTGGAATAAAGAGTGCTCTCTCATTTTTATGAAATATGATATTATGTTTATTTCTACTTCTATGTCTAGCTTCAGGCAAAATAAGCAGCAACAATAAATCTCACAGTAAAGTCTACATAAAGGTGATTGTTGATAATGATGATTCAGCTGAGCACTGATCAATCACGTTGTATGTTTACTTTTACTTGATCAGTTAATCACCGGCCCTTCTTGCCATGCGAAATAATGTGTTAAATTCTGCCTGAAAAATTAAATTGAGGAACATTTTGTTTGTTTGGTCAGAGGAGATGGGGTTAGAGAATCTAGTGCTCCAGTTTCAATTTGATACTTCTGAGTGATAATCCTGTTTGTCCTGTCATTATCTGTCTTTGTGTTCTCTTCTGTCACCTTTTATCACCTGCACGTTCAGCCCATCCACGTCCCATTCAACAATTTGTTTCACTTCGATTGAGTTTAGTCTTGTTCTCATGTCACATAAAAACAATTACTCAACTGGCTTACGCAAACGGAAAAAGGTTAATACAAATTAACAGCTCGTGTCACAGAACACCAAACCCTGCAGGCATATACAGACAGTGATGTTCTGATTTGGGAAAAGATTTCTCTTTTAAGTGCAGCTGTTAAAACATAAAAAACATCCTTTATTCAACTATAGTTTTCCTATAAATTAAGTAAGGTTTTATTCAAATTAATTATTCAAATTTTGCATACCTAATGATTACGAGGACATGTTTAAGAGCAACTGAACAACATTGTCTATCCAGTTTTGCCTCACCTCTCGTATCCTGGGGTGCCAAATGTGCTCTGTGTGGAAGAGCTCTGTGCTGTTAAATACTGGAACTTCTGGTTTTGGAAAAAGACAAGGAGATGAGAGATTAAATTAGATCACTATGTGAATCATAACACGCACAGATACACAGATATGGCCTGTTCAATGCCCTGCTGTATTTGCAGGCTTTGATGCCAACAGAGTTTGAGGTTTGGATCAAAAACAAAGAGACAATAAGCTACTGTTTCTTGTCAACATTATTTTAGATGGGAGTGTCTGCATAGAGTCAATACTGAGAGAAGAATAAGCGAGAGGGGTTACCCGTGTTGTTACACTTCCATTTGTCCAGTGACAGGATGGCTCTGGCTGGTGCGAGGAAGGCGAAAGCACTGGCCTGGAACAGAGGCAACCTAAACACATAAAAAGCACAGTTTAGAAATGATGTTACAAGCTTGAATAATCATGTAAATTTACAACAAAGAGAGTGTTAAAATTTAGGAGCAAGCAAGGTGATTTTCTGTGTGAAACCACCGAGTGCCAGCACTTGAAATTATCATTGTCAGATATAAAGTTCAGGCTATTCTTACTGGCCATTATTCCCATTTATTTGACAATCATTCACTGTGTGGAGTGTTAGGATCCCCCTGGTCCTTTGCTAGGTAACCTAAGGTCAGACACAGAATGGGGTAAATAAGCTGGCACAGATTTCCCTCCCTCCCTGCCTTTCCTTCCTCTTTCACTCCAAACCATCCTGTACCACTCACATGCACTTAGTAAGCTCATAAACATGTCATGTATTTTCTTTAATGGACATTTCTTTGAGCGATTAAGTCAATGGTCAACAATGCTCTACAGTGTAGCTGGCCTTTACAAATTACAATTGTAACAGTGAAGACAGTAGAGGGATATTATGAGAGCTGGTTCGAGTTTAAACAGATTAAATTAACTGCAATGACGTAATATTAAAAATATGCCAAGGGCAAAAATAAAAGTCCGTAAATGACCTAAAGGGATAGAGGACATTACATTTCTTAGGAAAGATGACGTGAACATAACAAAACCTTTAATTATTTGTACACCTGTTTGTTTTGATCAAAGAGTTTCACCTGCACACAAACTTCAAATTCTCAAATCAGATCTTCGTCTGGTTGAAAAACCTGATGACATGACAAGATTTGGAGATGCAGATGAGTGTATAATCACATTCTTGTGAAGCAAACTGAATAGAAAAGATTTACAGAAAAGATATTTAAGAATTTAGACTTGAGATCTCTCGATATGTCGTTTGATTTGCTTAAGCACAGGGAATCAATGAGTAATTCCTCTGTTCCAACAGAAATTTCTGCTGTGGTACACTGAGAATAGTGCTTCACCTCCTGCTGAGAAGCTTGCGGTTATACTGGTCAGATGTAATTTTAAGAAAATGAGGGGCTTTGATTTTTTAATTATACAAAGAAGAAGTGCATTTTTTAGAAAACTAAATTATGAGAAAGGACAGGCAGTAAAAATGAAAGTCTTGTTTTCAAAGACAGACTTTTAATGTCAACACTGAATCGTCCTTAAGTCATATCGGCGAGTAGCAGCTGCACAAACTCTGATGAAATGCACGTACGCTTCACCTTTTCGGGAAAGGTTTTTTGATCGACCTCATTTGGCACCATGACTCATCAGAACACACAGACATTCCTCCCCCTCGCTCCTTCCTCCATCCCTTTACTGTGAATATTTCATCAATTTTTTTTCAGATATCTTCTAATTGAGACACCTTTTCACTTTAATGTAGCGTCAAAATGACTTGAGATCAGATCTGAATGCCCAGCTAAATATATAAACTTAAAGTATATGTCAGTTAATGAAAATGTACAGTACAAGCTCAAAATAAAATTAAAAAAATAGACTTTTGTTGCCCTCAACCAGGCAAACCAACTCAAGATGCAACTCTTAAAATAAAAACTTCTACTTACATAAATGATGCAGTTTAATAGCCTGATATTTAGATTTTTTTAAATTTAGTTTCACTTCATTCATTTTATTCTATTGGAATTGCTGAGGTAAAAAAAAGTGCATTCACACCTGTATTTGACTACCAATTAGATCACCAAAGACATGTTTTTGTGCTTCGTATCAACGTGCTCTGACATTTTCCTCCTCTCCCTTTCATGGTTTCCATTCAGTGGAATTTCTCAGAGACAGTAATCCACAGAGAGAGAGTGTCACCTCAGCTCAGCTCTGCCTCAGAGAGAGCGTGTAGGCTGTTGGTGTGACAGGAATGCCATTCGTGTTCAAGCCAAGGCCAGACTGTGTCTTTGTTTGTGTTAGGGAGCGAGGAAGAACCGAGTAAGAGAGAGAGATTAAATTTTAACTTGAGAGCCATTGCCCTCTGCCAGAGTTTTTCTGAAGGCCACACTGAACAGAAAATGTCCATGTTGTTGCTGTGACGAGACACATTTTAAAAAGTGCGTAACATTTAGGAGGATCTATTGGCAGAAATGAAATATAATATTCAGAAGTTAGTGTATAATCACTGATTGAATCCTTGTGTTTTTAGA
This sequence comes from Argyrosomus regius, assembly GCA_946959425.1. Lineage (NCBI taxonomy): Eukaryota > Metazoa > Chordata > Actinopteri > Sciaenidae > Argyrosomus > Argyrosomus regius. The sequence continues at coordinate 17,143,116 of OX336890.1, forward strand.
ATGAGCCTTTTATATCTACAGAGAGTTGGTCCTCTTCCACAGAGTCTGACATGTTTCAACACTAATTGCCACTAACTCTTACACAATGGACCTTGAAGTTGCATCCAAGTTTTTTTTTATATTTAAATGTTTCCAAAAAATAAAATATGTCTATATAATGTGTCAGTTTTCTACCACTATTTATCAATACTGAGTTGGTTGCTGATAAAAAAAAAAAAAATGGGGACATGAAGATCAGTTTACTCATCATGAGGAGTGCTACACAGGCTGTGAAAATTAAAGTTCTGAGGCTCTGGAGAAGCTTTCATGTCTGAAAGGCAACCCTGATTCCTCATTATTTTTAGTTATTTAAAGGACTAAAAGTCAGTATATTCTGAAGATATTCTGGGAGTGCAATACTCTTTTAACTCCTATGTCTAGTACCTGTGACAGAGTTAAAGGCTAGAACACAAACTATATAAAGTTTCAGAGTTTCAGTTTCTGCTATACATATGTTCCTTATTTGGACACTGGGAACACTAAACAAGAACGCTGTCATTCGTTCTGACCTCAAAGTAGAAACATTTGTCAGCAAAATCAAAGACCGTATATGCAGAAGTAGACAGGACAGTGTATGCACACTATTTTCATCACGGGATCAGTCAAAGCCGTGGAGTTGGTGTCAAAAAGAACAGCCAGTATCTGTGGCGGTCTGGGCTTCTCTGAATGTCGGGTGGAGTTTCGGTAACATTGCTGCATTCTGGTAACAATAATATGATCAAAAGATTTGATGTATTGACAAAAACGGTAAGAGAGTCAGCAGTTACCTCACTCATATCATCTCATTTCATAAAAGAGAAATAACACCTCATACCAACGTGACCTGGCTTTCATTAAAACACTGATCCAAAAGATAGGATAATACCCATAGCAACAGGTAATGGCTCATGTGAACTGTTATCTTATTTGGCAGTTGAGACTGATATCATCCTTAGAGCTGAATCAGGTGAATCACTGGCTATAAAACACACAAACACTCACACAAGATCACATTATGTATGGTGACATTATGTACAAGACGAGACGTGTAAAGAAGAATGAGCACCTCGAGGACAGAGTGACTTCTGAGAGAGAGGAAAAAAGGCGAGGAGGAGGAGGACATGAGGTGAAAAACGTGTATGTGCATTCAAAAAACAAGCAAATAAGGAGCCTTAGATGCCCAGAAGGTGATACATTTGGAAGAACTGGATCAAATTAGCTATTCCAGACATGTTTATACTGGTATAGCTAAAAGCCAGGACTTTCCTCTTGCTTAATAGGATGTTTACATAGATATGGTTGCCTGTTTAATCAAGTATACTGCACAGTAGCTTCAGTGTTTACACTGCTCGTCCAGAAGTGAGGCAATAGTTAAACCAGATGTAGCTTATCTGACTGGTCTGCAGTCAAATGTCACGTCTTTAGTTTCCGGACTCTTTTCAGCTTCTGTTCTTGAAAGTTGACAATTAAAGGAAGTCTCAGTCATGTGGGAAAACTGCAGTAAGATGAACAAAACAAGGAACTGAAAATGTCACCAAATCATCGTATGAGACACCTGCTGAAGAATAAAAATCTCTTTTAAAGTCAGATGATCTACCATGGCCATGTGTAAGCAAGCGGTTAAATGCTTGGCTTGACACTTAAACACAATCGTGTGTGACATGAAGAGGAAGGATGGAGAAAGAGGAACTTCATGTCGACAATGACCCTTGTTTCTCAAGTGGTACTTAGCGATGAGAGGGAAAGAGTGGAAGGAAGAGGGAGAATAAAAAGGGAGGAGGTGAGGAAGTGAAAGACAAAATGTAAGACCTAAAAAAAGACATTTCCCAATGTCTATGTGGGACTGTATTGTTTATATGTGTACCTGCAGCCCAGTGTGGTCTGTAGCAGGGTGGTGATCCCCACACAGAAGAAGATGGTCCCTATGAGCTGACTGGTGGCCCATTGATCGAAGCCGACGCACATCGCCTCAGCGAGGAGGAACGGCACTGCGATAGTTCCACTGAAACATGTCAAGTAGTGCTACAAAGACAAGAAGCAACAGAGACTTTGCTTGACATGGAGGTTTGAGGTTCATACATGCCTGTGACTATTAAAGCAGAGTTTCTAATAAACATAAAAATTCACACATTTGAATGAATTTAGCACAAAATTAGGCCACAGGGAAAATGTAATTTGCTTTTGGATCTGGGAACTTACACCATCACGATCTATCCATGTATAAATATACAAACTTATTTTACTCTTTGGTATATACAGTAAGTGGACAACGCCGCAAAAAAAATCAAACAAAATCAAAATTATTCTGAGTTTGACATGACAAACTGCCATAACGTTTGAATGAATTGCGCAACTGCAAGAGGATTTTTTTTTTTTTTTGCATTCCACCTTTTGATAAAATCAGCCTTAAATATAAATAGTCTAAAGTCAGTAGTCTGACTCACTCTTTTGACACAAATCCTCTCCCATAACAACCTTTCTTCTTCCTGGCCTGGACTGCTACCTGTGTGGGTGAACCTGCTCATCTACGGCAAACCCTTTTTGAACAAAGAGTCAGGCAAACCTCATATAGTTGAGTTAGTTTAATAGTTTAGGAAAAAATATACTTAGTATTATTATGGTCTGTTATTTGCTGCACACATGCAATTTCTGTAGTGGTTAAATTACACCATTGATTTAATTCATATTGTAATAATAATACATATGATGGATAGCTAATGTTTATTTTCTTTCTATTTAATTCAAACTATTCTTTGACTGTCAAAATATACTGATGATGGATAATATATGTAAGTTAGCCATGCAGCTTTGTGAAAAAACAATTCAGTGTTCAGAATTACCTGTAAACCTAAGAACACACACAGGTACCAGGGTGGTGTGTCTTCAATGGTATAGATCATGTCCATCCTCCTTGCGTCTGTACTGTCTGTGCTGTCCAGCGTCTCAGACATTGAGCTCTACAGAGACACAAAGAAACATGATGAGTGATATTTTCATAAACAATATGTTTCTTGATTTACTTTTTCTTGTGCACCTGACTTTGAGTAAAGGATCAAAATAATGTGTTCTTATATATTAATTTGTATAATCTGACAGCATATCTAAGCAGACATGAGGAAGGCTGGATTTGAAGAATGACAAAGAATAATAGAATAAAATAAAATAAGAAAGAAACTCTGAAAGAGAATACAAGATGTATGACTTCATTCTCTCAAAGAAAAATGCACAGTCACTGTGACAATGAGAAAAGACCACGAGAGGAAAAAGGAAATGTAACTTGGAGACAGTTTGATAGAACTAGACTTGGATTTCTGGTCCACACATCATCAGCACTTTGCTTTGTTAAATACAGTGTTTTAAATAGATAAGTAGTGAAACATACACCAACAGTTAAATTCATACTATAAAATCATAGTAAATATTAAAAATATAATGATTTTTTACTTCATGGTGGTCACTTACTTCATAATGCTTGTTGATATTTTTTTCCTTGCTGTTGCGTGGGAAACTACTCATGCCGTGTGCAGCATGAAATCAGATAGTGTATTCAATTATTTTTGAGTGACCGCTTCAATAAAAACAATGAGAGTTTGTCTGGTTGCACTGTGAACGGATACACCAGTTGCTGTGCAAGGAGTGTTTGCTGTAATTAAAGCGCACTTGTTGTTACTACGGTAACAAATGTCTCTAAATTTACTAGGACTGAAATCTTGAGGATTACAACATTAATAACGTAGGGGAGGAGTGAGGGAGGATAAAGGAAAGTCGTTGAAACTGTAAATCTGAGTGTCATTATGTCATTAAGCCTTTTGAACCACGTGACCATGTGTGAGTCAGTCTGTTTAAACAGAGGCTCATTTGTGAGTAAACTAGCATTTTGGTCGAGGGTTGTGTTTCATTTCTCTATTTTTCCCCTCTTGAGTTACCTTTTCTGCTCCTTGATTTTCTTTAGTGTAGATGGCCATCAGCTCTGTGTTTTCAGTATCCTGGTCTCCACTGGCACCACCCACTCCGTTTACAACCACCTAAACACACAAACATAATTTAGATTTTTAATGTCATCCTTATTTCATTTCATATGGCAATGTTCTCTTCTTTTTATTTAAGATTTTCACAATATACCAAATAGAAAACAGAATACTAACAATAACTAATACCTAGGGCTCACCACTCCCCACCTACCAGACCTGCACTGCCGAATCACCTGTTCCCTACTGTAAGCAAATTCACTTCACAAACAGATTCTGTTTGAGATTGCGTGCAAGTGTGTAGTTTTATCCTCTAAATGTGTGCGTATCATGTTATCATCACTTTGTTATTAAATCAAAGATCAATATAAGGGAGGACTTGGCAATGACGACTGAACAGTCTCTAATACCAGCTCAGGGAACACTGAGGCTAACATTACAATACAACAACAACGTTATCATCTTGATGATGATTGAGCGTCATGAGTTTGAACTATGTGACTACGCTGTCTTTTCCATGTCAGTCTGTTTAAACATTGTTGTGATTCAGACATAATGTCTGAATAAGTCATTAGCATTCATTTAGTTATGTTTCTGAACACCAGTAAATTAAAGGTTGTTGTTTTGTTTGTTTTTTTTTAGCTCTGTTTTGATTTCCACCAACTTGTGAGAGAAATAGCTGCTAAATGCTAATGGAGTGAAGTGAAGAGCAAAAAGAAAAACATTTCCTCCTGTAATGTAGTATAAAATTTAAATATTGAATTGAAGTAAGTAAGTCCAATTGGCCATTAAGTTAGTTAGCACTTTATGTGTGTGCTTTGGCTGTCTGCTCACACAAATACTTTCCAAACACAAACAATGCCAAATCTAAATGGGAGTCAATAAAAGGGAGAGAAATGGGTGAGGAGAAGGAAAAGGACAGTATAATATAACATTGCATGCATCCTGATCAAACCAGTCTTTGACATTATGTGAGCTTGTCTTCATGTTCATGGTGTACCAAAATTTCACAACTGTAATAAAGGCCATTAAAGCATAGTTGTGTACCGGAATAGGGTAGAAATCTGCGCTATGTTTGCTCTCCTCTTCATATTTTCCTCCCTCACTGCTGCTGTCCAGCGACTTGGATGTGTTATTTTTCCCCACGCCCATTCTCGTCTCTTGGATGTCCTCCTCTTCCTCTTCCTCTGTCCCTCCTCTGTCTCGCTCCGGTGTGAACACTGCAGATGAATCCTTCAGTCCGATCACATCATTTAGGACTGCCTCACCTGCTTGGATAAAAAGAGACAGATAAACAAAATGATTAATGTCGTAATTCATAATATCCCAACCTCATTGTGAAGGTCTGATCACATCAGAGAGCCTGAGAGGCTGCCAGGTCGTACTTCTTGTTGATTAGAAACTTGACTTATGTCAGGTCTCTTGTTGTTTCTGGGGTTTTTTTGGATGCCGTCTATTCTGGACAAGAAAAATTTGTTAACTGAAGCCATTTATCACGTAAAGTAAAAAAAAAAAAATAATAACTTAAAAAGATTTCAGGGCCATTTTGGCTGCTGTTGCTAAACAGATTATGAAAGCACTTTTAAGCCCTTACCAATTTATAGGTGGCATTCCTTTCATGATTATCTGTCAGTTTATAGAGCAAACAATTATTTAAATAATCAAACATTTTTTACTTTGCATATAATTATTAGGTGCAGCCCTACAACAACTATTAACAAATAATCAACTGACGAATGAAGAAATAATGAGTCGCCTTTGGGCAAGATTTAAGTTCGTATTTCATACTGCCAACAGGTCATCGTCTGACACAAGAAGAGAGAAGGAGGCAATACATAGAGAGGCCGGATGCAAAGAGTTGGGAAAAAGAGTGAAACATGGACACGTTTGACAGAGGAGGAACTGAGAGATGATGGAAAAACTGCAGAAGGCAGAGAGAGAGAAATGTCAGTTTGTCCTCTCAGGCATTAAAGACTTATTTCTAGTCAGTGCCTCTTATTCAATTTATCATCAACTGTTACTCATCGGACAGTACTGGATATCAAAATTATTAAAGAGTGAAAAGTTGACAAGATCAGTGTTGAGAGCGGTCATTTAGCTACCTGTCAAACATAATGAAAAGACTACATACTGTGAGTGAATTAAGTCTTCCTGCATCCAGTTCTCCTTCATTTATGTAGAAATGGACCATTTTAAAAACATTGATAGAAGAGTTAAAGCTAAAATAAGACTTTTTGAAGAAATTAACTGTAAAACAAACTTATTAAAGACAGTGACTCCTCAGACCGACTTGTTATACTTGCTCAAATTATTAATAAATTTACAATTTTAATTAGTGTACGTGTGCGATGACCACTTTGTCACTGAAATCTCTTATATTTTGATCTCAGATCTCTGTTGTAAAAAATACTTCCTGATTAAATAAAGCTGAAGTAACTAACCAACTAATTAGATTGTTTGGTGTACAATATGTAAAAGAATGAATATCCAAAGACAGCCACAGAGTGGATGATTACCTCTCCAACAGCACTGTCTGGGATTAACAAAACTGTAAGGATGTTCATACACTGTCATATTTCCAAATGACAGTACTTTGGCCTATTCACACATTGTTGGTGTTGCTGCTGTTGTGTATTGTCTTGGCTAATTAAGAAGTTGCATGATTCATGAACCATGTCCCACTGTAAATGAAATCACACACCAAGACCGTACTGGACCATCAGGGTCGACAGACAGGTTCATTTGAGAAGTAGTGTTTGACACAAGGACATGATGAATGATGGATCACTGAGGAGACACCTTCAGATACTGACCTTAGCCTCCAACCATTCGGTTGTATAGATGAGTAAAGAGTGAACTAAGGATCCTCTTTCTTTTGTCACAATGGATGCAAAGATGTTTCATTATTTAAAAAGGTCATTTCATTCATTACTTACAAAGTAACTAAACTTTGTACTTTTTGATAAAAAAACAAAACAAAATTGCTATAAAACATCCCCAATTAACTATATACATATTGATATATACATACACACACACATTTGTCTCTTTGCTCCCGATTATCTATTATGTGTGTAAATGATGATGGTAGTACGACGTTTGCTTTTCATACTCTGATGACTTGGTTTTTTTTGTTTGTGCCTTTGAATTAAAGACTCAAGAACTCCCCCATATATTTATTGTGTCTACAATCTATACTAACTTGTACATATATTGGCCAAAACTGAGACACACATGACCAAATATGCAAAAAAGAAATAACCCTTAACATGGTCTCACAGTTTTTTTTTTTCTTTACATCCATAAAAAAAAAAAAAAAAAAGTGCATGACTTGTTTTTATATGGATAACTGATAATTTCTTCTCATTTATCATCTCTTATCAAGCTGTAAAAAAAAAAGTTGACAGTTTAATTAATGACTGTCGACTTTGTTAGCTATATAAAGTTTCTTTGTTAGATTCGCTGTCAAAATGCTGTCGAAAAGTATCTTGTTTTCTACCACATAGAGCACCAATACAGGCCTGGAGAAAGCCTTGCACTTTAAAACACTGACCATACAATCACAAATGCCCAGTTTTAGTCCAGTTGGGAAATCTTCCCATTCTTCCCCCTGACTGTAACTATAAAATGCAATGACACTCACAAAAAGATATATTTATTAGGAAAGAGTGAGTGCAGATAGCTTTACTGAAACATCTTATCATCTGTCAGCAGATGCCTACCTTGCGTCACCTATACTGTGCCTCGTCACCACCTATCTTCTATGTCACATCCCCTTTTCAAAGGTTTCCTTTTTTATTTGAACCCAAAATATCTTCTCCCACCCAGCCACTCTCCCTGCTTGCAGTGTAAAAATGTTGGGATAGGTGTAATACCTAGTTGACACATCCCATCACTCCTGTCAAGCTGGGCGGCTGGGAGCATCTGTGTGGAAGGGGCAAGAGAGAGGGAACGGAGGAGGTAGAAGAAGAAAAGAGGAAAGAGAAGAAGAGACGGGGGGGAGGAGGCAGAGAGGAGAGAGGAAGAAGGGTCAAGGATAAGGAGGAGGAGGGAGGTGAGACATAAGTTAATTTGACAGACAGCATTTAATCACAAGCAAAATGTTAGTGTGTAGTGTTACTGATATGTTGAGCAGCAAGAGTGAACTGTGTTGCAATTAAGTCTTACAGCTATAGAGGGTGCTTTAGAGGTAATGAGGGGAAAAAAGCCAGTGCGTCGTCACAGGTGGCAGGTGTAGCAAGCAATCTTACATAGAAAAATGAGTTACAGATGAGCATTGCATTATTGTTTGTAATGACACAGTCAGCCACTTTAATACGTTGTAAAAGAAAGTGGAGTCCAGCCGGTTGAGGATGTAACAGGAACTGATACGATCACATCTCTGAAGCTAAAGTAACAAATTCATAAATGATAACGCAGAGCTATGTTTGACCAAAGCAGACATCTGTTTTTCAAGTGCTACCACCCAATACTAAGAGAAAGTGTTGCTCAAAACCCCTTATTTCCTCTGAGTTATGCAAAATGTGTCAGTATTTTTAACAACAACTTGGCTCTTATTTTTTTTGTTGTTGTTTAGCCATCATTCTTCTTAAAGAAATAAAAAACATTGTACTAGTTAAGATATTTAAACACGACTGCATCACCCAGAGGAGTTTTAAACTAGGGACTCAAGCTCAAGTTACCAGAAGGTCACTGGACAGGCTTTTCTCTCCTTGGACGGCTGCTTCAACACTTTTTTTAAACATTACATATCAACTTCAAAGACTCTCAACTGACCAACTCATATTTTCCACTCCTGCCCCTAATATTTAGTTCATCTGTTTCCAGGTTAACTTTTATTTTTCTTTCTTTTAGACTCAAAAACAGACACTGTGAAATAAAATGCTTATTGTTATGCATAAACTTTATAGCCTTGCAAGAGAATTTAATGATGATTACATTTTTACTGAAGGACTGTAAATAATGGGGATCGAAACAAAAATGAACCCTAAAATGAAAAGAGTAAAATAAAGAACACAGGGGTCTTTATAATATTATCTTGTGGGACAGATATGCTGAAACATAATGACAAAAATCATTAGACAGTCTTTCACCCTCCAAGTCATATTTTGACCAGTGCAGACTGCACACAGCACATGAAAACAGAGCACATAATTGACCTCAGTGCTGCCCAGCCTGAGGCTTTAAGCAGTACTGTGAGATGTGGAGTTTGACAGAAAGTATCCCAGCAGTCCAATGAGGCATGAGCCAACACCAGAGGAGCCATGCTGCTGTAGCATGTAGCATCCTCAAATGCCCTTTTCCACTGGCGCCCATGAGGCAGAAACAGTCTCCTCATGTCTGTTGGTGTTGACTGAGAACGCACACACTCGCACACGCACGCACGCACGCACGCGCCCGCACACACACATTAAAACATCAGACGACCAAACAGAAAATGAGACAGGCAGGGAACTGGAGCGAGAGAAGAGAGAACTGAAACAGAGTTTGTGATTATGTAACAGAAGAAGTCTGCAGTTTCATTTACATAAAATAACTTAACAAGATAACACATATAGAAGAAAAAAACAGTGTGTTTCTAAGAGAGAGTATCAGAGAAAAAAACAAAACAGGAAAAGCACTGAAGAAAAGCAGAGCGAGTAGGCGGAGGAGGAACAAAGACAACTGCCTTGGTAATTTTAACTCATCCCAGGATGTGCGGGCTGGTGGACAGAGTGGATCTATAACCATGGTAACCTGATCCGTGTTGTGTGGGATTCCACCAGAGGAGGACTTCACACCAGATGTTCTTGTTGGTGGTTTCATCTCTACTGCCAAATGTGTGTTTCAGTATAAGTATCAACTCCATCCCCTACAGATGTGAGTCTGCAGTGAAGTCATACATTCATACAGACTATATTGAGCCTGCAGCTGGTTTGTTTGTGTATTGTTTATTATTTGTGTATTTATTATTATTTTATTCTCTCATGTCATTTAAGTATAAATATCTGGGGTCAGGAAAAAAAACCTGAATTAGTAGATTTTTTTCCTCACTCACTGAAAGCAATAAGTCCATTGAAAACGCAATTTTTTTAGTCAGACTAAATCTGATTATATTCTACAGTAATTGATTGTTTAATGTAAAATTCCAAAGTACAGTATTAAATTTCTCGCAGCTCAAGATGATTTCTTCAGATTGCTGGTTTTGTGTGACCAACAGCTCAAAAGATAATGATGCAAAACACAGAGAAGCAGCAAATAATAACAACTGAAGAGCGAGAACTAGTGAATGTTTGCTTAAAGAAAATGACTGAAATTATTAAAATAATACCAGAACAGCTGGCAATTCAAGGATTATTCACCTCACTGTTCCAGCTCTTCTTAATGGTAAAGCGAATAGAATTGAAAAGGGAGTCAAACACCTGAGACATTATATACATTATATATTAATACCATACAAAATCATCCCTAAAATGAGACAAATCATACATCCTTAAACCTGACTTGTTTCATCTACAATGCACACTACATGTACTGTTCATTATTTCTAAAAACCACGTTGCCCTGACCTGTTTGGAAAGGTAGTAATGAAAACAGGACATAATGAGAATAAGTCGCCTTTTATTTGGAATAAATCTTTTGTTTCACAAGAAAGAACACAGCCAGGTATCAGGTATCTGAACAGTTCAACACTTCAGTGCTCGGCTGGTTCACATCCTGTTTAACAAGTCAATTAATAAACCTGTCAATCACACGTGAAAGTAGTTTCATACCTGCTGTGAAATGATTTGAACCAGAGAAGTCTAATAAACCAGTGATGTGTTAGATATAGGTGTGTGCAGCAATGCTCTTTAACATGCTTACAATGTTTACGTGTTTGCATGTGACAGCAGGCGACACTTTACATAACAGGGTGCACGTGAGGGGTTCGTATTTCACCACTGAGGAGGGAAGAGGAGGGTAGATTGTAAATGGACTGTATGGTCATGTTTACACTGGTCAACTTCCTATCAGTAGGGCAGAAGTGAATGGAGGGGAAAGAGTTTATTTCAACAGCAAAGTTACAGGGACAACCGGTTGTGTCACTACAGAGCAAATATGAAGTGAGTCTGAGTTATATATGAATATGCCTGTAAATGTTCAATACAGGGCCAGAAGTCTGCTGCTGTTGAAATAAATCATATTTACAGACGACTAAAAACTAATTTTTAGGTCGATGTGATAACATTTAAAACTGTTCAAGCTACAGTAGTACTGCAACTAATGATTATCTTTTATTGTTTAGTGTATAAAAGATCAGAAAGTGGTGAACTTACTATGAAAAGGTGCAAAATTCAATATTGAATTTGACTATATTAATATTAACACTCAATATGAGCATGAATGGTTGTTTGTCTCTTTGTCTCAGCCCTGTGATGAACTGGTTGACTTGTCGAGGCTGTAACCTGTTTCTTGCCCAATGTCAGCTGGGATCGGCATCAGCTGGGAAAAGGGAAAATGGATGGATGCACAGATGGATGGTTTAGTTTATTTATTTAGGAGTTCTTGAGAAATTACCTAAGTAAAGACAGACCGATAAATGTTTTCAGCACTACTTCAGACTTAAAATAAAAAATAGTGGACAAGAGGTGGCCTTTGCTTTTTTTGGTCAGTGTTGAATGTTCTGAATGAAAGTTTTTTTTTTTTTTTTTTTACTTTATATTAGTTTGAGATACTGTTAATATTAGTTTATATTAATTCTGTTACTTTTATTCATTTCCCCCTTTTGTTTGAAATGTTTATTTAACAGATTGTATAAAGCATTCACTGTTAATTAGTGAGCACGCTCCTAAAAAGATGTGAAGTCCAAACCCTCCAACTGCTTCAAACTTGGCCAAACTTTACTGGGTTCAGCTGTCGCTTAGTCTAAATTTAGATGCTGTATTTGTGAAGGGATTTTCACAAGCATAGACTTTGGTTTTAAACCATCAGAACACTTTTAAAAATAAAAGAGGAACTAAATAATGAAATCACCTGATGAGGCTTATTGTTAGAACATATACCTACAGCCCTTCATATCACAAAATATCTATTTGACCTAAAGTAATGAGTATTTTCAATTTCCTCCTGGATATTAACTTCAGATACTTGTGTACACATGGGGATGCACCACTTTGTTGTAAGCATCAAATTATGGTGGCAGCTGTCAGCAGCAATAACCATCAATACTAATCAGTCACACAAAAACAGCCGAAGCTCTCAGCAAAACATCCTTTACACAACTTACAAGAGATTGCAGACGTTATTTACATGCTGATTCATGCAACCAGTAGACAAAGGAAACCACATGCACATATGTAAGCTGTTAAGTCATCTGAGCTGCTGGTTTGACTGAGCCACATGAACTATATCTTCTTGTCTGTTCAATAATCCAGTTTATACAGCTTGATTAATACAATATTTGTCTACTTGTGTTAATCATAAAGAGGAAGAATGGCTAAAGAAAGGCTAAAACTTAACAGGACCATTAGCAACTTTAAACACTTTTTATTTTATAACATTAAACTTCAGAACATATTCAATTGCTTGGATTTTGTTTGCATTATATTTCTATGGCTGGTACAGTGAATTTATTTTATTTCTAATTTTACGACAGTTTTCCTGATCTGATGCAGTATTTACCCATCTATTTATTTACTCACTTTTGTTAATGAAATAACTCATTAACTTAATTTATCCAGACACAGACACACAGATCTGACAAATAACAGTAAAAATGCATGAAAGTAGCATAGTAGCAACAAACCAACTGGTTTGGGGGTTTACAATCTGGTCCTAACCTTTCAGCACACAAAAGCAGACACACAAGGGACAGCACATTCATTTCAAATAGAGGAAATTATTGTCTAAAACCTGCCATTTATTTGACTTTCACTTCCTGTTTGTTTCGCCACCTGGATCGTTGTGATGATATAACTGTACAGAAAATACAAATGTGATTTTACACTGACTTGTGAGTTTTATTATTTTATGGGAATTTAATCAACTTTCAGATTAAAATTGATTTAACTGTGCTGTGGTCTTTTTTTAAATTTTTTTTTTTATAATTTGGCTGGTCTTAAGCCAAACCAATCCTGCTTTCTTTGGCACTTTACAGTTTAGCAGCAGGTGGACCGCCATGCTGCGCTGTACAAACACATTTCTCAGTTAAAGAAACCAAAGCAGCAGGAAAGGCAGTCAGATTTAAGTCAGGGGAATAGAGATGTTCGGCAATTAACTGTATTTTCATCCTGTTCTCAAAGCAACACCTACACCCACACAGCATGCTATCAGCAGCACATGAATGGGCGTTTAAGGTTAGACACACACAATAATAAAAAAAAATAGTTTCTCACATTTGTTCAAAGTAGGCCTGTACTGTAACTGTACACGCTTCTTTTAGGTCGCTCCACCACCCACAGCCTCAGGCATTTTTTTTTTTCCATCAAGCCCGGCAGGGATATTTAAGACTAAAAGGTATCCATTGTCGTTTATGAAACCCTTTAAACTCACTCGAGCAAAACTCCAACTGTTGCTCACGGTGGGGCAACCAGTTTCATTTGCTTGTACAGTAACTGAGATTACCTCCATTCAGCCCATTAACACTCTCATGATGATCAGCTAAAAAGGGGGCTGACCTAAGATGTTAAAGAATACACTAACTGTTTTCACAGCAAACAAAGTTACACAGTTACATTAAAAGTGGGTTATCACTGATAAAATGTTGTGTTTGTACTCCATTACAACACTTAAACAGGTTAGGGGTCGCCTGTGCAACATGACACATTTAAAACAGACTACAGGACTATATGGTAATATACGACAGCGCTGTATGCAGTAAAAGCCATTTCATTGTTCAACTTCAGGCCATTTTCTCATACATACTGCTAGACATGCAACTGTTATCTTTATTATCGATAAATCTGCTGATTTAATTAGTGATTAACAATAATTGCATTCTACTAACAGCCTGAAACCCAGATAATCAGTTTTTACAATTATATAAAAACAAAGAAAAGCTGCAAATCATCACATTGGAGAAGCTGCACCTACAGAAGAAAAAAAAAAGACTTGCACAATTATTGATAGCTACTGATTAACTTTATGGCAATTTAAATTAATCATTGCAGCACTATATACTGCATATTCAGTTTGGGTTGTCAGGTCTCAATTTATAAATTCAAGGCTGTGGCTAACAATTAAGTTGATTGTCAACTAATGCTATTTTATTAAATTTGATCTTTAAAAAAAAAAAAAAAAGTCAATGTCAATATATGCAAATGACTTTTTGTTTGACCACAGTCCATAACCCTAAGATATTATTTATTATTATAAACGACCATATAACGATATAAGACCATCAAATCTTTACATTTCAGAAGCTACAACCAGTGTTTTTGTTCTTTATTTTTTTATTAATATGTAAATTGAGGTATAATTTTCAATATTTCATCATCACTTTCAAAAGAAACACACACACTCTGCAAGGATGTTTTGTGGTTCACATGAACCCTGTTAGTCGAACAGGCGACAGGACGTAACAAATAAGGCTCAGAGAGATAAAGAAACATCACTGGGTGAGGCTGCTCACACACAGACCTGATATCGGACCCGGGAGGAGGCTAGAGATCAATCAGTGAGGCCTAGATCAAGATTTTCAGCATGCCACAAAGTCACACTGCACTACATGTAAAACAGTATTATCCTGTATGCAGTAGCATTATTCTTCCATCGCTGATTTATATCTAATTGATAATGAACTTCAACTTTTATTTTGAAAGACTACAGGAATAGGCCTATTAAAAACAGTTATTCAATAAACGCTGCATGGACTTTTAAGCAATTTTACTAAAGTTTTTAAAGTTTATTTTTTGAAGAATGATTTGTTAGAGTTCGTAAGCTACATGTAGGCTACCTATGCAAACAGCTAACACTAATGTAATAACAGGAAGGAAATGAAACAAGGTTTTTAGTTCAAAACTGCAGCTGTGGGCCTCACTGCAGCGGCCCGGGTTCAATTCCAACCTGTGGCCCTTTGCTGCAAGTCTCCCCCTCTCTCACCACCTTCCTGTCACCCTTCAGCGACTTCATTCATCAAATTAAGGGTCAAAAGCCAAAAAAAGGAATCTCAAATAAATAAATAAAATACTAGGGAACTGTACAAACACTTTACAGAAACAGCCTGGTAAACAGTGACGACTCAGTGTGGCTGTAGACGTATACCTCAAATGGAGCACTTCCAGTACGCTAGAATTAAGGAGGTAAGTCGATTAGAAATGCTCTTTAGTCTGCTACTAACAGTCCATCCATCACCTGTCATGTTGCTGATTAAATTTTCATGAAACATATGATGATGTGGGTCATTGCTCAGTTCCAGTATTTTCAAAACTCCACTGATTGCATCTAAGGAAATAGTACAACATTTAACTGTCTGGAAGCGAGGCACAAAATCTGGGCCGTGGCTGATTAGATTTTTTTTTTTCCTTTCTAAATAGAGAATGACTGATGTCAGTGCTACATCCGGGTATTTATTAAACTATAGTGATAAGCCTAAGAGAGGTGGAAAGAGGACAGAGCGGTGTTCAACTGCTTTATATTACATTTGACAAAACTCTTCACTTCAAACTTCAACTCATTTTATTACTTTTTAATTCCACTTTGCTTGGAACTAGGGCTGCAACTAATGATTAGTTGAATAATTTAAGTTAGAAATTGTAAACCATAGTTACCTTAAGTGCAAGTCTGACTAACACTTAAAAATGTGCTAGTAAAAGTAATATTTTTAGCATTTTCTTGAAAAATGACTTAAAGATTTATCAAAATAGTTGCAGATAATGTTTCTGTTGAACAACAATTCCACTGACGGATGATAATCTGATATTTAATACTGACCTCCGCCGTGTGGGACGTGACATTCCTGTTAGCACTTAGATCAACAGATACACAAGAGAACAATGACACACACATCACGTCTTACTGTAACTATAACAGGAATGTAGCAAATATTTGTCTCATTAGTCTCTCTTACACATTTGAAACATACAGGAGCTTAATAAGACACATAACATATATTTACTACACGACCCCTAACTTCTGCATCAATATATTTGATTAGTTGTGATCCACAATAAATCAATAATGAGCCCCACTGGTCTCTTCCATCCACACTCAGAGAAATCTTTAAAATACAAAAGGTAAATCTATTAAAAGCTTGTTCATTCACCAACTCGTTAAACCAAGCCAGATGTGACCAAAATCACAGTTTTCTCTTATTTTTAAAAACAGTGAAATTGCACATAGACAGTCATACTTTCGAGCTATCAGACAGCAGCCAAAGTCACACACAAACACAGGATGTTCCTTTGGTATTAGGAGCTATTGTAATATTGACACAGGATATTACCTGATACAAAGAGTCAATATCATCCTGAAGTATCAGTAACAGTACACAAAGATGGCTTTTCTGACCCTGAGGAGAATAAATCCTCCTTCAATACTGTCAAAGCGATGAATGTAGTTTCGTTTAATACTGCTGGCTATGTTCAGTCCTTGTTATGCAAGAATCATATGGTATGCTATGCTGCCTTAGGCCATTTAATCCCCATCTTACTCTCTCTTTCATCAGACACACAAACTGAAGATTAGAAAGGCACAATGTGCAGCCTCTAAAAGCAAAAATTCTTAGTTGCTTTACTTTGTAAAAAAAAAAAAAAAGTGATGTACTAAAGAACAGACTGCAAAGGGAAAAAAAGTAAATGTTGTTTCAGGGCATACTATTCAAAGCTAAAATATTACCATTTACCACACTAACACACCTCCACACACACACACACACACACAGTACAGTGGGAAGTTACAGAATGACCCAGCACTGTGGTGTAATCTTGGTCACACGCTGCCTACAGCAAACAGGGCCAGGAATCCATTTCTGTGACCCAGTTCACCTCACTGTGCCCGTTCCTGACCCAGCATCCTATGAGGTGATCCTCTGCTCTATATCTATTTACTCTAAGTCAGAGTGACTAAGGAGCTACTGTGAAAGACTGACAAACAAGTTTTCAAATAGTGCAGTCATTAGATTGTTTTTTGTGCAGTGAGATCATTTCTAACGTCATGAAAACACCTGGTAGCTTTCATCGGCGTAAATAATGAAGAGGATACATGCATGTGATGATTGCAGTTTTCTGTACTCAACTGTAGACAAACTTCTTCTTAAGCAACTGTATTTATGGACCTGGCCAGAAGCATTTAGTACCAGGATGCCTATTTTAAGTAGTACTCATATTGTCACACACCAACCCCCCCATGTGATTATATGTTCTGTTATGATCTACAATACCTGGAGGAGGTTATGGGTCTGTGCTGCAAGATTAGCTGTGAACAGATACACACATGCACATTCAGCTTAATATTTATTGTGCACATTTATGACTGTATGCTCAAGGACCTCTCATGGTTGTGGTGATTCACAATATCTGAACATTTTTTATTTACCGCTCTGTTTTATAGTCGACTCCCCACTCCTCTTAACTAGCTGGTAGGGGCCAAAAACGAGGCTTGGCTAGCCAGTTGTAGGCCACATTTGGCCTTTAAGGCTCAGCAACTGATATCCAAAGAAAGGTTTGGTCTCATCTTGAACCAGTGCATCTGCAGATTAATTTCATTTCAGATATGTTATGATCCACTAAAGTTAGGCACAATACCAGATAAATAAATCCCCGTTTTATGCCGCCAGTCTGACTGTCAGAGCAAAGAAATGATCATTGTCCTCTGCTGCGTTTATGTGTTGGTCATATTGGATAGGATCTGCTAGAAAACAAACGTGTATTGACGGATGCAGACTTTACTACAAAATAAACTGCAACTTCCTTAATTCTATACAGATCATTCATTTTGCGAAAATGTATTTTCTATATTTGTCATATTGTTATAAAGCCATCTGATTGCTTGTAATAAACCTTATTGAGTTGATACAATTCGGGAACCTCGGATCCTTGAATAAAAAAACATTACACTAGCATCTTAAAATAAACTGAGACTAAAACTTCTAAATCTCCTTTGGCTACATCTGGCAATTGATGCTTCTTCTTGTTTTTAATGTACTTATTTATTTAGAGTAAAAAAAATAAGGAAGGGTGTACAACCAACACCTATGAGGAAAAAAATAATTTCAACTTCATGGTCTTGGGTGTGGATGAGAAAAATAATATATAATTTTAAAAAACGAACCAAATGTACAGATCAAAATTAATTTTCTCACGCAGTGACAGTTTGACTAGTTATTACTTTTTATATGTGATAAAATTGCTAATCAATGATTAGTTCATTTAATCACTAAGGCGATTACAGACAACTGTTCTGCAAATATTTTACTAATCAATTTATCATGTCAGTCATATTTTAGAGAAGCCAGACATTCACTGGTGTTAGTTTCTCAGTTGTCCTGGTTTGTTGCATAAATGAAAGCGCTCCACATTAAATGGTAAATAGATTGGACCACTCAATGTGCTTTAACACTACATAGCTCATTCAACCATTGACACACTGATGGCAGCCATGCAAGATGCCAACTGCTCATCAGTTTGGGAGCTAATCATTCATACACATTCACACACCCATAGCATGGCCTTTGCTAGCAATTTGGGCTTCAGTATCTTGCCCAAGGACACTTGACTGGAGGAGCCACCGATGTGATTAAAAACAAAATGTGCGATGCCAATCATAGAGAGACCAGTGTTGCCAACTTGCCGTCTTTCTTTCTAGGTGCAGCAATTTTTCAGACTAAAGACTTCTGATACACATTTTGCATTTTATTCAGACTATCAGGAAAAAGGCAAGATGTAAATATGTTAAATTGTAATTTATTAAAAAGTGTGTTTATGGAAATTAACATCTGGGAACAACTCGCATAATATACATGGTGGATAGTGAAGTTTACAATATTAGTAATTAACAATATTAATTACATAAAATAAAAAAGGGAAGTTAAATCTGGGACAGCTGAAACAAGAATTTGGGGCAGTTGTGTGACAGAGAGAAAAAAGTTAATACTGAGCACTGATAAATGATACTGCATTGAATAGATTAGGCACTGACATAAAACAAATAATTTTATATACAAAGGAACTAATCTGGAAAAATAATCTAGAGACTAATTAGCATGAAAACTGTTGTTAAGGGTTCAGGGAACAAACACCATCTCATTTTTTGTTGCCGCTCCTCCTCTTGTACTTAGCACAGCCAGACATTGTGGCGTCTTTGTTTTGAATTTCATCATCTGTGTTTTTTTCTGGCATCATTTCCTTCAATGTGATTTGCACATTCAGGAAGGACAGACAGCAGAGAGGTGTTGTTTGGAGGATTGCACCTGAAACCAACCCACTTGAAACTCAACTTGTACTTAGGATTTCTAAAGATGATGAAAGACAAAACACCTGTGATGTTGCTTTCTATTTTCTCCACCATCACACTGGTCCCCAAACAAAACAGTCATCAGAGGTCTAAATGACCCGTCAGGCCCGTCACCCAGACAGAAAAGCTCCACACAGCATTATGTCATCAACTTTCTTAGGTCCCTTTTCTCTTTACATAACAACTGCTCCTCTGAAGTCTGCTCTGTAAAATTCCTCCTCATCTGTCACACCTGAGATGAGTCTGGATAAAAAGTGGAGAATGTCCAGGAGATTGTGGCGGCTCCATTTCTACAGCTTATTGCTTTTTTAAAAACCTTTTTATACCATTTTTATCCTTTTATGCTGGTTTTGGCACAGCAGTACATGTGCACTGTGAGGTACTGGAAACTCCTTGTATGCACACGAATAATAAAATTTATTCTAGTCCTTTGCTTGGGTCAAAGAGTGACTCAGCAGGATACCAGGGTTTATGCAGGAATCCTGAGGTTAAATTTAATACCATTTAATACCTTTTAAATATTTTTTAAAACCTCAACGCAACTTGCCTCTAGTCATATAGCATGGGAGGGCACATGCACTGTTACTGTCAATCCCTTAGTTATTTACATTTACATTTAGCTGATGCTTTTATCCAAAGCGACTTTCAGAGAAGATGCGATGGCTGCAGTGGAAGTTTGACTGGTGGTGGGACTCGGTTGGAGCAGTATACTGGACATACTAGCAGCACAGAAATTTGATATTAATGGCTGCTCTCCCATCAAGTTGTCGGTCAACTGAACACTGTAGACAGATCCAACTACATAATTTGAGTTACACTACTTGATATCTGCTAAAGAAATGACACAATGCCTAAGAGTTCAGTACCACTCCACACATAACCATGTTCTCTAATGAAGACATCAAGTATACTTGACCAACAGTGTTTTACAGCAGGATGCTTGTGAACAGCTGTTCTACTGACACTTTTCTTTTTTGTCTTTTCAATGTAATTTGTAAAAATTTGTAAAATCAAACTTTTTTGTGCAAAGCTCGTTTCAAGTTTTACCCCAGCAATCAACCATGTACATAACTTTTCAGTATTCAGTGACGTTGTACCGTCATACTAACCACAGACTTCTTGGGAATCATTACAAAGTTTCAGGGCGTTCCCGTAACCATGGTAACTCACAGTGCTGGAGGAGAGGGAGCGACGCTGAATGCCGTTTTTACACGATAATGTCCGGACAAAGTCTGGATAAAGTCCAGAGTAGAGTCGTTGCAACAACAGGAGACTCTCTGTGTCAGACGAGTTCTCACATGTTGACTAAACTTTACAAACAAACAACTCAATCCTGAGTCTACTGCTGTGCGCTATGGAAAATAAGTCTACTGCACAGTCTATGTAATAAATTCTGGCGAACTTTTTACAACAAATCACGTAGCCTACTATTCTTTAAAAAACAAACAAAAAAAAAACCTCGCAATCAGACATTTACTACCTTTTAATACTTTTTAATACCCCGCGGACACCCTGGATACTAAATCCTAAAAATATTGAAAGAAATCTAGAGCTCAAATGACCAGCTCTTCTCCAGTTGTTTGGATTTAAAGATCAATGTTTACTGCTGTACCTGCACCACCTGTGCAGATACTGCCATTGCTGTTAGACTTGTACAACAGCAGCATTCAATCAGAGACAGAGACAAACCTTGGAACTTGCTCACACACCTATAAGTCGTATGCAAAATGCAGGCACAATGCAAAATACTCAGCATGCAAGAATTGAATTGTGTACACAGATTGTACTGCCACAACACTCAGCAGGTGCTCAAAAACACTTGATGTAGTTGAAAAAAAAAAAAAACAACCACTAAGCACAACACACAAATTTAATTTTAAAATAAAATACAAGATGGCCACTTGTGCATAGGACTTGACATAAAAATATGCAGCCGAGCAGCACACTCATCTCAGCTCTTTACTAATCAGGATATTTTTTTAATACCGTTTCAGGTTTGTTTTACTCACCTTGGATTAAATGTATTTAAAAATAGAAAAACAAACATGCTACAAAAAAAAACTGAACACCTGGATAAATCCCAGTGTACAAACACTTCCCTTGGATGCCTAAAACTAAGTACTAAATGGTTTGCTTTTGCCTGTCCTCCAGGAGTTGCTTGTTAATAAGTTTAACTGATAGAGGGACAAATTAATTTGTAACGATTGTGCTTTTCCAACAGGACCCCGTACATTTTGGCGGGATTCATTGGCTCGTATTCTGAGTTCACCACATGAGAAAAGTCAGAAAATGAGAGTCAGATAAAATCCAACTTGCCTGCCAAATAGCTGACTGATTGGAAAGGTCTTGAGGGTAGGAGATGAGGGCATCAAGATGTTTCCTGTAGTTTAAGAATTTGTGCCTTGGATTAACCCACTGTTAATACCATATTGCAGGTATAAGGGCACACATTAACTTGGGCTTATGTTGCTCGCTCCTCACTTTATACGGTGTTAACTTGACTGATGCGTTCAGGGGGTGCCAACTATCAAGCAATGACCGTGAGACTCACAATTAACCCTTTTCACATGCTCTAATGCCACACGTCCATTAACCTAGATTCATATCGGTTGCTTTCCTCCTGATAGTCTGAAGAACTCACTGCTGCCTGGTGCTGCTTGTCGGTCTGTCTGGTGTCTGTGTCCGGTCTGTATGTCTGCTGTCTGTGTCCTGTCTGTCTGTGTCTCCCTGCAGCATTGCAATCTTATCAGTCATCAATTTGATTTTGCCTGCGTCACAGACCTGTTGTCATTTTGAGACACGGTTTGTAAAGTTGTACTCGTCTGTGTTACGTGTGTGGAAAAAAACGACCCAGCCTGTCTGGAGTATATTAGTGTAAACGGCTTCATTCAGCGGCTCTTATGGCAGCAGCACAGAGTCTCTCCCTCTCCTCCGTCACTGTGAGTTACTATGGTTACGGAGACGCCCTGAAACTTTATGATTCTTAATACAATCATGAATGTAGCCTGATTGTTCCTCAATGCTGAAATATTGTATTATTACATAATTATATGTAAACCCCCCCCCCTCATGAAAATTCACATGATGGTTCTGTTTGTAGCTACTTGCCAACCCTCAAATACAGCAAGAGATCTGATGTTGAATGAGTTGTCCATCTCTGTTGTGTGTCTGTGTGTGTTCATTCAGTTATGAGCGGTGTGTGCTATTTGTTGACTGCACTGGGAGTTTTTTGGGGCCCCAATTTCAGACTCCCAAGAGCAGCAGCATCTTTACCCATCAACCTTACATTGTTACTTCCATACACTTGAATTTCTTTTAATATTTGGTAATGTGTGCTTGCTTGTGACAGATGCATAAGCACACATATGGCACACACACACGCGCGCGCGCGCGCGCCTGGCCACGTTTCCAGGACAACACCATCATCAAGAGCCAATAAATCCTAATGGCCAAATAAGCTCTTGTGCCCCAGATAGGGCTGCCTGGTAGCTGTAGTTTGATAGCAGCTCTACCATTTGGGCTCTAATTACTGAGGACTATGTTAAGTAGTAATGCATGTTTAGTCTCCCTATAGTAATTTTGTCTTTTACACAGTCACAATAAACACCACATATCTAGAAACCTTGAGGGATCTGACCTCTACGCTTTAAAGATAACTGTATGATGTTATGTCTCCTGAGCCTGACTAATTGGGCCTTGTGTTTCACGGTCACACTTGAGCATCAGCAGACACACGCCGGCACACGAAGTCCTCTAGCTTAGCTACCGGAGGCGAGACCTCCACATCTCCAATCCGTTACTTCTAGCTTGAGCCCAGGCTACGACGACGACGTAGAGGGGGCACCCAGGGCAGGAGTTTCTACACGTCCTACTTCCTAACATCCACATGTGTGCTAAAGTATGTCTCATGGGATTAAAAATGGCACGTTTTGTGCTCACCTGTGTGATGAAAGAGAAGACAGAGCCCACTTCCCTTCTCGGCTAGCGTTACGTCCGTTGGCTCGTCCCCGTGGTTTGTGTTGTTGCCGCGGTGCGCAGGAAGGAGGCAAAGCTAGCCTACACTTGAAGCCGGAGGGAAGCCCACACAGAACGGACTGAAGTGAGGAGCTGAGACCGTCTCCGTGTTCCGAGACAAGTGCCTTCTCCTTAACAGACGGGGTTTTAAACTGCTACCACACGGTGCTCCCGTGGAGGGATTTCGCCTTTCATAAAGCCACGGGGTTGACGTTGGTTGTCACGCATGCCCACATCCACCCGTTACGTCAAGGGTCTGCCTCTCGCCCCGCCTTTGGAACCGCGACTCAGCCAATCAGGGGTGGGCTAGCGGTGACGCATGCCTCCCTCTATTCCCTGTAATGCTCCCAGTGACAGGCCTGTAACAGTGTTTGTAAAAAACAGCTTTGTTGCTACTCCCGCACTGTTTTTTTTTGTTTGTTTGTTTGTTTTTCAGCACGTTCACCGCCTCCTAAAATAATAAAATGGGATCTCTCTGCTTCTGCCTCAGGACACAGTGGAAATAATCTATTTCCACCACACTGCCATCTGATGGTTGTTTATTTACACTACCTTTAATGGCCTACACGAGTTATCCTAGGATAACCCATTGGTACAAGGTTGAATAACTGGGATAAACCGGCAAGATAAACCAGAAAGATGCAAAATATATATACATATTTTCTTAGTTTTTGTTGATTTTAAGTGAAATGTTGGTACATGTATCAAGTAGATAAGATTATTTGACAGTTAAAGGAGTTGACCTTTTTATAAAACATGGTATTTAGTACTGATATTTGGGATTTAAATGTCCAGTGTGGATTCTTTCTGCAAAATATGGCAAGAATGGAATATAATATTGTTTTCATTAGTTTATGTTTGTTTATTTACACTGCCTTTAAAGTACTTTTTTTTTTTTTTAGGTTTTGTTGATTTTAAGTGAAATATTGGTACATATGTCAAGTAGATAGGATTATTTGAGAGTTAAAGGAGTTGACATTTTTATAAAACATGGTATTTGTGATGGTATTTGGTATTTAAAGGTCCAGTGTGTAAGATTTAGGGGTCTCTACTTGAATGAAATATGAAATATAATATTGTTTTCATTTGTGTGTGATCACCTGAAAATAAAAAATGTTTTTCTTACCTTAGAATGAGCCTTTTAGAAGATGCTTGTCCTCTTCCACCATGTTGAACTGCCATGTTTCTAAAATAGCCCAGAATGGACAAACTAAACACTGGCTCGAAATTGGGCCTTTCATTCTCCTTCAAACTAAGGACAAGGTGAAACAAGGGGGTTGAAATCTGCAACTATACTGATAGATGCCCTTAAATCCTTCACACTGCTCCTTTAAGAAATGTCCCCTAATAAAGATTTCAGGAGTCAAAGGTTGTTGTTTTTTTCCATGAATCATACAATGTAGGAAAATTTCCACTTTCATTCTGCCTTAATGCACAAATTAGCCGTCATCAGTGTTATTCTGTGGAGTCTCTACAGGAGCATGATATATGTATGTTAAGGTTGCAGTGCTTTGTTGAAATACAGGTTTGAAATATTGACCACCTAAGCACAATGTCACCTGAATATACTATAGGGGCTCTGCTTTATTATCTAAAATATATTTTTGGCCACTTGGGGGCAGAGTAACTCAAAAACAAGCTGACAGGTATACAGTTAGTGTCATGATATGTTGTAAAACAATCTGGTGACTAACCAACAAACAGGAGGTAACATTAGCATTAATTTGGCCTCTCTGGCCACCTGATCAGGACCAGCAAGTGGGCCAGAGGGCAAAAATTAGCCATGACCTCTTAATGACATCCCTATTCCTCCCAGACTGTGCATCATTGTGTGTGACTCAGTCGGTAATCAGTAATTAGTTTGTGGTGATTTAACTGGGCAAAATGTACTTTGAGAGGAGTTCAACCTGGGGCAACTGGACTTGGTTGCAGATCCATGAAGACGTTTCACCTCAAGAGGCCTCTTCAGTTCTGAACAGATTTAAGTCTTCTCAAAGAAAGAGAAACAACTAAGAAGTTTCACAGACCTAAGCAAAATGTATTTAGGAATAAGCTTCCTGTAAGCAAAATATAAATAATAAAAAAAAGTTCATTCAAGGGGTCATTCTTGAAGTAAGGGCCTAAAGATTTGTAGTGTCGCCCTTATCATTTCAGTTTATATAGGTAGATACATTTTATTGTCCCCAAAGAGATTTGTTTGCACATAGATACATTTACATATATTTACTGCTAAAACATGTCTTTTCAAATCAAAGTGTCCTGCATCTGCAAACAGATGGGAATACAGTGAAAAATGGGTTGAGGATGTGTCCAGGATCATGCGGTGCCACGAAGGCTCTTTTATTGAGATCAAAGCTCTTCTATTGTTTCCTAAGTGGTCCACACTACATCCGCAATTATTCAAATTACCAAAAACTAATTTCTATGGAGTTAATCTGGAGCATTCAGACGCCATAAAAGGGACTGGTAATCCATTCTTGCACCTGATGAATATACACTTTCCTTTTCTTCTGTACCAACTCCTAAAGAGAAATATTTAGGTCTTCTAGGACTTATGTGAATTTATAGTAGTTTTGCAAGCAGCCATAATGACATACACAAAATAGGAGATGTTTCACAATGAGTCATCAAGAGCTACAAAAGATAGAGAGAGATAAAAGTATTTTGAGGCCATGAAGTATGAATAGTGAAATATCTGATGGCAGTTTTACTTGAATTTCACTCAACAATTAGGCTGTTTTAATGTTACTAACAGAAGAGACAGTGACATAGCACAAAATTCTTCTTTACGGGCTCCTCTTTGCATCTACGGCTATTAATTTTAGTGTCTTTGTGGGCCCTCTTCACATGAAGGTCCCCTTTCCCCTCGGTGCTACACCCCTGAGAAGGGAGCAGATAATTTCCATTAAATAAGACATCCAATCCATCCTCTGTGTGTGACTGTGTATAACTATGTAGTCCAATCATAAGACATCAGAGTATATTATGTCTTTTTACTGGTATGTGTCTCTGTATCTACTAAACTCTATTGGAAAGCCATAATCAACATGCTATTCATTAAATACATAGATTCTTGTTAAAGTTTTTGCTGGTTATATTTTACCCCAAAATTCCTTTCACCAAGTGACACAGGCTTAGGTCTTGGCGTTGACATTGATGTTGGCAGTGCAGGTCAACAGTGATTATAAGGGATCAGGGTTTAAGTGAATGTAAACACACAGATTCTGCATGTACAGTATATGCAGATTAAAAGCAGTTGGGTTACTATAGTGCATGTAAGCACATTCTCCAATGACCTGCATAACATGGTTGCTCGGAGTAACCTAGTAACTTAGGTGCATGTAAACACGCTGAATATATCTGACCGAAGCCATTGTGCACCAGGAGACTCAGCGTTTGTCTCCAGTTGTTTGGTTTCAGTATAGAATTAGTGAATTTTAGGTGAATGTCCATGTATGCATGTGTGTGAGAGAGGTGACAGTTAATAGTAACCTATTGTGAGCTTTACGGTTATGGGTTGATGAAGGATATTGTGATGGATTTGGAAGTCCACAACCAGAAAAACAATATTCGAAGTTCAATCCGACACACTAATGTCAAAGGAATTGATTTTAAAAAGATTTTGAAGACCCATACAGGAACACTTAACCCCAGTAGTGTAGTGGCAGTATTGGGTATACCCACTTCTAAATCCTCTACAGTGCGCGTTATTTATAGCTCTAAATTTAAAATGATTATAATAATAATAAATGAGCATATGTGTTGCAAATTTTACCTCACATTTGCTGACAAAACATCTTTATTTTTTCAGTTTTTGCGTCACTGTTTTCCTGCTGATGAACGTCTCTCTTGTCAGCTCACTTAATGTTTGTTCACCCACAGTTTTTGCTGCTTCATCATCTGAATGCAGGAGGGAAATGCAGTGAAGGGACGCATTAAAAAAGGACAAGTCGCAGCTGTCGACAGCATCTTTAATCAACCGACATCACAAAGGTCCTACTGTACTGTACATAATACTGTGGCACTTAAGAGTCAGCATGCTCGTAGATACTGAAGAACCAAAATAAAGCCTTAATTCAGCACTTATAACAGTCCTTTTGCTTCTTCACAGATCTATACAGACTCACTTTTCCAAACTGACCAGCTAAACATAATCTTCAAAATACAAAAAAAGAGAAATATTTGAATATGATGTTTAAATTTGTTGAAGAACTGTGACTTAACATGATGTTAAACTGATTAACACAGAGATTTCTAAAACAAATATTCAGTTCTGGTCCTATTCCATCACCCAGTGCAGCACAGATGAGACCAACACAACATAGGGCATATAACTATTAACTATACATATATACATACACCAGGGGTGTATCAAGTGCAGGTATCTACAGTGCCTTTAATGCAGGCGCATATAATACATAGTCATAAAATTGTAGTGCAAGCTAATTCCACATCACATATTTGATGACAAACATGCTTTAGTTCATTCATTTCTCTTTTTTTGTGAGACACTGCGATTTTTTTTCGTGCTGCTCTTAGTTCACTTCATCCAGTGCTCTCAAAACTCTTGTTGGAAACAACAGATTGGTGTGAGTGAAACAGTGTATGTGTGTAAGAAGGTGTATTAGTGTTAAAGCTAGTATCCTTGAGCGCTCAGGTCAGTGGATTATTGTACAGTAAGCTTCTTTATTCCTTGTTGGTTCTTTCTGTCTGACGGTAAAAGCACAAGGAGCTTTTCTGTTTCCTCATTTACGACACAAAAACACACACCAGATAGACGGGGAGATTTTTCCCAGGAAGCTCTTCTTCTGTCTGTAGCAGTCCTTTCAATCCAGAAGCAGTTGCAAGATTCAGCTAAAAGAGCACGGCGAAAATTGAAAATTGAAAAAAAAAGAAAAACGGCTAGTTCCTGTATCTTTACAGTACCTACATTATGTACCAGGATAGAGTGGAACTTGATGTGCGTGGGTGTGCTTTGTTTGAATTGTGTAAGTGGGCTAATGAAGGAAAACAAATGAGTGCAACCTGATTCTTTATATCACATTCTCAAAGAGCTGCATGGAGTTCATGATGTTCTCATCCTGGAAAAAAAGATAAAGAAAAACATTTGTCACCAGAAGTCTGAAGTAAACAAAAGTTCACGTTGACAATGTAGTTTCTAGTGCGGTATTTCCAGACAAAAGTGATTAATTCAATATTAGTAATTCTGAATAACATAGCACTAAACCCAGTTACCAGAATCATAAATGATATTTTTACATTTAAATTGTATGCACATTAAAGTTATGTGTTTATTTTTACCTATTCTCCTTATCTTTGTTGTCCTTGTTTTTATATTTTAGCTGTATTATTTCTATCTTCCAGTAAATTGTTCTATGTCTAAGGACATTCGGAGCTACTTAAAACTGGAGTCAAATTTCTTATATGTGTATAATACACTGATTCTGATTCTGGATATAAATCTTCCACTGTGTCCCATTCTTTGTTTACCGATGTCTAGTTATCCAAAGAAGATAATACTTTTTTTGGGCTGCTTTCAGAATGATTTTGTTCAACTAAAAAAACCCTTTGACTCCTTCGAAAGTTCCTTTTCAAAAGACATCTTGAATCTATATATATATATCTATTTAGGATCAAAGTAGGAGTTGCCTTTTGACAAAGATATGACCTGATGTCATATCTTTGTCCTGATATGACTGATGCTCTCACTGCTTGTACATTATAATTCAGTTTTGTGGCTACACAAATACAACAAGGGGCACAAAGTCAAATATTTGCCTCATTATATCCTTTTTTTCCCTTACTGGCAATGTTGTTTTCTTTCCAACATGTTGTGAGAGTTCTGCCCACAACCAACGCCTACATGAGGAGGTAAATCCTCCCACAGTAGCCTGTAAATATCAATTAGCTTTTTACAGCCTTTGAAGCTGTAATGACATGTTTTTCAGTCTGGGAGAAGGCACAGAAACATGTCTTCAGTGGAGTTCGACTGGCATCAGGGTGAACAGCAGTGGTGTAGATTCAGTGATCTGAACTAAGAAGCTAATGAAAGCTAAATCATGTAACTGAAAATACAATTTGATATTGTGAATTTTAAAATGATTTGTTTATGTATTATGATTAATTTTCTAGCAGGCATAAAGAAAGTCCTGATAGGCATACTGTGTACATGTTTCACACGGTTACACCATTTACTAACAGTGTCAATTCAAAATGAACCATGGTTTTTAAATCATCATAAAACAAATACAGATCCTTAGCCTGAACACTGAACCTGACAACAAAAAATATATTTCATTTAATGATAGAATACATTTCAACATGAAAATAGACTTAGAAAAGAAGAAAGAAATGCATAATTTATAGTTTGAAGTTGTCAGTATTGTATTGTACTGTACCACCTCCAGTCTCATTCATTATGTATGTCACCTATAGCTCAGTGGGCTCCCTGAGAATGCTAGGATGGGTTTTACCACTGGGTCCATAATGGACAGTGAGGACAAGAGGAACTGGGCATAAGAAAAGAGACCTAGTAAGAGATTCCCGGGGGTGATGTACATATAGCACACTTGTCTTTGCCTGTACTGTACTGTGGGTGGCTCTGTCCATCCATCCATCTCTGTAACTGCTTATCCTCACTAGGGTCGCAGTGGGGCTGGAGCCTATCACAGCTGACTTAGGGCGAGAGGCGGGGTTCCAGCTTGTGCCAGCTTATCGCAGGGCACATAGAGACAAACAACCATTGAGAACATGTTAACTCCACACAGAAAGA
This sequence comes from Argyrosomus regius, assembly GCA_946959425.1. NCBI lineage: Eukaryota > Metazoa > Chordata > Actinopteri > Sciaenidae > Argyrosomus > Argyrosomus regius. Next base: position 17,173,296 of record OX336890.1, read on the forward strand.
CCCCCAGGTTTGAACCATGAACCTTCTTGCTGTGAGGCGACAGTGCTAACCACTGCACTAAACATTTACTGTATCTCCTATCCATAAAGAAGTGAGGTTAAGATCCTTGACCACCAAAACTACTAATGGCTTTTACTCTCCTTCCTTCTGAGTGTTGGTTTTATGTTGGTTTGTGTCACATAACTTGGGCCATGATGGGTTCAAAAGAGAGATTATTAAAACAAACAAAACAAAAAAAATAACAAAAATAAAATAAAAACAACAGGCAGCTGATATTAAGGGGTAGAAGTATCAGAGCCTTATTACTCTGACAATAATATGTGTGTCTATAATGACTGCATTAACGTCCAGTGTTAAGAAAGGAATTAACATTTAATCCTATTTGAAGTGATGATTCAGGACGGAGACGGGAAAGTCATGCATTTCTCAAAATGCATGACTTTCATCTTAGTGGCTGATTAAGCAGCAACATCATGTTGTTACTGGCACTGACTTGGTGTACACTACTCTATTGTGTTGATGAGTAACTGAGATTTTCTTTGTGATGGTGTATAATCTGTTTGTGTGTGGCACTGGGTGAAAAAGTCACCTTTTGACAGGTCTCAATGAACTCTTCAATCGTCACTACACCATCTCGGTTTTTATCCATCTTCTGTAGGAAAGAATTCACAAAATCGAGAGAAAGGAACATTAGTGAGAACATTAAATCTTCATTTGAGTAGAAATTGAAAACAGACCCTGAAGCTCAGTGTACTTGTGTCTTTTTTATATTTGTGTGCATTCAGAACCTGGAAGAACTTGTCCACGTGTTCGTACGGTGCTTCATCTCGCACACAGGGGTAGGTGTACCTCCCCATCATGTCATAGATCGACTTCATAATTGCCAACATCTCCTGAAAAGAGGAAGACAGAAGCAAAATGAAAGATTTAAAGAGTTAAAATTTACAAAGCTCTAAACTACAACATGTAAATGAACAAACATGGACAAGACAAGATTAAACATGGGATCGCCTATGAACGATGCATGTCCCTCAGCACAGTCAGAAAGATATTAAATTGTGTTGGTTTCACCTGAAATTACAGCCATAATGTAACGGTTAACAAATTTTGGAATATCTGTTGAATAGGTGAATCTTTGTCTGCCCGTACTCCCTGTTTTGTCTATACTTGGAGGAATGAAGGTAAGAAATAGTGTTGGAGGAATCATCTGAAATATGTTAATCTAACTTTTCATTGTCGAAAAATTACTCATCCCACAGCCCACACATACCTCTTTTGTGATGTAGCCATCCTTATTAATGTCGTAGAGGTTAAAGGCCCAGTTGAGCTTCTCTGTGACTGAACCTCTGAGCAACACTGACAGGCCGATGACAAAGTCCTCAAAGCGGATTGAACCGTTTCTGTCAATGTCAAATGCATTGAACAGGAAGTGAGCGTAGGTGGTTGCATCTGTGGACAAAAGTAGTTGGGGTCATAGATTTAATGTACTGTAGTTTAAAACGGCAAAAGAGAGAAGATTATAGGGGTGGTGAGGATATTATGTTTGACTTTTTAAACAGTTTGCCTTTAACCTGCTCTCCAAATGAACAGTTATTACCACTGTCACTCACAGTAATAAGAGGGCTTCAACAGCATAATATTTTCACTGTGGGCTGTGCTGAATGTGCATCATATTATAAATTAACTCTATAGTATGTATTTAACTTTATTGTAGTTCTGTTAATAATATAGAATAAAGTGAAAACAATGGTTTGCTCTTTGTAGAGGTAATGTTCAATGCCTTCCAGCTACAAAGAATCAAAATCTTTACTTGAGTTTTACCATTTAATGTTATTTTATACTTCTAAACTAAATTACAAAGGGAAATGGTGCACTTTTCACCCTGTTTATTCATAGCTGTAGTTACTTAATCATCCTTTCAATCTATAGGCAGAATTGTCGTTATCACACTGGGTCTTTTGCACTGTTAATAACTGAACTGCCCACAAAAGTGGTTAAATTATCTGCACATCCATCAGCTACAACTATAAATTGCTACTTACACATTAATGCATCATTGACATCAATTCAATAATAACCCACAATGAAAGGGCATTCTACAAACCATTTATTTTTCAGACTTTAAGTTAATTTTGCCTATACTTCTGTACTTATAAAAAATAAAAAAATAAATAATTGAATGCAGGAATTTCATTTGTAACAGAGTAGTTCTCTTCCAGATTTATACTTTACATTTTCTTGTGTGATTTACTGTAAAAAATAAATAAATAAAAAAAATATGTGAGATTAAGACAGTATTATATAGTATACAGATGCTTTTTGTTGTTATTATAAGTGTAAAACACAACGCTGCAGAGAAATGAAATGCTCTCTGTGTGTCTAATCAAGTCTTATTCTGAAATCTCGAGAGGTGAGGTGACTTGTTCTAGGAGGTCAACAGTGGAAAGGGTAGCTTAATGTTATGTGATTTTCAGCGGTATGCCTGAATACTTAGCTCATGTCGACAATGTGGATGAGGCCTTTGAATCTAATGGCCTCCTATATTTATTTTAACCACAGTATATGGATAAGACTACAAACTGAGAGAACAGGCAGAGGAGGGTGAACTAGCTGCTGCAAGATTGTGAAGCTCTGAAGACTTGAAGATTGCTTGTGTTCCTATGGGTGCTGTAATCCAACACCCACAGAGGAGATTTCACAGACTGGGTCAAGCAAAAGGTACAGAAAATGTTTCATTTCTCTGTAGGGTCCTTTCCAAAATGTTGTCAGACACATATAATATAACACATATAACAATCTGAGTCAGTCAGTGGCCAGCTACAGGCTGCATATACTGGACCAAATTCATAACTTGCTGTCCCCATTAGCCACTTTGACACAAAAACACTGAAATTAAGATCCAGGTTGAAAAATACCTAAGTTACTCTTTAAGTAAAGTATCTGTATACTTCTTCCACCACTGTTATGATCTCACATATGTTGAAATAAAGTATAAATCTGTGACATGCAAAATAAAATACCTTCCCCTGCTCTCCCAAATATTTTTTTTTTATATTTTATACCCTCCCTTCAGCAAAAAGTAAAAAAAAAAAAAAAAAAAAATACACGACCCTCCTGTTCTAATAATTTTCATACAGTCCCTAATAATAAAGGACAAGAGAGGAGAGATTGTTTTAACGTCTAACCTCCTTGGGGAAAGAACTGAGAATAGATGGTCTTGAATGTCTCCTCATCAACCATCCCACTGGGACACTCCTGCTCAAGAGAGGAAGAAAAAAAAGCAATATATATTAGAATAATTCAAGTCTATATAAAGCATATTAATAAAGGAGGTAGAGCAATGGAGAAAGTCTCAGCAGCCAGCAGCTGGACGTACGTTCTTGAAGCCTCGATAGAGAGACTGAAGCTCCTTCCTGGTGAACTTGGTCTGAGCCTGCAGCTGGTCCAGGCCCTCCGGCTGGTGACGCACAGTCGACAGCTCCAAATCACTGTCGCTGCTGTCTGTGGGGGAAAGAGACAGACAGAGAGAGAAAGGGATGGATAGACAGACAGGAAGAGAGAAAAGATTGAAAGAGAGAAAAGTGACATAGAGAGAGGGGGAAAGATGAAGAGAAAAAGAGGGAGGATGGGGCAGACATTGAGTGTGTGTGGATGCAGGTCAGGGAGGGGTGGGATCACACTTTCAACAGGGAGGCATTTGTTATAGAGCAGGTGGGGAAAAACGTGCAAGTTTAAGAGAGAGATTTAGCAAAAAACTGTAGAGGCAGGCGAACGAGGGATTAAACAAGAAGAGGAGGTACTTTCTTTATGGGGGAAATATCACCAAACAAGTGTCGTTTTGATCTGCTTTTAAAAAGAAAAGCCAGAATTAGAGAAATTCAATCAAAGTCTTTTAGTTTTCACACACACTAAGAGAAAGCACTGCATAACTGGGAAAAGGAAAAACATTCAAAAAAAGAGGGAGGGAGGTCTTCTCAGAGATAGTTGGGTTTGTACCGTTACCATACTCACCATCTTTAGACAGAGAGAAGAGAAGAGGAGGAGGAGGAGGAGGAAGGGTGTTGACATCAAGATGGAGTGAAAGCGAGTAAATGGAGAACAGTGAGAGAGTGATAGTAAGAGGAAGAAAAAAACAAAACAAAGAAAACAAGTCAACACTGGGCGGTTTATACGATGAGAGCTGAGCGGTCCGGAGGAAAAGACTCAAGTTGTATTCTGAAAAAACATCCAGCAGAGCAGTGAAACATAATATGCTGTGAAACATAAACCAAACCCACAGTGGAAGGAGCTGTTATGTAATATAGGATTGTTTCTTTAGGGTTCATTTAAAACATTAGGTGAGAAGAAGGCAGCAGGAGACGACCAGTGACCTCCTTTATCATAAATATGTTTGTCTAAATATTTTCCTGTGAGTTTCAACCTGTCATATCAAAGTCATACTAACAAGTTTCTGACTTCTAAAGAGAATCTGTGTTAACTCCCAAGTGGGGAAGCTCACAGGAAACTAGTTGACAGCTTTGATATGACTTGATTAAACAGATATGGACGTGTCACATCAGCCAAAGACCAAAGTTCATTGTATTTAAATAGACATGGTGTAATCAATCAAGCTTTAATCAAACAACCAACATGTGATCACATATGATGTGAACGCTCACAAGTCATTAAAATAGAAATCGTTGCTGTTTCTATCATCCACCACATTATGTAAAACCTCAAACCAATTCAGTGATTACATTGTTTTCTAAGTAAGAATAAGTAAGAACCCAAGCCAGGGTCCTTACTTATCACAGAGGTACAGATGTAAGACATGATCGGTTAATTTGTAAATTCAACAACAACTGATTGTTAAGTATACTGTGGGAACTAAAATAAACATTATCAGAAGTATATTATAATATAAAACTAATTTATTTCAATGTTTAAGTAATTATAGACCAAGAGAGAGCTCTAAGTGAATTCATGAGGTGCTTCTAAAGTTAATACAAAACAAGAAGTCACTGTAGCATCACAAGCTAGCATAACTATCAAACATTACATATTTACAGTTGGCATTGATTTATTTATGTCTGCATATGTGGACAAATGTGTTTCAGAGTCCATATTGTTCATACAGTTCAGAAAGATCTGATTATGCTAACCCATCTGACATTATTCACTCATTTAGTCAAATGTTATAGATATAATTTACATCATTATCAGCATTTATCAAGTTCCAGATCAGATATTTCAACTGTATTTCATATCATCTCCTTTACTTCAAATGGGTATATGACCCATTCTTAGCAAACAAATGTTAGCTTTGTCAGTTTATTTAGCTGCACATGGGAGTTTTGGGATGTAAAACTACTTAGTAAACTATTATTTGTAACAACTAGTAATGTTTGAACTTGTGAACAGCTAGTGCATCCAGCTCCTGGAGCTGCAAATACTCACTAGACGTCAAATATGTATTTATTCCCAGCTGAAAATAGTCCCCCACAAACTCTTTACTCCTGTTTGAGTAACATTTACATAAAGATTTATGTGTTTATTGACTCCCAGATAAACAAAAAATGTCTTTAGTATTTGTACTTGCCTCATCTTTGTAAGCACCTCACAACTATTTTTTACCCCTCTTGTAATTTACAACTATTCACACTTGAGTCAAACATCATTCACAAATATCTTTAAGTGAATAAGAGTAAAATATTTCACTCTCCGCCTCTTTGCTGCATGTCACCCTCCTCCTCCTCCTCCTCCTCCGCCTCCTCATTGCCCCTATCCCAGGTTGTCTCACCAGTCTCAGTGATGTCGATCAGGCCCAGCAGGTGCATCAGTTTGAGGAACATGATCACCAGGCACACGATGCCCACTGTCTGGAGTCCCTCCGTCTCCCACCTCACACTCATCTTCCCCTCGTCTTCTGTCTTTTCCTCCACGGTCCTTCTCTTTCTTTTCCTCTATTACTACATTGTTGTACTTTCTATACACTTTTCCTTCAATCCATTTGTCTCTTTTAGTCTTGCTCTCTCTCTCTGTTTTTGTTGTCTGTTCCTTTCTGTCTCTGAAACAGTGTCACTCACTCATCACTCTTCAGCTCCTCTATTTAGCTCTCCCCTTCTGTCTTTTTTGATTGACTTTTTCTCCCCATTCTCTCTCCTGCTCGTACGGATCTTTCCAGATATTCTCCACAACCAGCAGCAGGGTCTGATAGTCCAACTGCTTTATTACGGTCAAGTGGATCAGATTACTGCGAGGGAGAAAAATCCCCCAAAAATCTGGACAACCACGTTAATCCATGGGAAATCCAATCAGATAGAGAGGATGCTGAGATACTCCCACACATGTAGGTTTTTTGTGATTCCTCCGATGAACAGTATTCCTCTAGTTGCTGACAAAACTCTTGTCAAATAAAAAACAATATCCAACATTTATCCAGATGACTGACTGATGCTCTGCCTCTTCCTCCTCTCTTCCTTCCCTCCATCTCACATCTTATTGTCTGCTAATTAAGGCTTGCCTTTAAGGAATCAGAGAGGGTGGTATCAAAGGTCAACAGGTGTCCTGATTCCCATTGTCCCAGTCAGCCCTGTGATCCACTTTCTAATTGTTCCCTTGTCTCTCTTGGGGTCCATAACACAGATTTAATACTGTGTCACACACTCATTTAATAAAGGGAAACAGTGTGCAAATGCTCCCTCTGGTGGAGACTAATGAAACAACAGCAACAGAGATGTGCAGGCACAGAAGTTTTGTTTTTATTAAAATGTCAACAGGTAGCTGATGTAGAAAATTCTTCTTTCCCGCTTTCTGTTCACAGTTAAGTTCCTTTCTTTTGTGCATATGTGGTGTCATGGACATTTTCTACCTCTCCATCAGATGACTTTTTCTCCTGTCTCACTCCCACATCCAGCCACTACTTCCTGCCCTGCAGTTACCTGACCTTTCCCACCCACTCTCTCACCTCATTCTTACTCATTGCCTGCCAGATCATCCAAGATGCAATGTTCCTGTCTTGCCTTGTGTTACTGCATTCAAGCTTGTGTTACGTGAAGCTTAAACTGGACCTGTACCTGCCCGCCTTCCTTCCTTTCTTCCTTCCTGTGTGTACATGGGTCCTGCCCCTGTTGCCACTCTCCCACACCCCCCGGGCCATGACATATTGTACCCAATCTCAAACTGTAGGGATAAAGAATATTGATAAATTATCAATAGATCGATAAACTTTTTTTTTTTTAATTGCTGTTTTCAATTCCAGCATCTTTTAAGAGAATATAATAATATCATAATAATATTATGATACAAAATACATTTTTAACTGAAAGACAAGAGGTTACAGTACTTTTTCCCCCGAGCTTTTTTCCCCGAGTTACTCAAAGTACTTGAGTATTACCTGTAGACGTCCTTTCAGGATGTATACAGCTCCAGCAAACACTATGGTAGGGCGGACTGTATGTGGTCGGAGAGGTGAAACCCAGGGCAAAAAAAGTCTTGAATCACTTAATACTGCTCCCTAACCTCACTGCTGTCAGCACATATTAATAACTGAAGGTGACTTATCAACTCAGTTTCTTTTATGCCTGTATGGTATGAGGACACATACTAATGCAAGACAATAAAAAAATACAACGGGGAAGAAGGGGAGATTGCTTAATATTAATACTAGTTTTAATACCACTTTGGACAGTTTGGATATACTTAATTTAATATGTCCTCTAGAAGTACTGATCATCAGTTAGGGATAGATCTACATCTTCACAGAGAATATGCTACTGCTCAGATTTAATGGCTTTAAATGTATGCTATGATTTTGTAACACAGGGTGGGATCTAGTCTCTGGTCTTCATGTGTATTCTCTTAATGTCTTGTGGTGCTGTATACAGTCATAGATAATGAAATAAAATATTGGGTTATTAGTAAGTTTTCCAGTATTAAGTTCTGTAACTTTGGTTTTGCAGTTTTAGGTGGCTGATGGATGAACGGATAGACAAAGTAATATCTGATACACGTTAAAAGTCATCTGTTAAATGATCTATGCGACAAACATGAAGATGAGCAAACAAGTCAAAGCTGAACAAATTAAACTACTCCTTTCCTCCCCATCTCTTTACAGTATATTGATGTTACTCACCACTAAAATATCCTGCATTTGAGTCAAATGTGGAGTAAAAATACCAGATATTGGTATCAGAGAACCTCAGAATAGGTCTCATACATCTGTAAAGCCAAGGCTACCTCTGGCATCAGATGTCAGCCCAAAATAGGACCAAGCTGGACTGAACCCAAAATCGACATCAGAGCAGAGAGGACGGGACTCAAACAACAATCAAAGGCCAGCGGTTTGGTTCAGATTTTAACTAGATTTTAAACACGCACACATACGTGGACAAAGTTCACACACACACACACACACACACACACACACACACGGAGTGTAAGTGTGTGCTTTTTTTCATGAAGCAACATCAAAGGATCTTTTCTTGAGTGCTAATGATATAAATAATGCAACAAATAAACGGAAAAAAAAAGGATGACTAATGTACTGCTGATGATAAATGCTAGTCATGTTTAAATACATATAAAAATAACTTTTAATGATAGTGATGTATATGATGAATGAATGAACAAGCAAATATTTATAAAGGCTGCATACAAGATGGCTCCACATCATCACTCTTGTCTAAGCTGCATCTTGGACCATGATTGGTTTCCAAACACAAAATCATACAAACACGTCAAACAAACTCAGATTGAGCATAAATAAACTTTCACTCTTGAGCAGATAAAACTGAAAACAGACTGTCAAACTCTGAACAAACATCATCATGCACAGTCATAACACTGAAAACACATTTTTGAGTGAAGGAGGACTTTGCCCATACTAGGCAGAAGTATAAAGTACTTTTTATATCTTCACTTGTTTTTATTATGTTTATTCCTCTTGTGTAAAACAAAAAATCTTAACTGAACTGAACTGCACAGAGACAGAACAATGAGTGAGATGTACGTGGTTACATGGTATGCATCTCGGGACACTAGGCCAGCAGGATACAGCCCAAGTGTTGGAACTGATTCAAAAGAGGTCTGGCACTTTAACATGTTTTTCTCATTTAGTGTCAAAGAGGATATCACTGATCAGCCATAACATTATGACCACTGACAGGTCAAGTCAATAACACTGATTATCTCCCATCAGTAGGGGGATATATTAGGCAGCAAGTGAACATTTTGTCCTCAAAGCTGATGTGTTAGAAGCAAAATAGGCAAGTCTTGGCAAGGGCCAAATTGTGATGGCTAGGGTCAGAGCATGTCCAAAACTGCAGCTTGTGGGGTGTTCCCAGCCTGTAGTGGTCAGTAACTATCAAAAGTGGTCCAAAGAAGGAAAAGCAGTGATGGTGACCTTGGGTCCCTCCATTCATGTGGATTTTACTTTGACACGTACAACCTACCAAAGCAGTGTTTCATGGGTCATTTCATTCCCTGATGGCAGCGGCCTCTTTCAGGATGATAATGCGAATCTGTGGGATGCGATAGACAAACAAGTCCAATCCATGGAGGTCCCATCTTGCAGCTTACAGGACTTAAAGGATTTTCTGCTAACATCTTGGTGCCACAGCACACCTTCAGAGGTCTAGTGGAATCCATCAACGGGTGTGGGCTGTTTTAGGGGCAAAAGGGGAACCTACACACTATTAGGCAGGTGGTCACAATGTCGTGGCTGATCAGTGGAGTCCAATTTCATCTATTAAACTCTGAAAACTAAAAAAAGTGCCGTTCAATTAATTTCTGGTGTCAGTTTTAACTCTCTACACTACAGTATGTATGTAATACAAAATCCATCTTTAGGTCTTTAGTCTAATGTTTTTTGATGGTTCAAGCTTCTAAAATGTGAGAATCTGTTGCTTTTCCTTGTCTCACATTTTAGTAGAATTAATATATTTGGGTTATGGAGTGTTGATCAGACATATTTAAAGATGATTATTCTAATGATTTATTGATTAATAAATAAAATAATTGCCTAATTGCAGAATGTAAACTCTTCTTCATGTTATTGGAGAATGACATTTCCCAGATATATTTCTGACGACATGACCTCAGTATCCACAGTGGCAGCTATAGCCTTGAGCTACACTTGAATCAGTCACAAAAATCACGAGTCATATCAAGAATAAGCTCAAAAATCCAAACAGAAATTTCAATGTCAAATGCCATGCTTCAAGTTTACAGAGTAGCAAACTCGTGACTGCAGAACTGAACCATCACCACAGAAAAGTTTTGATATCAAGTGTGATCATCTCAAAGCTGATATTTATAGCAGGACTGCATTGGGAGTCTATTTCTAGCCAATCAACAAGGAGCACAAAATCTGGATTTGTGAATCCTGAAAAAGTACAAAGACACCCTGACGAGTAACTTTACACCCTTTTTCCTACACGAAGACAGTTGAACATTTGAGAGAGACAAAAGACGCCTTCAATGTAAAATACCTGCTGCCAGATAACTAAATATGTATGTGTCGATGAGATAATGAGACTGCAGTTGGTAAATGAACTCCACAGAGGAGCTGATGAAGTAATGACACATGATGAACATTTTGGGCTACAAAGGGATGGCCAGTGTCCTTCAGGGTCCTGGAGGAGTACTCCAGAGTCCATATTTAGGCAGCCTCAGAGAAAGCCTGTTCGATATCGCATGTATAATTGATGTGAAGTAATGCTAGACCAGGGTGTAGGCCCTGCCACAGAGGGAGGAGGAGGAGGAGGAGGAGGAAGGAGGGGTGAGCTACTGGAGGAATTGAAGATTGGAGAGATTGAGAGGAGTAATAAATTATGAAAGGACATTACTGGTGTTTTTGTTGAATTTATTACTTATGATGCAGAGCCATATGAGAAGCACTAATGTGCCGACTGGAGCCTTCCTGCTGTAATTGTCTTGGCACGCTGACTACAGGGCACTCTGACTGGCTGGACTTTAGCCCAAAACTCTAATCAAAGCTAACTGCATCATTCAAAGAGCAGCATCTGATGGCTCTTTTACAGTCCCAAATGTACAGAGAATGTTTGCGCATCAAGGTTTTATGGTATATCTCTTAGTAAGCAAAATAAAGCATCCTATTAACCTTTTCCCACTCTGATGCCATACTCAGATTTACTGATACGTAAAGCTATGGTGTATTTTTATTTTTGTGTATTTCTATTTTATTTTATAGGTTTTATTTTGACTTTATTACATAATAGAGACAGGGAATGAGGGGACAGAGCGACAGATGACAAAGACAAAGATCCCTGACCAGGTACATTGAGATTACACGGTCAGCTTCATAAACCCCCTGATCACTCTTTAATTATTTTAATCATTTGTCCTCACAAGGACAATGTACATTGATCAGTACAACTGTAAATGTTGTTCCATGGCCTGATGTTAAATTAGCCATTAAAACATTAAAACCACGACACCCCATCCCTGTTCTATAAATTACTTTTATTTTGTGTCTGTATTTTATGACTCACTTTTGTCTTTTATTGTGAAGCACTTTGTGTGCATGATCTAGACAGTGTAATCTAAATAAAATATAATTTACCTAGTTTATAGAGCACAACAAAACATTATTAAATACCGGTACATTCGAATGGTTCCTGTCAGGATCTTAGATTATATTTATATAAATATTATTGAGTTGTTATTAGTACTGGTGCATTAACATATAACAGAAAGTTTACTGTATCTGGTGAAGTTGGAGGCTTAATAAGCCACTGAGTGGTTAAATCTACAATAAAGCTGTGATACTTGAATTCAAACACACAGGAGGATACTGTATATGGAAAAACAAGTTTGCTAATACTGTGTGGTCAGTTGAAGATAAAGTGGACACTCAGCAAATGTGACTCATGGATGATAATAACTGGAAAAAACAATGAAAGAAAGTATCTGGACTTTACTGCATTTCATGTTGGAATATTCTTTTGGTTCAAACAAAGTTATAAAAAGTATTAAACCGCTGAAAGTTGTGTTTAATAGGTGGTCTCTCCTACGGTATGATGGCGTATATACAAAAAAGAATTTGGGCTTGCACTGGCAGAGGTTCAGAAAAAAGCCAATGAATTTTTCAGTGGTTTATTTATCTTAAGAAGTAGAAGAATTTTCTTAACCCTTATGGGAACCCAATTTGGTAATACAGCAACATTAAGTTAAGATTTTTTAAATGTTTCAGTACAGACATTTAACCCCAGGGTTAAATAGATAAAACACTTTAACCCGACCATCCACCCCTGTCTATTTAGCATCAATAAGCAGTATATAATCATTCGATAAATAGTTTATAAGACATTATAATGTCGTTATAAGCCGATAAAAGTAATTATCAATGCATTTGTCAACCATATATCTGTGTGGTTGGCGTGAAAACTGTTGAATGACAACTTTTGTAATATGAAATAATATAAAATACGTCCTCATTGACATTGGAGACAAACACTGTATATGAAACACTTAAAATGTCCTCATATCCGTATGTGTGTGTTTAAACCACTTGTTAAATGTTTATACGGTGCTTATACAGTAAATGTTAATAGGGGGGTAAACTAAAGTGACTCGCTTGAGTAAGTGAGTCATCATCAGTTCAGCCATGCCGTAGATAACAGCAGCACCAAACCTCAGGTATCTGTTAGCCAGTAGCGGTGTTTCAGGTGGGCCCTTACCTTCAAACGAGGACATGGGCTCCAAGATGCCAAACTGCTTAAGAACTGCCATGAAAAGGATGATGACCACGCCAATGGCGAACAGCTCCATGCCCTGGATCCCCATGACTTCAGGACAAGAGGAGCCCACTCAGGGCCAAGCCTGAACAACAAGGCCTGGCCCCAAGGAGAGAGAGACAAAAGGAAACCTGGGATGGCCCGAGTAAAGCTGGGCCCGGCGAGTCAACAACAAGTGTTTTCAACAGAGGTGCTCAGGAATCAGTCTGGTTGGTGTGTGACCGCATGGGTTTGTTTCCAGGCACAGGAGACAGCATGAGAGCCAGGCCAGTGAGCTGGATGAAGGCTGCACTAATGTCAACACTGATGCTGAAGTGGAAAATATGTGGAAGCCGACATATATGGAAAACCTCCCTCTCTAGACCCATGAGGGAAAATGGGGGTTGTGTCACAAGTCATTTATTACAATGCATTAAACGAGACGTTTAGAGTCGCTTTCCAGACTTTCCTCCTGCACGCACTTTCAGGAGCTCAGACTGGCAAAGACACAAGTTACTGCACACCCTCTTAATCCAAACAGCTATTATCAGTCGTCACGTCATAGTTTATACTTAGAAATCACATTTTGGTTTTAGATGAAAATGTCTTTTGGGAAAAGCAAAAGATTCGATATGACCTCTGTGTCCATTTTCATGATTTGGCTCCCATTAGGTGGGAGAAAGTCCAGGTGAATACAGCTGACTTACTGAAATACGGAACATCAGAGAACAGAACATTAAACACCAAAATCCTCTCATCTTCAATGCCATAAAACGGCAAAAAAACATTAGCAATTATAAATAAATTACCCCATTATATGCGCCACAGACCACACAGGAAGTTTCTGAAACAAAAAATACTGTAAACACTCTTTATCTGCAAGCAGAAGACAATCTGCTTTTCTAGCCTTAGTGGCATCTGCTTACAATATTCAGGATGAGATAATCCTTTGAACGTGTCAGTGCAAGATACAAAAAGCTGAAGAAAACTGGCTGAACTGTCCAAATATTCACTGATCAGGCATTTACTTATGCGACTTGTGATGCTTTAAATCAGCCAAGTAACCACTTTTTCTGCTTCCTCCTGCTGTATTTCTCTCACAACAATCAGTAATCCCCAGGTCCAGCCTCAGATAGTTAAATCTAGGTTCTGCGTTGTTGTCCCGTCTGATTCGGTCCACTTCACTGTTTGTTCAAATCCAGCTCCAGATATGGAAGAGTATGGCTCTGAAGAGAAGGCACTTAGAGCAGCAGCTGTGTCCAGGGAGGGAAATCCTAAGAAACTGAGAGGAGCTGTGGGGAATGAAACCTCCTCCGCAAATACTTTTCCATCACTCCTCTCTCTCTGTCTCTCTCTGTCTCTCTCTCTGCAGCTTCCTGAATTTATCTGTTGCTGCTTCTAGTTGCAACTTTTCCTCCCTCGACTCACTTAGTCAGCGTTCACTCCGACTGAGATTTAAAACTGAAGTGCCCCGTTCACCCTAAACCTTCCGCCCATCCTGTCCTTCTTGTGGTCTCTCCTTACTCCACTGCACTCCTCCTTTTTCTCCCTCTGTCCATCTGATTCGCTTTTGCACCCTGGAGCTTGCAGCCTCCTCCTCCTCCTCCTCCTCCTCCTCCTCCTCCTTCTCCTCCCTCCATCCCCTCTGTCATTCCATAACTTTGGCCAACCGCAGACTTTCTCTCCCTCTCCCCTCAACTCCCTCTTTTGCTTTCCTGCTCCAAAGTGTCCCATCTTTCTCCACCACATCAGGTGCAAGTTTCGACATCTGTGTGGAGAATCAAATTCTTAGTTTTGGGATTGTGATGAAATGAAATCCAAATGCCTAACAACTTTAATTATTCTAATCTGAAATGGTATCTGCGATACGTGATAATAGCTGCAAAATAACAAACAGCAATGGACAGATTGTGAGGGAATGGGCCCCTGGAGACAGACATGCAAAAGGCACTCAAACTCTCCAACTACATTTGAGCAAAATGCCCAGACTGAAAGAGACACAAAATGACCAGACTGCATTTCTCTTTGTGGTAATTTTACATTTCTTTGTGATTGTTTTAAGTCTCTTTGTGGTCATTTTAGGTCTCTTTGTGATTGTTTTGAGTCTGTTTCTAATCATTTTATGTCTCTTTGTGACTGTTTTGCACCTCCTTTTAGTCCTTATTTGACTTTCTAACAAGAAATGTTAACAGCAACTTCATACAGAGGTTCTGTTTTAGGGGCCCGGATCTGTATTCAGTAATCCATCTATGATATGAAAAAGCCAACTACTTCTCATCCTCTGGTGGGGGCACCAGAGGATTCCAGGATCTCCAGACCTGTCTAGACCTTCTTTATCTGTCAAATTACCCAAAATGTGTTGTGTGAGCACAGACACACACACAAGTGACACAGACAGATCAAACAGCAGAGACACCCCACCTCGCCACACTTCAAATCCTCCTCAACCCTTTTGCTTTCATCTGTTTTCCCTTTTCTCTGTGAACTGAACGCGGTGTCGTAGCGAAGATGAACCCTGAATATTATAAATATATATCTATTTTATTAATGTCTCAAAATATTAGGGATTCCTGGAATACATGCAACAGTTTGCTATAGATAACATGGAAAAAATATTATTAGAGTGTGTGAGCATGAGTGTGTATGATGTGGTTGTGTGACTGTGTGTTTAGCGGGTCAAAGGAGGATAACTGATGACTCCGCACTTGCTAATGCATCAGGATAAAATGGGGAATGGAGATATATGTGTGTGTGTGTGTGTGTGTGTGTGTGTGTGTGTGTGTGTGTGTGTGTTAATGCATTGACTTGGTTGGAGATAGGAGACACAGATGGAAGGCCAGAGTGAGGATAGATCGATATCCTTGTGGTGAGGCGGTGGTGGTGGAGCTTCCCCTCCTCTCTCTCTCTCTGCTTCTTATTCTTTACCAGAAAAATCAGAGTAAGCCGTCAGTAATAAAATCACAAATCTATTTTCAGTATCTACTGCTACTATTCCTTAGTAAGTGAGAGTCTGTGGTGTCTATCTTTACAGCAGCGGATGAACCAGCCTCAAGGTCAAATTTACATTTCAGTTACCACTTTGTGGAGGAGAGTGGATCAGGTGACATGCATCCACACACTAAAGAAACACACACACACACACATGCATGAAGGTATCTGGGCATTATCTGATACTTTAGGGGGGAATCTGTGTGTTTTTGAGTCTATTCGTGTGCATTTAAGTTTGCTCTCTTGTATATCAATGCAAGTATAGTGAGCCTGTGGGGTCTATTGTGTGCATGTGCGGTTGTTCCTCTGGGCAGGCCATTAGGACACTAACAGGTTTTTAAAAGGTAGGCTTGGCGCTGCTTGCTGACACACACAGTAAAAATGGAGAGAGGACGCAGACTGTTTCCTCTCACTCGGACACATCAGCAAAATCACCTCAGCCTTCACCACAGTTGGAGAAGAAGAGTTGCAGAAATGACACAAAACACGTGAAATAAAATCACGTGAATTGACCAGCAGCTGTAATATGTATATATATCACATGTTAAAAGCAGCTTATTATTATTTACTCATGAAACATAGAAGTCATTTCACAAGAACCTGATATCTACAATATGTATAATATATATCTATGTCTGTTTTAGTGGTGAAAGAAGTCATTAGATGTTTGAGGTAAATAAAAGTAGGAAGTCCACAAGTGAAAAATAATCCATTAAAGTAAAAACCCTGCATTCAACATTTTATCTCAGTAAAAGTACAAAAGTACAAGATGTACTTAAAGTATCATGAGTAAAAGTACTCGATTATAGTCTCCAGCGTTATTTAAAAGCATTAAAAAACAAACAAACAATTAAAGCTTCAGATATGAAAGACACATCTCACTCATATTCTATTGTCAGTAGATTAAAGGCAATTCTCTTTATCATTTTAATTTCTATGTCTACACCATATTCATACTATGAACACTCTTGCTCAACTGTAGAGCCTTAAAAACAGATATATTGTAATTTTTTTTCCTAATAACACTATACTTCCTCATATATTTTGTATTTCAACCTAATGAGCAAAAAGTCTCAAAATGCTCCCTGTCAGTTTTATTATCATACATGATTATTAGATTAGATTATTATTACTGATGTATTGTGGTATAAGCATCCTTTTATTGTTACAGTTGGTCGAGGTGGAGCTAAATTTAACTACTTTTATTTCCTTTTAAATCGCATTAGAAAATCATTGTTGATAAAATCATCTTATTCTTCACTGTCTGACAGTATCGCACATATCATGTACCAGCTTGCAACTCTTCACTGAAGATATATGACGTTTATACTGTGCAAGTTTTTAATGGCTGTACCATGCAGTAAGGTCATATAAAATTAATCTTAAGGACAAGTACTTTACATTGTACTTCAAGTAAATATACTACATCTCTTCTGGGAAATAAGATAGAATCATTACTGATCAGACACTGACGAAAGCACAACTCTCAGAAGCTGATTCATCTCTACTACAAAGGAGGAGATTTCATACAACTGAAAACACTATCTTGACCATAAAGCCGCTTTGATAGAAGAAGCAAGAGTGAGAAAATAAGAGACAAAGTGAGAAACTGATGGAGTGAATGAGTAGACAAAAGAGTGAATGAAGAAAACAGATAATAACGTGGTGGTGAAACCTTATAAGTTCCTACCTGAGCGATGGTACCTGGCTGCGCTGTGGCCGCAGTGAGAGAGGCAGCTGGGCCGAGAGAGGCGCCTCCTGGCCTCCACAGAAAGAGCAGCCATCACAGCTCCCATGATGCAGCTAATCTACCACAAGAGCAAGACTAACACTGCTAATGAGCTGCCCTGAAATACTTTGAATACCGCTGGAGATCACAGAATAAAGTCTGAACAAGACAAGATCCAAACTTTAAAAGAGAAGACGTAAATGCTCAGTCATGGACATCAATGCTAACAGATTGCTTTAAATTGATGAGCTGCTAAGGTTGAACGCTGGCTCTAAAATCTCAAACGAGCAAATGGGCAAAGCTTGAAAGTCTGACTCTTACATACAGTACCAACAAAGGCAACTGCCTGGTGGTTTGGAAAAGGTGACAGGTGACAGTTTTTCAGTGTGTGTGCGTGTGTGTGTGTGTGCACGTGCTTTTGTCAGAGGCCACATTTGAAAATCTGTTTGAGTTTGTGACACAGAGAGATAAAAAGAGGATGGGATCAAACAGCACTGCAGAACGTCTGACCTTTCACATCACACACATCACACACATCACACACCTCCACGTCTTTTTTTCCTCGTCTGTCTCACTGCCTTCCTCTCGTCTGATCAATCTCCACATAGAAACGTGACTATGGCGCCTATACACTGTCTCGCTCTTATGGACTCAAATGAAAGCACAAGCATGCCAACACTACCTCACTGGAGATAAGCACAAGTGCAGTAGGGGTGGGCAATCCTGTATCACACTATATGCATTTCACAGCATCAATTTATATTGTGAATTATCTGGAAAATCTATTAATGGAATCCTGTTAAGTTTTCTTTCAAACAAAGAAAGTTATATTTACATTCTTCCCCCTGCCAAGAAATAATCCAGCACAAAACCCATGTAAGACCATGTGTTACACTCGGGTTGCAGGGATTTATCAAACAAGATAAGGCATGTTTTATGAACTCTAGAGGTGCTGGTAGGCAGATCTTGTTACTTTTGGACAGAGCTAGGCAAGCTGTTTCCCTGTTTCCAGTCTTTATGCTAAGCTAAACTAACCATCTGCTGGCTGACTCTCCGGAAAAATAAGTGTATTTCTCAAAAATCTTCAAGACACCACAGTAGATATTTCTTGCTTCCCATAAGCTTATCCCATAAGCTGCCCATAAGTATTCATTTTTCGTATGGCGTGATCATATTAATGTAGAAATATTGTTCCTTTGACTGCTACAGTTTATGACAAATGGAAGATAATGGAGGCTGTCATCGTTTCCCACATATCCTATTTGTAATTACCACTGGTAGGTGGATGTTCTGTTTAACGATGACACTTGTATTTATCGTAAATCCTCAGCAGCATTTATTCCTGGACACAGACAGAAACGACACAGAGGTGAGTCTGAGTGTTTCCCATCAGCAAAACATTAAACGACTTATAATGTAGATAAACATTTATATAATGAGCCACATATTTAGGTTTTAAATTTGAAGAACATTTAATATTATCATGAATATTGGAGTATTATTATTATGTTTAAGAGTAATTAGAATGATTGATTTATTAAAATTTTGGACTAAAGAAATACAATTTGTCTATTGAACCTAAGTGACATAAAACCAACACTGTGAGGTCACTGATATTAGTTTACTTTTGGCTATAATTTAGTTTAGTCTCCTCTATTTATCAATTAATATTATTATATATATACATTTTCTATTGATCATCCCTTGCATACCATCATCAAAACAATCAAAACTAACGACAAAACTTCAAAAACAACGACAAAATCTGGCACTGTACACCTTTCCAATGACACAAACATGCTTAATTCGCAGAGAATAAAACCAATAGCTCAACAACTCAGATCAATATTAGATGTTTCATCTTTGGTTTTCTGATAAACTAAAGTTGCTCATGCTGCCTCTACTAGGCAATTGAGAGACAAAACATGGTAACAGCTACTTTCCACAATTTGCTGATCATTAAATCATTAATCGAATGAGGGAAAATTAAGATAATTGTTAGTTGCAGCCCTATACGAGCCACAATACTCGTGTATCCCAGCAGCCATTTAACATCCTCACTGTCCACTAGAGGACGTTGGACACCATACAACACACCACAGAGCAATCCAGCAGCTCATCGTTATTCACCGACACAATCAGAGAGGAAAGACGAGGCAATGAAACACGAGAGAACGGATCAAATTTTTGTGACTCTTCCAAGATCGTGTACAAGCTTACTCAGCTGCAAACCAATAGGTGGATGCTGTGTGGTTTGTCACATCATCAGTTTCTCTGTTTCACAAGGAAGTGATTGATTAGGAACAACTAATACATGGATAAAACAAGCAGCAAAGAAATATAATATGATGAAATATATGCAACATGAGCTTAGTTTATATAACATCATGCTATATAGCCATGCACACAAGGGAAAATCTGCATGAGTGCATGTATTTTATAATGTTTGCACGAACAGAGCCAGATGATCAAACAGTGCACCTCCAGGAGTGTGAACACCCTGCAGATAGCTGATTATACCCTTCATGTCTTTTTAATACTTGCATCTTCCCTAACAACCTTCTCCAGGGACTGAAATGATAACTTTTCTTCACGCTGCACTTAGCGTTGACATGAACTACCCTCCCCATACTCAATAAACAACACCCCAGATATTTAAATTTGCTGTATGGCCTCTCCACTAAAACTTTCAAGAGGAGCTGTAGAAATACAACATTGGTCATTAGGGGAAAGATGCCAGCTTTTTCAGGCATTTCCCACTCCTGCTATCTCTGCCTCGCCCCTTCAGCTGCTTGATATGTTCCAATTAAAACCAAACCCAGTCTCACTTCCATGTGAGATAATCCTCTTTTCATAAAACCACCTCAGTTGGGCAGGTTCAAAGCCAACCATAGCTGTTTAATTAAAATAGGGACTTCTTAATCAAAGCTAATTTTTTCTCCTCTGCCCTGGTTGTTCCTCTCACTTCTCTTCATCCAATACCCAAATATCTCCCTCTCCTACCTCCCTCTGTGCTTTGCTGAAGGCAGAATTAGGTTTAGGTAATGGATCAGTGGAGACTTGCACCCCTACCTGTGCAGGAATCCCTCATAAAAATTCAAACTGGGGACTGTCAAGAGGAATATACCATGAAGAGAGGCTAAATAAAAGCCAGAGGCAAAAGATTGCTGTTTCTCCTCTGCAGGGAACATTCATCATCATGTCCGGTGTCTCCTGTTGCCTCTCTAAACAGGGCGTGTAAACATTGCACCCTGAGGTGTCTTCACCTATCTGTACGGACTTCAAGTGAATCTGGGCCAGAGGAAACAGCGAGAAATAACAGACATAATGAGACCGATGATCAACACAAAAGTGTGGATAAACAAGAAACAGAGAGAGAGATACCAACTGCTGATTCAGCTGGTGGTGGTTTGATAATGTTTGATGGATGAAAGGACGCAGGAGGTGGAGGACAGAGGATAGACTTACATCTAATCAATGGTGAACAGAAGGACATGCCGACTAACTCAAGAAGGACAGACTGGTAAAAAAAACAGTAATACAGTAATAAAAAAAAAAATGAATGTGGAAAAGGTGCCACCGATCAGACAAAAAGTTTACTTCAATACATTTTGTAAATGTGTACAGAGGTGCTTAATACGAGAAACCCTAATGCAGCAGAAACACTGATATTGGAGAAAGGTTGTTGTATCAAGAAGCAAGAAGCAAGAATAAACTAAAAATTATAAGAAAATGAAGGCACCGCTGCCCACACATCGGTTTCCCACACGGTGAAACAATCACACACACGGCTTCAATCATACGTGTGAAGATTTACATAACTCCCTCTATACACCTGTATCAAATACAGTACTCCTTTACCTACGTAGAAATACCCATACAACAAAATACTCCATCACAAGTAAAAGTACTTCATTTAAAAGGTACTTAGGGAAAAGGTAAGTAGTAAGTAAGTATCAGCTAAATGTACGGTCCTCTAAGTTGTAACTAGTTGTAACTACTTTATATACATACTTTATATACAGCTGAGTAGTTTAGGTAGTTCAGTGGTCCCCAACGGTTCTCCAAAGAGCCACAAGATAAATCTGAGGGGTTGTGAGATGTTCACTGGGAGAGGGAAGAGAATAATCAAAGTTTTGCTACACAAATTTGTCATTATTGTAATTTCAAAATAAAAAAAGTACAATATTTCCTGCTGAAAAAAGGTGAATAGTAGATTAGATATTTTTCAAGGCTGAATGAATGAAAACATATACACATATAGATTTTCCTGAATCGATACCAGTAAATGAACCCCCACACCTTGACATATTTATGGGCACAGACGAAAATACAGTTTCTATTGATGACAGAAGCAGAAATAAAAGAGAAAATACCTTGAACTAGCGTGCCGGTGATGAAGCCAAAGAAGCAGCGCAGCAGCTTGGTGATCTCCTTTTCACACTCCGCCTTGCATGAATTCATCTTCTAAAGTTTGACTACCTGAACTGAACCACTATCAAAAAGTGTAAGAAGAAAAAAACAACACAGGTATGGCAGTCTCAGAAGACCAGATCACTCAAAGCACTCCACAAAAAAAGAAGAAGAAGCTTGACCCAAAAATTACACCATAGAAAAAAGAAGAAAGACGCTCTGTGTTCAGTCACTAAGTTGGGCAAATTTTAAAGCACACACTAAACTCTCAGAGGATGTTTCTTTGCTCTGACGTTGCCTGTTTCCTTTGAGATAACACCCTAAAGCTCCTTTTTAAAAAGGTGTCCCAGTTTGCTTACAGGTGATGTTCACTCCCTCCCTCCTCTTCTTCTTCTTCTCTCCTCTGTCACTTGTTTCTCTCCTCTACCCTTGTCGCCACAGAGGAGGTGAACTGAATCGCATGATGTTGGGTCCGTCCTGAAGCTCCGGTCGTTTCATATGACCGACCCTGACAAACCACAACACACAACACTGACACCCGTTGACACTCCTCCTGTTTCAGCCTTCATTTGGCCACAGCGCCGCATGGTCACCGAGACACGCTCGCCCTCTGAAGTTCATCTCACTTTCTCTGACAGACAGAAGTCAAACAGAGCGAAGTTGGTGTGGAAATATTTCACAGTTCAGTGAAGAAACCAAATCTCACTGCTCAATATCCCTCCCTCCCTCCTTTGTCTGTCTTCAGTATCTAATCTGACTCATATTACACTTTTTCATATTACAGTCATTCATATCTCTCCTCCTCTGTTTCTCAGGTTCCCCCATATGGATCCCCACATCATTATCTGACTCTTCTTCATTGGTGTGAGTGTGAGGGTTGTATGTTTGACAGCTTCTACATTTCTGGGTTAGAAGGGAAATCATTCATTAATCGAGAGATTCCGTGGAAGAGAACCTGCAGTGTCTGTAGATATAAAAGGCTTATTCTAGGGTAACAAAGACACAACGATTCTTATTTCCAGGTGATTATAAACCAATGAAAGCATAGTAATGTCTATTATATCCCATTTCAGCCCCCTGAGTCTTACACAGCAGGTTTTTAAGTCATTTGTCAAACAAAAATAACAAACATTTGCTGGTTTTAGATTCTCAAATCGTAACACCAGCTCCCTTTTCTGCTTTATATCACTGTACATTTAATATCTCTAGTCTTTGGACTGTAAACTAAAAACTTGAAGATGTCACCTTGGGCACTGAAAAATAGTGATGGGCATTTTGCACTATGTACTTCGTCAGCTGCCAGGCAGTGGAGGTGGAAAGACTGTTGAGAATCGAAAATTAAAAAGAAGAAGAAATTATGATTTGGTAAAAAAAAAATATACTGATATATTTTTGTCAGGAAGGAAATAAACAAATAACTGATGACAAACACGTCTTCTGACAGTTTGAATTAGTTTTAATATCTGAACACTTTGTGCTGCAAAGAGAGCAGTTAAAACTAGTCTGCAAGCGAGCAGAGAAGTCCCAAATGATACAACACTAACCCCCACTTGAAGTCGTAGTAATGAAAATGCAAACTTTAACAAACCTACAGAAACTATTTTTAAAAAAGAAGATAATATAACACATCTGGAACATGGTAGATGGTGTCGATGAAGTACTCCAGCTTATGTGATAGGACTGTAAGGTATGTAACACAAAAATGTTGAGAAACAATGAATGATGATCAGGGCTGTATTCAGAACTTCAAAACCTCTGAGTTTTTTCTAATGCATCCTCATCTCCCTGAGAAGTTTACGACCGTAGCTACCAGGAAAAGGTTTTAAAATGCTGTGATTGTCTAAGTGCTGTTTTGAAGCGTTTTCCACACTGCCAGGAATATAAATCAATGGAAGAATTCACAGATCCTTTCTTTTTTTCTCACATTTGGGGCACCTCTCATCATTTCATTAAATTGCTCTAGTATTACTGTTCATTAAAGCTGGAAAATGGCACCAAAAATTATGAAAGAACATTTAAAGCTACTGACTCTAAATAATATCAAACCATCATCAGTCGTGATTGGCAACCTGTAAAGTTAAATTAAATCCCAGAAACAACAGAGAGGACATAACCTCCATGTTCTCTTCAGCTTTGCACATAAGTAATCGATTGAGTGGAAAAATAACTGACAGATGAGTCGATTATAAAAATAATCATGAGTTGCACAGCAGGTCACATCCATGATAGGCCTGACCTGCAGACACAGCTTCCTCTCACTATCAGTTTCTCCTTCTGTTAATGACACCAGCATCCTCTCTGCCTTTATTCATTCTCCACAGACCCTCAGCTGTAGTACTGAGCAGTTATCCTGCTCATGTCTGTCTCAAACCCTGCTCGCTGCCTCAACTTCTCTACGTCTAAGCTAAACCACAGCAACCACTTCACCACCACCACCACCACCCCACCTCTCTCTGATACTCATCTCCATCTCTGTGCTGCTATTCTTAGCTGCATGCCATTACCGAAGTGAGGGCTTGCCCATCGACAAATGCTGAATCTCTCCTCTCTTGGCTGAGATGAAATAGATCCCATCACAGCCCTGCTTTTCTTTCTCTGTCTGTGACTGTTTTTTACTCACTGTGCTCCTGTTTCACCGACACAAAGAGCTCTTTCAACGATTTGTGCAACCAAAGACAGAAAAAAAGACCTGACGGATAATCTGAATCAGATTATGTGTGTTAGGGAAAGTTAAAACTACATTTGCAGCCAAGAAGAGCCTCCTAACCCGACTCACACTGATGTGGATCGGTTCCACAAGGTCAATGGTGGGAATCCTTAGGAAATAAAGAAAGAAATGATCTCTTAAATAGCAAGTGATCTACAAAATAACAATGTCTGACCCTGTTGCAAAAATATTTCTCATAATTTTCAGCCTAAGGAATTTGCAGCTGCAATAGTGTTTCCATTTAGTAAAAGTTCTTCAAATGTTCAAAATGTAAACAGTTGTATCTTTTTGCCACTTGGGGCCACTAAAGTGCAAAGTTTGCTGCTGAAGCTGTGCGGAAAACCATGGCGGCACTTAGTGGAGTGCTGCTACTGGAGCCAAGGGAGGAAGAGGACAGGAGACACCTATCGGATACTTAATGTGTGTGTGTGCAAGCATGTTTGTGTGTGTGTGATTTACAGGATTGCGTGATAAGCCACAGGACAGGTCTTATACGGCTGAATCTAGTGCTCACATTTCAGTGACCTGTTGGAGTACCATTACATGGTACATGAGGCTGGCCAAAGACCTTAAAGGTAGGTCACTGCCACATTGGGCAGGGCAGGGAAGGAAACAAGGAATTAGTGAAGGAAAAGCAGAAAAGCAAGTAGAGCAGAAGTAGAAGGAAATAAAGAGAGAGACTGAGAGAGAGAGAAATAGAGAAGGAAAGAAGTAGTTAGTGAAGAAAAGGAGGGGAGGAAGAGAAGGACAGGTAGAAATAAGGAAGGAACCAAAGAGTTAGTACATAAAAGGAGGCTGGTAGGGACACAAGTAAGTAGCAAAGGAGACAAGTAGGTAGTGAATAAAAGGAAGAGGTCGGGAGAAACAGAAGAAAGTTGGGAACGAGACAAGTAGGAAGTGAAGGAAAGGGGGAGGTAGAAAGGGACAAGGATTTTAAAGAAGGGAAAAAAGGAGTTAGTACATAAAGAAGGCTAGGAGGGACGTGAGGAAGTAGCAAAGGAGACAAGTAGGCAGTGAAGGAAAGGAAGAGGTCTGGAGAAACAGAAGAAAGTTGGGAATGAGACAAGTAGGAAGTGAAGGAAAGGAAGAGGCAGAGAGAGAGAGTTCAGAAAGGAAACAAGTAGGTAGTAAAGAAAAGGAGACGAGGTATAGATATAAAGTTGGAAAGAAGAAAGACACAAGTATATAAGGAATGAAAGAGTGAGGCACAGACAGGCAGAAGGAAGTGGGGAAGGACATGAGGAGGTATTGAAGGAAAGCATGAGGCACAGAAGGCCAGCAAGCCTTAGATAAGGAAATAAGGAGCTAGTCAAGGACAGGTGGAGTCAAGAAGAAGTGGAGAAGGACACAAGTAGGAGGTGAAGTGCAGGAGGAGGAATATACGGAAAGACGGAGCTTGATTGGTTGGTTGGTTTGTGGATTAAACTACAACAATGCTGAGAGCTTCACAGACAGACTGAATGCTTTCATTCAAAGACATGTCTTCCTCTGTCGCCCTGCAGGCAAAAGATGTGCACAATCACATTTTGACCACTGGGTGGAGCTCTGAGACTAAGTCCATGAACAGACCAACATGGAGCCGAATCCAAGCAACATATTGGTACCAGGACGGTGTGGAAAACATTCGGGAAGTCTTTAAAAGTCTTTTAGTTTTTCTGTTTTTTTTTTCTGTATATGCGTGTGCTTGTGAAAGGCAGAAACAGTGAGAAGCAGCTACAAATAGGCGCAGAGGAGAAAAAAAGGGTGTGTAGAGATTATTAATGGTGGATCGTAGGTGTAGAGACATTTGATAAATGAGTGTATGCAACTAAGTTGTCTCTGGGTACTTGACCCTGTGGTCAATGAGTCAGTCTTGCCCATAGGGACCTCAGGAGGCCTGGAGAGGTCCAGCCAGTCAATTCAGCGATCAATTCAAACACTGTTAGTCACACTTGTTGGTCATTCACCACATCACCATCTCATACACGATCGGTTTCTCCTCCCCACTCACCTTTGTCCTGTGGCTGCGTGCTGGCGATGATCCATTTGACCAGGCAACACTTCATCAGAGCTTTCCGAGAGAACCGCGGCTTCTGCCACTTCCCAGAATCCTTCACTCTGCCCGGCGCAGGCTCCACGCCGTTGGCATCTCCCAGCAGACTGCCATCGACCACCTTGCCATCCGCCTGGAGGGAAGGAAAGGAGGGAGAAAGGAAGGAAGGAAAGAGTGAGTTCGGCTCAATATGGCAATTAAACAAATCAGGCTGAGATCTTTAAGCAGGAGATTATGTGAGTGCCTGGAAAATATGATTAGCCTTTGATCTGGCAGCGTTTCAGGAACACTTTAAAGAGGTTCAAAAAAGGTTCAGCTCAGCACATCTGTCGCATATTATGAGTTTTTGGAAAGTTGTGTCTTAAACTACTGTCTAATAGAGCTCCACTTTCTTGCCACTTGGGGGCTGTTGACACAAGCAGCAAACACAACATTGTTTCACTTCATGAAGCTGACGTGGTGAACTTGTTAACAAACACTTGCTTATTTACATATTCAGCACTAAGGGAGCAACATATTTCTATCCATCTGTTGAATTTGAGTCCAAGATTCACTCTCATTTTAGCTCAGTCTTCAGTCTTCACCAACTCCTGAATGTAATATCTTTAAACTCTTTAGCGGCTCCACAATGTTCCCCAGCTAGTCACTAACTGTGGTTGTCTGCTGTTTGGTGCTGAGCAGGTAGTAGTAGTAGTATACAGTGGGTATAAATCTCAAAATTATTGCAATAGGAGCAGTGAGAGTGAACCAAAACAGTAAAGTTGCGAGCCAGTTAGCCAAAACAATGAGCTGAAAGACGCTAAAAAAAACAAATACCAGCAGCTTACTGTGAAGAGAACTGCAGACTCGTGAGAAAATCAGCATTGCTCATGTAAAAATTATGATTAGAACAGCATTAAGTGCTTACTGGATTGCTTTTACATTAGATCTAATGTTTAATCACCACCATCATGTAGTTGCTTCAATCACCATATGGTCTTGAAAATGTTTTAATTAGGATGGATTACAACAATTTGGCTGCAAATATTGCAGCTCACAACAATCCACGCACACTGAATGGACACAGGAAAAAGAATAAGAGAGAGCCATCTTTAGTTGTAGAGAGAGATGATGGTTGATTTCCACTTCAAATCTGTGATAAAACGAGCAGGATGTAAACCTTGACATTGTGTTTTTTTAAAAATCAGGGTGACAGCGAATTTATTTTAATATTTTTGAGTTAATCACATCTTGAAATGTCTACCCACAGAGATGAATTTAAAGCCTGTTTCTGTTCATTTTCATATTCAGCTCCAATTTATCATCGTGACTCTTACTATGCAAGACCAAGCCCCTCCGACTCATTCATATTCAGCGTTTATCCTCTTTCATCAGCGGAGATAAACTTGACATCCGAGTTTGTTTGGGTTTTTTTTTTTTGTGCTAAGATATTTTTCAATCTCTCTCATTCATATCTCAGCATAATTTCAGTTTCTTTTGCAGCAAAACACTGATTTGATCCGATGTGATATGATTTAGTGAGAACGTCTTTTCTTAAATTGTCAAGAAGCTCTATTAAGCTGGTCCTGCTGGGCGCATGCAAAACACACACACACACACACACACACACACACACACACACACACACACACACACACACACACACACACACACACACACACACAGACACACACACACACACACACACACACACACACACACACACACACACACACACACACACACTGGAGCAAGTGAGGGGAGGAAGATGAAAGAGGTGAACACAGAACACACAGTAGCTCTGTTTACTCTGTGGGGAGGAGAGAAAAGCAAAAGATGACAGAGGAGGAGAAAGAGGGGGACATGAGAGGAGGGGGCACACACAGAGGGTTTTAAATGGCTGTTTCATCCCATGGGAGTCTGACCAGACAAATCCCTTACTTTAAGGCAGTAAGAGAGACAGAGAAAAAGAAAAAGATGTGAGAAGAACAAGGACTGCTCATGTTCCTGGTAGAACTGAAGTCAATTAGCATAATGAATACTGGCCTATCTGAGAAGAAAAGCAAAGGACGACCAGAGGACGAAAGATAGAGGGGATGGAGATATGAAAGCACTTTGCCGGGGAATACATTTGCGAGGCTATTTCGGTGCATCTTCCACATGAACAGACGGATAAAAAGAGCAAAGGCTGAGAGAGGAAAAGGGCGGGAAAGGAGGAAGACTGTGAGGAGAGAAATGTACACAGGGAGGAGTGAACATCTGCATAGATACACAGAGTTGAACTGGCTCGTAACATAATGACAGCACACCGAAATGGAAACAGATGACGGGAACTATTCTATTTATCCCAATATCTATTTATTCACAGATCAACAGTGGCACAGCAGAGAAGAGTAAAATGAGAAGAGGCATGAGGAGTGAGCTCGCTTCTTCAGAGACGTAAATTAGAAGAAATTGTTTTCAAAGTGGATTTTCAGTGGAAGTCTCAAATTGGAGAAGAGGAGGCCACGAGACAAAGAAATGCAGACAGTCGCAATGTAAACAAGAAAATCCAGCGGTGCATTAGTTGTTTATTTATGGACCACTGGACATGCAGGCATACTCACAATCACACACACACACACACACACACACACACACACACAGTTTCAAC
This sequence comes from Argyrosomus regius, assembly GCA_946959425.1. Classification (NCBI taxonomy): domain Eukaryota; kingdom Metazoa; phylum Chordata; class Actinopteri; family Sciaenidae; genus Argyrosomus; species Argyrosomus regius. The sequence goes on from OX336890.1 coordinate 17,202,513, forward strand.
TAGTATTTTTTATCTCATGTTCCTTCTTAACGCTTCAGCTGGCTTTGTCCTGGGGCAGCACTTCCCTCTTGTAATGTCTGCACAACATCCTCTGAACCAGAAACACACACACACTTTCTATAAGGCGGAGAGTCTCCATCAAAGCAAACACAGAGCAGTGGCGCGGTGCACATCGCTATGCTCTGTCATAAATTATTAAATATCAGTCGCTGTGTTGTTGGTTCAATGAATGTTGGTTTACATGAAGCGTAAACTCTGGCCTCATTACACTATACCCAACAGAGATACAGAGGGATTCTGGACCAATTAGTTCAACCTCTGGACATCAAGTACAAAACATAAAAGTAAACTCAGAGTGTGACCAGATACTGATGTAGATGTTTACTAAATATAGACTGAATGGGGGTGTCGATTAGCTCAGTTGGTAGAGCATCCGCCCCATGTACGAAGCCTTGCCGCAGCGGCCCAGGGTTCGAATCCAGCCTGCGGCCCTTTGCTTCCCCATCTCTCTCTCCCCACATTCCTGTCACTCTTCAGCTGTCTCTATCAAAAATAAAGCTTGAAAGAAAAAAAAAAATAGACTGAATGACCACAGCCTTGTCATTGAGACAAACCCAGAGAAAACAAACTACAGGAAGAGGTAGGAACAGACAACACTTCCTGTTACACTACAATTTATATATCTTTGATACAGAGAGAAACATCGAATTCTTGAAATGAAGCTCAGATATCAGGTGTTCAACACACTCTCAGTCCAAATCAAAATTCAATGGCTCTAGCTGCTAAATGCTAACGTTGCTGTGTCTGTTTGCTGTTTGGTGCTGGAGAGTGTGTAGTGGGTCAGAAAATCAAAACAATGAGCTAAAAGACACTAAAAAGCTCAAAAGCTTTGAGCTGAGATGAGCTTCACAGTCCAGTGATAATTCTCTGTGGGTTTGTCATCACGAGCAACACACATTCATTCATTCATTTCATCTGTTGTAAATATAAACATATTATTAATATTATATCAATTATAGCACTGGTTCTCAAACTATGATACATGTATCACTGGTGGAAGGAAACCTCCCTCTAGTGGTACATTTGTTAGGGAAATCTCTCAATATTAGTTTGCTACATAGTCACACTAATGCACGTAGCACACACATTCCTCAACGTTTAGTTACAAGCTAAAATGTGATGTAAGTGATCCTAAGTGGGGGTAAAATGAATGGTTCAAAAACACTACAATCATGGCTCCAAACAGGAAATATTAGGAAGAGAAGTGCAGATCAGAAGTATCCTTTTTACACCTTTTGAGAAAGTTTGAGAAACACTACATTATAGCATACTATATATATATATATATGTACAGCAACATGTAAACCATTTGTTGTCTTTTGTTTTTCTCACATTCTGAATTATTTTACTTACATTTTAAACTTTGTACAATTGCTTAAAAAGCAATATTGGAATATTAGATGGAAAAGAGGAACATTAATGCTGTTAGAAGGAAGAGAAACAGTGATGGAAAGGGAATAGAAAGAAAGAGAGAGAGAGCTGTAGTCTTGCAATGTCATATTAGCAGCTGGGAGTTCCCATTATTAAGTTATATGTGATTAACATTTCACCAGCTTACAGCAGAGATCCAGCATGTCTCTCTATTGCTCATGTTTTGCTATAATGTCCCAGCTCACATGTATTCAGACTTTTTCTCACTATCACTCAAACTCAGCCAGCAGAGGTTCATTTGTTCGGCCTGACTGCTTTTTCAAGGTCAAAATGTGCTTAAACATACCACTCCAGGGAAAATCCCAGAGTCACAGAAGATGTAAAAAAAAAAAAAAACACATACTCTGAAGCAGTCACTGAATGTTTGGCCTACTTAAATTATCCCAGTTATTTACTGAAATTAAAATTTTATGAATTTCCTCGCTCTTGTATTGATGCTTATGTTTAGACATTTAACATTCAAAGTTTTATGAAAAAAGAAAAAACAAATGTATCTCAATGGAATCTTGATCAAATATTTTAATCTGATTATCAAATCACAATCCCTTTAATCTCCTCAACCAACATTTGAAACTTAAAGCAACATTTTGTAGAAATTAGTATTTTCAGATTGTGATACCCCTGCTTTAAACATATTTGTTATGATTTTATTACTTATGATAAAAAACTAGTGAGATGATAACATTGCTAACAGCCAAATATAAAACAAGTGCAACAACACAAGACATAGCAGCCAGCTAATATCACTTACTAGTCCAACAGCAAGAAGCCCAGCTCGGCGTCTGTCTTTCAGCCTTTTATTTCACCAAGCTCTCATCAATGACTAAAAGTCAGTCCCAGATTTACTCTTGTCTAGCGGCTTCTTGCTTGCTCACTCTCTTTTTTTCTCTTCTTAGCTTCCACCATGGTTCAATTTCTTCTCCTCTGCCATGATCCAAGTTGCTCGCTTGCCCGGCTCTGGTTCTGATGGCCATTCACCACTTTCACCAAAATCAGTCAAATAGTTGGTGGTGTGCGACTTAATGACATTTCTCCTGGGTAGGAATGAAGCCATTCACCTGATTACACATCAGTGTAGCATCAAAATGATTTAAAATCTGTTATTTTATGCTAGTAAAGTTACATAATATTGCTTTAATAAGCTCAACAAAAATATGAATGCAACACTTTTGTTTTTTCTCCCATTTTTCATGAGTTGAAGTGAAATGTCTGACACTTATGTGCACACACACACACAAGGTTTATCTCTACCAAATTGTGTTCACAAACCTGTGAGTGCTTCTTCTTTGCCAAGTTAACCCATCCACCTGACAGATGTGGCATATCAAGATGCATATTAAACAGCATGACTGTGAAGCAGGTGTGTCTTGAGTTGGTCACAATAAAAGGCCACTCTAAAATGTGCAGTTTTAATTTAAAATATATTTATTAGGCACTGAAGTATTTCACATAGGGCCACAGATACCAATTTGTGTCCCAGGAGGGCAAAGGCACAACCTGCCCTAGTAGTTAATAAATGTATTTTTTCCTTCTTTTATTTAAACACATGAAAAATTGGAGCAAGAACAAAAGTGCTGAGTTTATATTTTGTTGAGTATATTTAAGAACTAAAACTCAAAGTTTGACATTCAAAGTTCAGCTGAACAAACAAAATTCAACTTAAACTCAGGTTTTGCCAGATATATTACATCTTTCATATTTAGCTATCTGAATGTTTTGTACATTGTTCTGTGAGAATAAAGGAAGGAGATACATAGAAAAAGAACATTTGTTAGACTGTAAACTTATCGGATCAGGATATTTATTTGGAACCTGATCCAAATTGGCAATTGAATCCAGCCTTACTAATATTAGACAAGCTAATTTAGACACAACAGCCAAGCTTTGCCGAGAGTTTGTTGTTTACTGTGCCTGCATTCTATGGGAGAATATCACACTCTTGAATACATTTTGTCACAGAGCTTTCAACAGTTTTATATTCTACCATTGTTCAGGATATCTAAGGTGCACAAACAAGAATGCAAAAATAACCAGGCAAACTTATGTGAGACCACACAGATGCATGCACAACACATCTATCGACGAGCATTCAGAGCAGTGACATAAAAGCGCAGACTATAAATACACAGGGACTCAAAGGCATTCATAAATACACCTCCCTTTACATCTGTCATACATTCAACAACCGCCCACATGCCTCGCTGCAGCATAGTGATACCGTATACACAAGTTGAAACAACCCTCGGCAACTGGCAACCCAACAGTCCTGGGTTCAATTAAGTGCAGAACTGAACAGAGTCTTCCAAAAGCTTAGGCCACTGGATAGCGTACTTGATTGGATACTGGTTGAAAATGTGAGCTAAGCAGTTAACAGGGTTAAGTTTAGAATGACGGTATCATGTATACAGCCACTAAGTCACCAGCTAGAAACTGCTTTTGTCTATCGCTATCTAAAATCAAGGACCCATTGTTTTAACAATTACAACTGAGTAAACGGCATCATTGTAAACTGCATACGTGTGCTGCTGTGCATGAACTAAAACTTGTTGGCTGATGGTTACGATTACAAATACATTAAAAAAAAATATTTTCTTCCCTACTCATTCAATAAATCCAACCACAAGCTGCCATCATTCCTGCACGCCTTTTCTCTTTCAATATCTATTTATTGTGTAAGACTCCTTATAATTCTGAGGAGATCTAATTGATCCACAGGGCTGTGTTTCAAAGACCTAACCTAATTTCACTTGGAATGAGAAACAGTGTACACACACATCAACACCGGCATGCATACAATGGAAAAGGTGAACAACAACAAGTCATTTAATCAGCCATCCATATTAATATTTATTATGTCTCTTCACCCTGAACGCCAATCTGTCCTTCATCCCTCCATCACCTCACCTCTTCATTCCGTCCAATTTATTTCACAGTCAATCACTCCTTTTCCATCTCTACTCCACCTACACACACACACATACACACACACACACCTCACCCTTCTCTCTCACTATAATGTCACCTGTCACCAGACTACAGTCCAGGTGAAGCAGAAATACCAACTGGGATCTATACACAAGGGAGGTAGACTCAGCCTCTGTGAGTGTGAGAGAGAGCGAGAGAAAGAGTGTGTGTGTGTTTGTGTGTGTTTGTAAGCCCATGTGTGCTTGCATATGTGTGTCTGCCTCCTTCTCAGGCAGGAGGAGGAGCACAGTGACAAGGACTGACAGCACAAAGGCAGAGATACAGTAAATACTTGATCAAAATTTTTGCATATAAATTCTACCATCTGGGATTTCCCGCAGAGGAAGCTGAGCTGTGTACGAGAGCAAGGTGGTTTCACGCAGCATGCTACTTCACGCAGGCGTGAAGTAGCATGAGAACGACACACAGATTCACAGGTAGTTGGCTCAATTGTTGGCGATATGTGTTGACAAATAAGAGATTTGTATGAAAGTGAGATGGAATAAAGCGATACTGAGAGTTAAAGAATGATTGCCAGTACAAAAAACGCAAGGTTGTGTTCTTCTCAAATTTATGACAAAGTGGCAGCAAAGGTCTAACATAAATATAGCTGCATTATGAAAAATTCAAGATCCAGTACTTTTGAAACTTGAGCTTCCAGGCCTGTTTCCCAAAAGTTGTGTTTATGTGCTAATCAGGATGTTTTAATGAATGTATCTGCAAAGTCACTGAGCATATCTGCAAAACATTCATTGACAATGTATTATGGTTTTTTACATTGTCTGTAGCATCAAGAGCAAAATTCATGTTTTTATTATTGTTTAGGCAATTGGTTGGAGAAAATCCTGGCCTTGGTTAAATAATAAAAGAAGTCAACACTGACTTAAGCACGAGACAAGATGTTTTTACTTTTTAAATATTTAAATGAAACAAAATCTCAACCAAAGTGCTTTTGTTGCCCAGACTTAACCAGGATATGAGCTGTGGTCTCTGGTGTCAAAGTCCTGCACATTGTACGCTCTTACATTACCTTCAAAATTAGCAAAACAAATTAGTACTATATTTAACTTAACTTAATTTCTAGAAGACTAGGTTGAGTCCTTGAGTCCTTCACAAACCAAAAAAAAAAGTTTTGCCATTTTTTACATACAAGCCATGTTTACCTGAAAAGGACCCCCATCAGCTGTGTGAATAATATTAACTCTTGTCTGCCTGGAACAAAGGTGGAAAAAGTGTATAATTACCTGGAAATAACAGTTATGTTTTTGTTACCTTAGAATGAGCCTTTTATATCTACAGATATCACGTGTCCGTGTGAACTGCAGTAGCACTACTACAGTAGCCCAGAAGTACAAACGACACTCTGGCTCTTGATAGGGCCTTTTACATTTTTTGTGTTTCATGGCCACACTAGAAAAGAGAAGGTGAAATGGGAAGGTTGCAATCCACTGCAACACCAGTGCTACAGTGTGTTTTTGACCGTTTGTAAGAAAAAATAACTTAGTTTCCTTGTCATGTCATTTTTCTTGATAAATACAAAACAACTCAACAAGGAAAGAACACAGAAAACAAACAGTGAAGCTGACGCAAAAAATATGTTTTTGTGGAAAACAAAAACAAGTCGAGTTGCTTGACAGCAGAAACATCCAGAAACAGCCTCACAGATGGCACTTTGGATGATTGTTAGAGAGTCTGACTGATGAGCTTTTGGAAATGTGCCATCTTATAGCCAGCAGAGCTGTAACCTTTAGTGAAAGTTTGTAGAAAATATCTACATTACAGTACATAAAACTATGATTGTGCCTATGAGGCACCGTACATGAAGTCTCCTGCATCCTGAAGAAAATATGCAAGCAAGCTGATGGTCGAAAGCTGATACTATTTGTGTCCCGACTGCTTGAGCCTCTCAGTATGGCTGTCAGTGTGAATCAGAGTATCTGTGGGAGGATGGCACATCCATATGGACTGCATGCTGTTCATGTGTGTGTGTGTGTGTGTGTGTGTGTGTGTGTGTCGTGACTGAGAGAGCGAGAGAAAGAGTATTATATTGATGTGTGAGCCTTCATGTGGAGAAAGAATTAATACTCTAGGGAGGCTCAGAGCAATAGAGGAGCCGTGTTTCAATTATCAGCTCCTCCTCCTCTTTCTCCAACACACACACACACACACACACACACACACACACCCAGAGACACACATCAGGATGGCACACATCAGATCTTGTCATTCCTCTTCATATAGGTCAATAAGAACATTGACAGATAATACAGAAAACCGTGTACGAACATCACAACATTAATTGATTAGTGATATTTTACCTCAGCATCCTTTCAACTCACTGCATTTTTCCCTCCTCAGTCAATAACACTGTGGTTGTGTGTGCGTGTGTGTGTGTGTGTGTGTGTGTGTGCAGCCCTGTGTGTGTCTCTTTATGCACACTAACTTACATTATGCTGACGAGAAAAGAAATTCTCCATTTGGACCAATTTACCATATCAAAGCTCATTTACAAGGATAAATATGGTGAAACTATGGTAAGTTCAAATGAAAATTTCAGCAAGAGAAGCTGAAAAGTCTTCCAGTGTACTCTTTCCCTGCAGTGCTCTGGAGAAAAGCTCTCTCTGTGTTTGATGTTGAAGTTGGATCAAAAGTGTGTGGTGCCCATCCCTGTTCCCACTTTAAAGGATACAGTTACCAGACCTGTTAAATTATTTAAATCTACCAATCACTCCACCTATTGAACAGGTGGGTCCCTCAGACACTATATCAGGTGCAGCACAATGCATTGTATGAGTGTGTGTGTGTGTGTTGCCGTCAGCCTGTCTGGTGTAATGTCACTGATCTGTGCTGGTTGACTGCTTTGATTGACGTGCTGCTTTGTGGAAAACTGCAACATCAGACTGAGCCTCTTAAAGGAAAAGTCCACCATAAAATACTTGATATATGAGCCTCAAAATCACAGTGAGAGGGAAGTTAAAGCGTCTTTATGAGAGAAGAATAAGAGAAGTCCAACTGTGGGTTCAGCGATTCAACGTGGGTTCAGTAATTGATGAATAAGCAACTAAACACATGATCTCTTACAAGCTATGGCAGACTCAAGAACTGAACACAAGAGAGAATGATAATAATCCAGAGTTGCTGACTAAACCGACCATATGAGACAGTGGTGAGAAGAGGGTTTGCAGTGGAAATACTAGATGTTTGTTGAAAAGGAGTAGGCGACTGTAACCTTGTGAGGCAGCTGGACTCATGAGATTGTGCAAGAATCCATCTTGTCCAGCTTCAAGCGATGCATTCGTGTCTGAACACAGTGGTTATGCCCCAGTCAGCGTCCCATGAGGAACTACTGGCAGCAACAACATGAGCTACAGGCATGGCCTAACGCTATGTATGTGTGTGTGTGTGACGCAATGACTGAGAGGTGACTGCTTGAAAAACAACAATGGGTGTTGGTAAAGAGGTTAGTGTAGATGCTCCTAGCATCAGTTATATCATAACTGGAGAGTATTACATCATTGACAGAAGAGCAAAGAGCAGCACTGAAGGCTTTTCTCAACAGAAAAGATACTTTTGCTCTTCTTCCAACTGACTTTGGTAAAAGTTTGACTACGTTATATGGTTCGTTGATCTGATTGGTTGAGGTTCACCCATGATATGTGGTGATAGACAGATGGTCTTCCGGCTTTACTCTGGTATGGAGCAGACGTAGGTTTAGAAAGCTTCCTTTTTTTCACTTATTTTACACATTTCTAAGAACCATAGTTTGATTGATTGATTAATAGTCACCATCCACCTAACCTTTCTCGGACACAGAGCGCTGACAGCTATAAAGAAATAAAACTAGAAAACAACAAGAGCAAACCACAGCTAGAGAGTTCAGCTAACAATTGAGACAAGATGGCGAAAGGGAAGAAACTAAATCTGGTGACAGTGGAACTTTTTCCAGTGACACTCCCGTGACATAGACTTCAGAGCAGAAATGATAAACAAAGTCCGCAAGGATTATACACAGGTCATAGCTGAGAAAGCTGACATGGCGCACAGATACTCAAATACCCTCAATCACATGCAACAACTAGAGTGCCACAACAAATCTAAAACAAAAGTGCCTGCACTGTTTCAAACACTTTCCAACTTCCTAATGGTTCTGTGTAACAAACCATTAGTCACAGCCAGGTTAAGGCGACTGAGGCTTTCTTCAATCCCTTAATGTCTTCACTGACCAATCACAGTTCTTTTGGTCTCTGCTTGGTACTTCTGTACCTCCATAGTCTCAGGTACAGGCTCAGTAGCTACATCTTAACTTCTTAATATTCAACTATCGGCTTCAGCTTCAGTCCGTCTCCTAAAACAGCTGGGCGCTGTGGTTTTTGAACAAGTAAACAGGAGTAAATTGTGCTTTCCTAGGGGACTGTTTTCAGCAGGGTGTATGTGAGACTGACTCGAAATAAACTGCAGTGCCAATGTTCATTACAGTGAAGGAACATGTCATCCAGTGCAAGAGTTTGGTAATTATGTGCTTCTAAGTTTCTGGACAACAATGGAGCTCCCTGGCACAGAGGAATGAGATATATTCTACACAGACAACACTTGTTAGTAGAAGAAGTAGATGAAAGCGGATGGCAGACATGAGATCACTAAATCAAGTCAATTCAAGACTTCAGCACAAAATAAATCTTGGAACAGACTGCGCCTTTTTCAACCTGAACAACACGACATCTAAAACATAATGGTGTTTTCCATGAGAATATGTTTGTGACAGCCAGTCTGATCTCACTGAAAATTACTCAGAATGAGCCAACAACTACAACCCGTATTGATCATCGGCAAAAAAGTGAGTGAGTCACACACTCAGATATGAGGCACCCGGATGCCTCACAGCGTGATTTCATTCAAACACCTGCATGTCAATAACCAGAGAGAGGAGAAAAGAGAAAAATCAAAATGTTGAAGAGTGGTGCCGCCGCAGTCAGATTATGGCAGCTGTCAAACTAGTGCTAATAATGACTGCTGATTTTCTTTTTCTTAATGCTACATTTGACTTATGTTTAACATTTAAATACATAGAGTGTGCGAGATAAAGGCCACAACAAATAAAAATGGGAGCTTTAAACATTAATTGGCCAGTGTAATACTAATTAATTAAATGTTGAAGTCATTATTCAAGCAGAAATACCAACATTGATTCTCTAATGTGACAATTTTCTGCTTTGTGATATTAAATTGACGTTTTAACTGTTAACAGGAAATTGTGATGAGTGTTTCTGTTTCTGACATTTTAAAGCAGAAATTGATTAATTCAGAAAATAAAGATATCAGAGCTTTAGCAATTACTCAATTAATGATGATTTTGAGCAAATATGGCAAAGAATTCATCCGATGAATCTTCTTAAATGTGAATATTTTGATGAATCAAAGATGTGAAAAAATAGAAAAACAAGTGCACTCGCACGAAAAAAAAGCCTCCCTGCACACACTAAAGCCTGCAGCTCTCCATCTGATCATGTTTGTGTGATTGATCGAGTACTTCACTGACTGACAGATTGATTCATTGAGTGATTGATGATGAGCCTCATCATTCACAGAGAAGCTTTCCCTCATCCTCACATCCTGCTGAACACTGGTGTTCATGCAGATGGGAGATGTGCATCCAGAGGTGAGTGTGTGCAGGAAAACACCATTTGTCTTCTGTCAGTGATCTTTATCTTTGCGTCCATGCACAAACAAGTAAACTCTGAGATTAAACACAGGTTGCAGCTTTTCTCCAAGTAAACGGTGTGCAAAGATGTCGAGCTACCATCCTTTCTAAAAGGACCTCATCTGCACTATTAGCTTTTCCTTGTTTCCCAGCCCACCATGAGAAACATTCATAGAGGGGAAACCTCAACCAGAAAGAGACCATTCTGGGAGCAATAATGAGCATTGCATTACAAGGTGTTGGAAGTCACTTCAGAGGGGCTGGGCTTTCACTTTACAGTCTATTAGGTCGGATTTAGACTCAGAGGCTGCTTGTTGCTGAGGGCAGATCTGCCAAATTGTTTCTTTAGCCAGGAGGCAAACAAGCAGAGGCAGAATTACAAACACAATCTTCCTCCTCTTCCCAGAATTGAGGATTTAAGGGAGACTGTGCGGATTTAAAGCCAGATACAGTCACGCGTGTTTCGCTTGGAGCCACATGAGGAAGTCTCCCCACTCAAAATATACTCAGATGAACCACACAGGCTTAAAAATTGACGGAGTGAGAGGGAGGAAAAGTCGCGGTGGAAGACGTGATGCCAAGTGACACTTGCTGGAAGCCGTCTGCAGAGGAGCGTCTCCTCCTCAGCCTCCAGCAGGGCTGCAATTACATAACTTCACTCCGGAACTCATCTTTCGGCAAAAGTGAGAGCAAATGAGCCTCTGAGGGTCGTGAAGGAATTTGAATAATAGATAAACATATCATTTAAGCCAAGAGTAAGATTCAACTTAAGACGCGTTTTTTTTTTTCTTTTTGCTTTCGCCACCTGCAAAAAAAATATTTCAACATGTCGTCTTGTCACGTCGGATCACAGAAAAGGATCATATCTGTGTCTTACCTGCATGTTTTCTCCGTGTTGCAACACTGATGGCTGATTTCTGCCCGAGTGTGTCCTCTCCGCGCGGACCCTCAACCTCCGACTGCCGCTCCACTGGATGCGAAGGAATGCGCACACACACATTCACGCACATACACACACTCACATATATATATAGAGGGGGGTGGGGGTGGAGTGAGGGGTGCAGCCAGCCTCAGAGGAAACAAGTGGACCTTCATCTTTTACAGCGTAATGCTGTGAAGACAAAGTCAACAGGCAGGCAGCGGATTTAATTCTCCTGATCTATCAGCCTGAAATCTTACCTGCAGGGGGTGAACACCTGGACTCATGCTGATCTGGAATATCATGAATGCACTGGGTTTTTTGGATGCACATGTGGTTCATCTGTATTTTATACCTATTGTTTTTTATTATTTTCCTTTTGGAAAAATTGGTGTGTTTTTTTTGTTTGTTTTTTTGATGATTAAAGGTCTCTAAGGCTCTAAAGATAGAGTGCAAGAGAGCTGTTGTACGTATGGACAGCTGTATACGTCTATTTCTTAGGATTATATTACATCTCGGGTTATTGTTCAGTCACTGTCTTTATCTTCTCTCAGCTTCTTCCCTAGGTCTTTTTGCCTCTGTCATCATGTCAGCTGCTGAGCCCGGTTACTTGCCCATCTCCGGTTCTGGCATGACACCGGCTCCGTTCCCTGTCAGCATTCGCCGGTGGTCCTCCACAGTCCAAAACGCCTGTGGTACAAACACTAACACTCCCTCTGTGCTCTGTGCTCACAGTCTGGGCAGCCTGACTAACAAACTGAGCTAACATTAGCTAACAGCAGCTACAGTTGACAGCAGTTTACTTTACTGTCCATCAATAAACTCTGAGAGAGAGAGTTGATGCACAGCAGTCAGAGGACATCAGAGGAAAAAAACATTTTCTCCATTAAATATGATCCAGTATCAAATATAAAATATATATGAAATAGTTGGTAGTGTGGGACATAGTGCCCATACTTTGTGATTGTACCTGGAGCACAAAGCTACATAGAGCAGAAACAGGTGGACAAGTGTAGAGTGGGAATGGCAGAGACACCATTCACCACATTACACGTCAGTGTAGCATCAACATGATTTAAAACCTGTTATTGTATGGAAGAAAAGTTACAAAATGTTGCTTTTTGCACGCTTTATAAAGGCGTTAAAAGCTGTAAATAATGTCTTTATTAGTAGTTACTGCATTATCTACTTTCTGGTTTGTCAATCAGTTATAATCTGTTAATAAGAACAATCATTTGAGTGATGTATATCCTCCTCCATCATGACACTTGTTTTGTCTTTTCAGCACTTTTTATCATCAGGAAGACCACTCCAATAGACCGTTTAACCACCTACCTAGAAGCAGCATAACTTAATAAACTGTTTATAACGCACGATAATGTAGGTGTATGTAAGCGTAACCACCTATGAAATGTTCATAACTTATGAACAGTCAATGAACAGTTAATGAATACTACAACACACCTGTAATCATTTTAAACAAATAGTTTATAGTTAAAGTGAGATCATAACATGTGTCATAATGGTGGAGGATAAACATCAGCCAGACCTGGCACTCTAGAATTTGTTGTTATTAATGACTTATAACTGCTCTATAGCCATTAGTAAATTAAATAATATTAATTCCAACTTATAAATCATTTAAATAGAGTGCCTTATTGGAAAGTCCTGCTGCAGCAGCCCTGCAATAAATATTACATTTACACAGCTTATCATGTTCAATTTATATTCAGACTGTCATTGAGGGGCAGATTCAATGGCACATTTTTGACACTGTAATTTGTGAGGTTATTTTTGGATAACATATAATTTATGGTGTTGAGATTTATAATAGTGCTTGAATACAGCATTTTTTTAAAAAACAAAAAAAAACAAATCACTATCACAATTCAATATTTCAACCTTTTTCATTCATCTTTCATCTCCTCTGAGATCACTCTAGCCAATTTCAGCATGTCAAGTAGAGAGAGGGAGGTCCTGTGTGTGTGTGTGTGTGTGTGTGTGTGTGTGTGTGTGTGAGTTGCATTAGATTACAGTATGTGATTGTCATTAGAGTGATTGGTACAGAAATGCAATTACAGCCCTGCTGGAGAAGCCGTGTGCTTGGTGAGGAACTGAATCAATTTAGGTGACCTTGGCTCTCTGTGAAGCTGCCCGGAGCAGAGCGAGAGAGACGAAGAGAGACTATAGCAAGATGCTAAATAGCAATCAAGCCAGGTCAAGCATCCTCACACATAACGCTGATTGCATAATGAACAGCCAAGAAATGTAAATAGCCTGTAGGATAAATAAGGAAAGGCCATCTGTCTAATAAAAGTTCTTCCTACCAAAGCTGAAGGCACATTTCCATATGTTTCCACAGGAGCCTGACAGCACTATAGAGGTCATTTTGAGAAAATACATTCACATGGGGTTTCATTTCAAAGTTGGCCGCCAGTATGTCCACTAGTAGAAATAAAATTAAACCTACTGTTATAAGAAATGATGCTAGATGTAGTTGTGGTAAACAGAAAAGTTAGAAATTATCACCTGGGGCCTGCTGACACACACAAAACATTCCTGCAATTTCCCTGAATATACACAGATTTCTGCTCTTTATCCTCACATCAGTTTAACTGTACTTCACTTGAGTACACATTTAAGGAGCCAAAAAGAAGAATACCAAACAAAAAATCTATGTAAGCAGTACATAAATGCTAAAGATACGTTTGACAAGTCAAGACATACTGTATCTTGGTTGCAGTTCGTTAAAAAAGAAAAAAATATATGTTCAGTGGTGGAAGAAGTATTCATATACTTTACTGAAGTAAAAGTATCAATACAACAGTGTAGAAATATTCTGTTACAAGTAAAAGTCAAAATTTGTACAAGTTGCAATCCAGAAAATCCATCACACTGTGTGTGCATACAGATCTTCCAATTTAATTCAGCAGGGAGATTAAAGGCCTCAGGAGGTGCAGCTAAAGTGTAATGTGTGTGTAACACTGAATGATGGATGAAGGAGAGGAGGTCATGTGGATCAGGCCTGTTTGGCGAAGTTGCTCAACAATCTCCTGGATCCATTTTTCACATGTTTACAATCTATCTATAATTTTGTTATCCTGATTGGTCTATTGTGTACACACGATATCTGTTGCCTGTCTGTCTGTCCTGGGAGAGGGATCCCTGTGCTGTCGCTCCTGAAATCTCTTCCATTTTTATCATGTTAAATGTTTGTTTGAGGATTTTCTTCTTTATCCAAATCAAAGGTCCATGGGTGGAGGGGGCGTATGCTGTACAGACTGTAAAGCCTCTTGAGGTAATACTGGGCTATATAAATAAAGTGATTTGATTTGATGCGTTTACTTTGGTGATGCATCAATAATATACAAACGTAACTCTGAAAGAGGCAATTCTTTTGTAGCAGATACTCCTGTACTTTCATTTGAGTATAATGCAGGACTTTTACTTTGAAAGGATTAGTGTGATACTGCTACCTCTGATCTGAATACCTCTTCCATCCCTGACTAGAGCTTTGAAACTTAAAACCACAAAAGGATTGATACACGTGAACACCATGGTAACATGATTGGTCACAGTGTGGTGATGCTGATTGTGAATATTTTGAGGCTATGCAGAGTCAGGTCTCCTAGGAAAGGTCAAAAGGTCAGCAGGAGATCATTTTTCTTATTATTCTTGAAGTTTTTATCTCTAAAGTGACTTTTAACTAAATGGATTTCTTATCATCTCAAATCTGTCAGCATCCTCGTCCTTGTGTCACACGTTATCTCATCCCCGCCTCTTCTCTCTCATCTTGTTTTCCACTTTACTCATCCATGCACACACATGCGTACACACACAATACGTCCACAGCTGACACCTCACCAATAATTGCATCTTCTCTCATTGGGTGAGCATCATTTAGAGGCAAATGAAGGAGGACAGCATATTAATGTGTGAGTGATGGAGTGAGTGAAGAAAAATCCTTTACCCCTCCTCAGTTTTTCTTCTTCTCTTTTCTGTCTTTGTTTTACTCAACCATACCAGGTTCAATATCTCATTGTTTAAGCTTCCACCCTACCTACACACACACACACACACACACACACACACACACACACACACACACACACACACACACACACACACACACACACACACACGCAGACACACACAGCATTCGATTTGTCTTCCTCTCAGGGAGGAAGTATCACAGTTATCAGAGAGAATGGCTCAGTAGGATAAATAATCAGTGCAAGGGTCAGCTCCATCTGAACTCACACAGAATAAAAATGATGGAAAAAGCTCTGGTTAAAGATCGTGAGGAGCTCTATGATCCCGGGGGGGATATAAGATGCTTGAGTTTGGCCTGCACGCCCCCCAACACCAAGGACATCTATAGTCTCTGCTGAAGAGGAGGACAGACAGGAGCATGAGGCAAACACACTGTGAGAGGAGGGACAGATGTGTTAAATGTTGTGTTCTTATAGTAGAGACACAGTGACTGCAGTAAAATGTACAGGTGTGTCTGAGAAATTTACAGTGGTAGTAGAGATTCTATTTTAATGAAGATATTCAATTAAATCATTTTCTCTTCTAAAAAACATATTCAGTATTTGGCAGGAGTTACAGAAGGATCCTACTTCAACTACTGTCTGACTTTTAAAACAAAGCATTGCCAACTCAGGACCCATTCTCATAAGATTAATACAGCATTCACTAAGCTACGAGTGATTTTTCCTTCTCAGTTATTTTTTAGGAGAATCTTTAGAAGCCATCTTCAAAACAAACTAGCAATGATCAAGTCTTATGTTTTCCATTTTTTCCTGATTTGAACGATTTGTAACTTTTGTGGTATCTGTGTTTGTTGTTGTTGGAAATGTGAATTGTGTTCATGTGATGATGTAGATTAAACCGTGCTTTTATACACCGTACAGATAATGAATTCCACCAGAAGAGCTTGCCAGATTAAGGTGAATTGAACAATTCTTGTAGCCTTTGATGAGATTAAAGTGTATTCATGATTGAGCGATGTCTAAAACATCAACCCAAAATGACCCATAGAAGTTAAGTTGATTTTAAATATAGTGACTTAACATATGATTCACATTCACACCAAATCCTTCAGTGAGCCTGTGTTTGAAACTTCTCTCAAATTCATTTAAATCTTTTACCCTTGCCAGTTTGATCTAAAGCATTTTTTCGAGTGTCACAAAGCATGAGGGGAATGCTTCATTGTATCAAGCAGTACACCTGTATGGAAGCTCCTGCATTTGTTATGCTTCTCAACTAATTTATTCAGGTTTGTCCTTCAGTTTGTCATTTGTCTATATGTTCACTGGTGGTTTCTCACCAACACAAGACTTACACTTACACAACTTACATGATCCACTCATATCTTTGCAAATTATCTACTTATTATTGTCATTCTGTTATTTGTGTTTTCATGTTTGTATGTTTGTATGTTTTTTTTGCAATTTCACTTTTATTTGTCTGCTCTGTGCATACATCTATTGCATGTCTGTCAGTCCTGGAAGAGGGATCCCTTTTCCCTTGTTGGGGGGTTTTCTTTCCCATTTAAGATATTTTTTGTGATTTGTGACTGTGGGCTATATGAATGAAACTTTATATTTAATGTTAAATACAAGATACACAAGTAAAACAGAAATGGTTTCATGCAAATGAAGCTGCCTGTCATCTAAAAGTTTAATCTGAGAGAAATGAGGCACTCAAAGGGGTATGTAAGAAACAAATGCAACAGAAAGACAGTGCATATTGGCTTCTTATTATATTCTGTCTTTTACTTACCTCTGTGATTTAGCTGGTGTACCACTGCAGTTTCCTTCTGGGATTTATTCTCTATTATCATCTGTCAGACATTATCTATCTGAGTACAGTATCTGCAGGAAGTGTAGGATGAAGTGCTTGTAACAACTGGTTGTCATTAAAAACTCAATGGGTTTCCAGCTGTCACCTGAGTCATGGTATACAGTTTTCTGGCCTCCTGTGTAATATTTTTTCGTTAATCAATGTAATTAAATGTGTTTAAATGATCAGCCATGCAAATTAATGCTACTGAAATCAACATTACAGAAGTTTTGCAGCAGGGTGACACTATTTCACGCTTCAACACGCAGCACAAAGTGAACACTGAATGTACTGGGAAATACAAACGTCCAAATTATTTCTGTTAAATATTATCATTTTAGACAAGGTTCATTTGGCTTTTGCACATGTGACCATTCTTGTTTAGACAAGTCTTTTCCACACCACCTAGACAATTTCCTCCCACAGCTGATTAGCTATGGATTCACAAACTTCCCCCTTTTGCTACTGTAAACTAATGTGCATAAATCTATGCCGCGCCTGTCGGCTTAAAGCCCGTTACCGTAAAAGAATGAAGAGGTGGTGGAGGGAGGTGGGGGTAGATCATCAAAGCACTGTAAAATCCTGTCTGCAGCAGACTGAGAGGAAAAGCGGAAATTCCCCAAGAAAGAGCCTCACAGCTGGGATAATACAGTCGGTAATTTGCTTTCACCTTTAGAGGAAAAAGAATAACACACACACACACACCTACACACACATACAACAGTGGCAGCTCTGGAGTAATTCACCGTTCAGAAGGATTTCATGTCTCTATGGAGAAGAATGTCTATTTTTAGAATAGATATAAATAGATCTTTCTGTAGCTTCAAGCTTGCATTCATCTCTGAATGTAGCCAGAAGCCTTTACTGTATGTTTCTTATCTGTGTGCATCTGTGTGTGTGTGTGTGTGTGTGTGTGTGTGTGTGTGTGTGTGTGTGTGTGTGTGTGTGTGTGTGAATGATAGAAACATGGGCAGTTTACTGGACAATGAGCTGCAATTTGTCTCAGTGACATTAGTGCTGAGGTGTCTGGTCTCAGAGCTTAGTGACACCCGGGCGACGAGGACAAGCACAGGGAAAGTGGCTGGTTGTAATTGGGAAGAGGTTGTCACATTCATCAATACAGTCCTCCTTGGACCACTAAAAGCTCTAAAAGCATCAAGATAACAACAATCTCTCCACACAGAGGAATACTGTGTCATGGAGTTGAATAATGTCTTCCTGTGAGCACGAGAGAAATGATACTAATGCTATTGTAAACCTCAAACAGTTGCTCTAAATGAAGATAACTAACAAGGAGCATTTAATACAATCACTTCATCACCAGGCTTTAAGAAGTGGACACAAAGGAGCAGAGGGACACTGGCGACTTATGGCGGAGGAAGGGTGGGAGTGAGACAGGGAGCAACTTTGTAGCCGTGGAAACAGTTGCTAAGTAGCGAACAGAGGCATCCCTGGATGAAGAGGGACAAAGATCTGATTGCGACAATGGCGGAGGAAAAGAGGAGAGAGGAATAAACATGTACAGTTCTTTTTTTACCCTACTAGTACTCTACAACATTACTGTCAAGCAAAAACAATGAATCTCCAACAGGGCTGCAACTAACAATTAATATCATTATTCATTAATTAATCCAGTAGTCCAACGTCTAAAGCACAAGGTGATGTAATCAAACTGTTTCATTTATCCATCAGCAGCTCCAAACCAAAAAGTACTTTGTTTAATGTGAAATAAGACAAAGACAAGCAGCAAATCTTCACAAGTGACCAGCAGAATAGTTACTGATGTATGGTCATCTCATTGGATACAGAAAAGGCTTTCGTCCGTGTTGAATTACCTTTTCTCTTCCACATTTTTGCATAAGTCTAATCTGGGGGTCAAATGACATTGGTCAGCTTCAGTTACCGCCAATGGTCATAGATCAGACAACTTCCCTCTCCATCGCTCAACACATCAAAGCTGCCCCTGCAGCCCCTTTGAGGTGCAGGACGCAGCAAT
Organism: Argyrosomus regius; assembly: GCA_946959425.1. NCBI lineage: Eukaryota > Metazoa > Chordata > Actinopteri > Sciaenidae > Argyrosomus > Argyrosomus regius. Next base: position 17,221,428 of record OX336890.1, read on the forward strand.
AAAATAAACGTAGGGGAAGCCCAACACAAAACCTTCCTTTATGCAGACAATATTCTGCTGTATGTGTCAGAGCCTATGACCTCCATTCCACATCTTGTTGATATTATTATTCTGTTTGGGTCCTTTTCTGGTAACAAAATCAATTTCTCTAAATCCCTAGCTATGACAATGGAAAGCCTCAGAGAAAGAACCAATCCCCTAGCCTCATTTCCATTCAGCTGATCAATGTCAGGTTTTGTATACTGAGGTATTAGGGTTACTTCTATGTTCCATCAGATATTTAAGACCAACTTTAACCCTCTCCTAGATACTATAAAGATACTCAGATGGGCTTCACTTCCCCTATCATTGCTTGGCAGAGTCCAAAACCTACTTGATGGCTGGTTGAGTGACTTTATTTGGAATAAAAGAAAAACTAGATTTAAAATTGATAAAATAACAGCTTTGATGAAAGGAGAACTCGATGCCCCCAATGTCAATGCAGAATGGGTTAAGGAGGATCCTACTTCTGTTTGCTTGGACCTGAAAATGTCTCAGACCTCTGGCTCCCTGCTGGCGTTTTGTACCATTAGAATGGAAAGAATAAAACCAACTCAGAGTCTTTGTAACAACAATCTTATAATTACTAATACTCTAAAGGCATGATTTACAACACAAAAGCTTAAAGGGAGGTCTGATTTAGCCTCCTTACTGGCTCCAATTCAATGCTGGGTAAGATAGACAGCAGGTATAGCATTTGGACAGCCCAGGGGATTAAGGAAATGTGTGATTTATTCAAAGGTGCATCCATGTTATCGTTTAAACAACTTTAAGAAAAATACAACCTCCCCAGACATAACTCTTCTAGATACCATTTTGTCATGGATAAATGACAAACCTCTCACTAAAGCAAACTGCCATTAGATAATCATGAAGTGTGACTTGCAAGCATTCTCGTTGGACCCTTTTGTTCATGCTGATTGTGTAGACCAGTGCTGTGCTGAACTCTTTGCTTTTGTTGTGTGCTTACAAAGAACAAATTTAAAAAACAATCTTAAAGAAGAATTAAATTTTGAGAACACTTTCCAACTTGTTGAACTAAATAATAACACACTGGATTATCTGAAGAGTCACAAAAATGAAAACAGCACTGGTTTGCTGATACATAGCTTTTAAAAGCAACATTACAACAATCATGAAACATGAAAATGAATCAAACCGTCATACACAACAACACTTTATGGATTTCTTTCACCAAAGCAGTCCAATATACATTATATTTTAATTTAGATCACTGATCACCAAAAAAACTCATCAGCTCAATCTGGTTTGGTGTCATTACAACTTTCAATTGTCATTGAGAACATCAGCGTCAACCATCATATGGATTATTTGTCCCACCTGTACCAGTTACAGTCAGGTGCGAGTCCCATGCTACAGCACGCTCCTCCATCTCTGCACTACTCTTCCCCTCTTCCTCCCTCTCTGCATCACTCACTCGTCATCTCCCCTCGCTGCTGTAAAATCTGAGTGACAGAAAACAGGGACAAAGAGGACATCCCATTAATATGCTAATCCATGCAGGGATGACTTCAACACGCTGAGCATAGTCAGAAATACATGTGTGTCAACTGTGAGGCACGCTGTGTGAAATCAAAGCTCAGGAAGGCGGAGGAAGAGGAGGAGGAGGGTCATATGAATGTATTGTGGGGACAGGGAGCTGTGGTTGTGTGCATAAAAAGAGGGAATCCCCACTAAATACCAAATATTTGCAATAGAAAGAATGAGCTCTGAAATATTCAACTGGGTGGTTCGAAGCAGCATGTGTGACTGGTGTGTCCTTGCCATGTGCCATGCCTTTGCTCGCTCTGTGCTGCCATCAATAATCCATGCAAGCTGCTCTTGTGGAGAGACAGCAGCTCACTGAGGGCTTATGTAAGAGAGTGTCAGGTCTGAGAGTTGGGTTAGGATCGACCCTCCAGGACCTGACTGAGTGACAGGAGGGGAAAACCCACAAGAACATGCACATAAATCTGTGTGCAGTGAAAGAGAAATTCTGCAGGAGAGATCTAGAAATATAGCCTACTTTTAGTGATAATCTTCTATATGCTTTGACATCTTTCATGTTTGTTGTGTTGCTGATAAGGCTGACGGTGGTTTGAAATGGGTTTGAAACATGTCACCAACGTCTCCTCAGCCTAACTGACCCAAGGGATGAGCAAGTACAGCCTGCTCTCTCCTCTGTTTCAGTAAGAGAACGGCGCTCAGTAGACTCCCCCTGCCTGGCAGAGAAAGACAGGCAGCAAGAGTGTTTCATCCCGTTCCCCTTATCTCCCCAGCAGAAATCCCCTGCCTCCAGAAAGCAATTTAAAGGCCAGACAGAGACAGAAGAGAGAGAGAGAGAGAGAGAGGGAGTCAGTCAGAGAGATGCAGGATTGCAGCCTTGTGATAACACTGTAGAGACCGGGTTCACTTGACTAGAACAGGCTACATCCCGGTCAAATGTAGGTAAACAAAGAATGCATTAAAATATAAAGAAATTAAATACAAATAAAATTTAAAATTAAATCCCAGGCTTGACTGAAGCCCAGGATTTGACCCAGGATTTAAAGTAACTAAAGTGACGACACTTCTGTTTTTTAGTATACTTTTATTTAACTGAACTCATCCACTAATGTAAAACAATGTCCACATCCACATGTAAACAATTTAAAGGGCGATATGTTTAGATACATTTAACATAACATAGGTTATTTGTCTTATGTTGCTTTGAAAACTCTGCAGTATCTGATAAATGCAACCGGCTCAAGCTATCCTGCTTTTAACTGTCAGAGGTAAAGAAGAAGTATTCAGATCCTTTACTGAAGTCAAATGTGAAAGTTTTACAAGGAAAATGTACAGTACTTAAAGTGTTAAAGGTAATGCAGAGAAATTACCCCTGCGAGTCTTATATCATATTAATTATTACTCATGCATTATTATTTAAGCAGCATTTAACACTTGTAGTTTGATGAGGTGGAGCTAGTTTTAAAAAGTTTTTATCTGCCTGCAAGTAATGATTTTCATTATGGATTAATCTGCTGATTATTTTCTTGATTTGGTTCATCTTTAGTTAGTAAAATAAAGGGAGGATATAGAAAGAAATGTTGTCACAGGATCCCAAAGTAACACCTTGAACTGTTTTAGTATAAAATGTCCACATTGGAAATACTTAAGTAAAGTACAGGGTCTTTGTTTGCACTTAGTTACTTAGTTTGTAGTTACTTTCCACCACGTCCGTTATTTTAGCTACCTATTTATCTATTTATCTTTTATATTTGTTATGATGTCTTTTAATGTCTTATGTAAAGCACTCCAGACTGTCTTGTTGTGAATGGGTGCTACACAAATAAACATATCCCTTGTTTATGTGATACTTCAGCTGCTTGAACAGGCAGATGAAAAAAAAAAAAAGAAATGCCACAGATAATAAGCAGTTTATTGTGCTTGTTAAATGAAGACTGGATGTTAATTAAAACCTTTTGGATGAGATGTGAAATACAGTTATTAGAAACTGATTCAAGCAAAACATAGAAAAACAAATAAGTCAATACTAAACAAAGGTTATGCACTTGAAGGATGTAAGTTTTAAACTCATGTAAAGACGTTTTGTCTAACAGGCCTGATTTAGTCTAACTATTAAATATAACTCATACTTACAGCTCTGACATTATTCGTCATTATGAAGCATGTCTGCAGTTGCAGTCTTAAATTGTGGCCAATTCAGAAGCAGAAACCCCAATCAGGTTAAACTCTCTTTGCTCTGTTCCAGGAAGTGATTAATTTTAACCTGGATGGCAGTGGTTAATTAAATATTGAGGCAGCTTAAATGGCCGCGCCGTGTCTTTACTTTATCGGTCACTTCTTAAGTTGACAGTCCCATCTCTTCTCTCTGCTCTGCATCTGGAGGCACACACTTCATCCTTTATCTGTGTGGCTCTATCAGATAAACCCACGACTGCAGTACATTGTGTTTCAGAAAATAAAATACACTGAGTGTAGCTTCCCTCATACGTTTTCAGGAACATCTCAGAGCAGAGTAGAAAGCTGGTGATGGTGCAGCTGTGGATTTAGACAACTCAAACAGACATGCAAATGTTAGGGGTTATGAAATGCATTCATCAAATGTGTTTGGGATAAATAAATTCACAGAAAATACAATCCTCTTTTCATACTGCAAGGGCACAAGCTCATTAGAGTGCAGCCCTCTCAGCAGATGAATTTTGATATTCCAGAGGAGTCTGGGATTACACTGGTGGGAAATCTACTGTGAGGTTATAATCTGCTCTGTCTATGCAATGCTCTGTCTACCCCAGGCTGTTTATTCAACTAGTGACAGCCTGGAAATGGGAAATGTCTATTTGGAAATGAAGGACAGCAAAAAACAAAAAGAAAGATGGATGAATGTGTGGTAAAGGTTTGAAATGTGCTTATTCTTGGTGAGAGTTAATTAAAGAAGATTGATACCAGCCTTTGTTATCTATTTACCAAAATGTCAAACTATTCTCTCAAGCAGACAAACCAAAGAAAATGTTATCAAATTAGACATTCCTGTCACATTGTGTCGTACTCTGCTCTGTGTACAGAAGTTCAGTTCAGAGGGCCAGATGTGGCTGCCAGTCAGATTAATGCTGTGTGAAGATTAAAACTGTCTCCCTTTATCAAACGCAGTGAAACACAGTAAACATCCACTGGCTGCAGACAGACGGACAGGTAGGCAGGCATCTCTGGCTGCATGTTAAGTAAATTCTCTGAATATTCAACAGGGTTTTTTTTTCCAGCTTGCTCACTGACCTGCATGAAAACAGACATAACAGACCTGCAGCTCAGAGACGAGCACAGTCAAACAACTCTGATGACTTCTGCGAGGCAACTTTAGAGAATTATACATCAAGATCCCTGTAATGTGGTTAAATAACTCAATTATAACGAGGCAACGTGTCCTGGCTAACAATAATAATAAAGAGATGACCACTTTGATGCTGAGTAACTGACACAGAGAGGAAAATAAATCTGTTTTGATTTGTTGAACTTTTGTCCTTTTGGGAAAACTGACAAATTAAAATTAAGAGTACATTTCTTCAGAATAAATGATTCAACAAATGTGACCTGACAGGTAATTTGCTCGCTCTCCCTGCAGAAGAACACAAAGTAGTAAAGGAGCACCACCTAGTGGCTTCACCTGGTCACTGCTGCAGCAACTGTCTTGTGTGTCGTGCATAGAAACTTTATATTTAGCTAGTTACCTTTCAGATTAAGATTTTACATTAAAATACATGTAATATGCTGATAAAATACAATGTATTGTCAAAGATTGAAGAATTAAACTAGTGGATCTCAACAATTTGACTTGCAACTCCTTATACTACTAAAATACTATTGAGCTTGTGCCCCTTGTTACATTTCATTTGCCCTATATGTATGCAGTATATATAGGGGCAAATGTACAGTAAATATAGGTGGATCTAAGTTTTTACTTTTCTGATCAAACACTTTAGTCCCGGAGCTTCCCCTGGGGATTAAATGATCTGAACAAACTCTCAAATCAGATGAAAGGAAACCCAACACTGTTCTCCCTCCATGACTTGACCTTTTTCACAGATCTACTGCAATGACCTGTCAAAATGTTTAGTGATGAAGGCCTCTGGAATCAGCTTTCATGCTTTCAAGAGTCTTAGTTTGCAAATTTGCGTGTCTGCAGAGAAGAAATAACATTTAGTGACAATGAATGTGTTAATTAGAATATTAAATAACGGCCTCTTTTCATACAGATCCTGGGATAGTTTTGAGTTGCCGACTATTAGACAAGGAAAGTACAAAGGGAATAAAATGAATCTTAAGTGAGGCCTTACGCTTTAGTGTAGAAGATAAATACCTGAGATTCAGCGTTAAGGGCGATCATTAGCATAGCTGAGATTCATGTGCAATCTAAGAGTTTTAGAGCACACCAGGATAGTTGAAATTCATGACTGCAGAGACTCAAACTTTTAATGGATTTCTAGGGGCCTCATTTTATTCTAAACAAGTCCACTTGTTTAAAATACATAGAAACACGTCTCTTCTCTAGTCTGAAACCATGTGCAGCTTTTGTCCACAAATGTCAGAAACAAAAAGAATATTGGAAACAACTTGAGCCATTTATTTTGGACTGAATCAATGAATACAAAAACATTTGGGGTTGGTTGACAGTGTGAAACCACAGGAAGTATTTACAAATGCATTATCTACAAGAAGGAATGGGATACTTGAAATCTGATTTCCAAAGATGGGCAAAAATAGAGAGAGACACCAAAGTGGAGTGAAAAGTGCTGAAATTTGCACCGGGGCTGCCTGGACCCACAGCCAGCAACTCTGAACACCTCTTCAGAGGCAAAGCACTGAAGCTTTAATCGCACAGATGGCTTCATTCATACGTCTGACAGCTGACTGTTAATAAAAGTTGACACAACACCTCCTGCTGTGAATCTCATTAGACAGGAGGACATCAGACAGTGATCATCGACCACCAGCCCTTCAATCACTCAGGACAAGTCCCAGTCGCCTTTCTCTATTCTCCCTTTTTGGACTGCTGTAAACAACTTAGGAAGCCTCTTCATCGATTTTCGGTGCCAGGTAGTATTTGACGTGTCCCATATCAGCAATCTTGTACTCCACCACTGCAGAAAGACAAACAGTTAAATTAGTCAACAACATCCTGTTAAATAAAGACTTTCATATTTACTAAAAAAGGACATGTGCACTTACCGAGGGGGATATCAGCAGACATGCTGAGGGTGACTGTCTTTGACAGCGGTGTGGCCTTGGTGAAGAAGTTCAGGTAGTTGAGGGCAAAGATCAGCTGGACGGGTTCATTCATCTCGATAGTGACCTAAAAACATACAATGAAGAGGAATGGTCAAACATTTACATGTGGCATAACTAATAATCTTATTTTTGAGTAGCCCGAGGTGACGTTTTCAAATAGTTAATTTGTTTGACTGTGAGCCATTTAAACTTGAGAAAGTTCAGATCATTGGCACATAAGACAAAGAAAAGCAGCAAATCTTCATGTGAGCAGCCAGAACTGATGATTGATGAGCATATAAAGTCTTAAAAATCGATCAATTCATTGTCAATCACTGAATAATTGTTTCAGCTCGGAAATAAAAGAACTTAATACTTTCTTCTAGGGACTAAATTAAATATGTAGTTTGAATTAATCATCTTAGATCTTGGCCAAACTTATTGTTAGTTACTACAGATCTTCAACACTCCATATTTGATGTAAACACAGCAATATTAGTTTCTTTGGGAACAACCTGTTAATGTCGGCCAATATTCATTTATTTTTTTGAAAATAAAGCCTTGTCAGTATGCAGACTATGTAATGGCAACACTATTAAACATCTGAACATCTGTGCCCTGTCTTGTTTCTTTAATAAAGGCTGATACCATAATATTGGAAATAAAAGCCTGATTCATCGAGTGCCTCCATCCTTACTGACAATCTTCATCGAACAAACTCAATCGAACAGCTATACTTACTGCCTCGTCCTCTTTGTCTACATTGCTGGTCTGGGACAGCTTGACGTTTCCTGTGCCCAGCTCTCCTGTGGCGGAGAATTTGACTCCGTCCTTGGCGCAGGAGATCATGACGGCGTCACCGATCTGGGACAGGTCGCGGCAGATACGGGCAAACTCCCCAGAGGGCATCTTCACCACACAGCTGTATTCCTGCTCCTGGAGGGAGCAACAGACAGGGAAAGGTCAGGAGTGGTGTATTGGTATTATAAGTATGTTGGGAAGAAAAGACAAGGACAGGCTACAAATTACTTACTGGAATACCCAGCTGCTCCACATCAAGGTCCATCAATTTCATCTCATAATCTGACACCTTCTCCTGGTCTGTAGACGTGAGAAGAGAAGAAGAGGTAAATAAGACGTTGATGACAGGTTAATTTCTTCCGCTCTGACACCAGCAACTCAAAGACCAAAACTTACTGAGTGTCTCAAACACGAGGGCGAGTGTGTCTGCGTTGTCTTCTGCTCTGAGGGTGATGATGTCTTCATTTCCAGCACACTTCAGGATTTTTGACATGCTGTATGGGAACAATGGGTAAAAACAATTTATTCAACACTGTGTTACAAACCACAAAGGAAAAGACAGCAGAATAAAACTTCCAAATAAAAAAAAAAAAATATAAATACATGCTAAAGGCTAAAATGATTACCTGTTTTAAGTAAAAGTAATTAACAACTATTTTAATGATTAATTATTTGTCTGATTTAGGAAAAAAATATTCCTTTGTGCAGTCAAGTGTGAATGTGATAGTTTAATATACTAAAAAGAAATTTTAAAGTAAGTTACATTTAATATCTTTGGGTGTTGAGACTGTTCGTGTGTGAAAGCAGTTGAAGAAATGCAAATTATGTCGCTTTGTGCATTCAAGTGCAGCTCAACATGTAGGCTTAATTGGTCTATAAAATTTAATTAATAAATTTAACATGATTACATGCTCCAAAACACTTAATAATGAAAACAAAAAAAACAAAAACATTTTATTTAGTAGTAGAGGACTGAGAAAATCCAAACTCAAATATATGGGAGGACAGAACCAGTGACTTGAGCTTTAAAAGTTTTATATAAGATTTAAAATGATGAACTGTCAGGTCACACGATAGCTCAGTAACATAAACCATGCAGAGCACCGGTGTAACATTACAAAGAGAGGCGGCAGTAAAACGGAAGTGGAAGTTCCCGGGTTCAACATAGATTCCCGCCAACCCTCCCTGCGGAGAATTTGGCGCTCAAATGACGTCGCTACGTAATGACAATGTAGCTGGTGTCTCACAAACTGCGCCAAAGATAATTTCGACATAAAACAAAAAGTTATCCGTGAAATTAATCGACGTGTTTGTAGATAGCACGAGTATAAAACGCTCTATTTTTCTACGCGGGCTGTGAAGAGTTAAGCTCAGTCCAGTGGAGAGACATGCCCGGGCAACTCCGCCAATATGGCCACCCTCTTTGTAAGCTGCAGATATTAGACAGACTTTAACTAACCGTAGATAATGAAATGACCGGCTGACTGTCACATTAGAGGTTTGCAATGTGCAGAAAAACCGTTCAGACAAACCAAACCTCGGATGTTTACATCAGCTAAACTTTGGCAACTCGATCTGTCAAACTAGCTACATTAGTCAGCAGATACTAAACTCCTCTGCAGACAAACAACCTAATAAACCAACATATTAAAGCCAAAAACTACGAGATAAGATACTTCCTGACTAAATTATGTAATGTAAAGTTTGCTCCACCTGCTGAGGTTGACTCCCATGGCGAGGTTTCTGTCGCACCGGTACGAATCGAAACCATCGTGCCGCAGGGTGAGCTGCACCAGGGAGACGTGAGAGGAGTCCATGCTCTGCAGGGAGATGCCGGACGAGCTGACGTCCCAGCAGGCTTCTGTGATCAGATCCTTCAGAGCCTCCAGCACCTTCTTCAGGATGGAGCCCTGGACTAGACGAGCCTCAAACATGTCTGCTGTGGAGTTTTAGGTCTGCGTAGATTCAAACGAAGATGAGTTTTTTTAGCGTCACTCCGTCAAACTGGAGGCTGCTGAGTGAGTTATCACCGAGTAGGAGAGAGACAGGCTGCTGTAAAAGTTCAGTCTTTGTGTTGTTAGCTGGCAGGCGTGCAGCACGACGACAACACTCTCACCGCGGAGGGAAGGTTTGAGCTGTAAGCGCGCGCTAATGTCAGGTTTTAATGACTCGGCGTCTTTGCGTCATTTCCGCTTCCTTATTGGCGCTTCCCCAACCGCTAAAACGAGTGGACACTGATGTCGGCCATATTGGAGAGGGCAATCCTGTACTAGAGTGGAAAACTACATATAAACCTGAAAGAAACCTACAAATATCGTCAGAAAAACAACACAGAGTAACAAAGAGTAGATTAAAAAGAAGTTAAATACAATAAATAATCATAATAAATGTAATTATAATAGAAGGAGTAGAAGAGAATAGGACATTAATCAAGTTTAAGAGTTTATGTAACATTTTGGGTAGATTTGGGACCTTCATGTAAGAAAAGGGGGATTAATATCTGCTGTTTCATATGTGGTTCATTAAACTTAAATTAATTGTACTGTATCGTGAGGGGCTGTATTGGACAAACTACTGTTGTTTAAACTAACCTTTAAGTAATTTTGCACCATAAGTCATGATTCAATTTGCACTATCTCTGTACAATACTGTGACTTTCATTTATTTTCTATAGTCTAATTTAAATGTATATAGTTTTTAATCTCCATTTTCTGAGAGTTTTCTATTATTAAAACATTAAAACACTGCACGTTTCATTTAAATTCAGATGTATCTTATAGGTCTAATTTTAATGTGTCTCATGCTGCTACTAGATGCTCCATCTATATCTCGCTCTCTTTTTTGTTATAACCTTTCATGCAAACCATTTCAACTACTACAGGAGATTTGTGAACAAAAATAATTGTACATAAGGAACACAGTTTAAATTTAAATTTTGTTTTATTGATCAATGAGAGGTGCTTGGTTTGACTCTCAGACAGTACCACACGACCACCATCTCCAGTTCGTTGCACACATACATACGCACATATAAACAGATGGTATTTTTATACTGCCCCTGAGTATATACTGATTCAAGCCACTTAAGACAAGGGTAATTTGAAACTTGGCGCAGATGGAAAGAATGTCACAAATCTTATAAAAAGAGAGCAAAGAACATATGCAATTTTTGGATTGGAGATTTCATTCATATTTGGACGGTCTTAAATTTGTATTGGGTGCAGACACTGTATATTTTTCATACTGGAGGTATCTGTTTAGAGACCATCAGACAGGATGTAGTTGGTTGCCATGGCGAGGATGGGGGCTCCTGTTGGCACACCTGGGAATGGACCACTGGATCCAGCGATGTCAATGTGGGAGTATGGCAGAGGCGTATCAGAATCCACACCATGCTGCATCAAAAATAAAAGTAATAATACAAGTTAATCACTGTACTTGTTTCATACATACAGATAAATAATAAAGTTATTCTGACAATGTGTGAGCACCTTGTCAAGCCCTGAGGTCATGATGAGGAAAGCTGCAGGGGTCTGATGTCCTCGAGGTGTAGCTGAGGACGGCAGGTTGTTGCACTGCAGAATGTCCTCGTACTCAGACTTGCCCTTGTGGAACTCGTAGTCCTCTCGTCTGATACTGGACACCTCAAACACGTCGCCCAACACCTCTCCAGCTGTAGGAAAGATGATGAGGCCCATGTGTTAGTCAGTGATGGGAGAAGTAAAACTTTCTAAAGCACTGAACCGTTACAAAGCAACTATGCTGGTAATCATTAACTATTTTGAAATGTTTGATGCAGTGAAAATGGCAACATCTGCTGGGCAGCCCACGGTATTGTACTTGTAAGACCATGATGAAACTTGTAAGTAAGAGTGGTCTCACTGCTGTTATTATTTTGTTAAATAATGGTTGTATTACAAAAACAGAGCCTTTTAAACAAGTATAAAGCTTTGCGTTTAAACATGACGAACACATCCTGTATTCAACACCAGTGTGATACCGTGGTCACATGATTTTTGCCACAATGACATCACATAGATACAATCATAGTGAAATGCAAGCTCTTACAGTTGGTTCAACAATAATAACAATGCTACAGTATTATGGAGTAGTAAGTCATTCGAGTAAATAAGTAAGCAAAAAGCAACCTTAATGGAACTAAATATGTAATTACAATATAAATTTCCCTGTAGAGATTAGGTCAGCAATGTACTATTTTTTTTTACTTTTTATTTTTATCACCTAAAAGGTAAACAGAGAAAAGCATGACACAAGTTTGATAATCAATTAATCATTTTATCATCAATACAAACACCAATCAAAATAATTTGCTGATAAAACAAAACAAATCGCAGCAGCAGATCGAGTCTACATGGGAAATGACTCAGGTGATGATTACAACTCCATTTGCTGATGAAAGTCATGAGATGCAGTCAAAAGCTCTGGAAAGACCTAGTAAGTGGAACTTCTGTTCCCAAAAGTTTTCTCACCTTTCTGCCACTGAGCAGCATTTTGACTGCGATGTGCTGGTCCATTATCCATGATGATCTATTAAGACAAATTAAAAACTGAACTCAGTACAAATAACGATTTCGACAGCAGTGGACTATTTGAAATATCTCTCAGTAAGTGTCAGCGTTTCAGCAGTACTCACAGAGTAGTTGGGCCCCATGGCTCTGATGGCATGACCAGTCAGTGTAGCAATAGTAAACAGTTCAGGGGAAGTCTCACGTACCGCCTGCAGACACAGATGACATGATCAGACAGACGTGCAGAAAACAGGTCAGGATGTTCAGTTTAGTTAAATATTTATCACAGCACCTTCTCCTTCATCTCACAGAGCAGGTCGACCATCACCATACGTCCCTCAGCGTCTGTGTTTCCCACCCTCACTCTGCGACCGGCACGGGAAACCACCAGTTCATCAGCCACATAGCAGTCTGACAAAACACACACACAGTCATTTGAGAGGAGGAGCTGTCACACAGATCCCTTAGAGAGAAATGTAAACAATAACATGTATGATGGAGGAAAAAAAAAAGTGGATCAAACTGACCTGCACCAACGCTGTTCCTCACCATGGCCATGGAGCCGATAACCTTCAGATGTTTTGGCTTCAACTTGGCTAAAATCTAGAGAGCAAGAGTGGGGTTAGGTAGGAAATAGATACATACAGCTATCTATGTTTATCATTCAGGTGGTGGGGTCATTCACCTGGAAGAAGCCGGCCACGGCAGCAGCTCCACACTTGTCCCTGTGCATCCCAGCCATGAAGCCACCAGCTTTGATGTCTGCTCCGCCAGTGTCGTAGGTGATGCCCTGGAAAAAAAACGTGTGACAACAGACCTCTGTTTATTACCTGGTCAGTCATAAGGCAGATACAATACAAGCAAATTTTTTATATGATGGTAAACGCTCCGGCTTAAAAGAAGGGGTGCAACTAACAACAAGTATGTTCAACCAACATGCAAAAAGCAAAGATATTGAATTTACTATCATGTAAAAGAAAAGTGTAAAATCTTCATATTTATGAAGCTATAACCAGTAATTGACTGATAACTGCAATTTACTTAAAAATTATGTATGTGCATCTGTTTGTTCCAGAGGATTATGAAATATCACATTTCACAACCACATCCCTGTAGATGGCGGACATTTTATTTCTTCTTAAGGCTCTTGAATGGGATTTAAAGATGAAGTTCGGTGGGCGAGAGAATATTTGCAGAAAACATCATCAAACATTTACTCAATCTGATATCAACTTCAATCATTTTGTTAGATCATCAAACATGCAGCAAGTTCTGCAACTCAGCCTTTCATCAATCTATAGATTGATAAAGTCTATGATAGTCTATTTCTCCACACAACAGGTCAAAACAAAGCCAAATATTTACCTCATTGTTTGTTTGTTGTATGAAGTGCATTTCTCATTATTCTATGTGATAATGTTTGGTGAACATTTAAAATGATCTCTTGGGGCTGTTAGATTATGCTTTTATTCTGAAATGTACATGTATATGACTTAATATTTAGATGGGGTTTTCCTCATGTTCCTAATGTTTAACTGATTTAAGGACAGAAGTCCTCCTCTCACCTTTCCCACCAACATGAGCGTCTTTTGGACCGGTCCAGCTCCACAGTACTGCAACTTGATAACTCTGGCTTGGTGACGAGGTACACCTGTGAATAAATATGCAAACAACTTTTTTTTTAAAAAAAAAAAAGCCTGTGTCAAGGGCCATGTTAATAAGCAATAAAATCAAAATAAGTTCTCCTACTGTTGGCACAGCGGTTGACGGCAGCCAGACAGGGATACTCTTTCTCCAGAACCTTCACGTCGCTCACCACTTCAACCTTCGAGGTTAATAAACACAGACACGTTCTCATGTTTGTGGTCAGAAAAAGTGGCTTCAAATGCCATGAAAGAACCAAACATCCACAAAATTGTCCTGGACTATGACCAACTCTGTTTGCATGCATATTTCTTGCTTCCTACCTGCACAGGGCTGTCCTTGAAGAGTTCCTCGACATAATCAGCCACACGAGGTGCAGCCATACGTTCAGGGTCTGAGCCACCGATGTCACGACATGCTAGTCTGAGGAGGGGAAACGGGACAGTTGGTGAACGAGCGAACGCCACAACATGAGGAAACCTTAGCAGGGCCTGGGCTGATATACAGTATATTAGACTCACCTCCCACTCTCCAGAGCATCAGCTAACTCCACCAGTCTCTGTCCCTCTGCCTCCTGTGCTGCCCACAGCCCCAGAACACACACCTTGTACTCAGTGGGTTTTACGTTCCCCTCCCTCACTTCCAGGGGCTTTTGTGGGGGAAAAAAAAGTTATGAGAAGAGAATGTATTTTTGCTACTATCTAATATCTAGATACATGTAGATGTAGCTGAGATAGACTACAGTTCACACCTGGAACTGCAATGTATTTTTAATACACCGTGGTCAAGAATGAACTGCATATACTCCATAAATGTTGCTAAATGCATCCATGACCACCTTCTAATGTGTTTATGTGTTAGTGCATCACAGTATATCCACACCTGTACTCTTCCATGACTTCCATAAACACATTAATATTTCAGACCACATTATATAACTGTTCTTGCAGTGAATTTGCTAAGTAGTACTTCACATAATGAGGTTCCCCTTTAAAGCTATCCGCTTGAGGACGGCGGACCAGAGACACATTAAACACAGAGTGTGAACAGAGCCTTTGTTGTCTCTGTATGAGAATGAGTTTGTGTGTTCCCTCACCATGTAGAGAGCCTGAAGGGCCCCGAGTGCAGCCACCATGGTGCTGTTATTATAATCCTTGTGCGGAGGGCAGACCAATAGAGGGCGCTGCATGCCTGCTTTCAAGGCCCTGAAAGGACACACAGGCAAGCAAGACAGTATGAGCAATATGAGACACTAAAAGAAAAAAAAAAAAATCAGCTTTTATCAACTGACCGTTTGATGCCGCTGAGTGCTGCATCGCTGAAGCGCCTGACATCATCGTAGTCGCGGTTTACCGGGCCGGTGGAGGCAAACACCAGGCGGTTACCAGGGAGACCAGGGACCTTCAGGACCACCACCTCTTCGCCCAGGCCACTATCCACCTTGAGGCAGAGTATGTAAGGAAAGTAAGACAAGAGCAGCACTAGAAAACCACGTCTTGTTGGTGATCACCTGCAATATTTCTGTGATGTAGAAGGAAAACATGAGATGAGAGAATAAAAACTTTAACTCTCCTTTATGGTTGCTAGCTGCTGGACTTCTATGTGATTATTATATCTCATGATGAATCATTTCTATCAATGCTAATTATGACATGATATTTTTTGTGTGAATCATGACTGATAATTGTTTGGGCAAATATACATACATATACAGTGGTGGAAAAAAGTTTTCAGACACCCTTAAAATTTTACACAATCTCAAATATTATCATGAAATATTTGTGGAAAAATATTTTTTTGTGTTTCAAAAGGTGTGGTTGCATTAGACAGACACAAACAAATACAAATTATATTTTTTTTGTTTATTGTTTACTGTCTATTACTGTTTATTGTCAAACTAACAAAACTAAATTCTTGACAGTTTCAATATGTCAGTTCTCAACATTGTCAGTATCAAAGTCAACAAATAACAGAGAATGTGTTCAAAACTGAACAAAAAATAAATAAACCATCACATCATCAAATTAATATTTAGTTGTCCTGCCATTAGCACGCAGTAGAGCTCTAATCCTCGCTGGCATGTTCTCCACGAGCCTTCCACACTGTTGAGGGGTAATCTTGTCCCATTCTTCTTGAATTACTGCTTTTAATTCTTCTAAATTCTTTGGTTTACGTTTTGAAACAGACCTTTTGATAATCCACCACAGATTTTCAATGGGGCTCATATCCGGGGATTGAGCTGGCCAATCTAAGACCTGGATACTGTGCTCCTGCAGCCAAGTTCTACTGGCCCTGGATGTGTGGCAAGGGGCATTATCTTGCTGAAACTTCCAATTTTGACCTCGGAACAGAGCACGTGCAGAAGGGAGCATGTGGGATTCAAGAATGGCACAATACTTGGTAGAGTTCAGTGTACCTTCACAGACAGTGAGATGACCAACACCTGCAGCACTCATGCATCCCCAAACCATGATACTGCCTCCACTATGCTTGACAGTAGGTACTGTACATGCTGGGGATAATGCTTCACCTGGCGTTCTGCGTACCCTCACATTAGCAGGAGGAAGATAAAGCTGGAAACTGGACTCATCTGACCACAGAATCTTCTTCCAGTTCCTGGCTGTCCAGTTCTTGTGTGCTTGGGCCCAACGACGCCGGGCTAACCTCTGTCTCTCATTGATGAGGGGCTTCTTGACAGCCTTGTAGGATCTTAAGCCATGTTCTAAAAGTCGGCCACGTACAGTGCGGGTGGAACACTGGACACCAGTTTGGTTTGACCACTGCTGCTGAAGCTCCTGCGATGTCATTCGGCCGTTTTCCCTGCACATGCGGATCAGGATGCGGTCATTTCTTGCTGAAGAAACCCTTGGACGCCCAGATCTTGGTTTGTCTTCCAAGCTGTTGGTTTGCCTGTATTTCTGCAGAGTGTATCCAGCTGCTGAAGGACTGCATCTGCACTTCCTGGCAATCTGGCGGCAGCTGTACCCTTCCTGGCTGAGAATCTGTATCTTCAGGCATGTTTCCTGCGTTAGGTTCCTTGTTTTAGCCATTTTTGTCTCTGAAGAACTTTCAAATGTGCTGGCTTTATATAGGCATGAAGCACGGCAACAAATATTGTGTCTTTTAATAAAAAGCACGACCTTCATTAGAGGATCACTGGTTACCCAATAACCCAATACTCAAAATGTCTTATGTATTTTTTATGGAACCAATCAATTTTAAGTTTTTATGGCTTTTTTAGGATTAGTTTAGTATTTTGGCTGTGACTGAACTAAAAGAAATTACACTTGAAGACCTAAAAATGATTCTTAATGCAATATTTCACAAATGCATGGGGTGTCCGAAAACTTTTTTCCACCACTGTAAGTTGTTTAAAGATAACCATGCTGTCAACAGAGATGTCCCTTATCAGGACAGAACAAATGGTCAGTAGCACACCATTTTGTGTGAGCATGTGAGAGGGGATAGGGGTGTACGCTCAACATCAGCAGCCACTGGAGAATGTGTAAACCTCCACCTGTGACGTATGTTATAAATAATATGATGCTTGGATGTGAAACCACCTCAGGCTTTTGTTGTGCTGAATCAAATTCTTTTATTCTTTCCCCTGCTTTCCTATCTCGTTAACTGACTGACCATTGTTTTTGTGGGAAATCTGAATCTAAACCAGTCATAGGGCTGAATATTGGCACTGATCTCCATTTATAGATTACTGGCAGTAATCTATGTGTTTGGTGTGAAAGATGAAAAGAAAGATGAACTGATGAGAAAATGAAACCTCGTTCAGGTTTGTGAGTTTAAAGAACAGAGACTTACAGAGCTGTAGTCCTGCAGTGGTGCTTTCAGACACTCGAGCTCTGCAGGCAGTGTGTCATGGTTCTGGGTCACCAACACGATGCCATCAAAACTAAGAAGAAAAAAAAAAGACCATGTCACTATCTAATAAAACCGTCTGCTCAGGTGGACAAAATAATTACAAACACCCCGACAGCTAAAGAGGAAGATTCCTCCTGATACTCACTTCTGGTTTTTGAGGTCGCTGGTCCATTCGATGGGCTGGACGCTGGACAGTGAAACACAAAGGAAACAGTTATTTCCTCTTGTATGAGCAATGTCAGCATAGTGTGACATGGAAAAGATAACAGACCTCACATGTAGTGATGCAATTAGACTCTTGTGTCAGCTTTTATAATGCAGGTTATTGATAAGAGAGTGGGTCAAAGTATGGAAACCTGCAAGACCTTTGAGATCTACTTTCACACTGTCACATTCCTCTTAAAATGGCTTTTAAAAAGGACCAGTTTGTAGCATTTAGTGGCATCTGGCAGTTACGGACTGAAACCCCATCCACTCTTAAAACGCCCCGTCTATAGCTAGTGTCTGATTTGTCTGTACTGGGCTACTGTAGAAACATGGCAGACTCCAGGGAAGAGAACCTGCTGAGCCTGTAGTAATAAAAGACAATATTTAAGGTAACATTAACTTAACGATTCTTTTTTCAGGTGATTATAAACCAATGTAAACATAGCTATGAATATTATATTTCTGCCATATGCTGTAAATAGAGGCATGTAAATGTGACACACTGGACCTTTAAACAACGATAAGACAAACTGCAAAGCTACACATCGAGCTGCAGATGTTACCCACTGATGCAGCTGCAGCTGTGGCTGTGTTTTTCTTATTCTGGGTATGATTTACAGCTCTATTATCAAGTGATAGCAGTCATTGATAACTATATGTATGACAAGCAAATCAGTGTACTTTGGCAGCCACATGCTGGTAATTTTTCTAAGAGATAAGAGTGTTGCAGGTTGACTTCATGTCTCACTGAAGTGAAATCAAAACTTTGTACCTAGCGTGCACTTCACAGGGTGCAGTCACCATAGTTTGCAGTTAACCAGTCAGATTTTTACATTAGTCAGACATTTCTGGAATCATATGACACTTGAGGAGATGACAGGGAAGTGAAACTGAAATCTAAGCAAAAAGAAAAGAAAAAAGAAAAAAGAAATCACTGGGTGGTGTCTTATAGTGGAAACTGAATCCAGAAAAGATTAAAGCACTAATGCAACACGAGAGGATCAGATGTTTGCAAGAGATGTGAACAGATGTGAACAAATTAAGCTATCACATTTAAACCTCTTAATTAAACCAACTGAAGGAAACTAATTTTATATAGCTGTGAGGTGGGAAAGTGTGTTTCCTCCGTGAGTCTCACTGTCCGATTGTTACATGCACAAAGAGCTCGTGGCACAAAGCTGCACGTGAGAAAACCGCGAAAACAAAACGGGAAATAAAACGCAGGTATAATAAAAAAAATTAAAAATAGCCGTTAATCTCACCTGGTGCACATTTTAAGTCCTCCTCCTCTCTGGTGAGTTCAGAGTGAAAAGAGACAGCTGATAGCGGCCAACAACGACTCCTTCCCTTCACTCGTCTCCGGTTGATCACATGATCCGCCAAGTTGCCCTCGTGATGCCTTCGCTGGCGCTTCCCGTAGCTCGTAATTACCACCACCCAAATTCGTAAAATGCTACTTTTATCTGTTTTAAGAGCTTTGTGTGTTATATTGAAGTCTATTAAAATACTAAACAGATACATGTTGGTTTCAGTTGAAGTAGCTAAGTGTGTACTGGGACCATAAAAGTAAAAATATTTACCATATTTACCGTTGCTAGTTGCCAGTTACGCTTAAGTAGCTAAGTTCCGACCGCACGTTAAGGCGCATTTAAGGAGACAATAGGGAATTGTAGTTTTCACAGCGGATTTAACAAGAGCAAAAAGCAGCTTTAAGATGATTAAATTGCCAATATAGTAATTATTGCTTTATATAATATAATATAAATCATGGCTACACTATGTCGTTAGCTTCAGGCGCGCAATTTATCTCGCTTTTGACAGAACTGGCGTGATGAACTACAAACACTAACCGGAAGTAGTTAAAACTGGTGTTTTCTGTGCACTACAGGAGAGGTGAGTATCAACCAGCGACAGTACAAAGGGCATGAAATAAGTCGTAGCTGTCCTGGTTATTCAGTAGCAGGTTAATGTGCTACATTCCTCTTGATATGGCTTGATAAAAGACAAACTGCAAAGCGACACGTCGAGCTGCAGGTAGGCAGAAGTTACTCACTGCTGCAGCTGTGCTCATGCTTATCTTATCATAGGAATGATTTGCAGCTCTATTATCAAGGGACAGTGATTGACAACTATACGTTATGACAGACAAACAAATTAGTGTGTACTTTGGCAGCATCCACTCAGCAAACTAGTCTGGCTGCATGTCACATGCGGCTCATTTTGTTCCCACTGTTCTTGTTAGTTTTGAGAGATTAAAACGTTTCCCATCAGACATGCACGTAGGAGAAGTTGATATAAAGAAGTTACCAAGTGTCTTTTTTTTTTAAATAGAGGAAGACCTGAACTGTTTCCACATTTATTTTGCATTATATAAGCAAGTTTTCAGCTGCCTCAGTCCAAAGAAAGCCCAGTGCAGTTCATAATGAGGTCATGTCATTTCACAGTAAGGCCTGAGCTGTAAGCTCTGACAGTTTTTAAAATTTTTAAAAAACATCTTAAATGTGAGGATTTTTCTCCTTTTTTATGGTTTTGTACTTTTGGTTGGACAAAATAGATTACATGAAGCTGTCAGCTTAGACTTCAGGACAACAGACAGACTAACAATGAAGTGATTTATTGCTAAAATGATAAAAACTGGGACAATAAATGAAGGCATTGATTTGTGTGTGGGTGCCACAATGTGTTTTGATCTCTTGACATATGAAGGATTTCACAGAAGGGGTGAAAAAAAGTCTTCAAGACACCATCAAAGAAAGAAATCTCATTTGCGTTTTGTTTGATTTCTACTTTCTCTGCTTGTGTCTCACCTGTCATCTTCTTTTGTCCACGACAGATGAGACTTCCTCTTCGCTCCTTTTGCACCTTCAGGAGTTTATACCCTCGAACGCAAACAACAAACATACACAGGCGAGGTTTGAGTGGTGTAGCGATGCGTCTGGTGCAATTTCATCGCCATGGTGACGGCAGGGGCATCCGAGTGGGAGTGGAGCAAGGTGAGGGGCTTGATGTGGTGGATCTGAAGGAGTTTGACCCCTCCATGCCCTCGACAATGAGAGAGCTGCTCGAGCTGGGAGACAAGGGTCTGGAGTGTGCACAGAGGTATCAAACATTCCTGCATTCAGTCATATTATTATTGAATATCATCATACATTAGCTCCTAAATCACTGTCTTCTTCTAAATTATGCTTTTCTTTTTCCCAAATCCTTGTTCCTCCTCCTCATCTTCTGAATAAATCTTCTTCACGATTACCATAATTTCTTAAATCATCTAATTTATAACGTCATCTCCTAAATTATCAACCAACCTGAATCATTTTAATCTTTCATCCTCGTCTTCTTTCTAAATTATCTTAAACCATCACCACCTTTCTAAATTAACATCCTACTCTTGTTTAATCGTCTTCATAAATCACAGCTCATCATAAAATTCACCATCTTTTTCATCATCATCTTTGCAAATCAGCAAGAAAGTCCTCCTAGAATGTCTTTTCTTAAAGCTTTATCTTAAAACAAACCTCCAGTTCTTGATACTCTTCTTTGTGATGAAACATCATATCTACTAAATGGACTAAATTTAGCATCTTCTTCCTTCATCCTCAATTTGTTTCTACAACTTTATTCCTCACCATCATCATCTTCCTCTTAAATAAACCTCGTCCTGGATCTTCATCATCTTGCTGACTCGTCCTCCTCCTCATTCTCTTCCACAGAGCCTTGTCGTCTGGTCAGTGTGTGTTGGAGCGATCACAAATCCAGCTTCTGTCTCCTGTGTTGGCCCCGGAGAAGGTGGTGTGTGTGGGTATGAACTACCGGGACCACTGCCTGGAGCAGAACGCCCCGATCCCCAAAGAACCGATCATCTTCAGCAAATTCCCCAGCGCCATCACCGGGCCGTATGATGACATCATTCTGCCCTCAGAGAGCCAGGTAAAGATGTAGAGAGGGAGATAAAAGACACAGAGAAGACAACATATCAAAGTTGGAGTTGTTCCAGGGTCCAGTTTAGTTTTCAGCCTTGACCTCGGAGCAGCCACAAGTCCTTGTTCTAATGATGGTCAGAGGCTACAACAACTGTTAGGTTTAATGAACTGCCTTCTATGTCAAGAGTAACATCTTAAAATCAATCCTACATGTAACAGGGAGCCAATGTAGAGGAGCTAAAACCGGTGTAATGTGCCATGTGTGTTACGGTAAAGTTTTGAACTTTGGGATAGAGATTTGCTGAGGGAACTGAACAAGGTACTGCAGTAGTCCAGGCATAATGTAATGAAAGCATGTGTGACTTTTTCCAAATCTTAAGGTTGAAGTAGGTGTTGCAAATTCCTCTAGTTAAAAAAAAAAAAAAAAAAAAAAGAACTGAGCCGGAGATTTTACACCAAGTGGAAATTTTAGGTTTGGATCAAAAGTTATCCCAGGATTTCATACACTGGGTTTAAATATCTTAAGTAGCAGCTGAATAATATGAATGAAAATGACTTTTGTCACAGTTAAGTTATAGAAAATGTTGACCCAGAGAAAAAAGAAAACTTAATTTAGTGCTGTTTATTGTACTATAACCAGTGACAACTTGGAGGAGATGTCAAAATTCCTGAAATAGGGGTGTCGATTAGCTCAGATGGTTAAGCATCCGCCCCATGTACGAAGGCTCAGCAGCGGCCCAGGGTTCGAATCCGACCTGCGGCCCTTTGCTGCATGTCGTTCCCAATCTCTCTCTCTCCCCACATTCCTGTCACTCTTCAGCTATCTCTATCAAAAATAAAGCTTGAAAAAGGCCAAAAAAAAAAAAATCCTGAAATAAATCAAATTGCAGCATAATACAATTTCAAAAAAAGATTTGTGTTTTTGTGTAGGATGTTCTGTTTTCTAGTAATTTATATAGGGGATTAGTGTCTCCTCATGTTTTCTAGATGTGAGTTAGATCAAATCCTGTGCTTTACTACTACACTAATGTATACACTGTGTGCATTTGATGGACAAACATGCTTTACTATTTATAGCAACAGGAAATGATACAATATGTGTGATGCTGGACATCAAACTCTTTGCATACTGACTGTTTTGAGTATATTTAATTTTGTCAAATGGGCGAACACAAAAAATATGCGTAGAATAAATGTTGCTTTGTATTTGCTCCATCTTTTGTCTGACTCAAGGAGGTCGACTGGGAGGTGGAGCTGGCCTTTGTGATTGGACGAAGAGGAAAACACATCCAGGTGAGCATCACATCATCACACTCTGATGCTTTGGTGAAGCATCTATTCAGACTTCATTTCCACTTTTTTCACATTTGTTGTTCAGGAGAAAGATGCGCTCTCCTACGTTGCCGGGTTCACTGTGGCCAATGACGTCAGTGCACGTGACTGGCAGATGAAGCGCAATGGGAAGCAGTGGCTGCTGGGAAAAACGTTTGACAGCTTCTGTCCTCTAGGCCCTGCGTTAGTAACCACAGACTCAGTGAAAGGTAAGACACTGCAGAAACCAGACAGCATGACAGAATGGGGGGACACACAAGACAATCTGATTTTGTCAGCGTCACTGAGTTAAGAAGCTGCAGTTCTGGTAAAAGTGTAATCTATTTCACAGCTTGCAGCTGTATAACATTGGCATATAATATCAGTCAAAATAGAAGTTATGTCATGGCAACATCAATCTTGAATACAGTCAATTTCAGTATAACCTAAGAATCAAGGATATTGATCTTCAGGCTCGGGAAAGTGAAAATAGAAAACCGAGATTGTGTTTTTCAAAAAGATATTTTCTACTTAGCCCTGCGTACAGAAATAACTCACTTTCAAAGAGATATTTAAGTGACTTCATGTCTGATAGGTAATTAAGGTAACATATTACAAACGTACAAATTTATCCTATGTAGCTCGATGAGAAAACAAACAGTTTAGTTAATCTGTACTAAAGGATTAATCCAAGCACTGTTAAATTTGAGAGATTATTCAGTACTATTAATACCAAAATGTTAATCAACCAAGATAAGTTTGTTAAAATAATAATGGCTACTCTTATCTATTAAATATCTGTAGCCTTTATGCAGTGATTTGTTTTGTCATTACTTCCTAGCTATACACAACTTAACATAAGAAATAACTTGAATAAATAGATAAATGTAATATAAGTAATCGATTAATGTAAACAGGACACACAGATAAGCAGCAGAAAACACAGATGGTGCTGACTGACACTTTCACTTGTAGTTAATAGATGTAGAACGTCTTCAAGTTCAAGTCTTTTTAATACCTCAACATCGAAGGGTTTTTTTTGTTTTGTTTTTTTGATGGAACTGAATTCAGTGTTTATTTTTTAGACTTTCCAAACCTCCAGATTGCCTGTTATCGTTCTCCCTTCAGATCCTCACAACCTGGGCGTCCGCTGTCTGGTTAATGGAGACACAGTCCAGAGCAGCAACACCGATCAGATGATCTTCAAGACAGAGGCGCTGGTCGCCTGGGTCTCAAAGTAAGTCCACCTTTTCTAATGATGATGATGGCGTCTTCACAGAGACTAAGAGAGCTGAGAGTTTCCATGTAAGACATTATGCAAATTAGATTGTGTCTGAAATTAATCCACTGAAGGAGTACTGTGCCAGCAAATGGCCTCCATTCACCGTGAACTCCAACCTGGAATTACATGCTTCAACTAAGACTTATCCACCATGGCTGGGACCTTTTTGCCCTGAAGCACCCAGACCAACTGGAGCGATCTCTGATCTCATCTGAGATTCTCTGTCAGAAACCCCTTTCGGTCCATCACATGACTTACTGCTGATGATGCCTGCGTCGTTCTTTAATGATGGCAGCCAGTGGCCCCTTTCAAAGGATGTGTGTGCACTAGGATCATCTGGGGAAGTTGCCTGCCTAATATAAATAAGCAATGAGCATAAAATTATATTGCATTTTCTACTTGATTTCTCCAGCTCTTTCCTGCTTCTGAATCTGTGTTTTTTTTTTTCCTTGTCAGGTTTGTGACACTGTCTCCAGGAGACATCTTCCTGACAGGCACTCCTCCAGGTGTGGGTGTGTTCAGAAAGCCACCTGTCTTTCTCAAGGTGATTTCATGGGTGACAAACAAATAAACAAAATGTAGAGCGAGTCTGCACGAGTTCTTGTGTCTGTAGCTGCACATCAACTCCTGTTTTCTTTCACTTTATTGAAATGAATAAACTGACAGGCTGCATATAATCTACATATTCTGGAATAGAGTAGGGCCTGTGCTCTCTAACACAGTATTTTAATAGATAATGAGGTGCTTGGTGAAGTGTTTAACTGTTTTTTCTTTTCTTTCAGAGAGGAGATGTGGTGGAGTGCCAGATAGACCAACTGGGCTCTGTAATCAACAAAGTGGTCTAATCCCTGAGAGACCTGCTGAAAATATTCATTAATAATCAGCGAAGTAATCTCAGCTGTTAAATAAACTGAACGCCTGATCAACTGCTGCACACAATTAATTACTATTTTCCAAAAAGTTTAATTGATTTTTGTTTCTAATGAATGTGTAAAAACCAGCAGGTAATGTGTGTAAAAAATGTTTCATGATGAATGTTTTATACAGTAATTGACAGGAAGGAAAACATGTTATTTTTACTACATGAAACTGTATAATTACGTGACTCAACATGGTGTTTTTGCAGCACGACCTCGGTTATTGAGTCACTGTCATCACTAGCTGTAAAAATACCCTCTATCAGCAGCCACCCACTCATGCTGTAGAGGAGAAACTGTGAATCTCCTGACTTAAAAAAAAAAAAAAAAAAAGTATAAAAGTAATTTAATCATTTTTAACATCCAACATGACAAATTTGTATATTTTCTATTAATTTAGGAATCAAACAGCCACTTTGTCATAAAAGCAATTAATAATTAAATAAAATAATTAAAAATATGCTGTCTTGAGAACGTGTCACTTACATTGTCTGAAAGAAAATTATTCATAATTACTTAGATATGGAATTTGATTCATGTACCTGCTTCATTTTGATAAAAATGAAGTTCAAGATGTTTTTTCCACTGACAGTTTTAGAGAAATCCTTCAACTAAATGGTCGGTGTACATTTTGAAGATGTGTGGAGGTGACTTGCCTGGTAAATAAATTTAACAATGAGTCACTCATTTGCTCCCGGGTCAGCTGTCTCAGTCAGCGTTGTGTTGCAGGATTTGCATACCACTGTGTTTTCTTTTGGACTCCGTTTGGCAGATTGAGGTTTAGTTCACCAAATTTGGAGATTTGGCTGTCTTCTCCTCAGACAGCCACAGAACTTGAAGCAGGAGTTTTACGTCCAATCACAGTAATTATGTTAACAAATGAGTCTTGAAATTAAATCCTAAGTCCTCTTTGTCTGAGACCGAGATTAGACCAGTGAGACTGATCTCAAACATTGCAATGCTGCCAGTTATACTGAGGCATTGACTGTTCACTTGGTTTAACACTGGGTGGCAGTAGAGTTTCATGGACGATCAGACCTGATCACCTGCAGTTCTGGTTTGTGGTCAAGGTAAAAGGTAAAAAAACAGCCGTGCTGAGTATTGACTGTACAAGCAGTGCGTCGTAAACTAAAAATATTAATGCCTCCCAGAAAAAGCTGTTTGCCATGTTCAAACTGAAGTATTGATTTGCCTTCATCTCTGTGTCAAAAGGTCTCTGACGAACAGACAGACTCACCTGAGGTCTGAGTCAGCAGATTTACAAGATCTACATTCGGGAGGAAAGAAGTCAAAGTGGTACTCTGTTTTGAAGAAATACTTGAAGAAGTGAGCATAATAATAAACTACTGTAAAACATATCCAGTTGAGATGTGTGGAGTTAGTGATGAAAGAAGCAAATTTGTTTATTCTCAGAAAGAACATTGGTTTAACTTTAACTGTGAAAAACTAGAAAGAAGCAGAACTAAGCTTACTGTTCACGTTACGAACAACAACATGAACATGGTCGAAACACGAGCTGCACCGAGCCGAGTCCTCACAAACTGATTACAGGGACTTCATAATCCTCGTCTCCTGTGGCTTTATGCTAATGCTATTATGAAAGATAAACTTAAAAATCAATGTCTCATCACTGAAAAATCAAAATGCAATTAACCTAAAGGCGCCGGCTCAGCGGGGGATCTTTTTTAACACTGAACACGAGTTTCTCTGACACTAACAGAAGAAGAGGTCAGACTCTGCACCGAAACAAAGCCAAGTGACACCTCCAGTTGTGCTGCTCGGTTAAACACATTAATTGTAGAGGTAATGTGAGATGAAGCGGTGCAGTTTCTTCCTGTTTTCTGACAACTGGAACAAAGGACTGACATCCAGGAAGACACCTTCTTTCTGACGCTCCTCCAAAAGGACCTGAAGTGAACATAAATGCAGCGTTGTCAGGACAGTCACAAACCACAATGCTTTTTTTTTTTTTTCTTCAGTAACCTTCTTTAGAACATTGTGAGCATTTCTTATCTTTGGTGGTGTGTTTTTTTTTTGTACAAGGCCAAATAAAAGACACTGAAGTAATAACAGAGATAAACACAAGACCCTTCAAAACAAAAACACTTCAAAAAACAAGTCTAAAGATGTTACATAAATAACACAGAACCACCTTATTTACTCAGCAAGGTCTAAAATAATGAGATGAAATGAGAAAGCCAAACTTCAGACTGTGCTGTACTTTCTTTGTTTCACACTAGAAGCACATTTCCCCCTTTGACTTGAAAAAAATCACGCCGTCTTGACATCAGGGAGAATTAGCTGTCGAATCTTAAAGACAAGCATAATAACGCTGATTTCTGAGAACCTTGATAACAAGGTTAATAATTGTCTCATGAGATCTTTACAGATATATAGGTCAATGATGCTCTATTTTTAAAAAGGCAACGACTCCCGGCCCACAGACTGATAGAGGAGACTGATGGCTGCAGACGCTGTCTGCTTTGAGTTGAGCGGCTGAGTGGTAAATTGTGAGAGCAGGGAATTTGTGGCGGAACATTGATTGATACAGTTATGGATTAAAGACTGCAGCAGAGTTAAGAGCGTGCTGCAGTTTAGCCACCTACAGTCGGTGCATTGCTCTGCACTTCTTAGATTTTAAGTTGGTTGCCTCTCTCCTCTTTTTCTTGTTTACAGAGTCAGTGCAGATGGGAATCACAGACGCTCATATTCCTATCTGCATGACAAGCCGTTTGCTGCCTTCCTTCTTTTGCACTGTATGAAAAACAAATTGCTGCAGTTTCATAATCCATCACAATAAGCACGAAGCGTTTATCTGGCCTCATCAAAGGTTCCGTTTAATCCTCGGCTCAATGTGCCAGAGGGGAGCGTTTTCATATCAGGTCACCTCACAACCCACAGGAAGAAAGGGAAATATGTCACGGAGAAATTCTCAGAAATAAGTCACCTTACAAACATTAATATGCCTTACAAGCATAAATATGCATTCAGACTCTTGATCTTACCTCACACTTAAGTATTATAAGCTAAATGTACTTAAAGGAATAGCTCAATACTTTGGAAAGTATACTTATTCTCTTTCTTGATGAGAGTGATGAATGCCTCAGAAACTCAATTATTATATCTGCTGGGTAGTTTAATCTATAACAACAAATCATTTACAAGCTGATCATATATTTTGTGTATAAATCTGCAAACTAACTTATCTATAGATATCAAATAAAGTTGTTCAGGAACAGATACATTTGTACTTTAATCAACACAGCTTTCTACACAGGCCTCTCAGTGTCTCTCCGTGTTTCTATGTGTGTTCAGTCCATTTCCTTGTTTCTTGTAGTAGGTGTGTAATTATGGTGTGTTGAGTGCTGCCAAAACACAGCTGGACCTTCACTCGATACAGTGCCTGAATGCATCCTGTGTAGAGACAGAGAGCACTGAAGCTGCTGCTGCTGCTGCTGCTGTTCCCTCTGTGCACACTTTGAAAGTAGCTAAAAATGGAGGTACATCATCATTGTACTAGTACATCACTGATCCCAGCTATGTTGTATTTCTCAGTGATCTTGCGCAGCAATTAAATTTGCACTAAAAGCATATTTCAGATACTTTATGAATATTTTAAAAACCAAATCACATCAAACATACTTTGAAACATAATGGAGGAGAAGGAAAGTGGATATATACAACAATAATAGGATTATACTACTATTTTTCTTTTTAATAAGCCAAATGTGAAATGTAAATTACTTCAGCGTGGTTAAGAGACTTTTCTGTGAGTCGCACACAAAAGTGTAAATGTAATGTAAAGACAAAGCGTTGCCTGTGCCACACTTTTCTTTTTCTTTTTTCAAAGATTATTTTTTGGGCCTTTTTAAGCTTTATTTCCGACAGAGACAGCTGAAGAGTGACAGGAATGTGGGGAGAGAGAGACGGGGAATGACATGCGGGAAAGAGCCACAGGTCGGATTCGAACCCTGGGCTTCCACAGCAAGGACTGAGCCTTCGCACATGGGGCGGCTGCTCCACCAACTGAGCTAAACGCCGCCCCGTGCCACACTTTTCTAATTTGAAATCACTTGTGTCCAGTGAATTGATATTTCCACCTCAAACATGATTGGATATGGTTGGCTCGAGTCAGGCTAAGTTTCTCTTCTGTTGCATTAAAATCAAGTTAGATTCCTGTCCATGCTGAACTTGAGGCTCAAGAATATAGTTGTAAAAAAAAAAAGTCTGTGAGTAACTGACCGATTATTAAGTCGGATTCAGGCTCACCAGGGAAACAGAATAATGTTTAAACTTAACTTTTTTGGAATTGGACTGTGCCTAAACTTTCGGTCCCGAGTCGTGTTTTTTCTCTCTACAGACAGACAGAAATGAGAGAAAAACACACACACACACACTCACATAAAGGCTGTCACTCACCCCCAGGTCTATTAGTGTTCTAACTGCAGTGTGTGCAGCCTCCTCCGAGCAGCTCTCTGTGAGATACGGCACAAAGGCGCACATGAATCAAGAAAACAGACAGATATCCAATATAGAAAACCAGGTCGGGATAACAGAACAAAGCCATTACCAGTGGGATTGATGGAAATTTTATACTGAGTATTATTGAAGAGTGTCATTTGGGTACTTTCTGATTGTCTTCTATGTTTTTTTTAAGAAGAAGAGATGTGATGAGAGGAGGGGAGCTGCTCTGTGTTTCTTCTCTGGTCGCTTGTTACAACACAGGATGAATCAGTTTGAAGTTATGACAGAAAGGGAAGATCTTTGTTTGTTTGTGGGTGTGCGTGTGTTCTCTGGGGTGTCAAGTTGAGCTCACCATAGTGCTGTTTCTTCTTACTTGCTGTGTCACACAGATGGGAGTGTATCTGAGCCACAAACTCTGCTTCTGCAGCAGAAAATGCAGCAGACATGAAAATAGAGCCAGTTATTCCGCAAAGTCTGCTGAGACACAGTTTAGTGACATGCTATCATACTATATATTTATGACTGGTGGGTGGTTCAGCAGGTCACTCCAAACGGCTTGGGGTGAAGCATAAATATCATGAAGGACATCATCAGCATTCATGTGGACCTAATGTGACACGAATGTACGAGCTAAGCTGTCTTTGCTTCGAAGAGTTTTTTTTTTTTTATCTGAATCAAACAATTATTAACAAAAATGTTAATAATTCAAAATCAAACTTTAAATAGCAAAATTCAAGTATTGCCAAGTTACCACAGGGCACGGTCCCTTAAACATACTGTGCACATACCCAGCAGAGGTGTGTGTAGAAGGTCCAGTTTGGTGGTCGCCCAGCACAGCGTCCTCAGATGACCAGATAGCATACTGCAGAAGAAGAAGAGCATCTCTGGACACTGACTGGACTGGCTTATCTACAGAAGTAGACAGAAAAATGAAGATGGAGGGAGAGCAGGAATAAAAGAGCATTTTCCACTACGTCAGTTGGTCTATCAGGCCTGAAAAAATGATAGTGCAGCAGGATACAGAGGTACAATACTACAAAAGTACCATCTGCCAGAGCAGCATATTCTTGTGTGGGTGTCCCAGGTTCAGTTCTCAGTGCTTTTCATGTTCATGTAGACTAAAACCCTAGTCAAAGACAACGTATATTGTAGGTAGAGGGGATAGACAAACTCACCCCATGTCTTTAGAGGACATTTTCCAGAAATTTATAAAAAAACATAAGCTCTAAATTTTAATTTAATATGAATCCTTCCCCTCGTTTTCTTCATCAGTTTTTGTTGTAGAATCTAGTTTCATGTTGTTTTCATCCAGGAATTTATTTCACGGGTATTTATTTCTGATGTCCTCTAATCAGTCTCAGCTGATTAGGATGGGAGCAGACCAATTTCCACAATTTTACGGATTAATAAATTGAAACTTGCACCTTAACCCAGTCTTCATTACAAAGCCAGTGTACACGTAAACATAACACCCATGTCTGATCCCAACCCATGTCATCTTTAGGCTTTCCACAAGATTTTGGATCCTGGCTGCAGGGATTTGCCCCAGTTAATGAGACTGGCTCAGATTCAGGGTTCAAATTCATCCTAAAGTTGTTGGATGAGGTTGGAGTCAGGGCTCTGTGCAGGCCAGTGAAGTTCATTCACACAAAACTCAGAAAACTCATCAAAGCTGAAATTAAGAATTCCCTTACAGCAATAGGCACATAAACATATGTGGACAGGGGTGCACAGGGACCTTGACTATATAGGACACTAGACAACTTGCACGACTCTTCCATAAAGAAACCTTTCATCTGTTTGAGACATTCAGAAGCTGGAAATCTACTTCAGCTCTGTATTTATGGATTCAAACATTTACCATGGAGTTAAAGGATACATCTGGTAAACGAGGGAGGTCATAAAACAGAGGGATCATTAAAGCCCTTTATGAATAGTTTAACAGTGTGTATGGAGCTATTATAATCGTGTAAATAGATGGGAGTTTATATTGTAGACTGCAGCCGGTCTTGTGTTGCTCATTACACAGCCATACAAAACCTTTATTAAAGTGTAAAGCCTCTCAAAGGATGGATGCTCACACCAGAACAGCTTACTGGACAGGCTGCAGCAGATACAGTATGATGGGTTTCTTCTGCTAGTCAAACATAAAATATTTCATAAATACAAACACATAAATACATACAATTTTTTTTAATTCAGCATGACATTTTGAATGGAGCTCATCCAATTTTTTGTGAATGTGCAGCTTCAATACACAGTAGAGAAAAGAAAGAGAACAACAGTCAGTTGTCAGTAGTTGAGTTTTATGGGGAGTAAAAACATAATCAAATCATCAGCAATTAATAAGCAGATTTAAAAATAAAGTGTCTCTATGGTAGCATGTAAAGATATAAATCCTGGTATATCGGCCGATATCAGCTCATCAGATAAATCTGTAGTGCATATGTTTGAGAAGTAACCAAAAATAACAAAGAAATATTTGATGGACAGAGTATTGTGTAACTTTTCAAATACAACCATTTATTGTCCTGCTCAGTACATACTGTATCTTCAGTCAAAAAGAATGTTAATGCTGACGCCACACCAAGAAAGTTAAGTTTATTTTAAGCTGCAGATCAATTTAAGCAGTACATCCTTCAGGCTGCATGGCTAAGTTAAATAAATAACCTGATATACAGAAGCACAAAAACAAATAAAAAATTCAGGTGTCTGGAAAAAACTGTTCTGCATGTCAGTGAACAAAATTAAGCTTTTTAACTTCAGGTGTTGAGGCATAAATCATAAAATCATTATTAGTGTATTACTGACAGCCTGCTTTGTGAGGCAGCCTGAAGTGAATTTAGCCAAGTTAACTGACAACAAGCAGCAGAGAAGAAGGTGTGAGAATATTTTCCATTGTTTGCTATGGAGGTGTTTGCCTTGTCCTTATTCAGTGCCTGAGCTGAGGGCAGCAGAGCAGAGGTGACGCCTCTGCTCTGTTGCAACGAGAAGAACAACGAGAGCACTGGCGGGAGAAAGTTAACAGATTATAGCTGAAAAGAGTAAAGCTGTGTAAACATTGTGTCTTCCTCGGTGGATAAAGCTGAAGACAGAGAGAGGATTTTATACCAGTGTGGAGGTGGTAGTGGTTTTACTGGACTACTTAGTAAGTCGACTTGCTTGAGGCACAGGTAGGCAACTAGAACAAATTTGGATGTAGGGATGTAAATCTGATGATTTTAGATCAAGATCGTGATCCAAGGCTTCTACAGTCTACTTTTCAGGCAAAACATAGAGATTATGGTATTTATTTAATAGTTTGTGTGATTACTTTCATTTTTCTAGATTGCCCACCCCTATTTGGATGTATTCTGTATAGTTCACTGCATAGTTTAGTTTACTAAGCAGCATACAAAACAAAAATAGAGCTAGAGCACACAGTGAATATTCCAAGCTCCCAAAAAATATTAAATAATGTAATAATTCAACCTTCAAAGCCATCAGGCATCCATGTGAACAAAAAACAGGCTATACCAAACCAAAGATAAAAACACAAAAACGTCCACAGAGTACGGTTGGCCTCAAGAAAGTTCTGGTAACCCGTACAATGACTCAAGAAAGGAAAGAAAGGCTTGACTCAGGCCATGTATAGCTGGGGTAGAGAACTGCTGACCCGGATTATTGTTGGGTGGTGGAAAGAGCACTTTGAGGAGACCCAACCAGTATGATCTCTGTGGAAGAGGTACAGTTTGAGGATTGTATTCTCAGTGGGTGCTGCCAAGGTTGCTCCTTGTCTCTGACCCTATTCATGATAGTCATGGATCTCAAGATGCAGTTAAGGTGAGGACAAGGTCCGATTTGGGAACCTCCCATTTGCATCTCTGCTTTTTGCAGATGACCTGGCTCTGTTGGCTTCGTCAGACCATGACCTTAAGCACACCGTGGAGCGGCCTCGCTGAGAGTCAGCATTATAGCACTCTGCCAGAGAAAAGGTTGGAATACTCCCTCTGGGCTGGCAGTGAGTTACTGCCTCAAGCAAAGTATTGCAGGGGCTTGTTCAAGAGTGACGGTAAAATAGAGTGTAAGATGGACAGGTGGACTAGTGCAGTGTCAGCATTAATCTGGACAGTGAACTGGACCATTGTGGGTAAGAGCTGAGCCGAAAGACAAAGCTCTCGATTTTCCAGTCGATCAATGTTTCAAACCTCATCTATGGTCATGGACTTTGGGTAGTGACTGGAAGAATAAGATCAGAGATTTTGAGCTCACTGAAGGGATTATATAGCCCATCTGGCTTTTAAACGCATCGAGAACTCCCAGAAGGAGCTGCAAAATGTTGCTAGGGAGAGGAACATCTGGAACATCCTGCTAAACCTGCTGCAACTACGACCCAATCCCAGATGAGCAGATGAGAATTGATAGATGATACAATAAGCCATCCTGTGTCCAAATCACTGAACTCATCTCTAAATGGTCACATTAAAATGGAATTGAATGTGAGTCTGACAGTCTATTGTAGTACATGTTTTTTTTATGTACATCATGTATAGTGTCTATAGCTTTGGGATGATGGGTGTTTGTCATTTTCATCTGTATTTGCAGTCTGCATTTTGGTCATATGGATGTTTGCCTCACAACAGCCATCAATAATTACTAATTTTCTCTTTTGGAACATGAAAATAATGTGACATCTAATTGTCTGAACTACTGCATGTTAGATTGGAGGTTTTAATATATTTAGTGCTTGTTTTCTGGTGCAAGAACTGCACTCCACATGTCTATTAAACCATAAAGGACACACTGTGGTTTGGTGAGTGTCATTACTGTTTGGTTGCCTTTGAATGTGAAAAATGTGAAAAATGAGTTTCATTGAGCTTCATTGCATTGATTGCTGCTCTTTGTTGATGTAGTTTAAATTTTACATGTACTGCCATGAGGCTGTCACCTCAAAGCCACTTCACAGTGTGGGTCACTAATGTATCTGCATTTAGAGCATTGGTCTTTTGGTCCCTTTGGAAGTTGGTTACCGGTCTTGTGTTGCATTGAAAAATCACATATAACAGCCATGACAGTGAGGCTTCTTTTAAAGCTGGCACACACTGCTAATTATCATTCAGGTTACATGACTAAACTGTGTAGGTGCTTTTGTAATGGAGATTTGGTAACTTCAAAGTTTTTTTTCATGTGCTGTTTTGGGTATTCTTGTACATGCTCTGTAGGCATTCACCTAGGGTGCCATCTTCCCTTCATATAAACTCTGGTGCTTCTCTAAAGGCATGTGATGAAGCCAGAGTGACTCCTCTGTACCTTGTAGGAATGCAGATCCTGTTCCTCACAGTCAGAGTCACTGTTACAAGGATCGTCACTGGTGGTCCAAGTCAGAGCGTCCTTCTTCCAGACATCACACTTGGGAACATCCCTGGGTATCTACACATGATGGAAGGCAGAACAGACAGCAGCATGCCAGGCTATAATTCTTCTAAAGCCATGTGTGACTGACTTAAAATATTTGTGTTATGTGCACATGTATAATGGGTTTTATTGCAAAATAAAAGTCTAACATTTCATACATTATAATCTAATATGGAGCCGATATGAAAAAAAGAAAGCTCTGCACACTTATTGCACATTTAGATCGTTCTTATTAATCATTATCTTGCTTTATTGTCAGTTTATGGTCGCTTTCTGTGTATTGACTGTGTTCTTGTTATTTTGTTTCTCTTATTCTAATAAACTGTTTACTCTTGAGGGAAATATCTGGCTTTAGCTGCTGAATGCTCCACTAGCTTCATCGCCCAGTCGCTAACTGTGTCTGTCTGGTGTTTGGTGCTGAGCAGGCAGCGAACAGTAGCTTTTTTTTTTTTTTTTTTTTTTTTTTCACTTTTTCATTGAAAACAGCAGCCTGCTGCAGCCAAACACGACATTATAAAAGTGGTGAGTTTCAGGATTGTCATAATTCTCGGTAGGTTCATCACTACAAGTGACCTCTTTCAACGTTTCATGTTGTTTTCACATCATAATTTGATATGTGATTATAATAACTAAATTACAACTGTAAGTCAAATATTACAACCCAAGTATTTAATCATAAAGCCAAGCTTTCAGTCAGTAAACTTTATCAGGGAAATGTTTGTTAAAAAGGAATTTCAGAGCTCATCATGAAAAATAAAATGTGAGAATCTTCTTGTTTTCCCTGTTTTATACAATATTAAATTTGGTTTTACAAACAAACAATGTTAGTCCTGGGTGCTTTTTAAACTAAATGATTAATTCATTCAGTGTCAAGATAATCTACAGTAAATAAAGTATTAGAAATACATATGAGAAGTAATTAAACTAAAATCAATCAATTAAAAAGTACTTTATGAAGAGTTGGAAAAAAAGTATTTTAAATTGCTATCCAGATCCCATTTTTTAAAACAAAGCAGCATTAAATTATGTAGAGTTTAAGAAAAAAAAATTGTCCATTTATCTTACTTCTTCCATAATCAGGATGCCACAGCGTACCAGACTGTCAACTGCATCCAGAGCGAAACTCCGGGACGACTGACAGGGCTGGAGGGAGGGAGAGAAACAGAGGGAGAGACAGAAAGAGTGCAAGAGGGGGAGAACGGGTGAGCCAACTGGTGAAGCAAGGTTAGAGGCACAAACAGCTTCAACCCATCACATATCTAAGCAGACAGCTGACGAAGAGTATAAGGTGTGTAGTAGAGATGTAACAGAGATCAGAGGATGAGACTAAGAGATGGCCGGCGGGAGGATGAGAGCAGGTGCGATATTTTTCCGTGAGGAATGGGGCGAGAAACATAGCTGCAAGCAGAAGAGACAAGAAAGAGAGGCTGCTGAAATGAAAGGTGGGCAAACAGAGAAAGGAATAGCATTTCTGGCTCAGATTCACAGCCCTTAAAGTCAGTCTGATGGAGCACGTACATACACAGCCGCACACAAACGCACATAGATACACAGTATACACACACACACCATTTGAAACCACTCTCGCCAGAGATAGAGGCAGCAGAGCAGGATGAATGGCTGTTCAGCTCCATTAAACATCCATTGAATGAGACACATTGGGGGTGTGTGTGTGTGTGTGTGTGTGTGTTTTTTGTGTGTGTGGGAGATACAAATTCAAACCCACTGGCATGAAGCCCGGAGGCAGAAGATGGCAGAGCTGCAGGGCTCTCTCCGTCAGTTCAGATTGGCAGAGCACCACATCAAACTCCATGTCATCTTTCACCTCCTTCCCGTCCACACCGCTGCTCCTCACCATTCTGCTGACGCCACTGCTGGCCACCTCGCACAGCATGGCTGACACTGCACACGCTAAGAACAAAAACACACATTAATATTTGATCATTCGCTCCAGATCTTCAAGCACAAACACCAGGTGAGTATCATCAAACGTAAGTAGGCTTTGGTTTGTATCTCAGCAAAACAGCTTGGCTGAAACATGTTGGACACTGGACAGCCTTTGGCTAATGCAGTGGTTCTCAAACTTTTTCGGTCATTCCCCACTTTGGACAAGGGGGAATTTTCAAGCCCCAACTGCCCCCATCGCCAACACAATGCTAATGAAATATGCCAAACTTAACATTTACAAGTAACATCATGTTGTATCTAAATTCTAACTCAATAACATCAAATTAAAGAAAAAAAAAAAGGAAAATTTCCTCTGGTTTGGCTCGCCCCACCTGTCATGTCTCTATTCCCCACCAGTGGAGCGCGCCCCCACTCTTTGAGAACAGCGGGGCTAATGGATCAAATCAGATAAGTAGGATAAGTAGGATTTCCGCCATTTAAACAAGTGTTATCTCTTTATTTGTACTTTTTATCCTTCTTATCCTGCTTTCATGTGCTGGTGGGAAAATCCTGACATCTAGATTGTTCTCATCCCTAAACAAGTGCCTTCATGCTCCATTTAGACACTGAATCAAACCTCGGAAGACAAACGCTGAAAACATTATAGAGGCTGATGGAGGTTACAATAGCGTTGGTATTGATTTGCTACAATCTTACACAATATATCTGATTGAAATTATTTTTTCATCACTTGAGGATAGCAGCTATGTATTAATCTGCTACACAGATGCTTTCAGCAGCTCACAGTCCACTGCCCACCAGCTTCACTTCCTATACAACCAAAACAAGTCATGCAGGAATAATGAATCATGCAGGAGAAGTAGCTTCCTACACTTCAAAGCACCACATTATTTTTAACTCCACCAACAATACTAAAACGGGGCTGCAGTATATGAGCCTTCACCCTAGTCTGTCTGTTAGCATGATATCTAGAAACAAAACAGCAAATATTTAAGTACATGCTGCATTGCAGTAACTGAATTTTATTGTAGATGAGATAATAACAGTGCTAACAAATGTTAGAAGCTATCATGGGGCACTGCACAACACATAGTACTTTTAGTGCATGGGTGATTTCTTCCTTTCTGAACAATGAAAGTGCAGTGCAGTGTAGTTTCTGTGTCAACGGGGCAATTGTATAAAGTCCAGTCTTTTTTTAACTGAACAGTAAAGCCTTTATTTATTGCAGGACTGTTGTATTAGACTTTTAGTTTTAGTTATGTGCTCCAAATAAACTTGCTACAGAGTATATATTACAACACCAAGTTAATTTAGTTAGACAAAGCACACACACACACACACACACACACTTATAATGCAAGACTGTATTAATTAGATTTAAACTGACAGCATGGATAGGATTGTTTGTGTGTGAAATGTACACATTTTTGGGAGACTAAAACAAGCTTTAAATGAATCAAAAGTTGTCAAACAGCACACTGTAACCTTAAGAAGCCTGGTTTGGGGTAAATCAGAGTATTTAAGTTGAAGTATGGTCTCATATCTGTTGCCTGATTTCTATGATTGATTCACTTCTTAGAGGAGCAGCACTTGATGTTTCATCTCTTCACATAAACAAGCTGGAAATCAGAAGATAATAACATACAAGAACTGACAGAGTTGAAACCAGCTGAAAAACTGCACTGACACTGATGACCTGGCCTCACATCACCGGCTTCTTTTTTATATTTAGTGCTGCTGCTTGTACAGTACCCTGACACTGCTCAAAGCCAAGCACATTGAGAATATTAAGCACTTAAACTTTAAAAATGTCAAGTTTCAGACTGATTTTTCATACTGACATGCCAACAGTCAGCGCTACAGCCAAGATCTCCCACGAAAAATAAGGTGCCTGTAGAACACAAGGTCTCAAGATGATATTTAAGCTTAAATGTTACAGGCAAAATGTTGTCAGCTACACACTATATATGCAACTAAAGTCACTTACCCCCAACAGCTTCCAAAATAAAGGTGTGTGTGACAATCTGGGCCTGGAGGGTGAGATGAAGTGTGGCAGCAAGAGAAGGACGGGGCACAATGAAAGGGTCTTTCCTAGAAGGAGGCAGACATGGACCAGAAGGAGAAATGGAGATAGAGGTTTCACTGAAAGGGATATTGGATTTCTGATAAGCACAGTTTTACTTTATAAAGCTTATCAGTGTTCTTTGTTTTTCTTTTGACAGACATTAAACAAACCTAGATGGCACTGCAGCTATGATGAGATGAGGGGCGAGCAGAGAGAGGGAATAGTGGATAACTTCCGCCAAACTCCCCCCAAAACCGACATCTTTGTTCCTGAACAAGACTTCCTCTGTGAGCCAGGCCACATCACGACACAGCAGAGATGTACTCGCGCCCTGAAGAGGAGAAAGATGGAGAAGTTTTATTCCACAATCAGACATGAGCATTAACCATCTGGTGACATTAGTTAGACACAGGTGGGTATGAGTCAGAAAATCACTCTCACACTCTAATAAACTAAAGCCAAAACCAATTCTGTTTATGAGCCTTTTGGAGTATTGATGGATCCTTGGAGGGGCAGGGGCAGATTTTAACAGTGACAGCACCGAGGGGGGAACTGCTCAGCAAACACAAACACGTGGATGGTGCTTGTACCTTGCGGTGCCTGTACAGCAAAAGACTTGACACCAAACTGGTGGACATCACAGCCATGCAGGAGGTTGCAGCTAGAAATACACACACACACACACACACAGTACAAAGATAATGTGGACCAATTTGCATAACATTAAGAGAGATTTATTTATCACTCAGGGGTCTATAAACCTGGACCTACAGTAGATGAGGTGGAGGATGATAGCGATGCTCAGGTCTCTCTCTGGATGAGTTGGCTCTTTGAGTTCAGATGCATAATGAGAAGAAGGCAGGAGCCACGACATCCTCCTCCGCACAAACACACTGTCGGTCCTTCAGGGAAAAAGTGAGATGAGGAAAGATGAAAAAAGTATTGTAGGTCATCTCAACTGACTTATACTTGCTATAGTTATAATCCTCAAGATTTTCTTGAAAACAATAACCATTTAATGTAATTAAATTCTGTGATTAAAAAAAGTATTATGTATAGTATAGTATAAGTCAAGGGGTGGATGGACGCATGACCGCTTTATTTAGTTGTTTTTATTATTAATGTTGGAGTCTGTCAATCCTGTGCCTTCAAAAGTACGAGGGACTCACAGGAAGCGGTTCATGCATGTAATCCAGCACAATTTTATCTCATTGCTATCAGCCTCACTGTTTACTGTTTGCTCTCCTTACTCCTCTCCATATTTAGAGCAGCCACAGTGAGCTGTTAGGTGAAGAGTTGCAGACAACAGGCTGCACAACTCCTCAGCAAGGAAACTAACTTCACTGTGTCCTGCTGTTGTGTGGAAGGCCAATTATTGATTGACTTTTTTATTCAATCAAAAGTTTGTTTGGCAGCACTCACATACAAATAGACTAACTGCTCTCCTGCTGTATCTGTTGCTGCACAACTGTGGCACAATGAACGAGGAGCGAAATGTTACAACTTTAAAAAAGGATAACACAGTCAGCGATCTTATAGAAAAGACTGACTGTGTTGCAGTAAACTGCATTCATTGCATTGTCATTAGAGTTGCATAACAAATCATGTGAATGCCAGTTTAAGTATTATTTACTCCAGCTAAAAAAGGGAACAGCTTCATTTAATTATATTGCATGGAATATTTCATTAATGATCAACTTACTCTTATTACAACATTTGTATCTAAGAACTCAGATGAAAAAACTGCATTGTGAGATGATTTATATAATCTATATTTCCGAGATCAAAAGGAGTGGGTGAAATAACACTGTAGACTGAGTGGATACAAGCATACACAATAGCAGCTATATCACTCAAAAATGGAGGTGTGCGATATATGTTATGAGCTGCTTATCTGACGCTGCGCCAGAGTGATATGAGTGTGTTGGTTTATGTGTCTTAGCTGTGCATGCGTGAGAGAGGGACAGTGCTGTATCAGAGAGATGTGTCTCATCTGGCAGTGTTCACCTCAAACAAGAAATAAAATAAGTGCTTTCATGAGAGGATCTTTAATCTTCATTATAGTAGCCCTCACATTTGCTGCATTTTTTATACGTGGGAACAGAAAAAGCTGAAATTTCAGCAGCCGCGGGCAAACAGAACGAGAAAGCATGGCAGACATGCTTTGTTAAGTACCGGGGCCTTTTAATGTAGACATGCACAAAGAACTGCTCACATGCTGATAACAATCCAATCTAACTAGCCCTCTATCACTTGCTCTCTCTTTCACTCATGCAGTTTTTACCCCAGCATCGTGCTCGTTTTCTCTCAGAAGAATTAAATATATGAAGGGAGAAGCCACTTTGCTCATCAGAAGCCAAGCAGAGATTGAGCGAGGATGTTATTTTCTTTCTGTTATCTTTTTCACTGGCAGACTGTGTAATGTTGATGGTAATTGGACCGAGTCTAAGAAGATGAAAACTTTCATTGGAGCTTGCATCGTGTCTGTGCCAGATCCGAGGTTTAGAGGAAAGTTTATCTTCAAAGTTTAAAGAGAAAGTAACTTTTCAATTTCACAGATGTTAGATAAAACTCAACCCAAACATGAACCCCATTGTGGTTTGTTCTCATATGAACATTCACTCGTGCATACAGGTATGTACACAGGTGGTTTGATTACCTGTTGTCGAGGCAAACAGGCAGCAACAAGTCCTGTAGAGGGAGCCATTCATCTACTCTGCACCTCCCTGACTCGCACATCTCCTACACACACAAACACACAAAAGTATGGATGCACGCATGCACCCTCAAAGGGCTGCAAAGTGGTATCTCTAAATCATTCAATATTGATGCTCTGCTAAATCAAGCAAAGAAAATTAGAAAAAGTTTGCATTAAAACTTTTAATTCCAACTATTATTGCTGCAGCCCATTCCTCTATTATTATGATCACCCTCAGCTTCACTCAGTTGCGGTACATAACGGTAAAACTAATGGAGTCGGCGATAAATCTTACTTTTGTGACGTTTACAACGTTCAGTTTTTGTTGAAACTGTTTCAGAGAGAACTTTGGGATAATTTTGGAGGCTGCTGTTTGTGGTTCTTTTGAACTATATTGCATTATACTGAGAGGTATTTCTGATTCTATTCCTGGATGAACTAATTATGCTCCACAACTGGAAGCAAATGCTGGCTCTGTTCAAACAAACTCTGGCCAACAACAAATGATGTCAAAACCGAGCTACTAAAACATGCTGGAAAACTTTCAGCAACATCCTTTTGGCCAAATACAACTACAGCAGCCTACAAGTTACCTTAAAGCCCCAATGCAAACTATCCTCACTCTGTCAACAGGACAAATCATTCAAATACATGTAACATTTATCATCACACAGTCAAGTTTCTTATGGCAGTAAATATTCAGGTAAGGAAATACAACATCTCTGTTCCACAATGCCTGAAATTCTAATATTCTCTTTTATCTCATAAGTGAGGACAAAATTATTTATATACGTTTAAAGTAAGGATAAATAAAAAATAAAAAAAAACCTAATCCAACATGTATTTGTTGAAGCTAATGTAGTTGGTCCACCTCCAAGTTCAGTGTGATTTAGTACAAGCCTTATTTGTTGCCTGTCTTACCTCAACTTGTAAATCAGTGGTTTTGAATTTGGGGGCTGTAATCCCACAAGGGGTCCCAAGATAAATATGATGGGGTCACAAGATGATGATGAAAAGATAAAGGTAGAGGAAAATCTGTTACAAAATAATCATCTAACTAATAATCAGAGGTAGGAAACACCACTTTTAGGCCCACACTAAGTCTATAACCTGTGATGAGGTGTCACGTGTAGCTACATTTTAAAGGGCCGCAAGCCAAAAAGGTTGGAAACCACTTCTGTAAAAGATAAGCAGGCCTATGGTTATATTGATTATATGCTCCTTCTGCTGTGTACCTTGAGAGAAAAGGGCTGAGCGAAGTGGATCCTCACACTTCCTCCTGGCCTCCTCCAGAGAAGAGACCACAGCAACCGCAACAAAGAGCTTAAGCCAACCTGTGAGGATATATAAAACGCACACACACACACACACATATAGACACACACATTCATAGAAGTGTGATTATATCATAATGAGGCCTTGCCTTCAGGACGGACATTACAGCAGCAATATCACTAATGAGCAGTTCCTAAGATGTGCACCATGATAAATAGCCCGTCTGAGAGTGTGTGTATCAGTCGTGGAACTGTGTGTACAGTACTCTATGTGCACTGTGTGTGAATGACAGAATAAAATGGTGAGGCGAGGACCTTATTATGGCAATTAACCAAAAGTAACACCCACTCTCCAGAATTGTCTCAAAGTGCAGATAACAGGGGGCAAGACTAATGGAGACTAATAGACTAATAGCTTTGAAAAAATTAAATGCAAACCTCAACTAATCAACTAATGCTGGCCAGTGAGAG
Organism: Argyrosomus regius; assembly: GCA_946959425.1. Classification (NCBI taxonomy): domain Eukaryota; kingdom Metazoa; phylum Chordata; class Actinopteri; family Sciaenidae; genus Argyrosomus; species Argyrosomus regius. The sequence goes on from OX336890.1 coordinate 17,264,990, forward strand.
TTTAGAGTGCAAAGTTTTTGTTTTGTTTTCCCATTAAAGCAGGATTAGAGTTATTTTTGACACTTTGCTGCTAAAATAGCATATAGATATAGCAATATAGATACTGCAACATGAAATAAGTTAATATTAATGGATTTTGTCTTACTCCTATTTGGGGGAACACCAAGTTCTAATGTTTTGGTGGACATTAAAAGAGTGAGTTATTTTATTGCCTTGTATTCAGTGACTTATGCTGTGGACTAAGACATTTGTTTACATTTTAGTAATTTTAGCACCATTAAAAGTCACTGGATTATTTTAATACTGAGGAAAGCTTAAACTTGTGCTAGTTATAGAGAGAGTGATTTTCTGTGATTTCTGTGAAGCAGATTTATGGAAGATACTGACACTTCCTGAGGAAGTCTAAGTCACATTGAATCAGAAAATATGTGTTTATCTGTGTGTTCAAATTCGACAAGGAAAATTGGGCGCTAAGGTTTTAAAGTACCTTAATTTCCTCCATGAACTGTGTCTCAGACTGTTGGACATATTGATAAGCAGGCTATAGCCAAACTACAATAACTGACTTCCTAATGTTTTTAGAACAACGCTTGTCCCCTTCACCTCACACAGTATCTTTGCTTCTTTCTTCACGACCCCCTGAGGAGGCACACTTGACAGCTTGAAAATCTCTGCTCTAAACCAAACATGTTCACTTGCTCTTGCTGCGGACATTACAAATGGCTTTTATTAAGTGGTGTATGTGTGTGCTTGCGAGTGTGTGTTTACACTGATCCACCTGTATGTTGGTCTTGGGCACACAGTCATAGGAGATGCCCACAGGGACCAGACTGACATCGGGGACAGATCCCTCTTTGATGAGCTGTCTGATGCGAGCCAGCCACTGGCCACCTCGGCCAGACTCCGCTGACACACCAACACTTATCGCCTGGCCCTCATGTAGCAGCTCACGTACCAGCTGAGGGAAGAGGAAATTGGAAGGGGAGAGAGAAAGACAGCAGAGACAAAGGTCTGGAAATCCTGGCAGAAGGGGAGCAATTAACATAAAATGCTTGCCATGCATTTCTAAAATATACATAAGCAATACAAAACAGACTTTGGAGGGAAAACAGAGAGCAGGGCATCAGAGGGAGGAGAAGTCAAAATGCAGGAAGCAAGCAGGATAAAGAGATGAAATAAAAAGAGACTTTGGGGGACACTTCATGACATTCAGAGACACTTCCCTTGCCCCAAGTACTGTTTTCCCCTTACAGACAAGGAAAATTCAATTACCATTGAACAGCAGCTAAGCAGGCCTACACTCAATAAACAATAAAGGTCTATTAACATTGAAATACAACCAATAAACAAGCCTGCTTTCTCACGCACAGTCAATATGCTTACTCACATAAATGCACAATGAAAAAAAAAAAAAAAAAAACTCACACTGTCACTCATAAATAACCTGTTTATGTTCCACTGTGGCGCTAGTCTTGTAGATTAATGTCAGACGGACCGAGCCGTTTTATTGAGCTGTATAGCACAATATTGATCTTAATAAAGCAAGTAACTCCTCCAAATGAAATACGTCTTTAGGCAAACTTACACAAAGCACAAAAGTGCTCCCTTGCTAGATACAAAGATAAAGGAAGGTATTAATGGAGGGCTGGCGTTGATCATTGATGAAACAGGGACACGGCTTTAGACAAAGAATGCAAGGAAGGTACTAGAGGAAAGTGTGATAGATGCAAGAGAGGAGGGAGCCTTTACAGGCCACATTAATCACCAAAATAAGTGAAAAAAAATCCACAAATTACTTTCTTTATAAAAATAGAAACAACCTGCTCAGGCCTGCCAAGCTCACACAATCAAACTAGCCACGATGCTTCTCATTTCTCCACCCTCTCCTCATTGCTTTGTCACTCCAACAAACTCGAAAGCTGCAATCTCTATAGCAAAACTCAAGCCTCTTGGTAATTTTGAGAATGAATAGGCAGTAGTATGAGATTGGGGAATGAGGGAGAAGATGAAAAGGTAGGTTGTATTCTGACTGAGGAGCTCACTGTGATAACACTCCACCACAGAGAGCAATGAAAAATGTGTGCGTGAGAGCGAGTATGAATTGACGGCACATACACCAAACAGCCAAATTACAAGGTACAGGTATCTTTTGCTTACCCTGCAATTTTATATAATTACCTGCTGTCTATATTTTTTTTCAAAAATGCATTAGCAACATGTTTTCTGATTCATGGCCCAGCGCTTCGTTCCCATCTACTTGTAAACAGACTGTTTTTTGGTTCACGTACGCAGCTAATGAGGAACTGCTCCAATTGTCAGGCTGGAATGGTTTGTACCAAGAGGGTGTTTTTATGGTTGGTGACTCTGAGAAAAGGGTACATGAAACCTGAATTAGCTTTTGACTGTTGAAATGGATATTTGCATATGTGAAAACAGTGGCTGGAAGCCTTCCCAGGGGAGCTTTGCAAAAAAGGGCTGGAGTTAATGAACTTAACTGATATCATTTATTCATGTTTTAATTTGAAACCCAAGGTCCATCTTTGGGTGACTGTAGGTGGAAGGAAGTGGGCATCACTCCATTCCAATCAAGGCTAATCTGTAAAATAGCCTCACGTAGTTTCTTCAAATTATTTTTATTCAGTGACAGTGATACCTAAAATAAATAGATTTTAGCTAGGGTTTGTCGGTCCACCACTTTGGTCAGAACTTTATTATCTCTCTCTTACAATTCAGTGGATTGCCATGACACTGGGTAAGAGATATGCATCATCTCCAGAGGATCAATCATATATTGATATTATATCACTACTGGACAGATTACTATTTAATTTGTCCAAAACAACTACCTGTGAAGACATCCATCATCCTCAGACCTACTTTCTGCTACATAGCAAATGTTAGCTCACTAAAATATTATTGTGAACATGATACCTGGTAATCATCAGCATTTTAGCATCATCATCATGCATGCAGCATGTTAACATTTAGCACAGGGAGGAGCAAAATCTCCCAAATTGAACATTTTGTTTTTGGGTGCTCATCACTGAATTACTTCAAACCTCATTAAACTACAATACCGCAAATATTATCACATCCTACATTATCGTAACCTCAAACCACTGAAACACGGCAGACTTACGGAGGTCATGACCGGTGAGTACAGACTGTCCAGCTCAGCATCCTGCTCAGTCACAGCAGAGGGCGGCAGGAGGACCACACCTACTTTCTGCAGGATTGATCTACAGGACAGGAATAGAGAATACTGTATCTCAGATATAACTAGTTTGATTTAATAAGTTTGGAGCAACAAATCATCTTCATACTGTGTTTTAAAATTGAACTGACTGTTGTGGATGCTGTGAATAAAAGCCATAAATTCAGCCTCTTATTTCTGGCAAAAAGTGTGTGCATTGTTTGTCGGGGAAGATACTGCATGTTCTGTATACAAGTAAACATAATGTACACCTGTTATCTCAGTACAACTTGCTGGGTTTGTATGCGGGTAAGACTATACCTTAGGGAGTAGCTGTTAATCTGGAGGGGAGATACAGTGTATGGGACTCTCAGGTTGCGACAGAAAAGCACCAGAGGGATGAGAGCACAGTCCATGATGCTCTGACGCACATAGACGTAAACCAGCAAAGATCCCTGAGTTACAGAACAGAAGCAGCTTCAGATAAACAAGATTCTTCACATTGTCGTTCATTATAGAAAACAATGGTGGACTGTGCAGAGGACGGATTGGTGAAGTGTTTCTGTGGTCTTATATTCAATCAAAACGATAATCAAGCCCCACAAGTTTCAGATAATATCAGAAGACTGGAATGTTGAGAAAAATTATAATTAAAAAAAGACTTATAGAGAGATTCATAGGATTTACAGATTTGTGATACAGAGTATGTTTCAGTGATGACAGACATACAGTATACAACAGCATACAATGAGCAACAGCTCTATTATTCTGTATGTGGCTCTTCATCTTTTGAGTAGCATTTGATTTTTTACTTAATATAGAGAGCTAAAGAGTTACTATCACAAACTCAATTATACATAGAGTGAAGTCAAAGCAGGGCAATAAAAAATTATTGTACTTTGGTTAGCATCACTACAGTAAAAAAGCTAATAAGGTTTGCAATAAAAGTGCTGCAATAATAGCAAATGTAACTAGTCAGAGTATTGCTTAGTAATTTGAAGCCATGATGAAACTATTTTATTGCTTTTTTATTTTTGTTTGTCATTGTTTAGCTTTCTAACAAACCTGTCAAGGCTCTCAGTTACAATCACGTCATATGAATTAGTTTATTCTTAATATTTGGTAGACGTAAAATAGTTAAATAGATGGAAGACATGTCATAATGAGAGTGCCACAAGCATTTGCACAATGAAACATGTCCCTCGTTATACTAATCCATCCACCCATCCATCATCTGTAACCACTGTTGGCTGGAGCCTATCCCAGCTGACTTAGGGCGAGAGACAGGGTACACCTTGGACAAGTCACCAGTTCATTACAGGGCACACAGAGACAAACAACCATTCACACTACACAAATCTGTGAAATAAATGTGAAAATACGGACAATCAGATTATACATTGGGGGGTGAAATTGAGACACACTGGATGAATTAAGAACTGAACCCATTTTACACACAGTCCTCATATTTCTAGGTTTCAAGAATGCATTTGGACAAATGTACACACTGACTATTAACTATTGAAAACCATGAGCATCACTAGAATGATTTCCTGGTGGTTTGGTCTTCATTTATATAACAGACTACATTTCAGTGAGATCAAAGCTAAAGACACAGTTCACTGGATCCATTCGTGCCCATCTTGCACAGCAGCCTGACTCAGACTTATTTACTTGTATTTATTTAGTCATCCATGTAATTAGAGTTGTGTAGTCTTCAGTAAAAAAAAAACTGAAAATAATTAGTACAAGTAAGTAAGTAAAACTCCAAGGTTTTAGCTATTTTTTTAAACAGACTTTTAAAAGTTACCATACTTGAAAAACACTGAAATACTAAATATTCTTACATTTTTGTGGACTATGACATGTAGTGGATGTGTACAGATGGGGCTGTAGCTATTTATCAACTCATTAGATGTCTGAGCACAGCCTAGTTTCACACCCTGAGAGTGGGACCAAAACATCATAGAATCTGTGTTCAAATACAACATGTTCTTTCCAGGACGAGTTGACACTAGCTAGTAGCAGTTCTGGGCACATTTATTCATCTGTGAACAAAATAGTTAGGACATTTCATCTGCATATGTATGTGTGTGTTTATAGATACTTGTACCTCTTGTGAGGCTCTGTGCAAAGCTGGCAGATGGTTGAGGTTAACTTGAATACTGTCGAATATGGAAGCAAACATCTTCAGCACCACCCAGCCCACGAACCTATTCAGGAGTGGATAGTGGGTGGAGAGATGTATAGAAGAACAGTAGAAAGAAAAGGTTTAAGATTAATGACTGGAGATAACGAGGAGAGAGGGACAATGTACACAAGAATAATGATATATGTTATAATCGATAGATAGTGGTGAAGCTAAGAAGAAATGGCTGCCAATAATGGGTGTCAGACAAAGTGAGGATTGAGTTAAGTGTGACAACATGTAAATGAGATAGATGGGAGTGAAACAAAGTGCAGATACTGTAAGAGAAATAAGAAAGAAACTGATGACATCAGGCGAAACAGAAAGCGATAAAGAGGGGGGAGTGTGTGAGGGCTGTAGAAAGAGACGAAGACTGAGGATGTAATGTAATGTACAGGGCAGATTTTGACGAGAGATTTCGAAGACTAAAAGAAAGCCAAAAAAAGTTTCTTGAATAAAAAAAGAAAATCTAAATCAAAAGGTTTCCACTCCATTTCACAAGACATTTGCAGAAATCCAATACTGTCTGTAGCTACAGCAACAGGCTCTTAAGACCTGACAGAGTCATAACACCCAATTTCAATTTAAAATACAACACGCATCTTTTCACGGGGGGGGCAATCGAAGTGTGCTACATGTCCTCCACTGCCCGTGGCCGAGTTTATGCCTCAACAACTGTCAGTCATCTTGAAGAGCAGGACGACTGGCCGAGCATCATTATGCACCAGAGTGGAGCTACATATAAAATATTCAGTGAAATAACGTCCTATGTGTTTAGTAGCACAGTATATAAACCATAGAGTTTTTGTCTTGTCAGGTGGCACCAGGTTTATGAAACCTAGTGTTTTTATTTCTCACATTTTTATCTTATTGCTGATGGTTTTTTTTTTTACTATTCTGCCATAGAATAACCAAAATGAAGGCGTCATTTTGGCCATGTAGGGGCCCAAGAACTACAATGTTAGGTGACTGGCAGCTGGGTCAGTTTACATCAGTAATTATTATTTTGATGAATTTTTCAGCTATGGCACCAAACTGCACCACAAATTGTTTCTGAATTTACTACATCTGTGATTCCTGTTTCGACTGGCTTCTTCTCCAAAGCAATGGCAACTGAAGCTCTTGGGTGTATCAGTACTTTGAGGATAAGGCTGGCAGTACTCTATACTTTTCTAATTGTCAACAAATCCCATGAAAAGGCCAAAAGTCTCTCTCTCAAAACCATCGCAGTCCATTTGAACCTTTAAAAATCATGAATATAAACTTGATTTAAAAACAGCTGGGCAGTAGTTTTTAAGCACACGACTCAAACAATGCATTTGCTGGGTTTGATTTTTAGCCATAGATTTGGTGCTCTGTTGGGTATTTATGGCAGACTGACTCAAAATAGATGACAGGGCCCATTGTTTGTTAATGAAAAAACATGTCTAGTGCAACAGTGTGGCTCACTGATGTGTTTTAATTGTTTTTGGACAATGATGTGTGGCACAGAGGAATAAGATAAATCAGGATCAGGATTTGGCTACACAATGCTTGTTAGATCAATTAATTACTGGCTTTGGTCTTCTAATGGGATTTGTTGACAAGAAAAATACAGAATATCACTGGGTTTATCCATTAAGTTGCAACAATTTAAACTCCTGGCACAACAAATCCCATCATATCACTATGTCTTTCAAAAATAACACTGGGGAATGTCATTAAAAAGAAAGCTTTCAACTAGTGGCTCATCACAACTCTATTTTACTTCAATCACACCGGTAATGCAGAGCATATTAATTTCTTGTTACTGCTAAGTGAAAGGGTTGCATAGTGCAGCTTTAAATCAATACACAGAAGTCTTTTATTCATGAATAGACAATAAACAGCAATCTGTGAACCTCGCCCTTTGCCCATGGGGCCACACACATAAACAAACACAGACCGTAAGAGGCCGGGGATGATGCAGGTGTTAATGAGGGGGAGGAATGGTGAGAGGCGGTTGATCTGCCCTCGGCTGTCTCCCTCCTCTGGTGCTTTATGCTCAGCTGTGAGCGCCTCCTTCACCCTGAAACACATGGTCACAGGACAGCAGAGTTACCACAGCACAAAGCCTCTTCTGTGCTACACACAGGCAAACACCCGCCTTCCAGTAAGACAACAACAACAGCTCTGAGTAAAGAGGTTACATAAAGGTTAAACTCAATTACACAGAAGGAGAGAAGACAACAAATATAAACTGAGGACTTGGTGACAGAGATAGCGAAAGTGTGACGACAGTCCAAAGTTATTCCATTTCTCTTCATTTACTCTGCAGAGACCCCATGATAGCTTTCATTTTCTCTCTTTCTTTGTCTTTTATCTCCTCCTTTCTCTTTCCCTGTCACCAGAACTGCATTTTCTGTATCTATACCTATCATTTATTTACTCTCCTCTGGCATCTCTCCTCCTGTTTCTCTTTCTCCTCAGGTACCTGTTGCTCTGACAGACTCTCTCCAGTCTGTTGTTAGCAGGGCTTGCGTAAACCTTGCACCCACTCACAAACAGCACACAGCATACCCTCCGCACAAGCCAGCCTCGATACCTACGATAGAAAACACACAGTAAAAAGGTAGAAAATGTGCATGGGTGAGTTGTGTTGGGACTGAAAAGCTTTGTTTGCGTTTGAATGAGTACTGAATATTATCAATACCTGGTGTGTGTCTCGTTGACTTTCAACAAGTCGTGGAAGCCAAGGAAAAAGTTTTGGCCAATCTTCTTGCTCTGACATGACCGAAAAACACACAGACAGATAACGTGGGTGTGAGCATCAACCCAGAACGAGCTCTGCTGGACACAATCCAATTCATCGTAGGAAAGACACAAGTAGCTGAAGGCATATATGGAGACATCCAAGAGAGTATCTTTATATTCACTAAACAAGATTAGTGCGTCATCCAAATTCAGTACATTTCAGTTGCTGAAGTCTCAGAGTAATTTTAATGTGAAACAAATTACTGCACAAAATTACATTTACTGGATGGTACCTCTCATTTTATTCGTCTAATTTTTAACCTTCTCTGGCCTCAACGCTGCACACTCACCAGACTGTCTGGGGTGCACTGGTGGCAGCACTGTCCAACGATTGGTCTGAACTTTCCCAGAAAAGGAGGCACCACCTTCAGCGTCTTCTTGATCTTCAATTTCCATGACAGCTGAGACAGACAGAAACACAATTACACAAAGAAGGTGTCACATACACAGAGATTTCAACTTTTTTTTTTAATTATTAAAAAAAAAAAAAAAATTTTTTTTTTAAAAAAAATTTTTTTTTTTTTTTTTAATTTTATTTTTTTTTTTTTTTTTTTTTTTTTTTTTTTTTTTTTTTTGGTTTTTTTTTTTTTTTTTTTTTTAATTTAATAAATTGGGGGGGTTTTTTTTTTTTTTTTAAAATGGGGGGGGAAAAAAAAAAAAAAAAACCGTCTTTTTTTTTATTTTTGGGGGTTGGACTCTCTCTAACTTTTAACAGGATAAACCAGTGTGTTTGCATACGTGTAACCATATGAATGTACTTTTCTTCTACAGTAACCTGATTTCATTGTGTAAACAACAAATCAGGTTTCTGTAATTGGTGTAGAGAATGAGAGAAATCCAATTTCTACAGCTAGATTCCTTGGCCATGTCCAGTAAATGCATAAATGTGTTTCTAAGCATTTTTATGTAAACTTGTGCCTGACTGACGGTGACAGCAGATTGGTGGGAACAAAGGAGAACAATGCAATGCAGCCTTAATATTCAAAATAATCCCACACACTGAAACTCACGCAAAGTAGCCTCAAAAATGATTGATTGAATACAAATGTTGTTCTTTTCCCTAAAATTAAGACAATACTTTTGTGTTATAAAGAAAAGCAACAGCGCCTGTACTCTCACTGCACCATTAGCGCTCCGACATATGCTAAAAATAAGCCACACTTCCACATTAAGGTCAGGGATACAGGAAAAATCTGATTATTGACCTGCTCAGACTTGCATCAGTGCATGTAAACATGTTCTCTCAGTCGATAGTCTGTTGTGTGCAAGTAAACATACCGTCTGACAAGCTGAGAAAACATGTCAGTGTCGATAAAATGTCATATTACTGTCTGCAAGCTATATTTGATTTTTCCAGCTCTTCACAAATATAAACAGCACTAGTAAATTAAAGGAGAAAAAAAAAACAGCCAGTTTAAATGCATCAATTCTTTTCTCCTGAATTTCATTTGGACTTTGATGTGCTTTCTCTGTTGCGAGGATTGGGTTAACTTTGAATCCATGGGAACGTGCAATAACTTGCAGTGCAGTAAATATTAATACATGGCCCATATGAGGCCCAGAATCAAGCAATCAGTGCACATCAGGCATAAACAGCTCATGTGCTGAAGCACCAGCAGGCCTGTGTACTGTATACTAATCAACCAGACTTAAGGTCTCCTGCAGCAAGTTGACTGCTGGTCAGTTGTACAAATATTTGTGTTATGATAAAACACAGCGAGCAACAGCAACGATAACCACTAATTATCATGCCGTGTGTGCGTGAGGGCTGTTCCTGCGCCTGAAATGAAGTGTTAGTTAGGATACAGATTGATTACGCTGTTTAAACAGGAGCTAATGAATCTCCCAAAATCAATGAAACTTTCTCCTGGTTGAATGATGATGATGGATTCTGAAAACCAGAGCAGCTGACTGAACCAGAGCCTTCAAGTGTGGATCGCACCGTCAATAATTCAAACGTCCATACAAGTTCAGAGGAAAGTTATGAAGACAGATGGGAGAAAAAGAAACAATGAATGGCACAAGTATGAAGGTAGGGAATACAAATAATTATTAGACGTGAATGACTTTGACACTTAACTGGGTCTATGAATGTTATTTTACTGACCTGAAGACAGCGAATGTTGTGATGAGGAGTGCTGCAAAAAGACGATTACACTTTCTATGGAGTGGCTGTTGTACCGCCAATTACAGTCTTAACCCCTCACTTACATTGGAGGCCTGTTAGTGGGCTATTTCTTAATTATCATTGAGAAGAAAGAGGACACTTATAATAAGCAAAACTTGACTATTGTCTTGACACAGATTTTTTTAAAAATGTGACAGGAGGAAACAGCATCTGGTTTGTTTAATCCTTACTGAGAGAACGATTATTTATCATATTATCTATCATTACTCATTGATTTTATGGACAAAATATTTTTATTGCACGGCAGAGATCTTTTCCATGTTGTGCTACATTCCTGCGAATGTGCAAATCTTTGCATCAAAATAAGACCAGCCCTTATACACATTGCAAAATGTTAATAAAACTTTATCAAAACTTAATCACTCAGTATTAAATCAGCCGGACACATATAGTGACACACTGGCCTTGTGTATTCATCGTACTACAGTATGTGGTGTGTTTCAGATGACTGAACAAATGAGTCGTGTTGCTTTGCGGCGCAGACACAAGTCCAATGCACTCTTGCATATTTGTTCTTGCTCAACATCCCTTTCCCTGGAATCTCAGATACCAACAACAGCAACAGATGATGATCTGTTTCGAGGGAGTAGCTCTTTGCGTCTCCTCCACACATCTGATTTTCATTTTGCCCATCTGCTCTCTGCTGTGTATTACTCTTCTACACTGGACTATAGCCGCAACATCTTGCACCAGCTGCTGCTGCATGTGCAAAAGTGAAACCAAATTAATAACTGATGGCGAAGCACTTGATCTGACTTTTCAAGGAACTGCGGACACATTTGAAATGTTAAAATTGCAGATGATCACTTTCATTTTATTGTGGGAAGTTAAAATTGTGATTGCAATTAAAATTCGATTTATTGCGCAGCCCTAACACATACATACACAAACATATAAAGGACCATTTGTGGTTTTAGGAGCAGTAATTGCCTGTTAATATTTCAAAATAATAACAGTCATCCATCCCCCTGGCATTTACAGTCACAAGTTTCTGGGAAGTCATCGTGCCAAAAAATAGTTAAAAAACTCAACTCTCAGTAAAACCACAAAAATTTGTTTTTACATTTCTGCTTGTGAATAAGCAAATAAGAATATTTCCCAAAGGTCAAGTATTACTTTATTTGCTTATTGCTTCATTTTCTGATTCATCAGTATGACTCACTGATACATCACGCCCTGTGATTTGGGAAACGTCAAACAGGATGAAGCACATGGGCGTCGTGCGTGTTCGCTCGTGATTGTGAAGAACAAAGAGTTTGAGATTAGTGCACATGCAGTAAGTGGATGATGACAGTGGGAGAGAGTCATGCAGGGAGTGTTCTTACAGCGGGTCTATTCTGTTGAAATGGTGGAACGACCATTTCTTTGTTTATCCCGTCGTTCTTCTCCTGCACCATGGTGAGACCCCTGCAGTCTTCTATCCAGAGACCTACCAAAGAATAAATTGTGGTGAACGACTAAAAGAGGTGTCATGTTAAGACATGTTTTTTTCACATTGTGTTCTGGTAATAATGTTTGTTTGTTAGCACATGCAAATGTGAGTGGGCAGTCATTTTTAGGACTAATTTTGTGAATTTTCAAACAGCAATGCATTGAAAAAAGGCTTCATATCTCTTATTTAAGAAAAGAAACACACACAGACACGCACAGAAACACACACAAATTAATTTTGTCCTCTGGTCCTTGGCAGCAGAGCATTGGCAGCACTCACTGATCTATCACCCTGCGCCCATAGCTACAATTTCATCCCTCCAGCCTGCACTTCTTCCCCACCACCATCCAAAATGCTCTCAAATTCTTAACTTTCCCTTCATTCTTTTCACTTAAGAGAAAGTAGCTTCTTGCTGCCAATTTCCTTGTTTTGTTTTCTCATTGTTTCGTCTTACTGGACTTGGCAAACTTTTGTGTTTGTTCTGTGCTCACTTCCATGTATGCAAGTTGGAATAAAACAAGGACAGAACTGCCATTAAGAGGTAAGAGATTGAGAGGAACTCGAGGCTGTCCTCGCTCTGCAACACACAGGTGCAGCGGGGCAGACGCTCACTTGTGGGTTATAAATCATTAAAAGCAAGGTACAGAGACATGATCTGAAAAACAGCTCTTATGTAATTGTCTGATTCTGGTCCCTTGCCCACACGGGAACCCAATAATGAGAGTTGGCAACATAGGTCACAACGTAATACGATCTAGCTTAAATGGGTTACTTAATTGATGACGTTGGCTGTGTTTGTAATCATCTGAGATTAAGGTAGATTTAATACAGATCAAGAGCAAGTGCACACTCTCCAGAGAGATAACTACACTAGGATAAAAGCCACCAGCCCCCCTTTAGTTTCACGTTTGACTTTGTTTCTATGACAAAAAGGACAAAGATTTCGCCTGCTGTCATCCTGTGGCACAAACTCTCTTCTAATAAATGTTTCCGTGGTAACGCCCATCAGATTCAGGAGTGTTATTGGGCTTATTGAGACTTCTGGCTTTACGTCGCCATCTCCCACTCTGTTGATCCTACTCTGGCCCATTAATTTTGCTAATTAAAACTTAAGCCTTCCCCATGGGGAGATGCTCCATTTCAACTGGCTTAAGTTCCCACATTCATTACCAACTCCGTTGGCAACAAGGGCATTGATAGGAGGTCCCAAGGGCCCAGTGATGCTTCACAGGAGCGGAGGGCGATAGAGGAGACAAGGCAGCAAAACAGGTAGTAAAGGGTGTAAAACTGTAAATTACACAGCTAGAGAATCAGCAAAGCCTCTAATGGGGTTATATAAGCCACTCCAAAGGGAATACAAGACTACATGGAAACAGCTAGAGACAGCAGTATACCAAGGCCAGACCTGTGTAACACAGCCTGCCAGCATACAACATGTGAATTCACAAAATGATACATAGAAACATGACAGGCATTCAAATGTGATCCACACGCTCTTCCTCACACTTCAGCTTGCTTAGTTCATCCTCTCCTCACAACTTAATTGATCAATTATAGTCTTTAATTAATATGCTGTCGTTTCCTAATGTGATAGCCCAGACCTAAGTAGGCCTGCGATGAAAAAGGATTAAACATCAGAAGCCATTATGAGCTGCCAGGTCAGATTAGACTGAAGATAATTTCAGAGCAGTTGAAGTGATGTTGGTTGGTGCGTTTAGACCTATTCCCAAAACTGTTCAGTGATTAGAGGAGGCTTTAAATACACTTAGCATCTGTTGAAAAGGAGACAGACATGGAGAATTAAGAATCTAAATCAGATTAGATGTCTTTGTCAATATATTTTTTGGCAACTCAGCCAATCCTCACACATGCAGCATTAAAGGTATAGGAAAGAGTGTTCTCACCAAATCTGTATGTAGGTATGGTAAAGAGGTGGGTGGTAAGTCCATGGAAAGGCAAGATCAAGGTCAACAAAAGTCATACGGTTGAGGTTACTATGGCAATATGTAGTCTAACACGGCACTAAAATGTGAACACAACAGAGAATAGTACAGTGAATGTATGTGCCTGATGAGTTTTAAAGAACCTGAAATGAAAATACTGAAGAGAAGCACTGCCATTGTCAACCTGACAAGAAACATGAATGGCATACCAAGGTCTGCTGTTTCACGCTGTGTATTTAAGTGATAAAAACACAACTAGGAAATGTTAAACGTGTTACCTAGCCAGTTCAAGTATCTCACTGCCAGTTCACACAATTACTTTTGAAAAACCCACCTGCTGCTGAGCTCGACCAAATTCCCACAATGGAGCCGCTGCAACATCTCCTGCACTAATAACTTGTTTACCAATTTAGTTTGTTTTGTATGCAGTCCTGGCTGAATTTGACGTTGCATACTAAATTAGCTATTTTCTCCTTATGGTGAAGAATCAGCCAGTCTCTCTCCTAGTAGTCTTTGCAATGTTGAACAAAAATCAGCAAATGGCTATTTCTCAGCTGCAACTAGCTAATTAGTCTACACACACAAAAGGGTTTATTTCTCCCAAATTTTGCTCTGATTGGCTAACCCTGACATTTCAACAAAGGAAACAAGTACTAGCCAATCAGAGGCAGAGTAGGGCGGGTTATGACTTTGCCTTCCTCGAAAAAAAAAAATCTAAGTATTGTAGCCCTATGTGAAATAGCCATAGCTCAGAGCCTGATGATGGTCATTTTTCGATGGTCTTTTATTGTGACCAATCCAAGACACACCTGTGTCATTGTCCTGTTGTTTAATCAACAGCTTGGTATGCCACACCTGTCAGGTGAATGGATTACCCTGGCAAAGGAGAAGTGCTCACTAATAAGTTTATGAATAAAATTTGACAGAAATAAATCTTTTTTTGCACACAGAAGTCTTCATGAAAAATGGGTTGACTGGCTGCAAACACATAAAAATAGCATAAGTATGAATCAAGACAGGAACTAATAAAACTGTTGTCAAGATGTCTGCCTCTGCAGCAAAAATCACTACTTCAGTACAAACTAAATGTAGACACAGAGTGGTACTGCAATAAAATGATTAACATCAATACGACCAAATGACCATGGAAATGAACGGTCATGAGATTATCGGCAATAAATATCCATGAATGAAAAGGGCTTCATTGTTAACAGGGACAGCTTGTATTAATCATAAACTCTATGAGCAGTCATTCACTCAGTTATATAATATGGTGGAAAACATCTATAGCCACCTATGACTACAATAACTGTGACAAATGCTTGCTGTTAGCAGAGAATTTCTCGTCCTGCTGAAGAGAAATTTTTAATCTGAGCATTGCTTTCCCAAGGCAGAAGGCATAAATGAAAAAATCTAGCGGTACATTGTGCACTTAGTGATAGCATTAAGAGCGTATCTTATGAGCTTTCTTAAACGAACCAATGGGGAGCGAGGATTCTGCTGAGCAGGAAGACGGATAACGCCACAGGGACAGCAACATGATGGGTTTTTATTTTCAGTCTGAAAGTAAACCAGGCTATCTGAAAAGAATGATAATCTGGTAAACACACACAGCTACTGTATTCACCTGGAACCATCAACTGTCTGTTTCACTGCACACACACACACACACACACACACACACACATAGAAAATCAATCTGTGAATCAGTACCTCTGCGTCATAGCGCCAGAGAGGATCATTGATTTCCCAGAACAAAAAGAATTCTTTACCCTTATACTCTGGTCTCTTCCTCCCTGGTTTTACTTTAATGTTCATGTATAGTGCTTAGAAAAAATCCTTATATAAATAAATTGAAATCTTTTCAATCTCATCGTTACAGATCTATGTCTATGTCTAAGATATGACCTTTTCCTATGTATGGGTCAGCTACTTATTTATTTTTATTTTCAACACATTACATAATTGATGTAAATATAGATTTCTATAGAGAGCCACACAATCCTCTTTAAAAAAAAAAAAAAAAAAAAAAGGCTCCTTCACATTTATGAAATAGCTACGGTTTGTTACAGTACAGAGAGCATCAAAATGCCTGACAAAGGCATTTTATTATACCCAAATTAAGCAATTCAGTAGTGTGTACAGCAAGAGATGACCATGTGACAGAGCCAACTTTTGTTACCTTTACCTGTCATGTTTGATTTTGAACATTTGCTGATTTTGGTGCAGTCTGCTGTAAAACATTAAAAAAACATGCTCCCCTTTTCAGGCAAGTCTCACAAGTTCATACAGTAATTACCTTAGCTAAACAGCGTGTCATTTAAGGCTTGTACACGTCCATGGCTCACCCCTACAGGTGTTTTCACTCAACATGCCTAACTAGTCCTCTTCTCAGGACATTCCTGGGAACTGGGAGAAAGTGACTCCTGATGTTAAGTGATCAGCTAGAAATAAGATATGTCACTCTGTTGGGAGTTGTTGGGACTACAAAACTGTGGCGTAGTGTTACAAAGCGATGCTTCTTTCAGAGACAACACAAACTCACAACAGACAAGTTTCATTTGGCTTGCCATGAAGTGAACTGACAGAACTAATGGTAATGTTATGACCTGCCGCTTACCATTTCGACTTATCAATGTGATGGTCTGCACCAGCTAAAAATGAGAAGCTGTTAGCCGAATGTTCTGCATCCTGCTCTTTGGTAATAAGAAAGGAGAAATAACAGATTTTATACCGCCAGAGTTGATTCTCTTCAAAATGCACAGAGCGAATCTGTGTATTTTGCCGACCTGGGTGTCAGAATAAAGTCAATCACCGGTGTGACCAAATCATTTTTCACATTCACACTCACATGTGGGCCAAAATACCCACAGTGTAGAGCCCAGCTGTCATCAAGGTGAACACTTGCAGGCTCATCAGCTTTATTTTAGCTGATGTGCATTGAAATAGGCTTGGATCGAAGTGGAAACCAGGCCACCCAGCTTAAACCGGCACACCTATTCTTATCAGTACATCAAGCTTGGTCAACCCATGTAATGTAAACAGCTCAACTCAACATCAACCTGAGGTCTAATTAGCCAGAATAACTGAGAACACCCATGTGGGCGCCTTTAATAGTTTCCTATTTAATGTCAGAGCACATGTGGCCTTGATAAGAAAATAAATCCTCCAAGCGCAGGTCGTCCAGAGTCAACTCGTGAGTGACTAATGAATCGAGTGATGTGCTCCCACAGCTTGATTGTTCCAAGTGATCAAACTGGCATTCAAGTTCACCTGAGTATAGACGAGCAAAAATCTGAATCACAATATGAGAAGCCTTTTTCACATCAGACATTTTGACAAATAAATAATAAAATCAATGCTGGGTGGATGTTGTGATCAGTTGTTTGCATTAAAAATATCTCTGATGTAGTTAGATATGATCTTTTCCTGCTCTTTGGGTGACCACGCTTGTCTAGTCACAAAAGACAAGGCTAAGACAAAACAACAAAAACAGATAAAAGAGTGTGAGCGAATCGGAGAATTGCTGTGACGTTTGATGTTCTTTCATGAAAACAACATTAAAGTGTGCATAAAAACTGTACAAGATATGACTGAGCAGAGGAGGGAGACGAGCTCTGAAAAAGAGAGACCGGATTGTTTTCGACTAACGTGGATCTGATGATAATTACACTGATCATCATGTTTTTTGACTAACAGGATCTGATGATAATTACACTGATCGCTGAGACGTTTTTATCCGATACTGTGAGATAAAAAGGTTTCTACCTTTGGATTCACAAAAAAAGAAGAGTGCTAATTACAATTCTGATGCCCATCATCTCTCACCCTTTCACACCTCCATATTTCTCGCTCTCTCCCACCTTTAAACAGGTTTTCTCTCTCTGACAGCCGTGATGTTTTATTAACTACTGTGGGACACAAGCCACCTGAGCCGACTTGGAAGAATATGAGCTAAGGGTGAGGGGTGAGATACCTGTAGCTATGTTTGTCAAATATGGAAGCTGTGGCCCAACTTTGCACATGAAACCCAGATTAATTCAAATATGAAAGACCCCTAAAAATGAAATCTACAAACACAATGATTTTTTATTTTATTTAACCTTTATTTAACCAGAAAGGGTCCCACTGAGATTAAAAACCACCCAAGGCCACCCAACCCGAGCATAAAGCTCACAGTGGTGAGTCAGGGCTTTACATTTAGTAGTAAATCTGAGGGATGCATGATAAACTGTGTCAGTCATATGCAATGCCTGAGTAGGGGCACGCATGTACAAAAGATCCCCATAGTCTAACATAGGTAAAAATGTTGCAGCAACAAGTCTCTTTTTTTACATTAAAAGAGAAACAACTTGTTTCTGAAATAGAAACTTTACTTAAGCCTCAGTTTTTTCATCAAGCACTGTACACGTGGCTTAACAGTCAAAAAGTCATTGATTACAATGCCTAGGTATTTATAGGAGTTACCCTTTCTATGACTTTTCCTTCAAGAGTGACGACTGAAGGAATATTCTGTGGTCTATCTTGGCATTAGAAAATAGCATGCACTTGGTTTTGTCAGCAGTAAGAACAAGTTTTAAATGAGACAAGGTTTCCTGTACAACATTAAAAGCACATTGCAAGTGGTCAACAGCTTTAGCAAGGGTTGATGCACTGCACTAAATAACTATCATCAACATATGACTGAAAATCAGCGTCATTCACATCTTGATCCAAATTTTTATAAAAATAGTAAAAAGAAGTGGGCCAAGCACAGAGCTCTGTGGAACACCCCTACATGATGCAACCTGGTGGCCCATTTGGTCAAGAACCAAAAACATTCAGATAAGTTGGCGGCTTTTAGACACTCAAGAATAAATTGTGTAAACATAAATTAATGTATGTGTGTGTTGGTGCAAAGTCAAACAAGAGATTTCTCCAAAGGCTGCATTGATAGTGAACAATGTAAGCTTGTTTGAACACCACCACAAACTGCCCGGTAACATCTTTTTATCATCACATTAAATATACATGGACTTTAAACAAACATTTACTTCATCGTTGACCCAGAGCTGTCCTCCCCCTGTTGCAACAAAGACAAGCTGTACATGGCTGAACTGTAGTCCGTAGAGAATATGCTGATGCGATTGAAAGCATGACTCAGAGGCAAGCCTGACATTTATGCGAATGACTTTATGCTGTACAGTAAGGACAATTCCTCAACAGCTGAAAATAACTCACTAACAGAAGAATTTCACTGAATTATATCAAGGCAGGCACACTGAATGACTTCTTGAAGTTGTTGGAGACTGAAGAGGTTTGGGGACCAGATTAATCAAGTCTGTGCACTAAAATAATATCTTTTACGTCTCCCACAGATTGGAGTCATTTTCTTCCTGAGATTTTGCAGAAGACTGATGTCTTGCATTATAGAGGGATAAGCAGCATGGTGGCATTAAAGTACATATAAGCAGCACACTCCGTGGAGCACTTTCAAAACTTATCACAGTTGCGAATAATTTGTTGTGCTGACTTTAAGAGTGGCTAAGAAAGTATTGGCAAGCACTGCAACCAACCAGTACAATAAACCTGCACCGTGGACCTCTTGTCTCCCACGCCGACAGTGAGACTAATTAACCAAAATGTCCACAACAGTGTATTAGATAGTCAGTGCTCAAACAAATCCCACAGTTCAGATGCTCAGACGTGGTTATTTCCCTTGATTCGTGTGCCACTAATTGTTTCTGTTTGGTTTGTTTTTGCAATCGGGTGTCTACGCAGGGTGTTTTAATTTGAAAATTGACCGTATTCTCTGTGCCGTCTCTGTGTCTGACTTCTGACGATCAATTATTCAAAAGAAATTACAGAGCTGCAAATAACATTTACTTTCATTCTTAATTAATCTACTGATGATTTACTTGATTGATTGTTAATGAAGTAGCAAAAAATGCTCATCACAGCGTTGCAGAGCCGATCATAACATCCTAAAATGTCTTGCTGATATTCACTTTACAATCATAGAAGATATTCACATTTCAAAAGCTGGAATCAACAAATTTTTTGCCTTTTTTAAATTTCTTTTTAAATAAATGTCTCAGTTAATAAATTAAATCAGTTGAACAAATAAATTAACTAAAAGACTAATTCAATTAATTAACAGATTAATCATTTCAAGTCTTTAAAAGTAAGCCGGGGAGTCTGTGATGATCTTGTAGTCTGGTATCATCTTGTTTCAGTTCAGGCAATTAAATCTACTGACAATGTCTATAATTCAATAACATACTAAATGGTCAAACATCCATCTGGTAAAATGCTTCACTGAGATGATAAGAGGACATTCAATGGCCGGTTCATCACTACTGCACACATAATCTCTCTATAAAGGCATAGATCGCGCAGATATACAGACACAGACACACACATGGATACTAGGGTTCAAGTAAGGTATCATCCGTGATGCACAATTAAATGCATAGGCGTGATAAGAGTTCAACATGGGCGCACACACGCATACACACTACGTTCGACAATGATGTCTGACCTACAGATCAATAATGGGTGACAGAGTGTTGTATAATCATCTCCATTTGTACTCACAGAAGGTGGTGATGATGGTGATAGTGTACAACTAAGACAAGTTGGGGGCAAATCAGAAACACAATCCCATCATGCAGACAAAAGCAAAGACCTGCAGAGGGCTTAGACACATTGTTTACAGCAGGGGTGTCCAAACTTCTTTTAAAGAGGGCCAGATCTGACAATGTGAAGATGCCCGGGGGCCAATACTAACATTAAAAAAAATGGGGAAAAAAGAACAATAAAAGTTACATACAAATGCTCTGTTCTGTAACAATGTTATTTTCATTGTCACAATTATCATTTTTTTAAATGTCAGATAACGCAGAATAAATTGTATGGAATACGTTAAACTTGCATGAAGTTGATACAAATCTGAACCTCATGTTCATTCTAAACATGACTTATACTATAAGTAGTGCAAAGTTTAACATTTAAGTTTAAAACGTATCACTCTTGCTCGTGTCTTTCACAAAATCATTCAGAAAGTAATATTTTGTGTCACATCTACAGATATACTGTATAACACCAGTAGTTATGTCCTTAAAGGTTCAAATGCTTCGTTATATCAACCAAAAAAGCCAAATCTTCCAAAATAAACAAGGTCAGCTGCTATTGGTCGGTTGCTGAAATAGGCCTAAAAAACTCACCACTACAACTCATCACAAGTTGATTTTTAACGTTTTATTTTGTATCGACTCTGCACACTGGTGGCATGCAATGTATGACCATCAATAATTGTATTGCAATTCTTTGATTCACCTTCGCTGTCCACCAATTATGCTTACACTATCTAGCTAGCTACTGGTAAATGAGCTAGATACCACAGCGGAAGATTTCGTGCTAAATGAAAAGATGGAAGATGTTGGTTAAAGGAAAAAAGTTTAAATAAAAGTTGAGTTTTGTTACAAAAGCTCTTCAATTTTAATTTGTACAAACACAGTTTTATTGCAGTTTAAAGATATTTTGTGACCAAGCAAAAAAATATTTATTCTATAGATAAGACCAAAAACATTTTGAAATTTTGAACCCTGACTGTATCTAGGCTGAATTTATCTTGTTGACATACGCACTACTTTTAACGAGTGAGGTAAAGTGGTGGGGAGAGCTGTGAGATGGTGAGATGAGGTGTTGAACAGCGCAGCACAGAAGGAGCTAAAGGTCACTGTACAGTAAAAAGATATACGAGTTGAAGGGTGGTGTAGTAAGTGAGGACCCAGGGTTCAAATTGTTGGGAAGCATCTGCCTGCTTTCATGTCCTTGAGCAGCACATAGATCGATAAAGCATCAAACTTGCCCATATTGGCGTTGCTGTCATAACAAGGCCAATCTTTCCTCACCCCCTTATCTGTGAAGTGCCCCTTCTCAGTAAATTCTTTTAACCATATCTCCACCATGCTCTTTATTTTTTTTTTCAGGTTCTCGACTCTGGTAATGAGCCGCCACATAAACGAACTCCTTTGTGCTTTTATCAGTCCAAATCTTAAAGAGTAGCTTAAAACAAGCAGACATCATGAAGGCCATATTATAATAGATAACCACAACTGATTGATGCCCCACAGTGTATAGTTTTGCATTTGTATGTATGTATGTATGCCAACAAACGCACACACATTTGATTCAATCAATTGTATAAAATGATTACAGAATATAAAGTATATAAAGTTCATAGTTTCTTAATTTAGAACTGTTTAGGTGGAGAACTTCTCTAACAGAACTAATTTTAAATTTTAATATAGGTCTACGTTAGGATTGCACTACAGGTGGTTGGGTGGTTTGTGAGACGGATATCTTTAAAAATGCCCAAAATCGAAGCAGCGAAGGCCGAGATATCCTGACTTTTACTTCATGGTCAGGTCCGTGGATGCATTCAGAGAGCTGAATATGGTACCTCCACTCATCCTGCTGCGAGCACTTTTTCATTCAAGCAAGTGAGCGCCTCAGAAACTCTGGACCTTACCCTTACCATCATGCAATGTCACTAAACTACAACGTCACTAACTACATTGCCATGGGAACTGGACAACACCATCTGTTGAAGAAGATAGTGTAATATGGTTGAAAGCCTCCGAACAGCAAATAAGTGGACCTTGTTTTTGTCAAAAACTAATATTGTTTGTTGTTTAATCATGTTGCTTTCTTAGTACAGTCGCTCCGTCGTGAATGCGTGTGCGGTTCTACCACATGGTTTACAGGCCTTCTAAGAGAAAAAGAAAGAAGGCAATTTATTGAAGTCTCATGATCACATTTTTAATAGCAGATGGATCTAATACAATCAAGGCTGAGGGCTCTGTGGTTATATGTCAGAGTAAGAGAGGGAGACATGTGAGGGTCATTAGGTGGGCTCAATGAGGAGCCCGTAGGCTGACAAGGGTGAATATTCTATGTGAATCTCTCCCTCCCACTCTTTCTCTCTCTCTAGCTATGAGTGTATGGTTAAAGGAATACAGTGGTGTTACTGTTTACCTTTTTTGCCAAGCTTCATCACTTCTCTGCAAAGTGAAAAATACCAAACTTCCTCTGAGGCCAATTCTCAAAACAATGTACAATTTATTTGAGTCTTGTGAAAACAAGACAGCACACACCCAACAAAAATATTTTCAATCCAGAGGCGAGGGAATGGATAGACCGAGCAAGACGACGTGAGAGAAGGAAAAGAATGTTTGTTTTTCTGTTAACGCAGATTAAAAATCAATTTAACAACCTTACAGGAAGCTCGTGGAAGTTAGTTGGAAACTGTAATAGTCCTGGGAGTTTACGATTAAATTAAAAATGACTTCATTTTGAGAATATACGTTAGTTTTACATATTAAAATACAAACACTGACACAGGCACAGAGAAACAAGTGCATCTAAACCATTTCTGCACAAAATGAAATGTTGAGACCAAAGTGTGAGGTCCAGTGTGTAGGATTTAGTTGCATCTAGTGGTGTTAATGATGCATTGCAGTCTCCTCACATCACCCTCAACCTTCCTAGTGTAAAGGAGAAACAACACTTGAAAGGCTCTGTCTCTGTCTAGAGTATTTAGTTTGTTTGTTCCAGGCTACTGTAGAAACCTTATGTTTCAATATGGCGGCCTCCATGTAAGAGGACCCGCTCCCACTTTTAAAGTAACAAAAAGATTGTTCTTTAAGTTACAGAGAGGAGTAGTCAATGCAAATCAGGTAAGGGTGGGGGCCTCAACTGCTCCTGGTTACTGAAGCCATATGTTGTTTTATTTACAGTGGCATGCATCAATAGAGTATTACTGAAAATTCAAAATCACCTGCACTGAGGTGAACAATGCCCAGTCAGCAGAATTTGTCTTGAAGGCTAAAAAATGAAGTCTGGGCTCTTACTGTGCTTCTGACTAGGGATGCGCCAGATCATATCCATCCATTCATCTATTTTCTGTAACCACTTATCATGATTAGGGTCGCAGGGCAGCTGGAGCCAAGCCCAGCTGACTTTGGGCGAGAGGCGGGGTACAACCACGGGCAAGTCGCCAACTCACGACAGGCCACATAGAAACAGACAATCATCTCTGTGTCATATCTGTCTTTGGGCTATGGGAGGAAGCCAGAGTACCCATAGAAAAACAATGCAGACGCGGGGAGAACATGCAAACTCCACACAGAAAAGCCCCAGCCGAGGTTTAAACCAGGAACCTTCTTGCTGTCAGGCGACAGGGCTGACCACTGCACCACCGTGCCAGCCCATATCATTTCATTTAGGATAACACTGGAATTGTTTTTAATATAGGATATATATCATATTGAGATAATTTCAATATTCAGATCTCTTGACAAAATTATGTCATACCACTATGCAAGTAACAAGCATGGCTGAAAGTGAAAGTAACATTGCGATTGGCTCCATGATGGAGGAGTTGGTTCCAAAAAAATGGAGCAACTTCAGTAGTGTGGAAGTGATTAAGCTATAATACAGATGTACAACAAGCCATGGTAATGTGTATGTATGTGGAGGAAGACAACAAACAAGCAATGCAACACGGTTGAGTACAAGAAGTGCGGAAAAAAAATAAAACTAAAAAATAATAGTGATGTCCAAGTTGTTGCATTAACTTTCAATAAACTGAAGTAATAGCAAAATCAATGTTGAATCTCCAGTGAAAAAACACTGCTACAAATTTAACACACATGTATAAAAGATCTGGCATACAGTCAGTCCTCTACACCAGCAGACTGGGATCTAAGACCCCAGAGCCACTCTAAAGCAGCGCAGATGCACATGTTTCGTATGTATTACATTGATTGTTTACACATGTGGACAAGTTCTACTCGTGTAGTCGATGGGCCTGAAGTTTGGCACAGTGACAGATTTGGGTGACGGGTGCTGACAAAATTTACATAACTGGTATCCTTGACAAAGGTGCTAAAAGTCTACATTTTCTTAAGGGTTATCTATGACCAATAATTGTGAATGAATAACAGTGAAACACCAGTTCAATGATGTTCAACCTACTGTCAGTTTCAATTATGTGATTTTATGCAAAAGCATCAAGAGGGCACGTCAATTCAAAGTGCTCTATCAAACTAGGAGTGCTTGTATTTCTCAATTTTAATGATGAACAGATGTTTTCTTTTTTAAATTTAACAAACAATCACACGCTTTTTCCACACTATGATGAAACCTGGGGAGGACTATGAATTGACACGAATTTATTCAACACACAGCATATCAGAAATGACTAATCAGTGTTTTACTAAATTAATGATAAACCTCAGCAACACACTCCATCATATGTGCTGTATTAACCTTCATTTATAAAAAGAAAATTGAATCGGCAAATTCAAAAACTCAGCTGTACAAAATCAATAACAAAACAGACTAGTTAAAATGTGTTAACGTAAACAGCTGAGACACACCACTGAAATGAAATTAACAGCCACAACCACAGGACATAGAAAAATGAAGAGTTAGAGAGTCTCATGTTAAAAAAAATCAGCTGAATTTGTCAAGCCCATATATACCGAACATGTTTCTGCAATTTGCATACAGGTAATGTGGCCTCGTCTGAGCTTTGTTTGTTCTCTCATCTTGCTTTGAAAACCCACATCAAAGTGCTTATTGCAAGACCTCTTCAATCTCGCTGCTGTTTGGCATTCAACCTAACATGACCCACTTTTGCATCAGTGTTTGTAATTGTGACTACCTGAACATTTTCAACACGGGTTTGACATGATTAAGTGTTTAACATCTTAAAGTCATTGGGGGCTTAGGATGCTCAGTTTCAGCACAGCTCATGGTTAATTTCTCAAGAGACTCCACCCAAAAGCTGATTTTTCTCACTCCAATCTAACCTGACGGACCTGTAGCACTAGCTTGACTGTACTTGTGATCACGTCAGGTAGATGTACAGCTGATGTAAGGTAAAAGCAACCTGCTCAGCAGGGCTTTGTGAAAACACCGGCAATCAATATTCTTCTTACTGGGGATTTTTTTAGCAGAGGTCATAATCTTGGATGTGGGAACAGCCTGCAGAGAATGGTCATATAGTGCATTATGGGGCCCTGAGGTGGAGTCAGTGGCCTTGCATATAAATGTTTCTTCATATTTTGACAGTCCTTGCAGCAGACTGAACAAATTGCTTAATTTTTTATGAACACTTAGTCTTTAGTTGATTCGAGGTCTTGCTGATGGGGGCCTGCGTGCTTTTATGTGGAAATCCATCAGACCAGTGAAAAGTCTGCAGCAAAGGACGACTCCTTATAAATAAGTCCTTGCAAATTTCAAGGAAATTAA
This sequence comes from Argyrosomus regius, assembly GCA_946959425.1. Lineage (NCBI taxonomy): Eukaryota > Metazoa > Chordata > Actinopteri > Sciaenidae > Argyrosomus > Argyrosomus regius. Next base: position 17,291,009 of record OX336890.1, read on the forward strand.
AGAGGGTGCATGGCATCTCGTTAGTTCTGATGGTTTATTGTGGAATCTCAAAACATTTTAACCTTACCTGCAGTAGTTCCTCAGGTCAAATGCCAAGTTATGTCCAAGATGATACTTTTATATTTTGCACTGTAGCATTTGAAATGTTTTTGCTTCCTAGAAAACAAATTATGTTTTCATAATTAAAAGCGATTTGAGGATTATTCTAAATACTGAAGCCTAGAAGTCAGTCTGGAGGTTGGATTAAAAGTATTTAAAAAGACAATAAAACCCAACAGGTTTGTAATAAAATGTGAGGATTTTAATGAATTAAGTGTCCGTATCAACAGTGTGGTTATTCCATCAGCTGCTCTGATGACTGGACTAACTACAATTTAGTCCAATACTAGTTTTTTACTTTACATCGTCTGCTTTTTGTGGCTTCTGGTGGTGGTTTTGTAGTTTTGGTTTGGCTGTTTTACACTCTAAGCTCCACAGAAGAGTTATGTCCTTTACTTTTAGCAGTGTAGTGTGTGTTTTAACTAGATGAATTAAGAAAAGTGGTATTTTGAATGAACAGCCTTGTTATGACACCAATCTACAATCACTACCTTTACTTCTTTATTGAACTGTAGTAAATGCTGTTCAGCTTCTTTTTCATGCATCTCCAGGTGCGACAGAAAAAAGGGGAGAGGGATGACAAGAAGAAATGAAAAAGGGGAAAGAAAGAGATGTGATTCTGTGGCTTCAGTTTCTCTGTGCAGTATACTCCTCATCTGAACTACTTGACACGTACTTTATCACACCCTTCTGCTGGTCGCTCACTACGAATAAAGATCATTTTTTGTCCATTCTCCTTGAAAATGTGTGGTGCAGATCTGGCAGCTATGATGGACTGAGCTTTTTTTTTTCTTTTTTTTGGCATATGGTCGGCAACATTCAAAGTCAAGTCACCTAAATCACAATTGTCCTACAGAGATTCTGAATACTGCTGAGTCAACAGATTACCATAGCAGGAGGTCTACATCGTTTAAAAGGTTTGGACAAGCAATCCCATGCATGGGCAAGCAAACAGGAAACCATTAACACAAAATGACCTATGACTGACCATATTCCCGAGTGACCCTGCACATCTGCATATGCACAAGCAATACCACGATTCATATTTTAATTAGAATGATTTTGTAATTGTAATAATCTCATTGATTAACAGTATTATCCTGGCACCACAGACATTTTAATACATACATTTCTGTTTATTAGTGGTAACAGAGGTAGTGCTGGACAGTACATGGTGGAAAATAGTGATTAGGAATGCAGTAATACTTATGTAAGTACCCTTCTGCAACTGGTGTTTAATCTACTGCATGATGTGAATATGATGATCCGGTAACTGTCAGCCAAAATGAAAGAGCACAGACACACAAAAGCTGCTCACCTGGTCCTTCACACTTAATCAAAAATATCTGCAAGGCTAATGCGATGGCTGCAGTGAGGCGTGAAGGGCTCTACATACAGTAAAACTAAGCATACACATAACGTAGCTAAACACGGCTGTTGGCAAGCTCCACAGGTGTGTGCATATTTTCCCTCAAAAACATGACACCCTGAAGCCTTCACTCCTCTGTCTCCAACCTGCACACTTAGACTTGTTTCCACCCCCTGCTCCCTTTCCTCCCTCAACCAGCTGTGCCGATAAACAACAACACGCTCAAGTGGAGAACAGAAACATCCCCAATGGCGTCCTGGGGTAAGAGCTCTTGTAATTACACTACAAAATACTGCCTTGGCTTTTTCTGTCTTAGTGCCATCCCTCCCTCTCTTCTGCTGCTCCTCTCCCTTGCCTCTCCTCTTGAATGTTTCACCACCAAGACAAACAGCTGAAGAATATTTTTTCTCATTTACCTTTGTGATGTGAAACAGACTCACACCCGTCCACATTAACTCTTCTTTCCAACTACCACCTGTCTTCTGTCTTTGCTTCTTCCATCATATGCTGTCTTCCATTTCACAGTAATCTTTCTAGGCCTGATCTGCTCCATCATTTACTGTCTGGTAATGACAACTGTCTCCTCTCCTCTTTTCTATCATCTCGGGTCGGCTCTTCATATCACAACAAGGCGAGGTGAAGGACCATTTTCATGTCAGTTGGATCGTAACATTTTCAGAAAAGATAATGCGCAAAAGATCCTGCAAAAGCCAAAACTTTGCCTCATGTGAGTGTATCCTGAGGTACTTTTGAAGTTAAGACTCACTCTTTCTGCCATGTTATATAGTAGTCATATATTCTGTAACTCAACAATCATCTTTTTCCCTTAACAAATGCATCACCAGATTACAGCTTTCTGAGTCATCACAAATCAGCTTTATAAGTCACGCTTTCACACACCTGGTGAGAACAGGAGGCAGCGTCATTTCATTGTCATTTTTTCAGGTTTCCTTTCAACACTATGGCAGCCTAACCCTTGAAAATCCACTGTGATATGATGCTTTATGTCGCAAAACTGGATCAGAAGCCTGTGACAAAGCGTGTTTGTTGCACAAAATTAGATTCTGACAAGCCAGCTTACACTGGGGACATACAAAGACAATCCCCAAAGCTTGTTTTCATTGAAAAACAACTTTGAAGCTCTGTTAACACCAGTATCTTGTAGCTTGTTAACAAAGGGCCATAGGCAAGCTTGCTAGGCACTACTAGCCTGAACATGCACCCTTTCTTAATGTACCAACAGTGACATTTTGAGTTTTGGTGGAGATACACAGGAACATAAAAGAGCCTCAGAAAACTGAGTGGTGAAGTCTGGGCAGCCATGATGGATTGGGAAGTAAAAACACAGAGTAGTAGTTTTGTGATTGTATTTGTTTAACCAGTGTAGCATTTATAATGAATATCAGCTGGTATAGATGGATGCTTGTCTGAGCTTCTGTACTTTCTATCTTAAAAATGCCCTTATCAGTATAAAACTTTCAAACCTCCTACACAGCAATAACTCGCCTGGAATGCTGACGCTTTCAAGAGAGTTTAAGAAAAATGGTGCTTTACCAATTCATATGTGAATGTACAGTTTTAGGTAAGTTCCACTGAAATAATGTAATTATAAAGCAGTAATAACCCCACATTGTTACTACAGAACTGACTGCAATGAAAAAACTGCTAATTGTGTGTGTATCGTCTGATTAAACTTTCACCCATTCATAGATACCAACACTCTACATGTCATACTTTGTGGCTGAAATTTGTTGCCTTGTTTTTCTGATTGGAGTTGGTTAGATTTCATGTGGTCAGTGTGAATGTACTGTAAGAAATTGGTTGAGGGCATGCACACCAACTGTAAATAAATGTTGTCTTTGTCTGGTCATGTTATTTAGTGAATTGAGACCATTTGTGTGAGTACGCATAAGATTTTTTTTTTGGCCTTTTCAAGCTTTTATTTGATAGAGACAGCTGAAGAGTGACAGGAATGTGGGGAGAGAGAGATAGGGGAATGACATGCAGCAAAGGGCCGCAGGTCGGATTCGAACCCTGGGCTGCTGCGGCAAGGACTGAGCCTTTGTACATGGGGCGGATGCTCTACCTACTGAGCAGTGTTTCCCCTATATTCATTCAATTTCACAAGATCATTGCGCCACTACTCGCACTGTGTGAGCACAACGACACACAACGTTATTTTGGACTTGTTTTGAGTCATTAACTAGCGCAGACAAATCATGTCGGACCCTCTTCTCATTCTTCACAGTACGTCTACGTAAAAGGTAACGTTCAAGCTTATACACGGTCTATGTGTTAGAGTAGCGTAGGTAGCGTAATGTTAGCGTAACGTTAGCGTAACGTTAGCGTAACGTAGAGTAGCGTAGCTCCTTATGGCAGTGTCCAACAAGTGAGCGGGCAGAGAAAGTGACGGTGAAGCTTTTAAAGTGAACAGAGTACAGAAAGAGAGATTAGCAGGAAGTTGGGAGAAAGTTTGTCAGTTAATAAATGCTGCAGCCACTCAAGCTGTTTAACAGTACGTTTGTTAGCTGCTAAGTAGCGTTAGCTGCATTAATTAGCTGCTTGTCACTACTACCTGTGTGTGCAGAGGAGCAGAGAGGAGTGAAGAGAGGAGCAGAGGGAGATGCAAGGAGATGTGTGAGGAGCAGGATCTAGAGACTTTTCCACACTGAATAGGGTCATTTTAATAAAATTCATTATTAATTGATTTCTTGCCTCACCCTCATGATTTCCACAAGTACTTGTTGTATTTCTGACAGACTGACCTGAGAACAGTCTACAGGGAGAGCATCAGTGGCCGCCCCACTGCTGAGCTCCACCACAGAAAAGCTCTGGAGCTTTGTACAAAAAGTCCAGAAAAATCAAATGCTCACAGGCTGCATGTAGGCTGTGTCATTAAGTCTTCTGACTTGTAAATAAATAAAAGCTGTGAGTAAATTTCTGTGTTGCGACATTTAATTTTTTAAATATTTTCTACAGATAAATGTCAAAAACTGTAAATGGAGACAAAATACAAACATGTATAATCCTGTCTATGAGGATTCCAAGGTCATTTCATTGAAACTATTCTCACTCGCATGAATACGGGTCGACGTCGCATTCTCAGGGACACGGACACAGCAGCACCGCTGCTGAAAGAAATTCTAGGGTAAACACTGCTGAGCTAACCAACACCCCAAACTTTGATTTTAAGAATAATAGTACGAAACGTAAAAAAGTAAAGCACTATAATATTAATTTCCAAAATACACGTGACATAACATTTTGTCTGTAAGTTGTAATACACATGTAATGGCAGTAGACTGACTGAGACATATTGTTGACAAATTGCACTTCTTAAGGCTGTCAAAAGTTTGGAGGTGTTGTTATGCAAAATGGTTTTACTGGTTCGGCCCATTTGAGCTCAAACTGGGTTGTATGCGGCCAATGAACTAAAAGGGCTTTGACACACCCGGGCTAGTCAATGCAGTGCAGTTGATTCCAACCTGCCAATCAGCTGCGTTGTCAAATAAAAAGTGAAAAAAGCCCAAAATTAATAATAAAAGTCTTACCATGAGGGGTTGCAGTCAAAAACATCTAAGAGAACATAATCCAACTCATGTTGTCATCTCTTCCCAGCTCTCCATCAGTGAAACAAATATGGTCCAGCAGGAAACATACTACACTAGTTTATATTAGTATTAGAGAATCTCTGCTCCTGGTAGTGAAGCACTCACTTTATTTATTTTATTATCGTGTAGGTACTCCTCACTCCTCCTGCAAAAACACTCCCTTTCAATTCCAAAAGAAAAAGACTTCTTTCCCCCTTCTGTAAATAAATATATATATTTTCTTCCTAACTTTAAAAAACACTTTCATGTCCACAGAAGACACACAAACAACATCAACCCATTTTCTTACTTCCTTCTCACTCGGTTCCTTTCTCTTGACAAATAACTCATCGGTGCCTTTTTGTTTGTTCAATAATTTTGCGCACTCTTTCATATCATCTTCCTTTTTCTTCCTTGCTTTTTATCTCTTTTCTGCTGCTCACTCTGCCTGTCTCTCTTCCTGCCTTATGCAGGTTGTTTCTCCTCCAGGAGTCAATCTAGCTGTGATTGATCAACTCATCTCTTCTGCATTAGAGTGCCAGAGGAACAAACTATAGTATTAACAACACCAATAAAACTGATGACGGTAATAAAGAACCACACTAGCATTATCTGCGCTGTTGATATAAATAATGGTGAGCAAGTTTCCTTGGACAGATCTCACTTTCTCTGTCGCACAAACACAAAAATAGAACGCATACACACAGCGGGGTAAAGTGAAATCTATTAAAAAAGGCAATTTATGTGATAATTGGGCCATAACTTTATAATGCAATGAAGTGTCTTTCTGGAGAATACCAATCAAATTATCCTGAATCATTGTGGCTATCCAGCATCAGCAAGATTCCCAGGATCCCCCTCCCCTGCTGCCTACAAAGAGCTGACAGTCAGGAAAACAGTTGGAAAGAACAAGTGGTATTGAAATGTGGTCCAATCCTCTTGTCTCAGCACATTTCACTCATTGGGTTTTAATCAATAGAGTCTAGATCATGGTCACTATTAGCTCCATCATCACTTTGTCTGACTGACAAATTAATCTTTTCACTATCGGCAGTAACAACTAAGGCCTTAGGATAAATAACTAACTGTAAGTCCATGATTCAATGGAGAAGGAACAGCTTATGTAGGCAGAGAGAGCCAGTTTGCAACTGTATAGTCAATTTCAATCCATTAATGCACATCTTTTGTCTCAATTATAAAACGTCTACTTTGTGCCATACAATTAACTAAAATGAACACACATTATAGTGAGCTAAAGACAATATATTCTAATCAATTTCGGAGCTAAATCAATTAGTCGATTACATAAATCAGCGTTTCACAAACTGAGACTTGGGAGCCAAAATGTAATTTTTATTGGGTCCCCACTTGGCAGAGTATTACCATGCTATGATATGTTCATTGCAATTCATTCTCCTAATTAAAACAGAAGAAGAGAGGACCCTTCTCTTCTATTTTAATTAAATAATACAAAGAAATTAGATGGCACCACAAGTATTCAAAGAACTTCAGTCGATGATATTGAAACGAACATACCAGGAAGAGTTTACAAGCATTGGCCTTATTGTGTTTTATGTGGGCAGGCGCTCATGTAGCTGAGTTAATATGTTGTTTGTGTTTTTATTTTGATGAACATTCTCAACACCTCTGTGCAATATTCTCTGTCGTAAAGTTAAAATTTCTGTGCTTCCTCAACCTTATACTGAATGACAGCATACGTGTCGGGTTTCCTGTTCTAACAGGCGGGGCTTTAATTAATGACACACAAAAGATGTATGAGCAATGTAGCTGCGAAATCCCGGCAAAAGTTGAACGTCTTTTGTGGCGGTAAGATGTGTTGTGATGCTCTCTTTCGCTTGGTTAAAGTAGCATGTTTGAAAGGGATTTATTTTTTATTTATGGAAATGTAACGAGGGATCATTGCTAGAAATTTCTACAGCGAAAACACTTGTTGCCTTTGTTTATTTAATTATATTACTTACCTATTACTTACATTGGATCAAAAACTAGTGGGTTGACAACAGGCTGAAAGGCAGACTCAAAGTTCGCAATTTACTCTCATCCAGCTGCTTCTTGCTTGGTCACTCTCTTCTTTTCTGTTCTTAGCTTCCTCCATCAATGACCTCTTTGGTTTCTTCTCCTCTGCCTTTATGTCTATAGTGGCTGCAGAGCCTGGTTACATTGGTGACTTGCCCAGCTCTGATTCTGTCACAATACCAGCTCTGCTCCCTGTCTACATTCACTCAAGCCCTGGGCCTGAAAACCTGGTGGTCCAAAACACCTGTGGTACAAACACTAACACTCCCTGTTGATCTGAGCTCACAGTCCGGGCAGCCTAGCTTTTTAATTAACTATTAAAAAAGATCACCTCTAGTCATGCAAAGCTTTTCCAGCTCCAGTGTTCCAACAAGTACAATGAGGCACAATAAACTACAAACTAAAAACCTTACTAAGAAAAACACATTTACACTGAGGAAATGGAAACACCTGCACAATGTAATGCAGCCCAGTAGTCCCGCAGTTCATACAATCTTAAAGTTTCCCATTTACATTGAGACTGCTACTTGTTTGTGTGCTGACTCAGTCCTATGGTAATTTCTGCCGCTGAACTCTGTAGTAGAGTTCGACAAGCATTATACTGAAGGCTGTTTTTACAATTTCATTTACAGGGCCCTTTACAGTTCATTTACTAACCCTGTCTTCACAACATAATATAGCCCAATACAACACCAGAAGTGCAAATTACAGTGTTAAAAATTACCATAAAGCTGATTCAACACCTCTTTTACACACTGTCAATTTTCACAAAGGTTTTATTTATTACAGCACTGCTGGATTGAATTACAATGTTCAAAGGTCTGTGTTTCTGGTCACTCAGTGTATAATGGTGTTCAGTACATGACAAGATGACTTTTAATTCACTGTGCAATCACAGTACAATGCCCCTTTAGCCAATAAATCCCTTATAGAAAACACTTTTTTTTTTACATTAAATGTCTACATTTTTGCCAAGAGGAAACTGAAGAACACAAATTGCAGTTCAAGGTTTGTAGATCAATAACCCTACACTTGTGAAAATGACCAGAAGGGTAAGAGTCTATGCATATATGTGTGTGTGTTGTCTGTCTGTAAACCCAAACATTGCTGGAATGATTTGACTAATAATTCGAGCAACAGCTCATTTAACTGAGACCAGAGTCTATGCTTCACATCTGTGGCCCACTCTTTTTCACCTTTAACCACTGATTTCCCGCACCCTTATTAGTTTGGAAATCTATAAAGCAGTTAAATTAAAACATGGACCTAATCAAATAAAAATTTTAAAGCTGGAATTAATCATGGCAGTTTGATGCTGATGGATCTGATGAGAAGTGGGCGTGCTGTAAAGGTCCACACCACTCTCTGCTACAGGATGACATTCAAACCAGGAGAACTTAGGACTTGTTTTCATATCCATGCCTACTTTATGCAAACACATGCAATATGAATGCATAGGTTACTGCATTTTTAATGAATGTCACTAGAAGGCCAAATGTGGTACAGAGTGTGGTTTTAACTGAAGAGGAGTAATGGAGTAAGTAAGTGTCAGCATTCAATCTTACATTTAACAGCTCAGAATTACTGTGAATTTGTCATTCAACACCCCTTGCCGTCTAACATTTCAACAACAAATGGACTTAACAGTTTTAACAATTCAAAATGTGGCATCACCAGTTAGTCCAGAGATCTTTCAAACCATGAGGCGTGCCAGGGGGTAGCGAGAGTTGAATGGGAGGGCACAGAGGGAGAGATGTGAGGCAAGGATATTGCTTTACTAGTTATTATATTTCCTGCTTGCATCCCCCAAAGCATTATCATTGTTGTGGGTGTGCAGTTGTCTTGATTTTGTCCGATGGGAACCCACACTTTGAAAGCCCCTGGTTCAGACCAATTAGGAAAAGACAGCTCACAATTTGTCTTCTTTCACTGTGGTGTGGCAAAGCCTTGGATTACATTTTTTAAGAGTAATTTTAGGAAGTCTGAACAATAGATACTTCGCAATACTTTCCTATATCTCTACATCAAAATGAACCATTCCTACACCTGACTTGCTGACTCAACAAATGCAACACTTGTTCAACTGCCACTGACCTTTCATTGTGATTTTCAAACTGAGAGTCAGGAACGGCGTGAGTTCAAGTTGCAAGGATAACTTTGAAGCTTAGAAAAGGTCACGAAGTCACAGAAACATAATTCATTTTATATCTACAATGGCTCCTTTTAACGGTTGTAAAAGGTTCCAGGGGTTTTGAGAGGAGGTGAGTCACACCATTATCCACACACTCCCCATGGCACATTGGTCCAGCATGTACCTGACCAGGCAAAAATAGAGCTTATGAGATATAGACTGGCTTTCTAAGGTCTGACACCTATCAAACTATACTGAGAGCAAACTGTGAAAAAGCAGTGACAGTGGTTATTATGGTTATACTACCAAACTGTACAACATCACAAAGCACAGCTTTTAATAGTGTCCCTAATTTGGGCAATTGTGGTTCTAGGCCACAAGAGCCAGGAGCAGGTCCTCCCCCCCAGAGTAAAAATAGTGACAGTGAGGCAGGGGATCTAACATCAAACAGCAGCCGTGGTCCATCAAGAAGGTCTGTACTGCTGTCCGCCCAAGATTTATTAATAATTAATTTGTTGTTTTCAGCATCAGAGCACCAGTTTTCCCAAAGGGCCGCAGGCCAGTGACCTTGATATGAAGACATATACATTCAAGAACATGTCCACACGCTGCTAGTGATAATAAATGCACACTAGCTGTGGAACTCCATTCTTTGAGCCTGAAGGTCAAAGTGATACAATAAAGAATATGAATTAACAAGTTCACGACTGATGAGACTTTAAACTTATAATAAAACATAGATTCATGAGTGTTCTTCTGTCTTAAATCCCCAGTGTGGAGGAGGTTTGTGTGACATTCTCATCACGGCACCACCTGGCATGATCAGCTGTCAGGTTAGTAAGAGCCCTTGCCTCCATGAGGAGGAGTGCCGAGTGTGGCTGAGAAGAAGAGGGGTGAGAGCTGGAAGTGTTAAGGTGCCAACCCCTAAAGAAGATGCCAGTGACTGTAAAAAGTGTTTTTTTTACCCGCGCTGGAACAACTTGTCTCTGTTTGATATGAAGTAAAAATGTGTCTCTATGCAAATGTTAGTTTTGTTAGTTATACACACACCTTAATTTTAAATATTGCAACAGTGTTTGTTCATGTACAATGCTGGTATTTCATTTTTATGATTAATTCACCAGGGCAGACTCCCAACCAATCAGTCACAAGACAAGGCATGGTTTATTCAATAGATGTATTTGTACCGTAAACTCATAACTGTTGACAAACCATGCCTTTTTATATGGAGCTGTTTATACCGTAGGAGAGCAGTGTCATATAAAAAGGTACAACAAATAATAAGCTACAATAGCTTTCTCCATTTTGAACTCTCCATTCAAAGGTCAGCGCTGTTGAGATGAGTTTGCTATTGGTCAACCCGTACAAATTTGTGTGTCAAAGATCACCAAGTTGGACACTGATCCCTGTGTGCCACTGAAGACACTGTACATACCCACAGCTGCAGAAACCTAGATACAGTCTCCACCAGCAACCTTTTACTTGGCTGGATGTCCAATCAAACAGATTTTACAGGCGAGGGAGGTACAGAATTATTGCCCACCTATAGACAAACTCCTAGGACCGTAATGCACTGGGGAAATGACTAGGAAAAAAAACAATCTATGATGCGATTTGCAGGACTTACAGCCAAAAGGAAGTGTCTCAAACAAATCAAATGACACAGTCTGGCAGTTTGTTTGAGGCACCAAAGTATTAAGCCAACAAATACCCACCCAAACACAGATGTTTACTTGTCCCACAGCACCCACTGTATGCAGCATCGTCTGTTGCTCTAGCTTAAGCTACTAAAATCGTGACATACTGAGGATGCACATATCATTTACTCAATGCAGTATCAATCAGAACACACCAAGAGCATTTCCACCACAGGAACTTTCCCCAGGGACTACAAACGTTTGAGAGAACTTTCATTTAAAGCATTTTTAAAAAATCTGCAGCCGCAAACCATTTTTTGTTTTGTTTATCAGTTCACTCAGAGTTTTAAGAGTTATTTAACTAGGGTAGGTTGACTAAGCAAAAAACTCTTGTGGGCCAGCACTGCTGTTTCACTTTCCAAAGCGTTTCTACAGCAGTACACAAGCAATAATCAGGATAATATGAGTATGAATATGAGTTTAAAACTAGACAGCATTGTTTGACTGATTTGCCTCGGATTGACTAGCTATAAATTAATTTTGATCAATTTAAGTGTGGGTATGCTGTGAAAACAGGCAACCAAGGTAGGTTACGTAGAGCTTTCTGCTATTGTTGTTTTTGTTGTGGTCAAGATTTACCAAGATTTTTAAAACAAAGGTTAAATATTGTTATAGTCTAACTAAAAGCGAGTTTCTTTGTGAAGGAATTTGAACAATTTACTTTTGGACTTTGTAATTACTTCCACATGGTTCTACAGTATATGGATTTGACACCATCTCGTCTGGACATGGACTGTCTCTCTGTGTACTCCAGTTTTGATATCATTCACACAAATTCATCTGTGTAATATTCTCTCTTATTTATTTCAGTATCAAGGTGGCCTTCATTTTAACAAGTCACTGTTCAAAAAAAGAGGGAAAATGTGCGACAGGAGCTGAGGGTGAACGATTCTGACAAGCAAGCTCATTTCATTACACCGCAGCTGAATAATAACAATGAATTTCAATGTTTTCCATAACGTATTCGTGGTGGCCTGTAATACCTGACAGATGCCGCACAAATGCATTTGCCATTTTAGAGTAGATGTAGGGAGGTAATTCTGGTAACTCATAATTTAACTTTTCAGTACGCAGAGTTAATCTACCAAGCAGGACAGCTAATCCTTATGTAATATAATCACTTACTAATCACTAAGTTATGAAACTATTGTTTGGGATGGATGACTAATCAATTTGGTTTACACTGATACGTCCCTATTTTTTCCATCTTCTCAATCCCTGGTTCTGGTTTCTTTTAAAAATACAAAAATGGCGTTTGCACTGTCATGCAGACGCCACTCATCTACAAGCAGCCTCTAGGGATCATGGAGCCACTGGGCTTTAAAGTCAAAGACAGCCAGAAGACACAGAGGAAGCAAACAACTGCTGACAAAAGATGAAGGAGGATAAAACACAAGTAGAGAAGAGAAGAACTTGACAGACTCACCTTGGGTCTGATATACATGACATTAAAGGCATGTCCTGGGACAGTTTAAAATCGTTTTTGACAACTTTTGACAACCATAAATCCACCAACTTAATCTTGGCAAGTTCTGTCTCACACAGGCCGTACTTACTAATGAGACTCGACAAAAAATAATTCACACTTTTTTTTTTTTGTAGCATATTTTTAAGTTCATTCACTGCTTTTATTCAATAAAATCTTCAGGCTGTTGGCATATGCCAATACTAACCTGACATTCAAGACACTTAGAGAAAATCTTTAAACAATTTCTCTTTGATAAAGGCTACAGCTGTGCCAGCCAATGGCGTATACTTCACACCCAAGTGTGTACATAATTAGAATGAAAACGCAAAGGGTGATCCTGTTGCTTTACATCCTGCTGCATGAATGACCCATACAACGCTATTGCTAATCAACCACGGATTGCTTGATAGGATCAGTCTGCATTGGTGAAACCATCATGATGGTTTGCAATGCAGGCTACAGGATTCAAGAGTTCATCCTGGACACTTAACAATGTCAAGGGTATTATTACCGGAGCTTTCATGAAACACCTAACTGCTTAATTCCACCGGGTACAGCCGCGACGTGCCCTGCGGCTGCAGCTGTTTTAGGCAATGCGTGTGATTCCACCAGAAGTGTCGCAGCACGTTTCAGAAGCGTCCCAGAAACGTCCCAGAAACAGCTCTCCGCTTTGCTCCACGGAGAATGTGTGTCTATTTTTGACGTAAGAAGCATCAAGCAGCAGAGAGAAGATCGAGCTGGCTGGAAGTCAGACGCACAAAAGGCATAGAGAATCTGGTCATTTTTTAAAAATTAAACACCTCGTGCAGATTGTAAAAAACGGAAACGATACAACTACATAGTAATTCTTGGTAGAAGCACATAAACCAAGGACAAGCAACCAAACCTGAGCAAGTTAAAGTCTTGTGGGCAAAACGCTCCACTTCTGAAACACTCCTGATGGGGTATGAGGCCGCTTTGAGAACAGACCAAAACAGCATCGTGGCAGCAATTTCACAGCATATACTTCACTGTAAATATAATTTAAAACCCTGTGCGTTTCTAACATTGATTCTGTTAAGGTATTCCATATAGGCACTTCAAAGTTGGAGTAGACCCTGGGGCAGATCCAGAATATGCAGTAAAAAAATATATCCTACAAGGTCTGGGAAGGAAAAGAAAGAGAAAGAAAGAGTTCGAAGACATGGTTGGGGACATGGACATCTGGGCTACCTTGCTCAAGCCTGCTGCAACTGCAAGCTTGACCTGGCTAAGCATAGATAAATAGATGGATGGATGAGGATAAAGGGCTAAGACTCCAGAGCCCTGTTAGCTGGTTTCGCCTGTCAGATTAGATAAGTGCAGTTAGAATACACAGCCATCGGTCTGTGAAATCTCTTTCACAACTACAGTGACTGCTTGACTTCACAGATAATTAATTTATTTAGGAGGTATTATGTGTAGAATAAGAGTTTTATTTTCATAACAAGATTTTTACTCTTTGCACTAAGAGGTGAGGAGTACTAGATTAGACAGTGTGAGATGGTGGGCGGCCTCTGTGTTATTAACATAATGCAACAAACCCACTTTAAACCTCTGACATTTTGTTTGCATTTTATATAAAAGCTAAAATACAATAAAAGAAAATTCTACCAGGCGCTATAAGAGTTAGAGACTGAATTATGCTATAGACAAACTGAATATTTCCTTCAGCTCCAGCTAATTACCCAGGCCTCGCTGTGAGTCACACATACTCTACAGTACAGATACAATTCCAACTCATTAGTGTAATATTCAGAGTTTAATACCGCTAATTTTACAGCAGCAGCCTTTTCAATTCTCAGTCATGCTGGAAAACACCAACATAAACACACACACACACACACACACACACACACACACACACACACACAGTTCAACAGCTTTAATGCATCTCTATGCCCCTACAGATTCAATGACCAGTGGAGTAGACGCTAGCTTATATCTATAAGTCTTTCTGTGCTCTGGTCGAGATTGACAGTGCACAGCTTATATAAAATGATGACATATACAGATACCATGGGGAACCAACTTAGCATGCCCCCCAGGCAATATTGACTCACTTTTTATAGATCATGCACAAGGTCTTGAGGTCTCACTCGTGCTCCCTCTCTCTCTCTCCCTCCCTCTCTCAGGCAAAGAGTGTTTACTTTGATAATAGCAGTGTTTCACTCTCTTGACATCTGCTGACTGCTGCTGGCAGAGCTCCAGCCTTGCTCTGTGCTATCTCTGATAGACTGTGGAAGTTGTTTTAATTATAGGGCTGTGACATATTTGAGAATTAATAACTGTTAGCTGTTTCGTTTGCATAATCAATCCACTGGCTGCAGACAGAAGTGTGTTCAACTGGGCCGAGATAATTTCACAGGGAGCGATTGTTTACAACACAACATTTAAATTTCGTTGCTTCTTGTTTGGCAACAATGAGACTCGCATGGACATATACATAAACTTTGGCAACCCAGTAAAATATACAGTGGATCCAGCAGTTAATTTATGCACTGCACTCTAAAGTGCAGCCACTGATATTATACAGTTGAACTGAACAGCAGGTCTCTCTGAATGCAAGCAGAACATGAGGATTTAACAGATGAGTTCATGCAGCGGAGGCTTGATTTACATTTGTTGAAGTGTGTTGTTGATAACAGCACAGCGCAGGACAGACGTGTGGCTGTTAAAACTGAACACATTTTTTAAAATTATAACCTTTATTTAAATGGTATTTGATGACAGCATTTTCAAGATGTAACAGATTCTACAGACATATCTATCTGCAGAGGCACACCAAGATTTACAATTGAGGTGCCATCTTTACTTCTGCCTATATCTTGGATCCATCTAGTGTGCTGTACTGCAGCTTCGAATTCGTTCTTATAAGATAAATATAATCAGCAGAAAAGAAAGAATGGTTTCATAGCACTAAAGTATGAACTCGACAGGGGAGGATAACATATTTATGTGACTCATCATCAGGAAACCTGGTGGTGAACAGCAATAGCACAGTTTGTGTAAATAAATGATCATCCTAACAACATTTTAAATACTTTATTATAATCTTTGATTTTTACTCAGCATCAATAACTTTGGGGAAGGTTATCTTTGGATTGGATTAGATAACAAAACTTTTGAATCCTTGCTAATTTAAATTGGATTCCATAATACTCCAGAAACAATACGATTCAATTCCCTCTATATGCATAGACGAACTTCAAGACACTTTATCTTAGGCCTTACACTCTTTACACTTTAATGCACACACGTTCACACTCTTGTATTCTCTGTACGAAATCTCACTTAACCTCAGTGATTTGTCTCACTTTGACCAGCACAAGAAAGGTTACTACCCCTCACTTAAACTCGACAAGGTTTTCTGTCCTGACGACCGTAGCAGTCTACGTTTTTGGTTAACCCTGATTGATTTGTACAACTTTAGCAGAGGACTCTAAATGTATTAGCACTCCTGGTGCTACCTTATCCTAGACTTCTCGCCAAACTTCGTCTTCAGCTATAGTGACTGTCAATATTTCATGCCTCATCATTAATATTTAGTAGACACTGTCTGGCCCTACCTTGGACCTTGGCTGCATGACAGAGATGCTCCATATCAAAGCATCTTGTTCTACAGCCAAAGAGAATAGGAAGACAAAAGAGTAAGCACCATAAATTCTGCATGAATCCATAGCCTCTGGTACCCCCACTTTTCTAATAGGCCTGACATGAGGGCCAGTTTGGGAAGTATATTTCATGCTGTCAACTCATAAAAAGTTTGGTGACATACTAAAAGCTAACGCAGACTCTGGTATTAAGTGGCCTTGAACACAAATGAACTCCTAACAAAAACATATCAACATGTGTGGCCTTGAAAGCAATTAACCCGGGGCCAGCTGAACTCCAAGAAATCACGAAGAACATTTCCTTTGACATACATACATCCTTTCTAAAACACACATGCACACAGCGAGGCCCTTATAAACACATGCTGTGTGCAGAAGAACAGTGTAATTAGATTGCAACCGTCTATTTGAAGTCACATTAAAAATAGCTAAATAAACGAATAGGTTCAGCTAGTTCACACATTGTTGCACAGCACTACTTTTCTGAGGGAAACAAGAAAGAAAAGCAAGTGACAAAGTCACCAAATCCAGTACTATCAAATATAGGCAGGGGTGTAGTCACCCACTCAGGAATGCTGATTTGTACCAGCTGCGCCGTCGTGATTGGTGGATACTGCATATTAATGCCCGTTCTGGTGGTTATCATTCTGTACTGTCTGACAGCAGGCAAAGCAGCACTCAGCAGAGCTGGCAGTGCATAGAGACTTGGCTCTGGCGGGGTTTCTAGCATGTGAAGACTATTCGCTGGATGCTGGCAACAAGCTGCCCCTGAAGGCTTTATCAGCCAGCGACACACGGAGAGAATCGGGCCCCAATAACCAATGTATTGAGACCATTAACACACAATGACTTGCAAATTGATCTAGACACTAATATGAAAGCAGAAATCGGCAGCTGTGACAAAAGGTCTACACCCACCATTTGCAGAACTGTTGTTGTGAAAAGCTGCAGTGTAGCGCGTCTATATCCTGCAAAATGTGGAAAAATGGACACCTAGCCAAGTGCCACAGCACAGTGCTTATGCTTTACAGTACAAGTCAAAAGTTTGGACACATCCTCTCATTCAGTGTTTTGTCTTTTTGTCAATTTCTACATTATAGATTAACACTGAAGAACTATAAATATTAACTATTAAATAAAATATATAATAAAATAAAAACATGAAATAATGTGTGAACAAAAAAAAGTGTATTTATATTTTAGATTCTTCAAAGAAGGCACCTTTTGCTTTGGTTACAGCTTTACACACTTGGTATTCTATCAGTCAGCTTCATGAGGTTGTCACTTGGAATAATTTTCAATCAAGAGGTCTTTGTCTAACGGTAATAAGTGGAATTTCTACTTAAAGTCCGTGTAAAGGCAATTCTGAGATTCTTTCAAAATACATTAAATATATAGTTAGAGGTTAAAACAGTTTTTCACCAGTTTTCAGTCCAGATTTTTTGGCCGGTCCTTAAAGGGTGGCTCGATGACACACTGAGGCCACCCTGAGAATACCCCTGCAGCCCTAGCAGAGAGATAGAGATTATTTCATCTCGCTCAGTGTTAGTCATATGATTTTTTGAACTCATCTGACACGTTTCAGTTGCTTCACATTCAGCGGACACACCCCCACAGTCTTGGAGCTGAGAATACAGCTCATTTTTACCGATTTTGACACCTAATTTCATAAACGTCGATATTTTTAATCATTCAAATTTGGCTGGGTGGTTAATAACATTTTCTTCTTTCTTCTGACAAACTCAGAACTCCTATTTATACTCCTATTTACGCTGACTTTAATGCATTTAAGACCTTCAGTTGTGTTGTTCAGAGGTAGTGTTGGTGTACAGTGAAAAGCCCTATTCAACTACTGTAGGAATCCAAATTATGGCAAAACTGACCAACTTTAAGGCATCAAGGTCAGTTAATCCAGAAAGTTTCAAGAACTTTGATTGTGCCTTCAAGTACAGTCACAAAAACCATCAAACAATGTGATGAAATGAGCTCTCGTGAAGATAAAGAAAGACCTGCAGAGGATATGTTGATTTCATTTAAACACAAAACACACCTCCAGGCTATGTAAGGGCTATTTGACCAAGAAGGAGAGTGGTCAGCTGCATCAGATGACCTGGTCTCCACAATCACCCGACCTAAACCCAACTGGGATTGTTTTTGATGATTTGAACTGCAGAATGACGGAAAAGCAGCCAAGAAGTTCTCAGCTTTTATGGGAAGTCATTCCAGGTGACTACCTCATGAAGCTGATGGAGAGCGTGTGCAAAGCTGTTCTTCAAGGGTTTTTGCCCTTGAAGAACCTAAAGTATAAAACATTTTGTTTACAATCTTTGTTTACACTTTTTGCTCACTACACAATTCCATGTGTTATTTCATAGTCTTAATGTCTTTGTCTTTTTTCTGTGTTGATCTGTACAACACAGAAAATCCACGAAAGCTGTGATAGCTGTGATCCAAGAAAAACCACTGAACTGTGATAGTGTATCCAAACCTTTGACTGGTGCTGTATACTGATGTGTAAAACTGACATCAACTGTGCTGGCAGCCTTTCTCACTGTCTGACACAAAGTGTGACCTGTCAAGCCAGATAATCTTCTAAACACATCTGTAGAGCGTCTCCAATCACATTCAGTATTCTAGTTTATGTTTTTGTAGATTTTTCCACCACACAATGAATGACATAAATCAATCTTAATGAAAAAGCATTACAGAAACCAGCTTTACATGTACATACTGTAAAGCAAGCAAGAATGCACATGCACCCCTTACTGTACACACAAAGCACTATCGATCCTGTGTTTTTTGCATGTTGATCTAAACACAGCCTTACGTCTTATACTGTAGATGTTAAATATTTGTTTCTGCCATCTTTGTCTGTGCACAGCTCGTCATATAATCTTGTCGGGGAAAATCAGGAACACTTGGTTCGAGTCAAAGGATCTCTCTGGTAATGGAAATTCTCCAGAATCATTATCATGTAAAAATTGGATTGCAACGAATGAATATCACAATTTCAATTAATTGTGCAGCCCTGCTAAGAATCAGCTCTGACAAGAATCTCACTGATGCACTCAAACAGCTCGCAGACAAACATGTTTCGGCAGTATCCGATTATTATGCTTACATGAGGACAAATCCTCTTCACAGCAACACTCATTAAAGAACTCTTTTATATTATACACGCAGCAGTGTTTCATACATTCAAACAAATACGTTCTATCAAACAGTCACGAATCATAAAATGTTATTACTCATAGAATAAAAACACAAAGTGGGTGTCACTTAACGCAGAGGGTGGGCATCCTTGCACCCTCCTCTCCCGTTAGAGTCCTACATGAACTTTTTCTTTGCTAAATGGAATTTTCCATGCATTTGTGCCCCCACATGCTCGACCTCAGCTCACCATTTTATCTTAGTCCATTTAATGCATTAAAGGGCAAATGCATACAATTTACTCTTGATGGAAAACATGAGCTGTCAGAACAGTGGAAGCAGATACGACTGTAGGGGTAGAGTTTTCACACAACCCCATTTAACTCTATTTGAACGAGCATCTGGGTCTCTGAACTTTTATTCCATTTGTTCAGAGACCTCTTCTGACCCTCACTACTCTGATGAAAAAGAAATAAATTAAAGCCAATTAATAAAATGTTGTTTACCTTTTCTATACACAAAGCATTTTGTTACACAATAATGCATCGTGAAGTGCTCTGCCCTGCAAAATGAAATGTATCTGGTTGCAGGTTGAGAACGAATTTTGTTTTGATTGACTATATTAAGAGCCCTCTTCAACTCTGAACATCATGTTCTTGTGAGTAGTGGGAGTGGTAAAAAAATGCAGTTCTTTCAACTCTCTTACTCGAAAGGCACCCAAATAATTAGGATGATAGGTTTACATCTTCATGTTGTTTTATCTCATCCGCTTCAAACCTTTACTCCGGAAACTGAATGGAAACAGTGTTTTGTTTGTTTATGCGGTATATCTATGTGTGTTGTAGCATTCGTCTTTCTAATTTTGATCTTTCATTGATCTTCTAAAGAATCCAGTTAAATCCCCACTATCACTTGTCTGCACCAATGCAGCAACACGCTGACTAACTCAAAGCTGTCTCAAAAATGTATTGTTCAAAGTCTAAATGAACTCATTTACAATTGGAATATAAGTATGATGTGCCAGGGTGCCAAATGGCTAGTGAAAGTTCAAATTTTACCAGCCCCCTCATCAGTAAGTGAAGCAAATAACAGCCACTTCCATAATTACACCAGCATTGGATGGTTGCTAATTTTGTGCCTAAAGTACAGCATTCCCAATTTACCTCAACAGCTTAAAATAAATGATAAATAAGTCAAAAAGTGTGGAATGCCTTGGGTTGTTTACTAACGGAAACTCGCCATATAAATCGGTCTATTAAATGAAAGCTGCCAGAAACAGTTTTAGCCGTGTCAGCTTATGGCTTTTATTGAGCTGTCATTTTGGTTTTTGGCTGCAACATCTAAGTACATTCTACCAAGCATGCGCTATTTTAAGCTCCTGTTGAAAGCCCGGCATCTTATTGACTGGGTGCCTCCACGGCCTAAAGTATTTTGACAGTTGTCAACACTGGTGTACTCTGAATATGCCCCAAAATCAATACGTCATTCACTTTAACAGCCCATTTCAGAAGAAGATCCATCAAGACTGGTGTTGTGCTGGACTCGAAAAAAGATCAAATGAAAATTGAACTTACATTATTCTAAGCGGATTTGTTTTTTTATAATTCAAACTGGACAGGACTAAAAGGGCAAGGCAAAAGTTATTTATTTTACTTTTCTTCTTGGTCTTTAAATCTAATAATAATAAAGCTTATTTAGTATAGGAGCTTTCGCGAATGAGGTCATAAAGTGCTTTACAAGAGCCAATTGTTAAAAATGAAACCATAGAACAATAAAAAGAAGCAAACAATAAAACATAAGCAATAACAGAAAATGAAAAAAACAAACAGCACAAGGCCAGACAAAGGCCAGTTTGAATAAATGGGTCCATAGCTGCTTTTAATGGCTTCAACAGAGACCACAGAATGTAGATCTATGGGAAGAGCGTTCCACAGTGTAGAGGCACTACTTCAGGGGCATGATCACCTTTTCAATCAAGCGTGAGGAACAACTAGTCAGAAGACCTAAGTGTCCTATAGTGATATAAGGATAAAGCAGATCACAGATGTATTCTGGTGCCTGACAAATAAGAGCTCTATGTGAAAACAAGAACCTTAAAATGAATCCCGAACTTGATGGGAAGCCAATGTAAAGCTGATAAGATGGGTGTGATGCAAGGTGTCCTACTACGCCTGGTCAACAGTCTTGCAGCAATGTTCTATTATTTGTAGATGGTCTATATGTTACCTCTGTGACACGTGTCATGCCGGGAGGATGTGATCCTGAGAAGCTCACAGTATCTGCCCTAACAATTACTAGCTATGTTGCAATACATCCACTATCCGAGATACAAGCGCCTGTCAACATTGGCTGTAATGTTACAGTACAGTTATAGAGACTACCATATCTAATCATGACTTTCACCTGCAAGTGTCTACTATATTTCGATGGTTGAGGCTCGAGAACATCTCCCTCATCTGACTTAACCACATGAGCCTGTAACCGAGTTGTTAGAGAAACAAATTTGTGTAAACCAATATGTTTTGGTCCAATTGTGTTAATTGTTTTCTGCAGCTCAGAGAGTTCAGCAAGAATTTTTGGCTGAACAGTTTATTGTTTTGCCTCCTGCCTTCATCTGTACTTGGTTCTTCATCTGACTACTGTTTATAACAACAAGATAATGTGATTATGTATTTGGGTGCGAGGCGCCACTCCATTGAGATCTGCATCTAAATAATCCCCATAATAAACCTTACATAATATAATAACGTCCATTAAGACCTTTTATTGTTGGAGATCTATTTTATTATTTGTTTACCTTGACTTACTTTCTTACTAACTTTGTTTTAGTGACAGTGCCAACACAGTTTGGAGCATCATACATTGTAAGCATCATGTGTAGCAGACACTGAAATGTATAATTTCACGCTGAAGATGACCTGATGCTGAAACTATGATGCCCGGTTGTGTTGCCTGCTTGCCCAGTTCTGGTTTCCATTCCAGCACCGCACTCAGCCAGTAAACCTCCTACAGTATTAAGCTCCTATGCTAGCAGTGAAAACAACAACAATCGTCTGCTAACCTGAGCTTGGCAGCTAATTAGCAGCAGTGAGTTACTTTATCAACAAATAAATCTATCTGTCCATCAGGAAACTCCATAAATCACAGAGAGTTGAGGCAGAGCAGGATGGAAGTGGTGCCAGGAGCCAAACCCAACAAGACAACCACCCTGATCCCTGTCATCAAACTGCCTGGCCTGAACCTCCAGCAGTCTCTGAGACTGTCTTATGTCTCACTGCTCTGTGAGATAACACGGCCTTCATTTGAATAAGACAAATGGAAATAAAAATAGCTGCGAAATAAAAAGTCCCCTGAAAATAAATAAAATCAGTTTCAATTTTAAATTTTGTAAATAAAAACTAATTTATTTATTTAACTATACTGATGCATTTATACATTTCTATTTTATTGCTTCATTTATTTATTTATGAAATTAATCAATTATTAATTTTCAGTCATATTTATTTAATTGTATATTTTTTATTTAATAATAAAAAATGATTTTTTATAAAAATAATAAAAATGCATTTTTCATATTGGCCAATAATATTGTAATACTGGCTCCCCGATATACTGGCCAATTATTTTTCAACTTGCTGTTTTTCTTATTCATTTTTAAAATGCGTTTTCTTTTATCAGTATGTTTGTGGTAAGACATCCTTTTAAGCATACGCATACAGGAAAATACTAACAAAGGAAACAAGGATTACATGTTACAAAAGTCAACATGCTTACAAAAAAATAAACAGTCAAAAATATCCTCTTCTTCTCAAACACGTCATTAAACAAGGAAGGAAACCAACCATTAACTTGTCTCACTGAGTGGTTGCTCACGATCGATGTCTCTCCCTGACGTCACACACAAAATTAAAACCAGATGAAGACGTATTATTTCATCTAATCTGCTCTGTGTCCTGATGAAAATATCCAAGACTTTGTGATTGTAATTAGACTCTGATTCAATGTTTCGTTTGAACACATGTCACAACAATGGAAAACTGTAACAGATGTTTGGGACCTAATAAGCATCCGTAAAATCTTGACACAAATATGTAGCCACTAACACATAACACTGCTCTATGGGATTATTTTACTCATCTGTTTTAATAGTCTCATTTCCTGCTTGTCACACATCATCAAAGACACTAAATGAAAGGCTCGTTCTGTGGACAAGAGTGTCCAGAAACTCTAACATGCAGAGGGATTTGGCCAGAGGAAAAAGTAATCTGCTGAGTAATGAAAGCTCAAATGATGATGGCTACTGTGTAATAACTCCTACTGAACTCTCAGTGACCTGGAATGAACGCCCAAAGAGCGGCGCCTCAAGTGGAGGAGTCCCTCACTACAATCAACACCTATAAAGGAGATAAATCTATCAAAATCCAAATGCTGATATTGGACCAGACTACAATATTAACTTCTTCTGCACATCTGCCAAGCACAACATGTTGACACAAAATGTTTCATCCACAGCCTGAAATTTCTAATTTTTAGTAGCCTGCCTCCAAGTGATGACTGAGGTGTCTACAAAAGCAGCCAACTGAGAAAATGCTCTGCCACCTTCTAACCTCAACAGTGATGGAAAAAGAGCTTAATGTCAATGGCAGCTGAGGTAATGTGAGGTAGAGTATATGAAAGGAAAATGATATGAAGTTACAGCTGCCATCAGACACTGTATATAGCGGCACTTTTTAAAACTTCTACTTATTTCTGAGAAATTAAAGACCTGTAACATAAAATGTTACTGTAACATTTGCTTAACAAAAACCAGGATCTCTTAAAAGTTCAAAATGCTCTGAAACAGTCTGGAAACACGTCATCCTATTAGTTACTATCTGAACTTTTACTGTGTGTTATGCCAATGTGTTATGTGTTAAAATATTCAAATGATTTCTGTTGAAGTTAAACACACAACAGGAAGTTTATTCATCAGAAACCCATGAAAGAAGGAAGTGACCCTTAAGATAAAAGAGTGCAGCGTTTTGTTTTGTCTGTTTTTTTTTTTGCATCAGTTTATTTTTCTGTGAGTGTACGACACAACATCCACACTAATGGTTGCTGTCGCTCATTTCCAAGTCAAAACTCAGAATCAGGAGTCCTGCAGAGGAAGATCTAGCAAATATTAAAATACATATTGAGCTTTGCAAACAAAAACAAAATGTGTTTTCTGACAGCAGTGTGTTTTTCCATTACAAGAGGTGGGCAATACCACAAAATTTGTTTTTTATACAAAATTAGCAAAGACCAGGACTAGAACCACTGACAGAGACAGTCATAGTGAAACTCTCCCTCCTAAAAAGAGATACTTTATTTCCACTGACATACCCCATCCAACCTCTTGGACATTATAAAAACAGCCAGTACAACGCTACAACCTCAATAATAAACACCAGTACCTTAGAGGTACTTTTTAAAATGTCTACTTGTTACTAAGAAATTAAAAACCTGTATTATTAAAATAAAATGTTACTGCAACATTTGCTTAACAAAAACCAAGGTCTTTTAAAAGTTCAAAATGCTCTAAAACAGTCTGAAAACACCTCGTCCTATTAGTTACTACTTTACTGTGTTTTGCCAATGTGTTGTTACCATCACAACTAAAAGCTGCTTCTTATATTTTGTTAAAATATTCAAATGATTTCTGTTTACTGTAAGTTAAACACACAACAGGAAGTTTATTCATCAGGAATCCATGAAAGAAGGAAGTGACCCTTAAGATAAGAGTGCAGTGTTTTGTTTTGTTTTGATTTGCATCCAAGTCTTTTTCTGTGAGTGTGCGACACAACACCCACACTAATGGTCAATGTCGCTCATTTCTGAGTCAAATTTGAGTGAGATGAACCAATGAGCTCTTATCAGTATCAGGAGTCCAGCAGAGGTCTACCAAATATTAAAACACATATTCAGCTTTGCAAACAAAAACAAAATGTGTTTTCTGACAGCAGTGTATTTTTCCATTACAAGAGGTCAATGACGCCACAAAATTTAGTTGTGATACAATATCAGCAAAGGACTAAAACCACTGACATTGATACTGATACTAAAACTCTCTCTCAAAAAAAGGATAGCTTCATACTCAATCGCTTCATACCCAAGTGCAGGACATCATAAAAACACCCACAAAACAGTCCAGCACGACACCACAATCAATAATAAACACCAACCTTTTTCCTTGACCCTTAAGAACTGAAGTTCCTCATTTAAAACTATTACATTTATAGGCTTAAATTATTGATTTCGTATGAATGACAGTTTAACTTGAGAATGTGACTCCTGCTCCTGCTCCTGCCATAAAGTGATCAGATAGAGAGAAGACGTATCACTCTATTCCTCACAGGATTTTAAATGTTAGCAGCTGATTTGACCTGCCGCCAGTGGAGTTTGCCAGATCGTATTAAGGTTGTCAAAAGTATTGAAAACGTCAACACTTTTTCAATACCATGTTTAAATTGATACAATATTATCATTTGATAGCATCGAAACAACTGCAGCTACAAAAAACCAAAGCTATAACCAAAAGCTGCATAAATAAAACTAAGAAGAAGAAAATGAATTGGTCATCATGTGTTATTTGACTTTTTCTGTATCAACACTGTAAAAAAAAAAAAAAAATATATATATATATATTTACTTGTGTGTATATATATATATGTGTGTGTATATATATATATATATATATATATATATATATATATAAAAAATCTATTTTGAACTTTAAGTAATGAGTATTGTGTTTTTATACTAGTATTGTATCAAAGTTTCAGATTCTGGTATAGTGACAACCTCACTGTGCATTGTACCTGATCTCAGAGTAGGGCTGGGCGATATATCGATATTTTAATCAAAATCGATATATTTTCAAAGGCGATATAGCACAAGACCGTATCGTTAATATCGATAGTTTATTTTGCGTTAAAATTACTATACATTTCTTCCCTTGAGCCGCCAGTTCACTTTTATTTCTCCTCTCCCTCTGTCCAGGTCTCCCGCTGCTCGTTGACGCCGTCACATCAGAGTCTCCAATAACTCCAGAAAAAGTCGCTAGATTTGTTGCTAGTCGCTTTTTGGGAAAAAACAAATCGCTAGAGGGTCTGAAAAGTCGCTAAATATAGCGACAAAGTCACTAAGTTGTCAACACTGGACCACTGTTTTGTGTGTAAACAACCGAAGCAGCAGGGTTAGAGGTGGTGCACAGTTCTTAACCTGTGTGTCAGCTGTTGCAGTGCATTGTGGGATTTGTAGTATGAGTGGCGGGAGTGCAATTTACCGGCGGGCCATTAATAATAGACGTATGAAATTATCCGGCCACGGAAAAAATATCGATATATATCGAATATCGCCATTCAGCTAAAAAATATCGAGATATGACTTTTGGTCCATATCGCCCAGCCCTATCTCAGAGTCAGTTGCACCACTGCGCCTCACTCCAATTTTCCCTCCGATATGCAGTAAAATGCTCCACTGTACAGCCAGCTGTCACACTGTAACACAACAGCGTGAGGTGGAGAGAATGGCAGTAGAAAAGTGGGAAAAATGTTATGACGAATGTCAATATCTTAATGTGATATCTTATGCTTGGACCATGTAACTCAATTATGAAGAGTTTGGCACTTCAAGTGATATTGCTGATATTCTTCTGGCAGTTTACTAAACAGGCAAAGAGCTAACAGAGAAGAAGAAAAGGGAAAAGAAGAGAAAGAGCCCTACTTGTGCCAGATAGTCCAGATGGGAAACCAGGCAATTAGCATCAGAGGGGAGGCAAGGCACGAGTTTCCAGCTTAAACAGAAGCTCTTTTTTTTGTGTGTGTGTGTGTGTGTGTGTGTGTGTGTGTGTGTGTGTGTGTGTGTGTGTGTGTGGCACTCCCACCCTGCCCAGGAGTCACAGAGCACTGCAACGAACGGGATCCAACAGAGAACAAGGGAAAGTCACACACATCAAACAACCTGTCAAGCCTTAGACAAGAGTCGGAAGGGAGCATTTCACCATGCAATTAATTAGGACAGGAGGGAAATGGTAATAGCCTGGTGTCAACGCATCCATTTAAACCCATCAGCTTCTATTGTTTCAACTTGGATGGTTGAGTTCATTTATCTATGCTTGTACAAAATGTGGATTTATGTATCCTTGCACTTAAGTGTTGGGGCGCGGTCTTTACCTTTTACACAGTACGCAATAATAATTAATCAGATATAATCAAAACAAATTTGTTATATTAGCGTATATACGTGGCTGTTCTTTTTTTGACGGACGCCCCGAGCAGCTCGCATCAATCTACACAGAGCAGCTCTAGCTGACAGGAAGTCAGGCGCAGAAATGGCATAGAGAATCCAGTCAATTTTCAAAATAAAACACCGCGTGCAAACTGTCACTCATTAAACAGCTAAAAGCGAAACAATTTCATTCCATAGCATATTTACAAATTTAAAAACACAAACAGACACAACTAAGTGGAATGATAAAGATCTTCCTAATGTCACTCGATGGATTAATGAAGTTAATTCATGCGCTCCCTTAGAAAAAATACCCTATGCCATTAGAGGCAGCCTACAGCTGTTTCATAAGACCATGGATGACCTATATGGAGTCCGATCAGTGTGCTGTCTCACTATTTACTTTCTCATTTTCATTTTTATCTCTGCGTCTTTATCTTGTAGAAAGTTAAGTGGTGTTTTATGTTTCAAATGGAAGATGCTTGATCTCTTGTCATGGCGCTGGTTTTGGATTATATTATGTTCTGTTGTGTTCTAGCAAATGAGCAAATCTGTTAGAATTAAAGTCTGGCAGGCAAAACGCTCCGCATCTGAAACTCTCCTGGTGGGGTCTGAAGTCGCGTGATGAACGGACCAAAACAGCATCGCGTCTGCGACATGATGGAGATGTGCCCGGTGGGGTTTTGGCTTTACACAATATACGGCTCTATGCGTTGCTTTGTTTTCAATATGATTATACATAACCCTTTATAGTATATTAGATGATATTGTTACCTTACAACATAAGGCAACACGATGGGACAGGAAGGTGCTTCAGTTTTGTCATTCATATATTGTATTGTATTTAATTATACTTTGGAGCACCATATAATGTAATGCAATCTAGTCCTCACTTCACATTTAGCCTCGACCATTATGAAAGTTGATTCAACAGCTCTCAAACTGACCATTAAAAGCTTTACAATATTCACATTGTACTAAAAGATACAGAAATGTACTACATTATGCAGCCTGATACAGTGAATACGTTTATTTTATTACAGAGGCTCATAATAGTTCATTCAAAACGTGTTTTAGACTCTTCTGGGGGATAGGAACAACACAGCCCATTTTAATTACTCAATCAGACAAGTGATTTGCTTAATTATGCATTCAGAGTTTGGGGAGTTGTTTAATTGTTACAAGAGCAGAGGTTAACTGTAGTGCCTTTTTAGTTTTTAGATGAGAGGAGGGAGGACATAGGGGTGATCACAACAAAAAGCTGCACATGGTGAAACAATAAAGACATATTTTTCGAAAAACAAAGTATCTTAATGACCTCACCATTTCCACACTATGCTACAGCCCACCTCTCACCTCCTCGAGCACCCTGACTCACTTTCCCTCGCATTAATGCACCAATGTGTCGGGTGAAAACTATGGCAAATCTGCTGACACTCCTGCCTCTACTCATCATGGGGGATGATGACACCGCTCCCTTTGCCTCTGCTAAAGTGCTAAAAAGTCAATAAACAGCGATTTCAGCTGATGTGTGACAAAGCAACATTTTTAAAAACTGAAGAGGGACAGGAAGAGGAGGAGGGAAAAGTACAGACAAAGAAGCCAAAATGCATTTGGTGAGTCAGGGGAAATGGCCTAGGCCAAAGCATTTTGGAGTAATGTGATAATGAGAGAAGAAGAAAAGGATCAGAACAGCCATATGAGCGAATGTGTGACCTCTGTTGCATCTGATTATTAACTCTGATTGGAGCACTTTTTTTATATATATATATATATATATATATATATATATATATATATATATATATATATATATATATATATATATATATATATATATATATATATATATATATATATATATATATATATATAGACACACACACACACACACCTCCTCTCTATTCTCACTGCCTGAAATTAAAGGGAAAATTCTGATATTTTTCAGTCTTATTCTCATAATTGTGGCCTTTCTGACTACTGGTAACAACAACAACTTTGCAACCTCTGTTGTAGAGTTCCAGGAAGCAATATATATAAGGGCTGTCACTATAGCACAGATGTATAAGTCTTGTTATTGTATGCCTGCCAGTTTGAAATACATCCATTCAAAGAGAGGATCTGATTTCTTTACATTAGAGTAATCTCTGTTGTGGCAAATCAAGACTGGTGACAGGCTACATGACAATTTAAATGATGTAGGACCTGGGGAAATTAAAACTCAGTCTCTGTGTTAACTGGGTTCTGCCTGAGCTAGCTGAGGAAGCATCGCTTTTAGTGAGAGACTGGCAGTGAAACAAATATCAATTTCTTCTCTTTCGTGGAGGGTGTTTTGTATAGATTAAAACATTCACCATTCTGTAGCATCCAGGCCTCCTTTTTTAAAGCGGGGCGTTCCAGTGTAAGGATTGTGTGGGTGGGCAAGCTCAGGATGTGTCAATATAGTGACATTTTGATTTTTTCACCACGGGGGTATGAGTACAGGATAAATGACCATGACAGGATAAAGGCAAGCGAAGAAAAAGGAAAATAAGGGAGAGGGGGATGAAGAGCAAAACAGGAAAATACAGACTCCTGCTGCGTCATAGAGAGATGAATAGAGGGATGAAGGTCTTCATCTACCCAGTAGGGGAAGAGAGCAGAGCTTGTGAGACCAGCAAGGTTTCCTGTCGATTAAAAAAAATAGAAGGGTTGATTACACCCCTCTAGGTCTTTGGGCCATACAAGCAAGGTCTTTCAAATTCTAAAACATAGTTGAACAGAGTCATATCTTTTGGTGAATTCTTGCTGAGGTGGGTTACCGTGGGCGTGTCTATACCTGCTGAAAGTAACTCCTGTGAAACAATCAGGAAATAACTTTTTATTTCTCTGATTAATGACAGCTTTATCGAGGCCGGCGCTCGTTCTGTTATTGTTTTGTATTGTCATTGGTATTGTTTTTTATACTGTTCTATTTAAAAATAAATGACTTGAATTTGCTGTATTAATTCATGTTTTACAAAGGGTTTAACCTGAGCCAGGCCTTACCACAATGATAATCATATCACAGTCATGCAGGCATAGTATGATATTTTTTTTATAACATACTGGTATCGGATCGGTACTCGGTATCGGCCGATACCCACAGCACAAGTATCGGAATCAGTATCGGGAGGGAAAAAATGGTATCGGAACATCTCTAACTTCAATCAATTCATGTGTCACATATAATCAGAAAAAAACAATTATAGGCGAATGTATTGCTGTGAGCTCCCACTACACTCTCTTAATTAAAATAAATAAGTAATAATAATAGTATGAAAATGACAAAAATAACAAAAACAACAACAAAAACAGCAATAAGGAGTAAATAGACTGAGGCAGAGGGTAAAATCAAATAAACTGCCACCGCAGTAAAAATTAATGTGAACCAAAAACAGATCCAGATAACATTTCCATAGCTAACAGGAGACTTTCTCAGTTCCTGGAGTACATATCCTTCCACAAACCTTATTGACAAGTCCTGACAGATGGACAGAGGCATTAATCTCAAGTAAGAAAGGGGACAACGACAAGTTTTCCAAACTGGGAGAAAGAGATAAGATAAACAACGTGGACACAGAGAAGATGGAACAACATTAAACCAGCAGAAGAAGAGACAGAAAAGCACACAGGGAGGATGGGATGAGTGGGAGATGAAGATAAATGCGATAGTGTGGTGGGAGGAAACCCGAGCGAGGGAGAAAGAGCTGCTTCCAGTTCAAACAAACTGATACATTTTGAGATCTGAGGCGACCGCTGCATTTACTTGAAACAGGAGACTGAGATGAAGACGTGAGAGAGAGGTAGGA
This sequence comes from Argyrosomus regius, assembly GCA_946959425.1. Taxonomy (NCBI): domain Eukaryota; kingdom Metazoa; phylum Chordata; class Actinopteri; family Sciaenidae; genus Argyrosomus; species Argyrosomus regius. The sequence goes on from OX336890.1 coordinate 17,322,262, forward strand.
GTAAAGGAGGTAAAGGGGAAAGAAATAGGCAGAAGAGGAAGCATGGTTAAAGCTGACATCTCTGATAGCTACGGAAGATTGAGACGAAGTGATCTGGTGAAAGGATGAAAGGAGAGGAGAGGACGAGGAGGAGTGAGGCGCCGGGGGAAGAAAGGCACTTCATGTTGGAGATGGAGAGAGAAAAATGACAGGCAGGAAGACAGAACGAAAGGCAATAAGAATTCACGTAGGCAGATGATGGACAGTTGAATGTCAGGTTGGCAGTCATTTTTGTAAACAGCAACACTGCATGTTCGCATCTCGTCATACTTCTACGGCTGGGAGACAAAATAACCAAGCGATGGGGAGGGAGATGAAAGAGCAACGTAGTGTGTGCCTGACTGAATCAAAGCCTCACTGACTGAGCCAGTCAAATTTGAGGTCATACAGATTATAAATGCTACAGATCAGAAACAGCAGAATCTTAAAAGGCCAACAGACCAGAGGCTAAATTAATTTGTGACACAAGGAGAGCCACTGTGTCAATATACAATTCTCTTAATGTTATCCCTAAACCCATGAGGCCAACATGAGAAACAAAGAGCACATTTACATGCATGGTAAATCATGTTAGCCTGGTTTTGGACATCTGACAACCCTGTGTCCCAGTAGTTACATATTATATAATATTATATACTCCTAATTTGCTGTATTACATTCTTACAACATAAACATATTTAATAAACATATGAAAATATTGATTGCACATTTTTTTTTCCAACAATGTCCACCCTAATAACACAATAACTGCTCATAAAAGCTGAGGCCTGATGAATGTTTATGTTATGGGTATGTTTAAGCACCGTCACACCCCGTGCACACTGAGCGTGAGCCCTGCTGTTCGCGACAGACAGTCTCTAGTCTTACAGTTAATCACACATACAGTTGAACTTTATAATAACCTCAAGAATTACTTGTTTGTGGATAAACGTGGTGTCACTACTTTTGCAACAACGAAGTTCATCTTGTGACGATCTGCAGAGAGAGGCTTTTCTTCTGCCTGCCCATGTTTGTCTGCTTGTCTCTCGCCTTCTGTTTAGATACAACTGACAAATGTGCAGACCACCTATGTAATTTAAAAAACGCAAACAGCAGCGATATTATTTCTAATAAATATAGTAGGACAGAGATGAAAGTTCATCATGTGAAGGGGGAAAAATGGGGAAGTCGAAAATGAAACTGAACAATGCATAGGATGCATAATTTATGAGATCATTTAATTATCATTTATATTGTTTATAATAGATTATTAGTATGTTTTCTTGCCAGCTTGCAGGTCACAAAAAAAGTCAAACAGATGGTGAAACAACTGCAGCAGATCGTGCAGTGAAGCGCGCTGTGTGAACAGCCCAATTGGCTAAGATGGGCACCGAAGCACAGCGACTTCCACCTCGTATGTGTACCCGGTGGTAAGTGGCAAAGGTGACGAAAAGACTGTGGTGTTATTATAAAAATAAATACTAAAAAATGCAGAGTGACTTGAAGCACAAGACAGGACGTATTTTATCAACACTAGTAAAAAAAAGTAAACTATTAAAAACATGAATATGGGACATTTGTCTTGGTCTGCACGAAACATGTCTTCTTACATCTGGAGAACAAGATCTGTAGGCCAGGGCTTCTCTGCAAAACAAGCAGGTGCTACGTCACACAACAAAGAAAACATACACCACCATGGAGTAAATGAATTAAACATGAGACAAGGCATGTCAGGATCTGTCTGATTCACGTCACAGACCAAATATTCACTTTCATTTCGGCGTGTAGATCATAATTGGATACACAGACAGTAATCAGAAACCTGGAATAGGTGTTCACATGCGCGTCACCACTTGGGAATCATATTTGGGGTTCTCAAACACATGTCAGGATTTATTCACCATTCTAAAAAGGAGATGCTCCATAAATTTGATCATAACTGGGGTACTAGTGTGCATGTGAACAAACTCTGTGTTATATTAAGCAATCACTTAATTGCCGTTAACCATTCAAGCCTATATATACACAAGGAAACTGGCCCATTTACTGGGAATTCCTTGAACAGAACTATCTATACACACTACTTACAGAGATGACAACATTTGCCATCAATTTAAATTCTCTTTCACAAGCTTAAAACTGTTGTGTAAAGACAGATCAAGGCTATATTTGTCCAGGAATGAATTCGGCCTGAGGTCATAAAGGGGCAGCTTGCTGGGTTCACCCATTTCCGTCTTGCTGCCAAGCACTGCGCCAGAGTGGGAGAAATCTGTGGGAGTGACCTTTGGTGGAGCAAAGCACTTCACTCCCTGTCTGAGTGTTTAAAGGTTTTATGTTAAGGTCAAGTGTATGAGACTCATATCAGCTGGGTCTCACTGGCACAGGATGAGAGTACTATGTGCAGCACACTCTGAAAAAAAGGGCCCCCCCAAAAGATAGAGATATGGTTCTAGGAAAAATTAAAGTTTCCCAAGTGTAATGAGTACATAACACAGGCACACAGTGTTTGCTGTAGAGCTGCAACGACTGGTCAATTAGTCCATCAGCAGAAAATGAATCTGCAACTACTTTAATAATCAAATAATCACTTTTTTAAGAAAGAACTGGTCCAGCTTCAACTTGGTTCAATGATGCTTTTCTATGTCAAACATGATTTTACTGAATATTTTAGGGTTTGGTCACACAAAACAAGACATTTTAACATATCATCTTGGACTCTGAGAAGCATTTCTCACTATTTGCTGACAACTTACAGACAAAATGATGCTAAAACAACTGGAAAATGGATCAACAATGTAAATCATACTTAGTTGCAGTCCTAGTTTGCTGACTGTTATTTTTATGACACTATTTTAACTTGAATATTACATTGTAACACTTGCCTTTTATATGCCTCCGTCTAATTCTGTGGTTGAGGTGAACTACACACATTTCCATGTTAAAACACCAACAATGGTCTCCACATCCTGTAAGGAGAACGCCTCAAACATAAAGGCCTCCACGGGGAAATCCCTCAGTGAGTCTTAGAGTATTTAATTGTACAGTCTGCTCGCATGAGCTCAGAAAAGTTGAGTAACCTATGACGGTGTGACACTGCACCTTTAACTGCCACAGTGCAGCTCTGTACCCTATTACCTGTGCCAGAATCAAAAAGCACATTGTGACATTCTTCAAAGCTTCAAGATGGACTCAAAGAGAGAGGATGAACAATGAAAACTGGAGTGCAAGGAGAGAGAACATGGACTGAAAAAGGAGCGAAAAGACAAGAGGAAGACTAAGGACTGAAATCTTTTCTTTTAAAGGATAGTCCTCTGAAACGACTGTGACATTTCAAAAGGCCAGACTTCCTGAGAGGCACTGACTCTTCCTCCATTAGAGTAGGGCACTCCATGATTACACATATCAATAACATCTGAGCACAGGCCCTGTGCTTTGTATAATACTATGTAGCGTGTATGTTTATGTGGATTTTGGTGTGTGTTTGCGCGTGTGTGTGTGTAAAAAGAGATCGAAGGATGTCAGTGCTCTGGCTCCAGCATCTCTGCATCGCTCTTAAAGGATGTGCTGGTCAGTCAATTGACATAACCAGATTAACCAGGACAAACAGGATGTGTCTTTACTGGCATTTAGTGTTTCTGGGAAATTTAGCATTAACACACAAACACATGTGTTTCTGAGGTTTCAGGTGCTTACTAGCAGCTAACCCAGCACATTACACACACAAACCTAAACTTGCTGGAAGAGTAATTTAATTGAAATGTGTAAACTGTTATTCCAGCTCTTTTTCCACAGACAGTGGAGAGTTAAACGAGAGTAAAACAAGAGTAAAACGAGATAATTATCATTTCCGGATTCTTGTTTCCACCTTCACCTTGTAAACATTCATTTCATTTAAAGGGTAACTTTGGTATGTCGCCAACCTTTTTTGTGTCAAAATGACTAATGGGGACAACAAGCTTTGGATTTGGTCCAGTATTAAGTGAGTGCACTGCAACCTGCAGCTGTGAAACAGGAAACAATGTAATCCTTATGGGCAATTGCACACCGTCAGAATACTTCCAATTAAGTGCTTGTTTTTGCCACTGACCAGCTCAGATTGTTATTGCAAGTGCCGGACAACACAACCCAACAGAGAAATTAAATGTTCTTTGACTTGATATTCTGTGTGTCAAACCGAGTCTCACTCAAGTTGAAGTCTCGTTCTGAAATCTCAGTGAGCGCAGAAATGCACCAGCCGGGAAGAGTTTGTTGTGTTGGAGTACACAAAGTGTAGCTTAGTGTTATTTAAAGGATTTTCAGTGTTATAGCTGAATATTTGGCTGATTTCAACAACGGGGAGGTTGCCCATATTTATTTGATTTTGACTGTGAAGCTTGAAATACTGGTGGTGTTCCTGTGGGTGCTGTGTCTTTACGCCCACAGAGGAGATTTCACAGACCCGATGAAGTGAAAGGTACAAATAAAATAAAAAAAGTTACATTTTTCAGGAGGGTCCTTTCTATAATGTTGCCAGACACTTGGAATGACAATCTGCGCAGGTCAGCGGCAAAAACAAGCACTTTTGATTCAATAGTGCGCAGCTGCCTACAAGGATAATGTTGTAGCCTGTTTGGCCACCAAATTTGGGTTCCTCTGGACAAAATTTTCCTCCAGAGAGAAATGCCTTCGGGCTCCTCTAGCTGGCTCCTTTTTTTTATATCCTTGTGGAAAGTTTTGTGGAGAAAACTCAAATAGTCATGACAGTTATACCTTCTTACAGCTTTGCTGACTACATCAAAATATTTTCCAAAAGAAAACTTTTATATAAATAATCTGGTTAAAAAAAGGGCTAGAGGAACATCAGGTTTTATTGTTAGTCAGTCTGTTATGGCTATGGTAGGTAATGTATTTCAGAAGGACTTTATTTGTTAATAAATGTTCTTTATATTGCGTCAGTAGTTGTTTTGTTTTTTGGCCACTTGGGGCAGTGGAATCAAGTTGTGTATCTCGCAGTTACTTAGCAATGTTATCATTTGGTTCAGTTGGGTGTTTTTGGACACCAAATAGCCATGTGTTTTAGCTCCACCTTTGGTCACCAACTCTTGAGGTAAATATGTCCCTCTACTTGCTAAACTCCTTAATTGGGCATGTAGTGTACAATGGGTTTTAAGGGTAAGCCACCACACTACGAGAGCAATGAAAGTGAACCAGGATAGCAAAGTTGCAGCCAGACAGCTAAACAATAAGCTGAATCTTGCTATGAAGCCCAAGGGTGATAGGATTCAGATGATATTTTTTTTAGTATATTTTTTTCACATTTGTTACTTAAAAAAAAAAAAAAAACTCAATTACAGCTGTTTGATTCATATTTTTTTCTATACATGTTTTTTTAATCAATTCTAGAGCAAAACGGATACCGCACTTTTTGCAACAACTGTAATTTATGCTGTCAGTCTACAGTCTAGTATATCCAAAATATAAAATTAAAAATCACAGCAGCATTTGAATAGGTTAGAATAAATAAGAGCCTTGTGGAGTGACTCACTTTAAAAAAAAAAAAAAAAATCAGATATCACAAACAATATAACTTCAAACAGCCACTATGCAATCGTCTGTGAAAACGTAAAATGTCACAATATAGTGAAAAATGTCCATCATAATCTTTTAAAAGGTCATGGTGGTGTCCTCAAATATCTTTCTGTGCACCAACAAAAACTCAAACATTAAATTTACGATGATTTAATGTGGAGAAAAGCAGGAAACCCTCACACTGGAGAAACCGGAACCGGAGAACATTTAATTAATTTTTCGAGCAAAAACTCCAAATGATTGAATGATCAAAATGTTTGAAGGTTACTTTTCTGTCCATTGATCAATTGATTGATCTTAACGTTTCAGCTCTTGTTCAGATAGGCAGGGCTTTCTTCTCCTTTTCTCTGTGTACTCTGTATAATTCACAACAGAGAAATATGTACACAATATAAAGTCTCTTTCATAGATAAGTTATGCTGCTGTGAGTTATACACAAATAAATCAAACATATAACATTGTGCTCAAACTTAGCATGCAATTTACTGTGCCTATATTTTATTTATTTTTTTTAGAATAGCTCATTTTAATATTTCCAGGTCATATTGTTGTCGATCATTACACCAGGAAATTATACTGAAGAAACTGTTGGTTTTTCAAGAGATGTCTACTTCAAATGGAATAAAATGCACACTTAACCAGGAAGCCCCACTGAAATGTTGTTAACTGTGTGGCAAGTGGCCAAAAGTATCTGTGGCAAATGACCACAGAGCCACCACAGTGTCTCTTATCAAGGCTTTCTGGCACAGAAACAAAAACCAAAACGGTTTTATCCACAACCTATTCATCTATTAAACACACACAACAGAAAACAAATGACCAAGACGTCTTGGGAGAATGAACGTACATGCCTCCAAGACATTCCTCTCTCTGACTCTCTACCCATGTGTTATTGAGTTAACATGTTAGCGCAACACAGCAAATTAACCTGACTTGGGCCACATGCGCCAGCTGGCATGAGAGAGAGGCACAAAATCCCTCGCCTCCTCTCGTATCAACCTTGCCCATCAGTGCCCTGCACCATTAGTGAGCGGTAATTTCCTGAGCCAATTAACCTTCAGGTAGGTAAGCTAGTGATGCAGTTTGGGAACGCACACCCTTTCTGCTTCCAAACAGTCCTCAAAACACCAACCATGACACGGTACTGTATGAAGATTCATGTCTTTACGTCCTCTGTAGTATTAACCCCTTCAAAGCAGTCATTCAAGCACCCATGGTAACATTACAGACAATGGTAGCTAGAGACAAAGTGGAGTGTCTGGAGACTGGGACCACATTAAACTTAATGACAAAAGACAGGGAGGGAGAATAAAGATGCATGGGAGATAGATGCTGGTGCAGGTTGAGCATAAGAAACAGTAACATCTGAGAAGAAATTCTACTTTCTGAAAAGCATTTGTGGAACACTGGTGTTAACGTAACACAGACTGGGGAGCAGCTCTTCACGATCTCCCTGAAGGCGATCAATAACACAGCTGCATCCGGTCTGCGCAACAAGTCTATCCCCAAAAATCAAATTCATTAAAACACATACAATTTTATCTTAACAGTGTACACATTAATCTAAAGATTACTGGATGTTTAACTCTTCTTCTGTCCTATTTCACTGATCACTGCTGAGTGACTGCTACAGACAAATCCAAACTGCAACATGGACAATTAGCCCAAGTGTTTCTGTTTAACTTTATTAAAACAGGGCAAGAGTGCCGGACTGCCAAAGCTGAGTCACATGGCTGGGATGTGATACTGGTGGCCTAATGGGAAACATGCTGCTGCCACACAGTCTTTAATTACAGGCAGAAGTCCTCTGACAGGCCCCTGTGTGACCTGGCTAATTCTCTCCAGCAGGCACACATATGCACACTCAACAAAGGCTACACTAAATATAATAATAAAACAAAATACTTGACTGACAAACGAAATTGATATAATTAGCCTACATGATACAGGCTCTGTGGCAAAACAATTTGCATTAATGATAGAAAAATCTATCAAGCTCTCTCTGCACTTCTCAATCCTCAATCATGTGCTCTCCTTTCAAGTCTAATTTATGATTCAAAAAAAAAAAAAAAAGACCATTAGCACAGAGCCAAACAGAGACTGGCACTGTCACGGAGGTTGCAGATATGCAGAGCAGTGCACAGCCTTGGGTATAGGAGTACACAAGGGGTGCTGCAGACAACATACAGGCCTGAGTGACTGGCAGAGTTAAGAGTATGTCACCTGATTGCTATTCTGAAAACACACACAGCTCTACTGTACGTGCCAGGGTAACGCTGCTAACACTTAAAGTGCCCATGAAGTTATATTTGATGCTCAAGTGTTTGTTTTTTTTTTTATCACATATGTCACCTACAGACCGCTAACTGGTATTTTAGAGTTTGTCATTTCCTGGTAAACGCTAAAAAGTTGCTGATGACTCATGCACCACTTGGGGACATATACCAGCGTCAAATCAAGTAACACTTTCTCCCTTATGACAACACCAGAGCACAGTGATTCAGAGAGCTACTACATAAATCTTTAGTAATGCCAACTTTATATACTGATTTTGGTGAAACTGGATCATATTTCATACAAAATATATTTGCTGGTTTTCCCTCCAGATGTTCAGCTTCAACTGTATGTGATTTTTTTGCTAACTGCTAATCAACTGTAAGTCGCTTTGGATAAAAGCTTCAGCTAAATGACTAGATGTAAATGTAAACATACCCGGGCTCAGCTGGACCAGACCAGGTTCAGGACTCTCTCTCTCTCTTAATTCACAGAATCACAACAGTGTCCCACTATCGTATCTGAATTTTGCCCATGATTACTTTACCACACAGGAGAAAGCCACATAGCTTTGGCCTCACTCACTCTGGAGCTCCTGACTGGAAACACCAGCAGTCTTTTTCAATTTCAATTCTGTAGTGTTGGAGGCTATCTGAATGAGGTGCCACATCGTTGTTATTCAGGGACACTCGTTCGTTAAACTGAAAAACTCAGGAGGCAGGAGGATGGAGTGTACAGGTGATAAGTACAAGCAGGTACATTGTACTAAGATGAAACATTACCCTGTTGTACCCCTTACAAAGTTATTTGTAATGACAGTAACACTGCATACCGTCCTGTTGAGCCACTCAAAATCAATGCAAAGGAAATTCCCTTCCTGCTTGTTAGGAAACAGTTGCTTATTTAGACATGCAGAAGTTATGGAGCAACATTACTCATTTGGAGGCCTGCTTCTGTCCACCTGGCACTTTCTTTTAGCTTTGATTATGGTCTCTACAAACCCCTGAAATATCCAGAAATATCTGGCTCTTTTACTGCTAAAGCTCCTCTATGTTCATCAGCTAGTCACTAACTTTGTATGTTTGCTGTTTGGGGATGAGCGCATAGTGTGCAGTGGGTTTAAGACCTTTTATCACTGAAAACAGCTGCCTGCTGCAGTCAACACTGTCGCTAGAAAGCTCCATAAGGCCGACAGGACCTGCAGAGTCAGGTGATAATTCTCTGCAGGTTCATCACTACAAGTAGTCTGGCATTGTCTCATTGTTTTTACTTTGTTAATTGATAGACTGCTATTCTAAAAAATATTGATTATAGTAACATAGATTTCATATAATAGAAAATAATTTAATGTAGTTTGGTACATGTGAGCCTGCTGAAGAAAGCACAGGCTGTAGGATAAATCCACTGAGAGGTGAATCCTTGCCTTGTTTTTTTGTTTCCCCTTCATAAAAAAGCTCAAACAACACAGAAACAGCACATTAATTGTGAAGTTGGACAATGACGTATATCCATGTCACACAAGCAGCTACAACCCGTCTTCAAAGTCAGTTAGATGATTTTAGTCCTTTTTGTTGAATGATTAGATTTATCAGCATCTCAAGAGCTCTCTTTAAAGTGACGTATATTTCCATTGTCATGTGATTAGCTATGCCATAACAGCATGTGTCATAAGTTTCTGGTCTGTTGATTTTGATGATTATTTCTTCTGAAATTAAAAGTTTTTGCTGCCATTTCCACAATACGCTCTGAACACCTACCCCTGATCAAAACAATCCTAAAAAGGCTGGCAAAAACCTCATGAGTGCATCTAGACATGATGAATTAGTAGACAGTTAGTGTTCTGTTCCAAATTAATCAGTGTTTTCAGCTCGCTCTCTCTCTCTCTCTCTCTCTCTCACACACACACACACACACACAAATCACTTACACCTGTGAGCATTTACATGAATGCACAGCCAACAAATTTCACAGGCTTTTTTGACTAGTCCTTTAATGCCTGTTAACCCTGTGAAATAACTTGTTTAAATGTAACCCTTAATCATGATCAGCCAGTTGTTAAATTGTCGCTGTCAGCAGGTCAGGGAAGATTAAATCTGTACCGCAGTGGATAAGGAAACCGCATTGTTCCAAGTCAAATTACGGGAAATGTGATGAAAAGCTTGTTACTTTCCCAAACCTTTGTTTCATATGAATGTAAATGAGGCAGGAGTGAACTCATTTCCCAGCTCTCATATCAGCAGGATAAGGGGAACACCTGTCTCATTAGAAAACCAACAAAAAGGGAAAACCTTTGGGATTTTCAGATACATTTCACGACTTTGTCTTTACTGTCTAGGTTCTCTCTTGCACTGCACCATACTGCCTGCCTCCAATTTTTTTCTCAAGCAGCAGCAGAAAAAAGTTTTGTGGCTCGAATGAATCCACGCAGAAGTGCTGCAGTCGGAGACGAGGGTAAGTATGACATTGGTATTCTGTGGAGATAGAATGAGATGTTATCGGTACCATCACAAGGCTGAAGCCTCTCAGAGGGTTGGAAATGGATCACAGGACCAATTCCATTACATTTCTGACAGTCATTTGTGGGGACAAGATTTATCTGCAGTTACTGGCTGACACACCCCAATACTGTGTCTATTTTTTTAATGCGCTGTACACTCACTGAAGAAGATGTACGTGATAAAATCAACAGATAAAGGAAGATGAATTTAGACTTTGAGAGGCAAAGTCTGAAGTATAATAGACTCAACAGAATGAAGAAATAAAGGGGTGCAGTGGGCAGATCATGGCCCTGTAAGTAAAACTAACAGGGCTGAACATGGGTCCCGAGAAAAGCTTGAAACAAAGTAGATTGTACAACCATGCTGTCATGTATGTGTATATGTGTGTGTGTATATATATATATATATATATATATATATATAGCTGTTTTGAACAGCCACACTGGTCTTCTGGTGATAATGTCTGCTTAAAGAGTTACTATGACTTAACAGGATGTTATGTGTAGGTGTTGTGTCTCGTTCAATAATAGACTCATGACTGTGTAAAAATACTGTATGAAAGAGATATAATCAATTTTCCAGTGAAGGGAAGATGTAGTCTCACTTGTCAGCTTATGGAGATGAACCATTTAGCTCATGCACAGTTAAAGGTTTTTAAGAGAGGAATTTAAGCTCAGAAATATTTAAAACATTTACACTGCAGTCAGGCTCCTGGTTGGTTTTTCATAAGATGACCATGGAAGCAACCCATACTTGAGATTTCATAGAAAAAGGTGAGCTTGATTTCCACCACAGTATGCCTTTTAGCAGTGGCTGCAAGGCTAGAGAAACATGCCTGTGAGAAGCAACAGTATTTCAAAAATATAGTCCCATCTCTCAAACTGTCTTTATTGTAAATCACATAAGGAAGTGAGGTACATTATACAGGCTAATAAATCTCAAGAGGGATCCCAAGCGTCACAAAACAAGCTCTGCTATCTGCTATCCTCCAGTGGGGAAAAAATATTACTCGGGGTTATAACAGAGTAGAGACAAAATTATTGTTGGCAATATGAAAAACAAGAACACATTGTGAACAAGGATTGGTGTGGCAGTGAAAACTGAGGCATGGCTGGTGTACCTGAAAGAATATAGGATATACAATAGGGATTATAGTGAGGTGTAAGAATCAGTGGCTTAAACATTTAATACAAAGAAATATATACTATAAAAATAACTCTAATCAGATTTCTGCCTGCATACCTGGTAATCTCCCTCTAAGTTTATCTCTGCTTTATGACTTTATATTGTCAATATTCTCTAAAGCATGTGCCTCTCACTTTAAACCCCTAAGCTGTCAACCTCCACCTGACCATAATTATTTTTCCTCTCCTCCTTCCTTCCCCATCCCTCCTCTGCCTGTCTCGTACTTCTCCCTCACCACAGCATAAGGCTACTTAACACCATCTTAACTCCAGTGATAAACAACAGACTAGTCATTCCCCTATCAATCAACTTCCCTCCATCTCTGCTCTGAGTCTCTGAGGCCTTGCAATTTCTCAGTCCCCTTGAGGTCTGATTTACTCTCTTCCTCCCTGTCTGCCCTGGCTTATTCTCTCCTCACCGCTTTCCTTCTTCACTAAATCTGTGCTGTGTCAGCTTCTCTCCTTCTCTACTCGGTCTGTGCGTTAATCTGAGAAACACTTCTGTTTTACTTCTCCCGACCAACTTCCCACACAAACAACCCCCCTTTCACATTTGTTTTATCTGCAGAATAAGTAGGTATTCTCTTGAAATTATAGTTAAATTAAACTACTCCTGCAACTGAGAATTGCTCATGCATATTTAATAGCACCTTAAATATCAATCTGACGTAAATCTAATAAGAAAAAAGAAATTAAGCAACAGGGAGGCTATCCTGTGCATATTATGAATAACAAGTTGCCCTCGAAAGAATTCATAATAGCTGCTAAATGCATAGAAACACTCGCAAAAGGATGTAGCAGAAACACTACCATTAGATACAGTACAAACTGCTACCTTGGGCTGCTCATACTGCACCATGCCTCCTCTATTAGATGCTAAAAAAATTATTGGGATGAAAAATGCCAAAAACAATCATCAATTTACTATTTGAAAGAAAGTAGTTTTAGCCCGCAGCCTCTGTCTCAGAAGAATCGAATTAACTAAAACTTCTGATATTACATTTCTCAGCCAATTTAATCACTGCAGTACAAGGGGAAAAAAGAGCGAGAAAGAAAAGACAACAGCAAGTAATTGGAAAGACTATATCTTACTGGAGGATTTTCTACGTCGAGCACACACTTTCTGCCTCTTCAGCACACTGTGTATGACGGATAACATCAAAATCCTGTCTAAAACCTTGCTGTGTTCATCACTCTCACTGATGCTCCCGCTCATGTTATTTCTTTATTTTTTTGAGGGCTGTAACTGAAGTGGTGTTTGTGTCGGTCGGTCCTCACAACTCCAAAGTGCTGATTGAAGATTAAGACTTGGTTTTATGGTTAAGGATATTATTAAGGCTGGGGTTAGGCATTTAGTTAACTACACTAAAAGTTTGACTCCCCTTTCTCAGCTTATTTAAAAATTGTAACAGAGGTGTGAGGAAGCAAAGACTGACCTCTGCTACAGAGCGAGAAAGCTACAGAGCGCTCGTATTAGAGCTACTGCTGACTCTTCATTTATCATCTGGAAAGACAGGGACTCTAGTGGCGCTTTAACAGTCGCTATGGCCCTTTGAGAGAGTTACTGTGTAGGTACATGTGTTATATCTGGGTTAGCAGCTTTACGACGAGAAGCTCTCCTGTGTGTGTGTGTCTGTGTGGGGAGTGTCAGTATATAGCTGTAGCCATGCTGTTTATCGCAATTAGCATGACCTAACGATTAGGAAGGCGTTGAGAGAATCCGCCTGAACCAAACTTTCAAATCCAACAGACACATACAGGCCAATTACGAGCAGACAATATGTATGTATATATATGTGTGTTGTTGAAAAAATTAGGGCTAGGGAATACATTAAAAGTCTCACAAGTAAAGAGAGTATGAGAGAGCGAGTGAGACAGGGAGAGAAGGAGAGTGAGACAGAGAGAGGAAAACTCTTTTATTCTGGGAGTTTGTTACTTGGACTGCTGCCAAAGGAGTAATGAAGGCTAATTTTAACAAAAGCCCAATTTCCATGAAATTACATGTATCAGTGTGCCACTGCCATACACAGTATGAAGGCAAGGCTACACACAAATTATTAAAAAGTAATCTGTGTGTAGCCTTGCCCACTAAAAATACACTGCTTTTTAGCTTTTTGGCTTGCTATGCCCACTAGCAAAGCAAAGCAAAGCTCAGGAACCCACTGTTGCATTAATGCCATTACAACAATCTTATTTTCATTTTTTTTTCCTGTTGTTTACTTGACTAATATTTGAAAAGAGTAATACTTGAGAGGCTGAAAAAGGCTAATTTAAAATTAATTTGAGCCAAACCAAATGACAACAGGTTTAGTGGCAGTTTGTGGCCTGCCACTTGTGAGCTTCCAGGCAGGTTATGATTTGTTAACTGAGACATAGGCAATGATTAAATCTGTTATGAACGTGGTGTTAATGATATAAAAAAGTATTTCATTGGTTTTATTTGATTTGAATATGCTCTATGATTCAGAACTACGTCACTGACTTTATTTGATTCAGATGCTTTAGTACCCCATGAATCAGCACAAGCCCATACGGGTTGTAAAATGGATATTGTGCCTGCTATAAATGTGTGACAGGAGAGTCATTTTGTGACAGTATGACAGTGTTGTTTAGACTGTAAGGAATAATTCTTGGTGACAGATCTACATGTGGGCAGACAATACTACAAAGAACATCTTACAGTATAATGCAATCCAGTACAGCAGCAATGCAGTTAATGTTACCATGGTCATTAATATATGTCTGTTTTCCCTTTGAAGGGCTCCATGGCTTTCCTCTTGTTTACTTAACTGTGCAACACTTTTCAAGGGCTATTTTCATTTAACAATTTTCAATTTAAAAAAAAAAAAAAAAAAAAATCCTTTGATGACCATACTAAATTATTAAACACTTAAATACTAACCTGAATGCGATGGCTGGAACTACTTGTCTTTGGCGAGGCGTTTGATGTCAGATGGTAGTGATTATGATGCTACTTACAGCTGGTTTTCCAGGTTTGAGTCAGTGAGCCTTGAGCAGTACTGAATCTTTGAGTCAATTTTGAAAACAATTGCTCACAGCGGTAGGTTGACCCAAACAGAGATGCAAACTTCAGGAAGTCTCCTCAGAATAGAAAAATCCTTGTGGTGTGCATACAGTTGGTAAAACTCCAGACGGGGGATGTTGTTGTACCGCTCTTTGAGTCTGTTGTTGCTTTGCAGCTCAATTATTTCGTGTTGTACGTTGTCAGGCACATCAGCCGTTTCCACATTAAATGGCGCAGAAAATATGTTCAGTTCCTTTTGTTTAACTTTCATGTCCTGAAACCTCTCCAGATGCCTGAAGGAGTTTTGCATACTCACCAGGAAAAGCAAAGATCTGAGGAGTTGATAGAGAGCTTGATGTTCAGCTCTGAGAGGTAAATGGTGATGTTCATGATCTCCATGAACTGTCTTACTTCTTCCCTCAGTTGGTAAAACCGTGTGAGCAACTCAGCAATCACACATGGTAAACCAGATCTCCATACTCCAACTCAAGCTCAACAAGAAGCAGCGGATGAAATTAAAAGGTGGAAACGACAGCTGTCATAAGCAAAGTGACACAAAGTGCCAAAGAAGTCATATTATTACAAAAAATAATAAAAATATGTGAATAAATAAGATGCAGGCCTGTTCCATAAAGGTTAACCCAACACCTGTCTAAACACGTATGTCTTTAGCTACCCTTTAAAAGAGTCCACAGTCCACTGTATACAACAGGGAGGCAGTGAAGAGCTCTAAGTACAGGAGTAATGTGACACTGTCAACAGACTATTAGGCAGCAATGAGTGGACATAATGGGTGAGGAGAAGAATGTGTTGTAATAGTCAAGGCAAGAGAGGCAAGATAAAAAGGCATGTATAAGAATCTCTAGTTCAGCTGTTAACCTAACGTAATGTTAAGATAATGCAGATAGCCCTGGTCCTAAACTTTAAAGGTGCCATTTTGTCCAGCAAGATGGGGCAATTCTCATTAAGGGACTGCATTAAAACTCTACATCATTAGGATTTGTAGAAATATCACAGCAGAAGTGCACTGAGAACTGATCAGCTGTACTCCGAGTAATGACGCGGGAGTGTGATGTTCTTTTAGGACACAAGGGATCAGCATTTACAGAGAGATCAAAGAAAAGACATTTTGGTCACTGCCTCACTGCGGATATGATCTAGTCCCAGAGAGAAAACAAGATCCAAGTTATGACCACCCATGTGAGTCACACCAAACACATGCTGCTTTAAATTAAAATATTCTGTTTTTTTTTTGGTTTTTTTTGTTTTTTTTTAAAATGTAGCTTACCATCAAATAACACTCTGTCCAGCTTAATTATGGAAGTCAGAAATTCAGGAAAACTGGACCAGGAGGTCAAACGAAAACACAATAAAACAGCTGAATCCAGTCAAATTTAATCTCTTGTAGTTCAAAAGTAATGAAGGGTTCTGTGCTCACCAATTGCCAAGAGAGACCACAACAAGACCTCCAACACAGGTAAACAACACCCAAGGATTAATGTGGCAGTGAACCACCCCTGATGCCCAATATATGAGGATATGGATCCATAAGCCACAGTTCATTGAAGGTGATAAATTTCATATTCTGTTGCCAAGTTGCAGTCAGGAATAAAAAAGCCAAATTGTCCCTAATAAACAAGTCATTAAGTATGCAGGCCTTGTTTGCCAGAGAGCGTGTATTAATCACCCACGCTCCCTTGTGGCTAGGTAGGTTTTGTACGAGAGGGGGAGGTTTATTTGAAATGTCAGTGCAGCCAACATGCACAACAACATCCTTGGCAAGAGGGTGTTTGGCCAGGATGCTCAATCACCTTAGCACCTGGAAAGCAAGAAGTCACTGAAGTTGTTTTCCCTGATGTACCTCATGATCACAAGTGAGAACAATCGGTGGAGAAAACTTCACCCGAATTGATGCAAGTGGATGGAGAGGGTGGACAGAGCAGGGGGCAGAAGCTGCTGTGTGAGGGGTCACCTATGGAACCCCCGGGACGGCTGGGAAGAGGCTGGGACTCTGCAGCCAAAGGTGAGAAGTCATGGAGGTCGTATTTGTTCTACAGATCTATGTTGTCACAGCATTGTTAAGCTTCAGGGAGTGTGCAGGCTCTCTTAATGTATGATACTGTGGCATACAACTAAATCACTTGAATTCTCTGAGACTGAGATGACTCATTTCTTTTCTGACCAATGAAGTTTTTGAGGGCTAACCATGGCTGTTGCTCTATTTGTGGAACAGGCACCTAAACTTACAAACATTAGTTCAAATTTGTTCATAGCCAAAACAACTTGCTCAAACTAATCCCCACCAAATGGCTAGTTTGGATTAATTTGTCCTCTTCAAAACACGACATTCCACGACTACTTTTCGTTTCCTGACAGTCGCCATGATGCATGTCAGTGATGTGCATGCTCTGTTCACCCCTGACCATGACCAGGACAGGCATACAGCAGGGAGGGACCACCCACAAAGATGTGTTAAGTCTATTTCATGTTATTTTCTTTTATCACAGAAAAATACCTGTCTAGAGAATTGCGTTATATTTTTGTGTTGCTTTTGTCATCTTTATTAATTTGCCTCCTGGGCTGGATCAAAGGGTCTCGTACGCATACGTCCCCCAACCCCGATGTAAACAGTAGGCAAAGCTACTGCAAATAACTGATAGAAAACATAATTACGGTAAAAGCACAAAGATAAGCAAAAAAACATTTATTTGCCTTATTTGTTCTTTTTTGTTTCTTCTGTGCTTCCTAATCGCAGAAAGACAACGATAAGCATTCTGAACCTGCCAGCACTGGCTTTGACACAAATGGACTGCTCCAACAATTCATCCATCCTCTCCCTGGTCATGGTGACAGCAGGTCCTTCTGCCCAGCCTCCTTCTGCAGCTATTCCTGAGAGACCCACAGACCAGAAGTGATATGTAATCTCTCCTGCAAGTTCTGGGTTTGCTTCCAGTCAGACCTGCACACAATAACTCCACAAAGACACATCCAGGACGCATGATCCAACTGTCTTTACTGACTACTTTCAGTCTGTCGAGTGCTAGCTCTATTCCAGGATCCTACTGGACATCTGAGCATGTTAACATACCCATGTGAGCAGACACATCCTGCAAAAGAAGCTCAGTTGGACAGAGCAGGATGAAAGAGAAGGAACACTCAACACTGCAACATTTCTATGATTGGCTTACAATTATTGATCAATTAAATAATTGCAATCAGGCAACTATGATATTTGATATATATTTGCAAAAGATAAACCTAAACACTAAACTGCATCACACTGCACTTGCACCCAGAAGATGTGTACAAAATACAACACTGCTGTGACAGATTTAAGGGACGGTGAACAACCTTCATAGTTACCCGCCAGTAAATGCGACTAATAAGGCCCTTTAGATGGCAAAATACCTTTAATCTACAAGTAGATAAAAGTAATTTCATTTTTGCATTACCATTAAATACATTCAAGAATTGATTATCATTTAGACAAGGCTCGGCTCACTAATGAATAAGTTAGACTGAGGCCCTGTAGTCCTGTTGACCTGGGGGCAGATACAATCTAGCTTGGCTTTTACGGTTTCTAATCAACAGACACTGTTTGAGCTTCACTGTGTTTCGACCCTCCCTTCTTTGTAACGTTTGTGACGAGGTTGTAATGAATTCCTCCCTGGAAATGTTTCAAACTGACCCACAGACAAATGTACAAATCTAGATATGGGCAGTTTTTATTGAGCGGTTAGCCACTTGCAGCTAACACAACATTTCTTGTGTATGCCACTTGCCTGCAGCTGCTTCACAATAAAAGCAATCCAGCTCTGTAAGTAAATATTATAAGAATAAATCTAAAGCAACATTATATAAGAAACCGTAGTTTCAGATCACAACACTGCTATCATAAATATGGACAGTTGTACTCGTACATTTGTTATGATTACATTACTTACGATCTTACGATACTTACGAATACGATCAAAAACTAGCTAGACATAGCAGCCAGCTAATATAACTTACTAGTCCAACAGCAAGAAGCCCAGCTCAGCCTTTTATTTCACAAAGGTCTCACCAACGACTAAAAGCCCATCAGAGATGAACTCCTGTCAGGCGACCTCTCGCTCCTTTTTTCTTCTTGGTTTACTCCGTCTTCCTGCTTTTGTGTGTCTTCACGTTGCTCTAACTGCTTCCGATAACCAGGTGTAAGCTGCTATAGTTTAATTTGTGTCTCTAAAAGAGTGGAATATGTTGCACATGATGCCAGCCAATAAATAAATAAACAGCTGTCAATTCACAATATTTCCGTGTTTCTTAATTTTAATAATTAATATGTTGTTAAGAACAGTTAAATGCGACACAATAAATACAGTGCTTCAAATAGACCTGGTGATTGATCAGCATCAATAACACAATAACTTCCAGTTGGAAGCAGAGAGTTTTCAGTAACATTGATATGAAATACAGTGTTTATATAGATATTGTTCATTATAGCTGTCTTTTTCTATAACTCCTTGCTGAAGGGATTTCTCCTCTCGTTTGCAGAGCTGCTACATTTTTTAGGTCTGCTTCCTAATACTGGGAAACTAACCTTTCACACTGTAGTAGCGTGATAAGAGGAAAGCAGACACTAAACCGTTGACCTAACAAAGACAAAGTTTGGGGTTGGACATGACACTTAGCACAATGTCATTAGTGCACTCACGCAAGTATCCACTGAAGCATGCACACACAAAACAAAAAAGTTGAGAGTTGAGAGCCCAGCTGATTAATGACATGGGAACACAGCAAAAATGCCCCCAAAAGGATAACATGTCAATGTGAGTGCAGCAATAAAACGCTTTGGTGGATGATTGTCTGTGAAAGAATGTAAACAAAAGGATCATGTGCTTATATTCTAAAATTGTTTAATCATATTTATGATTTATTAGACACAGTAGCTAAGACAACAAAACAAAGGAGTTCTGCTCCATTATCCAACAATTTTTTACACATGTATTATCTCTAGCTATAACTAAGACTAAAACTGTAAAACAGACAGGTGTCCTCATACTGACCTTTTACTATACTCAGCAAATTACTCTTTTGTCAGCAGAATAAGTACCAATTTTTGGTGTTTATCATCAGCCGATCCCTGTTACTCACATCATTTCTGAAAAAGAATATATCAATGCACCTCTACACTAACACAAAGCCCAATAGAATTGGCTGAATTGGTGAAGACAAACCAACATGTATATTTAATAATCCAAGTTAAATAATAAACCAAGTTATGACAGCAAAGGATGAAATCATAAAAGGTGTCAAAATGCATGGGGGTGCATGTTTAATACAAACAGGAAAAAGTAGAAAGCAAATTACAACCCAACAGCACTAGAGTTTTGGGAACACTGTAGAAATGAAAAGCCGGCCCATGGGAATCTTTTTAATTACATAAAAATAATGACAAATTTACTTCCCCCAACACTGAATCAGATAAACCAGTCTAATAGCAGGCCTGCTCTCCAAGATCAAGCCAAACAATTTGTCAGCGATACGCATAAACATAGAGGAAAATGCACCCCATCTCCCAAGTGGGAAGTATAGTGATATGACTTCCACAGAAACCGGGAGTAGGGGGGAGAGAGAGGGGGGGAGAGAGAGAGAGAGAGAGAGAGAGAGAGAGAGAGAGAGAGAGAGAGAGAGAGAGAGAGAGAGAGAGAGAGAGAGACGAAAAGGCGACAAATTGATAAATGGAAAAGAGTGGTGTTAGAAGAGGACAGTGAAATTGAAAATGCAAACAGTGAGGAAGAATATGAGACATTACAAAAACACCACTAGAGTGTTAATTTGGTAGAGGTATGAAGCCGCTCATGCACTATTAAAAAGCAGACTCCTGCAGGGATATTGAAACAAATAAACACTCCACAAGCCTCTCCACATCATGCAGATGTGATGGTACTGCAGGCACTACAATATGAAGTGGCAGAGACAATGCACAAACAAAACATCACAGAGGACCTCGGCACACAGAGGCCATCACAGTGGAAGTGAATTTACGTCAGCTAGTCCTTGACGCACCACTACTTTGGCTACTCTAAAATGCACTCTGAGACAGCTCATGAGAGCCAAGTGCCAGGGGTCTACATACATTTATGTTTCTGATTATGCTGAAAATAATTTTATGCTAATGAACAAGGAAGGCTGCAGTTATGGATAAAAAGAGATTTTCCTCTGAATTAAACTGTCCACTGTTGTTTTGTTTGTTTTTTTACAACAGTTTAAATCTAGCTCCTTAACTTAAATGGTGAAAACATAAACTAATAAATATAAACTAAATAGAGAGAGTCCTAAAGATCAGTAATGGGACCTATCTAGGCATATTTTAATTAATCATATTGGCTAAAATAAAGTGGATCAGTCCAGTCTTTTCTTTAGTGTGCTGTGTTTTATCCACATCAAGCTGCGTTCAGACAGGAGGAGGAAGCTGCTGGGGCTCTATTTGTGCTGAACGTAACAATATGCTGTGAAACAATCAGAAAATAACTTTTTATTTCACTGATTAACTGGCTTTCTCGATGCCGGCACTCCCTCACTCTTATTCACTGTCTATTGTCTCTTGACCAATGCTCTCCCTCTTAAACCAAAGGAAACTTTTTTGTGTCACTATTTTACAGCGTAAATTGCAAGCCAGACTCAGATTTAGGGCCCGTCCACACGAGTATGTTTTTGTCGAATTCGCATAAATACTTTATCGTTTCGGCCTCGCGTCCAGACGGATCCAGCTTTTTCGAGGTGTGAAACTGGTATTTTTTGAGAACGGGTCCCAGAGTGGGAAAATCATAAAACGCCGGATAGCCCGGAGTCGTCTGGACGGCGAATGCAGATTTTTTCAGAAACAATGACGTATAAGCCCCGCCTCTCTAACTTTTAACCTCAGCCGCCGCCGCTAGACGCGTCATAACAATAACAATGGCGGACTACAGGCTTGTGCTCGTACTACAGAAACTACTCAGTCTATTACGGCTGCTACAACAAAACCTTCTGCTTCTATATTACTGCGAGGAGCAACAAAAGAACATGTTTGTAAACAG
Source organism: Argyrosomus regius (assembly GCA_946959425.1). Lineage (NCBI taxonomy): Eukaryota > Metazoa > Chordata > Actinopteri > Sciaenidae > Argyrosomus > Argyrosomus regius. Next base: position 17,343,890 of record OX336890.1, read on the forward strand.
TGCGTGACCTTTATACACATGCTCCATGGCTTCTCTTTCAGTTTTAGTGTATTGGTGTGGCGGCGTCACAGCGCCACATACAGGCCTGGCATATGTACTACAGCGTTTTGGGTCGCCGTGTTTACGGAGATTTTTTTCAAAACGACAGCGTATTGGGTGAGGCCGCGTATTCATGTGGACAGGGCCTTAGAAGCTGGGTACCTGAAATAAACAAAGCACCAAAGCCCACTAACTGTGTTTTCACTGCAGTGCTGGATTGTGTCTGAATGTGGCCTAAACGTGCTGGTGTTGCTGCTCTGACCTCCTTTACAACATCTGAGCTGTGCAATGCAGCATTTCACTGCATAGGCAAGTGAAAAGTATGTAGTGTCCATCCATCTATTGTCCATCTATTATCTGGGACTGGGCACAGTGAAGGTTAAACAGGGTATTCCAGATGTCCCTCTTCCCAGTTACGTTTTTACAGCGCCTCCTGGGGGAACCTGATGCATTCCCAGGCCAGGAGGAATATGTAATCCCTTCAGCACGTTCTGAGTCTACCCGGGGTTTCCCCCAAGTTGGACGTGACTGGAACACTTCCAAAAGGAGGCACCCTAATCAGATACCCGGACCACCTCAGTTGGCTCCTTTTGACACGCAGGAGAAGCAGCTCTACTCCAAATTCTCTCTGGGTGTCTAGCTGCTTCTCCTCCCTCTAAGATTGAGCCGAGCCACCCAGAGGAAACTCATTTTGTTTCTGTAAAGTGTGTGAATTTGAAAAATGATTTGACTGAACTTGAAAACATGCCAAAATCAAATGTACTCAGCTAAAGATTGTTTGTGAAGAAAGAGCCTCTGTAACAACACTGTACACTGTACAGTGGACAGAGGTCTCCTGTAGTTCCCAACACCAAGTGACATCTTCTCTTCAGCTCACAACAAGGACAGAGTGGAAAAAGGCAATTCAAGTGATAAATGAGGTCCAAATTGGGGGGCTCCTGAACGGTTGATGTGAATCAATGACTTTTAGGGAGAAGTCCAATCCAAGTTCATTTATACGCATGCACACTTTAGGGCTAAGCCTGGAAACTCAATGATTTGAGTCCCATTTTGTCACTTGAATCTCTGCACGCTGTAAATTTTACAAATCAGGTTACAAATATGAGACTCACGTAGGCTGATAACAGTCAAATCTTCATATTGAACAACCAAAGCCAATTCAACAGTTCAGCTGTCTGAGTAAGGCACAACCAATGATAGTATAAAGAATGGACAGAGCATGAGTGATGTCACTCGTAGGTTTCTGAAGGACCATTTTGGAGCCGGAAATATGCGGCCACCGTCATGTTGGATGTACTGCTTCTTCTGCCTCGCGGCTAAACTAAATATCGGCAAAGACGTGGATCATCGGTGGACCTGAGGTGGGCCGAATGACGCCTAATAAGACCAAAACTGTTTTGTGAACCAGGCTGTAAACATGTTCATTTCTGCTGTGAAGTTGGACATTTTTAAAATGGGGGCTTATGGAGATTGGCTCACTTCTGCAGCCTGTCTCAAGCAGCCACTCGAGGAATTACAGTTTTTAGCACTTCATTTCACAGCCTCTTGGGTACAACCCTGCAAAACTCGTACAATGTTTGTGTTCTAGAAGTCACATGGTGTATTGCACACAGGGGTGCACAGATTAAACAATTACACTCTTAACTGCAGTTTAAAACATGATGTCAAAGGCTCAACTCTTTCTGTTACTTACAATACACAAAGTAGCGGTGAGTTAAGAGTTGGGCTTTAATTTCAAACGAAGCAGCAAAGTAGTAAAAACCGTTTATACATTTAACGCTCAACAAAACAGCGTTTAATTACCTCAAAGGCAAAACACCTGCCTAAGAGATACTTTTAACTCCCTTTCAAACTGCAAAAAACAAACAAAAAAGCCTCCTGTGACTTTATACATGCGTAATGTTATGAAATAAATGTATGCATTATAGTCTTGAAACCATAATTTTTCCTTAGACTATAAACGTACCATTAAAATCTATAATTGTTGCATCCCTAATCACAGATTTTTATTCTTTTTTCCAGACACAGTTGTGTGAAACAGAAAGCTTGGTGTGATATAAAAGATCTGTACTAATGCAGCAGTCTGCCATTTTAGCACAATTTTAGATAAATAGTTGTTTACAAGTTTTGCAAAACAGAAGGGGGGGGGGGATCATGGCACATGGTGGAAGTGGTGGTTAGGGGTGTTGAGATAAAGAGATACTTATAGATACATTTGCACCCACAAGACCGTAGATGCCCACCCACTGTCTCCTGGCGAGCAAAAGTGTGACACGATGAGCAGTTAAGAGAGAGAATACGAGCTTTGTGTGAGAACATATGCTTGAGGAGATTAAAAAAAGAGGGCAAAAGTGAAAAGAGGAAAATAATTCAGTCTCCCTCGAGCCTGTTCCTGTGGTTCTGCAGTCAGTGACACCTCAGGAAGAGGAAGAGCAAGAGAGGGAGGGGGTAGTGTGTCAGTTGACTGTGGTGGACAAACAGACACAGAGCTACAATCAGCTCTTTCACCCAGCAACTAAAATAAGATTAGTAGCACAGGGACTTAACAACCAGTTTTAAATGATCATTAAAACTGATGTCTGAATACATTTAAAGACCCACGTTCTCGGTTACAGGCTTGTGTGACTGCACAGATTTTGGCAGTGTCCTTTAATCTTGTGTTTTGCATTTTAAATCAGACAATTTCAGAATCAATTTCAGACAGTCTGTCTGTTTATAGCTCAAATGATACTTTTGAAGCTGATATCAATATCTGAGAGTAAAAAAAAAAAATGTATCAACCTTTATTTTTTTAGCTTTACTTATTAAAGAACTACAAATAAAAAATGTACTGAGCTGGACATTTTTTGCTGTAAAATCCTCCTAAGTTGCAGCCCTAGGCAAAATAGTTGCAATAATAAAGTTTGGGCACTTCTCTCAATATGAATAGATCTAGCAGCCTATGACACGGCAGAAAAAAAAACTAAACAAGACAAAAACAAGTCAGTCTGCAGTTTTTCATTTGCACATCAAAGTACATGCCCGTCTCCTACCGCAAAGTATAGTTTGAGCTAATGTTACCGGTGAACAAAGTGGATTTCCTCTGAAAGAGGGGAAATTAGTGTGACCAAGAGGCAAGAAGATGACTTTGCATGTCAAGTTGTTGATGACTCATCCTGCACTCGGGGGGCATATAATAATTTTGTGTCCAATTTTTTCGCTAATGCCGCCACAGCCGAATAATTCCAGTTTGAAATGGTCTATGAACGAGGGCTGCTACACGCATCTATGACCTCAATGATTACTGTACAAAAGGCACAACTTTAGAACTTTAGCTTTAACTCTTGCTCAGCTTTAACTCTCTGTATTTTTCTTAATGGACAGCTTTAACCTAAGAACTGGCTAAAGTAGCAAGCTGCAAATTAACTGCTGATAAATGAATCTGCCATTACCAAACTCTGAGACCAACAGGGAATAACGTAACACTCCTGACATGATTTCCAGATGTTCCGTTAGCTCGGACAACTGTGTAGCTAACCGATCTGACTCAACACCGGAAAGCCCGGCAAGAAAACCACCTTGGTAGGCTACTGTATTCCCTACCAGACTGGCCACTGCTGGTTTCAGAGGTTGTGTTGGGTCCCAGGTCCGGTCATGTTCACTGGAAGGTAGACACTAACACTAGCTCATAGTGCTACCTGCAATGCACAGCACTGGGGGTGTAACACACACTCACTATTGGCTATTGTAAACGCCAATTAATATCCATGGTAAGTCATTTCCTATATGCCCATTTTTACATTGTTGCCACATACTTGTCTACTAGCTTAATACTCGTAGAGTGAAATTATCCTCCGGCTTGTAACCGTCATGCGCTGCGTGCTGCAACCAGTTTGAGTTGGTCCAAAATAAAACATGGTTGATCATGGTTGTATTGATGAGTTATTTCAGAAACCTGCCAATGGCAATTGCTCATTTATTTTACTCACCAGTGTACATTATTGCTCACATTTGGAGAGTGGTGGTGGGCACCAAGTTTGGACCCTGTATCTATTACAGCAAATTTATAAAGGTACAAATTGAAGAAATTAAAAGAAATGTAGTACAAGGCTAATACTACAAACTGAGCTTTGAGAACACTTGCAGCTACTGCATTCACAAATAAACAAACACACATCCACATGCATGGACTAACTGCACGATTCCCTGAAGAGCACTCATGCAGAGGGAGACAGATGCAATCATTGCCTACCAGATACCATGAATCACTGCTTCAGTTCCCTTGACACAAGACACTCACAAGGCACAGCCCTTCAAAAAGGACCACATGTAAATAAAATAGGCTATATCACTTTTTTTTTTTAAATGAAATCCAGGGCTGTATTCATATGCTTCATATTCATATTCTAGTAGTGCACATAGTGAAAGGGTACATCCTGAATTTACTACAAAGCTTATCAGAGGTCAGATGGACAATGTTCTTTTCAGAGCGACACGTTTATGAACGTAGCACTAAGATATATCACATATGTATGGTAATAATTAACCTATAATCAAATATATCAACTATAATTCATTTGGATTTTAACATACAGAAACACTCAGCAGACCCTTATCAAAATTCTCCTCTGAAAAACACTTAATGTGATCGTGATGACAGCGTACTGTTGCTGTGGTTTTCTTGTAACATAGCAACTAAGTAACTTATTCAGTGCATTTTCCATAGAACAGATGTGAACCCCCAACCAAGGCCTTGAGAACAACCCCAAGGGCAGCGGAGCGCCCAGTACATCCACTGGTGAGGATTAAAAAGGAGCTGGCTCACACTCACGCCAACATACACACACAAAGACATAGTGGGCTCATTTTACATTTGGATGTGTTTGTCCTACCTTATTCTGAAGCAGCAGCAAGCTTTGCCTGTTGAGGACGGCTGGTGTCTAGACATCCAGCGCTGTCTTAAAAGAAACAAAAGACATGTTAAGAGCATGAAGTTGAGAATCTCCTTAGCAAACAAATCAAAGCTTTAACTCAATTTTAAAGTCTCGGAATTAAACCTGACAAGCCTATCTGAGTTAGAGGAGGGAATATCTTAAAAATACAAATCAATAAATAGATAAGAGTACTTGAATGTCTGCTCTTGCCACATTGAGAAATCCTCATTTCATTTTCTACAAACCATGCGTACAGATGTGTCTCTGTGCGTGGGTGAGTGAGCAAATGAGGTCATGACACACACACACACGTTTTTATGAACTGTATGTGGCACATCTACCCCCTCCCAGCAAGAAATAGGTGTCATGCCAATAATGAGATGAGAGGAAAGGAGAGGGATAAAAGAATAAAGCCTCTGAGGAACGACAGTGTGGCATCTTCAGCATGATTAGGTATTCACAACCAGACAAGCCAAATCAGAGGTAATAGGGAAGACATCAATGCAGCGAGCAAAGACAAATGGGAGAAGAGAGGGATGAGATGTGAGGGGAGGGGAAAAAAACTTGACTCAGAGCTCATTTGATTGCAATAAACTCTTCTCGATCTACTATGACGTATACATACACGCTCCTGAATACATTACATGACGCTCTTTCAGCCAACCAGTGCAGATGGACCTTACTTTTTACTTTAACTCAATCCATTTTGCCGCCAACTGTTGCGAAACACTCCTCCACACATGTAGACACTCGAAATGTGGATTAGCTCATGTACCAACATGACACACAGACAGGCAGGCTTCCCTCCTCTTCTCTCCATCAGAGCGTGAAATGACACGATATCTCTGATCCTGTCCGAGCTTAAAAATATTACATGAGACCTCAGCTGTGCTTTCACTTTATCTCACTTTCACCATTTGATCTTTTTTTGCCTAAGCACAAGAGTTTTTAAGAAATCTTTATAAAAGAGAAATCTTGCAAGTAAAACATATAGCTACTGATTTTCTTTTGTGATGCAGTTTTCTTACATTTGGTTAGCAACCAGTTCCTTGATAACATTACCATCTGATAGCATTACACGATACAACAGGGAAGTCAGACTCTCTATGTATATACAACTTGAACCTGAACCAATCCAATTTGTTTATTTATAAAAATAAAAAAACGGTTTGACCGTTTGTCCATGCAACTGTCAATTTACACACCGTGGTAGGTTGCTAAAGGGATGTTTTGTTGTTGATAAATTACTTGAGCTAGCACTGAGGTCAGATGGGACTTAAGGTAGGTTAAGTCTATTGAAAAACTAGTGAAATGTCCTTGAAGATATTTGCGTTTGGGTTCATACCACACAAGCCTATTTTAAATTGCACATATAGGAGATGTATAGGTGAGAAACCCTTCCTGTATTTATTTTCTTTCTGTGCGGCTTAAACTTTGTCTGGTCTGATCATACTCTACATGTTTACACTAGACACAGTCATATGTCGATGTTTATGAAAAACAATCTCCCTAAAGCAGAAGCACAACCCATAATAGAGGAAACTTATCTCAAGGATTTATACTCCCAGTAGTTCAGCACACAGGAAATAAATGTATATCTATAGATTTATGGAGTCAGGAGGAAAATAAAATGATAGTATCGTTGAATTACAGTCCATACATTTGGACTCATAAATCATACATAATATACTTTCACCTCTGCTGAATCCATGCAAGAATTAACTCATTTCCATGCCCTCAATACCTGAGGAAAAAATACATGCTACCATAATAATGATGATAATTATCATCATGTTACTTTGTAATAGCCCTGTTAAATTGTACGTCTCCTGTAGCCAGTTTGTAGTCTTTTGTACGCCCACATATCTGCAGGTGTCCTCAGTTATTTTGGCTGACAAACCTCAGCTCTGTCCCAAATGCAAATAATGTTGTAACTTCCTTGATACCCAGCTAGGACAATTCTTAGAAAAGATCCAATTGTGTGACTGTAGACTGCAGAGTTTGTGACAGCGCTCTTTATTAACATCACACTAGTACACTTGAATCTGATAGTGAGGAACAGAGTATGAAAGTAACGAAAACTATTTCTTTAAAGTAATTAGAGTGAGTTAAAACAAATTTAAATGAATCCTATACGGAGCAAACTTGTATTAATTACAGCCCCAGATGTTTGCTGTTTATCAGCTTGTTTGTGCTCTGATAATTAAGCTCCTGTCCAAAGAGACACCACATGCTTTAAGCTTGACTTCTGAGTATTTGTGCATTACCGTTATTGAATTTCATCAGCTCTACGTGCAATTTTAGTTCTGGGAGGTCTAATAGCAGCAGTTGCAATTTCAGCTACCAGTAAGCTTTGTATCCAGGCTGGAGGCTGTCTTCATATATTTTTCATTTCATGTGTTGTAGGCTGGGAAATGTGTGTCTGTGTGTAATAAGACACCTGCTATGATTTGGCACTGGGTAAAGTATTGTCCAGAAAGACAACTGTTGTGTCAGAGGAGTATGACTCTACTTACTTACATTTCTCCTCATGTTTATTCAATAGTTCTGTCTAAACAGGGCTGAAAGTGACCCTTAAAAGCTTTTTTTATATATACCTTTCTGCCTTGTCAAACTCATCTGCACAATATCCCTGACAGCAGTGTTTTTTCTCCAATCGTGCCATTTGGTGCAGCTTTATGTTTTGATTTAAGGTGTCATTATGAATTTTTCATTATTTGCTTCTGTGGCAGCTGCGATAAGACCGACACAGATGGTCGTATGTAGGAGAAACACTGATGTCTTTGTTTATTCTTGAATCTCCTGAGTCTCACTTTTACCAAAAGTTTTTCATTTCCACATCAGTTCTACAACATTACTGAATTATTAAATCACTACAAACCACCTTTAGCTTGCATGGTCATTTTTTAAAACTGTTAATTGTTGAGTGTTAGTGCTGGACATCATCCTTTTCCTTAATTTTAATAAATGTTTTGTATTTACATTACTATAGAAATAAACAACGCTCAGCAAGTTGATTTTCTGTTGTTTCTGGTTCTGTACTGCTAATTGGTTAACTTGAGCATGCTGCTGCTGCTCTGCCCCACTCACTCAACATAGTCAATCCAGAGAGCCACAGACACATTAGAGCAGATTCACTGAGAAAGATTGGTAGCTCTCTTATAAACAGGACACAGCAAAGTAGTTTAGGTCTGCCCAAAAAGTCACCCTAGATTTGACATTGATGCTTTTTTGAAAAAAGTCGCTTCAGGGGTCTTTAAAGTCGCCAAATATAGCGTGTCCTCTGACCAACTGCATCACACTTTACATGAGGCCTCCCCCATTTCAGTTGGTGCTCTCTAACTCCTCTGTTGCTTTTTTTTTTATTATTTTTTTTTTTAATATGCTGAGATTGTTCTTGCACATTTTGAGGTTGTGCCTCAAGTGCGCCTACCCAGACAGGACTCCCCCTTAAATAAAAAACCTCTTTAGATCTACACGGATAATGAGGGTGCCATATTTTTAATTTGAGTGATGAGTTTGCAGCTTTGTAATTGAGTAGTCATTTTAGCTTTAATGCTAATACGCTGCATAAATTGTAGCAGAAGTGTCAGGTTTTGAGATTTAAGCCAAGATGCTCAGAGGTTACAGTACCTTCTGGGAATATAAAGGATTATATCTATCTATATATAAAAGGCTCAGTATACGGTAACAGACCCTTAATGATTCTTATTCTTAGGTGATTATACACTAATGAAAACAGATTAATGCATTTTATATGACATTTCTGACACATTCTGTCAATGGAGCCCTCTAAATCTTCCACATCTTTAAGAAATGAAACGTTAGAAGGCTTTTAATTTGAAATTCACGCAATTGTTGAGTTTGAGTTATTAACAGAATAATGCAGTCATTTTAAACAGGAGTGGTACAAAACAAGGCTTCATACTTCTGTTACATTACTGAATATAGTAGCTAAGCTACCTCGCTAATATATCATAGTTGTCAGGAATAGGGTTATATTAGAGTTATACTGAAAAGGGAAAATTATGGGGTCATTGTTTGTTAACCTTGCAGCAATATATTTCTCTATAAACAATAGTCTAATACTGTGACATAATTCTGTCACCGTATCAGTGTTTCTTTCCTCCATTCCTCTCAACCAAAGGCAGATTTATGAGACACAAAATTCCAATAACATGCCATTTTAAAGCAAGGCTAAATTAGGTTGAATTATACTGTATTAGAAGAGGATGGAGAGGGAACAAGAGAGACAGATCTACAGGAAAACTGTAAAAACACGCACTCTCTCTCAGATGAGCTCTGTGAGGCCGAGCCTCAGTCACCTTTCAGTATATCCCCCTCCACCAGTACATGATTAAATCAGACTACAGTCCTCACGAGTAAAGACTGTTTTAAGATGATTAATGCACATTTCAATCTTTCACTCGCAGTCATTCTTCTAAATAATTAAAACCTTGATAAATAATTCATTAAATAATGTTTTTTTTCTCACATGCTGTTGTTATCACAGTACGATTCCATGAAAGCAGCTCCTCTGTAACAATTTAAGTTTCACTGCGAAATAAGAACATGTGAACTAAATGTCAAAGCCACAATGCGGACGATGTGGACCTCTTGTGAACAATTTTGTGCTCTGGAAAACAATGTAATCATACAGGTATATTTGTTATCTGTTAAGCTCTACCTGCTGCCATTAACCAGGCATAGGCTGCTATGTTTTAACTCGTGTCTCTAAGAGTGAAAGATGTTGCACATGTTGCCTGCCAATAAATAAACAGCTGTCAATTAATCATACTTTGTATTTTCTTAATTTTGAATACTTGATATATTGTTGAGGATAGTTAAATAAATAATGCAACATGATGCTACATCCTGACCTTCATTTTGTTTGTTTGAACTTGATTTTTGGAAAAAGTCACAACAATGTCACAGCCACCTGTAGACAGAAACGTGAGAACAAACATCTGAAGTTATGTGATTCAAACACTACAAAGCAGATAACACTTTCAGAAAACTTATCTCAAACACACAATGTCAAACATGCAGCAGCAAACATGTATAAAGAAATAAACAAGTGAAGGCTAATAGGCCGAAAGTGTAATGATGGATGTTCTCATCTGCACTGTCTATGGAGCAGCTCCATCCTAGAAATAACAAGCATGATGTTTTTCAGCTGAATGAGATTCCCTTTTAACTAATGTGCATTAAAATAACCAAAGACCTGGTGGCAGATAACACACATTTAGACTCTTGCACAAAGCGAAACACTGTCATTGATAATTCAAAAAGCAAGCAGATAATGAAAAGGTAATCAGTCGTAGCTGTGCAACTGATCTGTCACATCTCCGTGAGTCTGGAGTAAAGGCGATAGCGAGTCTGAAGTGAAGATGAAGACATATGCAACAGATGACTGATAACAGACTGGAACATACAAGATATGCTGATACTGGCCTGTCTGTTTGTCTACTACTGGTCACTATCTCTTTCCACAGGAGACATTCAATCTCTTAGCGGGCATAGTGGTCTGATCATCTGGAGGTTTCTAAATGCAAAGCAGCTGCTTGAACTGCAGCGAAAACAGCCAATAACAAATGTGCATCCCATACATCCCCAACTATACCCCCCCCCCCATTCGCCTCTGCAAACTGGAGATATAGTGAAACACTTTAAAACGTGGAGAGAACTTTTTAAACCAGTGAAAATTAATGTCTCAGACGTCAACGTTATATGCTACAATTGAATTACTTGACATAATACACACTTTAAATGTCACAGAAAACTATTTGATTGGTTAAAAATCTGCACCCTAAAACACTAAACTGACTTTAACACCATTTGTTTTAATCACTGCTCGCGCTGGCTATTTGCATCAATTATCGTTGATAATATGTCAACAAGTATTTATTTAGCCTTTTTGTTAAAAAGAAAACTGGATCTATGTCCTGCTACAATCTTACACAGTTTAACAAAGTGCTGTCTACACAAAAATGGATTTCTGTTCTCACTGGAGGGTGAAAAAGAAAGAAGTATAGTTCAAACATTAACCAGCATTGTCAGTAACAAGCAGATATTATCCACCATCAGTTGTAGTGTAAATACTGCAAAGCAGACAGGACTAGAGGAGAAAAAGCACCAAGGTTTTATTTTATGGCCTGACCTCAAAATGGTGGCACACATCCGGAATTTACAAAATATAATAAACATTAATCAAAGTGTGAGATAGCCTACTTGCACAACAAAAAGGCTAACAAATTGACCAGTGTTATGGTTTAACGAGCGACCATGTTAACTTTAGCCGTTAAGAAAGATGTTTATTTATTATTTTTTTAAATCAACGTTACATTACTATAAAAACATAGCTGTTTCATGTCTGTGGTCTTGTTAGATAGATACGTATTCTCTTCCTGTCTAACTACGACAACCACAGATGGATTCGCCTAAATGTCACCAGTTAACATGGTCGCTGGTTAAACCGAAACACCGGGAGAGGCACGTGCCAACGTTAGCTAATGCGCTAACGCGCTAATACCCACAGCAATTTAGCATAGTATAACATAGTGTTTCAGGACAACGAAAGCCACATTGGTGTAACAAACAGACATAAAGACAAAGTCAAAAGCTTAAAACTTTGGTGACAGCATGTCTAGTATTCAAAAGCAGAAAGTTAGCTATCGTTTGAGCATGTTTTGTCCATCTCAAAACAAAAAAACACAACTACCTCTGGCGCATTTACCCTTAGTTACAGAGAAAAACATTTTTACTTACCAATTAAATTAGCTTTTGTCCAAATAACGAATATCCTGTGTCTCTGTATCTGTTCACCTGTCTCGTGTGCGCGCCTGGATGCTAACATAGCACCTATACTGAACTACATAGCAGCTTTGTGCCGCCATAGCCCCTCAAACTATGACAAACATGAGTTCAAGCATGAGTTTTAGTCAACCTCGGGCAAACTTTAACCTCACAAGGTCGTTTAATTTAACTTACCGCAGTTTTCAAGTTGTTTCCAAGATCCTCTCTCCATCAGAGTAAAATATCCAGTCCGCGGGAAGTTGTGTGTACTAATCCAAACAAAGATGGGTGTCGGAAGTGACATATCATCTCGTGGTTTAAACGTTATATATATATGCTGATGTCATTTGTCATAAGTTACTGATAATTACTGTTTTCCTGTTTGATATTCATCACTGGCCATCCTGCAGCCATCATGTGCCACGGTGCAAGGCCAAATGAAGTGCACCAAGTAGCCCACAGATAACACTGATCCCAGAACTGAAGCTCTCAAGTTCATTCTTGATTTTGAAAATAGTACTTTGACTACACAATTATAATTCAAGGTCCACTTACTGGCTATCTGCAAGCATTTCATCCATAGGCTACTATTATTTCCAGAGCACATCCCTCCCATCCACATCCAATCTCTGATTTATACAGAATAATGTACCTTTTCAAATAAAAAGTAATGAGTAAAAACAAGTACAGAATACAAAGTTAGTCAAGAAAAACGACTTCACAATAACACACAATAAAACAACAATAATATAAAAGAAGCATGACTCACACATGACTTTTATGCCCATGAATTCATTCAGCTACAAATCTGTTTCCTGTTATATGCAGTGATTTGATTGAAATTGTTCTTGGTCTTATCAGTGGAGTCTCGCAGCTCCCAGCTTGACTTTTAACTCCATAAGAGTCTGACTGAAGCCAGCTGTGAAGTGTTTGGAGATAGACCACTGGCTTGCATGAGTTCCACTAGTAACATACCCTCTCTGTGACCTGCTTCAAACAGGGCAGGTGATCGAGTCAAGGCAGATAAACTGTAGCATGTCTAAAGGAGCAGCTAAAAGGAGAATAGGGTCAGACAGATAAGAAAATCACAGACAGTTAACTCAGCAGAGGTTGCAGAGGCTGTTGAGCCAAAAGGAGGCAAAATCAAAGTACGCGATATTTAGCTTCTAGTAGAACGAATCTAACTTGACTGAAGGGTAAAGATTCTCTGTGAGTATGCGTCCTCTCTGGAGTGCTGCCGTGTACTACTGAGCCAGTCTAAACAGATGGGGAAGTGAAGAGCTGCACACACTCGATTGTGCACACAACATCAGGCATTCGGTGCATCTCAAATATCTCTTTGCCCCATTTAATGAGAAGATACTTGTTTCCAAGAGGATTTTCTCCATTACTGGTGCTGACCAATAATTTACTGTTATTCAAACAGAGAAATATTACTGATTAGTTGGTGACAGTATGTTAATCAGGGAAATCACCTGGGGTGAGGTACAAAAATCTTTCCTCATTTCCTTTGTGGCATGAAAACCAATGTTGCTCCTGAAGTTTCCTTTGGATGAGGCACAGGTGTTTCCTCCACAGGGAGCTTTTTCAGTTTCAAAGCAGGTGGTCTCACTGGGACTAGATACAACATATGATGCCATTGACAAAACATAATTAACAAAACACTGATAAAATGTAATTATCCGGGCATAATAAAACACAATATGTTTGATGGGTTTCCCTTTTCCTGTTTTGAGTTAGTTGTTTCTCTCCTGTTTTAAACCTGCATGAATCCATTTTATGGCCCCTTGTGGGGATTGAAACAAGCTGAAAATGCAACACTGACGTATTGTTTCCCTTTAAAGTAGTTATGTGCTAGCCAGAATTTGCCTATTTACTCATGTCAACAGATGCAGACCAGCATTAGCATTCATTTGAAGTTGTGTCTCTAGCCACTTGATTAATGCAAGCCCAATATTTATTCTCCTTTCAGCTCTGTTTTGATCTCGGCCAAGCTCTGAAATAAATATCTTGCCCCCTCGTGCCTAAACGCTCAACTATGTTCACTAGTTGCTTATTTTGACTGCCTGCTAATTGGTGCTGGGCAAGTAAAGGGTTCAGAGCCCGCTGCTGCTAAAAACAAGGCTGATGAGAACAATCTGTGGATTTGAAAAACAAATGTTAGGCTGAATGATTACAGAGTCAAAATCCAAACAAAACTGCCTGCTCAGTTTAAGAAGTTTCTTGTGAACAGGTGGGAAGGTGATACAGAGAAGGTGGCGTCCAGGTTTGTGTAGGGCTGGCTGGAGTGTGCGCAGTAGTGAACCAAAGAGAGCTGCCGAAGTAGGAGGATGGCTGACGGTGTCTTTCTGAGCAGAGTTGGCCATAGTGCTTGTTACCACTATGGTGCCAGAACAACCTGGCTGCATCTGGGTGGAAGTCTTTTATATTGCAGCAGTTGATTGTAAATGGGGAACAGGTGGTGAGGTGCACTCAGGCAGGTGATGGAGTAATTAAAGGCCACGCCCAGTGACACACACAGACAGACAACACAAATAGAAACACAAGAGGAGGGGAAATGACACTAGGAAGAGAGAAGGCAAACAGCCTCCACATTACACCAAAACAATGAGCCAAAAGAGGCGGAAAGTTCTATAGAGCTGAGTTAAACTGCAGATTAAGGTGATAATCTCTTTGAGATTATCAGGGATTACGTTCACATAACACTGAGATCTGTTGTTAATATAACATATTTATTTTTGCAGCTTTGAAGTAATTCACTGTGAAAGCCAAGGAAAAGAGTTTGTGCATGAAGAAGTGATGAGTGCACAGACCTATTCCATGTTTCCATCCCATGTTAATGATCAAGTAAATACAGTGTAACAAGCTGGCATTTTGAATGAAATATGAACATGACATTTATTTCCGTGCACGCCTGAAGTTTTGATTGGCTGCAGTATGTTATGTAGGCTTGGACTACATCATTTACTGTATGACAGCGCCACTGCATCAACAGCAGAATTGCTCTTTTGATTATGGAGCAAACACACGTATCCGGCTCTTTTCTCTTGTCCTTACTTTAAGGGAAGAGAGGAGTGGTGAGAAGCTGCAGCATACTCTCAGCCCTCCATCGCACACGACTGCCTATTCCTACTGACACTGATGATTTACAAAAACAGAAATATAGAAAGATCAATAATTCCATGGGTTATGATGTATATCATAATAACATATTGATTGTAGGCGAAGAAATTTCACCATTTTTTAAGCCAAGTGTTGTGTCTCTCAAATATCTCCGTATTGCAAACATATCGCTAACCGACTCTGACTCACCATATATGCTTTGGATATCTTTAATTGGTATTTATCACATGTGGGTGTTCATCTGCACCCTAAACATGACGTCAGTAAAGTATTTAGTGTACTTTCAGTCAGGCAGAATATTGAGATAATTAGGCACCCACCCACATATGAATCCTACAGAGGGCCCACATGTAAACAAACACCAAAGCTTGACTGGTACAAGATGTATCAGGATATATCACTATGATAATTACTTGAGACAAAATGTACTTTGGCACAAACATGCCACCGTCATCGTTACAAGACTTACTTGTGCACAAAATTACTTCAGCTCAACAACTAGTTACCAGACTCAGGAGATTATTCCCGCAATGCACCAGTGTGATTATATCTGGTGACGGCATTAACGTGTAAGATTTGTCTCGAGCTACGTCAGACGTTAGAGGATGACTCTTCAATTGCATGCTTTGTATTCACCAAGGCTCAGCTGATTTCAGACTCAGTATGCATCAGTAGGCTCACTAGTCTGTCAGTCTGCTGCTGCTGGATGAGAACATTCACAGTTACTTTTGCAGCTAAAGAAAAGTACAATTATCAACATGACTGTGCTCTGTATGTGTCCATACAGGAGCGTGAGAAACACAGGTAGATAGAGATTACGATATTCCATCTGCCAAAAGCACCAACAGATGCCAATTTCTGTTAGCCTGTGTCAGGTTTCATTTTTGTTCAGTCCATCACTCAGTAGCCTCAGTGCTTAATACGCAATCTAGAGAATTTCTCTGCTGTCAATCAGTAACACCCATCCCTATCAAATTATTCTTTGCTCTCTTGGCTCCACTCTTGTCTGTGATCACACACTTAGTTGCTTCTGTCATTTGGCACGCAATGACACACAAGAGATCTCCCTTCAACATTCATGGACTTAAACCCCGCACTGTGCCCCAACCATGTATTATGCCAGAATAAGTGTGTGAAATGTCTTCGAGAGGGCCATACATCAAAACATGAGTACATGCAACACACACTAATGCTTTTCTATGTGTGGGACTTGGGTGCCAAGCTGTGTATTTATATCTGTATGCTGTTCTGCTATGCAGTCTGGCATTAGTGTCCTCAGGTGGCAGGTAAGTGTAACAAGAAAAAGTTTGTGACTTAACTAAATTGTTCCATTTCACTTACGCACATAGGTAAATCTATCTGAGTATCCCTTAAAATGTATATGCAAATGCATAAGTATATATAAAAAAGCAAAAAACATTTATGTAATTTTATGCCCGAGTGAGTGTTTGAGTGACTATACTTTACATTTTTTTTGCAGGTTTGCAGTGTGAAAGTCCTCAGTACCCAAAGCTTAATTCTATCAAGGTAACAACCATTAAGGAAGAGGCTGTTTGGGATTCATTCAGCTAATAATAGCATAATTAATGGACTACAAATTGGCTGGTGGTGTTGATGGCCTTGCCCTGCTCCCATAAAAGAAGCAGTAACTGCTAGATTTAGAGGCAAGCCTGTGTCTGGTAGTTTACAAATGTCATTTAGAGCCTGAAGGGGAGGATTAGATGCTGAATATCATTAATTGTCCCTTGGGTGATGTCACATGGAGGGTTACCAGTTTCATGCTTAAAAATATGCATTTATGGCAGTCAAATCCACTCTAAACTACACAAATCCTGTTTTTAAGCTGATAGCAAGGGGGAGTGCTTATGACTCTACTCTGCAGCGTGTTTTGGGAAAAATAACATTAACATCTCGTAAAATGGCTTTGACATTTGACATTCAACATTACCAAATGACTGGCATGGGAACACTGTATGTGCACTTCAACATTCAGGAAGAAGTGTTACCCTTTTCTGGAATCTGGTTTATCTATTTGGCACAGGGAGGCTTACAGGAAATATTCATCTTAAACATCTCATATGGCTTATCTCAGAAATCTGCCAGCATTTGATAGATGGTAAACAAGGGTTTCCTCACTGTTAGTTGGACCTCAATGCTAGAGTGACAAATATCAGAAATACAGAATGCTACTGTAAATGCCTACAGAATGGACCAAGTCTTTCTTCCCTTTTTGTCACAACCCTTTTCAGGCAATGTAGACTAATTAAAAATGTAATAACATAATATTCAGTGCTGTGCCGTGCGTATAAAAGTACCCACACAAAAATAGATGAATGTATGTGTGTTGAGTGTTTTATGAGTAGAGAAGATGACATCTAAGACCTTTTTCATCAAAAATGTAGAAAAAGAGAACCTATGTTGTGTTAACAGAGTCCAGTGTCTGTTCTATCTTTGTCTGCTGGCCTCATTCTTGTTTTTCAAAGTGGACTAAAAAACATATTGATATAAAAAAAAACAACAACTGTGAAAAGCTTTGAAACCTCGAGAGAGATTCTTGATACAAAAACCTAAACAAAGATTAAGTGTTGAGACTCTGGTAAGAAATAAATGCCTCTTTCTCTTTGCTATGCTGGATGCTGTCCTCCTGTTTGTCACATGGAGCTCTTCATCCACACTAATGATGAGAGGCCAACCACTGAAATCAGTCACTGTTAGGGGTCAGAAGCAGAGAGGAGAAGCTGTGGGATGATGCCAGAAAACTAAGGTCAGCAGCCTCATTTAAAAAATGGTGCTATGGTTACATTTCTTCTTATGTAATCATGTGAGGAGAAACCCACAATCAGGCATTTACTGTATTTACAGTAAAAAAACTGTATTTAGAAGAAAAAAAGGCTTGAGTGAATTATCTTCGGGGTTATGTTGGGCTACTGCAAAAGTGCAAATAATTCACACCATTGTTATTGGCCTACATGATCTGTCAGAGGAAGGAAATAATTAATAATCAAATGTTTTTTTAAAGGTACAGAATGACATTTTAAGAAACATTCTTATTTGCTTTCTTGCTGAGATTTAGATGATCAATACTCTCTCTCTCTCTCTGTCTTTCTGTCTGTATGCTAAATCGCTAAATATGACAAAAATACCAGGAGCTAAAAAATACCAGGAGCTAGCTTAGCTTAGCATAAAGACTGGAATAAGGGGGAAACAGCTCAACTAGCTCTGTTCTAAGGCAAAAGAGTCAAGTATGGACTGGCCATCAGGAAGTTCAGGAATTTCCCTATTAGGCCGGACTTGTGAGGATGTTTCTTTTCCCAACCCAGACCCATACAGATATTTAATTGGCCAACTTAGCTGGAGCAACACGGCTGGTGTCTGTTACAACTGAAACTGAAAGTATCTAGCGCTCCTTAAAAGTATAGCACTCATTTGCTGACACATTGATAGAAAACCCGCAGCTAGTACATCTGTGACGCATGGATCACAGTTTAAGCTGTTATAGATGCTGTGTATCTTTATACGTAAGCCACAGCAGCATAACTTCAGTGATTATTTAAATCTCCCACCACGCCAACAGGATCAGTCAGGACTGAATGTTTTGTGCTCTACACATCCAAAAGGTTATAGTCCAGGTTATTGTATTGCATTATTAGGAGTTACTGTATAACTGTGAAGAGCACAATACATCATTAACAGTGTATGAATGACAAGTATGTTGTGTCATACACCAAATGTGTATTTGCCCATGTCAACACTGGACTACTCACCATGAATTTAATGAATACAACAAAGCTTTGAATTTGGAGTATCAAATTGAGGCTGCTTGACAGGAAACTCCTGGGCTGTATTTTGTTTGTCAGATTGCCCCTGCTATCAGGATCCTAAAGCTCCCAATTGACACATTATATTTTGTTTGTTTAATCCCATGCTATGTCCAGATAAAAGAACACATAACCCCTTGTAAAATTTTTACTCATTGTTTTTTGTATTGATTAAATATTAATTAGATAGTTGTTTCCTCTATTTACAGTATTTATACTAAGTTAAGCTAACTGGCTGCAGTCTGTAGCTTAATATATAACATAAAGTGTTAGCGTGGATTTTCTCATCGAAGTCTTGGTAAGAAGTTAAAAGTGTATTTTTCAAAATGTTGAACTTTTCCTGGATGACATAAAGTACAAAAACTATTCTTTGATTTGAAGGTATTAAATATTTTTGTAAAGTCAAGCAGAAGAACCATGACTAAACTATATCGGTCAAAGAAATTTCAATTCTGTACGTGCACACAAACATTTTTGGATAAAGGTTGTTTAAAGTTTACATATCGAAGGTTTCATAAAACATTCTTATTCAGCCTTTTTGTTTGAATTGCTTTTTGATTAATAAAATGTACACTTCCATGGGCAGTGATTTTAAAACTTCATTTGAGTGTAAATGGAATAACACTTTGAGCATTTTATCGAACCAAAATGGTACATCGACCACCTGGAAAGATGCCAGAGTACTGCCATCAGCATAAAAATAATGAAGTGTGGATGTGGTGTCAAAGATGTGGAAGCCCTAAACAGCCCACTACATTGACTCAAATATGTCATGTGTTTATTTACAGAAGATACACTTGTAATGGAAACTATCCGCAAAGTTTTGTGTCCATTACTTACCCTACTGTAATACTGTATAACTTATTAAGGACATGACACTTTCATGTCCAAACAGCACATCCTGTTCCTCTTCCTGTGCCAAAAGTCACACACACACACACACACACACACACACACACACACACACACACACACACGGAAACTCATACTGTATGTATGTCAACAAACATCCCTCCTTCCTGTTTAATAAAAAGTTTGGCACAAGATTGATGTTGTCCTGATTACTTTGGATCAATAACTGACTTATACAGTAGAGTATTAGTTATGATTGTGATAAAAATGATGGGCTATGTCAGGAAACCAATGAAGTTCAGGGAAATCATCTTTAGTGTATTTGTTTTGTTGCTGTCTGCAATGGTGTGTGTGTGCGTGTGTGTGCGTGCATGTGTGTGTGTGCCCACGTGACAGCACATGTGTGTGTTTGTTGACATTCGTAAGTGTGTATCTGTTTGTGCAGTTTAGTGTTAGTCATCCGTTCCTCTATTTTAGGCTTGAGTTTGTTTCTCTTTGTGTGTACTTTGATTTGGTGTGTGTGCACTCTGACTTGTGTGTGTTTGTGTTTGCCTTGCATATGTGCGCATGTGTGAGGGTATGGACGTGCATGTCTGTGTGTCGAAATGAACTTTGTGACCTTTCCATGATGGCCCAGCTAAATAAAGACACAGCCGTCTTTCTTTCCTCTTCATATTTGGCAACCTTGCTTGGAAGTCTCACACAACTGCACAAGTCATCTCTTTTACTGTGTGTCGATCCGCCAGCACATCAGCTGCAGATTTTATGTCCTTTCATAGCCTGCGACTGCACTTTTCAATCAGATGACTCAGTTCTGATTTGGATTCTCGTCAGAGTTCTGGCTAGGCTTTAATTTTTCTAAGAAGTATAGCGCCAATAGAGTTATTACAAAGAGCCTGATGCTGCCCGTGATAATGATGTGACAATCCTGCCTCTCGATTATTTTCTTTACCAACACCAGAAGGCACAATAATGCGTCAGGGTTTATATCCATGAAAAACATGAAAGTAATTGTGTCCACAGGGAAAGCAGAAATGAGGCTCATTCCTAATTCAATGAGGAGGCGACATAAGAACATTTTTTCTTCCCAGCTGGAAAACTGCAAGGCTTTTATTTTGACACATCTTTTGTGTGTCAATTAGTGAACTTTTATTGCATTGTTGAATCTGGTTCATTCAAACTCACACACCCACACAACCACATACGTCTGTACTTGTGAGGACTCACATAATGCTTTGTCTAACCTCTAAACCTCACCAAAAAAATCCATTCCATCTCAATGGAATAATCTGCCATAATTGATTGAGGCAATATATCTTGGCAGTATGGGTGTTCAGATCAATTTAGATGTTTGATGTAAATTCATTACGTTTGGGGCAATAGTAATATTGTAACTCAATTAAATTAAATTAAAAACAACTTGATTTATCTCTGCAAGGGCAGAGACTGTAATAAATAACTTACTTTGGCGTGAAATTTCACGCTATTTGCTCAAGTGAGTTTCCAGCTGATTATGTTGGGCTACTGCAGGAGGACACAGAATGCAATACCAGCATGTCATTGACATACATTATCAGTTAAAGCTGAGAGGAGTTCACAGTCAAACGCATGCACACACACACACACACACACACACACACACACACACACACACACACACACACACAAATAGAAGAACACAATAAATAGAAGAAGAGACACTGAAGAGATACTGTTAATCGCAATAATTAAACTATAAAAGGCTACACGCTCAAACGCTATATGTGGATTGGTAATAAATAATCTAATGATAATATAAATATAAAAAATATAAATGCAAGCAGCAATGAGAATTCATTTGCTAAAATGTTGCAGGAAGGTCCAGTTTGTATCAGTGTATGTGTAAACTTGTAAAATGACTTGTTGCCAAGGTAACAGCTAATGGAGACCCAAATAAACAATCAACACCTACATGTCTAACCCAGATCGTGATTCTTTAACCAAGTCTTCTTCTTCTTTAAAATGTCTTCATTTTCTGAAAATGTTCACATTGTCAAGGTTGTAAAGTTTTGTTTGGTCCTCCCAAAGATAGAAGTGCAAGAACACACACACATACGCATCGAGCATTGAGTACCACTCCGTTAAACAGCCACAGACTCCTAAAGTGATCATAATCATAATTGCCTGTGCCCCCTAAAAATGACATTTTTATCACAGATTTCACAAAGCGAGGGAGCATTTCAATGCCTCCACCTTCAATGAGGAGAGAGAGCCTGTGTGTGTTCTGTCTCTCATTTTTCATCCTGCCTCTTGGGTGTTTTCAACAGCCAAATTACAGAGTGAAGAAATCTATCTGGCGTTATAACGTGCAGGAGATTGGAAATGGAAAATGCTCAGTGCTGGAACGCCCTGCAAACACATACATATTCATAGGGTGGAATGCTACATCCATCATAAATTTGAAAATGAAAGTTAATGTGTGTCTGCCTATGTTTGTGTGTGTTTCCGGATACACGGCTCCTTGTGCTTTTTTTTCAGGCTACTATGTGAATAAAAAGCTAATGAATGTGTTGTGTTTCATGTTAGTCGGTCACTCTCCATCCTCTCTCTGTAGAGTCCACTACCACCTACTTTGTATTCCAGCTGAGGCTAGAGAAAAAGGAGCTAAGGGACGCTGTGTCTGTATGAATATACAAGACTGTAAACATACACCTCACGGCTCCCTACACTTGGCTATGATAAGTTATCTGTTCACCTCCTTGCGCACCTCAAATCACTTATCCATGAATATGGAAATTAAACTGCGAGGACATAACCGCGTGGCACATCTTCAGCGGTGTATCTTCTATGAGTGGAAATGTGTGCGTGAAAGAAAAACAGGACAGAGAGGCTTGATGCACTGCTGAGAAATCCCCAAACTGCCCATCAGCATAAATCAATTACAATTCACTGAGGGGCCACTGACCTCAAATATAACAAGCTGTCACAACAAGTGTTTGTCTGTGTGGCTACATGTGTGTGTGGACTACATATGTTTCATGACTTGAATACAGTATGTGACGCTTGGTGCAGGATAACACATTCATGTGTGTATGTGTGTGCGTGTCTGCATATGTGATATTTGGCAACATGCTTTAATTCCTTAAAGACATCCTCTGTGTTTGTTGGCAGTACGCAACATTATGCTGCTTCTGCTGCGGCCTACTTCTTATGTCCCACTGTGATGGGAGATATGCCAATGACATTTTGAACTGCCCTCAGTGCACAATGTTATAGACTATTTCCTGAAGTTGGGTTGCCATTCAGGGCTATTTCATAATGGCTGGAAATTGTGGAAATTGCTTTAGATTGCACTTTGGTTCAACACGTATGCTAGAAAAAAAACATCATTCTGTTAAAATGATCATATTTGTGAAACATCTTTCTGGCAGTTCTCCAGGAAATAATCTAATTTTTGTCCCTTTCCCCTCATCCTTAATGTTGTATCATGTGAAAATCCATGAAATAAACAAAATGACTCATGCTTTTTCAAGTAGCTTTATTTTCCGAAACTGGAAGGGGATGACGACAGATGGGGGGGATAGAAGATTGTAAAGCTCAGACCATGCAGTTTGGTCCAAACACAGCAAGAGAAGAGACAATACAGGCGCCTGTAGGGGAAAAGATGGTGATCAAAAAGCAGATTACTGCATCTGTCACCTTTAAGCCATAATTCAAACTGTTTTTTTTTAAATAAACAAAGCAGCAGTCTCACCACATAAAGCCATGGTTTGGGGTTGGGAGGGGGGGGCGGGTTTTGAGCAAATTTGCAACTCATATTTATTAAACCCATGAATCCATGACCTGTGTGGCTATTTTTGTTATAATTATGTTGCTATAGCAGTTTTTATTTCTGGAGAAAAAAATAACCATTTCAGATTTCAGATGAGGACAGGGAGCAGTTGTACAAGTACACAGAGCTCCTACTCCCAACCATTTTGTTTTTATTTTATTATCTCGAAGCAGCTGTGTGCGGCATGGATTGTAGCCTTAATGTACTGCACAAAGCCTGCAATTCATCCAACTGAAACTGGCTCTGGATGCCTTTGACATTTTCATGTTCGATTACTTTTTCAGAAAAGGTTTGACAGTCGTGAAGAGAGATTTTTTCTGCTGCAGTATGTTTGATAAATTGTACATGTGCTTTTATATCTGAATGAACGTTTTACCGTACTATAACTAGATGAAACAATCATGACAAATGTTGTATTGTAGATTCTGCATTACACACATCTTCCTTTAACACAAATACATCCCCCATGCTCAAATATAGCTCAATCTCACATAGTAAGAGCTCGATAGCTTGAATCAATCTTGCTCTTATTCAAGATATTAAAAATCTGTACAATGTTCTCTCTCTTTGATCACCTACACATTGCTTAACTTTCAGAATAAAAGGACAGTAACTGAACAATAAATAAGTAACATACAGAAAACACAAAATAGAGTGAAATAAATAATACAGTGTTTTTAATCTTCAGTCGTAATTCTTCATTAAAGCAACACAGAGCCAGATATCACTGAGTCAGGCTGGTGTCCTTATAAGGCTCTTTGGTCCCTTGAGGGTGATCACTAAAAAGCCATGTACTCAATATCACTGACTTTCAGGTCAATAAGACTTTCTCAACATTGTGAAATATTTCTTTCCATCAAGTAGAAACATTCACATGACTGAGAGCAAAGTGATGCCTGCACCAGGAAATCTGGTCTCTTCTTGTCAATATTACAGATATTATCTGTAGTACATAGCAGCCGGAGGACACGGAGGCACTGACACTTTCTACAGAAAAAAAAAAGTAAGTCAATGCGCACATACACACACTCACTCACACAGGTCAGCAGAATTAGACAATTAGTAAATTGAAGTGTTGCTGCTGACAGCCCTTGTCCCATGGAGTGAATAAACCTGTGTGCTGTTCACAGTAACAGACACATTTTCTTTTTCTTTCTTTTTTTTTTTTTTGTCAAGAGAACTGACAGAGCCTCAGTGTCTTGGTGAGAAAAATAAATGTACCATTCATCCTCTCGCCTCTTAGCGACAAATCAGATGTGCCATGTAGAAGTCCACTGCAGGCGATGATGTGCCAGAGGCGTTGGTAAAGAGTGACTCAGCCAAATGGTTGTCAGAATAACCCATGTAGGCGTAATTGGGGGCTAACATCACACATCCATAATTGCATTGTACATGTGTCCTTTACAGTCACTGTAAATGTCTACCTGCTAAATGCTGCTGCTCGTCGTGAAGCATGGTTCCTGGAAAATAATGTTCACATGTTAGATAGATAAGAATCTAGTTTTTCAGTAGATGCACCCTCCATTAGACACTGAATAAAGCACTATCCAGAAGCTAAGAGCGGTTTTCTTACTTGAATGTCCAATAGGGAGATCATTAGAGTGGTGACTCAGTGCAGTCCATTGATGTAATAGTTCAGGATAAGTTAAAAAGCGGGATACAGCAAGCTAATAAAAGGTCTTTCTTTCTTTTACATCTTTCTTTTAAGTCCAAACTCCACCACACTTCATCTTATTCTGTATTTCATGAAAGGTGAAAGCCAAGAGTGTCATTACAAACAACCTGAGTGTCCATTATGACCCATACCGAGCCAAGAGCAAGGTGTCTGACATGAAGGCATTCCACATAAAAGTCCACAAGTTCAGTTTGAAAGGGAACCCTTGTGCTATCACATTTGAGATTGTCAGAAACCTCTTGTTGTTGGCGCTTTTAGATAAAAATCGAGGAACACATGTTTGCCCTGCAGCTGGGCAAATTAAGACTGCAGACGTAAGAAATCACCACTAACCTTGTGTGCTCCTTGTGCTCTGTACTGATGAATAAAGGGCCCTAGGCTCACAGGAATCTAAGGCCACTTTTTCTTCTTTTTACCTGTTTTATTTCCCCAGTAGTCCTGGAGTCCTTAATAACTATAAAACCTTATTTAATATACATAAACACCCTCTCTTATTATTCAGAACTTACTTCTCAACTGTTTCCCTGCTTTCTGCAAGACTTTCTGTCTGTTTTGTGTGTACATGATTCTGCACCACTCTCTGTCTCAGCATTATCCATTATTCGATGTGATCTGGCGATAAAACTTTGCATTCAAAATCTTATCAGCAATACAGAAGTCCCAAGCCATTTAGTGTCTAGCACTGCCTCTATTCCATGTCCTATTTTCAACCCTCACACTGTAAAGATTTCTGTGTGTTTCAGCTGCAAACTGGGATTTCACAGTCCAAGTTGCCTGTTTCCGCACACTGTAGCTGTAAAAGAGTGGCTCTCAGTTCTGATTTTTATGCTGGAATTTCCACAGTTCAACATCTTTTTAAAACAGCCCTTTGATTGTTCTCAAAAATGGAAATGATTATTTTTTTTCTATGCCTCAGATATGGCAATTTTTTTGTGTCCATGTCCTATACATTGGATTTGTATGCTAAAAGAAAGTACCCTTGGTGCTTCTGCACAATATCTTTTTGAAGGCCTTCCTGAAGTCTTTGTTGAAGATGGTGTATATGACTGGGTTCAGTGAGGAGTTGCAGTAACCGATCCAGAAGAAAAACGTAAAGAGGGGATCAGGGATGGCACACGTCTCTGGGCACACTGCCTGTAGAGAGTAGGAAAAGAAGAACGGGAACCAGCACACCACAAAGACACCGATCACCACTGCCAGTACAAAGGTAAAACGTTTCTCTCTGTTGACCATTGCTTTACGCCTCGCTGCTCCAGGGTTGTTGTCAGTTTTTGACTTCCTCCCTGGCACCAGGCGAGCCCCCTTTGAAGTGGCGATCATGTCCCGGTAGCGCTTCACTGAGGCAGGTGAGTGGACCCCCCCTCCGGCAGGTGACCCAGGCATGCTGGTGCTGCCTCGGCCACCTCCGTGGCTGTGCTCCATATCGCTTTCTGTGCTTGAGCTGTCGCCATTGTTGTTGTCAGCTTTTTTCCCTCCCTGCCGTTTGCTCTTCTTCCCCTCCTCTTTAGTGTTGGCAGGGGCAGACGGGGGCACGGAGGAGGGAGTTGAGGGGACATGGGGAGAGGTGTCAAGGGAGGCTGTGACAGGGGTCAAGGCTGGAGAAGGGGATGGAGGTTGCAGGAGATTATTGGAGGTGGGATTCTCAGTGTTTTGAGACTCTCCTGGGGAAGGAGAAGGGGTGATGGCAAGGGTAGGGGGTCTGGCACTGGAGGTTTTGTTCGATGAAGGGGGTGTGCTTTCTTCATCATCTTTCCCATTGGCTTGTACATGTCGTGGTGGCTGACTTGGTGTAGCACAGCCAACCCCATCCTTCCTGGGCTCTCCTGGTGGGCAACGTGTTCTCTGCTTGGCAATTTGGTAGATTCTTATGTAGACCAGGATCATGATGAGGCATGGAGCAAAGAAGGAGCCGATGGTAGAGTAAAGGATGTACCAACGCTCATCATTCAGCTGGCACTGAGGTCCTCTCTCACTGGCTTGGTCCCCTCCCTCACTTTTGTTCAGTGAGAGCAGGGGAGGGAAGGAGATGATGGCAGAGATGAGCCACACCACCACAATAGCGGCTTTGATGCGTTTGGGAGTCCGCTGACGCCCATAAGTAACCCTGGAAATTGACAGGTAGCGGTCCAGCGAGATAGCGCACAGGTGCACAATGGAGGAAGTGCAGAAGAGCACATCCAGCGCCAGGTAGATCTCGCACCACAGAGACTTAAAGTACCAGTAGCCAAGCAGTTCATTTGCCAGAGAAAAGGGGATGATGAGTGTGGCCACTAAAATGTCTGCAGCAGCTAGTGACACTAAAAACAGATTCTGGGGACCTCGGAGTGACCGGCTGGTCAGGACAGCAATGATGACCATGATGTTCCCCACGATGGTGAAGACCACCATTAAGGTTATGGCGGTAGCGAAGGCCGCCGTGGCTTCGGGGGAGTAAGGGGCGAGCTTCAGGATGCTCTGGTTGCAGGGGACAGAGGCTCCAGCGCTGCTCACACTGCTGTTCCAGCCGCTCAGCTCCATGGAGCAGCCGCTGTCCAAAACCGAGGCCATGCTGAGATTAGCTTTCCAGGAGTCTTTATAGATTAAAAATATGTTTGGTCACTGAATACAGTTGGTTTATCAAATGTATATCATTGTTACGGGCTTCAATAAGTGTGTCATAAGATTATCATACATAAAACAACGTGTTTATATTTTATAGAATATATGTGGTTATAATAAATTTAAATTTGTTCAATATTTACCTCAGCTGTACACGTTTTGTCTCTGTGTTGTTTCCAAATGTTACCTCCCTTGAATCCTCCACGGCAGGGCTTCCAAGTCCATTTTAAGCACAAAAAAACAACAACAAAAAAAACAGTCCTGGACAACGCGTCAAGACACGGATCAGTACTTTTCAGTTCAAAAAAATTGTCTCTTTACAGACCAGATCCCCTCCAAAAAAAACAATAGTACATTTTGTGACGCTGACTGCTGTGCATCAACCTTTGCAGAGTTAATACTGCCCGAAGAACTAAAACTTCTTCAGCGCACAAAGTTTGTTTATGATTCCCCTCAATGGATTTGTTGTCTTGAAGATGGGAAGATTTAATTTAAAATAATCTGATTTGGGACCGTCTACAGCAAAGCGACATTGAATATAAGACATCGGATTAGAGTAAATGGTCTCGACACTTGTACGATCTCCGTGCGTCCTCGTTTGGAGACGCGCGTATACCTGACAGTCTAACCTGAACAACCAACACAGAATGGTTTAGATACAGTGAAAATAAGTTAGTATTTACAGTGATTTACTAATAAAAAGATAGCCTACTAGTGTTTCCCGCAAAATCGGACTGATGACAGCGTTTCCAGTCAGTCAAACAAAAGAAAACTCAAAGTTAACCTCAAGCTTTCCAGCCGTGCGCATTAAGCAATATATGCAAACCGCGCCGTTTCTTCACTGGTGAAATGTTCCCCGCAGAGCAGCTTCATTCTGTGAGTCTCGGGAGTTGTTTCTCGGTCCTTGGTGCTTCTGCCTCTTCAGAAGTTCACCGGGATATCATGATTCAGCCGCTCCGCTGGCGCGCATTGCAGGCTGCCTAACAGAGGCGCAGCAGCATCTTCACTTGTGAACAGGACCTTACGACGAAATCTATTAAGTGGGGTGCCTCCCATCTCCCTCTTGCGTTTCTTTTTAGTCTCGATGATGTCACTGAGGAGCTGTGGGCGTAATGAAATCCTTACTTTCTCTGTGCCTGTAGCCCCCTCCCTCCCTCTTTCCCTCTCTCACTCACATTAAATCTATACCCAAGCGCCTCAACCAACGCAGTTATATTGGAAATGACTTGTTTGGTGGCACTGCTTCGGTCAATTGACGCTGAAGGTGTCCAGCTGAGCGCAGGAGAGAGCAGAGCTGATGCCATCTGCTTTACAGGAAATATTAGCTTCATTACAGCGACTTTCTAAAGCTACTCAGTCATCATTATCATTATCATCATCACCGTCATCATTCCCTGCAATATGTGGCATAGCACATATGGTTGATCAATGCTTTTCTATTAAAAAAGCCTGCGTGATCACTGCATCTCTAGACTTTGTTTTTTTTACACCAGTTTCCATGCAACATCCAACTACTCCGGTCATTTAGGGGCAATAAACGCTTTCAGCTGGGGGATGAGTAACTTTCTCAAGTACTCTGACACTCTCTCTAACACACTTTTAACGCTGGTCACATGCCTGTTTTCTGATTTTTGGTTAGGGTAGGTAAGTTTGAGGTTGTACAGGCCAAAATACACCTATATTTTTGAGGCAGGGGTATGGTTTGTGTACATTTTGCAGTGTCATATTGTGAGTGTCATCTATGTCCTGAATACAGATTGCTAGAACATGTTAAAGGTCTCATTCTCAGTTGTGAGAAAAAAGTCAAATCTTTTTTTAATTTAGCAAAACCATAAAAAAAATACTCACATTTGGGATATTCTAATGCAATGAAAGCTCTCATTTTGAGAAACTGTCCCCTTGAAACAGCTAAATTATCAATGCGTTAAACTGTAGGTGGTCTCTGTACTCCACTGGGCAGTTTAATCTCAAACAATCAATCATATATGAGGTTACAGATTTTGAATATAAAACCTTATTCTGCACAGAAACGGGCAATTACAACCATCACATAAATGTTGCAGTAAAAGTGAGTTATTTCCTTATGAAATATGGTCCAGTAAAATTATAAAATCTCCTCATGTTCAGCTACTTCTCCCTCAAATCTGACTTGGTAAATGCACAGTATTACCTTCCACCTCTGCTCATTGTGCAAGGTGCAGGCCAGGGGTATAAGGCACTTGCTTTCTGTGCTCATGCATTTACATCATCACTTGACTTCCATTTAAATCCCTCTGCATTATGCGCCCTGCAACGCTTCCTCCCCCAAGAAGCACAGACATCCACGGCATCCCTCATGATTTGTTGCATATACCTGAGATCAAGTACCTGATTGTTCAGTTATCGAGTGAAACCGATGTCATACTTCACTGAGCCATAAATTAAACAGCAGCAGAGTTTTATCCTGTGGTGTTTGAAAAGACGTAGGTGACCTAAACTCACACAAACAAACAAACGATACACACACATTCACCAACCTACACATGTACACACACAATCTTATGAATGGTGTGTGGGTAGGAGGTCCTGTTTACTTGTTTTAGTGGTCCCCCACACATTGCTGCTTTAATGAGAGAGAAGCCCAGTTAGCCACACATGGATTTACAATTGGAAGCCCTGCTCTGTGATTGCATGACCTGAAACCAGCAGCCAATAATGGTTGTACATTTTTCTCTCCATGCTACACGTTCTAAATATAAAGGGAAAGAGAATAAAGCTTTTAGCGGGAGAGAGCACTCCAATCAAGTGTTTCTGTTTCCATGGGCGAACAGTGCTTAGTAACGCACTGAAAATGCATTCTGGGGGAGAGGGGTGTGTCACTGATGCCAAGGTTATGGAGACTGAGAAGCAAACGGCGTTCAGTGCACAGTACATAACTTCTGAAGTGCTTGTGTGTTGTGTAAGAGCATGTGGTATACAAACGTGTACACACACACTTAATACACATGCCTGGAGGAAATTCTGCTGTCACGGATCATGCACAGTGGTCACAGTAATTCTTACTTGGCATGCAGTCTGGAAAAGTTTGCACCTGGCCTGGGAAAGAGCACTGACTCTTTGAGATAACTTTATGTGCTTTGAAAAAGACTCTTGGTATAGTAAGATTTCACAAAACTCAGAAGAAATAAAGAGAACTTGTCTTTAAATAGATTACTGAAGGTCAGAACAATGCAGTGAGTCTGTGGACGTTATGATTCAGGTCCAAATCAATTATAGTTCAGTATCTGCCCTTTGAATGCCCCAAATTAGACCTTTTATGAGCTGTTTTCTTTGTGTTTCCTCATGTACCTCTACCTTTGTGAGGGCAAGTGTGACTTTTAGAAACTGAGAGTGAAGAAAGATTTAAAAAGTGAGGAAATTCTGACAAGCAAAACTAAGAAGATAAGACTTGATTTAGGACTTAACATGGAATTAAAGGATCAGTGTGCAGGATTTAGTGGCATCTAGCAGTGTATTTACTGATTGCAACCTAAGGTGAGGGAGAAACTATGTTGGCTGTGAGACACACAGAAAGCAGGAAAAGCCCTATCTAGAGCCATTTTGTCCGTTCTGGGCTACTGTAGAAAGATGGCAGACTCTGTGGAAGGGGATCCGCTGCGTCTTTAGACATAAAAGGCTCATTCTTAGGTAATAAAACAAAAATGATTCTTATTTTTATATGATTATACAGAAGATATAAATATTATATTCCTCTATAAATTTGATTTGATCGGTTGGGGTTAGGCATGCAGTTGTGTTGTCTGAAGTTAGGGTTAATTAGAAGTTTAGTTGCAATCCACTGTCACAGCATGCATTTGACTAAGAGTTTCAAGCATGTCAACCAAATAGTGATTTTCTCTTCTAAGGTGATAATTTGAATGTTTTTAGAGAGCTAAACAGGTAAAATGATTTAAATGGTCACAATACCAAAAAAACAAAACAAAACAAAGTAGTAGTAGTAAAAATATACATACCAGAAAATATTTTCATCTTACCTTGTACTCAGAAGTATGGTATACAAGTGTGTGTTTGAGTGTGTGTATGTGTAACCTGCAAACAATTACAGGGAGCTCTCCCAGATGGTCATACAGTAATTTTCCTGTCTGCATTTGTAATGAACTACTGCTTGTGCGTGTGTGTTTGCAGACTGGTGCATGTGTGCGTTGTAGCACATTGTAAATAACCAGCTAACAACATCACATATATTGCTCATATTTTCAATTAGCAGTTTTCTCTGACTGGGATTTCTTGTTTAAGTGACAAAGTCTTCAGCTGTGAATAGCAAATGCTGTAAATCAAATCTAGCAGAAGTGTGATGTCCCATGCTCTTCTTTTTATACATACAGTACAGACGCACGCAAACACAAACGCACATACACACCAATGGGAGGTATTGCCACAGCCTAATGTAATATAATTGATCATGACACGAGTTTAATCTGGAAACAGTGTGAGTCTGTTTTCATTAAGGAGCCTGACTGACTGAGAGGGAACTAAATACAACAAACGAGATGAGAGAAACATTCAAATGAAATGGAGGTGGGGCAGTCTGCTTCCGGAGATAAATAAATGATCAAGTGAAATGACACAAAAAGTCATTTAAAAGTGTTAATGGACCTTATTGTATTAGAAAACGGATTGGAAGTGTGTGTGATGTGTACATAAGGCTTTTCTGTGTTATCTTGGTATTAAAAAAGGCTGCCACAGTTAATAGACAGTCTGCTGGCGTCATCTGCAGGATACTTTTGAATAGCCTTCGATTGCTAGTAATTTCAGAAGTTGACACTAGAGAGCACTGTCTCACTACAATCTAATATCAAACGTTACAGCACTGTTTTGGGGATAACACTGGTACTCAGGCTGATTTTTCTTTTTTTTTAAACTACCTGATCATTTTCTTCAGTAAGTTTACTAGTACAACAATGTAAAAATACTTCAATACAAGCAGATGTTCTGTAGTTAAGGTCCTATTTAATGTAAAGGTAAGTATTATCAGCATATTTAAAATATGAATATAAGTGAATGAATATAAGTAAACATACTGATTACGATAGATAAATTACAACTAGATTAGATCATTTTACCTCTTCTGGCCTCATCTAAAAGAAACCATGTGAGAAGTTTCAAAGGGAAATGCCTCTTGTGAAACCTCTAACAACTTAAAGATGTGAAACCTGAGGTGCCCCAAAAAGACAGTGCTTTTTTATAAAGTGGTCACAAGACAAAATGGTTGGAAACCACAGGTTTAATCATTAAACAATACATCATATATTATAGGCTTGTAAATGTCAAGTCTTAATCTGAAAAGAAACTGGAAACTATAGCTGTCACATCCATGGATATATTCAAGTAAAGTACAAATACATGAAAATTGTACTTAAATATTCTTACTTCACACTGTACACATCAGACTTCAGACACAACACCAACAGCTGTCACCTCCAGAAGCCTGCTCATGATACAGCCATCATCGGACGTGTATCAGAAGGATATGAGCAGGAGTACAGGAGGGTCATCACAGACTTCGTTGACTGGCGCAATCTCAACCATCTTCACATCAACGCCAGCCAGATGAAGGAGATGGTGATTGAATTCAGGAGAAAGACGCCTCAGACCAAAACGGTGAACATCCATAGATTGGATCATCTCAATATCCAATCTCTGGGAGCATACAAATACTTGGGTGTTCACCTCAACAGTAAACTGGACTGGTCGGTCCAGACAACACAAAGGTCCTTTTGAATGTGCAGGACTCTGTTAAAAACTTTCTATGACACTGTGGTGGCATCTGCATGAGACTGTGGGGGCCTTAAGCACCTCCTTCAGCAAAAGACTGCTACACCTACCATATAAGAAGGAGCACTACCACAGGTCCATCATTCCAACAGCCGTCAGACTCTTTAACACCAGCATGACTTTTTTCTATGTCTTATTTATGAGTAATTTATTATGCACATTTTTTTATCTTATCTTATCTTAGTCATTACTGACTACCTGTACGGTCTACAGCAGGGGTCTTCAACCTTTTTCAGCCCAAGGATCCCTTGGACGAGAAACAAACAGAACAGGGTAAATGCCTCCACTGTTTGTAGTTTGAAAGTTTGGAAAAAAGCACCCCCTCACACTCCCCTTAGTGTTGTGGCTTGAACGCCCAGATGCCCATGAGATCATGATTATATTGTTTGTTCCCATAAATGCTCAACCATTGATCTATTAGCATAATATTGCTGTTTGACATAACAGACTACACCAAATACACAATAAATGTCAAAGCCATTTTTTACCCTCACATTCACCATTATTTTGATGAAGATTGTCAATTATTATGACAAAAATTGGCGGACCCCCTGCAGTACCTCTGTGGACCCCCTTGGAGTCGTGGACCCCTGGTTGAAGACCCCTGGTCTACAGTATGCACTCAAACAGACCTAATATTTATTTATCCTGCCTTTTTTATGGAAAATAAAAAAATAATAAGGAGACAAACGCGAAAAGCATATTTTGTCTTATGGTAAATGGATGAATATTGGAGAGTATTGGATGTTTTTCTATCAAATACATTGAATCTCAGCCTCTCTAACAAGCCTTTATCTAACTGAGTAAGGATCTTTAAATGGAAAATTATGACCTTAACAGATGAAGGGCTACAACCTGTTACTGAAAGGCTGAAAGGCTAATGGAAATATCCATTCCACTTAATTAGACTTTATGCATACGCTTCAAATGATGTAAACCAATAATGACAATGAAAGTCACAACACAAAACCAAATGTTATTTTTCTGGGTTTCAATTGAAGTTGAAACTTTCAGTCTTAATCAAAACTTGAAAACTCCAAGGTGCATTTCTCTGACCTCTGTCTCTGTCTGTAAAACTGTGGCTAATGGAAGGAAGAAGTCAAGCAGAACAAACATGATGAGCAGTGGATACTAGCAAATGAGAGGAAGTGGATTATTTTAGCTATGTCCGACACAAGTGTGTGGGTGGCATAATTGTCATCATGGGGTGAGTTAGTTGTGTCAGCTGGTCTACCACTATCGTAATAGTTCTTTGACATATCTGCTTATTTGGTAAGTTTAGAGTGTACTGCCTTTTTATTTACACATACCATAGATGTTATTTGAATTCATTCAATGTTCAAAATGCATTGACCTACAGAGGATTGAGATGAAATTCATGTTAAAGACATTTACCTATAATAAAATAAGGTAAATGGTAGAAGGTAGGTAAAAGGTAGTCTGATATTATTAAACAAATGTTGACATATTTGAACATAGATCAGTGTGGATGAAATAATATCTAAGTTGGAGTCTTGTAAAATGAAGAACCATCATTTGTTTAAACAATACAGCACTAAAGCAACATGCAGTAGGTGTCTTATTGGTATGTTTATGGGATTGAATGTCTAATTGTGAATAGTTCTTCAGCTGCCTACCTGGATTTCCCCAACTTCCTGATTACAAATGACCTCATCTTTGTTGTTCCTCATGAGAATCCTCGTGACAAATATCGCAACTTGAGCAAGTGGATGTGAAATTTATGTCAGTGATCGATGTGGTCAAAAGAACTTTTTACTGAAAAACCTATTCTCTTTGGATAATCCTCCAAAATATGCAATAATGCACCGTTTTAATACCTTTTGTTTATAGCAAGAGTGAACACACGGGGAAATCCAAACAGTTTTAGGGAGGCTCAGTGAATGAATTAGTTATCATTTAGTTACCAAAAGGAGATTACATGAATGTGTGTAATGTGGTTAACAACAGGTTTTGTATGCATGAAATAAGGAGAATAAACAGAGTAAACCAGACTCAGTGTTCACTCCAGCATGTTTTTATTTTGGTGGAGAAAGAAAAACAGTGGAAATTACTCAGAACCTGTAAGTATAAAGTATAAAGTGCAGTAACAGTAATAACACTGTGATAACAAATGTTGAAACAATAAATAAGGATAAAAATTCTATTTACAATAAAAACAACTTCCTCCAGTTTGTGTGTACCAAGTGTAATTTGTCTCACAATACAGAACGATTAGACACCAGATGTCGTTAGTGCATTTTTATAAATTAGACGATAAAACTTGAGATTCATCCAGCATTGCCTTAAGTAGTTAACACAGTGTTGTTTCATAAAAAATAAAGACATGTTATCTCACAGTGGTCGCAACTGTGAAGAAATGACTTTCAGTTTGAAAATAAGACAGCCCTTGCAAAACGTCAGGCACATAAATCAAACACACAAACACAAAACCAGACAAGCAGGTATGATTTCCCCTGAAGTAGAAAAGGTAAGGAAAATTACCTTATAGCTGCTTTAACTTGCTGGCTCAGAATCACAACAGTTCATAATGTGGTTATAACAGTGGAGTTCATATTACCTGTAACTGTAACAGGATCCCAGTTTCTCCTGAAACTAGAAGATCTATCAGCCATGTGATGCCAGCAACACAAGTAGCTTTCTCTGAATGCACACAAGTATACACTTTTTGAATGTACTCATTTTTGTACATATGATTTGACTCCTGATAATGCTCTTAGTCAAGCCTACAAGAGGCAGTAATAAAAAAGTAACAGTCATGTAAATATCCCTCTGCTTAATATGCCTTGGTCTTCACCCCTGACAGAGAACGTCTGTCTCAAACTGTAGCAGCTGTCCCATGAAGGCCAAGTTCGGGGAGATGACATGACGCCGCTGCTTCACAAAGTCAAAGGCCTCATCCAGCTTGACGCGCTGTGTGTGTATGAGGTAGGCCAGACAGATGGTGGCAGAGCGAGAGATACCTGCCTGGCAATGCACCAGCACCCGACCACCACTCTGCTTCACTGAGTCTGTAGGCGGAGCGGAAAAAGACAGAAAGAGGAAGAGAGATTAGTACATTATGCTCCATTTCACATCAGACATCACTGTGAATGTTTTACAAGCAGAGAGCTTTAAACAGTTTGACTGAAGGAGAAATCTAACCAGAAAAGAAAATGTCACACAATGCTCATGGAAACTCAACTAAAGTTATAAACTGAAGTTTTGAACTCAACTTTGCAGGGTCAAAATAAGCAAACAGAATGTTAATAAATGTTGCAGCTTGTGTAACATAATCCAGTTGTTTTTGTAATCAGTTGGTCTATAAGCCTCGGCTACATTGTGGATTATTGTGTACAAGCTTCTTAAAGACATTTCTGGAATTTTTTATGTTTCATCAAGTTAAAAAAAATTGCCTACTTAACTAAGACGAGCCTGATTAACTGTGTTCACTAACTTTGTTTCATTACAGTGAGCACATAATGACTGAACTTTAATCTTAAACTTACACTGCACACAGGTTGGGATGTTTTAAAGGAGAAACTCACCGATGAAGGCTATGGCTGTGGAGAAGCAGGCTCTGATGTCTGCTGCTAGGCTGTCCTCCACAGTGAGCCGGAGGTACTCGAACTCCCCCTCATAGAAGTTGGGGCATGTGGAGGAAACGTTGAGCACAGCTGTGATGCCCGCTGCTGCGAGGGTCTCTCTGCGGGAGGAGTGGATGGCACTGCCTAAATAAAGGAAGGGCAGCAGCTCCACTGGACCATCCTGTAATTTACAAAACCAAGACAGAGTCCATGTTTAAAATGAAGAATAATCACTATGCAGTTTGATCTTTTTTGTGATGCAAACTCTACTTATAATTGTCTATTAGCTCTTATAAAAATGAATTTTATCTTACCCGATCATATGCTGGTGTCCTCCTACCCGTCACCATTGGCTCTGGTTCCACTGTTGAGATAGGTTTGCTGGTGGAGTTGGAACAGAGCTCTGGATAGGCCTCTGAAAATCCCTCAAATCCACCTAAATAGAGGTAACACTATTAGCTACGCCACCAAAGACTTCATTAAAAATGTGTCTAAAAAGAAGAAGAAGCAGCAGCCTATATGTACAGTTTATATTTATTTAGTTTAACAGTTTATATTATTAAGTTGAATTTTTACAAGCAAGTTACAATCTCAATCATATAAATAAAAAAATATATTTGTATACTTAGTTGGTAGACATGAGTTACTCGTGTTTTTTTCTTGAAAACTCAAAAAAATTAATTTAAATAGTGTAATAGTATTAACAAATGTTAATTCCTAAAAACAGATTTAAAATGTCTCATTACCTTGTAGAAAGCAGAGCTGCGTTTGCACTTCGTTCTGCAGGGCTGTGAGCAGCATCTGGGCCACGCTCTCTGCCTTCAGCTCGGCCACGGAGCGGCTCCTCTCATCCACCACCACCACCGGGGAGAACTCCCCGCGCCGAAGCCGGCCCAGGAGCGCCTTATCCGGGATGAGCCACTCTAGAGCCACCACTGAACCCTTGGATCTACGACGAAGCATTGAGTTCCAGTTGACGTTTCCGGAGTCGCAGATGTGGGCAAAAGAAAAATCAAGAAAAGGCCTGCAGTCCAGCACCACACACCCAGCAGAGGTGTACTGGTCCCGGGGGGTCCTGAGTATGTGAACCAGCTCGTTGCCAGTTATTTCCAAAAGCTCACTGTTAGACGTCATGGCTGACAAGGGGTAGTTGAAAATAATTTAAAAGTAATAAATAATAAACTATTTGTTCTTAACAAAAAAAAAAATCAAAGAATAAAAAAACTGACTTTAGTTGTTTAAGCCCTTTGTAGATTAATAAAATCTACTGTAAATGTTTGTAGAGAGTAGTTGGTGAACTCTCCGTCAGGTCTGGTAAAATCAGCTTTAGATTGAGACTTTCGTTTGTTCATTGATAACAGCTGTCAGAGGGGCGGGGTCGCCGTCGACCCGCCTTGTGTTCCAGTGAAGGAACAACGTCAGAGACGGAACCACCTTATTTGGTCTGCCCGGCACTCCTCATATGGACACTGACGTCAAACCTAATATTCCTACCGCGCACGTGGTTTGGGGTTATCCCGTGTTTTTGTATTGAATGACGTTATGTATGAGAGTTCAAACCCAACCCTCCCTACTCAGTCCTGATCCAGCTGCCTTCAGAGGAAAGAGTGAGGGCTGAGCTCGGTTATTTGGGTTAGATTAAACCTGAGCTACTTGAGGCCATTGCTTCCGTTTTTTTGCCCCATGCAGACCACAGACAAAAGTAACAGCTTTGTTTTCTGCACTGATAACAAGCTAGAACAGACTTGCTTTATTTCTGCTCTGCAGAGAAATCTAAAGCACATTATAACATATCACACTGCAAAAAACAAACCCCCCAAACAACTCTGCCTCAGAGAGAGCAGTTTATATTAAAGGCATAGTTACAGATAGTGTTTCTTATGATGATACAGGCCTATACCAGTTATAGTTTGACCACACACACATTTCATTTTGTACAAAAACGAGATAGAAATGTAGTAAAAATAGTCCCAAAATTATAACTGAATAACTTTTTTTTTTTTCATAAACTTGCACTTTGAGTACACTACATTTTACTTACACTCAAATGACACAGCTGGTGCTGGTCTATATTTTTGTAACTGTCAACAAATCCCATGAAAAGACCAAAACCAACAATGTGTTATTTTAGTCCACTGAAGACATCAATCTTTAAAAACAAGTCACAGATAACTACATTTTTAAAAATTTCCCTCAGCTGTGGATTTGGTGCACTAGTGAGTATGTGGGATAGATTTCAAATAAACTACAGCGCCTTTGTTCACCACAATATAGCTCATCAGTTTATTTTTAATAGTTTGCGGAGAACAATGGAGTTCTTTAGCACAGATGAATAAGAGCTACATAGACAATACTTGTGAGAGTGGGAGTGTGGAGTGGTGTATGCAGGACTCTCTTAAAAACTTTCTATGACTCTGTGGTGGCATCTGCAATAATCTACGCAGTCGCCTGTTGGGGTGGGGAATGCACAGAGAGGTCCAGTTCTGTCCTGGATTGCCCCCTAGACTCCATAGAGGAAGTGGGGGAGAGGAGGATGTTTGCAAAGCAGACATCCATCATGAACAGCTCCTCTCACTTATTTCACTTATAAGTAATTTCTTATCCACCTTGTGTGTATATGTGCTGCTGGGACAAGTGAATTTCCCAATGTGGGATTATTAATGTCTATCTTATCTTATCTTATCTTATCTTATCTTATCTTATCTTATCTTAGCTTATCTTAGCTTATCTTATCTTAGCTTATCTTATCTAAGACAAATATTAAATACTATAATATAGAAATATTATCATATAGAATATTACCAGACTGATAGTATTATTTAAGCAGATTACTGATACAGTATTGTGCTTAACATGAAAAGCCAAATATTAGAAACAAGTCATGTGCTTTCAGTTCAGCAAACAAGATATTCCATTGATGCTTAAGGCAATTTAGTAAAAAAGCTTTCTAAGGAATGAAAGATCAAAGATCAGACCATTCATGTTCCATTAATAATGTTAAATATTAAAGACATTACAAACAATCTGTCAGGCCATAATGATTTGGTTGTTTTCATGTTGAGGTGGTTTCATTCAGGATGTCATGTTGGCTCTTTCTTTGTGACCTTAAAGGCCCTGAAAACCTATTTCCAGTTTCTTAAGAACATTGGATAACCTCAAAGTTTATTTTTTTAAAGGTCAGAAAAGAATTTGTTATTTTACAGGTGATTCCAGTAATTGTCTTTTTTTCTGTCAGTGTCTAACTGGTTTTAAATAGGCGGGGCTCAGGTATGTTATAACCTGCCTGTTGTGTTCCCTTTTTGTGTGCTGATGTATCTGACATCAGCACCTGGAAAAAACATGGCGTCTATGACGTCATTGGTTTAATTATAAACAATGAGGTTATTTATAATTCTATTGTAGCTCTATTTCACATAAACCTATTCAAATCAATCATCTGACTGTATGACTACACTTCCCTTATCTGGCATCATCATGTTGTGAGGCTCTATTGTAAAATTGTTAGGTACTTCCATGCTCCATTTTTCCTATTCATATTTGGTTTTAAATATTGAGATACTTTATTGTCTTTACAAGGAAATGTGTGACCACAGTGAGTACAAAGCCTCACATAAATACATATAAATAATTACCATTAACATAACCACAAAAATAAACATTCAGTACAGCACAGCACAGTTTTCCATCCATACAGCTCTCAGCACATGGCAGTTACCGGGGTGTTTTGTTAAGATATGCTATGGCAGAAGGGACAAAACTCCTGCCATGGCGTGCCCCTCCACAGGCCAGAGACCTGTATCTGCAATCAGGTGGGAGCAGTGTGAAGGATGAGTTGCTCTGTGTGTAATGGCTGTACTGTTTCTGAGATGTTTGTGGTGGGGAGAAAAAAAAAAGAAGCAATATTTGAATCAGAATCATGTGATGACAGTTTTGGGTGACAATGTCATCAGTCAGATGTGATCAAACCATACCCACACATCCCAGATGATGCAGAGTAGTGGTAGTTTATCAGTATGAGTTGTTTTTAATGAACTTTTTTTGCTGTGAATGTAGTCTGTTTTGTGTTTTTACTCGAGTTGTTTTGAGTATGATTTGTCACAATCCTACATGAGTAATGTTTAAGTCACACCAGTTATTCTAACTGAGTGGGATACTGTAGATGTCCCTCCACCCCTTAACACAGGACACTCATTGCCCTGTTACACACAGAAAAAATATACTTTATGCGCAGGGTGGGCTGTATAAGGTGGATTATGACGTCTCTGTCTTCATTTCCTCACATTGAAATCACTTTGCCCACCCACACACGTCTCCCACTCAAACCTCTGACTTCACTTTCTTCATGTTCCCACTTCCCTCTTCCCCTTCCCTCACCGCTGCCTGCTGGTGCCTCAGCAGCACTCCCACTTTGTCATGCTCTCTCCCTGCTGAGGCTGCAATTTCAATCCACAGCAGTGCGCTCTCT
The DNA here is from genome assembly GCA_946959425.1 of Argyrosomus regius. NCBI lineage: Eukaryota > Metazoa > Chordata > Actinopteri > Sciaenidae > Argyrosomus > Argyrosomus regius. The sequence goes on from OX336890.1 coordinate 17,385,377, forward strand.
CTCACACACACATTTTGGTATGTAGTTCATCATGGCTGTCAGTAGAGCCGCTGAGCATGCATTTACTGTAGGTCTAAACCTGCACTTTAGGCTTAAACACACACATAAACCCACAGTGAAGTGATGAGGTTTGTTGAGTTGGAGGATTGTGAAGCCAGTGTCTCTGTATGGTGGGTGTCTTAAAAGAATGTTGTTGTTTTTTTCAACTTTCGCCCCCATGTCAGCAGCCAGACAGGAAACAGAACCGCACATACATCCTGTCACCATCCATGCAGGCCTCAGCGTACACACACACACACACACACACACACACACACACCCGCATACTCTATTATTACATCATTTGTTACATTTGTCAAAGCTCATAAACCTGATGGACTACTTCAAAAATTTTTATCAGAAATTACCCAGAAAAAACAGAGTAAACTGAAACTGATTAAAGACTTCAGAGGTGTCTTGGTTACTGATTTCCTGGACGTGGTGACTCATAAATAATCAGTAACTCTGTTTCATTTTCATTTAGTTCAAATGTTTCATTCCTACGTATGTTAGTAAATTAGAGCGTCATGGGAGACAAAGAGTCTGCCAAGAAATATCTGGCCTGACACAATGCTGTGTCTGAACTTGTTGACAATAACCTTCAACTGTCCTACCACTGGAAACAAGGTGCTAACAAAACAGGCAACAGTGAGCCGAAATATGACATGTGAGGTGATGACGAGGAAGTGGTGGTGATCATGACAAAACTTGAATAGAGGTGACTATTTTTTTTTAATCAGAAGCAGCTTATGTCAGACTGTAGGCAGACAGAAGTGAAGAAATACAATGTCTGGTAATGATGTAAGACACTGGTGACTTCAGAATCTTAAGAACACTTGTAATGCAAAAGTTTGCTTACTCAGTCTCTCTGAATGAATATATCGGTCAATAAACATAAACAAAAATCATGATGAAAACATCTGGTGCTAGCTTTTACCCCATGCCTCCTCCCACATGGGATTATCCAGGATTGATTGGATGTCTGGGGCTATTAATCTCTGTACAAACACTGTAATCCAGAGATTTACTTTATCCCTGATTTCTCTCATAAATGCCCACGTGACACTCCATTCAGGGGGAACATGTCCATGCTGGAGTCAGATCACTGATGTGTTCTGGTGGGCTGGTTCTTAATGTTACGGAAAGCTGAGTGTTTTCTGGGGGATTTTTGTGTGTGTGTTGTACGCTCTGGGTTTATTACACCACAAACTTTTTTTTCATTTTATGAGTGAGAGCTCTGTGTTTTGAGACATCGTGACTCACAACCTTGAATTTGATTTTCAATTTTCGGGATAAACAATACTGTATATTCATCAAAATCATCAACACATCCTATAAGCTTCATAAAGCCACAGTTGCTTACATGTTTTGTCACTTCCAGGTCATTTCTAGAAATGATTTGGCACTTTCTGCTGGGTGTTGAGTAAATATGAGGAAAACCTTCCTGTTATTAAAGAGTGTACTTTATACAGTATCTTCTTCACGTCGTGTTTTGTGTGGTTTTTTCCTCCTTCCTCCATCTTCATGGCTCCTTTGTGGCTCTCCTCTGATTTACCATCATTCTATGAAGATCACAAAAACAATAATAACTAAACACATAACCATATATAACAGCAAATAACAGAAAACCCGCCCCTCGTGTGACCTTTATGTCTTTGTGTGTGTGATTTTTGTGCTCAATAGCTGACATCACTTCCTGGAAGAAGTGATGATACTCTCAGGAAAAACAGGTCATGGCATCACGGTTCAATTATAAGCAATGAACCTGTTTATTTATCTATTCTAGTATAAACCATAGCCTCATCATTCATGATTAAACCTCAAACTACATGACCACAAGGCCACTTCCTTCATCTCCTATCATTAGTTTGTCATGCTTTGACTGTTACGCATCACCTCTTTTACCTCCACCCTTCCTGCTAACCTCTTGTCCTCTCTTTTTGCCCCATCCACCCACTTACAGTCTCTCACCCGAGGACAACTGTGAGGCCTACGCTCACTACCAGACTCAGAGCAGTTACTGTGGCAATGACTGACACCAGTAGGCCCTCAGTGGGTTCAAACGGTGAGTAGTCGTCTCCATGAGGCAGGGGAGGCAAAGTGATGATGGGTCGGTGAGTCTGGTCAGGCAAAGGGGCAACTGTGAAGGAGGATGAAAATAACAGAGAGATTCATTAACATAGGTGTAAAGTTATGTTTGTGTAAAGGAAATATAACTGTACACCCATCAGTTTTCCCTAGATGGACTATGAGCAGGGGGATTCACATGATTTTGCCTGACACCCACATTCAAACAGACACACAGTGGGCCACAGACTCCCTTTACAAAATGTTTTCTCTTAGAGAGTCTCATATTTAAGATTCATTTTGTTAATTTAGCAGGTTATTGTGAGATCTGTAGGCATTAGGTACCAGTATGTAAACTGAAACCACCTTTTTATAAGTATTTTTATGCATCCTCTGGTTGGGATTATTTTGTAAGGCAATTTAATTTACAGTATACAGTCTATTTACAGTATGAAGTTCAGCATTTTCAATACAGGGAAACCTGATGTGCTTTTGATTAAAATCCATAAAATCCACACAGCAATCAGGAACATGTATGGAAGAATAAACTAAATACAGTACAAGAAAGCCCACGCAGCAACATAAGACAAGAGAAACACAACCCACCATCCTAAAGAAACGGACACACCCTGCATCCACCCCACAGACACAAACCACAAACACAGACACAGTAACAAGCTATACGACTTACAAAACTTTGCTTGGGGGCTCCTGGATATCCTTTAATATCCCCTGAATGTGCTTGAAAAGTAAGATTTAGGAGCACTAGTACTGAAATACTTAAAACTGGGACATTTGTCTCATTGAACAGTTTTATAGAGCTTGATTTAATGCCATTTTTTAGAGCTTGTGTGGAAGCACTTCAAAGGTGGTAAATTAACTCGGATGTTATGTCACCTTTTGCCCTTTCAGACTTGAGTTATCAGACAATTTTCCTGTAATGACGTATTTACAAGCTGTACTCTACCAGTGAGTAAGAAAGTGACTCGGTAGAGGACGGTTCCATTTCGGTCCTGCAGAGAGCAGCGATATGTTCCTTGTTCATCCACATGCAGCTGATTTAAGACCACAGATGAGTCCTTTGTCACAACCAAGGGTTTGAAGTCACTCTCATTCAGCTGCACACACAAATTAGGAAGTGAGTTGTAAGTAGGAGTAAAATCTGGCAGACAGTTATATGCATATTCATGATGATACTGTACAGCTATATATGGGACTACATGTGAATCAGGAAGCATGCAAAGAGGTAGGAAAGTGAGACTGCTACTATTTTTTCTTATGTTTGTGTCATCATCTAAGAAAGAATCAGTGTTCGAGAGACCTTTTCAGTTCTCGGCACACCAGGGGCCCAGGAGTAGTGATACTCTGGTCTTCCTATCAGAAGGCGATGCCATGGGAGAAAACAGTTCAACACCACCTGGCCTCCCTCCTCAGCTTGCACTGGATACTCTGAGAAAGGGGGAGAGGAGATAAAAAGAGAGATGCTTCATTCATTTGCATCAGGATTACTTGAATAATCTTTTTATTAGCCATGCACATGGACCGGCAGCAGCAGTGCCTTGCTTAGGAACACATTGTGACAGCATGTACTCTGCACTCCCAGCATATAGACATGACTAGCCCCCTCATCCACTCACCAACAACATGCACACACATACACACAAAGCAACAAATAAAAATATACCGCCACAATCCTGCTGGCCAGAGGGAGAGGGACAGATGTATGTCTTGTAGCGACAAGAGAAGCAATCCATTACTCTTCGTCTCAAAAGCCCTGAAAACCATATCACACACACATGCAAACACACGTGTTCTTGTATTGGATATATAGTATGTACACATTGTGCTTTTACATGGATTTACACAGACACAGAGGGAAATATCAGACAAAACACACTTACCACACTTGTTAGGGCAGATTCCTGAGAGAGACAAACAAATGAACTGAAACTAATGCGTCTTGTAAACGGCAATAACTTACACAAAGTGCCCTGCCTCATACTGTGCAGAACACTTATGCTTATTTATGTCAAATACCATCATGGATGAATGTGTTCAAGTGGTTCTCTAAGATCTTCCTGCCCTTCTCCATGATCTGAATGGCTTCAAATGTTACAGATCCTTTTAAGAAAGAGCAGAACATTTTTTATGAGTTTGTTATGATTATTGTGTCATATGTTAATACATTCAGTGATGCTTTAAGGGTACAATCCTAATGATCTTAACGCTTTGCTACAGTTTCAAAGTTTCAAACTACTGTATATCCCTTTGGAATTAATAGTCATGTTAAAGTTTTTTTCTCACCAGTGTGCGGGGTTTTCAAGAAGCTGTCAAATTCACTCTGGTACTCAGTTCTGGCTCTGTACAGAGTGGTGGGATCTGTGCAATGGTAAACACACAGTATTTATTTTGTTACTGATTTTAATATTTTACAGTTTAGGCACCTCACTCGTGTTTTTATGCAGAACAAAATGAAGGCCATAGTAGTAAAAGCTTCAAATGCTAGACCATAAAAAAACTTGATTGTCTGACAATATTTTAGAAAGAATTATCATCATGCCATGCGCTAAACCAGGCCTTGATCTCACCAATGACTCCTTTTCGTTGTCGGCTGGTATCTTTGTAAGTCACATAGGCATGGTCACGAATCTTTTTCATTTCAATCTGGTTGTCCACACTGGGAGCAGACAGGATAAAGTCCTCATGAAGGAGCCTGATCCTGCGGTCACACTGCAGACAGGCAGTGGCTGCAGGAACACTGCAGAGCAGGAACAACGACATCAGCAGCATCCCCCCTCTGCACGCTGAACCTGCACATCAGAATGAGTCACTTTCAGTCAGTGCACGTTCTGAAACAGAGTTGTCAAGTATTATTGGAGCTGCAAATACCATTATGGTATTAATACTTTGTACTGCTTCCATAAGTAAAAGTGTCACTCCCATAACTCTTTTTTCTACTTCATCAACAGGCCATATAATGGACAACCTATTAATGAAAAAAATGCTTCTGCGTCCATGTTGGGCTAATGTTTTTATTCTTTTGATTAGTAACAAATACCCATCACAATTTCAGCAAGCACAATCTGTCTGAATAACAGTTGAAACCCAAAAACTATTCAGTTGACTATCACATATGACAACTGAGAGACTGATAGTGGTGAATGCGAAAAACGTGTTGTTTGTTAAACAATTAAGAGTAACTGAAAATTCTGTCAATCAGCGAATCAATTAAACAACTAATTGTTTTAACTCTAACTATCGTAGCCTATTACAAACAAGAATATTTAAGCTATTAAGACTAGATTTTGACACATTGCCCATCTACAAGAATGTTGCTAAATGCTAAATGATCAGGTAATAATGCAGGACCCCCATTAATGTACTGTAGAGTTGCAAATTCCCCAACAAAATGCTGTTATTTAATTAGCAAAACCAACTGATGCACAGCGAACCTGGGACTTATACGGCCCCTGATGGTCCACTTGTAAAACCAGCTTGACTGCCTCTGCTACTTCTCTTACTTCTGCTTCTGATACAAGAATAGAATAGATATTTTATTGATCCCTTGAGGAGATTTTTTTTCCCACTCAGCCAAAATATAACCACACACAAAAGGCTCATAGACATGCAAATGTGGAGAGATGGTGGAGTGATGGGCAGCCACACGGAGTGGCGCCCTGGGAGCAGGTAGGGATTCGCTACCTTGCTCAACGGCACCTCGGGCAGTGCCCAGGAGGTGAACTGGCACCTCTCCAGCTACCAGTTCATCCTCCATACTTTGGTCCACGCAGGACTAGAACAGGCCACCATCTGGTTCCCAAGCCAAATCCCCACAGACTGAGTGGGGTGACAACTATAGTTGACACAACTTTGTCACTTGCACACTATATAGAACATTTATACATATTTTTCATATTCTATTTTAGTATATTTTATATTATTATTTTCTACCTAAAATTGTATTAATTCATTTAGATAATTCTTTATGTGTAGTGCTGTTACACAATTAGTGCTCTTAATGCTGAGCTGACCGGTTCTTCTTGTCTATTTCACTGTATTGTTGACACTGTGTTAACATAGATATGACAAATAAACCTGAAACTTGTTGGCAGTACCAGATGGCTATATAGGCTATTAAACTGAACGATAATGACAAGAATATCCGCATGACCAAAGAAGGTAAATAAGAATAAAAATTATAGCCGTACACTTCCTTTACCTTTCACCTTTGTAATTCAGCTTCTGTGTTTATAGCTTGTTGCTGTCACCCAGTGGTAGAAAGCATGTCACAGTCACATCATTATTATTTGCTCTGAGTGACCTCACCCCTGTAGTTTGTTGTGCAATCTTGTTCCTGTGCCAGCTTATTTGGTACAGAGTCCAGGGCCGGTCAGGTTCTGCTATTATTAGCCTTACTATATAAACAAACCGTAACAAAACCGTAAAAAGTCGCCAAAGACAAATGTAGCTAGTCACAAAGGCTAACGCTATATCCTCAATATTTTTGGGACTATAAAAAACACGAACCTGTTTTGATATCTGAGTTGTTTCCATGGGCAACATCAACAATTCATGTTAAAAAATTCTGGAGAGTGACACTTCTCACACTACATTTCCCAGAAGCACGCCGGATGGTGTAGTGTATGAGTGACAGGCCTATTGACGAATCAGCGTTTAGCTCGTTCGATGTTGGGCGTGACTGTGGAACTTTAAACCGCTCAGCTGCGCAGTGGGCTACTGCGCTGCCTGTACACACTGACCCTGTGGAGCGAGAGCAGCATCTTTGCTCAGGTACAGAGGTAAGATAACTCTATTTTCATGACCACAGCGCTGTAAGTGACAGTAAATATGTTATGTAACTTATTCTTTATAAGTATAGTTCTTGACATAGCTAACATAGCTTTTACATGACCGATTTGCGACCCAGTTCGTGACAACTGGTATAGCCGGTTACTGTGTTACTGTTGTCCCGATCCTAGATAAAGCGTCGACAGCCGTGTGGACTAGTGTTTGTCTGTTATCGATCAGGCACAGGCACATCGGAAATGTTTGGTCAGTGGAGCGTATTTATTTTTACTGCCTTTAGTGTCACCTTGATACTGTTGTGGAAAATCACTACGGCGCTGTTCCTGTCCAGTGGTCGTCTCAGCAAAGTCAAATGACGATGTTTTCAGCGTGCTCTTGTAGGTATTTAGCTACAGTTCGCAGTTACTAAGGAGGAAACGTGTTGTCGGTGTTTATGAGTGTGCCAGTCCAGAGTACAGCCCAATGCAATGCACTGCACTGACCAGAGAGCTGCTCTGTAACAATAAGTATTTCACATTTTGGTCCCACAAAATTTAAATGTCTTCTGGTCACAGTGTGTAGATTAATTTAAATGCATTGTTCAGATCTGAAGAGTGCCACATTAGCACTCATTTTAAGTACCATGTCCTTAACAACGTTTGAAGGAATGGAATACAATATTCATTAGTATGTTGCCATCAGTGTATAATCACCTGAAATTAAGACTTGTTGTGTTGTGTTCGTCTACAAATGAGCTCTTTATATCTACAGTAAGAGCGGGTTCTCTTCCATGGAGTCCGCCATGTAGAACCACCATTTTTATACAGTAGACCAGAACAGACAAACCAAACTCTGATCTATGGCCTTTTGCTTTTAATGTGAATTTGCCAGAGTTTTTCTTACAAGGAAGGAGAGGGTGAGCCACCGCAATGTGCCACTAAGTCCTACACACTGGACCTTTTTTTAAAACAATTGATCTGATCACAATAAACCAAGTTAAGTACCCTAACCAAGAAGTGCTCTAGAGCTAGAACAAAGTAGAGTTAAGTTATAGCATTTGGTACAAAATACATGGATAAATGGAACTTAAATTGACTATATTAACAAGATAGTGCAGTTTAGTCTGTAAGTGCACATACAGAGGACATAAAGGATCCTATTCCAGCCTTGTGTCTTGTGTAAACAGGCATAAAGAGGATGTCATGTCACACAGCAGTCTGTCTGTGAAGGACTGGTTTAAGAACAGGAACCCTGTTTCTGCAGGGTATGCATTTGCAAGGTTTCCTTTCCTCCCTGCTGCTGCATTCCCTCATCAGAATAACCTTCAGTGTTGAGCTGGAAGATAATGATACCTGTCGGCAGGGTAAATATGGTTCTGTTGTGGATGATTGGCCTGCGCTCGATCTGAAAACTGCAGGTTTGCTGCACAGTTATTTGAGGGCTGCTGCTCTTAAATAGTATTTACTCATGTCCAAAGTGCTCTTACCTGAGAGATAAATGTAATTGAACCACACTGACACAGTGTCTGTACTTTCTCTGATCATAGCCTGGTTTTATGCTGTCATTGGTACTGTCACCACCAGTGCGTATGTGGCTACAGAGCCTGGCTTCCTGCCATTTACCAGAGTAAAGCTTCTGTGATTGCTCTCTCTGTCTCTCTCTCTCTCTCTGCTGGATACTGCTGCTGAACTGTGCTGCACTTGACAACATGTGCACACAGCACGGTAACACGTAGCTTTATTGGACACATTAACCACAATGAATACACTAGTGTTACAGACAGGTTAACAAGTACATCTGCATGTCAGTCTTTTGTGTTTTATCATGTTTTTTTAAATTTAATTTAATTTTTTTTAGAGAATAGTCGAAAACAGAGGGCGAGTGATGAATGTCTTTAAAGCTCCAAAGCTATTTATAACTATTGTTCCTGGAGACTGTAAGTGGTGATAATTGGCTCCAAAATTAACTTGATTGTCAAGCAAATGAAGTGAGCAAGTGATGGGGGTTACAATAGACCAACACTGGATTTATATGTCTCAGACTGATAATTTGAACTTAAACTAGTTTGACTACAATATATTATTTTTTTGCTTTGCATATACACAGTTTATTAGTATCATTTAGGACTCTGATGGAAGACTTGAAGTCAAATGCAGACAGAGACAGAGTTATCAGAGCAATAAAGCCTGAGTTGGTTTGAAAATCATCTGAAGTTACACTACCGGGCATCACATCATTTATACATTATGTCACAAATGGAAGGTCCCCATGCTCCACTGGCTGCTGATGTTGATGTACACCCCTTGTCATTCTCACTTACAATCAGTCACCTCAAGCTGCCTGCTACTCTCTGTTTGTTTTGTTCTGATAAGGGACATCTCTCTTGACAGCTAGTTTCACCTTCAAACAGGACTGTGTGCACACACTAAGGGCGGGATACGTGGTCAACACATGAATAGAAATGATATACAATAACATTTTTGACATTTGGTTTTACACACGCCATACCTGAACTGACTGATGATCTCTGTCTGCCTCTGTCTGTCTCACAGGTTTTGGACAAATCAGCCCTCATTCAGAAATGGAGACTTTGCTGAAGTTTGGCAGGTAGACATCGGGCTTTCTTCCGCTACTGCCATTGTGAAGAAGATATATTCAACACAAGTTAGCTAACTTGCAGCTGTCCAAACCCGCTGCCTGACACACCTCACTGCCCTCAGCATGTATCAGATTGTCCCGGTGGCTCCTGGGGAGCAGCAGATGGCTGGGGGAGCTGGTGGTTCTCCACTGAAGAAGAAACTGGCTCATGAAGGCCGGCCTCTGGTCATGGCAGGCATGTTGGGCTGTGTGTTTGTGCTGGCTGCTGTGGTTGCCTGGTGCTACTACGCAGCGTCCATCCGTAAAGCCCAGCTGCTGAAGGCTGAACTGTTGGACCTCAACAAGGACGGTTTTATTATTCGTAACCAGGCGGGGGCTGTCATATTCAGCATGACCTTCAGGTGAGTACGCTTTAGCATTATTGGTTAATCTACTGTCCTGATGAATCTTTTTGACTCATTACAGTAATATATTACTTTTAGCATGAATTCATATAATGTGTTATAGGATTTCAGTGATATTGTTACATTTACTATGTCAAGTAACATTTACCACTTGGCTGATTGGCTGAGTTCCTCACAGGTTGTTGTGATTTCATTTAGTTTATTTAATGATCTGCTTCAGAGCAGCAACAAAGATGCATTCAGTTGGCTAAAGAGCACGTAGAATATTTTCAGTTGTTCCACTGGACTCTGACAGGGCACAACAAAGACGGCTGGCACAGGCTGGGACATGATAGGCAAGAGGAGCAAAAGGGAAGAGAAAGGAAGGGCATCATAGAGGCGAATATTTTTCACATAGACCCTGTGAATTAAGGATTTATTTCCAACAAACCACAGCTGGTGACTGCTAGAGCAGTGGAAAGACTATTTGTGCCACACCCGTCAGTGCACTTTCGTTTATTTAACAAAGTTCTGGGCTATTTAATTGTTCTATTTCATCACAGTGTTGTTTATATAAGTGGGTGATTTCAATACAGTGTGGTAACCACTGCATTCAGATGCAGTGCAATGGGTCTTTGCTGCAGGGAAGATCCTTAATTTTACAATATTCACCACTTGATTTGGAATAAACTAAAACAATTTTGAGCTTGCTTTGACAACCCGCTATGAAACAACATTACCCTCTTCATTTTATAATGTCTAGCAGTTCTTCGGTTGTTATTTTGGTCAAAGTAACACAAAAGTAATATAATCAGTAATGCTTTACACAGAGTAACAGAGAGAGTAATAGAAACAGAAGTGGAATAGTAAGAGAGGAATACTGTTAAATAACTTTCATGTGAAAATAGTAGTATGATGTAATACATTTTGAAAGTACCTTGATTATCCTGCTGATGCCATGACTATTTTAGAGCAATCAAAATAGAAAGTGACCAGAAAAACAGAAACATTTGTACATTGTAATGCAATCCAGTGTGTCCCCATAATAAGTACTTTGCTTGTGATAACCCTTTTAACATAGTGTATATCACTTCTTTTGGCCTCAGCACAGTTGTTTCTCTTTGTGTGCTGAGCCATACTAAAAAACTGCACTATGTGGGTGGATAATGGAAAGTCAGTCGAGACAGACACATGATTATACCTTCAGGAAAGACTGATTTAGTCATGTCCTTTTATCAGCAGAGCTCACACTGACAGAATTAGCCACAGTACAATCCCTGCACTTCCCCAGAAATACAGTAATATGATTTAAAATAGAACAAGAGAATCTATGATATGCATGCTATATAATAACATACAATATATCTGTCTTGTGATTGCATTTATTTCTCTGCTTATAGTCACAGTCATTTTGGAGAAAGCTTCATACCTTTCAGCAATACCGAAATATAACTTGCTAATAATATTGGCTCACTGGTTAGTACTGTGCTCAACCGGTTTATTTATATTTTCATGCCTTCTGTCCATGCTCTGTCCCAGGTCTGGCACTCTGGATCTGGACTCCTGCTCAAAGGAGGGAAATATTCTGAGCTGCACTCAGTCAGATTCTGGCAAGCTCAACTTCTTCATCCAGACGGTTCGACCAAAGGACACAGTGATGTGTTACCGTGTTCGCTGGGAGGAGCTGCAAAATAAGCATTCGGTAGAGCATGCCATGGCCTATAATGACTCTCATTGGTACGGAGGAGCGGAGACAGCAACACAGTACTGGCCTGTGAGGATCCAGGGCGAGGAGAAACCACAGCCCTTCATCACCAGTGATGTCTACTCGAATCGTAACGCTTTTGGGGGAATCTTAGAACGCTATTGGCTATCCTCAAATGCAACTGCCATCAAGATTAATGACTCTGTACCATTTCATTTGGGCTGGTCAGAGAAGGACGGGACACTCAGGTTTCAGGCTCGATATGAGGACTCTCCCTTCAGACCACCAGAGGGTCAGCAGGCCTTACCTGAGCTCAGCTATAGAGTGTGTGTGGGTTCAGATGTTACCTCTATTCACAAATACATGGTGAGCATTGTTAAGATGTTGAGAGCAAAATCACATGTCTTATTTACTATGTGTTTACACTATGTATGTTTTAAAAATAGTGAATTCAAAGTCTGGAGCTTTTGCTAGTTGAGATTCTTTGGGGCAGGTGGGAATTGTTGCTTTTACGCTTACGGACAAAGTTACGGCGCCAAGAAGAACACTTGAAAGTGCTTGTGTTGGTTCTTTTCCAGACACTCACTCACAGGCCAAATTCAGAAACAGTTTGGAAAGCGTTATACAGCGTAACAAAATGAACTAAGAGCAAAATTGGAGTGAAGTTGACAGGAAATACTTGAGCCAAGTTACAATCTTGGCTGGATTGACTAATTTATTCATCAACAGGGTCTCCACAGCTTCTCCATTGTGCTTTTCTCTGTTTTATATTATTATAATGTTATATAATTATGAGAATGTCTTTGGGCTTTGGACTGTTGATTGGACAAAATCAAGACATTTGAAGATCTAACCTTGGACTCTCAATGTAATCAAACAATTAAACAACTGATTAATCAGTAATGGTTAGTTGCTTTAGTAACAAGGACAGAGTCTATATAATATATAAGTATTTACAGGAATAGACTGACATTTCTTGTGAAATATAATGACCCTAAAGCCCTGTACCCCTGCAGTAAGACTATTCTCTGTATGCATGTGTTTTGCACAGGTGCGTCGATATTTCCCAAAGCCCATCAAAGTCCCGTCTCCTGAAGTGTTCAAACAACCATTGTGGTCCACATGGGCTCTCCACAAGACGGCTGTAACTCAGGAGAAGCTGCTTCGTTACGCCTCTGACATAACTAAGCATGGCTTCACGTGCTCCCATCTGGAGCTGGATGACCGCTACACTGCAGACTATGGAGAGTTTGACTTTGACCCACAGAAGTTCCCCAATGCTAGCGGTATGTTTGACAAACTAAGAGAGGACGGGTTTCAAGTGTCGCTCTGGACGCATCCTTTCATCAACTATGACTCCATTAATTTTGGTGTTGCTGTGGAGAAAGGACTGTTTGTTCGGGAACCGAGCGGTGAGCTGCCTGCTCTGGTTCGCTGGTGGAACGGCATTGGAGGAATCTTGGATTTTACCAACCCAGATGCCCGTGAATGGTATTCCTCACATCTGCGTATGCTCAAACAACGCTATGACGTGACGTCTTTCAAGTTTGATGCAGGAGAGACCAGCTACCTCCCACGCCAGTTTAGCACCTTGGTCCCACTGTCTGATCCCTCAACCTTCACACGACGCTACTCAGAGATGGCCATACCGTTCAGTGAGCGTGCAGAGCTGAGGGTGGGTTACCAGAGTCAGGACATCTCCTGCTTCTTCAGGATCATCGACAGAGACTCTGTGTGGGGTTATGAGCTCGGTCTCAAGTCCATCATCCCGACTGTTCTGACCATTAGCATTCTGGGCTACCAGTTTGTCTTACCTGATATGATAGGAGGAAATGCATACCCCAACCGCACTGCAGGTATGGTACTCCTTAACACATAGCTACAGAGAATTCTAGAGTTAAAATTGAGCTCTGTTAAAGACAAATAGACATATTCAATTTTGATATAAGGCTACAATCTGACATTTGTGTTGTATTTAAGGTGGTTCAGATGGCAAAAATAGTCTGCCAGACCGAGAGCTGTACATCCGATGGTTGGAGCTCTCTGCTTTCATGCCTGCCATGCAGTTCTCTATACCACCGTGGGCCTATGACAGTGAGGTGAGCAGTGGATTTTTTTTGTATTGTCTAATAGTCGTATCTTGTAATCAGCCTGAAAAGCTCAGTTGCTTTTCAAATTGAAAGGCGATTTCTGCACAGAGGGGAGTGGGAAGTGCAGACACGACACAAAATGGGTAAAAAAAACAAACAAACAAAACTTTTCTGCATTTTATAAAAAAGATAATTTAATGTTTTTAAATAATAAAAAAAGTTAAATATGTTATATTAATGTTATATTAATATAACAATTCTCCTGAAAAGACACTAAAACTGACCATCACTCAATGATTACATAATGATAATATAATATCTATCAGTAATTGAAATTGTAGGTGATTATTGGGCTAGAGGATTATAATGCAGCAATTTATGTAGCTGTTTTTAGTGTACTAACATTATTATAGAAAAAAATATGAACAATTCAATGATTATTACTATTATTGTTTGCTAGATGATATAAATGTATATTAATGAAGAAAAAAAACCATTCCTTCATATGAACGTCTGACCCCCTGCCCCCAAACACACATCCTTGCCTTTAACGTGTTTTGATCTCAGACAAAAATAGAAATTCTCAGTGTCCTAATTCGCCAACCATGATGCTCTGCTGTGATGCTAACATCATATCTTTGTGCATTCATCTGCAGGTGGTGCAGATAGCGCAGAAGTTCACAGCGCTCCATGAGAATCTGGTGGCACCAAGGGTTCTTGAACTAGCAGGCGAGGTGCTTGATACGGGGGACCCAATCATAAGACCCCTCTGGTGGATCGCCAATGACGACGAGGCAGCCTATAAGATTGACTCTCAGTTCCTGATCGGAGATGACCTGATGGTGGCTCCGGTGCTAGAGCCAGGAAAGCAGGAGAGGGACATCTACCTGCCTGCAGGACGATGGAGAAGCTACAAGGGGGAACATTTTGATAAAGGTCCCATGTATCTCACTGACTACCCTGTGGACCTGGATGAAATAGCTTTCTTTACATGGGTTCACTGAAAACACGAAAGAATTATTACACAAACACATACAGGGCTTAACAAATTCATTAGACCACCACCCGATGTAAAGTTTATGCCACAGCTGACCTAAATTAACAGCATTTGTAATTACCAAAATCATTTTTTATGTTTCTGTAATGGTTAATACACCGGTATGTAGAAGCTTTTTAACCAAAATGATATTTTTAATGCTGAAATATAATTATTATTGTTATCCATGAATTTTCAAATTTACTGTTTTACAAAAAAAAAAAAAAAATATTTACTTGCATTCCTGAACAGAGGAATTATTAGTTTTAGTGGTTGAATGTTATGCTTCATTAATTTCTGACTTCTCAGAGAAACCCAGTGTGCCGGCTCAAATTTGGGTATAAAAAGGTGAATTCGGTTTGGAATTCCTCATTCCTGTTCAAAATGGTAAAACGTTGAGAGCTCACTGAAAATGAAAGAGTCCGCATTAAAGCACTTCATGATGCTTGATGCTCTCTGAGGTCTAATAAATTTGTTAAGCACTGTACATACACACACACACACACACACACACACACACACACACACACACACACACACACACACACACACACACACACACACACATTGTTTGCACATGTACATTCTTGTGAGCACACATGCCAAGAAATAGCAGGAGATGTTTGTTTTTCAAAGGGAAATGACCACTAGGGATCTGCTGCCACAGCAGAGAGATTTTTTTTTTTTTTTAGTAAAGAATGACCTCATGTCTCCTCTGACCTGCTCTTCTTCTGGACATTTGCCTGCAGATTATAACCGTCCATCCAAAGAATTGAAATGAAACCCGTATTCATTTCTGATTCTTTTGTTCCATATTTAAGCTGATCCTCATCCTCATGTGCCTTCCACAGCCAATAGTAAAACCGATATCAGATTGTATCATTACAACAGTCTTCCATCTAATGGACATCTAGATTTTTAGTCCCACAGCTCGAATGGTTTTGGTTTTAGGGTGAGAGTGAATTTTATTTCGGGATAGATTGAATAACTGTGCAATAATATATATATAGTAATATATATGCACCTTTATTGACACTGGAAATAAATATGCACTTTGAGCTGGATCCTGTTTAGTGGGCGTGTCTCACCTCATGTCAAAATGGTAACTGTTGTTTTGTGAAAAATCTCTATGCTTCCGATTACCTAACATGCATTCATTTGCATTGCACTGACAACGACATGTAACTCATTTGTTATTCACTTGCTCTTTATATTAACTCTTTTCTTTAGATTTGTGGATAGTATTCATTATACTGTGTATATACTGTATATTTATGTGATTGTGGGTTTGAATTTGGGGTACTTGTTACAATCAACAGACAAATATTATTATTTCAGCATTCCTTGACCTGTAATGTCATTTCAGTGCCAAAATCGATTTATTGCTCTACACTTTTTGTCAACTGCACAAGTTAAATTAACAGCTCAGGGTAGATTTAAAAGAAAATATTTGTTCTGTTATAATTAAATTTGCTGATCAACAGCAAGAAATAGATTTATTCTACTTATACTACTGGTTTGCCTTGTAAAACATTCTCAAAGATGCCATATTTAAGTGCTGTCCATGTCTGCCTTGTGACTTTATTTGCCTTATCAGCTCAACCAAGCTATGCCAGCCTTAGCACAGAGGACCAGTATAGTAATAAAACACTCACCTCTGATATGCTTGATGCTCTGCACCTTCACGTTTTTAAGGACAGACACTGCAAAGTACACAATGAGTTTTAAGTAGACACCTGCTTTTGTATATATGTCTGTCTGCTCTTACACAGTGATTGCTGGCATGAGAATAAAGCACACTGGTTAAGTCATTTAAATGCCTTGTTTGAAAGTGAGAGTCAACTCTGTTTTTAAATTGTTTAAGTTCCTACATCTAGAAATGTTATGAAATGAAGTGAAACAATCTTGCTGTAAATTGCTTGTCTTGTCTTCCTTCCTTGCATTCTTGATAATGCCACCAGGTGGTGCCATTAGACAACATTAGAAATGTTCAAATCTTTGCTTCCTAAATTAAGACAGCAACATTTCTGAAAAAATAAATGCAATAAATTTGAAATATTCTCATATCATATATACTCATATATAGAGAAACTATATAAACAACAGAGAAAATACCACATGTACCAGTCAAAAGTTTGGACATGCCTTCTCATTTAATGGATTCTCTACATTTTTGTTATTTTCTACATTGTAGAGTCACACCGAAGACATCATAATTATAAAATAAAAAATATAGGATTATGTGCTAAATGCGAAATATGTTTTAGATTCTTCAAAGTAGCCACCTTTTTCTTTGATGACAGCCTGCTGTGTCAGGTGAATTGGCCAATGCTTTACTGTTAGAGGTTTTTATGTGTAATCTGTGCTGGCAGGTCCACTGTGACCCAACATTTTTAAATGCTAAATGGAAGTGTTTGTTAAGGGAATGTTTGGTAATGTTAACTGTCTTTTTAATAGCTATTGATGAATACTTCCTGCATTATGAAGATTAAGACTGCCAAACGAAACATGAAATGTGGTTGTTGTACATTTTCTGTACACATAATGAATGGAGGGCAAGGGATGAGAGTTGAGGAGGGAACCAGGGGGGCATTGAGACTCTAAGTGAGGGAGTCATCTCTCCGTCGCTCTATGGATTAACGCTCCAGGGGGAATGAATAGATAAGGTGTGCTTTAGTACTTTAGGTGTGGAAATGAGATTAGTTCAAGGCGCGGTCATTGTTCCTGTTATAAAACTTAATTTGTTCTATGAAAACTTTGACATCCACTGAATATTGACAGAGGTTCCAAAGGTTACCCTAAAAGTGAAAGTTGTTGTTACCCTTAGCATACCTTTGTAATCCTTACAATGAGTTGAAAAAGTTTTCACACTGCAACAACAATATGCTCCATGTTTCATGGATTATTTAATGAATGTATTTTTGTTTAACCTCGGGCAAGCAGGAGGTTACTAAACTAAACTATTAGATCAGATTTGATTAACTACTAAGTTATGAAGTGAATAAATGTCAATTCACATTTATTTATTGCAGCAATTTATGGAGCTGTTTTTGGTATATGAACATTATTATAGAAAGCATGATAATCAATTTATTATTTGCTTGATGACATAAATGTATTGTTTAGTTCAGAAGCCTGGATCCTGAGCCAGAGACCAAGCCAAGTCCTGACTCCTGCAACACTTCAGAAACTCAATTGAATCTTCATAAAAGACACCGGAGATGTTCAAAGCTGATAGCAGTAGAGTTTTATTCTCTTCCCAGAAAACAAAACTCAAGGTCTGTTCATAAAGGAAACATTCAACACTCATCTCAAACCATTGTACACACCCGATTTCTCCTCCAATAAAAATGTAATGGTGTCTAACATCAAGAGAATACATTACTACACCAATAAATATTGCAATAAATCCCCTTTACAGCATTTTATGGGGCTTATACACGTAGAACTGCTTTCACAGCCTTTGATGATGGTACCTGTAAGATATGATGGAAAAACACCAGGTATTTAGTAAAGCAATATGTCAGCTCAGATCCTGTTTGATAGATAATATATTTGAAATGTTCATTAAATACTTGTGATATGGATGAACAACGTACCATCCATCTCGAGTGTGGCACAGCGGTCTAAGTGAGGAGCACAAGTTCCGATCATGGTGCAGCCTCTGGGGTCGGAGCTTACGCAGTAGTAGCATTTCAATCCATATGCTGTACAGAAATACAGAATACTGTCACACAATGTTTAAAATACTCAAAATCTAAATATCTTTTTCTTTTCCACTATGAATATGTGAAGAGAAATTTGAGAGACAAAGCAAACGTGCAGCCAAATATGAATCCTAATTCCCTCTAAAAAAACAAACAAAAAAAACATTATGTAATGAGGTAGTTATTTAATGTAATGAAAAAAAATGATCAGGCTACTTTAACTTTGGAATGAGACCTTTGTCAGGTATAGATCAACAACTTTCATTTGTGTTTCATTATCAAGCTAAAGCACTTGGATCGTGATCTGTTCTGAACTGTAGACAGAGTCACCAACAGAAGCAGAACTCCATAAAGCTTCATGATGAAAACACATTTATTTGTTGCAGCAATTTATGGAGCTGTTTTTGGTATACGAACATTATTATAGAAAGGATGATAATCAATTTATTATTTCAATAAATAATCAAATCTTCATAAAAGGCACCGGAGATGTCCAAAGCTGATAGCAGTAGAGTTTTATTCTCTTCCCAGAAAAACTCAAGGTCTGTTCATAAACGAAACTGATTTCAATGCTCAACACTCATCTCAAACCATTGTACACACCCCATTTCTCCTCCAATAAAACTGTAAGGGTATCTAACATCAAGAGAATACATTACTACATATTTCTAATGTCCAATTGTTTTCATTTGGGGCTTGGCTTCAAGCTACCTACCTCCCCTTGCCCTGTCCAGAGTGAATACAATAGCTTTGCCCACAGCTACACATTAGCTGTATATTCTAACCTCCAACAGGCCTGGGCCGATAGGCTTGTTTTACCCACTCACCTATACTGCATTTAAAAAACAGTTTTAAAAGTTTTGATCATCACACATCTTCATATATGTTAAGGGCTTGATTATCTTACTAGAGAGAGATAGAGAGACAGAGATGCACAACAACAGCAAATCATTAACTAACTATAAACTGTAACGGAGACATGTTAGCAAAAAGAGAGAGGTGGAGAGAGAGTGAGGGGGGGGGGGGGGTTGGTCCCCCGGCAGTCTAGTCCTATAGCAGCATAACTAAGGGATCACCTGATAAGCTCTATCAAAAAGGAAAGTCTTAAGTTTACTCTTAAAAGTGTTGACTGTGTCTGCCTCCTGAACCCAAAATGGTAGTTTCTTCCACAGAAGAGGAGCTTGATATCTGAAAGCTCTGGCTCCAAGTCTACTCTTGGAGACTATAGGAACCACAAGGAACGTACCCTGCATTCTGAGAGTGCAGTGTTCTAGAGGGGTAGTAAGGTACTATGAACTCTTTAAGACATGATGGTGCCTGACCATGAAGAGCTTTGTAGGCGAGGAGAAGAATTTTAAATTCTATTCTAGATTTAACAGGTAGCCAATGCAAAGAAGCCAAAATGGGAGAAATATGATCTCCCCTATGAAATCATGTTTTTTAACACACTGGTGTTTATTGTTGTACATTCAGTGTCATACAATTCTATTCTATTACACAATTCTATGCAAAATGTTTATACTACAGTATATTAATAAAAAAATATAATATTTATATGAACATCTGATTTCATTGCCCCTCATGGGGCCATCTCGTGGCCCCGAGGGTTCTTGAAGAAGCTGGTGAGGTTCTTGATACAGGGAGCTCAATCATAAGACCCCTCTGGTGGCTCTCATGAAGACCTGAGAGTTACCCTGTCTCTGTGAGACATCAAAAAGGTAAACTTCTGACTGACAAACACAAACTGTAGAGGTTGAAGCTAACTACGTTATGCAAGGCCTTGTTTTGATCTTTGTTAGTGTAACCAGACAGTCTGAGAAATCATTATGAAAGAAAATCATCAGACAGGTGTGACAATATTAGCATAACTAGTGGCATAATTGAGAGGTAGGAGTCCATATGGCAGGTTTGGCAGGTCTGTCTGTCTTGAAAGTTGGAGTAGGCTCAAAGGCCAAAGCAAGCAAAAGGTTGCAACATCCGAAAGGCAGTTTGCTCTAGTAAGTGGGATAGATATGAGATATAAGATTTTACAGGTATGTATTTTTATCGTCAAATGACAGGAACACCAATAAATATTGCAATAAATCACTTAGATTAGATTAGAGCTCTCTCTCTCCTCCACGTTCATGCATTAAACACTTTTCTTTCTGATCAGGGCTTCATAACAAAGCTATTTTTATTTGCTGTAAATAGTGATGTGAAATGTAGAACCTAAAAAATGAAACAATTCAATGGTCCATCATATTGTGGTTTTATTGAAAAATGTTTGGACTTGTAGAGATAGGGTATTCTCCAGAATCTCAGAGAAAGACTGCGATGATGGAGGATACCAGCAGGAGGAGAACACTGGATCCTGTGGGTATGGCACCGTTACACAAGTCCCCTTGACAGCATTTTATGGGGCTTATACAATTGGCACTACTTTCACAGCCTTTGATGATGGTACCTGTAAGATATGATGGAAAAACACCAGGTATTTAGTGAAGCAATATGTCAGCTCACATCCTGTTTGATAGATAATATATTTGAAATGTTCATTAAATACTTGTGATGTGGAAGAACAACGTACCATCCATCTCGAGTGTGGCACAGCGGTCTAAGTTAGGAGCACAAGTTCCGATCATGGTGCAGGCTTTGGGGTCGGAAGTTACGCAGTAGTAGCATTTCAATCCATATGCTGTACAGAAATACAGAATACTGTCACACAATGTTTAAAATACTCAAAATCTAAATATCTTTTTCTTTTCCACTATGAATATGTGAAGAGAAATTTGAGAGACAAAGCAAACGTGCAGCCAAATATGAATCCTAATTCTACGGAGCCCCTAAAGGGACATGGAAAAAAAAAAAAAATTAAACGTTTCTAGTGAGCACGAGATACTTTCTCGTGAGCACCAGAAAGTATCTCGTGCTCACGAGATACTTTCTCGTGAGCACCAGAAAGTATCTCGTGCTCACGAGATACTTTTTCTGGTGCTCACGAGAAAGTATCTCGTGAGCACGAGAAAGTATCTCGTGCTCACTAGAAAGTATATCGTGCTCACTAGAAACCTTAGGTTAAGCACAGGCAGTTGTGCTTCCTGTGCGTATGCCTCTAGGCTCGTTAAGATCATTAAAGGAATGGCTGCGTAAATGACTGCGGTAAAGTTGGAAAGATATTGGCAGATTCGAACTTCCGGGATCAATAACTCTGAAGTGAAACGTTGTTAAAACACAAAACACGCATATTTTCAACCGTAGTAAGATAGACAACGAGCTACAACCTAATGTTCATCAAAACGAGCCATGCTCAGAGCCACACCAACAACATTAGTGTTTACGTGCAGCCGGCTGTGAGAGCAGGGACCGTCTACAAAGTGCAACACCGAAAAGAGATATTACAACATAATAATATCTTCACTATGATACAGTGTAGTGTCACCAAACTCACTACACACTTTATTGATCCCCTACAGAAACACTTGGTTTAAAAGAAAGGCATTTTTCATAATTTCTGGGAATTTTTATTAGGAATATTAATCAATAATGCACTATAATACAGTGTAGTGTCCCCAAACTCACTACACACTTCATTGATCTCCTACAGCAGGGGTCATCAACTACATTTGTCCAAGGGCTAGAATTTTTCTCGGCAGACACTATCAGGGCCAGACGCTCTCGTAAAATTAAATTCATATTGTATCCCAAGTAATATATTATTATTTCATATATCAATTTGCCGTTGAAATGTATGTTATTTTTTAGCCTTTGTCAGTGTTAACAGACTCATATTACCTGTACAGTAGCGAGCCACAAGGGGGCGGAAACGATATTTTAGGCTTCATATTCATGAGGCTGTCAACTGCTAACGTGGGGAGGGTGATGCCGCTGGTCGAGGCGGCTAATCACAGTGAACTGATTGACATCCAGGCCGCTGGTGACATGAAGGCTGCTCTCCGTGGTGCTGAAAGCTTGTGTTGTGTAGTGTAATCTGTAGATTACACTTGGTTTGAAAAAAATAAATCTTTTTTCATAGTTTGGGGGAATTTTTATTAGGAATTATATTCAATAACTATTACAGTGTAGTATCATAAACCTCAGCTCAACCACTCCTGTTGGGTACTACAACAATTAGTTTGTGAGAGAGGGCTTTAGTATAATTTGGGGTATTTGAATTTTGCGTCAGGCAGAGCGTGAAAAACAACAAAGTCTAAAGGCAGACTACCAGGGGCACGAAACTCCACAGCGGTATGGGGCACGAAAGGAGCAGAGCATGAAAAAGCATCAAAGTTATTGATTAATATTCCTAATAAAAATTCCCAGAAATTATGAAAAGCCCTTATTTCCCCATATAAATGTTGTAGTGTAATCTGTAGGGGATCAATGAAATGTGTAGTGAATTTGGTGACACTACACTTTATCATAGTATAGTTATTATTATGTTGTAATATCTCTTTTCGGTGTTGCACTTTGTAGACGGTCCCTGCGCGCTGCTCTCACAGCCGGCTGCACGTAAACACTAATGTTGTTGGTGTGGCTCTGAGCATGGCTCGTTTTGATGAACATTAGGTTGTAGCTCGTTGTCTATCTTACTACGGTTGAAAATATGCGTGTTTTGTGTTTTAACAACGTTTCACTTCAGAGTTATTGATCCCGGAAGTTCGAATCTGCCAATATCTTTCCAACTTTACCGCAGTCATTTACGCAGCCATTCCTTTAATGATCTTAACGAGCCTAGAGGCATACGCACAGGAAGCACAACTGCCTGTGCTTAACCTAAGGTTTCTAGTGAGCACGATATACTTTCTAGTGAGCACGAGATACTTTCTCGTGCTCACGAGATACTTTCTCGAGCGCACCAGAAAAGTATCTCGTGAGCACGAGATACTTTCTGGTGCTCACGAAAAAGTATCTCGTGAGCACGAGATACTTTCTGGTGCTCACGAGAAAGTATCTCGTGCTCACTAGAAACGTTTAATTTTTTTTTTTTTCCATGTCCCTTTAGGGGCTCCGTAGAGCAGGGACCGTCTACAAAGTGCAACACCGAAAAGAGATATTACAACATAATAATATCTTCACTATGATACAGTGTAGTGTCACCAAACTCACTACACACTTTATTGATCCCCTACAGAAACACTTGGTTTAAAAGAAAGGCATTTTTCATAATTTCTGGGAATTTTTATTAGGAATATTAATCAATAATGCACTATAATACAGTGTAGTGTCCCCAAACTCACTACACACTTCATTGATCTCCTACAGCAGGGGTCATCAACTACATTTGTCCAAGGGCTAGAATTTTTCTCGGCAGACACTATCAGGGCCAGACGCTCTCGTAAAATTAAATTCATATTGTATCCCAAGTAATATATTATTATTTCATATATCAATTTGCCGTTGAAATGTATGTTATTTTTTAGCCTTTGTCAGTGTTAACAGACTCATATTACCTGTACAGTAGCGAGCCACAAGGGGGCGGAAACGATATTTTAGGCTTCATATTCATGAGGCTGTCAACTGCTAACGTGGGGAGGGTGATGCCGCTGGTCGAGGCGGCTAATCACAGTGAACTGATTGACATCCAGGCCGCTGGTGACATGAAGGCTGCTCTCCGTGGTGCTGAAAGCTTGTGTTGTGTAGTGTAATCTGTAGATTACACTTGGTTTGAAAAAAAATAAATCTTTTTTCATAGTTTGGGGGAATTTTTATTAGGAATTATATTCAATAACTATTACAGTGTAGTATCATAAACCTCAGCTCAACCACTCCTGTTGGGTACTACAACAATTAGTTTGTGAGAGAGGGCTTTAGTATAATTTGGGGTATTTGAATTTTGCGTCAGGCAGAGCGTGAAAAACAACAAAGTCTAAAGGCAGACTACCAGGGGCACGAAACTCCACAGCGGTATGGGGCACGAAAAGGAGCAGAGCATGAAAAAGCATCAAAGTTATTGATTAATATTCCTAATAAAAAATTCCCAGAAATTATGAAAAGCCCTTATTTCCCCATATAAATGTTGTAGTGTAATCTGTAGGGGATCAATGAAATGTGTAGTGAATTTGGTGACACTACACTTTATCATAGTATAGTTATTATTATGTTGTAATATCTCTTTTCGGTGTTGCACTTTGTAGACGGTCCCTGCGCGCTGCTCTCACAGCCGGCTGCACGTAAACACTAATGTTGTTGGTGTGGCTCTGAGCATGGCTCGTTTTGATGAACATTAGGTTGTAGCTCGTTGTCTATCTTACTACGGTTGAAAATATGCGTGTTTTGTGTTTTAACAACGTTTCACTTCAGAGTTATTGATCCCGGAAGTTCGAATCTGCCAATATCTTTCCAACTTTACCGCAGTCATTTACGCAGCCATTCCTTTAATGATCTTAACGAGCCTAGAGGCATACGCACAGGAAGCACAACTGCCTGTGCTTAACCTAAGGTTTCTAGTGAGCACGAGATACTTTCTCGTGCTCACGAGATACTTTCTCGTGAGCACCAGAAAAGTATCTCGTGCTCACGAGATACTTTCTGGTGCTCACGAGAAAGTATCTCGTGAGCACGAGATACTTTCTGGTGCTCACGAGAAAGTATCTCGTGCTCACTAGAAACGTTTAATTTTTTTTTTTTTCCATGTCCCTTTAGGGGCTCCGTACATATGAATCAAGATTGTGTTACTACATTGCCCATTTCTCGTCACAAATATTTCCAGAAACCTTTTGTTAAGCTGTAAATACAAGACATTTTGTAACCAGTCAGATGGCCAAAACCAAGTTCAGCCAAACTTGTAATACATCACCCACCAGCCCTAAACTCTAGTCCAAATATGGTCAAGATGGCGATGTCATAATGCCACACTTGAGGCTTCAAAATGGTTGTCCAAGTGCTGTTTGTAAATCAATATAAAATTGAACCACCTTGGATTTCTGAGGTCCCCTATACAAATTAGCTTCCAAATATGAATCATAATTCTCTCTAAAGGAATAAAAATATTATTACAATACAGATAGGATGTGTAGAAAAATGTACTGTTAAAAATCCACCATTTTTATTAATTATTATTATTATTTTTTAAATGATCACACTACTACTACCTTTTTCATTTTCAGCCATACATTTTAGATTAGATTAGATTAGATTCAACCTTATTTGCATTGCAAGTACAAGTACAGTGCAGAGTATGTAAACAATATATAGTGCAGATATAAATATAAATATGTTATAGGATATATACAGTATCAGTATCAGTTGTTTGAGTTACAACATCAAGCTACTGCTCAACAAAATCACAGCCAATGACAAACACAGTACGTTTACACATCTCCAAAAGTAGCCTACTGTGCAAATGTATACAGGAACTGTATAACAAAAACAATACAAGCATACTGTAGCATAGCATCAAAGACAATCAAAAGGGGATTCACATCTGTTTTGATTCATTTTTGTTAATTTTATTGAACAATTCTTCGTTTGCAGTCTGAAATTTTTGACACAAATTTGTTTATTTTCAGTGTTCATTTGTGTTTTCCTAATCGAGCCAAAGCACATGAATCATGAGCTGTTCATAGCTGCAGACAGAGTCACCAACAGAAGCAGATCTCCATAAAGCTACATTGTGAACAGAGAACAACAGACCTTTAATCAAACTAGTGAGAAGAAAAGTAGAGAGAAGATGTGGACTCATCTAAAGCCTGCCTTTTATAGTCTAACTTCAAGAACAAAGCCTCCTCCCAGTTGAAGTAAAGCCAGCTCGTTATTCCAGAGACAGCCATACAGACTATAGACTGTTGTGTAAATCGATTCAAGATATAAGTAGCAATCATCTTCATCAGCTCAAAGGTCACAAATATGCACCTTTATTGGCACTAGAATAAATATGCACTTTGAGCCAGATAGATGCTCTCCTGCTGGACGTGCCTCACCTTATGTCAAGATGGTAACTGTTGTTTTTTGTATTTTTGTATATTTCCTTCCATGTGACTTTTATTTCAGGGTAAATTGAATGAGTGTGCTCTGACATAAATATGCACTTTGAATTGAATTGAATTGCTCTCCTGCGCTTTGGACATGCCTCACCTTACGTCACATTAACATAGTTGTTTTGTGGAAAATTTGCATTGCACTGACAACAACATTTGTGGATCGTATGTGTTTGTATACACAATAAATTCAGAATATTCTGAATTTAAATTTGAGGTATCCCTTAACCTGTAGGGGCCATTCTGTCAGTTCCAAAATGTATCTACTGATTTATCAATTTTTTCACAGCTCAGGGTACATTTAAAAGAAAACATTTGTTGTCTTATAAATACACAGCAAAAAAAATTAATTTATTCTATTTATTCTAGTCCAATGGTTTGCCTTCCATATTCCATATTTCCATATTTAAATGCTGATCCATGACTGCCTTTGACTTTGCCTGATCAGCTGAATATGCCAGCTGTAGAGGGCCAGTATAGTAATAAAACAGCTTTGCATAAATTATTCTTTTATGGTATTCATTTACCATCATGCTCAACTTCCATTGACTATGGCCCCATCTTGTGAACATCTGGTGGTAGTGAGTTTGAAATACTCAGGTGTTAAAGGGAACGATCAGTGTGGTTCCTAAATTTTCTTTTAATTTTTGACATTTTGCAAAAAACAAAACAAAACACATAACAGCAATATGATGTATTTCACATGTCTAATTCAATGAGTGTGTCTTTTTTAATGTCCTAACAATGATATTGTCAAATTCAACTAATAATATGTATACCGTATTTCCAGTGTTACAAAATCAATATATTTGACAGGTGCACATGTGCAAAGAAATAAAGGTCCTCACACATGAAATATTTTCTGTATTGTATTTGTCTCTGAAATGGTGACAGCATTTGTTGCACTGTCAGTGCAATTAAAGACATCAAAGTAAGGTAAGTATTATTTATCTCTGAATCAACAACAAAGTGTATAACATATTAATTTTGCTCATTAAAATTTTATGTCATGTTTTATCATTCTTCCTTCTTTTGAGGGCCTCATAACAACTATTTTGTAAATCATTACGTGAAATGCAGAGATATATAAAGAATTAAAAAAGGTAAATAACTGGTAGATATTTGTAGCGTTTAAATCTTTTTATTCTTCCTGAGTTTTACAAATTGAAAAGGCCAGCATAGACATAACAAAATATTCTGAAGCTGTAACTGCTCCAAGGCCTCAGAGAAAGAGTGTGATGATGGCTGATGATACCAGCAGCAGGAGAACACTGGAACCAGTGGTTATGGCACCATTAGTGGAACCAGTGGTTATGGCACCATTACACAAGTCACCTTCACAGCATTTTATGGGGCTTACACACAGAGAACTCATGAGGCAGCCCTTGGCCATGAGACCTGCAAGACATGATGTAAAAACCTCAGTTTCAAAAACAACCAAAGAAATCAGGCAATCAGAACAGATATATATTAGGTCCATCTATCTGAAATGCCTAATCTCAGCTTTAAATACTTCTGCTGTGGAAGAACAACTTACCGCTCAGCTCGACAGATGAACAACGATCAAGGGTAGGACTAGGGCACTCTGCGATCTGTGTGCAGGATTTAGTGTCTATGCCATTACATGTGTAGCACTTCAATCCACATGCTATACAGGAGTACAGAACAGATGTTTTAATGTTCTCTATGTTCTCTACAAACACAAATTCTGTTTCATTAAGAGAACATGAAGAGAAATTTTAAAACAAAGCAAACAAGCTCCCAAATTTGAACCGGTTTGAAAATGGTATTACTTGACACACTGACAACTTTCATTTGTTTTTCATTATCAAGCCAAAGCACATGAATCGTGATCTGTTCTTACCTGCAGACAGAGTCACCAACAGAAGCAGAACTCCATAAAGCTTCATTGTGAACAGAGAACAACAGACCTTTAATCAAACTAGTGAGGAGAAAAGTAGAGACAAGATGCAGACTCTTCTAGAGCCTGCCTTTTATAATCTAACTCCAAGAACAAAGCCCCCTCCCAGTTGAAGTAAAGCCAGCCCATTATCCCAGAGACAGCCATACTGTAGACTGTAGACCAGGGGTGTCCAAACTTCTTTTAAAGAGAGCCAGATTTGACAATGTGAAGATGCCCGGGGGCCAATACTAACATTTTAAAAATGTTCAATAAAAAAATCACCAATAAAAGTTACACATATATATATATACACAAATATTGTATAACAATTTTGTTTTCATTGTCTTATTTTTTATTTTTTCCTCCCAGAGACAGCCATATAGACTATTTAGAGTTGTGTAAATAGATAGAAATAGAAAATACTCTACATTTAAGTATTTGTAAAATTTCAAAATCCATTTTCTCTATAGATAATCTGCTAAACATCTACAGACAAAGTGAAATTTAATAATAATAAACTGTAGGTGAAGTATCCAAATCAAGTGTTACCTAACAATATATTTGGTAAGTTTATTTTCTCACAGTAGTTAATTTTGTTTCGTCTGCCAGAAAGACATATGAATGTCTGTATTCCTAATTATCTAGAAGCAACTACAAAACCAGCAGACATATATTATTTTGTGTTGTTACAGACTACACTAGAAAAATACATGCTATGGACCGGAATGTACTGTGTGCCAAGATGAGATTTGAAGTTCATATTCCAGCAGCTACAGCCAAACTTCCTCAAATACTACTTTTCAAGTGGACTGTTTCAAAATAATAAAATTAAAGCACAACTAACCATGACCTCTCTTAAGAACTAACTAACTTTGTTTTCTATCCCAGCAAACAGGTAACATTTCTGGAACGCTGACTGGCTGTGGTCAGTGGAGGTTTAGAGCTGGTTTGACTGTAATGCTGACAGGCATGCTCTGTTGAGTTGAAAAACTGTATTGCAGACAAAGTTGAGTTGTTGATCTACTTTTGCTGTTATTTGATGAATTGTGCATGTCAGAAAATGGAAAATGAGCAAGACAACTGAAGTGAAGGAGGAGGTCCGTGAAGGTTGCAACCAAGGCCTTGGCTTGCAAACTCTTCAGAAGGAAGGTCAATCAAATGTGAAAAAAAAATTTAAGGACTCAACATGGAAGTGAAGAGATGACAATGTAAATGCCATGCAACTCACACTTCTCAATTAATTCACCTGTATGAAAATACAAAAGCTGTACATGAGTCAGTTATTAAATTGCATGACAATGAAGAACAGGAAACACACATTTTAGAGAAGATGTAAAACAATGGCTTATTGAAACTGGAAGGCCCTATCTGTAAACAGGTCATGTGACTGCAGATTTTGCAGATTTACTTTCACACATTTCACCTAATGAGGCACCTGATGAATTGAAGGAGAAAATTCCCCCACAGAGATGATATTCCCACCTCCCTGTCAAACATAAAGGCAACATCTGACATACAGCATACAATGCAACCAGGTGACAGTTTGTCAAATGTTGGAAGCAGGAGAAGCAAAAAAAGATCTGCTGGTTCAAGCTCCAGAGTTTTAGGTACTACATCAGCACATAAGAGCTGGGGCGGAATTGGCTGCTCTTATTGTATGACAAAAACTAGGAACTAGTTTTACATTACACAAGTTAAATGTGATGGTCTGTCTTTCATTATGAAGTCCAAGCATTTTAACAATTGCAATTTCAGAAACCCTATAAACATACAACCCCAATTCCAATGAAGTTGGGACGTTGTGTAAAATGTAAATAAAAACAGAATGCAATGATTTGCAAATCTCACAAACCCATATTTTATTCCCAATAGAACATAAACAACATATCATGTGTTGAAACTGAAACATTTTATCATTTCATGGAAAATATTAGCTAATTTTGAAATTGATGGCAGCAACACATCTCAAAAAAGTTGTGACAGAGCGATGTTCACCATTGTGTAGCATCCCCTCTTCTTTTAACAACTGTCCATGTCTGCGAAGTGAGAAGATCACTTGCTGGAGTTTTGGGAGAAGAATGTTGTCCCTTTCTTGTCTAATGCAGGATTCTAACTGCTCAACAGTCCTGGGCCTTCGTTGCTGGATTTTTTGTTTTATGATACACCAAATGTTTTCTCTTGGTGAATGGTCTGGACTGCAGGCAGGCCAGTTCAGCACCCATACTGTTCTCCTGCAAAGCCATGATGTTGTGAAGGATGCAGTATGTGGTTTAGCATTGTCTTGCTGAAATGTGCAAGGCCTTCCCTGAAAGATACATTGTCTGGATGCAAGCATATGTTGCTCTAAAACCTCTATGTACTTTTCAGCATTGATGGTACCTCTCCAGATGTGTAAGCTGCTGATGACATAGGCACTAATACAACCCCATACCATCGGAGATGAAGGCTTTTGAACTGTCTGCTGATAACAAGCTGTATGGTCCTTCTCTTTAGTCCGCAGGACACAGTGCCCATGGTTTACAAAAAGAATTAAAATTTTTGATTGATCTGACCTCAGAACAGTTTTCCATTTTTCCTCAGACCATTTTAAATGAGCTTTGGCCCAGAGAAGACAGCGGCATTTCTGGATAGTGTTCACATATGACTTCTTCTTTGCATGATGCAGCTTTAACTTGCATTTGTGGATTGCACGACGAACTGTGTTTATAGACAGTGATTTCTGGAAGTGTTCCTGAACCCATGCAGTGATTTCCAGTCGAGAATCATGCCTGTTTTTAATCCAGTGCCGTCTGAGGGCCCGAAGATCATGAGCATCCAGTTTTGACCTTTGACCTTGTCCTTTGCACACAGAGACTCCTCCTGATTCTCTGAATGTTTGATGATATTTTACACTGTAGATGGTGGGATCTTCAAAGTCTTTGCAATTTTACATTGAAGAACATTTTTCTGAAATTGTTACACCATTTTTAGACGTAGTTTGTCGCAGATTGGTGAACCTCTGCTCATCTATAAAGTCAAGACACATTGGGTTGTTGTAAGTGTTTTTCCACTGCATCACAGAGGTGTGTTATTTGAGGTTAGCAAACCACAGGTTGGCACCTGCCCACTGTGCCTATTACTGTTTGTACTATTTATTTGTCATGTTAAAAGTCTCAGCAGTTCGCCAGCATCATGTCATGACAAGTGTATTGATAAATTCTCTATTCTCTTTGGCCAGACATCTTGGACTTTCTCTCCACTGACTGAACTGACCATTGATGAATTGAATGCTCCAACATGAAGAAAAACTGTTGAATTTTACATAAAACTACACATTACTTCTTTAAAATGTCGAGAGTTCATACACCAACATGCATTGTAGGGTTGTTCAAATTTTATATAGATTGTTATAAGTTCATGAAATTGCTTTGTTACAATGTTTCATATGTTGTTGTCATATGTAGGTTAAACACAAAGTCAACGGTAATAGGTCAGCTCAGCATTAAGAGTTATGGCAAAGATTTAGAAGATAAAATAAGATAAAGAAATAGAGAGAAATTAAATAAAGTTTTAAGTACAAAAATACAGCAAAATAAAAGAAATAGAGTTCCTAATGTACTAGGACTGTTGTGTACAGGTGACAAACAGGGACTTTCACTTTCTCTACCTTTTGTCTGTAAAATAATTTCTTCTTAACAAAACTTGTCATAAGGTTTAGTAACTGTGCCCTTATTTCTGGAAAGAGATGCTGCTGGAGTCACAATTTTGTCATTTCTATCAAAATTCAATGATTTAGTATCATGTTACTAAACTTAAAGTAGAAAAGCATTTTGTCTTTTAGTGTTCCTTAGCATTATCAGTCATGTATCTGTTACCTTTTCAGAAGACAATGACTTGGTGATCCTCCTAACTTTTTTTATTTATCAGGATCTTGAAATCTTGAGCTCTCTGTGACGGTTCCCTAGTTAATGGGCATGTGTTCCTTGCAGCAGGTACCTGAAGACACTGATTATAGGTGATTGAAATGATAAAACTCCACCCCACTGACTTCTCTCCCTCTCTGACAGGCTCTGTCCTCCTCTCTTGTCTGCTGTATGGTTTTTGGTTCTTTTCGTGCATGCACACACACTCGCCACTGATGTACTGATTGTGACGGCCTGCCCCTCTGTCTGCTTATTGGCTATGTGACTTTCCTGGGTGGAGGTTGGGACAGGTCGTCGGGCCAGTTTGCCTCACCTGTGGGTGTATGGGGAACCGGAGATTTAAAGGCTTCACTCTCTTGCTGCCTCCAGACTGAGACTTGGTTTCAGGCTTCCACCCGCCATGGGGAACTAAGTATTATTTCCTCCTGCATTCAATACTTCACACATCATACTCCACTCATCCATACACTGCATACATGACTGACCATTAACTTTACATTTCATACATACTTTTGGTTTATGTTTATCTAAGTTTACCATATCAAGTTAAAATGATTTACTAATAAATTAATTTTGATTCGTTATTTCATGTGTGGACTCCCTTTTTGCCACTAACTGGCCCGGTTTGTGACACTGAAACACACCTGATTGTTTCCTTTGTTTAGTTTTGTTTAAGCCTCCCCATTGTTTTTGTCAGAGCCGGGTATATGACACTCTCAAACTTATGACTCTCATTTTGTTCACAGCACACTGGTACACTTTACCTACCCGGTGTATGCATATATCTTTATTTTTACATATTTTATTTTTATTACTGAAACACTGTTGGCACACTGTTATAAACTCTTTATCGACAATGAGCATTGAGAAAATATCACACTCTGGCCAACAAGTTACTTCCAAGTGAGCTAGTCCTTTGGTGTTCGGGTTAATGATTACTCTGAGGCTATATTTTACATTTTATTTTTACCACTGTTTCACTGTTGGCTTTAAGTTGAGAATATATTGGCATGCAAACCAGAAGACTAACAATTGAAATAAGATGTTTATGTATTGAAACTTTAGAGATTAAAGTAAGTGTTTGACCATTGTCAAGTTATGTGCTGTTGTAGTGTGTATTTGTAGACCATAGCTCTGCCCAAACTTGAAAAACGGCTGATCAACTGTTGAAGGACAACGATGGACAACTCAATTCTGTTCAATCTTCAGTTTTTTATTTTTGGGGCAGAATGGGATGAATAGGATGTCACAGAATAGGTTAATAACCTAGGATAAAGAGAAAGACAAAGCCATTAATTCAACTCAAATCACTTCAAAAAGGTTAATAATTAAAGTAACAAAGCTACACCAAAAGTTATGATTAAAGTACCTAACAAAAGCACAAGTAACAAAGTACTTCAAATCATCATCTCTCTATCATCATAAATCATATAATGAAGTTTCCAAATAACTCAACTTAAATTAAACATTGCATCCACAAACACACAATCAAAAGGTATTTGGGAAGCATGGCCTCCAAACTTAAACTTGTACTGCACTATACCAGTTTTCAATCAGGAGCTATGGCCGTGAGGTGTCTCCAGGAGCGGGCAAGCTGACTGAGCCAGCTCCAAACATTTCATACCATGCTTCCTGAATGGGTGCACAGGTGAATGTGCTCCCTCAGGCACTTCCTTCCTGTTACCTGGGGCTCCACCACTGATGTGGTTGCCCCCTGCAGGTTTGGAGTGTCAGGGATCTGTTAGCTGGTGGGATTGTGGCTCTTTCCTCAATGAACCAGGTTTTGACACAACAACCATACTGGAGTGAATCAGATAATAAAATTGAGACAAGGTATGTGGCATTTACTTGAATTATGTCAGCACTACATAACCCAATCCAAACGGAACAAGTCTTTGAAATGTAAGTGTTATCTCACTTTACAGAACAAAAATATTGTTCTTCTTACAGCAAAGTACAGCATGGAAATAACCTGGAGATAGGGTCAGAGAAAAAGTGTGATGTTGGCTGAGGATACCAAAAGAAGGATGGCACTGGAACAGTGGGTTTGGCACTGTTACACAAGTTCCCGTCACAGCATTTCACGACACCAACACATGCGATGCTGCTTTGTCAGCCCTTTGAAACCAAATTATAACCTGCAAAATACAAACCAGTTCACAAAACATATTTTGATGTGAAAAAGAGCCAGCAGGTATTCAGTACAGCAACATATTGCATCAGCTGTTTGATGGCTGGTTTTCGTGTGTGCGCTTCTCAATAAGGAAACCTCTAATGTGACAGAAAAACTTACTGTCTACTCTGAGAGACTAACAGCGGCTGAAGATCACAGGACAGGATTTGGTGTCTGTGCAGGATTTAGGATCGGTGTCTCATAAAACCAGAAGAGTTTGCAAGGGTTAAACAAATGATAATAGAGATAATGTGTGATAATGTGTTTTATGCTCAGCTAAGTTAACCAAATGCTGTCTGTAGCCTCACGTGTAATGGACAAACATGAAAATAGTCATTCTTCTCATCTAGCAGATAAGCATATTCACCAAAATGTTGTTTTTGAAACCACTTCCTTTACAGCTTTTATAAGTGTCTTAAACCTGCACTCTTTCTTTTAGATATATATTTTTTGGCCTTTTCAAGCTTTATTTTCGATAGAAACAGCTGAAGAGTGACAGGAATGTGGGGAGAGAGAGATAGGGGAATGACATGCAGCAAAGGTCAGCCTTCGTACATGGGGCAGATGCTCGACTGAGCTAACTGACACCACTGCACTCTTTTTAATGGCCAACAGGGGGCAGCTATTGACTGCAACAAATAGATCCAAATGTACTGAGTCCTAACGAGAAATGACCCCACTTCCTCATCGAGTTATTACCTCAGCAAACAGTTTCTTCATGTAGTTAAAGTCTTCTTCTATACAGCATAATGTTATATACTATGCTATATTCTTGATGAACTGAGACTGTCTTCCATAGAGTTATTGAAATGTTTTTCA
The DNA here is from genome assembly GCA_946959425.1 of Argyrosomus regius. Taxonomy (NCBI): domain Eukaryota; kingdom Metazoa; phylum Chordata; class Actinopteri; family Sciaenidae; genus Argyrosomus; species Argyrosomus regius. The sequence continues at coordinate 17,420,542 of OX336890.1, forward strand.
TATATATTGCCTGTGGTTTTTGCATTAGATCTGCTCAGTTTTGAATGTAAGTTGAAACTGTTTGACAAAACAGATGAGAAGACACACACTGAGTTATGACATAGCTTGTTTAACTTTAATATTGTAGATTGACTCTAACGTTTTTCAATGACTGTAGGGTCTGTCTGTCTGTTACACTGGAGTAGGACATACAATCGAGCAGCCTCTTCATCTGTGGCTGTGAGATAGACAGCCATGGTTTTCAGTTCTGCTGCACTTCCTGTACTCTCTGTAACAACAGTGGCAATCCCATTGACGGTATAATTAGTGGACACAGCTTCTGGGTCTTATGGAGAAATTAACCTCTTAATTGATTTATTACCGCAGCAAACAGTTTCCTCATGTGTTTATGGTCTAGTGGTCTGGTGCTGATTACATATGGTAAATGGTAAATGGACTGTACTTATATAGCGCCTTTCTAGTCTTCCGACCACTCAAAGCGCTTTACAGGACATATCTCATTCACCCATTCACACACATTCATACACTGATGGCATTGGCTGCCATGCAATGTGTCAACTGCTCATCAGTTTTTAGGAGCTAACCATTCATACACATTCACACACCGATGGCACAGCCTTCGCCACAGCCGCCCCTGGAATCAAGTGTTACTACATTGCCCATTTCTCGTCTCGAATATTTCCAGAAAGGTGTTTTAACCTCTTGTTTAGCTGTAATACAAAAACCTTTGTAACCAGTCAGATGGCCAAAACCAAGTTCAGCCAAACTTGTAATACATCACCCACCAGACCTAAACTCTAGTCCAAATATGGTCAAGATGGCGATGTCATAATGCCACACTTGAGGCTTCAAAATGGTTGTCCACAAACTATGTGTGTTGTTGCAGTAGATTTACACTTTGTAAATCAATATAAAATTGAACGGCCTTGATTTCTGAAGTCCTCTATATAAATGAGCTTCCAAATATGAATCATAATTCTCTCTAAAAGAATAAAAATATTATTACACTACAGAGAGGATGTGTAGAAAAAAATGCACTGTTAAAAAAAAACACAATTTACATTAATTTATATATATATATATAAAAACTACTACTACCTTTTTCAATTTTCAACAATAGCTTTTACACATTAATAACATTCATTTGTTTGTGTTACAACATCAAGACCAAATGCCAAGACAAAATCACAACCACTGACAAACATGCATAAAGAAATGCACAAAGAAAAGATATAAGTTATTTGATGAGTGCAGGAAGTCCAAAATCTAAAGTTCTACTGGTTGACTTAATTGTTCCTCAGGATCAACAACTAACCAAGTAACTTATTTTTGTCACTTACCTTTTTAATTATGGGGCTATTTTTATGTAAACAGTGATGTGAGAAGTAGAACATAAAAAATGAAACAATTCAATGGTCCATCATATTATGGTTTTATTGAACAATTCTTGATCTGCAGTTTTCACATTGAGAATTTGTTTATTCTTCCTGAGTTGTACGGATTGGGTAAGAAAAATGTAAAAGATTCTTCAGAATCTCAGAGAAAGACTGCGATGATGGAGGATACCAGCAGGAGGAGAACACTGGATCCAGTGGGTATGGCACCGTTACACAAGTCCCCTTGACAGCATTTCATGGGGCTGTTACAATTGGCACTACTTTCACAGCCTTTGATGATGATACCTGTAAGATATGATGGAAAAACACCATCACATCCTGTTTGATAGATAATGTATTTGAAATGTTCATTAAATACTTGTGATATGGATGAACAACGTACCATCCGTCTTGAGTGTGGCACAGCGGTCTAAGTTAGGAGCACAAGTTCCGATCATGGTGCAGCCTCTGGGGTCAGAGCTTACGCAGTAGTAGCATTTCAATCCATATGCTGTACAGAAATACAGAATACTGTCACACAATGTTTAAAATACTCAAAATCTAAATATCTTTTTCTTTTCCACTATGAATATGTGAAGAGAAATTTGAGAGACAAAGCAAACGTGCAGCCAAATATGAATCCTAATTCCCTCTAAAACAAACAAACAAAAAAACATTATCTAATGAGGTAGTTATTTAAAAAAAAAATGATCAGGCTACTTTAACTTTGGAATGAGACCTTTGTCAGGTATAGATGAACAACTTTCATTTGTGTTTCATTATCAAGCTAAAGCACATGGATCATGAGCTGTTCTTACCTGCAGACAGAGTCACCAACAGAAGCAGAACTCCATAAAGCTTCATGATGAAAAGAGAACAACAGACCTTTAATCAAACTTGTGAGTAAAAAAGTAGAGAGAAGATGTGGACTCTTCTAAAGCCTGCCTTTTATAGTCTTCAAGAACAAAGCCTCCTCCCAGTTGACCTAAAGCCAGCTCATTATCCCAGAGACAGCCATGTAGACTATAGACTGTTGTGTAGATCGATACAAGATACAAGTAACATGAAAATCATCTTTAGTGTCAGATAAAATCTGTCAATTGAATGCAAGGTGGTCTAAGGAGAAAATGCTTCTTGGCCTGCAGGTAGTAAAGATAGAGTAGAAAGTCACAGAGCTCCATGAGAATCTGGTGGCCCCAAAGGTTCTTGAACTAGTAGGTGAGTGGACCCAATCATAAAGCCCCTCTGGTGGATAACCAATGATGACAAGTTAGCCTATAATAGTTGCTCTCATGTCCTGATTGTGGATGTCCTGATGGTGGCTCTGCCAGGAAAGCTACAAGGGGGAACATTTTGATAAAGGCCCCATGTACCTCACTGACTACTTAGTAGACCTATAACCATTCATCCTAAGAATTAGAATTAAACAATTTTTCTATTGTTCTATCATTAAGCTGATCCTCATCCTCATGTGCCTTCCACAGCCAATAGTAAAAACAATCTTAAAACTGGAGAGTTGGCTTTATGTCATTCCACGTTCATTTTATTTCAGGGTAGATTGAGTAACTCTGCAATAAGGTCACAAATATGCACCTATATTGGCAGTGAAAACAAATGCACTTTGAGCCGGATAGATGCTCTCCTGCTTGGTGGACGTGCCTCATCTTATGTCAAGACACATGACTTTTATTTCTGGGTTGATTGAATTACTGTGCAATAACGCTCTTCTGCTGTATGGACATGCCTTACCTCACGTTAACATAGCTGTTTTGTGGAAAATTGCACTGACAACAACATTTTTTTTTTTTCATACTATTTTGTAATTTGAGGTACTTGTCATGATCAACAGAGCACATTTTATGTCAGCATTCCTTAACCTGTAGAGCCATTCTGTCATTTCAGTGGCAAAATGTATCTACATTGTTCATTTTATTGATACACAGCAGGAAATAGATTTATTCTACTTAGTCCAATGGTTTGCCTTGTAAAACAGTTTTACCATGTCTGCCTTGTGACTTTGTTTGCCTTATCAGCTGAATATGCCAGCCTTAGAGGGCCAGTATAGTAATAAAACACACACCTTTGCGTAAATTATTCAATGATTTTTTTTCCTTTACCATCATGGTGGACATGCTCAACTTCTCCTTGGAATCTGGCATAGTATCCTCTAGTGGTGAAATATCCAAAGTAACCCCTATCCTTAAAAAGCAGGGTCTGGATGACCTCATGAACTACAGGCTGAATCTCGAACCTTCCCCTCACATCTTAGCACACCCATTTCCATCAACACATGTGCTAACATAAACTTTATGACTTTTTCAATCTGAGTTTAGAGCATACCACAGTACTGTGACTGCCCTCACAAATGACCTCCTTATTGCTGCCAATGCTGGCCACATCAGCATCAGTATCTTCATTCTCCTGGACCTCTTTGCAGCTTTCAATACAGTTCTTGACACCCTCCTCCTCCGCTGCTTATCTGAATACCTTGTTCTCACCATACCAACTACGGCATGCTCCCCACTTTACCATCTGGCATGCAGATTGTCACCATGGCCTAATCTTTCTCTGCAATGCCGATGACACCCCGCTGTGTCTCAGCACAAAACCATCCACTCAGCTTCCCCCACAATCCATTGTCAACTGCCTGCATAACATATAAACCTGTATGTCGTCTAAACTACTGAAGCTAAATAGCAACAAAACGATGCTTATGGTTTGTGATCTTCTCCTTGGCTTAGACAGCTGCACCATCTGCCCATCCACAGAAGTCTGCAACCTGGGTCTCACTCTGGACTCCACCCGGTCATTAAAGTCACATATCAAATTCATCACTAAATCTTCGCCACCAAAACCTCTGCAGACCCCCTAACCACATCCCATCTCATTCACCTTCACTGGCTCCTTAAACTATGTGCTCATATAGACACAGGTTAAACATCCCATTCATTCTACAGGCTTCACAATTTATTTGTTAGTGATTACTAAACTTATGAATTAAGTTGTATAAGAACAGAGAACAACAGGCCTTTAATCAACTTTTAAGAAATCAAATGTGAAAATCCACCCACTTTGGCGCCATCTTGTGAACATCTGGTGGTAGTGAGATTGAAATACTATACTGCTTATTGTAAAAAAACAAAAAAAAGTGACACGCCTCACACGACGATAATTTTATTGTTTATTGTAACAACAACAAAAAATAGAATGACAAAGTTTTCACACAACAGCAATGTGATGCATTTCACATGTATTATTCAATGTGTGTGTCTATTTTTAAGGTCGTAACAGTGATAGGGTCAAATTCAACTAGTAATTCTTATTATTATTCTCAGTGTATACCCCATTTCCAGTGTTACAAAATCAATATTTTTGGCAGGAGCACATGTACAAAGGATTAAAGGTTCTCTGGATGTGAGCACATCAAATATTTTTTGCATTTTATTTGTGTCTGAAATGGTGAGTTTGGTCACAGTCATCAAGATAAGGTCACTATTGTTTATCTTCAGAAACAACAACAACGTGTATTCATTTTATCATTGTTGTTAAAATTTCATGTCATGTTTTATCATTCTTCCTTCTTTCGAGGGCCTTCTTACAAGTGCAGATATATATAGAGAATTAAAAAAGGTAAATAATTGGTAGACATTTGAAGCTTTTAAATCTTTTTATTCTTCCTGAGTTTTACAAATTGAATCAGAAAAAAAGGCCAGCACAGGCATAGCAAAATATTCTGAAGCTGTAACTGCTCCAAGGCCTCAGAGAAAGAGTGTGATGATGGCTGATGATACCAGCAGCAGGAGAACACTGGAACCAGTGGTTATGGCACCATTACACAAGTCACCTTTACAGCATTTTATGGGGCCTACACATGCAGAACTCATGACGCAGCCCTTGACTATGAGACCTGCAAGACATGATATAAAAACCTCAGTTTCAAAGGCAACAAAAGAAACCATATATTCAATGTAGATATATATTAGCTCCATCTATTTGAAGTATGTAATCTCAGCTTTTAATACCTCTGGTGTGGAAGAACAACTTACCATTCTGCTCGTTGGATGAACAACGATCAAGGGTAGGACTAGGGCACTCTGTTGTCTGTGTGCAGGATTTAGTGTCTATGCCATTACATGTGTAGCACTTCAATCCACATGCTATACAGGAGTACAGAACAGATGTTTTAATGTTCTCTATGTTCTCTACAAACACAAATTCTTTTTCATTAAGAGAACATGAAGAGAAATGTTTAAAAACAAAGCAAACAAGCTCCCAAATTTGAATCCTAATTGCTTCTAAAAAACTGAAGAAAAAATTATTATATATATATTATTAAACTACAGACAGGCTGCATTGAAAATGGTATTACTTTGACACACTGACAACTTTCATTTGTGTTTCATTATCAAGCCAAAGCACATGAATCGTGATCTGTTCTTACCTGCAGACAGAGTCACCAACAGAAGCAAAACTCCATAAAGTTTCATTGTGAACAGAGAACAACAGACCTTTAATCAACTAGTGAGGAGAAAAGTAGAGAGAAGATGTGGACTCTTCTAGAGCCTGCCTTTTATAGTCTAACAAGAACAAAGCCCCCTCCCACTTAAAAAAAACACAGCCCCTTATCCCAGAGACAGCCATATAGACTATTTAGAGTTGTGTAAATAGATAGAAATAGAAAATACTCTACTCTTTAGAGTTTTTGTATATATTTGTATAGAGCCATTTCTCTATAGATAATCTGCTAAACATACAGACAAAGTGAAACAGTTGAAATATTACAAATGATAAACTGTAGGTGAAGTATCCAAATCAAGTGTTATCTAACAATATATTTGGTAAGTTTCTCTCAATAGTTAATTTTGTTTTGTTTGGAATGTACTCTCTGTGTGCCAAGATGTGAGTAAGTAAGTAATCAAAGTTTAGACTCTATTGGGGGGTTATTGTGTGAATCACTTTGTGTTACAATGTTTTGTATGAAAAGTGTTAGAGAAGTAAAGTCTGATTGATTTGTGAGGAAGGACTAAGGCGAAAAGGGAACTATGCACAAGTGAAGTCATTAAGTGTAAGGATGCAGAGACATGCAAGAGACAAAGCATTGGGAAGTGTTTCCCTCTGCTGTACCATGCACACGCAAGACAGTGACTACCGCATTGGCTCTGGTCAGTGTTCCTCATGCCAGCCCTGTCCTGCAGTAGGAACTCTGTGTTTTACATGTATTACACAGGTTAAATATGATGTTCTGTCTGTTCTTGTCTGAAGCTGAAGCATTTTAACAATGGCAATTTCATAAACCCTATACACATATATATACATACATAATAAAAGACTACATGTAACCTTGCATAAGTAAAATTATTTCAGTCAGTCATGGGGTTTATTGTGGAAGGTTAATCGTACCAAGGTATGCTGTGAACGGCAACAAGCAGTTAAGCCACATTGGGTTGTTGTGAGTGTTTTTCCACTGCATCACAGAGGTGTGTGTATTTGAGGTTAGCAAACCACAGCTTGTCTCCTACTCACTGTGCCTGTTATTGTATGTACTATTTATTTGTCATGTTAAAAGTCTCACCAGTTCGCCAGCATAATGTCATGACAAGTGTATTGATAAATTCTCTATTCTCTTTGGCCAGACATCTTGGACTCTGTGCACTTTCTCTCCACTGACTGAACTGGCCATTGATGAATTGAATGCTCCAACATGGAGAAAATGTTGAATTTTACATAAAACTACACATTACTTCTTTAAAATGTCAAGTGTTTATACACCAACATGCTTTGTAGGCTTGTTCAAATTTTAATTAGATTGTTATGGGGTCATGAAATTGCTTTTTTACAATGTTTCATATGTTGTTGTCATATATAGGTTAACACAGAGTCAGTGTTAGATGAGAAAAACAGATCAGCTCAGCACTTTACCGGCACTAAACATAGAAGAAAGAATAAGATAAAGAAACAGAGTGAAATTAAATCAAATTTTAAGCAAAAATAAAATAAAATATAAATGAACTATATATGTATTAAAGGTATAACATACACTGTATAAATGTGAAAGGATTATGTGTAAAAGTGAATGCAGAGAACTGAAGAAGTATCACTGTATGAATGAAAAAGTGTAGAGTTCCTATTTTAGTATGACTGTTGTTGCGTACAGGTGACAAACAGCACAGGGCTGGCACGGAGCAACAAGATCAGAGCCAGAAGGGGACACATGTTGTCACATGTAATTATGCATATAGATGTAAGCTTTTTCTGAATTTTATCAATTACATCCCTGGAAGTGGAAGAGTGTTAGTTAGTAAACTATTTTAATCTAATTTCCAATATACTTTTACAAAATGTATCTACTGATTTATCAATTTTTTTCATCTACACAAGTTAAATTCACAGCTCAGGGTACATTTAAATGAAAACTTTTGTTCTCTTTTTTCATTTTGTTGATACACAGCAGGAAATAGATTTATTCTACTTAGTCCAGTGGTTTGCCTTGTAAAACAGTTATCAAAGATTACATATTTAAATGCTGGTCCATGTCTGCCTTGTGACTTTGTTTGCCTTATCAGCTGAATATGCCAGCCTTAGAGGGCCAGTATAGTAATAAAACACTCACCTTTGCGTAAATTATTCAATGATTTTTTTCCTTTACCATCATGGTGGACATGCTCAACTTCTCCTTGGAATCTGGCATAGTATCCTCTAGTGGTGAAATATCCAAAGTAACCCCTATCCTTAAAAAGCAGGGTCTGGATGACCTCATGAACTACAGGCTGAATCTCCAACCTTCCCCTCACATCTTAGCACACCCATTTCCATCAACACATGTGCTAACATAAACTTTATGACTTTTTCAATCTGAGTTTAGAGCATACCACAGTACTGTGACTGCCCTCACCAATGACCTCCTTATTGCTGCCAACGCCGGCCACATCAGCATCAGTATCTTCATTCTCCTGGACCTCTTTGCAGCTTTCAATACAGTTCTTGACACCCTCCTCCTCCGCTGCTTATCTGAATACCTTGTTCTTACCATACCATCTGCATGCTCCCCCTAGGTCAGATTGTCACCATGGCCTAATCTTTCTCTGCAATGCCGATGACACCCCGCAGTGTCTCAGCACAAATCCATCCACTCAGCTTCCCCCACAATCCATTGTCAACTGCCTGCATAACATATAAACCTGTATGTCGTCTAAACTACTGAAGCTAAACAGCAACAAAACGATGCTTATGGTTTGTGATCTTCTCCATGGCTTGCACCATCTGCCCATCCACAGACGTCTGCAACCTGGGTCTCACTCTGGACTGTCACATATCAAATTCATCACCAAATCGGCTTTCTGCCACCAAAACCTCTGCAGACTCCAGACATCACTCTTACATCACCCCCACTCTCATTCACCTTCACTGGCTCCTTGGCTAACTATGTGCTCATATAGATCACAGGTTAAATATCCCACTCTTTCTACAGGCTTCTCCCTGTTGATTTTTTAGTTATTGCTAAACTTATTAATTAAGTTGTATAAAAACAGAGACCAAGAGGCCTTTAATCAACCTTTAAGAAGAAAAGTAGAGAGAAGATGAGGCCGTACATGTAAAATACTTCACTTCAGAGTAATGCATGTATTTAAATCGTTTGCAGCAGCAACATCTGACATTTCACAATTTGTTTGGAAGTGATATAATACATTTGTTTAGTTGATTTAATTCGTGGAAACGTGCATCAAATGTGAAAATCCACCCACTTTGGCGCCATCTTGTGAACATCTGGTGGTAGTGAGATTGAAATACTATACTGCTTATTGTAAAAAACAAAACAAAAAAAACCCCAACAAAAACAAAAAGAAGTGACACGACTCCAAGGTCAGATAATTTTATTGTTTATTGTAACATCAGCTAAAAAATCGAATGAGAAAGTTTTCACACAACAGCAATGTGATGCATTTCACATGTATTATTCAATGTGTGTGTCTATTTTTAAGGTCGTAACAATGATAGGGTCAAATTTAACTAGTAATTCTTATTATTATTTTCAGTGTATACCCCATTTCCAGTGTTACCAAATCAATATTTTTGGCAGGAGCACATGTACAAAGGATTAAAGGTTCTCTGGATGTGAGCACATCAAATATTTTTTGCATTTTATTTGTGTCTGAAATGGTGAGTTCTGTCACAGTCATCAAGATAAGGTCACTATTGTTCATCTTCAGAAACAACAACAACGTGTATTCATTTGATCATGATTGTATAATTTCATGTCATGTTTTATCATTCTTCCTTCTTTTGAGGGCCTCCTAACAAGTGCAGATATATATAGAGAATTAAAAAAGGTAAATAATTGGTAGACATTTGAAGCTTTTAAATCTTTTTATTCTTCCTGAGTTTTACAAATTGAATCAGAAAAAAAGGCCAGCACAGGCATAGCAAAATATTCTGAAGCTGTAACTGCTCCAAGGCCTCAGAGAAAGAGTGTGATGATGGCTGATGATACCAGCAGCAGGAGAACACTGGAACCAGTGGTTATGGCACCATTACACAAGTCACCTTCACAGCATTTTATGGGGCTTACACACAGAGAACTCATGAGGCAGCCCTTGACCATGACACCTGCAAGACATGATATAAAACCTCAGTTTCAAAGGCAACAAAAGAAACCAGATATTCAATGTAGATATATATTAGCTCCATCTATTTGAAGTATGTAATCTCAGCTTTTAATACTTCTGGTGTGGAAGAACAACTTACCATCCTTCTCACCGGATGCACAACGATCAAGGGTAGGACTAGGGCACTCTGTTGTCTGTGTGCAGGATTTAGTGTCTATGCCATTACATGTGTAGCACTTCAATCCACATGCTATACAGGAGTACAGAACAGATGTTTTAATGTTCTCTATGTTCTCTACAAACACAAATTCTGTTTAATTAAGAGAACATGAAGAGAAATGTTTAAAAACAAAGCAAACAAGCTCCCAAATTTGAATTCTAATTGCTTCTAAAAAACTGAAGAAAAAATTATTATATCTATATTATTAAACTACAGACAGGCTGTATTGAAAATGGTATTACTTTGACACACTGACAACTTTCATTTGTGTTTCATTATCAAGCCAAAGCACATGAATCGTGATCTGTTCTTACCTGCAGACAGAGTCACCAACAGAAGCAAAACTCCATAAAGTTTCATGATGAAAAGAGAACAACAGACCTTTAATCAACTAGTGAGGAGAAAAGTAGAGAGAAGATGCGGACTCTTCTAGAGCCTGCCTTTTATAGTCTAACAAGAACAAAGCCCCCTCCCACTTAAAAAAAACACAGCCCCTTATCCCAGAGACAGCCATATAGACTATTTAGAGTTATATAGATAGAAATAGAAAATACTCTACTCTTTAGAGTTTTTGTATATATTTATATAGAGCCATTTTTCTATAGATAATCTGCTAATCTACAGACAAAGTGAAACAGTTGAAATGTTACAAATGATAAACTGTAGGTGAAGTATCCAAATCAAGTGTTATCTAACAATATATTTGGTAAGTTTATTTTCTCTCAGTAGTTAATTTTGTTTTGTTTGGAATGTACTCTCTGTGTGCCAAGATGTGAATAAGTAAGTAATCAAAGTTTAGACTCTATTGGAGGGTTATTGTGTGAATCACTTTGTGTTGCAATGTTTTGTGTGAAAAGTGTTGGAGAAATAAAGTCTGATTGGCTCTGGTCAGTGTTCCTCATGCCAGCCCTGTCCTGCAGTAGGAACTCTGTGTTTTACATGTATTACACAGGTTAAATATGATGTTTTGTCTGTTCTGTTCTTGTCTGAAGTTGAAGCATTTTAACAATGGCAATTTCATAAACCCTATAGACATAATAAAAGACTACATGTAACCTTGCATAAGTAAAATTATTTCAGTCAGTCATGGCGTTTATTATGGAAGGTTAATCGTACCAAGGTATGCTGTGAACGGCCAGAAGCAGTTAAGCCACATTGGGTTGTTGTGAGTGTTTTTCCACTGCATCACAGAGGTGTGTGTATTTGAGGTTAGCAAACTACAGCTTGTCTCCTACCCACTGTGCCTGTTACTGTTTGTACTATTTATTTGTCATGTTAAAAGTGGGGTTATATGAAGTACTTATCCATAGTCAGTGTATTACTTACAGTAGACGTCAGTCAGTGTGCACCCAGTTTAGAGAAACAGGGTGTAAAACAGAGCTATGCACGTTGTGGGCAACTGAGTGAACACAAGTGTTTTTCCACTGCATCACAGAGGTGTGTGTATTTGAGGTTAGCAAACCACAGCTTGTCACCTACCCACTGTGCCTGTTTACTTTGTACTATTTATTTGTCATGTTAAAAGTCTCACCAGTTCAGCAGCATAATGTCATGACAAGTGTATTGATAAATTCTCTATTCTCTTTGGCCAGACATCTTGGACTCTGTGCACTTTCTCTCCACTGACTGAACTGACCATTGATGAATTGAATGTGTGACGGTTCCCTGGGTAATTTGAGTGTGTGTTCCCTTACCCAGCTGATTGGTGGAAACCCCTGAGCTCCAGTCAGGGAGAGTATAAAGCTCCACCCATTAACTTGTCTCTCTCTCTCTCTGGCAGGCTCCACCCACCTCTCCAGGCTGCCTCATGGTTTTTTGGTTTCTTTCTTTTCATGGCACCCAACACCTCGCATCTACACATTTTCACTCATGCATACATGCACCTTCACCACTGATTGACTGATTAACACACCCCATTGTTTCTTTGGCTTGTTTTTGGTAAAAGTTGTTTGTGTTTTTGAGTTCCTTACAATAAATTACTTTAATTTCGGCCTTCAACCCGCGTCTCCCTTTGTGTTTGTCATGACTTTAGAGCCGGGTCATGACAAATGCTCCAACATGGAGAAAATGTTGACATAAAACTACACATTACTTCTTTAAAATGTCAAGAGTTTATACACCAACATGCTTTGTAGGCTTGTTCAAATTTTAATTAGATTGTTATGGGGTCATGAAATTGCTTTTTTACAATGTTTCATATGTTGTTGTCATATATAGGTTAACACAGAGTCAGTGTTAGATGAGAAAAACAGATCAGCTCAGCACTTTATCGGCACTAAACATAGAGGAAAGAATAAGATAAAGAAACAGAGTGAAATTAAATGAAATTTTAAGCAAAAATAAAATATAAATTAACTATATGTATTAAAGGTATAACATACACTGTAAATGTGAAAGGATTATGTGTAAAAGTGAATACAGAGAATTGAAGAAGTATCACTGTATGAATGAAAAAGAAGTGTAGAGTTCCTACTTTAGTATGGCTGTTGTTGCGTACAGGTGACAAACAGCACAGGGCTGGCACGGAGCAACAAGCTCAGAGCCAGAAGGGGACACATGTTGTCACATGTAATTATGCATATAGATGTGAGCCTTTTCTGAATTTTATCAATTACATCCCTGGAAGTGGAAGAGTGTTAGTTAGTAAACTATTTTAATCTGATTTCCAATATACTCTTATCTTGATGTCTTCTTGTTTTTGTCTGCTTTAAGAGAACATCACTTTCCCATGTTATAAGATGGAGCTGACATTTCTCCCTCAGTGGAGAAAAGCAGTAGAGGGGCAGCTTCAGAGCTCCAGGGGAGATGGCCTGTGCTGTCCTCATTTATTTAGTAATTGTCTTACTCACATGCTCATTGCAGAGTGTAAGTGGGCAGGGGTGATTATACTACACTGACTATAATTGAAGAAACCAACCTCTGCTCTTGAGGGTGGACAGATATATTGGCAAACTACTATACCATGTCCTACCACTCCACTGCAGGTCTCTCTAACACACTGCATGCCATCCACTACACCATCAGTCCCACTCCCAATATTTGTAATACCTTTTATTTTTTATTTTAAGGGGTGTCATTTATTTAACAAAATTACAAAAAACTGATGTGCCATGTGTGTCTAATTTTTATGTAATTGTCAAGATTCATGTTAACAAATTTAGTGAAACTTGTTTTGTTGTAACTAAATTTTATGTTTTTGGATGTATTTGGACTAATTAAGTTTTTTTGGAGAGTCTTGTGATTCTTATTCAAAGTTTAAATAAACACAAATGCATGAGGCTGCTAGCAAGTAGGTCATGTTACCCTCTCCTCTGTGTGCGTTCTCATGCACTCCACTTCCTGTTTCCTGAGAATAAAGTTTCCACTGAGGTTTTGCTGTTAGCATCATGGTAAGGCATTTAAGATGGTGCAGACTTTGAACAAAACAAAACCTGGGATTTTTCTGTACATTGTGGTTAAAATGGTTTTGTTAAGTGTGTTGTTCAGATATATGATGAATTTCATTGGACCACCAGCAAAGACTTCCTGGGGGCTTTTCAGTTCAGAGGTGTTTGCTATTATCCAAAGCAGATGAGGTATTGAATAATCTTTTTTGAGCTTATCTCTCGAGTATCTAGCAGCGCACACGTTCTCTGAAAGCAAACCTTTTGCTGTGAATGTTATTGGGGAAGCCAGACATGGCTATGTTTCTTATAGTGCATTGTGCTTAGTGCTTAGATCAGTTCCCTTGTGAAACAGGAACCTGTGGGACGAGTTTTTTAATTTTAATATATAAATATAAATTCTTTGACTTAAAGGGACTGTTTGGGTATTTTGAGGTGTTGTTGTATCAGGTACTGATCCTTAGTCAGTGTATTAGACAGCGGTGAGCACTCTCCTAACTTAAAGAAGCAGACAGGATGACAAACACGGAAGCAGAGCTATGTACTGCTGTGGATGGGGGCAGCAACAAGACACATAAAAACCCCAGAAAAAAACAAACAAGTGTAAGCTATATTAAGACTGTTTTCACTGCTTTACCTTGCTATCAGACAACTTTTTTCTTTGGCACTAACCTGTGCTGTGCACTGTATTACACCACAGATCAGCTGTTTGGATCAGATTTACAGCCAGAAAAACACAAGCATGTTCCATATTTGGAATCTTTACACGACAGTCGTCAAAAGTTGAGAAAACTCAAAAATCTCTTGTATTATGTTGCTTTGATAATTTGTGTATTCTCAACATTTTTGTGTTTTACAGCACAAGTCCTTTTTGGGGGAATGTAAAACAGTTTAATCACAATTTTTAAATTACTTTTTACTTATTATATAAATTTTAATTAATTAATTTATATATTTTATTTTATTTATTATAAAATGTATTTCATTTTTTAAGATTTTTATTACTTTTAAAATAAAATTGTATCTCTTAACTTTTTTCAATCCAGATCCAGATGAATCTCAATGACTTGGTGATCCTCCTAACTTTTTTTTATTTAGCAGTATCTTGAAATCTTGAACTCTCAAGCTTATGACTACGTCATTTTGTTCACAGCGCACTGCTACACTTTACCTGTATGCTACACCGATGTATGCATATATATTTATTTTATTTTTACTACTGAAACACTGTTGGCACACTGTTATAAACCCTTGTTTAAAAAATATCACACTCTGACCAACAATGAGTTACTTCAAAGCGAGTTAGTCCTTTGGTGTTCGGGCTAATGATTATTCTGAGACTATAAGTTTGTATTGTATTGAATGGAGCACTATTGTTATCAATGGAGTGTCCTGAGATAAAGATGAGAATATACTGTCATGTAAACCAAAACACTAACATTCAAAATAAGATGTTTATGTATTGAAACTTCAGAGATTAAAATAAGTGTTTCAGCATACTGGAGGTCCTGAAACAGATATGTCCCTTGTATATAGCTCAACATAACTTTGATAAAATTGAGACGTGTATGGCATTTATTTGAATTAAGGCAAATGCCAGCACCAGATAACCCAATCCAAACTCAACAAGTCAGAATAGATTTGAAATCTAAATGTAAATGCCATCTCACTTACTTAGAAATAGTTTTTTCAGAGCAAAATCATTGTTTATTATTCTTTAGTTGTACAAACTGGGTCAGAAAAAGTACAGCATGGAAATTTCAGTGCCTCATAGAAAGATTGTGATGATGGCTGAGGATGCAAACAGGAGGATGACACTGGAACCAGTGGGTTTGGCACTGTTACACAAGTTCCCTTCACAGCATTTCATGGCACCAACACATGCGACGCTGGTTTGGCAGCCCTTTGTAACCATGTCATAACCTGCAAAATACAATGAGATAACTCTCAGAAACCAGTTCACAAAAACATATTTTGATGTGTAAAATAGCCACCAGGTATTCAGTGCAGCAACATATTGCATCAGCTGTTTGATGGTTTTTGTATGTGTGCTTCTCAATAAGGAAACCTCTAATGTGACAGAAAAACTTACCTTCTACTCTGAGAGAAAAACAACGGTTGAAGATCACAGAACAGGATTTGGTGTCTGTGCAGGATTTAGGGTCGGCGGCTGTGCATGTGTAGCATCTTAATCCACATGCTATAGAGAGACACACAACATCAGACAACAGATGAAGATATTATGTTGAACTGTTATTCACTCATCACAAATAGTGAGGGAGTTTTCTCTTCTCTTCTCTTAATAGTTTGACATTTTATAGTTGAATTATTTTGTATCATCATTTCTGGAGCCTTTATGGGATAGCTAAGCAGGGAGGTGACAGAAACTAAGGGGAGGAACATGGCAAACAAAAGCTCTTGCCTAAAAATAGTGAACCACTGACTGAATGATTGTAAGCTCTCTTTTTGGGAAATATGATATTTTGTTTATTGACATATTTTCACCACCATGAGGTTTAGCAGTGAAGACTGAAAAAACTGTTTGACAGTGAAGTCTAAAAAACCAGACGGGTTTGCAAGGGTTAAACAAATGTGTTAATTACTGTTTTATGCTCAACTATGCTAACCAGCTGCTGTCTGTAGCCTCACATGTGATGACAAACATAAAGATGGTTTTAATCTAGCAGATAACATATTCACCAAAATGTTAACCTTTTACTCTAAATTTCTGAAACTACTTCCTTTACAGCAGGGATGTCCAAAGTACGGCCCAGGGGCCAATCACGGCCCGCGGTCAGATTTCATGCGGCCCGAAGCTTCATTTTTATAATATATTATTTATGACCTGCTAGGATTGTCAGATACTGTATGGCTGGAAGATTTGGCTTTTTGGGTTGACATAACGAAGCATTTTGTCACACCGCGGAGAGGTCATGTCTTATTTTGGTGTTTTTTTTGTCTCGTCATTTCCTGTTTTATTTTGATAAGTAACTCTCCTCTCGTTTCAGGTCACTTGCCCTTCCTGGTGTGTCCCTTGTCTGATTGTCTTCCCTAATCACCGATTGTGTGCACCTGGTGCTCCCTTCCCTCCATGTGTTAAATAGTCTGCGTGCCCCTTGTCTTGTGCCAGTGTGTTCGTCGTTGCGTCATACAAGCCCGTGCCCTTGTTTCATTGCCACAGCCACAGCTTTGCCTTGCTTCGTCGCCTTGAGTTTTTCCTCGTAAGAGTGATTTTTATTTGTAGCTTTATAGCCTTAGATTTCTGTTTTGATAGTTTAGATATTGCTGTTTTGGTTCCTCCCTTTTTGGAGCACCTTTTGTTTGTTAGAATTGTAGTTTGTTTTTCTCTCTTGGTTAGATTAGATAGATCACCTCGATTCTTAGTTTAGGTCAGATTAGTGTGTTTATTTTTTGTAGTTTGAACCTTAGTGTTATTTCTCCTTTTGGAGCGATCTTTAGTTTGTTAGTTTTTCACAGCCGCGCGTCCTCCTTTTTGGAAAGACGCATTTTAGGAGTTTTTGTAGCCCTTTATTTTTCACTCTGATCAGAGGTTTATTGTGATTATTATTTTACTGTCTTGACTAAATAAAGCTCACTAAATTTACACCTGCTCTGCGTCTGAGTCCTGCCTTGAGCCCGTCCTGACACATTTGAACCTTTAAGGACATAACTGCTAAAATATTACTTTCTGAATGATCTTGTGAAAAACAAGAGCAAGAGTGATACGTTTTAAACTTAAATGTTAAACTTTGCATTACTCATAATAAGTCATGTTTAGAATGAACATGAGGTTCAGATTTGTATCAACTTCATGCAAGTTTAACGTATTCCATACAATTTATTCTTTGTTATCCGACTCCAGATGTGAAAGAAAGGAATAACTGGTTTTTAGATTTGTTCACATCTGATTGGCTTAGATTTGGTGACATTGTCATTTAAAAAAATAATTGTGACAATGAAAACAAAATTGTTACAGAACAGTGCATTTGTATGTAACTTTTATTGGTCATTTTTTAATATGTTAGTATTGGCCCACGGGCATCTTCACACTGTCAAATCTGGCCCTCTTTAAAAGAAGTTTGGACAGCCCTGCTTTACAGCTTTTAATAACAACCTTTAAACATCAACACATTTCAAGTTCAAGTTTAATGTTCAGTCAAAGTACATAGTCATAACTCAAAAGCTGTTCTTACCTGTAGTCAGGCTCATAAACAGGATCAGAGCTCCATAAAGCTGCATCATGAATCGAGAGAAAAACAGATTGTTTAGTTGAGAGGAGTACTGGAAAGAGGACTTCCTCTTTCAGTCCCACCTCCTTCTCAATCTTGTCTCCGGGTCTTGAACATTTGCATTTCTTCACAAAGCAACCTCCTAAGTGACCTGAATACTGTTGGCCCTAAAGTAATCTCATTATCCCTGAGAGGAAATTAACACTGTTATATAGCCTATTAGATTGTCTTTAATAGCAGTATTTTTTAATGTGATGAATTTAGTAGTAGTAGTACCAAAGCTTTTATTTTTCTCCTCTGCCCTCATTAGCTGTCTCAACAAATAACAGAAGCAAACAATTTCACTTCCTTCAAGTTCTAATTCTGGAGGTCTAAATCTGCAAACACTGCACTTACTCATGTGCATCACTTGAACTAAAAAGGCTGAATTACAATAATAGTCAGAAACAGAGTGGACATATGTCTGTCTGAGTGGACAGATTTTGAACAGGTTCATAGGCCTGATTGAATGTTCTGGAGAAAAAGTGTCCTCCGCATGCAATTTATATATAGGAATCATCTGAAAACTTGATGCTACTAAATTCATTATTAATCATCAATACATAAAAGGCTATATTTTTATCAGCAGTATGAGTTGCCAAACCTTTAACATCTATCTTGTGGGAACAAGAACATGTATTTGTTTCAAAACAAATCAGCTATATTATGTTTCTGGAGTATTATTACATTATCTGTAATAATCATCACTTGATCATTTTTTGTTTAACTTTACTTTATCTTTTTGATGTTCTTTGCAGCTCAGTTTCACACATTATGGGACCGGAAGTACTTTCGTAACTTTCTAAATAAAAGCGTAACAAGATGACTAAATAGCATGCCGAAACCATGTTATGCAAGAGAACATCAGCTTGATAATTAGGTAGAAATTGAAACAATTTTCTTCTCTGAAAAATAAAGATTGTAGATTTTATTTTGAAAAATGTAACCGGAAACTCTTCTAATCTTCTGATTGGCTTGACGCTACTTACGTCATTTAGGCGCCTGGGTGATCTCACCACATGCGCCGCTATGTTTTGAAAAGCCGGGCAGCCAAAGAGTCTCATTTAACTTCGTATGTGCACAGACTTTTATACATTTATTCAACATGAATTTAATATAAAGACACATTAAAAGATGCCAAAGTCTCTGAAGAAATCCTGCAGCACTCAGCCCTCCATCAGCAGGTACTTTGGAGGACTGAGTGCATCCAGCACTCAGTGTCCTGCTCAGCACCAGCCTTTAAGAAGCAAGGTGAGGTGTAACACATCACACACACATACACACACACACACACACGCACGATCAGATCACATGCATCACACAGTGCTAATGATAATTACTAAACCTGAACTGTCTCTGTCCTGCAGCAGAAACTTTCCTCTGATGCGGATGACTTTGGACTTCCAACAAAACGAGCCAAGCTTTCTCCACAACACCAGCAGGTGGAGGATTTGGACTGTGAGCCCGCTTCATGTCAGACCGCTAAACGTGAGTGTGTGTGCACCTCACACAAAAAAATACACTGATTCCTTCTCAGCCTTCACACAGGTCACCCACACACACGGCCCGCTTCCTAAAGTATCACATTTCTACAGATATGTTGAAAAGATGAGGTGGAGCTGCTCGTGATGCCAAACAAAAACTGGAGATTTAACTGGCTGTGTGGGTTCATATATCTAATAATCAAACTTTGACTCTCTCTATTCAGAGACGACGCTAAAATCGAGCCGTGGAGCAGGCGGCCTCTGCTCCTCCACCTTGGAGAAGCTGAAAGGTTTCACCTGCTCGGCCGATCCCAACGTCGGGCGTGGTGACCCTCAGTGGGAAGAAAAGAAGACAGAAGGTGCGAGCAGTAAAATCTGTGAGCACGGAAGCAACGTTGGGCCTCTTCGGAGCGTTTCAAATAAACACAGCGATAATACAAAACTTCAGGAAGAGCATGAAGATGAAGAGGAGGAGGTCGGAGAAAAAGCTGCTGCAAAACAGGTGCACAATGTCAATGCTGACTCCCTCACATCACTATCATCAGTAGCTTGGGCAGCCTAAGGATGAAGGTTAAGGCCCTCATGATAGCAAACATTTGCCCTGCTAAAGTATCCATGAGCAAAGCAGCACCAGAGGAGCTGATACTGACCTCTGACCTTTTGAGGAGGGCGAGCAAAAACTCAATTTCCACATATAAAACCCTGATTCCAAAATAGTTGGGGCACTGTGTAAAATGTGAATAAAAACAGAATACATTGATTTTCAAGTCTATATTCAAGAGAGTATGGTAGAAAGACGTGATATTTAATGTTCAAACTGAACATCTTTTTGAGGATGCTCCTTTCATACCCAGTCACGATTACAAAATGTTTACAAAAAACACAATAAAGTTTCTCAGTTTTAACATAAAATTAGTTGTCCTTGTACCATATTCAACTGACTATAGGTGTTAAAAGATTTGCAGTGTCCCAGCTTTTTAGGAATTGGTGTTTTAGGGTCAATGTGGTCTTACCCACAAGAGTTTGAGTTGTGTGAAGTGCTGAAGAGCTACTGCTTTTCAGAGAGTTTGAGTTTCGTTATTCTCTCTTGCTAAGCATGTGCACGTGTGATTATATGTCAAGTAGTGTTCATTGAATTTTTAAGCAGTTAGGTATTATAAATTACAATACAATTGATTGAACTTGTATGGGGAAATAAATTTAGCATGAAGTGAGTTTTTAGAGAAATAGAGAACTAAAGCCTTTGAGTGGCGAACTGTTGATACTGAAAAGACAAAGTATGATTTTGTATGATTTATTTTTGGTTGCTTCTGCAGGTGTTTGACCTCACTCAGTTTGGCAAGTCAGGAGGAGGAGGAGGAGGAGGAGGAGGAAGAGGAGGAAGGACTGCAGAGCAGAGTCCTCCGTTAGACTCTAGCGCCCCCTCTAAACGCTCAAAGAGCGTGTACACTCCCCTGGAACAGCAGGTCATCCAGCTGAAACAGCAGCATCAGGATGCGTTGTTGGCTGTGGAGTGTGGTTACAAATACAGGTTCTTTGGAGAGGATGCAGAGGTGAGAACTGAAAAGCAACTGTCGTAATGATGCAGGAAGCGAATGAACTGTATCAATCCAAGATATCAAATATGTTGCTGGATGAAAGTCATGATGCATATCTAACTTAATAATGAAATTGTGTCAGCGTTTTTGTCTTAGTATGTTAAAAATATCAAGCTCTCCAGGTACCATCATTATGACAGACGTCAAAATACAGTAGTGGTAGCTATTCCACTACAGACAGTTTACGAAGAGGCAGGATAATTCCTAATAAAAAGATTATTTATTGTTGAATCCTGGATGTAACCTGTTCAAGAAGCTAAGAACTAATTTGGTGTATAAGATCTGCACATCTCTTCCTATTAGAGCCACGATTGCAGTGTTTTTTGAACCATTCATTATACTGTACCTCCACTTACATCTTGGCTCGTGACTACGTAGCAGCCTGATATTGAAACAATATGTTACAGAAAAACGCTGTACATTTTTAGAAATTATTTCAGTACCTCCACGTACAACTAGAGAGAAGTGTTACACATACCATAGTTTGAGAACAAGTGTGACAGAGGATTTCATATTTGTCCTTTATTTGATTTCTCTGTATGTATACATTGGTGTCAAAGTGTATTGTTATCTGATTATTACCGTGAATACTTAATCAAATCAAACTTGCATGCACACTTTATTCTAAATCAAAATGTTATATACGCTACTTTCAATTATCCATTAAGGCAGCACAGATTTTCTTGACATCTTTGTGTGTGGACAGATTGCTGCAAAGGAGCTCAATATCATCTGTCATCTGGATCATAACTTCATGACGTGCAGCATCCCCACACACCGTTTGTTTGTCCATGTCAGACGGTTGGTGTCTCATGGACACAAGGTATGAAATGTATCTTGCACATTGTTTGATTTTCGAAGTTGTGTACCGTCATGTTGTTTCTTAGCTCTACATTATTGTCTTTCATTTCTAGGTTGGTGTGGTTAAGCAGACCGAGACGTCTGCGATCAAGGCCTCGGGGGCAAATAGGAACGCTCTGTTCACTCGTCAGCTCAGTGCTCTGTACACCAAGTCCACTCTAGTGGGAGAGGGTATCCTTACAGACTGTGAACATATTTGTGTGTGTGTGTGTGTGTGTGTGTGTGTGTCCTTAAAACAGTTCTTCTATAAGTGCTGTCCTTGACAGTCTTTTTTTGAGATGTGAACCCGGTCTGCAGACTGGGGGATGTGGAAGAGGGAGCCTCTGGTGATGTGATGTTGGACCCACCTGACAGCTTCCTGCTTTGTATCAGTGAGAACTGGGACAAACTGAAGAAGCAGCTCACTGTAGGGATGGTGGTGAGTCTGATGAGTACTGAGTCATAAAAACTACAGATGCATTCAAGCAACTTGCTAATGAGGGTGGACCGTTTGAAGCAGATTTTGTGTATTTTTATGTAACTAATTAAGTACCAGCTTATTTGAATGTTATCTCTCTACCATCTCTTGAAATATACTCTCACTCTGTAGTCGATGATGTGCCATAATCCTGTCTGCGGAGAAGGATTGGGTCATTATTACAACTATGAGACAATCAATACATCAAAATTCTAATGGCTTTATTGGCAGGACTGTGTTAATATAATGTTACCAATATGTTTGTATTAGTAGTCAGAGATTTTGACTACTGACAGAAATTCATTTCACACGTGTATTTGTGTATGTAGGCGGTTCAGCCCAGCACAGGAGACATATTACTGGACTGTTTCCCTGATGGTCCGTCTCGCTCTGAGGTGGAGGGTCGTGTCTTAAAGATCAACCCTGTGGAGATTCTGATCCCTTCTAACCTCTCTGAAGAAACCCTCAGACTCCTGCAAAGCATCACCAATGCCAGGTAATCTGCTGTCAGGGCACTAGGGGGCAGTCTGAACCCATTTACTACGTTTACAAAAGTGTGTGTGTCTGAGTCTGTTTGAGTGAGTTTCATTCTGAGGGACTGTGTTTAGATTTCACCCAGCAGGTACTGTAGACGATTTGTTTGTTTTGTGTGGAGCTCTCTGTACTCAGTCTGGATGAGGAAATCAATGTGAGTTCACTGAGAGGTTATGTGATCATGGCCCCTTAGCGCCCTGGTCTCTACCACAGGGCTAAACAGGGTGCAACCAAGGCTTTTTTATTTTAAACCTTCGTAGCCTGACTTTCCCCTCTAAACTGATGTTTTTTATAATACTTATTTTACAAGGAAAAATATTAGTAAGATGTATTGAGTTGAATACAATGGTTAAACACGTGACGTGGCTATAAATGGTGAAAAAAAGTTAATAAAAGTCGACTGGAGGCCCCAGCAGAGTCTAATAAATGTGTTTGTGAGCCTTTACAACTTTCTCAAGGGTCAAAGAAATAAAGTCCATCGTTATTTTTCCAAAGCAGGTGTGTGGAAGTCCATTGGAGCAAACTGCAGTTATTTGGTTAAAGAAATTTGTCTTAGTTTTTGTACATAGATATGTGAAATCAATCACTCGTATTCTATGTGGGTGAATAAAACCTAGTCAGATTCACATCCATGCTTTGTGTGACAAATATGTGTGTGTAGTTGACCCTGAGAAAGTACTGCAAACTAGCAAAGTGATTTCTGTGTGCAGCACAACCTGCATAAGGTATTTGATGCTTTTACCCCGAGTAAGTAGTGAATAAACATTCAGAATGATATTATCAACCCCATTGTGAAAAATGTTAGGTAGGTAGTAATGTTGAGGTCTAATGTTACTTTGGATAAAGAAAACCTTTTAGATGTTGGAATCCAAGGTATTAAAGGACAGACTGTCTTTAGATAACAGCCCAGGGCCCTTATGATCATTCAAACAGGTTTTGCTTGCTGGAATCATTCCTCCTGTTCATACTGACCTTTAGAGGATCCTTTTGTTGTGTGCTTTCAAGTGATTAGGGAGGAAATCCCTATCCTTGTTCTGTGCTAAAATGTATTTAAAAGTTTATAGAAAGCTAATATGAAGCTTCAGCAGACTTCATTTGTCAGATTATGTGATTATCTTCCCAGGTTACAGTTTATACAATACAAAATATCCTCTTATTATCACTGTTCGTCAACTGCAGCTCAGCAGGGAAACATTTTACGGAGTCCTAAAAAGACTTGAGAAGACTTTAAATACATTTTTACACAGAACAGGGGCTGTGGATTTTTATCTCATATCACTTAGACTGAAAGCGCATGAGGAAAGAGTCTTTTAATGGCCAGTATGAACAGGAGGAATTAGTACAGCAAGCAAAACCTCTTTTAATGTACGTGTGTATACCTGACTACATTGTGACCCCATTGTAGCACATGGCTGAGTATTCAGAGCCAAGGTAACCAGGTTCAGTTCAAATCATTATTATAGAAATTATTAATCATTATTGTAGAAATTTGGCAGTAGTCAAATAATCTAAGTGATTAGCTCAGCAGAAGCACTGGAGGTACAATAGGGAGTCGTCAACTTTTATGTTGGACTAATGAGCTTTAGCTGACTTTCTGATGCCAAAGCAGTCCTCTCTTTAAAGTTATACTTAAGGTATTTTGAAGTGGTGTTGTATAAGATACTTATCCATAGTCACTCTGTTACTTACAGTAGACGGTGGTCAGTGTGACCCCAGTTTCGAGAAGCCGACAGGGACAGAAGCAGAGTTGTGCACTGTAGTGGACAGGGTCAGCAGTAAAACACATTTTAGCCACATAAAACAGTTCAAAAAGTTCACTTCAAAATATCTGAGAGTTTGCTGTGTGACGAATATTTGACAGCTTTACCTTGCTGTCAGACAGCCTTTTTGTTTGGTCTGCTTCTCCCAACTGGGGATGCACTAACCGCTGTCTACCGTAGGAAGCACACTGACTATGGTTAAGTGCTTCATACATGCAGGCTGCTGTATGAAAGCTCGAGATGGAGTGAAACAGTTTGGTCTTTGTTCATTGGCTGACTAACTACGCGGTCAGCGACAATGACGTCGAACTGATGTGTTCCAGAAACCTGTTGCCACCATTCGGCTCATCTTTGCCGACAGTCTGCACCCAGCATGTTCACACCAGTGGGGATGGGTTCCTCTGGAGGCTGCCTGTGATTGCATTATGCTGTGAAAATGAAACGAGGGAGTGGAGTGGATTTGATTAGAAGGGGATGGTTGGATAAATGGGAAGGATGTCTGCTACTCTCTGCCTCTTTTGTATTTGACTCTTCAATGGTGCACATTTCTCATTTTCACCTTTTTAAATTCCAGTGGCTATTTTCTTCCTTTTTTAATTTTTCCCCCCTCTCAGTTTAATTTTGATTCTGGAAAATGTGGTTCATTTGTATTCATTCATCTCTTTCTTTCTCCTACCCCCTCCTCCTTTTTCTCAGCTGTCCGTGATTATTGTGGAGATCGGCTTATAAAGGCCAGTCCAATTATTGTGTTTGAACAGCACTGCTCTCTAGCGTTGTGCTCATCGGAGACAAGACTCAATTTGCAGCCTGTATAGTGCAAAATACAGGGCAGCTTTGTCTGTTCAGCTCAGACAGAAAATTTATCACACATGATACTCAGCTATGCCAGGCCCATTATAGATCACTACTGTTGGCGACCTCCCAAGATTTTTTTCTAGGTGATTTGTTTGTGATTCATCAGACTGAGACTCTTAAAATGCACAAATGAATCTGAAATAGATGTTCTAGTGACTATCAGCATCGACATCACAGTAATGTCACTCCAACACATTAAAGAATACAAAAGCAAGACCCACCCAGGTGAACATTTAAAACAGGGGATCTTTATGGCCGCTGACGTTAGCTCAACAGCCTCCGTGTCTCTGGGGTGGGCTGACGAGACGGGCCCCCTGGCAACGGGATTTATGTGTGTCCGTGGAGCGGCGGGTAATGAGTCCCTGGGAGGTTGGTAGTAGCTAGGTGCAGTATTAGTTGCTTTACTCATCCACATCCCGGAGTCATGAGTCAGGATCAGAGAGTGAACGGGATTAAAGCAGCTGAAAAGCTCACAGGCTGATGCTGTCAACACAAATGTTCTTGCTTTCTCGCTTTTTCTAAGATTTTAAGTCGATGACTGACACTCTTGAAAGTTAATATTACATCCAGGGTACATGGTAAGGCAGCAGCCATGCATCAGGATAGTACACACACACGTACATGTGTGTGTGTTTTGTGTTCACCCTGCAGCAATAGATACCGATTAAGCGCCTTAATCTGTTGCACATATTAACCTCTGATCTCTGGGTCGCAACGTCTCTGACTTAACCTTTGGCCATCCCTGCTTTTGATTGATTATCACCATCACAGTAAGCTAAGCGTTTGAAAAACAAAAATTAATTTCTAAAGAAGTGGTACATCCCTTTTTTCATGTGAAGCACCCACCCATGCACATCTGTCGCTTGTCTAAACCACAGTTACAAAAGAGGAAACCTATTTTCCCACATGTTGCCACCCCAATACAACAGAGATGAATGGAGTTCAGTGCTCCTTCCAGAAATGGCATGAACAGTATTTATTGAAACTACTTTGAAACTGTTGACAGAATATTGTCCAGAGTGGTGGGGATACTTTTTTGGAAAGACACACTGCTGTTAAATCTTTTGTGATGCTAGTGGCTCTATGGATGGCAATGTTAATGCTAATATTCATGGTCCCCAGAAGATGAATCCTACTGACTGTGATTCCTTCACCTTTCGTCCAGCGCCACCATGAGGTTGATATTTTTGCTGAAATGCTACACTGCACCTCTCTGTCCCCGGATCAATACTAGCAATTGACGCTGTTCTTGTAAACCTCATAATACGGTTGAATTGACCGGTTAAATGATTAATGGTCCCAGTTGCACTGCTGGCACAATATGCGGTCTATTGATCAATTTTATGCAATCTTTGCTCCCAGTTCGACCAGTGGACTGAAGTGAAAGATGATTATTCTTCTCTTTGTGTGTGTGTGTGTGTGTGTGTGTATGTGTGTGTGTGTGTAAGCATTACAGTAGGAAACGGAAGATAGAAAATGCTCCAGCACTGCGTCCGTAGCCACGTGTTTACCTTGGTTGCCCTGGCAACAACAGAGCGAACAAAGCAATTGAGTCCTTGAAAGCAGCAATGCCGAGACAGTGAATGGAGCAATAGGGAGGTGTGATGGCACAACAGGGAGCTGCGGGGAAACTGTTCGGTGTTTGCGTGTATGTGACTGAGGTTTGCATGCGTGTGTCCATAGAGTCTGGCTGAACAAAAGGACGGCTAGAACACGCAGTGCTTCTGTATCTCATTTGTTCTCACAGGCAGGAAGATGATCACATATCGGATGTTGCGTTTCCTTCTGTCTCTACAGTCGCAAGCATCACTGACCTCTTGTATCAATGCTGTCATGTTGTTCCTCTCCAGTGCTCAGGCTGATGACCGAGTGAGAGTTGAGAAGAGGGACAGCGCTGAGTTTGAGTTCACCTCTGCAATGAACACAGTCACAGAGTTTTACTGCCACACCCAGGAGAAAGGTGTGTTTGATTGTGCCGTTGCATGCCTCTTTTCTTTTGCAATCTTTTACACTATATTCCCTTCAGTTATGTAAAAGGTTACTGAGACCAAGACAGCCATTCAGCTGTAAAACACTGGATCTGTTTGTCTGTGAATATGTGACATGTTTGTGTGTGTTTGTGTGTCTGTCCTCCAGACTCTCGCTCCCTGTCGACTGTAGCGTCCCTGGATAGCCCAGTGATTTGCTGTCTGGGGCCGCTCATCCAGTACCTCCAAGAATTCAACTTAGAAAGAGTTCTTAGGAGTGAAAGGTACATGCAAACACTTTGTGTTGTGTGTCCATTGGTCTTTCAAATTCTGGGTAGAACTGAATTGATGAGTCATTTAATCGAGCAGTCTAATTGCCAACTATTTTGAATTTGATTGACTAATATGTGAGTTTTTGCTGCTTTTCTGTTATATGTAATTATATAAATATAATATATATTATCAACTGAATCTCATTTGATAATGACACCTTGGACTCCACACCACAGTGCATATTTCAACTTATTTCACACTTGTGTGGCTTTAAATACAGCTCTTAGTCCTTATGTACCGCATTTTTAGTTGAACTTCAACATTTTTAAAATAGGAAGTTGAAAGCCATTTTTAAAAGTATTTCCATTACGTAGATAATTTGATCATGCAACTGTCAATCAACTGTTATTTATGACCTTGTGCTCCATGCAGCTCATTTCGGCGTCTATCCTGTGCCTCAGAAGGTATGATCCTCAGTGCCGCCACCCTCAGGAACCTGGAAATCCTCAACAATCAGGTAAAAGAACATCTCAGGTGGCAGTCACAGACACTGAACCGAACATAATGAAGGGGTGAGGTCTGTCTGGATGATAAATGGTTTACACTGTGCCATACTGTAATAATCCTCCTCCAGTGTATACCAATTGCTAAACAGAAACATCTGCACTCTGTCTTTGACTTGGTGAAGAGAAATGTCTCAACTTTTGGATGGATTGCCCTGAAATTTTGTGCAGACATTTACATCTGCCTCAGGATGAGTTTCCATTGCTTTAGTATTTGCTTAGCTTTTCATTTAAGATTTTAAATCTGTTTCAAAATCAGCTGCTTTAAGTTAAGTCCTCACTTTTGTGACTTATGTCTGACTTGAATCCAAGTATCAAGTGTACTGCTCTGGCTAGATCACTGAGGTTGAGGGAGGCTGCTGAACAGTTTAGTGATGATTTGGGAGTTTGAACTTAATGTTTGTTACATTCACCTTTGTAAAAAAGCCTGGGGGAGGAGGCAGACTGACCTGCTTTACTTGAGATTTCCCACTTTGGCAAACTTTCAGCACTTAACAGTGTCGACAGCTGGCCGACTAGAAATGTCATGCAGCTTACCAGGTACATCCACCTTCCACTGCAAATACTTTTTTTTATATAAAGTCACGGCGGCCCTGATTATTCCAGTACATCTTTTGCAATGTTCAGTGACTAGTGAGGTTTGTGTGACAGCTCAAAGGTCGGCATGACTCCACTGCAGCCGTGGCACACTAGAGTTCGAGCTCAGTTCAAGCCTCCTCACCTGACTGCTTGTGGCTTCCATCTCCTGCTCACCTCTCATGTGTGTTACATCATATTGTTCTTTTTCTGGTGAAATTTGGCTCATTTAAATGATGTGGGTGTAAGCTGTGTTTGTGTGTTCTTTCAATGATAGACAGATGGTGGTGTGAAAGGCAGTCTGCTGTGGGTGTTGGACCACACTCGCACTCCGTTTGGGAGGAGACTGATGAGGAAGTGGGTGAGCCAGCCACTCACAGACGCACAGTGAGTACAAGAGCTCTGTTGAAGCTCGACAGTGCTGTCAGTGCTGAACTGCACTGATCCAGTTTCTTTCTCTAATCTTGTCATTTTGCTTCACAGTGCCACACAATACACACAGACAATAAGTCTGAACACCAGGAGTTTATCTGGATGATGTGGGAACTTTCTTTCCCTGAATTAAGCGTCACGGACAGACAGTGCTTATGCTGCTTTTACGTCATGTGGGATGACTGGTAGAAGTTTATGCTCTTGGGACAACTGAAGATGGTTGTGTGAGGATTGAAAACACACATTATTAAGGTCCAAGTCAGATAAATTGGTGTTTTCAGAATTCATAAGTAAGACTTGGATGTTGACGCGAATACTATTTACAAATTGGATACTGGTTATTCCAGTAATTTTTAAATGACATGAGTGGGGCAATACTACTATTACTACTATTACATGATTTTGTCAAGATTTAGATTGGAGATGTTAGAATTACCTCTTGTGTGACACTAAAAAGCTGAATTGAATTGACCAAACAAGCTCTGGTCTGTCAAACCCAGGACAGGCTGCAGGATTTACACACAGTTTAAGAGAAAGCACTGCCTCGCAGGGTTAACTTTGTGCGAAATAGGCCACACTGGGCTCACACACTACAGGACCAGGCAGCTTTGCATTGTTGTTTCAGTGTGACAGAAAGCAGAGCAGCACAATGATTGCATGTTGTTATTTGATATGAATGATTTAAATATAATGTTAGGACGAGAAAAGATAAAAAGTAGTAGCAAAAGGCAGTATAATTTTAATATACTCTATTAAGTGGCATTTAAAGACTTCACTGCACTACACTTTTGTGACCTGCACAAATGAGCTTCAAAAGTCCCCTGAACATTTTTTTGATGTATGAATTAATATTTTGAATGAAATTCAAATGAAACATAAATATGTCTGCGTTGTTGGAGAAGATGTATTATAGAGCCCATCATGTAAATGCTTATTTTCCACAGTTGCTGCTTTTTTCAGAAACACTGCAGGGTGAAAACATAAAAAGTGTTCTGGAGGCGACCTCTTTAAATAAAAACACTGAAACTGACTCACAGCACCTCTGCTACAAACATCGTCTCACATTTAATATTGTAGTACTATTCCAGTTCTCTTCTCTGCAGTATCCATATATTGATTGTGCGTGTGTGTGCGAGTCATCCTCTCCCTCCCACAGTGCAGGGATTACAGCTGTGGATCGCACACTGCTCTCAGATTATACAGACAGCTCCTTTTACAGAATTTCAACATCACTAAAACCCAGATTACACCAGGGCACATTAATTCCGAGATACACGGTGCAGCATGACACAAACACTCATATGCATGAGTGTGAGTTTGATTGTATTACATAACAATCTGCTTTTTTCAGTTCATTTTTTCCAGATGTTTAAACTCACAGAATAAATGTGTATTTTTACCGTTTATGTGTGTGTTTGGAGTTAGCAGTTTACTGCTTTTTAACAACATATACTCATATTCATTTTTCATCCAGAACATTATAAAACATACTACACATACACATACACATTATAAAAAATACTAAAATGCTGCTCAGGTCTGACCTATTTTTGAACTGATACACACATCTTAATACTCCAGTTAAACACATCTAATAAATCACCAGAAATGATACCCTAAAGATGCTGTAAACACAAAGAGATTCAACTTAATATAGATACCACACACATAGATGGTTGACTTGATGTTGTTTAGGCTACTTGCAAACCTCAGCACATCACAGAAGAAGCCAATCGTTTGCAAATCATTAGTTATTTGTTCTAAGTTCAGAGCATCTTTTTGAAAAACAGTAAATTTCAATCAATGGCAATTTAGCACTCCGAGTGACAAATTTCCTTTGCTGATTACTGGGATTGAACCTTTTTGATTTCTTTGACTCTCTGCCTTCCTTCATTCCTATCTACTTTCTCTCCTTTCCTTTTCTTCCATGAACCCATAGGTCGATCTCAGAGAGGCAGGATGCTGTGCAGGAGATCCTGGAGTCGCACTCTCTCACTTTAAATTCCATCAAAGCTCTGCTGTCACATCTGCCCGACCTGGAGAGAGGCATCTGCAGCATATACCACAAAAAGGTAGAAAACACCTCCTGCCCCTATGAACCTTTTTTCACAACTTATTTTGGTAGAGTTGGTAATCGTTCCTGCAGTTATGATAACATTTTACTTGCCATCTTCAGCTAAGATCTGTGGGCGTAGTGATGGTCCTCTTTTTTTTTTTTTTTTTCGCTATTTTGCATAAAAATGAAAACCAAAACAATTTCCTCTCTCAGTTTCTCTCTACCTCTTTTCTATCTCTCCCCCTCTCGCTCTCTATTTTATGGTGTGCTTCTTGATTAACAACAGGGAGCAGTCACCTCAGTGGCACTTACCTGATTGTCTGACACAATCTCATTTCCCATCGGACCCATTTTTGAAATGTCAGAAGGCTTCATCCCACATGTGTGTATGTTGTACAGAGATGAGAGAGGAACTCTGGTCTGAGCTTGATGTCTTGTTTCATGTTCAACTTCCTGATTCCTTTCTGACAAGAAAATGATCAAATGTCACTGAACACACACACACACACACCACACACGGGGGACTTAATTGTCATTTTGCCCATCTGTAGATAAATGGGCCTGTGTGTAATGGCCTGTGTCTCTATGGCTCCATTGACATAATGGGAGAGAGGGCATGCTTATGGTCTCCAGTCACTGTCTGTTTGGGTTCATAAAAGAGCATCACAGGCTCTGCTGACATGGGGGACCATTAAAACTGCCGCATGTGATTAATACCATAAACCATTGTCAGTGTGACTCTCATTAACCTTTCATGACTTGGTACTATACTGTGACATCACTAATGGCAATATGAAGTCAATATAATCTGAAATATCACCTCTTTTTAGAGGTATTTTCATGAAGAGCATTGATTTTGCAGCATTAATTTGTTTTCATCTGAAATGATCACCGGTTCTATTTTTAAAGCCACTCCATTGATCGTGAGGACACATAAAACAGTAGCTGCTTCAATATTACATTATATATTGTGGAGATGAAATTTACACAAAATAAAATAGTTAGAGAGATAAAATAATAGAGAGTAATTGCAAATTTTTTTCATACCTGAGCCAGAGTCCTCTTATTTAAAAGACGATGAATGTAAACACGTTTGTTTTGGTAGTGTATCGGTGACTGAAGTTGTGAATAAATCCTGTGATTAAATCTGTGTTTCAGTGACATTTTCCTCATGTGTAATGAAGTAAAGCAGCAGGGGGATGTTTTTCTTTCTGCCATATTGTGAAGACTTCAGCAGTCTGAGCTGATGCTAATGAGTGGTGTCTCTGAGTGTTGGCTTTAATGAATGGTTGCTCTTTAAGCTTGGCTGTCGTAACCAGTGCAGATGAGATTTAGTGATCTAATCTCGCTGGCTTACAGAACCCCCCAGTAACACAACACAACACAACACAGCACAGCACACAAAGGAATGCAGAGAACATGATTTTAATATTATTTCTGGTTTGTAAATGCTCATTGCTTTCTGATCAATTTCAGTCTTCATGTCAGGATCAATCATTTCCGCTTCATCAGATATTATGTGTGTCTTTGTGTGTGTGCGTTCCAGTCTTCCACACAGGAGTTTTACCTCATTAGTAGCAGTGTTTCTCGCCTGGGACTTGAACTGCAGGCCTTGCTCCCAGCTATCCAGTCACAGATCAGCTCGGCGCTGCTCCGAGGCCTCTTGTTGGATACGCCTGACCTGCTGGCTCCGGCCCACAGCTTCCTCAAGGTGCTAAATGAAAAGGCTGCCAAGTGAGTATCCAGCAGCATGAAAAGGAGGTAGTATTTGTTTGAGTATTTTGCACGTGCAGTGCAAAAACGGTACAGGACCGTCAGGTTAACACAGAGACATCTCCTGAAAAAATAAAACAAGAGCTATTAGGATCAATACTTTGATCCAAAGGTGAGGGATGAATGTTTGATACACAAGAAAGCTTTATGGTTGACTGATATGCTACTCAGAACATAATAGTCTTAAGATTTGTTTCTGAGTGGTCAATATTATTCATCACAAAAGAATAAGGTCAATCAAGTCAATATTCTATCGTCAACACATTGCTCTGTTGTATCCACTCACTGTAGTCTTGTGGATATGGAGTGTGGGGCTGCAACTGAAGATAGTTTTCATAATGGATTAATCTATTGAGCTTTTCAAATTGACTGATTAACTATTTAGTCTATAAATGTCAGAAAATAATGAAAAATGCCCACCACAGCTTCTAAGCTTCTAGTCCAAAACTTTTTCTGAAAAGCAGCAAACCTTCACATTTTTACGAGCTGAAACCATTTTTACTTGATAAATGACTCGATAAATGATTACTTGATTATCATGAATGGTCATTGATTGAGGTTGTGCTTTTTACTGGAGGGCTTAGAATAATACAGTTAGCTTTTGGGAAGATTGTCTTGCTAATTAACTTGCCTGGTACCCTGTTTTGTGTGATGAGTATATGAAAGTTAAGAGAGGATTTCATATGATTTAAATTTTCATTTCTTTCAGTTTGAATGTTAAACACTTGTCCAAAATGGTAAATGTAGAAATAAGTCTAACAAGTTGGCATCAAATCATAAAACACAACACAGAATCAAAATTAGGCTTTAAAATGTCATAGACATGTCTGCTGTCGCTCCACATAATGAATGATCAGCAGTTGGCATGAAGCTCCACAGAGACGAACCTTTTTGGCTGCTTGGATGTGTACTGTGGTATGTTATCAGCGGCTCTCACATGTTGACTGTGTTTTTGTGTGTTTGTGGAGGTCTGGAAATAAGACTGAGCTGTTCTCAGATCTGTCCGGCTTCCCAGTGCTGAGGGAAAGGAGAGAGCAGATCCACACTGTCGTCAACGAGATTCAAGAACACCGCAAAGAAATCCGACAGACACTGAAGGCCCCGGCATTCGACTACACGGCCGTCTCTGGACAGGAGGTACTGTCAGTGTGTGTGTGTGTGTGTGTGTGTGTGTGTGTTTGAGGATGGGAGTGAAAGACAGGTGGGAGGAGATTGAGTCACAGTGATGATCTGATGCGTGTGTGTTTTTGTATGTTTGTGTGTCAGTTTTAATCAAAAGTGCCATGTTCTTTTGTCAGTCTGCTCCCGCCTTATTTATCAAAGTCTTCCTCCTTTGCCCTCAGTTTCTGATTGAGGTGAAGAACTCACGATCGTCCAGTGTTCCTCCTGACTGGGTCAAAATCAGCAGGTTGCAACACACACATACACAACCACACACACAGTGACCAACACTTTTTCAGTTTTTCCAAAATTATGATTGCAGCACTGACTGTCTGTTTAAATGTTTTGCTCCATGGTGTTAAAAATCTCATCTGAACCCACTGACATGCTTTCTGAGTTGATTTTCACAGAAGTGTCATCTGAGAATTTGCTGCATAATTCTGAGGAAATTAATGTTTTTACTGATTGATGTAATTGGTAGTGTGATATGTTTCTCTGTTGTGTCTAAGACACTAAAGATAGCAAATTACTGATGGAAAAACTGTGGTTAATTGATGTTAATTTAGGACACCACATTTGGTGATCAACAGTATATTTATATGACAACAGCAAACCCCAAAACCCAGGGCTAAACAACTGTTTAACTGCTGGTAACAATATTTGCTTTTAAACAATACTACCAGGTAATTTTATGATGGAATTAATCCAGTAATGGTGCGATAACCAATACTTTCCATGTTGGTAGTGGATAAATGGATATGTGTAATGTAAAACTCATAGTGACGAGTTCACAGAGAAAATATCACCCTCCTGGCAGCCTCTCTGCTGTGTTTCTACCCTAAGTGTATTTGTGTGCTTTAGGTATCAAAAATAACAGACTCAGAAGCAGAAGAGACACGGCCACTCCACAACTACTCATGATGTTTTCTGCCCACACCTTGTCCATTATTTTCTTATATCAGGACACTTCATCATAGAGTATGTTTTCATACTATAAGCCTTCACTATATTCTAGCGCAGTGGTTTCCATCCCAATGATTTGCAATATGAATTAGAGGAGTGGTGTGATATCTACACTCAACAGATATATAAGAACAGCAAGTTGAAGTTAAAGATCGAAGACAACTCCTTTGCAAACAAAAGGTTCATTTCTCTCAAATTTTGCTCATAAACTTAAAATTCACGTTAGTGAACACTTCTTCTTTGCCGAGATAATCCGTCCACCTGACAGATGTGGCATATCAAGATGCAGATTAAACAGCATGACTATGACTCTAAAATGTGCAGATTTATATTAAAACAATACATTTATTAGTTACGGAACTATCAGTGAGTATTTCACATTGGGCTGTAGATACCAATGATTTTTGGCTGGTACTTGTTGAGATAACCTTGTTTTTTGCACAGAAGAAGTCTTAGATTATTTATTTTAACTCATGAAAAACTGGAGAAAAAACAAGTTTAAGTTTATATTTTTGTTGAGTTAGCACTGAAGCCTCACAACAAGAAGGTTCCAGGTTCGAACCGTGGCTAGACTTGCAGTTTATAGGTTAATTGGTGACTCTAAATTCACACCGTGTGAATGGTTGAACTGGTGACTTGCCTCTTGCCCAATGTCAGCTGGGATTGGCTCCAGCCACCCGCAACCCTGATAAAGATAAATGGTTACAGGAAATGGATGGATGTATTTAACAGGTTGAGAAAAAAAAAAAAAAGATGCTATACAAAATTATATATTTAATTCTTAGGCGTTCCTCACTTTGCTTTTTTGTTTGCAAACTATTGGATCAATTAAAAATAATGAAATAAATGAAACAGGAAGAGAAACACTTTGTTTGCCCCCGTCATAACCTTATGAGCATGTGCAAGTGGTAGTGTTAACAATTACTGCTGTGCTGCGTCACAAGTAAATACACAGCAGTTTCAATCCTTCATACTTTAATCATTTTTTCTCTGCCTCCTCCACCTCACTTCATTGTCCCCTCTTCTCTGCAGTACTAAGGCAGTCAGCAGGTATCATTCTCCTTTCCTGGTGGAGCGCTACAGGAAGCTGCTGCAGCTCCGAGAGCAACTGCTGCTGGACAGCCAGAGGGAATGGACCAATTTTCTTGAGTATGACTGACTGACAACATATACACATAAACACAAACAGCTAATCGTAAACTTAAATGAATAACTGCTAAAAACATGTCAGTGTCTGCAGAGCTCTGAGCCTGCCAGAATTAGTCTGTTTTACCCAAGTACATAGTCAGTCTGCTCAGAACACAGTATGCACTTACCTTAATTTACACTTGAAAATCTCTTTCCTCTCTCTCCCTCTCTCTCTGTAGTCAGTTTGGGGAGCACTATCACACCATGAAAAGGGCTATTAGTCACCTAGCAACCATGGACTGTCTCTTTTCATTGGCTGAGGTGGCTAAACAAGGGGACTATTGCAGGTGATGTCCTCTCAGGATGACCGTAAATATTGTGTGTGTGTGTGTGTGTGCATGTGCTTGTATTCATGCGTGGGAATTTATGTGTGTGTGTGTGTGTGTGTGTGTGGGTGTCCTGTGTCGTGTCCTATAGTCTCAGACAGGCTGTGTGTGGGAGTGTGCACCGGGCTCAGCAGCGTGCTCAGCCAAAACGCCAACATTTCTCCCACTCACTCACACACAAAGTTACACACACCTTTTATATTGTCTATTTCTACCAGTTTTTTTTTGTTTTTTTTTGCGTGTGTGTGTTTGAACTTCACATCCATCCACGTCTTCGTGCTGCACTCCCTCTTTTGTTGCTGTAATTTAATTCATCCTGCCTGCTGCTACTCTGCTACTCTTTAAATCATTGTCTTCTGTTTTGCCATTGTTCTTTTTGATTCACACACATTTCCTCTTTTGGTGCACGTCAAAGTGTTTTTTTTTTTTTTTACGGAAATTACATTTTGGCAAATGTACTTTTTTCGTATGTGATGAGAAGATCACCACTCATGTATGTACAGTAAATCTAAAACTATAGCCAACAGCTGGTTAGCTTAGCATAAAGGGTGGAAAAGGGAGGAAAGAACTAGCCGTAAAGTATAAAAACAACATGTTAGATTAATGCGGGGGTCACAGTATGTATGTGTTTCTTGGATGGGGAAAGCATAAACTTCCTGGAGCCTCTGCTGGTTGCTTGGCTACCTCACAGTGACGACAAGACTCCAGGAAGTTACTGCACCGGACTCCGGATCTAACTTTCAGCAAGAAAGTGAATACTGTAATTGTGGGCATCTACAGTTTGTTTGTGCGTGTGCGTGTATGCATTATAGTAGATCATCATGTCAATATTATTGGTCAAATATGGAGTTATTGCAAATAAGGAAAGGTCGGCAGCACAAGGACAGAAATAAGAACACATAAAGAGAGAAAGTACATCATTAATAAATGACATAGAAACTACAAGAGCAGTTAAACCCAAAATTACAAGGCAAGCGGTATGCAAGTACTCGCAACCAGTGTTGTACTTAAACTAAATGAGAGGTTCTATCTCATTGAAGTGACATGGTGGTGTGAGAAATAGCAGCAAAGTAGAATATATGTAAGAATAATATGATGCCATCTACTATAACAGCGTACAGCAGAATAATATGTGATATGATTAAGGGATTGGTGCTGGTGTTGTACAGTCTGATGAGTGCCTGAAGTGCTTCGTTTTGCGTCAGGGTTGGGATGATCTGGTGATGAATTTTTTATGCAAAAATAAATGAAATTGCAACAATAAATGTTTTATTGGCTGCATATGTATTTATTTTTATCTTCTTTTATATGTGTTTTATTCGTATTTGTTATTGAAATAATGTTAATGTCCAAAACTAATTAATATTTACTGTTAGTCAACTAAAATAAATATCTTTATTTGGACAAAATGTTTATTTTTTGTATCAGTTGATTGTGTTTTTATTATTGTCAAAGGTTGATATCTGCCTCAAAAATGCAATATTAAACTGTAAATAAAGGAAAAAAAGTGAAAAGTATTGCACAAGATTATAGCAGGATTCAGTTTTAATGATAATGTTATCTGTAGACATGTATGTGTGTTTTGACTGAGTGTGTTCTGTGTTCAGGCCAGAGGTGTGTGAAAGTCAGCATCAGATTATGATCAAGGACGGCAGACATCCTGCCATCGACTTACTGATGGGAGAGCACAACCAGTATGTGCCCAACCTCACCGAACTACAGGTACAAACACACACACACACACACACATGCACACACACACACACACAGGCTCATTCAGAGTGCTTTAAACACATTTGAGCCAAAACACACAGACTGTTTGCTTGCTCACTAACTCATTGAGACAGTTCTGAAACAAAAATTACAACAGCACTAACACATAAATATACACGCATATCGACTTGCATGACAACACACGCACTTCCTCGCTCAGTGCTGGAGTGGGTGTGGGTTAATGTTGCAATAGAAGCACAAGCCAATAAGAGGAGAAGCCAAGCTTTCAATCCACCCACCTCCTCAGCTGTGCAGGACAGCATGAAAATATCTTATTCTGTCTCTCTCCTCTTTTGCCTTCTGTCTATGTCCTCTCCTCTGCTACAGGGTGATGGCAGAAGAACTATGATAATCACTGGTCCTAATATGGGGGGCAAAAGCTCCTACATCCGCCAGGTGGCCCTGATCTGTGTTATGGCCCAGATGGGCTCCTACGTCCCAGCCTCTGAGGCCCGTCTGGGCATGCTGGACGGCATTTACACCAGGTACGAACACAAGCACATTGAGCACATCTACTGGTGCAACCCTTACATGTTACGTGTGATTTCTTTAACCACAGCTGTCAAAAATGATAACAGACTGCAGATCCCAAAGTGAAATCAGGCAGGATGGTAAAAAGGCAGAAGCAATCTCCTGTTTTTAATTGTGTTTGTGCCTTCTGTCGCTCTGCAAAACACATTGAAAGTAATCTGTTGTGTTTAAGTGGTTTGAGTAAATGTTGCCACATTACTGATGATTACTTACTAATGTTGCATCATTGATTTGTTGGATATACAAGAAAGCTTAAGACACAGCCTGCAAACCTAAATCAATGAAATAATTTTGGTCAAATGTACGAGCATACAGAACATGTTTTCTTGCCTCTAGTAGTATTTTTTTTTACAGATAATTATGGTTTTATTTATTTCATTGTTTTTATTATTGTTTACACCTGGTACTCTAAATGGACAATTCACTGGAAAACTGAAATAACCTCCAGATACAGAGAAAACAACTATCACAATGTTATCCAGATATTAATGCCCAAATTAAAAAAAGAAATGATGACCATGAACATAATATTAGTATGATGCAGTCCCATCAAAAGCTACAATTAAAAAGGTTTCTTATAAAAAATGGTTCATGATCTGTTTAAACTGGCTAAGACATCAAATTTCAAAATCCAGAACCATGAGATGAATAAAAGCAATCATTCGATCCACAAACACCAGCATGTGTAGATGTTTGTTTCCCCCAGCAAGACTTCCATAAATAATGATACACTCACTCTTAAAATACACACACTACACATACTGTACAGCCACTTACATATATACCTGGCCTTTATGTAACAATTCAAGCTACAGTGTTATTCTCTGTCTATTGATGAACAAACAAGTTACTTTTTCTAGCTTCGTCTCCATCAACAAGAAGACGAGGAGAGTGACCATGACAACACTGAGGGCGCAATGCACACGTTCACCTCTGCAGATTCTTTCGTATTAGTGCAATGGTGAATCTGCTGTGGACAACCTTGGGACAAACAATAAACGAATAACGATGGTGACACAAGGTGAATGTTTGTGGATTCACCTTGTGTCACCTTCGTCGTCTGTGACATGCTTCGGTTTATTTCTAGGACACACTAATCTCTTCTAATCCCACTGTGTTCTTCACCACACAAGAGGAGGAAAAGATGAACAAGAGTTTTTTTGACAAGGCTGGCTCTATTGTTCTGTCATCATTCGGTACGATACGATCGTGTAGGAACCCTCAGTACAATAAGGCTTTGTTGGAGAAGATTTTTTTCCCCCAGCTGATGATAATTCTCATCATGATGATAGTAGCAGTAAGCTCTGCATGTAGTTTCCAGTCCTGACTACATATTAGTGTGGAACACAGGCCAATATATAGTCTCTGTTATTCTGCCTCTGTTGCACTATGTGATTAG
This sequence comes from Argyrosomus regius, assembly GCA_946959425.1. Lineage (NCBI taxonomy): Eukaryota > Metazoa > Chordata > Actinopteri > Sciaenidae > Argyrosomus > Argyrosomus regius. Next base: position 17,460,922 of record OX336890.1, read on the forward strand.
ACCTAATGGCTTGCAGATGTGTGTAATTGTCTTTTTTTTGTGGGTTTAAGCATGTTCTTATGTATTAACCCAGTAGGAGCCAGAGACATGTCAGCACAATGAGGGTGTGTGTGTCCATGTGTGTTCTTACTTATATCCTTGAGAGAACTAGTTGGTGGTTAGACCTCATACAGTATTAGTGTAATGGGGTGATATTTGGCTAGTCCTCACAAACGTATGTAAGACTCTGCTGCAGTTTTTGGGTTTAGGATTGTTAGAACAGTATATTTATATATATAAAATAGGTTGGGTTTAGTGGACAGAAGCAAGGAACTGATCATAAAACTTTAACTATTGTAGCACAGATCATATTTTGTCATCCTATAAACTGAAAACAAGAGATTTAAACTAAAACAATATAATCAAAAACACCTGCTGGATTCGAACCGGGGACGTTGCAGTTGGGTGATGTAACTGATCTGCTTTTTTTAAACATCTGGATATTTCTGCGGAAAAGTTGGTAAAAAAGAAATGTTGTTTAGAGGAAGGACTTTGAATTAGGGTGTAATTAGTGTCAGCTTCAGGTCAGGGTAGTTCAGTCGGTAAATGTCTACCGTAAGTAAAGCAAATGTGGACTAGTTTGCACGTGTGTGTCCCTCTCTTGTTTAGTGAGGTTTCTGATCGGTGGCAGAGGTTAATATTCTCTCTTTATGTCAGAAAAAAAGAGAGCTAATTAATGTCCACAGAGAAAGCACACAGACATTATCCGCTGTCCTCTCTTCACCTCCTCTGTTACCTCTGTTGTCCTTTTTGGTTCTAATTGGACTGCTCTGCCTTTCTCTATCACTAAATGTAAGATCCTGAAGCGAATCTGTTTTGATGATAAACGCTCAATCAATTCCCACTGCTGTGTCAAGCTGATAGACACAGTGGTGGGAATTGCTTCCTGTTGTGCGTGTGTATATGTGTTTATGAGCAAGAAGGAGACAGACATGGAGTGAGAGCTTTTAAGTTTTACTAGAGTGCAATAAGCAGACTTTGTGGGTTGCGGGTAATGAGATGGTGCGTAGGTGTCTAATGGGATATCCTGTCTGAAATGATCCAGATGATTGATTATCAATGAGGATAAAGTGAATAATCTGGAGACGGGTGTAAAGCAGCGTGCCGCCTCACAGATCCTTGGTTTTATTTTCCTGCCCACTACACCGTGTTATAGCATCTTTACAAATATACCATACAGTAGTTTGAGCTTTATTCTGTGTGTGTGTTTGTGTGTGTGCTCTATCACAGATTTTAGCAGAGTAAGCGAGAAACCTTTTGTGTGTGTGTTTCCTTTGCGGCTGACAGATGCATATGTGCACGTATGCAGCTGCCGTGTGTGCTTTCTCGTCTGTATTGAGTCCTGAAGGTTATAGAGCACATTCTTTCATCCCTTCATGGTTGTTATGGAAACAGCAAAGGAAGCTGAATGTAAAACTGTGTTTTGAAAGGGACCTTTAATCGACTATGGACTCCTAGCAGTGATTATACCGTGTTTTACTGAAGTCTTTCACAAACTCCCCTCCCATCAGAAAATGCAGAAATGTAGCTGATATCCAGAAAGAGCTCACAAAAGGTGGTGAGTGTTTTGGTGCCAACAGGTCTCTGTGTAACATCATCACCTAGGTGGGTGTTGTATAGCGTTGCGAAACATGTTGAGCATGTGAAAAAATGTTGTATCCTAAATCGACTCATTTGTTCCTCAGAGTTTTTATAGTGCTGCAGTGTCAGAGTGCCTGTGTCATCTTGTAGGCGGCATACAGGGCTGGTTAGGCCTTTATTGTTCTATAGGACCTGGAGGTTTATATCAGGCAGTGTGCAGTTAAGTCTGCAGAAATAAGCAATTTGAAATGGTAGGAGAATCTGAGGAATAGATAAAATAGCAAAATAGTTGACAAGAGCCTTGAGTTATCGGCTGACTTTGATGGTCTGGCTGTGCATATCGGGATAAGATTACAGGTTCTGTAGCTTTATTCTTCATTTGGATTTCCTTTAGTTTGAACAAAGTGGTTGCTAGTCCTCCGGTGTCCACATAAAATAATGATAATTAAAAAAAACAAAAACAATAACAACTCAAACAACAGCAGGACAAACCAAAGATAAACATCAGAAAATTAATAGTTAATAATGTTGCGGATCAGATATGCTTTTAGTAAACACAGTACCCAACAAAAACAAGAAAAATAAAATAAAAAGTAATTAAGAAAAGTCCAAAATCCAGCTTTGAAGTCAAAATAATAATAATAATTTAAAAGAAAAATGCTATCACTGCATATTAAGCATATTGCCACTCAGCTGTATCTATGTATTTTTTCCCAGAGTTTAATGTAACATGTTATTTAAAAGAATATCAAACTGCAATGGAGTTTAAATGAGTTTAAACATTAATCTTGAGTCACTGTTGGAATGTGTCTACGTCAGTATTTCTCAATAGCCCAGGATGAAATGCAACAGATTGAGAGAAGGTGAAGTAAAGAAGAGTGTGGGTTATTTTTCATTCAAGGACTCCAGTTGTCATTAAAAAGCTGAGGCCAGTTCAGTTTGTCCCTTTTGTAAACAGATTTTCAGTCATGTCATGTCTGTGTTGTGGTGCATGAACTTCAACTACATAGCAGGCTATATTACAAGAAATTCAAACTGTATTTTAAATTACATTTCAGTCATCTTATAGTTTATTACTCAATTCCAATTGGTCAATTTCGCTATTCTACAGTCTGTTTCTCCTCCTCTTCCTCCATCCAACACTACAGGGAGGTCACGTACCACCAGTTACACACGTACCATAATTTGATGCGAGTCTTGAAATGAACAAACCGAGAGCATCGAGGCATGAGTGTCAGAAAAAACATGTTTTCTAGGGGTTTTGTAAGGTGATGATAAATGGACTCTATTTTCAGAATCAGTTTGTTTGGCGGGAAGTAGGGACTCGATGAGAGCAGCAGGACACCCAGCTGGTGGAGCGTTGCTGTGTTTCTGCTGTGCATCCCCTCATCAGCGGACAGACAGAGTGTGTGTGAACAACACGCTTCCTTCTCATCTGAATCTGTCCGTCCGCCCTGCCGTGCCGTATAGATAGATGGTCATAATTACCCCTGAGTTAAAGGCATGCATGCGCACACACTATAAATTGACTCATGAAATGCAGCAGCATGTCTGCCACGCCCCTGTCCGATATGGCGTGTGGGGTAACCATAGTAACTCCCTGGAGCTGGAGGTTCCTGTCGGTAGTTCATTGATAGGTACTATGTTGAAGGTCAATCAGAACAGGAAGAGACAGATTTAGAGGTGAGAAACACTGACTGGCAGAGAGATGTTGCATCTGTGATCCAGCTGGAGTCGGTTTCTATCAGATGAGTCACTGCCCTGTCTGTCGGTCTGGAGCGGAGCTCTCAAACTGGCTTTGAGGCTTGTGAGGAATTCAACATGTTGTCACTGTATCTCTGTAATTAGTAAACATCTATTGACATAGACATGGATGGTGTCTTTCCACTGTTGTAGTCTTTTTGATTTTCTGTCACTGGCCTTAAATTCTTCCTCCTCGGGCGACAGTGTAACATCATCAAGCATAATTTAACTTAAAATGTGTTTGTCAATATGTTCATTAGATGACTTCTAGGCTGTCTTGTAAATTTATCTAATGTGTTGTTTCTCATTACACATTTGCATTCTAAACCTATTTTCTGCATTGCAGTTCAGATTCAACAAACTGTCTTAACAAGACAAATGATTCAGCCTGATGAATGCCACCTGTTCATGAGATTTCATCATTAGCATAATGGACACCCTTAAAATTGCCATGTAATGTTGTCTGTCACCCTCTTTTCATTCACAAAAATGTTCAGAGAAAAGAAGAATTTCACACGGTGTGTAATATTATAAGTAAGTAAGTAAAGCTGACAAGAATGTGTCATCAGGGCAGTGCTGTAGCATTTATTTTTTTTAAGATTTAATATATAAATAAAAGCTGCTTATGACTAATATTAGAGTTGGGTAAAGGTGATATTAGTTAGGGATATATTATAGCCTATAGTATGTGATTTTGAAGCTACACAGGATGATGGTGGAATGCATAAAGACCTCTCTGTGAACTGGCAAGCCATGATGATGATGATGATGATGATGATGATGATAATGGTGGACAGAATATTAGTTTTGTGTTCATTTTTCATTGTTACATCTTTCATTTTAATTAATTTCTGTATCATGTTTTAATCTAAAAACATTCAGATTACAATAATATGATTTTAATACACTTTACACCTCACAGCCAGAACATTCCTGGTGTAATACTGCTAGTAATACTCTTTATGAGAGCAAATACCTGCAGCCAAAATGTTGTGGACAGCCTTCCCATAAGAGTGTATGTGGTGTCCCATGTAGCGTGTTATAGGAGCAGATTAATTCTCATGGTTTTTGGAACGAGTTGTTCAACAATAGCATTTGGGTGAAATGTCTGGATGTCCACATACTTTTGGTCATATAGTGTAGGCATCCTCTCAGTTAAAAAATAAAACAAAAGCTCGCTACACATCACGGTTCTGCTGTCAAAGTACGAATTGTTAATATTAATAAGGTTCATTGACATAAAATGGCATTTGGAAAAGTGCAGTCATTGATTGGAAATAGATGCAGAGTAAATAAATAATTGATAGTGCTTCAAGTTTTTTTCTTTTAAATTTGTTGTGAGTGTTGCAAGAATGTCAAACGTTATTAATTAGCTGTTTTATCTATATGCACTGTCTTTGGCTGAATGAGGATAAATCCTAAATAATTGGAAAATATAACCTGAAGGAAGTGCCTGAATGTTAAATTCAATTTACCTGAGACAGCATCAGAAGATAAATTTGTAACCAGAGTTTCAAAAGTCATGGACACAATGTGAAGGGTTGAATGTAATGTTGAGGTCTAGAGTGCAGTTACATGTACACATCCATAGTAACCCCTTTATACCATCACACACATCCTTCTTTTCCGTCTGTTCAGTTTAAAAAAGAATCTCAGGGTGTTATAGTTACTTTCTCTCACTCTTTTCACACCCCTCCTTCTCCACCTCACTCTCTTTTCTTGGTGTAAGTAGTTCTCCTGGAAGAAGAGGAGGAGCAGGTTCACTGAAAACTCTCCATTTGTCTGTCTGTGGGTGGTTTTTGGAGTCTCTGGCAGAACAACAGCACTCTGCGAATTATCTTAGTGACTTTAACTATGAGATCAAATCATTTTAATTATTTATGGGACGCATTCAAACTTCAGATGAAATTTATTCCACAAATCACCAAAATTATAAGATGATTCTGGCCTTGTCATGTTTTTTTTTTGTGATGAATCTTATTGCACACAACTATTCTCTTAAAAACTGAATGATGATCCATCCACATCCATATATCTTGGTGAGTTTATCAACATGTTAGATAGCTTTCTGATATCTTATAATTTGTAACTTTTTGCAACTTTCTTGCATGCGCACGATTGTATTAAGGCCAACAGTAAATATGTAATTTGTTGTAATAAAAGAGCCCAAAAATATTTATACATATGATAAAGAATGACCAAAACTTATCTTAATTATATTTTATTCCTTGAAGGAAATTGACTTTCAATCTAATCCTGAAAAAGGACACTACACAATCAGCCTGATAATAGTCCAACATACATTACAATTATAATAATCTTATCCCTCATTGTCAAATGGAGAAAAACTGGAACCCTCAAGATCTCCCAACATCTCTTCTCTCATTTATTTGAATAACTAATACTTTCATTGTGTTCCACGACACTGGCACATATGAACACTATAAACATGATGACGCAAAGTGAACTTCATTAAAGGTGTAAGCAGTTGACTATCCCCCTTCTTGTCCGGGACGTTATGCTGTACCAAGTTAATCACACCTGTAGGTGCGATGTCACCCTCTGCAGACATGTGTTAAGTGTGCTGCAAGCCCACACAGTTGCCTTCTTACTCCAGAGTGACGATGAATGGCTCCAGATTCATTTTCATTCATGTAATCAAGATTGCATGCATAAATATTTGTTGTTGCAACAGTGAAGTCGGTCCCTGGCACTTCTAGGGATCGTCCAGACCGATCATCTATGTACAGCAGAAATTGGTCAGTGTCTAACATGTAGTCCTACACGTCTCTCCCAAAGTCACAGTAACAGTTTATAACTCTATGATCACATTATTTTAAACACTGTCAACATCTCCCCAGCTTGGTTACTTTTGACCTCTGACTTCTCTTTTTTTTATCAGGATGGGGGCTTCAGACAACATCTACAAAGGGCGTAGTACGTTCATGGAGGAGCTGACTGAAGCCTCAGAGATCATTTCCCAAGCAACCGAACGTTCGTTGGTCATCCTTGATGAACTGGGACGGGGCACGAGCACCCATGACGGGATTGCCATTGCGTATGCCACCCTGGAGTACTTCATCAGAGATGTAAGTGTGCGTTTGTGAATGGACACTGTACTGGTGACTTGGTGATAAGACCAATTTAAATAGAAGAGGGAAGTGAAGGAAGGAATAGATGGGACATTTGAGTTACTGTGGCTGCTGAAATCACTGCAGTGATTGGTTTGCAAGAGACGAGGCTCCAGAGAAGCCTCAGCAGCAGAGCAGCTCTTGAAAACTAAGCAGAATTGTGGACACGCTTTGATATAAAATGTTAATATGCAGTTGGAGAGCAAGCTGCAGTGGAAAAGGAAAATGAATGATTGACCCCTACATACATAATCATTCAAGAGATGTATATTATACAGCAGCAGGCCTCATTTGTTCCTCATTAAACATTCACAGTATCAAGAATGATGACAGGTTGTCCATTGTCCACCTCTGCACCCTCAAGGGATCACATATGTTCACATACATCGTCACCATTTCTTAATGATATGTTTCCTGCATATTCTTGTCAGCTGTCGTTGAAATAATGTGTACGGAAAGCAGAAAGGTCCAATCTTAGCCAGCGGTCGAGGCCAAAGGAAAGTGAGGAACCGGTGCTGAGGTTGACTGAAGAGAAGAGACAGAGCTTTTCAGCTCAGAGTACTTGGAATCATTATTCCTATGAGAAAGTGTGTATATGTGTGTGTAAATGTGTGTGTAAATGTGTGTGTGTGTGTGTGTGCACGCGTTCTGCTGGGATTGTATGAACTGGCACACTCAGGGGCCCTTTGGGTGTTGCACAATGTTGCGTATCTCCATTTTGACAGAGCATATGAGTGGTACCCTGAGAGAATGAGAGAGGAGGGGGGTCATTTGTGTTAGTGAGGTGGGTTATCGGTTGCGACGTTGCCAAGTTAATTGTTGTTTCCTTACGGAGAACTTACAGTGCTCGTGTGTACAAATTAGAGTTGAACAATTAGATCTATACTATAAGCACTGAAAAGTACTTACTACAGTTTGACATGGACTGCATGCTCGAGGTTGTGGCATCAATTAAGACACACAGCTGTTCATTTTCTCAACTGTTTACACTCAGAATATTTTCCACTGTATTATATAAACTAAAGAAACATGAGGTTTCCTGTTCGTTCTCGTTACATCTTTTCTAATTAGCCTGTCAAATGAGATCGTTTGGATTTGGAGTTGTCCCTCTGCTGTTAGATATCATTGTTTGAATTATTAATGTAGAGACAGACTTTTTTTTCGGAATTGTGAGATGTGAGGCTATTTTACACGAAATTTACCTGCATGTGGACTGTGTGGACAGGATATAAACAGTTAACAGCAGTTGTTTTAGATTTTATTTGGTAAAGATACAACTCGAAAATGCTATTTAAAGCGACACTACTCAGTATATTTTGTATTAACACTGGAACAAATTGCATATATGATGTGAAAGGTATCGCTTGCAGTTACAGACCTGCAGGGAATTATCATCTGACTCTGCAGTCTGCTGCATCTCTTTTGAGCCCTTTAGCCTATTTTGGATCTTTGTTTTGATTTTTTTGGGCTCATTTCTCACAGCAACAGGAGAATGTTTTCAGCAAAAGAACTTTGATACACCGTATGCACTACCTTCCAAGCATCAAACTGCACACAGTTGGCTCATAATAATATCAGTGTGCCAATAGAATAGGATTGTAGTCTTCAAGATGTGCAAAAACTAGAAGAAACTAACATTATTAGGGTGCAGCTTCTTCTTCAGTCCACAGCTACAGATACCATTAATGGGTTTCTGTAGGTGTACCATTAAACATTACTTTCTCTACTGCTGCTTTATAGGCAGTTTAATCTTGGAAGCTGTATCCAATCTATGAGAGGTGGCATTTTGGTATTTGTTTATTTTATGATCTCCAAGACCTTACTCAAAAAGTTCCAAAGTGCCCTGAGTTACCCCTGTTCAAATATAGATGAATAAACATTTATCTTCGAAAAAAACCCCTTCCAGTTTTCATGTTTTGCCACTTTCACATTAATCTTTGGACAGAATCTTGGGGTTATGTAATTCTGCTGGAAAACGTAGACTGAAAATGTTTAAGAAGCCGCTAATGCAGCAGGGAGCTGTTGGCAGGAGGAGGGAGCTCTCTAACTACCTGTTGTATAACAGCATCGATTTGTTTGAAAAGCCTTGCTATTAAAGGAAAGGCAAACAAAAGAGCACAAAAGAAGTTATGCTTTTCAGTAAAAGACCTCCTTACTGCAGGCAGACCTGCAGTCTTTCATGCTCACTCCTCTTCCTCCTACTCCTCCGCCTCCTCCTCACCAGACTCAACCGTTCACGTCAAAAGTCAGTCGACTCCTCCTTTGACTCGGTTGTTATAGTAACGCACCTTTCCCTGTCCCCATCGCTCACCTGAGAAGTAGTTAAGAATGTAGATGGGTTTCATAAGACCACTCGATAAAAGAGACAGCCTTGACGCAGAAAGAGAGAAAGAAACAGAAGCAGTGGAGAGGGGATTGTTTTTTTGGTGAAATCATAATCAGCACGTAGCTGGTTCAGTCCATGTTTGTCATATTTAATTCCTTCCTGTGATGTGCACCTCATCCTGTCATTACTCACTCTCAGACTCACTTGGACTCTCGCTTTTATTCACGCTAACAGCAGGCCCTGCCATGAGCTTCACACTAAGCTTAGCGCTACACATCGCTCTTTACTCGTACCATGACTCAGACTAACAAGTGACTGCGCTGGCATCGTAATATTGCACTGTAATAGCAGACAGAATCATGCCTGCTTTTACACTTGGACTTATATGAGAACTAGAAGTCACTACAGCTCACTTTTGGCTGCAAACTAACGGGTAGATTTTCAGTAGAACGTATCGCTCCATGTGGGCGTAAATGGTCTGATGTGCTCGCGCTGATGCACAAAGCTCCTATGAAGACCCACATGTGCTCCACTGCACTCTGCACATGATGCCAGTCTATTTTTCTCTCAACTCACATTGTTTAGAGCAGTTCCAGAGCTCGTTCCTAACATGTGGTTGAAAAGATGACGCAAGAAACAAGAAACAATAGAAGAAGAACAATTTCTGTCAAACAGAATTATGGTTACTTTTTCTTGTGAAATAGTGGATACTTTTCACCTTTTGATGTGTCTAATAATCCAAAAAGGTGATTTTTTTTTCTGATCACAACCTGTAGTGGAATAATACTAAATACATATACATAAGTACTGTACTTAAGAACAAATTTGAGGTACTTGATTATTTCCTATTTCCTGTCCTGTATGCAACTTTATACTTGTACTGTAGTTTTCTCTCCACTACATGTGTCTAGCTTAAGTTACTTTCCAGATTCATGTATTCATGTATCTCCAGCTTTGGTGCTTTTGGATTCATTTATTTATGACAAACTGAAGGGTTAAGTGTTCCTTTATGCATCCTCCTGCTTCAGTTTCAAAAAGTTTTAATGTTTAAACTTTAATAAGCTGGAAGATGCACGAAGCTAAAAATCAGGGCTGTTTTTGTGAGTGCATGAAAACTTGCCTTTTAGGCGGCACTACACAATATACACATGATGATCTTATAGAATAAGATGCATTGCTGTAGGATATACCCAGCAGTATATAAAGTCATTAGAATTAGCTCAACCTTAAACGTCTGCAGCAGTAAAATGCAACACACACATTAATGCAGCTGTAAAAACATCATTGGTCTTCTAATATATCTATAAAAGGTTGGGAACCACTGATTTAGAACTTATAGCGAATATAGTTCAGAAAGTTCAAGTTGAGCTTGAGATTAGGTTCATTTGATATAATTTTCTTATTGTTTATTTGTTTACATTGTGTTGCACACAGAGATGATGACAATGGGTATTTTCATCTAATGATTTGGGATTACTGGAATTACTGGCGCATTACATTATTGTCATGTGATATTAATTCTAATTGGGGTGAACTTTGGGGAACGGTGAAATCAGTGAATTTGTAAGATTTAACTAAACCACCTTAAACTGTTGTGCAAATAGACAGATAGATGAATAGATAGAGGCAACTACTGACGGACCAACAATAGCTGACATTGCAATAAAATTATTATTTACTTTCACTTTCACAGAAGATCTAGCAAAACCTTGCACCTACAGTATGTTACTCACAATGCAACTCAACCAGACAGTTCAGTTGGAAATTCAGGGTTGTTATGCTTATAGTGGCTAATATAGTATAGCCTTGAGCTGCAAGCCTCGAGCAAAAAAAAAAAACGTTTATATTCTTTTATATATAACTTTTATATCACATGTGCAGGAGTCTTACCCAAGACCTGTAAACAGACTTTGATGTGCAAAATCAGTGGAGTCCCCCTTTATTTATGGACCCACTGTATGCAAACATTAATAATTAAGATTTATTGGGGGAGACAAGTGACATCTGTTTCCAAAACACTCGTCCAGGTCAGCACGCAGGCATTACTGTACCAAGTATTTCCATTTAAACGAAGGACAAAACATGACCTGAAGGAAGCATCATCACCATTGCACGTCACTGACCCTCTCTCTCACCTCATTCAGAGCCTTGTTAGGTGTGAGGTGAGAAAACAAAGGGTGTGGACTTGAGTTACAATTGGATTTGTGTCTAAGTGGACTACCAAGATGGAGAGAAAGCAATAGTGGTGTTGACACCTCTAGCCTTTTCCTCAGGATCAGATTACTGAGTGGAGGCACACTTGAATGCAGGAGATCCATCATGGTGACCCAGGTAAACAAGAGGAATAACATTGGAAAAGCAGGAAAACCATATAACTACCTATTAGCCAAAACCACGGAAACCGTTACTACCACACACCTGGACCAGCTCACTTGAAAAGTGGATTATATAACAGACCTGGAAAACGTCATTGAAAAAACCACACTGTGCTACAGACACAGGTGATCTACTTACAACCGATATCGAGGTCAGTGTTTTACAATCCATCGACCGGAAACTCGATCTGATCGTAACACTACATTCCAAAATAAAAGACATGCAAGCTAGTCTAAACTTTGCCCACAGCCAGATTGAAGATTCAAAAAGAAAACAACACTCTCCACACCCAGAAGATCTACACAAAACTTTCATTCACTCTCAGCTCAAAATCCAACCAGATGCCGCAAACAACATAACTTCTCACCACGTCCACAGAATTGGCAACCGCTCCGATAAGGGACGCTGACCCATCATCACAAAACTGGAACATTACAAACACAAAGACCTCCTAAAAAGCATGGCAAAGGAATTTAAAGGAACGAAGTTTGGCATCAACGACCAGTTTCCAAGGGAAATAAACGAACTGAGAAAAATACTTTACCTGATAATGAAAGAGCAGAAAAACATAAAAGCCTAAATAGTGGTCCACAAGCTATACATAAATGGACAGCTGTACTCAACGACACCGTGGCTTTTTTTTTAAACAATATGTCAAAAAACTCCCCAAGCAATAACAAAACGAACAAAAAAACAGCCTACTTAAGAAGTCTGTCATACTCCTCATGCACAATCTGCTGTTAATCCGGCAATCCTATGTGTTCTCTCACTCACACCCCCTCTTACCCAGTGTTATACAATGTTGATGCTTTCTAATTTAGAGACAATAACATGTAAGTTATTGTCTCTTTCTCTTTGTCTCTATTGATGAAGTCACCCTGTTTTGTTTGTGGTTTGTCATTCATCTTGTGTCTCCCTGTCCTGTTTGTCCTAAAACTAAAGTCATTAATCATCTCCTCAAATTGTAAGAGACCGACATATGCTTATTACAAGAAACTCACTTAAATAACTCAGAGCAACGCATTCTTACTGGCTCACAATACAATCTAGCCTATTCATCCACCTACAATAATAAACAAAGAGGTGCCTATTCTGATCCATAGAAGAATACACTTAACCCGCAATAACTCAATATTAGACCCAGAAGGTAGATATATTATAATCAGTACCACAATCAACAACAAAACATTTACAATAGCAAACCTCTACGGCCCTAATAATGATGACCCTTCAGTCTTTCACACATTCTTCTCACATATATCCACCCACAGCACTAACTTAATAACCATAATCGGAGGTGATTTCAATGCAGTACTCAATCCGTCCATTGACAGATCATCTCAATCAGGCATTTCAAGAATTTCTCGATCTTCAACAACAATAAAAGAGTACATGGATGACGTTGGTCTTGGTGATAGCTGGAGGCTTAAAAATCCAACTAGAGAGAGAATATTCTTACTTTTCTTCCCGATATGAATCGTTCTCACAAATCGATTTTTTTCCTGTCCAGCAATTCTATTATTCATGAGATCGCATATACTAAAATTAACCCAATCATAATCAGCGACCATGCACCTGTGACACTCTAAATATCGAATCAACAGTTACATCCTTCCCCACATGCTGATTTAATATTTCATTACTCAAAAGACCCTCAGTTTGACACTTTCATTAAGGAGGAGTGGACATCCTTCATGGAAATGAACAACAAAGTATTTGGATACTTCCCCAACATTACTATGGGAAACAGGTAAGGTGGTAATTACAGGGACAATTATATCATGTTCCTCTTATAAGAAAAAATAAGCGCACAATCTACAAAATAACCTAGAAAACAAGATAAAAATACTAACAGACAACTATGCAAGCAACCCCACAGAGCAGACATGGCAAGAATGACAAACCATCAAATTTCAACTAAATAATATATTGACAAAGAAAACTGAATTTCTCCTCCAACAGCTGAGATATAACAATTATGAACATCATTCTTCATGTCCTGTTCATCTCTGTCATGTATTTAAAAAAAAATGAGAGTGCACACACGTCATTATAGAACAGCTGGGAAGAGTGCTGAAGCTCTACAGGTGCAAAGTGAAACAGACACCAATTTGGAGCTCAAATCCTATCAGAGATATATTACAGGAGAAGAAGAGGAGGACAAGGTGACACAATGCAGAGAAAATGTTATCTGTGGCATGTGGCAGATCAGCAGTCTGTCAGAGATGTCGTTTTATTTGAACCGCCATGTCAAGTGAGTCGACCACACAGCCTGTCCCATTTGGACCCGGCCTCTTTAGCATCTGACCGCTCCAAGCATTCCTCCATTTGTTTATAAACATACGGCAGAGCTTAGCTTACATTAAGGCTGGATATTTATAGAGGTTCTTCTTTTTTCATGACCACTTCTCATGATCAGAAATGTTCCCTGCATCTCCCCATTATTTGAAAAAGTGAATCTGTCAGTTATATATTTGTATCTATATAATAGCCATCTTGGAGTATTGGGAAATTCAAGATGATGCACACCATTAAAACAGGTTCATATTTGAGGTAGGCCTACTTTTCAACAGAAATGATTTCATCTGGGGCTGCAACTAGCTATTATTAAAAGGAAAAGCTGCATGGATGGCAGACAAACACTGTGAGCAACTAGCTGGTGAACGTAGTGGAGCATTTAGCAGCTAAAGAGACAGACCCCTTTCTTCGGAGTTAGTGGAGATTAAAAACAGAGCTAAAAGAGGAGTGATTATTGGTGATCAGAAACACTCAAATTAATGCTTGTATGCTGCTTCAATCTGTTGAATGTAAATAAGCAACTGTATGCTAACATGTTCACCACAGCAACTTTTACAAGGTGATAATCTATGTTGTGTTCTCAGCTTCCTGGCCTACTACATGGTTTCAAACAAATTGTTTGCTCTACAAAAAGGTCAAAAACTATGAGAAATGTGGCAGTGGCAGTTTCCAGAACTCTAAAAAATATCTTTAAAGTGCTTATTCGGTCAAAGCAACTGGATAAAATATGGATGTACAAGAATACAGAACCCAGATCCAGCTAATTGTTTAGATTTTTGCTTAATAATAACTCAAACGATTATCAAAATTGATTAATTTTCTAGTCATCGACTAATCGAAGAACTGACTGATTTTTTCAGCACTAATTTTAGCAGATCATCCAGCTCTGCAGAGCATGGCTGTCAGTGCACCCCGCGGTGGTCTGGTAATGAGCTGCTATTAGCACCTAATCAGACCATTATCCAGGCTGCAGCCTCCCTCTGCAGCGCTCAGTTTGTTCTTACCTTTCAGTGTAGGTGGACAGCAGTGGTTGAAGTAGTTTGTCTCTGTGTGTGTTGTTCATGTGTTTCAGTAGTTGCGGGTCTGTGTGTCTTTGGTTGAAGTATGCGGGAGTCACCCTGCACGTCTTGTTCAGAGGGAGGTATTGCTGGTGACGTGTGACCTTTCTCAGACCGAGCGGTTAGCGGGCCGATCCTGGAGCCAGCTGAGTACTGCAGCCGACAGTCTGCAGCGATGATGTAAGACTCAGGACTACTTCACCATGAGGGGGTCATACATTACTGTCATCATCAGAATGTGGGATTATTAATGGTTACATTTTTGGGATATTTATTTAATCCGACATTAGTTATGGTCTTTTAACAGTTTGCCACATTTTCTGCCACTGTTGTGTAGTATGTGGGAGATATCTTGTGTTCATGCATCCTCTCCAGTCCCATTTCCATGTGATTGGGTTGTTAAAACAAGGAGAAAAGGGAAAGTGGAGAGTTCACTGTGAGCGCTGAGAGGCAAAATGTTTGTGCATGTATTTGGAACAGAGGCTCAGTCAGTGAAAATCTCTTTTTTGTGTGTCTTAACCTTAATGCCATGGTGGCTGACAGAGATAAAAGAATAGCAGGAAGAGGTGTAGTGCCTTCACTTTGCTCAATCTCCCTCCAGAGTCTGAAAAGCCTGGTGCTGTGTTTACAGTGAAAGGCAGAAAAAAAAAGACAGAGTGACTGACTGCAGAAATGCTTAAGAGAAGGAAAAAACTACACAAGTGAATAGACTGATGGGGGGGAAAAAGTGACACAATATTGTATATAGTATGTGTTTATACTAGTGGTAATATTCACAAAGCATGTCTTTATGGGTTAGCTCAACACACTGCAGGGTACAGAGGCAGTTAAGTAATACTGGGCAGAGTACAGTAGATGTAGTAGTTGCTCTGCTCTTTGTTTATCAGCTTTAACTTTTGCTTAGTTGTAGCAACACAGATGGTGTTACATAATGCAACATTTGTTATGATACTTACCATTTGGTATATGTATTATTTTATTTCTTTTGTCTTTCTGCTTTTGTGTGGTTTGGAAAAGTATTTAGTGCGATGGAATCGAGATCCAAATACTTACCAGGCCTATTGATCGCATAGTTGTCGTGAGGGTGAAGACAGATATTTTGTGTGAGGATCTAAAATATTATATTTGAAGTGAGTGTGCTGTGGAGAACATGTTGCTTTGTAGATGAGTTAATTTGTATCCCCTCTAGCAGTGTGTTGGTTGGACGGTTTGTCCAATACTGAATTATCTCTACTGGAGAGATTCCCATGAAAGTTTGGGTGTATCCTGATGACGTTGGTGACTTTTCCTTCAGTGCCACCAGCAGCTCAAAGTTTCCACTAATCCACTGAAACATCTCAACAGCTCCCACAGCAGCTGCCAACCTTAATACCACATCTATCCTCGCCACAGGTTACACGACCATGACATTTAATCATGATTTTGTGCAGCAGAACTTTGTTTTTTATTATCTCCTGCTCAAGTAATTATCCAGCGACCGCTAAGTTTCATCTCATGTCCCCTTGTGTGGATCCCAACCTCAAGGTTGAAAACCACTATGTGCACTGTCACAAATGTTGTGCTGACATTCATGGTCTCTACTGACTTTGGTGATCCCATGACTTTTATTTTTAGCACCACTAGCAGGTTGATATCTGTTCTTTTCAGTGACAACTACTGGATGGATTGCTATGAAATTTAATAGAGACTCTCATGTCCCCCTCAGGACGAATTGTAATAACTTTAGCGCTGCTTTAGCTTCTTTCCTAGCACCATCATCCGGTCAATATGCTTTGATTTATGACCAAATACATGCAAAACTAATGACATTCAAATCAGCCTCAGCTGTACTTTGTGTCTTAGTGCTAATTAGTAAATATTAGCATACAAACATGGTAAACATTACATTTGCTAAATGTCAGCATGTTAGCATTGTCACTGTGAGCATGTCAGTATGATGGTGTTAATTTTGTGGTTATGGCTTCACCTTGTTTATGAGAATGTTTCAGTATTGGGTTTTATTGGACTTTGGCTCATTGATTTTCATATGTGATCATTATTCTATCAGCATGACCTCTCTCATGCCTGGTAATCAAAAGTGGTCTGCATGTGGATGCGTTACAACAATATCTGTAATATCTTTTCATTTACTTGAGTTTTTAGATGATTTTCTTATCTGCATTCTGTGCACGCTGTGATCAGATCTCATTTTTCACAGGCGCTATGCAAAGCTGGTGTGTAGGTGGGAAGGTGGTAGTTCTGTTGTCGGTAAACCCAAACATGGCAGGTGGAGGGTCCCCACAAGTGACATTACTGCAAAGCCTATACTTTTCTTACTTTTACCTACCAGAGAAACGTCTTCCACAACTGTCAGAAACAGCAGAAGTGACAAGCTGATACAGAGCAGTGACTGCGGTGATGACATTCCTGCCTACAGCTATGCAGTTTCTACCCCTCGGCTGGAGATTTTCTTACCAATGTGAACACAATGTACAGATTGCATTTATACCTGGCTGATCTTGTTTATGCAGTTTTCTCCATCCTTAAGATGTTGATGCCAGATGTAAAAGAGCTGCTCCAGACCTGTGTACTGGGGAAGCTTTGGCTCAGGTTGTAGAGCAGCTTGTCTAGTAATCAGAGGGTCACTGGTTTGATTCACAGTCCAGTGGAAGTGTCCTTGAGCAAGATACCAATCCCCGAATTTCTCCTGAGTGTGAGCACTTTGGTTAGGAAGCGCTATACTGATCTGGATGAGCAGTTGGCACCTTGCATGGCAGCTTCTGCCATCAGTGTGTAAATGTGTGTGTGAATGTGACAAGTTGTAAGTGCTTGGTAGATCAGGAAGGCGCTATATAAATAAAAGGCCATTTACCATTTAGATTTTACTGGATTTTAACAATGCACTCTCTCCTTTCTTTTCTTAGGTGAAAGCCCTCACCCTGTTTGTAACCCATTACCCTCCTCTGTGTGAGTTGGAGCGGGTGTATCCTGAACATGTGTCTAACTACCACATGGCTTTCCTACTCAATGAACCTGACATTGCGATTGACACTGATGGTACGTGTGCTGAAAATGTTTTCTGTCGGGTTTGAGTCTCACTAATCTTTCTTTGGTAATTTCCACATCATTATCATTTGGCACTTTGTGCGAGGTTTGAACGTGTATATGTTGACAGATGGAGAGGTTCAGCCAGAGTTCATCACCTTCCTCTACCAGTTAACTGAAGGAGCTGCAGGGCGGAGCTACGGCCTGAATGTCGCCCGATTAGCTGATATCCCAGACCCTATACTACACACTGCTGCACGCAAAGCCCGGGAGCTGGAGAGTATGGTCAACGCCAGGAGGTACAACACACACACACACACACACACACATACAGACCCGGACCACTTTACTAAGTTCACTCTTGAAGTTTACTAGTGATGATCAAGAGGATGTGAGAGGGTGGCCGGTTTTGGGTTTAGAGACCCAATTAGGTTTAAAGATGTGTGTGTTTACCTGGCTGGGAGGGAGCGTTCAGATTGGCAACAGCTCTGCGTTAACTGGCTAGAAATACTGGAAGTCCAGTTTGAGTAACAGAGCTGTGAAATTGAAGGCTTATCAGACACAATCCGACATTGTTTATTTAAGCTTTAACGCTCAAATAAACTTGATTTCATTCTTGTGCTGACAGAAAATGTACCAATATTCCTGGAAAATCAGACTGGGATAGAAATTACTTGTGTAAGTCAGACCTGACATCAAGGAGTTTCAAAGAAAAGAGCGAGAGACCTACAAGCAGGTTTATGACAGGAAATTTTCCGTTTTGGAATTTCTTGAACGCTGCAAAAATTTGGTTTGTTTGATTAACTAACTATGTTAGATGCAGCTATTTTCACCTTTGGACTGTCAGTGCAGCGCCAAACAGCAAATTGCAAAACAAAAGTCTCAAAAGAAATGTAGTGTGAATTTCCAGTATCTATTTATATTTAGCCGTGTTTGTGGTGCACTTTTCCATTAGCAGAAATGTGAAGTGTTTTTTTTTAATATTTGTTCTATTTTCTTTTATTTATATTTCTAATCTGCTTATGACCCAAAAGACTGTTTTAATTAATATGAATACGATGCAATTGTCGATTTAAAAAAAACAAAACAAATTGAGACGCTTTAACATGTTTTGTCTAACTTTAATTGTGGCATATTTTCTCCCAGAGGGTCCAAATCTTATTTTCCCCTCAGTTAATTTATTTTTCCAGTATTAAGAAGAATGCACACTAATAGGGAAATTAAGAGAAAATATATGTTTGTTTAATGCTGATGTAGCCAAGTTTTTCTATTAGGATGAACCACACACTGCCAGGGCTGAGATGTTCCACTTACGGTTGAGTTAGGAAGGCGACGTGTTCGTCTTTTGCTGTCAAAACGTCAGCATATTGCACTTTCTCTAAATACAGTATTATGTCTCTGTAAATTTGTACACGGCATCTCCTCGCTCTATAACAGACAGCCTGCTGGGAGTTGAGTGCTGCTTAGCCTCTTCCTAAGTAATCCTCACCATATGAGATATCTGTCAGCACGCGCGCACACACACACACACACACACACACACACACACACACAGCCATACCTCTCCATCAATGTAATCCTCCCTATATGAAATGTTTGTCCTTTGTTGGAGTGAAGCCATGCTGAGTACACAATAATCGTACACAGAAGAGCTGGTCGGAGGTTAAGAACAGAGATTGTGAGCTGTGTGAGAATACAATGTATTTAGGCTCAACACATGTGTAGTAATGTGACGATGTACAACAGTTTTTATATGGTATTTTGTTTAAACAACATTTCTGTGCCTTTGTCTCCATCTCTCCAGGAAGAGTAAGAAATGTCTCTCAGATCTTTGGAGCATCTCGGACAGATCGTCTCTCTTGGAATGGCTGCAGTCAAACACAACACCGTCAGAACACACATGAAGCAGAGAAAAAGCAGCTATTAGTGAATGAGCATGCTCAAAGTAGAATATACACGCTCAGATTTAAAATCTTGTTTCAGAAAGGACTTATGGAGTAGAATGGTTGTTGCTGCTGTTTTTGCTAATGTGCTAAATGTTAGCGTGTGAAACAGATTTTAACCATCTCAGGTTCTGGTTATCACCATCATCATGTACTGTAATTGTAACACCAATTAATACCAACTGACCAAGATTTTACCTTCCAGACTATATATGTACATCAGTGTGTTTGGTGATTAAATAAAAGAAGAAGAAACGTGTCACTCTTCCGGGTCGTTGACTTTAAAACTCTGTGTCACAATGGACACTTCAGAAAAAAAGACTGATGCAGCAAAACAAAAGAGATTTTTTATTCCCTGCATTCTCTATTATGAGGCACCTGTATTACCCACAATGCAATTCAACTGCTGGCAGTTTGGTTGGAGATTTGAGTGTGTTATGCTAATAGAAGCTAATGTAGCCTTGAGCTGCTACCCTTGGACAGCAATGAGAAACTTGCTATGGATAAGCTTACTTCTTTCACTCCAGATTGTTTCCAGTTTTTTTTTCATTTTCACACTTGTAGTCTTCAGACCCAACCGACATCGTCTCAAGTGACATCACTTGAAACTCAGACTTAGTGCAGCTCCCTCTGGAGCCTCAAAGGGCTTTCTACAACGTTTTTCACATGCAGTCGTATTCCACAAACCCTTAACAGGCTCTGGTGCGTAAAATTGGAACTTAACCTTTAAATAAAAACTGTAGCATTTCATCTTGTAGGCCAGAAAGCCTAAAGAAAAATGCTTTGCTACAAAAAAGCATTAAACTGTTGACTTCCACCAGATTTTATCTTAGTAAAATTTTAAATTCATCCATTAAAGTGTGTGTTAGTTAATGCTCTTTGGTTCAAGGCTATTAATACTGCAGAAACAAATCACAACATTTGCTAGATTTGCTGGTAGAAAATCTGCATTACATCTCTATCACACACACACACACACACACACACACACAAAAACCAAATCACGCTCCGCCTTTAATTCCACCAACTCCAAGATCAGCGCGCATCACCAGAGAGAGAGAAAGATAGAGAGACCTAGTGGGCGTGTGTGTTTGTGTGCAGGAGAGCGAGAGAGAGAGTTAACCACTGTCAAAGCCGATTACAGTTTATCGGGTCTGTGATTCTGTCTGTCCACTTGAGGGTTCTCCCCCCTTGTGAGCGACACGCCTCTCGTTTTCTCCTCTGCTTATTAGTTGTTTACTTACAGAAGCGCGCTTTTCTTTGGCGAGCACCATGGATTTATTCTAGTGCTTGCGGGACTCGGACATCTTTACTATGAGTTCCCTTGCAGAAGCGCTCCCGTCAGCGGAGCAACTTTTCCGTGCGCCACGACGCCGCTGAGTCGCGCGTCTCTCGGTGGGAAAGTTTACACGCAACCCCCCGGCGACCATGGGCTCTCTGTGAAAGCTAAGATTACCCCACTTTTCTTCTCTCTTCCAAACCGTACGACGAAATGCAGAAGAGCGTCCGCTACAACGAAGGACACGCGCTGTTTCTGTCGGTGGTCGCGCGTAAAGAAGGAACCAAGCGCGGCTACCTGAGCAAGAAGACGGCGGAGAACAGCCGATGGCACGAGAAGTTCTTCGCCCTGTACCAGAATGTACTGTTCTACTTCGAGAATGAGCAGAGCGCGCGCCCAGCCGGGATTTACCTGTTGGAAGGATGCACCTGCGAGCGCGCGCCGGCGCCCAAGATGTCCACCACTGGGAAGGAAGCGCTGGAGAAACAGGTGAGAGGTTTAAAAAGAGCAGGTGGGTGTCAATCTACTGAATCCTGCTGTGAACCAAAGTTCACATCTTATGGTACCAAGCGCGCTGGCATCATCATGGGGACAAACTGGTGCTGTCTCTGATTGAATGACCAATATTTGATGAGAGACCTGTGTTTTTCAGATAATCTATTGTTTCCACAGAGATTTCTAACAATTACTGTTAATTTATTACACTTTTTTTTCAAATCCTAATAATAAAAAGTACAAGATCAAATTGTTCCATCACGCTCTAACCTGACGCCCATGTAAAAAGAGCAAGTGCAGCATCAGACTAAAGTGGCTGCAGCAGCTCAGCCTCTCTGCTCTCCACAGTTTCAACAAGAGCTGCAGTGGCAACAGCACCAAGTGCATGTGCATCTCTTCCCTGAGCAGGTAACCACCCCCCAAAGATTCAGATGTGCAAATGTGAGCAAGTTGGTAGCAGAGAGAGAGAGGATTCCTACTGTGTGTTTTATACCAATTCAAAACAAAAGAAAAAGCAGGTCCTACCCGACTGCTCTCTTACATATATTTATTTTATGCCTTTTACTCTCTCTTTCTCTCTCTCTCTCTCTCTCTCTCTCTCTCTCTCTGAGGTCATGGAATTTGCTGGCTGCTTGATGTGAACATGAACCCAAAAGTCTGTCACATTTTCATCATGAACATGATTAAGTTATTCGGAACACGGCCTTATATGGATTAATCAAACATGGTTGAAATTCTTCATAGCTCAAAGTTAGGTTTATTTCAGTCTGACGGTGGGAGGCAACTATTGCAATGCAGCAACAGGTTCTTGTGTTTAACCCCATGAATGCTATAAGATTATTTGTTCCATCACTTCAGTAAATCTGTAATATCTTTACATTTAGTGAAACATTCATGCCTGGGATGCCATAGTTTTATGGCTGTAACATTAATAACGTCTTGTGTGTCATTTAGTTAGACACACTGCAGGATAGCGTTATTTAATGTCTTCAAAAACCTTGAATTTTCTGAACTACCAGCTCTGTGGGTGGCACGTTTGTGCAACTTTTATTTGTAATCACAAGGCCACTGCAGAGCTGGAAGAGGTTAGGGCTTCATTACTTAAAAGCAGTAATATGCAGGGAAATATTTTGGGCAAATCTGTTGGTGATTGAGCTCCTGGAAGTTGCCTCAGTATTGTTGCTCCAACAGTTAGGTCGATCCTGTTGCTAGGAAACATTTGAATTACCATTTCCACATGTATTTCATTGAGAAAAAATGAAACACACATGCACTGTTCACAAGTATATAACATCGATCCTAGGGTTATATCAAGAATCAAAGAATCAATATTTGTTACTGTAAAAATAACTCACCTTTACTTCATGAAAGTAGTCCCACAGAAAACAGAATGATTTCTGTGTCTGATCCCAGTTTTCAGCTGGCCTCAGGGACTGTGTCCATGTGTGTGCACAGGCATCATGCCCATTAAAACGTAGGGGAAGGGATACACTGGAGAGCTTTGACTTTTTACAGTTTGAGCAAGTATTAAGGAGACAGTAAGTGGACGTACAATTAATCATATGAGAGGTAAAAAATAGCCACCAATCAGCATCACTCAGAAAATATTCATCTCCAGAGACTGTTACCTACTTATACAGTAGATGTCTCTTTAAATGTACAGTATGTCTAAAGACAATTCATTCCAGATGTATGCAAATGGAGAAATGCTTGAAAGCCAGGAGATGGTAGAGTGGTTTTAATCAAGTCATACATAAAGCAAGAACATTATGTCTTTATTGCCACAAAGGAGTTGTTATTAATGATGATGAAAGTAGGACAAATCTCTCTTTTTCAGGGTAAAATTATGTGGTTCCAACCGCTAATACTGGCACTGACACAAGCATAAAACCTGTCTCTTCTGATGTTACAGAGCATGGCAATTATGATGTCTTATTTTCTCCTCTCTTTACACACTCACATTGGCTGTCTCACCCTCTCTCTCTCTCTCTCTCTCCCTCCCTCTCTCTCTCTCCACCTGTCTCACTCTCACACTACAGCTGTGTTGTTTAATTAGGGTTATTTTCAATCTGCCCTCAGCTGAAGCCGTGTGTGCTGACATGTAACTGTTTAACTACATAGCCATGCACACAGGAGGAATAAACCAAATAACGATGACATTTTGTCTGACTTATGAGGCGGTGTACGTGCTCGTCTGTTTTAGACGATCAAAATCTGTTTGTTTTTTTACGTTGTGTGAGGGTTTGGTAGGATAAAGTGAGAAGGCCTTCCATCTTCCCATCTTTCTCCTTACTGTTTTTCTGTGCAGTAGAGTGAGTCTGCCAGCAACCTGCAGCATCACACCCCCACAGTGAGCCACAATGCAACCACACAAATAACACACAGCTACTGCCTATCTCTCTCTCACTCTCTGTTGTATTCCCAGATAGACACAAACCCTTCAACTGATTTGGAGAGCCTTTACACTGGTCTGAATGGTTTCCACAGCGACTGTGGACCTGTATTGGTGATGTGAACACGTTTATGTGTGTGTATGAAAGGCTAGTAGAGTTAGCTGTGTATAATTGTCAAACTACCCACCCCCCCACCATCGTCAAGCTTGTGGTTGGTTATTGATCCCAGAGAGAAGCACAGTTCATCAGAGGTACACACGTCAAATTCTACTGAGCGATTCAAAGGCCTAGTCTTGCTGTGTTGAATGCTTTTGTTTTAGAAATCAACGAGCCAATCATCCACTTCATAGGACTTTGTAGGTGTATAACTTGGGAACATCTAATTGTGATTAAATTAAATTAAACTGACTGACAAAAATTTCAGCTCTAAAATCAGAAAGCTATGTATTTAAGGGATTTCTTCAAAAGATGCTCCTCACAGATTTAGAAAACTTTTTTATTATTGGAATTTATCAGTTGGATCCTTAGTAAAGAAAAGAGTCAGATTATTTTTCTTTAAATTTCCTGGATGATTATTATGATTATTGATTATTATTATGGATTAATTAAATATATATATATAAACTTGGGCTGGCTTGCCAACTGCATGGTATGGAGTGCACATCAATGTAGAAAACAGGCATCAGGAGTAGAGCAGAGGTAGGTAGAGCATGTCTGATATGTTTGCTGGTGGTTAATAAACAGTGTACCCTAACCCTAACCACTCTTGTGTTTTGTTTTTTTTTTAAACTTATTTTTGTGGTTTAAACAAAAAAAGAGGTTGCGACATGCACTTGTTTGTTTTCGTGACAGTGCCCTCTAGCGGCCTTGTTCAAAAGGAAAAAGGAAACAAAACACAAACAAATGAGCATTTTAGTAGCTTCAGTGACTCTGTCCAAAACCAATTGTAACCAGATTGTTTACATACGGCAGCAGAAAGTTTGAATCACTGCCAAACTTTGGATTTGTGGCTTTCCGTGTGTAAAATAATCAAAACCAGCTTTACATATTTATTGAAGAAGAAACATACAATACGTTGTGTTGAGTTGTTTTTTTTTGAAAGCTTGTGTTTTGCATCTCAGGGCCACCATACATCGACTTAATGGATGCTTCAGTGTTCACATAAATATGAATTAAGAAATGAAGATCACATGGATGCTTATTATATCCAAGTTTCATGTTTGCAGAATTTAAGGCTCAGTATCGTCATCAAGGATGCCTTGAGGCGGATGGACAAATTGGCTGTTAGGGGATCAACTCTGTGATCTTCCCTCTATCCACGCACAGTGAACATGTCTGTAGTAAAATGAAACAGGAACCTTTAGTAGAAATTTCAAGCATGGGAGATCAGAGATTAATTCAATACTGTCTGATCTGGCAGCAGTGGCTTTAATGAAGTATGTTAGTTGTTGAGCTATAGGAATATAGGGGATCTTTTCAACCCGCGTCCTTCCTCATTAGAGTTGATGCAAGAAAGGGTGGGGTGACACTTAACGGTTGAAGTGTCAGTGCTGACTTCCTGGTGCGTGTATGTGTGTGTGTGCATGTGTGTGTAATTATTAGAATCATTAGAAAGCTCCTCTAGCTCTAAACATCCCTCTCGGAGCTTCACGTTTTTCTCTTGCTTGCACTAATCGTTTGCATGAAGGAACCAATTCCATATTCCCGGAGTCTGATCTGCTCTCTCCCGCAGGCTGCTTTTCATTTTCCTCTGAGTTTTCTGCCAAGTGTTAGAGCCATTATGGACCTCATTAGTGTCAGATAAGAATAAAAAGAAGAAAAACTGGCATCTGTCTCAAAATCTGTCACTTATGTTTGAAGTAATGCACTAATCAAAGTATGGATGACAACAAGGGTGGATATTTCTTTCAAGAAAGCACTCCCGTTGTTCATGGATCTAATTCTTAGCGTACACTTCCTCCCTATGAAAACCACTGAGCCATGAACTAAGAAAAACAGCTTCTTAAAAAGAAGTAGAACAACATTTTGAGAAATATGCACATTTGCTTTCTTTCATAGAGTTAGATGAGGAGATTGATACCGCTCACATGTCTGAGTCCAATAAGGAGCTAGAGCCAAGAGATGATTAGCTTAGCTTAGCATAAAGTCTGAAAGCAGGGGGAAAAGCTAACCTACGTGCTGTGTGACTATCTCTTTGCAAACAAAAGCTTGAGAAGTGAGTTCCCCAAGGCAGGTCAACATGGGGTTTCCAGGCAACCAGCAGCACAGGATTGCTGGGTAAAGTATTGAGACTGTTTTGAAGTTTGATGAAACCCACTGTGGCTATTTCCCCCCTGCTTTCAGTCTTCAGGCTAGGCTATGCTAATCACCTCCAGGCTGTAGCTCCACACTTAATGCACAGACATTATATCAATCTTCACAATTAATTCTAAAGAAAGGGTTACAAACTCTATGAAAAACCCTGAAATGCACCAAAAGGATCCTGTTGCCTAGTGAAACCTCATCCTTCACAGGGCTCGCTCTCAATGGCGAGAGGCTCGCCATGATCCAGTTCCCCACGACTTGTCTTCTCAGAGACACCCCTTGCGGCCCCAGGGCAGAGTGCCACAGGCTTCTGAGGCAGCTGTGACCCCTTTTAACAGCAGGATGAGAGGCTAGTACACCACACACACATACTCCCCCCTTAAAAGTTATTCCCTACTGTCATCATGCCTCTGCCACTCATCAATAGGAGTGCCATGGCACCGAACATAATAAGCCTAAAGCTCTGTGTGGAGCTCTGACATATTCTAACACGTGTTTTGTGCTTTATGCTGTTGCTGGCAAAGGAGGAGCAGATGTTTCTCAGTCATTGTGTTTGCAAAGCTCTTCCTGAAGCCGTGCACTGAAGATATTGTGAGCTTGGACAGGGGAGGGGGGCTGTGCAGCGCAGGCACAAGCAGTTATGGACCCTGAGTTAGAGACTTTTCCTGACTCAGATTGGTTGTTTTGTGTTTTGGCATTGTGAATTCCTGTAAATGCCACCAGGAGCACTAGGAGGAGCCAGAGGAACCAGAGGAACCAGATTTTTTTCCACAAATTATGCAACCTGTTCTCAACCTCATCCCAGATCCTCAAATACAGATGCTTTGTCATGGCCCCTCTTCTTATACACACACACAACATCTTTTAAGCATCTGGATGAGACACACTGGGCTGCCACAAAAGCCTTTTTAACACGTGGTTAATGCTGTGAAACAGTCGTTTACTTTTAGTTTCCCATGCGACATGAACCGCGATCTCCTTGGTGAAAGTCCTGTTTGTTTGAGCACCCGTCCACCATCACCTGCAGATGTAGATTTCACACTCTTTAAACTACGACAACTGACACTGATGGGTTTACATCGAAGCCCAGTGGAATGAGAACAGGCTAGATCTGTCTCATGTCAGGTTATAGTGAATTTCAGCAAATATGGCAAAAAGGTTGTTTTTTTTTATTAAAGTTACCTATAAACCTGTAATGCTGCTCTAATAAATGATTTTATATTAACAATGGATCAAATGATTATGTGGTCTTGGCTCGTTGTTTGTTTTGGTTTTACAGCTCAGACTTTACTGCCTTTACAGGAACCTCTTTCTAGCAAAAAGATCTGAAAATGCAGTCTACGCTGCTGGCAGACAGACAAAGTTAGAGACTATCTGGTGAACAGAGTCGAGTATTTATTAGCTACACTGAATATTGGACTTAAATTTGTCAGGTTGACACAAACATGATTCTAGCTAATATTCCATAACGTCTGCTTGATGTGTACATAAGCCACTGTTTGCTAACTTGTTCGCCATATCAACCATATCAATGTTATGAGGTGATATGTCAATGTTGTGTTTTACAGTTTGCAGTGTTGCCTCCAAGGCGAGAGGCTACCAGAGCTGATGTAGAGTGGTGGCACAGAGAAAAGAGGACACACACACATCCCATGAGAAGTGTATAAAATAAACTATAGCATAAGGTAATAGGATTGTCAAGTAGTTTCATGAGTCTTTGTTGCTGCTAGCACACTGGCAATTCTCAAGAATATAATAAAACAGATTTACGGTGTGTTTAGACATCTCTGCTGCTGCACTGTGGGAGTTGTAGAACAAACACTCCAATCCAGCATCTATTGCATTAAAGCGGCAGGATGCTTCCCAACAGTTCCTCCTGGCTATGGAAGGACAGAGCAACAAAGGTGTCAGATGGAGGAAAAAGTTTGATAATAGGTATACGTTATTTATACGTGTTTGTTTTGGATTTATTTTGAGTAGCAGGACTGCAGTGAAAGTAAACAGTGAGGGAGGGGAGCAATCTATTTAATCTCCAGATAAACAGACAGGTAATCCCAGTGTTCTGAGGTAGGTACAACAGTTATTAATATACTTAAATGCAGTGTGTGTATGTGTGTGTGAGCTGTGTGAAAGTTTTATGTGTGTGTGTGTGTGTGTGTGTGTGTGTGTATGTGTGTATGTGACAGAGGTGGCTATACAAGAAGTGATAAAAAACTTCTTTGGAGGAAGTGAACAGCATGGAGGGCAATGAAGAAACAGCAGGATGTGGGATGTTGATTCAGTGATTGTCACATTAGCTGCTACATCATTAGTTGAATTCAGTGGTTATATAAAGTACTGCCGCTGCTGCAGTCGCATTAATGTTTTGTATCTCTTCACAATGGCAAATCTCCAGGAAATTAAAAATCTGCTCTTATGTTCTAAAGTGAAGTAGAGCTTTTTGGATTTCTGAAATCACAGAGCGGGTCTTTCAGGGACGAACCATGTCAAAACTACCACATTTACTTTTACATCCCATGTATTATTGTGTCATTTTAGGTGATACACTCTACCATATATATATATATATATATATATATATATATATATATATATATATATATATATATATATATATATATATATATATATATATATATATATATATATATATATATATATATAATTGCCATATAATTGTCACTACATTTGGCCTGACTGTCCTGAAAGAATGACAGAGAAAAGAAAGCATTTTAAGAAACAGTTTACCATTTTGGGAAATAGGCTTTATTGCTTTCATGTCAAGACTTAAATAAGAAGATTAATACCACCATTAAATATAAGGCAGCAGCCAGGAGCTGGCAGTTTTTGGTCAGTTACTGAAAACAAATTACATGGCATTTTTTGTAATTCATTACATAAACTATTGGATTACCGAAAAATGTATTTTAATCTGAATATTTTTGGATTACGTCAAAATGAAACATTGACATGACAATATTTTACCCTATATTAAAACATGTATGCAGCCATAAAAAAAAATTTAATTCCATAAATATTTGTCTTCAAATATCTCAAAACATTTTCAGTGCAAATAAAAAACATTTTGTCTCAACGCCATTTGTTTCTTTCCTGCCAGGTCTGCCGCAAAGCATTTGTCTAAGAAACCCTGTATGTCAGACCAGACGCACTTTTCATCAGTTTAAAAGAACTTGGTTATCATTTCAAATATTTTAATATTTATTTAAATCATATTTTAATCAAGTAATCCTTCAAATATACAATTTTGTAATTTGATTATATATAAACATTTAATCTGTTACTTCCCAACCCTGGCAGAGGGTTTTCTTATTTTTGCATAAAGACTGAAAACAGCTAGCCTGGCAATCCACCTGCCAGCCAATGGCCAGGTGCAGTGATTTCCTGGCAACTAGATGAGACTAAAAAGATATAACTAGTGAGCTTTAGAGGTGTTGATAGGCTAGCAGTTTCACCCCTTTCCAATCTTTATGCTAAGCTAAGCTAAATGGCTGCTTGTAGCCTCATATTTAACAGACAAATATATGTATATGTAAGTCTTGCCATGAAAAAAGCATGTTTTCCTAACTGTCAAACTATTCCTTTAAGGCATGAGATGCTTTTATTTGATCTACTACATTATTCATCATGGCAAATATGATGGATGACACCTGGCCTTCTCATTAAAAATGAATTCATAATTTTTGCCGTTGTCATATGTAGATGCATGACTCTGCAGCCTATTGTACAGTATAACAGGTGAAATGTGTATTATTGTGTGCACAAGGTTTTCATGACAAACAGTTTGTTTCTTTGTTCTTGTCCTTATTTTATGAAGCTACATTCAGCACAAAAAAGACATTATTGCCCCTGTGGGAGCACGACAGGAGCTGAGAAATGAGAGGAATATAAAGAGGAGAGGAGCAGATTGTGAGTCTGATCCAGAAGAGTGGTGGGTGGAAAAAGTGAACCCATACCCCTCAGTCTTATTTATCTCTCTGAGGCTTCTTCTCACAAATGACTTTTTGTTTCCGTTACCGATTTCATACTTGTAATGGTCAATAATATATTTACATGGAAATGCTGAATAAGATTTAAACATGTCTGTCACAAAAGCTGAAAAGGTTCTGTGTGCAGGATATCTCAGCTAATTTAAAAAATAGAATATTATGTAGCCTGAATTACTCTTATTATTTTTTGTGCTTCTTTTTGTTTCGAAAGCAATTTAGTTTCCTCTTTTTCTGTAGAACATGGACTGTGTATGGTCTTTTCAAACATAACTATGATATATGAGTTATGATTATGAAGCCAATAATCTCTTGCTGATGCGTTCGAGGCACTGTGTCCCCCCCACGAGAACTGGAGGTGGTTTGAGATTAGCTCTGTTTTGAAAATCACTCATGACCATTACATGTTGTTCTTTTGTACTATCTCATTTTCTATTTTCTTCCATTGTTCTGAAAGAAACACACGTGGTGTATATACTGCTACATACATGTATAGATAATCCAGGTCATGAATTATATACGTTTCCACTGCGGTCTCACATACACATACATGAACATGGCTTGCTCTCTGTTGTATTTCTCTGTGATGGCAATTATCACCCTGTGAGAATCACTGAGCAGTTCCTGGTTCACCACAGCAGTGCAAAGGTGGAGACACTTTCTACATCAGCTTCCAGTTCCCATTGTGTGAAAACCATTTTCTACCAGCCCATATGGGTCTAACAAAAAAGATGAGACAAACACCTGTTTCTGCTCTGAAGCTTTACATGTTAGTTGCAAACACACATGACAAAATACATATTATCAGCCAGTGATTTTCCCTCCATTATATATTATATTTCATAAATCTTTCACGTATTCATTGATGCACGATGCATACTGTTTATGCAGTCGATTAACTTTTATTTCCCGGTGCCTAAATGCATATTACAGTTTGTGCTCGCCTCTTTGCACACTTGCTTGTAATACTTTTTCATTCAGTGGTGGTGTCTTCTCTAAACGCCAATTTTTATGCAAATCTAACTGCAAACGTACACCTGGGTGTGACACAAGGCCAGTGCGTCAGTTCCACTAACACAACTGTATTGAATTTGTGATTAAAGTGAATGAGCACTTTTATATGCAGTTACTAAGCACTAAGGCAGTACAGCTTTTGGAAGTCGTTATTTTAACACTGAATTTCCTGCTCGTATTCAAATAACCATGCCAGCGGTTTTGCATGTTTTAGCCCATTTACTGTACAAATATCCAAAGTATACATCACAGTTTGCATAGAGTCCGCTTCAACTATGTTAACGCACAACAGAAGCAAAACATTGACATAAGAGTATGCAAAGACCTCTTCTCAGGACTGTGGGGGATTGACTGACATATTCCTCATCAGGTAAATGGCATCAAGCTGTTCCCAGAATAGTTCCACCCAACTTCCACCTGATGGAAGTGTAATCAGACAGATGTATTGGAAATACCTTTGCAGGTGTATGGCATCGTCAAGAGACTGCTCACTGTTTTTTATGCTGTTTTGAAATAAATGGCTACCTGGAATAGCGAGAAAAATGCAAAACGGTTTAGTACACATTATTTGTAGTCATTGTAAAATTGGAAGATCTTGCAATAGAACCTTCATGGCAAAAAAAGCTGTATTTTGTGGTTGCTCTGTTTTGTTGCAGTTTATACTATATACAGTATATGTGCTCTATGCGACTCTTTATTTTTATTCAACTAGCCTTTCAGCATTTTTCTATGCAGAGAGGCAAGCCACATCAAAGCAGTAAAATGCCAGTTGCTTTGAAAAGCTGAGTGTGAGAGTCGAGAAAAAAAAAAACGAGGTCCATCTGTGATACGGTACAACACAATTTGGCCTCTCATCAGTGCAGATACCAAAGCAGACAGCAGTGTTGCATCATTAGTGACTATTCCAGTCCCTAATCATCACTGGATCCCAACAGTGACTCTGTCATCTCTGCTTTTAAATATTTATAACACGAGTATTTCTGGATCCCACAGCTATCATTTGCCTAATGAATCTATTACTACCAAGTCCAGTTTCATCTTTAACTATTTAATAATTTAATAAAGGGAAAAAAAAGGATTTTAGAGAGCCACCATGAACTTGATGGGGTGTGTTTCTGTGTGGTAGGTTTTAATTTCCTGACGTTCAGTCTCTGTTGGACAAATAGTCAGTTTTTGTTCAAAGAGTTTGAACTCACAGCTAGTAGTTTTAAATGACTGACCCAAAATTGCTTCTGAATAATAAAATTTGCTGTCCGTCATTGTCCCTGCGTCTTACTCAGTGGTGGTAAAACACACTCCTTTGTGTCATGCTGTCAGTTTAACAGTCTCATTTTCTATAATATCGGCTCCTCAGATTAGGCAAAAAAAAAAAAAAAAGGTTCAGGTGAGTGGTGATTTTGGTCATTAGTGACATAAAGAATGAAATAGTCTGTCTTCTTTTGTGTTCCCTCTCTGTTCTTACTTGTTTAAATGAAATCTTTTACAGTACAGTGAAGGCCCTGAGGGATGGAGGGTACATTTGAGCCGATTTGAAGGGAGAGTAGGCCAGTAGTGCTGAATGGTACTGTAAAGTTCAGAAGCTTCCTCTTCGACTAATGAGGACACAGTTCAGGGTTACAGTGTAATTCACTGCAATGAATCGTGAGTTTCATTTACATTACATTACATTACAGTTTACATTACACTTTACTACTACCTTATTGAACTTGATTGCCTAAGGTCACTGCTACATCAAATAGTAGTAGTACTCAGCAGGGGTAAAATAGAATATAAGTAAAAAAGACGGATCAAAATATAACAATTATTTAAAGTTATGTAGAAGGTATAAATGTGAAAACTGGACAAAACATGATGTTTCATGAAGAAGGAATGCAAAAAAAAAATTAAATTGCGCATTGTTTAAGTCCATGTCTGCTAGCATTTCGCTCTTCTTCATTTCCTTTGTGGGCACGCTGCTATGCTCTTTGCACATAACCATCACCAACTGTCAATTACACACCTGAATGTCCATCCTTGTGGGCATGAATGATACAGACAAAGCAAGGGTTACCTTTAAGTACCATTTTGAGGAGGCTTGTGTTTTGCTTGAATATTTTCATTTTATTCTACTCTACTCCACTGCATTTCAGACGGCATCTACACATATTGGACGTAATTTACATTTACGTTACAGCTTAAGATCTGAAATGCAAAACATATGATCACATAACCTATCATATACCTAAGTGTATGTAAAATAGCTCTAACTTGCTAAGTTTAACATTAAAATGCAAAAAATAGAGAGATCTACTTTCATAAAGTAAAAAGAATCAGATTATTTCTTCCCCTCTTGAGTATAAAATAGGAGAAACATTATCGTTATCATCACTGTATATGTGATAATAATAATAATAATAAGCATCCATGTACCATGGTGTGTGTGGAATTGTTTGTGTGTATTCACTTTATTAAGGCTATGAAAGGCAGACATAACGTGAGCCCTCACATGTAACATGCACAGTAAAAATCTATAACTATCAATATACAGCATAATGTGCAGATAACATAACAGGCTCAGATTATCCATCAAGATCTCCAAACTAAAACTATTTGCATCAGCAGAATTGTTTCATTTTGTGTTTGACACTTCTTCCTTCTCATGTCAAAAATTGCAGGATGGATCAATAAAAGCATTAAATGAATAGAGGCAGTGCCAAAAAGCAGAAAATGGAAGTGCAAAAAACAGCGGAAGCGTCATATAAACAGGTTGCCATGGAAATGTTATCGTGTTTGGTGGTGACACAATTTAGAGATATGTACTCGGTTAAGAAATATTATGTAACCGCTCCCTCTCTCTCGAGCCTTCTCTGTCTCTCTTTCTCTCTGTCAAAGACTGTTAGAGCACAGATTATTGTTGATGTAATAAAATGCAGCCAGCCAATGAATCGAAGCGACAGATACATAAAAAGCAAGGATAGGAGGATGGAGAGGGAGGGTGGAGGAGGGTCTCTGAATGTGTGTGTGTGTTCCAGTAACCTTGGTGACTCTTTCCCCAGTCCATCCACACTGCAGGGGCCGAAGCCTGTCCATCCTCCTGCAGGGTAAACGTCTCTCCACTGGATTTAGTTTGGTTCGCTGAATCCTTACTGAAAGAGACACAAAGAGATGAAAGTATGAAGGGATGTGGGGATGGAGGAGGAGGAGGAGGAGTTGGTTTCGACAACAAGAAAAGTGAGGATGCTGTTTGAGCAGGGCAGAGGAGGCGGAGTGGGATGATAGGTGAAGTGCAAAGAGAGAGAGAGAGAGAGAGAGGAGGAGGAGGAGGAGGAGGAGGAGGAAAGAGGTTGGATGATGAGGAAGAGAAGAGGAGCAGAGAAAAAGTCCATGTAGAGCTCAGTCTTCTCTGTTTTCCCTGACTAAGAATAGCAGCTCTTCTGGTAACCCAGTGCCCCAGGACATGACCATTTGAATAAAAGCCTCTATCACTTCACATAATGCCTGGTGTGTGTGTGTGTGTGTGTGTGTGTGTGTGTGTGTGTGTGTGTGTGTGTGTGTGTGTGTGTGTGTGTGTGTGTGTGTGTGTGTGTGTGTGTCTGCGTGTGTCTGTGTGTGTCTGTGTGCTCTACTGTAGGTGTGTGCCTTTCTGCTTGCATGTGTTGGTGTGTCTGTGTGTAAGTGTGGGGAAGCATTTTGAAAAGCAGATACTCAGGGAAAATCATCAGAATAATAAGAGAGACAGACAGGAAACGGGAGGGAGAGAGAGACAGAGGGAGTCTAATTGATGGTGATGATAATAGGCTGGTGGAGAAAGGAGTCACAGACGAGACTCGATGTTTTATTTCAGTGAGCAAATAACTCTGTCATGTGTGTCGAGCCACCCACCCTCCCCCATCTCGTCTCACTCTCTCTGTCTGCGTGCTCCGCCGGCTTCACGTAAAGTCTGTGGAACTTTATATGGGGTGAATCTGGGCAAGAAAAGAGCGTGAAAAGCAAATACAGTACAAGTAATGTTTCCATATGTTTGTGCCATATGTCTTATTAGCTGTGGCTAGAAACTCAAAGGAGCAACCAAAACATCTTGTGCTGTAAAGTGAGACTGTTGGCACAACTGAGGAGTGGTGTTGTGGATGTGTTTGGTCCCAGGGTCACAGAAATAAAGAGGTTTTTTTTTCTCTTTATCTTTCTCTCTTCAGCACTACTTCCTCATCGTGTTTGGTCACGATGGACAGAAGCCTCTGGAGCTGCGGACTGAGGAGGAGAGTGAGTGCGATGAATGGGTGGAGGCCATCCAGCAGGCGAGGTACACACATAGCATTGTATAAAGGGTATTTGTGCGGCAGGAATTATGACATCAGACTGCATGACCACAGTTTGATCTGATGTGACAGAACATTAAGATTATTGAGCATTAATATGAACTTGGCATTTAAAAAAAATGTTATAGCCTATTATGTATAATTTACTGCAATGTTCCAAGGAATACTTGACTTTTTGCACTTGTTTCCTACCTTCCACGACCCATTACTTTCAGTTTATTTTAACAATATTGGAAAATTTGATTTATATGCAGAGCAATCCATCTTATTTTTTATCGTCAAACTGACATTATTGTGACATGAAGTGGAGCACCTTTTTAAGCTCTTGCCTGTTGGCGTATTCACAGAACTCCAGAAAGTTTGAGGTTTGCGTTGGTTCCAGAAAAGCTCTGTTTTCAAAATCAAACATGGATGTCCTGAAAAGATCATGTTCATTTAATAGTTTCGAAAGAAGTGTGTATTGCTTGTGTTTTATAGGTGTTGCCCTACAATCTCAGCTTCAGAGAATGTGCGTGATTGACATTTCTTTCTCAATCTATTAGCTTTGTTGCACCTATTACGATGGGAAAACCTAAAGCTTTATTATACATTGGCACGCATGTACTTGGATGACCCCAGCATATTCTGCTGCATCTAGAAAAGTGAGGACAAAAATACAGAAATGTCAAGATATTACCAAACTGCATTAAATTTAGTGGAAGATCTTGTGTTTATTAAGGAGTCCATTGTGCACAGTGAGAAGCTGGTTGAGAAAATAGGTTTTCAGGGCCTTTAAGATTTTAAGGCTTCACCATGGATGTGGAAAAATTGGTGTGCTGTGGGGGCTGCAGCACCCCCTGAAATCAAGCATTATAAAACCCATCAGTTAAACCTTATAATGACCTTCCCCTTTTGTACTGGGATTTATTCTATATGCACTCTACACTGGTATTTTTGCTAGAGGTTTGACTTTTTATTTATTGTTTATCAATAATATGTCTATATACTATAACAAACCTTATTTACATCCCTGATCAATGCAAGACAGGCTATCACATGTGAACACATTGAGGACAGGATGTGTGATTTGGTTATAGTTCTAAGTAATGAAATATATCTAGTAAGTATAGCTTGCTCAAATTTTCTTTCTGCCGTAGCACACAATGATGGACAGCAGCAAGAAATAAAAATTGTTTCACATAGGCAGCTGTTAAGTCATGTTTATGATATAAAGTGTTGTTCCCAGCGTTTCAATTCAATTTTAACTCTGTATATGTTTGTGGACTTCTCTTTATTTTCAGTTACTCTGACATCATCATTGAACGAGAGGTGCTGATGCAGAAGTACATCCACCTTGTACAGATAGTGGAGACTGAAAAGGTGGCTGCCAATCAGCTGCGCACCCAGCTAGAAGATCAGGACACAGAAATCGAGAGGCTCAAAGCAGAGGTCGGTGTACACACATGCATCTACACGCCTGAAAGATTTAATCTTCAAGATTTCCATCATATCAAACACGATTTTCATACCGTTTGTGGCCAGCACTTTTTCAGCAACAGCCATTTAATGTTTTTGCATTTAGTAATTGCCTCTACCACGTGGGATTTAAATTGCGTAGCTGCAGGAAACATTGACTTCCTTCTGTAGGGTTTTAAAACAGTCCTCTCAGGCCACAGATTGTTTGGTTGTTCTGTAGATAGAATTCCTCTTCCTCTGTTGCACTTCTTCTGCCTCTATAGGTCGATACATATATGATTCTGAATGAAACTCTGGGACCAGTGTTATTAAAATGCCACAAACACAAGAAACCAGATGTGTTTCTAAATCAAGCAGGACTGAAATCTGAACTAGGGCAACTTTAGATCTCATGTGTATCCTTTTTAAACATTAAAAGAGTGAAACATGAAACCATCTTCGTTATAGCTACCATAACATATAGATTATGATCTTCATCCCATTATGATCAATTCAATTCAAAGTTAAATGTGCCTTATGGAGTTTGTGTTTAACCCTAACCCTGGTTAACACTCTAGCAATGCATTTTTGTCCTAATAAAACAATGCTATGTGTGGGCGTGTGGCCTGTGCAATGCTAATTTCTTGAATATCTTAAATTGTGCATTGTTTAAATCTATATTTACTTGCTTGTACATGCCTTTGTTGGCGCTTTACTGCATCTCTTTGGGAATTACTACTGCCAAATATTGATAAGTGGAATAACAAGAAAATGGTGGCAAGAATGTATTGCATCGTGCACATGCAAGAACATTAATTCATAGCGCTACGGGTGGTCAAAATCTCCACAGGGTATTTCCCATTGTCATTTTTTGTAGCTTCGCATGGAAATACTGTATGCATACATAAATTTGGCTTCACTCACTCACTCACTCACTCACACGCCCACACAGCTCTGTGATTACTCTCGTGCCATGAAACATTTGAAGAGTGATCCAAGGAGAAACACATGTATGTACTAGTGTATATACAACAGATACTGTATATACCCATATCCCTATGAGTATGCTGTGTGTGTGTGTGTGTGTGTATGTGTCTTCTCTCAGCTGTGTTCATGGCAGCAGAGGAGTGGGTGTGAACAGTACTCATTCACCTCTGAGCGTAGGAGGAGAAGACCACCGCTCAATAAAGACAGCCCATCAGCATCCTTACAAACAGCTGCCAATCCATTATGCTTATCAAACACAACACGTTTCTGTTCTCTCGTCACAGCACAATAAATCTGACGTACACGCTCACGCACAAAACAGAACTGACCACTACAGCAAGGTTAATCAGACCATCAGTGTCAGCTGAGAAAAAGCTCAAAGTCACTTACTTCAGGGCTGCACAATAATGTGATATTATTGTTTATTGTCTTCGACTGGAAACTTCCAAATCCAAATGAGTGATTGCAATAAATTGTAGATAAAAAACACAGATAAAAGATATTTTTGTTTTACACATTTACAGTTTGTTTTATTGAACACTAGTTTAAAATGTTTATATAAAATTAAATTAAAATGAATTTGCCAAATCATCTGGGATGCATGTTATATATTTTTGTTGATTTATATTGTGACATTGATTTCAATCATGTTGCCCAGCCAAAAATGAGTGTGTGCAGTCTGTATATACATCTGGGTGTGAAACAAAACTCCTGACAAAAGGTCATCGATAGCATTTTGCACCACTTCATTTTGTGTCTCTGTGATCTCTGAACAGTATTCTAATAATTTCTGTAACAGTTTGAGTAAAACAGCTCTGTTTAAACCAATTCATTCATTATCAGCCTATTTGATTGTTTACATTAATTAATTGTAATTAATTATTTGAAAGTGTATCAACTAAACCAAATTACATAGGTAGTAGAATATAGAATATATTCGTATACATAGAATAGGAATATTATGAATCTTTAAAATAAAGCTTTACGATTGTTTTTTTTGTTTTTTTATGTAATTACTAATCAGCCATTTTGATTTTGTGTCTCTGTTGTATCAAATGAGAAGTGATTCCTTTGTACATGTTCTCTTATGTGCCACATAGATGGCCAGAAAGCACTGCATGGTTATTCTTAATGTACAGGTGCTTGATTGAAATCGATTCTGGTCTGAACAGCAGTTGCCCTCAGGGGATTATATTTGCTCATTGGGCCAGCTACTAACATCTCCATAAATAGCAGCTCCACTGTCAATTTCCAATTCTCAGCTCATCTGTGTCAATAATGTATAAATATTTTGCTTGTAGAGGCTACTTTTATCTTCAGGAATAATTAACTGTGTTTAATTTACACTGCTTATAGTTGTAATTCTCCCTTAGAGTGTGGTGGATACATCTGCCCGCTACACACTATGTTTATATCTCATTGGCAGAATACACTGAGCCCTGTTGATAATAAAAATGCTAACGAAAGACATTTTATATTAGGAAACATCTGCCGGTGTAATTGGGCTGCTCATGAAAAAATGATTAGACTTTGAGAGCCAGTGTGCAGTCGGTGATCCATCTCATTAAAACATACTCTTGTTTGTTTATTTTTTGTGTGTGTGTGTTGCTCCGTGTTTATGAATAATTTAACCAACTAGCCACTGTAACTGTCAACAGTTGGCAGACCGACTCCTCTTTGCTGCCATTTGCATGATAGCACTAGTGAATAAGAAAATGAAGATGAGAGTGTTTGGCTGAAAATGGCTTTGGTTTCATTTTTGATGCTTTTCTCCATCTGTGAGAAACTGATGTTGTCTAGAGGCCTGAAGGTAAAAGCAAATAGGTGAAAGTAAAAGTACTAGAGCCAACATTTTGTGGTTGGCATGCCTCACTTATTCCCCTTTGTGTCTCATGTATGCCTCAGTTTTCAAACCAGGAAGATGACTTTAACTTTGCGGTAGGCAGTTGGCTTTTTTTTACCTGCTGCAAGTAAATGCCACACATCTAAAGGCTGACTCTGCTGTGTGAGGAGAGTATTTCATGGCAGTCAAAATGATACAAGAACTGACATAATAGGTCTTGCCAAAAATGGCATGATATTATAGTTTTCATGGATTGGTTTCTGCTAGAAATAGAACATATTCAGCTGCAGAGGATTATACTTTGTCTTCAGTACCTGCTGTAGCCCCACCATCCATTACAGGTTATCAGGCAGCCTTTATTTGCTTACAGTGACCAACTGATAGCAGCTCTCCCCTGTCATTCTCTCTTTCTGAATGAAGGCACCAGATTGTCAAAGATGAGGAAGTCTGATGTTATCTGGTGCAAACACACCAACAGTT
This sequence comes from Argyrosomus regius, assembly GCA_946959425.1. Taxonomy (NCBI): domain Eukaryota; kingdom Metazoa; phylum Chordata; class Actinopteri; family Sciaenidae; genus Argyrosomus; species Argyrosomus regius. The sequence continues at coordinate 17,500,969 of OX336890.1, forward strand.
CATTGAGCACACACTGCATGACTATCTATAATATTCAACCAAATGACTGTTAGTCCCTTTAGGAATAAAATATCTTCATTAATTAACCTCAGAGGACAATTGTTTCTATGAAATGTGATTTTAATGTAATTCAACATGTCTTTTGTGCAGACATTTAGTCACCCACATTATGCTCATATTGTTTGTGGTTGATTTTCTCTTTCTACAAGATTGTAGCTCTGAACAAAACTAAGGAACGAATGCGGCCTTACCACGTCAACCATGAAAATGAAGACCCGGATATCAAAAAGATCAAAAAGGTAAGTTAATATTTTTCTAAAAGCTCATTTAGGTTTCATGAGTTTTTTTATTTTCTGTTACACAGCTTTCCTCTCTGTCTTATATGGGATTTCTTGCAAATGTTGCATGCACAATATGTATGTATGACTGTGCCTGAACTACCTTACATGTACGTATTTGTATGTCTTCAGGTGCAGAGTTTCATGCGGGGATGGCTTTGTCGGAGGAAGTGGAAGATCATCGTTCAGGACTACATCTGCTCTCCTCATGCCGAGAGCATGAGGAAGAGGAACCAGATTGTCTTCAACATGGTGGAGGCAGAGACAGAGTATGTATATACATTATGTCTAGAGCAGCAGCACACACTGTTGAAAAGTTTTCACTATTGTCAAGCTTTGCAGTACACGATATAGATCTCACTATAGACTGAGGAAAGGAGCATCCTTTTCTAAGCCTTAGTCTTTCCAGTTCAGCACAATGCTGCACAAATCCTGTAAATCCAATTCTGTCATAATGCAATCATGTTTACGGTTTTGCAGAGTTGTCTGAAAAGGTCTCATACAACTAGAAATATTAAAATTATATGTACTGTGTATGCCAAAGTAGATATAATCTTAATAATTCTAGTCGTACAAGACCATTCCAGACAACTTTGCAAAACCGTAAACATGATTGCATTGTGACAGAATTGGATTTACAGGATTTGTGCAGCATTGTGATGAAGTTCCTTCATTTGTCAAGTCTTTTATTTTACTCCTACATAACACACATTCCCACCCATGAATCTACAGAAAATGCACTATATCACAATATACAGCATATTGATAGTTGATTTAAAATGACATATTTTATACATACTGGCCATCCCTTCTGTATATGTATTGAACTGAATTAAATTGAGTTGAAACACAGTCATATTATCAGACCATGACTGGCAGACAAAACCACCTCATCTCATTAAGATTTGAGGCTTTTCTTGGCCCTTTTTTTCCAGACCAAGTTACACTGTGATGAATAAATATGACAGACAGTTGGAACATGCTTAAATTCTGCAAATTAAAAAGTTTGAACTCAAATGTGAAAAAAGAAAATTATAGAAATACCTATATATTGACAATGCAAGGGTAATTGATATGTATTTTAACGGGTAAAACAGGGCCGCTGGTGAGTTCAAAAGATATTTTCACACTAAAAAAGATCATGTGTATGTACAGTAATGGGCAAACAATGAGAGGCATTCATTATTCACTACTCTAGTACAAATAAAGATATTCAAGAAATGTTATCATCAAACTGTAAGATAACATTTAAGTTATATTACAATATTACTATTAAATATTAACAATGTCTTCATTAAACATATTTGCTCTAAATCTGGATTTCTATAACATTGCCGGGAAGTCTGCCATACCTCACTGGTTCACTAGCTTGTCTAAAGTTTAAATCCAGACATTATAAATTGATACATATGAGTGTTTTTCTGTTTGTCTGTGTTTGTTTGATGACAGGTACGTCCACCAGCTCTATATCCTAGTGAACTGTTTCCTCAGACCTCTGCGGATGGCTGCCAGCTCCAAAAAACCCCCGATCAGTCATGACGATGTCAGCAGCATCTTCCTCAACAGGTGTGTATGTGTATGTATGTGTGAATGTGTGTGTGTGTGATTAAGCAACACGTTCTGTTCATTTTTGCTTTTAACCAAATTAACTGGAGTGTTAATTCTGCTGGAGGCACCAGCAGAAACAAATACTAAGGATTTAAAAGAATCTTTTGTCATTTTGTTTTCACACTGTGACTGCAGTGAGACCATCATGTTCCTACATGAGATTTTCCATCAAGGCTTAAAGGCGAGGATAGCCAACTGGCCAACTCTGGTGCTGGGTAAGCTGTTACACATAAAACACACAAATACACACTTTGTGCATATACTCTGTAGCCAGTTACATCAAGGGCAGGTTTTTCAGTGGTCCTGCACATTCAGATGGCAGACATTGACTGACATTGACATCTTACTGCTCCACACGCACACACACACCTACACACACACACACACGTCATTTCTTTATCTCAGTCTGCAACAAGCACACTCATTGTCTTGACAGACAATGACCACCCGGACCACAAGGCATCCTACAAATTCACCTCCTAAAACAGAAGCGCCCTCGACAGATAAGCATCACCTAGGAGACAGACTGCTGAAAGACACGACGGCAAATTACTTGTGACAAATTCAAAAAGAAAAGGGACGAACTTCACTGTTATCTGATCTATCTCTATCTATCTCTCTGCTTCAGGCCGACGCTAAATCGAGGTTTTTGATCAACAATATGTTTCACATCAAATTAATTTCTGTATCTTCAGTACAGATTGTTTCTAAAGCATCCCGTACAACATGCATTTAATCCCACACTGACTATGTTCAAATGAATAGAAGTAAATTTGTTTTTGCTTTTTTTTTGCGTTTTTTAAAAAATTTTTTTTTTTACTTTTATCTTTTTTAACAGCACGCATGCTGGAAACCTTGATGATCTTTCGATCATTTGGTTCTCCATAGAATTAGAAAATTATAATTAAATTATATGCATTGCTTGCATAGATTTGTATCTAGCACCATGATGGTGCTTCTTTATTTAACTAAGTGTTTGTTGTCCAATAAAGAGGCAACATGATCAATAAAGAACTTACTTACTCATATGATTATTAAAGTAGTGTTCATTGAGTTTGTTTTTAAGGAGTCAATTTCACAGTTGCACATCTGGACAGAGGTTTTGAAATATCTTTCTCCATTTCCCTCCAACACCTTGGCCACACCACCACCTCCTGAGTTTAATTTCTCTTGTATAGTTTCTGTTTAATCTATTCTTATTCTTTTATTTTTATGCTTAAAATAGAAAAATTAAGACTATACTATCACTATTAGTCAAATTAGTTACACTGTCCTTTATGCAAGATAGAAAGTAACCAGTGAAAGATCAAAATTAAATCCTAATATGAAGTACAACACAGTAATTATTTGCATCTAGTAAATGTGCCACAAAAGTAAATGTAATATGCAAAATACATAACAGTGATTTAACAGTTACTTAGAAAAAACGCCTCAGACAGCTAGTTTAGTTAGCAGTAAACTGATCTAAATCACAAATCAACAGCTGTAATTAAAGTAGCACCAGGAGATGATGCTCCAATAAAGACATTTGAAGAGTTAATTAAAGATTTCAATAAGATTGTCAATATTTTCACAGATCTGACAAAAGGGGGCATTCGTGGACTTGTTTCCTCATGTGACTGACATACTGCATGTGTGGTTTTGTTTCTAGCTGACCTATTTGACATCCTGTTGCCCATGCTGAACATCTATCAGGAGTTTGTGCGTAACCATCAGTACAGCCTGCAGGTTTTGGCCAATTGTAAACAGAACAGAGACTTTGACAAGCTGCTCAAACAGTACGAATCTAACGCTGCATGTGAGGGAAGGATGCTCGAGACCTTCCTCACATACCCCATGTTCCAGGTAGGTCATGGACACCAGCGCACACTCCTTTTCATAAACATGCCATAACATAATAGCATTCTGTGTTTTTGTATGTTAATTCTTGCCTCCATCTAATGCCACTGAATAACTGTCATGAATATATTGTAGTAGACTTTTTTTTCACATTGATCTTCTCTCCTACAAGATTCCTCGCTACATCATCACCTTGCATGAGTTACTTGCACACACACCTCATGAGCATGTGGAGCGCAAGAGTCTTGAATTTGCCAAGTCCAAATTAGAGGAACTGTCCAGGTATGTGTCTGAGTGAGTGTCAGAATCAACTTTCCTGATACACGTTGATATTGAATACTGAATGAACTGGTGCATTTTTGTGTTTTCAGAGTAATGCATGACGAGGTGAGCGATACGGAGAACATCCGGAAGAACCTGGCCATAGAGAGAATGATAGTGGAGGGCTGTGACATCCTGCTGGACACCAGCCAGACCTTTGTTAGGCAAGGTAAGTCTTTGTCAGCTCACAGCAACAGCAAAGCCCTGGAGGTCTGTAAGACCCTCTTGTTTAGTGAAGCTCAGTCATTGAATCATGACATTAACTAATACTCTCTACTGAGGGAGATTTAGCAATCAACTTGCGCATTGAAAATTTGTTTCTACAAATTGTTTGGGGTTCTTAATGACAACTTCTTAAATATATCATTCTGCCCTCAGGTAATAACTGCAACAGCATAATTTAAAGTAAAAAGACTGATCTATTAACAAGAAAATATCTAGGAATTGTTCCCACACAGAATGTTGTATTTATTTTGTTTAATTGCATTTCATGTACATTTTAGCAGATTCCCACATGAAAGATTAAACCAGTTTCTCTTTACTAAATGAAAAACTCAAACACTTGTACTGTGGCACTGCATACACTGTCAATTGCTTGTTTGTGAAGGATGCACCAAGTTATGATGACATCCAGCTCTTGCAGGGACTTTCAATGCTCTTCTTGGAAGTTGCTTTGGACAAAAGTGCGCACGAAATTAATGTACAGTAGTGTAAAATTGTAGATTTAATGTTAGTACAAGTTCTCATTCTCCTACAGTGGAGATAAACAGATTTCCTGTGATAACTGATGTATGCAAAAAGTCTTAGCATGGAGTTGTGGTGCCAGAACCAACAGTCTGCCTGATCTAATAAAACAAAGTAATTCTTAATCATCTTAATCTCAAATGTACTGCATAAATTGTAACGTATTCATTAGAAATAGCTTCATGCAACAAAAGATTGGAAATAGTCCTATCAAGGCACTGATCCAAGACCAGATCCTAATGTGTAATTAATGTGTTCTTGAGAAAGACACTGAACCCAAATCTGCACCAGTGCTCATCAGTTGCCACAGCGTGAACCCTTCTGAGCTATCTGATCTCCTGATTTGAGGATACTTACACACTCAAGTCAAAGACAGTTTTAAGGTGCAATAGACATACTGAGTGTGCACGCCTGCTAAGTGAAACATGCATGCCTGCTGCCTCTTTATTCTTTCAAGCACTGAATCTGCTAATTTTAATAATTTCCTTCTTCATATTTGAACGTATGCCACGTGCACAGACTAAATACACGTGTGAAGTAATGTTTAGTAATATTGCTTTTTACATGTATTTTACGTAAACACAGCTTAGTGTTAACTTAATGAAATGTGATGTAATCCTGCGCCCCTCCTGCTCCTCAGGCTCTCTGATCCAGCTGCCATCAGTGGAACGTGGGAAGCTAAGTAAGGTCCGTCTGGGCTCTCTCTCTCTAAAGAAGGAAGGGGAAAGGCAGTGCTTCCTCTTCACCAAACACTTCCTCGTCTGCACACGCAGCTCTGGGGGAAAACTGCACCTTCTTAAGGTGAGAACACATTAATTCAGAGAGGGAATTTATTTTGTAACTGATCGCAACTTATAACCAAAATGCCAATAAAGTGTTGTTAATATTTGCTATTAAACTCTTGCAGCAAGGTGGAGTTTTGTCCCTGATTGACTGCACACTCATAGAGGAACCAGATGCCAGTGACGAAGAGTGTAAGTTTACTACATCAATGGAGCAGTGTTTCTACATTGGTCGACAGCTCTTATTGGCTCATTGAGGTCCTTCACAACTCATGGAGGTTAATTAGGTGTCAGATGATAAGTGTCCAGAAATTACTTCCCTTTAAATATCAGATGCTCACCCCTTTAAATGTCAGGTTTTGATCTTTTGACATTACAGGTCCATTAATTTTTTTTATCTGAGGATACATTTTGCAAATAGGGAGATTGATGAAGCATTCATACAGCCACACTAATGCAAGTGCTGAGACAATCACATGAATTTGCACACTTCTTTTCAACACACACCTTCACACTTAAGTCTCGGGGGTGTGTGGAATGGAGATAGCAGGTCTGCTTAATTAACCCTCTGTGTGTGTGTGTGTGTGTGTGTGTGTGTGTGTGTGTTTTACTATCATCATCATTAAGAGGACTGTTTTGCTGTAAAAAGCTTTTCCTTTGTTTCTCTATCAAGCAGCTAAAGCTGGTGGTCAGGTGTTTGGTCAGCTGGACTTTAAGCTTATAGTTGAGCCGTCAGACTCTCCTTCATTCACTGTGGTGTTACTGGCACCATCGAGGCAGGAGAAGGCAGCATGGACCAGTGATATTAGTCAGGTAATACACAAACACGCACCCAGACAAACACAGAATAACAAGAACCTCCAAATAGCGAGAGCATATCTCCACCGGGTATTGAGAAGGCTTAGTGATAAGTAAACACAAACACGGGTGCAGCTCCCCAGAGGTGAGTACAGCTCACTGCCTCAGTATTTCACAAACAGAGGAGCACCTTACAAGCATGTCAGATGGGATTCATTCTTATCAGGCAAAAAAAATACAGTTTTAAATTGCTTCTTTTTTCCTTTATGCAACCAGACTATTTTTTACAATACTTCACAGCATTCATTTAATTGGAGTGCACAGATAAACACATACATACTAGAAATACACATAGTATACACAAAGTACTAGAAAGATTATGACATAACCCATCACCACTAAACTCAACCCAACACCTGCTTTAAATTATGTGGGTCAAACAAACACGAACATAATTTGCAAATATTGTCACTATCGCCCTCTAATAATGTCATTCTTTCACTCGCTCTCTCTGTAGTGTATAGACAATATCCGCTGTAATGGCTTGATGACCAGTGTATTTGAGGAGAATTCCAAAGTCACTGTGCCTCATATGATCAAGTAAGTATGTTTGTGTTTGTGAAAAGGAATACCCAATGTTTCCATGCAAGTTATTATAATGTGCAGTACAGTTGTGATGGTGTACAGTAAATTGTCGTATATTATGCTTTTTTTATATTTATTTATGCTGTGAAATCTGAGTATATTGTGGTATCTACTCTTATTTTTAGCTTCCTTCTTTGGATTTTATTTTTTTATTATTATTTTTTTTTTTTACTTGGCTGTTTTTGCTCAGCTACTTTTATAACATTTTCCTTGCTTAGCAGCCCAGCAGTCACCCATGCTTGGTTATGTGTGTGTGTATGTGTGTGTGCGTGTATATCCATCAGATCCGATGTGCGTCTCCATAAAGATGATGTTGACATTTGCTTCAGCAAGACGCTCAACTCCTGCAAGGTCCCCCAGATCCGCTATGCCAGTGTGGAGCGGCTGCTCGAGAGGCTGACTGACCTGCGCTTCCTCTCCATTGACTTCCTCAACACCTTCCTGCACACATACAGAATTTTCACCACGGCAACGGTGGTCATGGACAAACTGGCCGACATCTACAAGAAGCCCTTCTCTTCCATACCGATCAGGTCATACAATGCAATAACACGCAAATATGCATTCACAAACACAGAAAAGAGGTACACACATACTGTGCTTACACATCACCAGGACAGAGACAAAGACAACTAATAAATCTTCCCATATTGTACCTTTACTAGTAAGGGCACAAGGACACAAGGAGTGTCCTTAGAATATTTTTATCAGCTTCCCCTTTTTTTAATTCTGTGAATGATACAGTCAGATGTGGGTGAGTGTTTTAGACTCAGCATGCAGCTTCCACCTCTGTCCACAAGGTTGAATATATATTGGCTGAAATACATACCAGCCTGTGTGTGGAGGCCAACAGAACAGATGCTTCAACAAGGTTTTTGGCACAGCCATAGGAATATACTGTGTGTCAAATGAGGAGTTTGACTCTCTCTCTCTCTCCCCCTCTCTCTGCTTTATTCATGCTCTCTCTCCCTTATTAGGTATCTGGCTGCATCAGAATTGTGTGTTTATATTCCTTCCTCTGCTTTACTCAACATGCTTTTCCAGCTTTTCAGCTGGAAAAGCTCTGCCTTTTCCTCTTCCCAAGGGCAGGTTTGTATGTAAAGCCTAACTCACCACAGCCTGTGGCTAAGAGGACTCATCCAGAGACTAGAGGTGTGCAGGAAGGGTAGTGTGGGGCAAGTCCCCTTTCTCAAACCTTTGCTTAAACATCACAACACCCTTATTTGCTTGTTTTTTTACCCTTAAAGTCACTCCAGGTGAGCACTTGAGCAGCTCAAGTGTTTTTCTAGCCAAACCTTTCCACCAGAGAGCCAGTACAATAGGAGGTTTGTAAGGAGAACATGATTTATTGTATTTCAAAGGTTTCTTTATTGTTTTGCTGCTTTTAGCCATGCTAGTGGGTTATGGATGACAGAGCTGGTTGTCTCAGCCGCAGTCAATCACTTTGGTCCAAACTCAAATAGCTCAATAACTAATGGATGGATTGCAATGAAAAAATATATAGGCATGCATTATCCCCAGAGGATGAACTAATGACTTTGGAGATCCCTAACTTTTCATTGAATAGCATCATCAGGTCAAAGGTTTAATTATCAAGTGAAATAGATGGATTAACACAAATGTTTGTACAGATATTCATGGTTCCCAGATGATGTATCTGAACAATGTTGATCCCTTAACTTTTCATCTAATGTCATCATCTAATGACATCATCTTCAGCTGTACTTTACTGTTTAGTGCTAATTAGCAAATGTTAACATGCTAACATGCCTCACAGAGGCAGTTCTAGTTATTAATTTTTCTGTCTTTAAATTTGTTGACAAAGATTGAAGTGCTGTGATTTTCACTCCTTAACAAATGATTAGTTTGAACCTTCAGTTTTGAACATAGATCTTCAAAGTCCTCTTTTTGTTGGATCAAATGCCCCTGGGATTTTTGTCTGTTCAAAACACAACTATCTGTGACCATTTTACACTGGATTCTACTCCCATGTGGTTATGTGTCAACTGAACATGTTATTGTTGCTGTTCTTTCCCTCACACACTGCCTTGCGTCCTCTTCAAACACACCTTTGCTCTACCGAGAGACCCATTTATCATCCTTCCATTATCTTCCCTCAAACCATCTTCTATCTCTGTTACATCTCCTACTTGCATTTATTTTCATGTCTCCATCCAACCATCCATTTAATCTTTGTTATGTGTCATCCATCCCCCTGCCTCTTCATGTCCCCTTCAACTACAGGACGCCGTACTACTCATTTGACCGTCTGTCCATCTCATCCATCTGTCCTGACTACAGTCTGAAGATCAAGAAGATAGCCATGGATCAGTCCAAGTAACCAACCTTTCTCCCTCTATGTGCTCCTTCTTACTCTTTCTACCTTTTCTTGCCTGTTCTTCCTCTACTCTTGCCTTGATCTGATACCTTACTGATGCACGACCTTCCCCTTTACTTTGACTTTTTAATCTACCTGCTATCTCTTTATACGAATGGAGAATGACAACTCGCTGGAGTTCTACCAGTTTGAAACATTTGAGTTGACGATGTGTTGACAGTAAGGGGAGAAAGGAAATATCTTGGAGTCTTCACTCTGCAGCTGGTCTGTAGCATGTTCTCTCACTGGAGCAGCACTTCCTCTGGGCTGTTTTTCTCTCTGTATCCATATTGATCCCTTTTTGTCATTCCTCTTCAGTCTGTTTTATATCCTCCTTTTCAGAATCTTCAGCTGCTTGCTTCTTCTTTTTCCACTACTCATGTCAAAGTTCTTCATCATTCCTGCTTTCTGGTTCTCATGTATCTTTCCTTCCTGTATCTTTCTTTCATTTTCCCCCTCCTCTTTCAATCTGGGATGCAATTTGTTCTTCTATTTCCTGCTGAATAACAGGCTTGTGAGAATAAATTATAGCTGTGTTTATCTATGCATGATTACTCCTCCCTTGAAGTAGATCTGTAGCCATGACTCTGAGCAGTTTTTATGTGATCACCAAATTGATAACCAAATCCTTGTTGATTAAAGCATTGCCTAGTAAGGGGTTTAAATATTGAAAATGTAATCTGTTCTAAAAGACTGATTATTTTTTTCTACTCAAATATATGAAGTGGATAATTTTTGGTTGACTATGATTTTCCTGTTTTAAGCACATAATCAGGTACTAAAATCATTGTCAGTAACTTTCAGCTTTAAGAGTTTTTGAGGGTGTTCACATACATATTTGCTGAACTGTTTTAGACAAGTTCTTGTCTTGTCTATTACTGCAGTTTTAAATGTCCTCTCTTAAATAAGCGTTTATTTTGCTAACATACTGTTTTCTTCCTTTCAGGTCCTTGGAGCTGTTCTTTGCCACCAATCAGAATAACAGAGGTGGTGAGCACATAAATGACAAATCTCCTCGTCTTTCCCGCAAGTTCTCCTCTCCACCTCCCCTGTCCATCCCGTCCCGCACCTCCTCTCCAGTCCGAACACGAAAGCTTTCCCTCCACTCCCCCATCACGGCCAGAGTCGGAGGCCTCGACTTAACCAGTCCTCTGTCAAACTCTGGTGTCATCCATAACACTTCCCAGTCTGCTGCCAGTAGCCCCACATCTGCCCACACCCCTCTAACCCCAACGCCTCAGACCCCGACACCGACCACTACCTCTCCTCCTCCTCCCTCTTCCACTTCACCCCCACCCAATAACTCCAAGCCACCACAGGACCAAGTTCCTCCCATTCCCTCATCCCTGGATCAGAGTCCCTGCTCGACTGCAGAGGGAGAGGAGGTGCCCAAGATCGACCCATTTTGTGGCAAACTGAGAAGAAGCATCCGTAGAGGTATGTGATTGACCTCTGACCCACACCCAGTATCACTAACATGTGGTTATATGGTCAGAAGTGTGTCAGTAATTTTACAAAATTCCTCTACACTAGATTAAAAATAATTTCACGATAGCTTCCGGTGTTTTACAGTTTGTGCCATGGGCACACATTCATCTTTATGTCAAAAAATAATTATTGTTTTTTTAATCATACATTAATTATGAAAACAACAGCGATAAAAACTTAATTCTAAATGTTGTGGCTATGTCAATAGAGTGAAATTTAATTAGTAGGAGTTGGAGAATTTGGAGAATTGTAAAGCATTGGCTAGTGATTTAAATTCTCATACTATGTTTCTACACTGTGTTTAGCATTTTGTGCACCTGGATAATAGTTAGTGCTGTAAATGCAGTATATTATATACGGTATATAATCTATATATTCTCCATGACTGAACATGGACCTATAGAGCCTTATTGGTGTACTGAAATGCTTATGAGGAGCTGCAGGTCACTCATCAAATGACACAGTGTGAAGTGTTCCCTGTAAGAGCAGAACAGGCGCCTGGTGGGACATCATTATCTCCTTGCATTTGTGTGCTTGAGTCAGCTAAGCTGACTTTCCACCACACACACTTCGATCCCCTAATAGTGGTGTTAAACAGCCCTCTCAGCCTGGAGAGAGAGAGAGCGTCAGGGCATCTGAAGCAGCACAGCGAGGACAAGATACAGACCCTCAGACCCTGTGTGATGATGAGTGCATGGAGATGTGCATGTGTGACAGCTGATAACTGCTCACACAGAGCCATTAGCACTCATCGAGCCTTCTCACCTCCTCTGCAGACAGTCTCTCAGTTTCTTTAACTCTTAATCAGACAGTTTATCAAGGTGTTTTTGTGTACATACAGCTCTTGGCATATTAGACATTAGACAGGCAGACCTGTTGATATCATCTTTTTTTCTTTTACTAATAAATTGCCACTGTGACATTCTGAGCATATGTTGAATGTCTTTTGGATTACATCCACATGAAATTTATTCAAAACAAAACACAAGGATACACAAGTAGTACCAAGGGCATGTACAGTAGGGCTTTAGGTAATCAGGTACTGTGTGGTGTTAACTGACAGTATAAAGAATGGATGTCGTATACTTGACATCACCAACAGTGTGTGGTGTGTGGAGTGTGGTGGCTCTGGTTGCCACCATCTTGGCAGTACTTAATATAATTTGAAGGGGTGAGTACAGTTGTCATGAACGGGACATGGACGTTCAAGGAACTGCAGTTTTTGGCACTTTCACATAGGCCTTACTTCACAGCTATGGAGGTTGCTACCTGGGCCAAATACAGGCAGGTGACAAATTAGAGAAAAAGCTTGAATAAATTAGCAAAGAAATGTTATGATTAACAAAAGTTAAATTATATTTGTATCCAAAGAAATCAAAGATATTCTTAATAGACTTTATTGCAAAGTGAATCAAATATCAAACATGTGCATGTTGCTATATGAATGAACCTACATTTTTACATTTACTTGCACATGCATGCTCACATATACAAAAAATATGCAGGGAACAAATAGATATATAAAAGTATTGATTTTATCTTCTGGTTATACTGAGTGATCTCTGCATTGCTGTAAAATGTAGTAAAGTTCTCATCTCCAGCAGAGCAACAACAGTAACGGACACCACCATAACCATAACTATCATCATTATGATCATCAGCAGCAGCAAAAACATGATTATTAATCCCCCTCTGCTCTTTTCTAGCTGTGCTGGAGTCAGTGTCACTTGAGAAAATCATCCCAGAGTCTCCTCAGAGCAGTGAAGCAGGAGACATGTCTCCATGTCGCTCCCCTTCTACACCTCGACACCTCCGCTACAGACAGCCTGGAGGTAACAATGTGTATGTGTGTTTGTGTGGTTTATGACTCATAACTAGGCCACAGTGCCATAGCCAGAGGCCCACATAGTGGGCAGTGCTGTGCCCACTGACAGGCCACAGTGCAGAGCCAAACAAAGATGTGTGAGTGCCTGATTATGACTTTAAATGTCTTCGGATTGTTTTCATTGAAGTTAGATCAGCTGCCTCATATCAAGGGAGTGGACAGCTGCAGAGCCAACAAGCATTTGTTCAACTTAGGTTTGGGTGATGACAATGATAATTCAATGATAATGATCAATATGATCACAATGAGAATTGGAAATATTGCCAACAATTAAAAGAAATAATGATTAAAATAATAAATGAGATAAAGAAAACCTTATATGTCAATTATATGTGAACAACATAGTCTCATCCTGCAAATTACTGTTCTTTACAAATTATGTTTTCAATATCAACATGCTGCCTTTGTCATTTAACGTGAATAATAAAACTTTACATTTTTGTATGTACTCAATACTCAAATAACCAACTATTTTAATTAAGTTGACACAGGAAAAGCGTATTTTAATTAATATAATAGTTTATGCCAATGGCTATTTGATATATTAGGTAGAAAAAAAAAACATTACAAAACTCATTTGAATTTGTAACCATTACAATCATGTTTCATTATGTTCAGATGAAATGAGGGTGAATTTTTATTCATTTGTGGCCCCTCCCCTCAGTGAAGAACATTATAACAGTATTGTTATCATTGATGATAATTATATGTTTGTGTGTCTGCAGGCCAGTCAGGGGAGAACTCACGCTGCTCAGTCTCTCCTGCTTCAGCCTTTGCTATTGCCACAGCGGCAGCAGGACATGGTTCACCACCAGGTACACACACACATTTTACTGCAAATTCGTCATTTACTTTTACTTTTGCAAAAAAACTTTTCCCCATTGCGGTATTGTCACTTTTATTTAAGTGTAAAGCCTTTTCAACCATTGACTCGTCTTGGTTTTGTTGAAAAATACAGTAAAGCCCCAGGGCATCAATAAAAATTTTATATTATCACACAAGAACAACATATTCTCTCCATTTTCTCTCTCTTTTAACCTTTTTTGGTTTAATTTTTTCCTTCAGTGTTTACAAACTCTGAAAGAACTTGTGATAAAGATTTCATCATACGCCGAGCTGCAACTAACAGAGTTCTCAACGTGCTGCGGCACTGGGTCTCCAAACACTCACAGGTCTGTCTGCGCCCACCACTGTCTGTCTGTGTTTGTTTATATGTGCGTGGGGTCCCCTGTTTTTGCTGGGGTGATCAAGTCTGTGGTCTCATTAAAGCAGGTGTCTGATGTGTTCCCTCTTCTGCTCCACTGATCTCGCTTGAGCATGTAAAGAGCCACAAGCACACAAACACACACAGAATATTATTGCCGTGTCAATTGGACGACCAGCTCAACCCGCTTCAGTCCACCTACCTACTCTTCTACTAAACAGCCAGTGTTGGCTTTAATGAATTGACTATCACGGTAATTGCTTGACTCCCCTTTTAGAGGTCCAACTGCATCGATCTGTTTTATGTATTTTTCTCCAATAATACAAAATGCTGTGATGACAGGCCAGCTTTTCTCGGCTTATTAACACAGTGGCAAACACAAACACATACATTTACACCCACACACATTTTTCCTTGGTTCTTTGAGGCCAAAGAACAAACAGCTTGTTAAAGATGGCCTTTGAAGAAGAGTTAAATTGGGGCCAGAGTGAAAGGGAAAGATGGGAGGAAATGAAGGTGTAAAGACTGGGTGAGGCATAGGGAGAGGAACGAACAAATGGAAGACCTGAAGGATTATACAGCAGTTACTGATTATTGTGGAGTGTGGAGAGTAGAGAAAGAATGATAGAGTTACCTGTATTTAAACGTTGCACATAATCCTATGATCTTTGTTTGTGTGGCACTTATATTAGAGTTGGGTGATGTGACAATATGAGACTATATACATTTGTCAACAGTTACTATGATAGCTGTCTCTTTAATATCTGTGTGATATTAGTGTGTATTAGAGTGTATTAGACCATTAGTACAATGCTGCAAATCAAATACCAAGAAAGATGTGATTTTTATGTGATTTTTGAACCCCGGGTATGCTGGATAAGCTCAAAAGCCAACATTTCCATCTTGTTATTTTATCTACAAACATGTAACACTGCTTACATTTACTCATAACTACATAATTACTGCGTTACAACTACTTTTGGGATGTGGGTAAACTAAAAGCTTTTTGCAATTCGATCTTCTTTACTTACACCACAACAGTTGGACCACAGAAAGTAAATATAATGCATCCATTTCACTGTCTTATGGTGAATCAGTCTGCCACTTACTTAACCCACGGGTAATGTGCACAGCATTATGTTTCTCATCTACAATTACCATCTGTTAAATTATGTCAAATATTCCAATAGACAGCAGTGAAATAAGTTACCTACAAAGCAAATCTTCATAAAATAAAAATTTAACATGACCAATTATCACAATAAATATCATATAGCACTGTTAAAAGATGATTTTGGTCACTCTATCTTTGTGAGGACCAATTTGAATTTTAGACTTTGAAACTGAGAATGAGATTTTGATTAGTCTTCACTTCTTTGATTGAGGTTTAGTTTTAGATCAGAATCAGGTTTAAGTCATTTTTACCCCTCTGGCATTTTCAAACGTGTGTAACTCTGTCAAAATAAAACTTCTCTTCTTCTCTCCACATCTCTCAGTTCATGATTTTTTCCTAAAATTGGGTTATTAATCATCAAGACACGTCATGAAAAGAAGTAGAAATATGATCATCTATACCTAAAAACAGCTGAGGAGTCATTTTTACCGCTCATGGAAAGTATACACTGTATAATGTTGAGCTCAACGGTCAAGATACGGCTGGTTGCCTAGTAACGGGCATTGGTTATATATTTGATAGATATTAGGGGAGTGTTGGTGAGTGACTGTGTGCTTGTGTTTCCACAATATTTCCAGCATTGTAACTAAAACAACACGTTATTATCCAACTTAACGTTCTTCTACAATGATTTAATTATTTTGTTGTTTGTTTGTTGTAGCCTGCAGGTTATGGTGATGAATTTTAAAACATATTTGACCTTTTCTATCTGTAATGGAATAAATCAATTGTAAAAGTGTAAAAGTATAAAACTTATTTTGCGTTTGTGTTTAGGACTTTGAAATGAACGGGGAGCTGAAGATGTCCGTGATCTGTCTCCTGGAGGAGGTGCTAAGAGATCCAGACCTTCTGCCTCAGGAGAGAAAAGCTACTGCCAACATACTAAGGTTCAGCACACACAAATATACCTACACAGAAACATAGAGCACGTGTTTGAAGCACCTGAATATAACAGTCAAGTCATCTTTCTTTTATTGTTTAAAGCTCCCTCTTATATTATTATTTTTTCTTTGTTTTATTCTACTCTAGTGCCCTTTCTCAAGATGAGCAGGACGATGCCCAGCTGAGGATAGAGGACATCTTACAGATGGTGAAAAAACTTGAGCACATAAAATTGCTGCTAACTTTTTGTAATGAGTCACTGCAAGCATCTTGTTATGACTTCATGATTAACTTGTTATTAGTCCGTTGGATTAATTAAGCAGCGGTAAACTTCAGAGAGGAGAGACCTTTTGCTGCACAACATACACCTCTTCTTATTGCAGACTGGCTGAGCAATATAGCTTTTTTATTTCTCTATGGTTCTTCCTGGTTTTATGAAGCTAGCTCCACTGAAGTACTTGCACATCAATACACCCTAAATACTTATTAATTTAACCCTCCATTATCAGTTCCCAGAGATTAAAATAATCAGGAGTCATGAGGGCTCCTGGTTAATTGTTTTGGCTTAATGATAACTATGAATCATAAACAGACATATTAAGATGTGAAAAGCCTCGGTCAGAACACATTGTGCTATCCTCCAGTCAGATGGGGTAAATCCACCCTCTCCTGACTGTGACGGTCTCCAGGGGTCTGCCAACTGTCATAAAACATATTCATCATAGCCTGTGTCTTTATTCGATATTTATATCTTGTTATTTGTGTTTGTGTTATGGCGTGAGTGTTTGCTTGTTTATGATTTATGTTTGTCTCTGTATGTGTGTGCCCATGTGTGAGTTTAGGCGGATTGTCCAAAGGCAGAGTGTTTTGAGTCTCTCTCAGCGATGGAGCTGGCTGAGCAGATCACTTTGTTGGATCACATCGTCTTCAGGAGCATTCCTTATGAGTCAGTCCTCTCATCATACTCTCACACTTTGATTCGCAAAACAAACACAAATAAATCATGTCTATGGATGCTGCTTATTATAAGCACAGCTTCCCTCCATAGGAAAATATGCTTGTAGGTACACAACGAGGAAAACTGATGGCATCTTTTATTCTTTATTTTATTTCATATTGAATTTACATTGACCTATAAGATATTGACACCACTATATATGTATGTATATGTGGTATACTCAGAACAGCTTTGTGAAATATAATTTTACTTTGCACTGTGAATAAATGTTTTGATAATGGATTTTTCCACTTGTTATCACTAATTTACCCCAGTTTTCTTTACTGTTGATTAGGTATGTTGGGTGGTAATGAAACTCTACTCTGATGGGTTTTTTTTTTTAAAGGTGTAAATGTTTTTCTATTCATATATCATACAGCAGAGTAAAACTGGTTCAAATGTGTTTTTGCTGCGTTGCCCTCTCTCAAAAATCTATTAAAAATGATCCGATTCTTCAGTTTATGAAGTTAAAAAAACAGCTGAAACAACAAGGAGATGCAGCTAGCTTTTAAATAATTGAAACTAGGAGCAAAGCTATTTTATAGTTTCTCTTTTATATTTTGACTTGATGGTGATATAAGATTATCATCCAACAATAATGTTATACACATCTAGGTCAGTCCTTTATTTCACAGCAGCCTTCATGATAGACCTCTTCTATAGAGGTTTATTTAGTTCAATGCTATGCTATAATTCAGAGTATGCAGTTTCTTATTTATCCTCACCTCTGTCTCTGTTCTCCTTCTCTAAGAGAGTTCCTGGGCCAAGGCTGGATGAAGGTCGATAAGACAGAAAGGACGCCATACATTATGAAAACTAGTCAACACTTTAATGATGTAAGCCCTTTCAGTGTCTTTAAGCATATTTTTTTCTAACCCTCCAGTACATGTTTTTTTAAATTCTCTTTTCTTGTCCTTTTGAAGATGAGCAACCTGGTGGCATCACAGATTATGACCCATACTGATGTGGGCTCAAGGGCCAACTCCATAGAGAAGTGGGTTGCTGTGGCTGACATCTGCCGCTGTCTCAACAACTACAACGGAGTACTGGAGATCACATCTGCACTCAATCGCAGCGCCATCTACCGTTTGAAGAAGACTTGGGCTAAAATCAGCAAACAGGTGGCATAATTAATTGTCAATAATAATAATAATTAATCCTTTCTGTGTATAAAACCTAAAGTATTATACTTAAAAACAAGTGTATATAAAGTTCGCCTTATCATGGAGGAGTATAAGAAAGTTCTTTTGTCTCTGTCATGGCTACAAATGTGTATCCTCCTGACAGAATTGATGGCATTAGAGAGTTCAGAGTAAGACAATGCAGAGAGACATTTACACGTTAATGTTCAGTATCTGCTCTTAGCTTGATTCTGATGAACACTAAATCGATTAAAGCCATAATCATCCAATCACCAGACTGTCTGTCTCTCCACCAAGCCATGCTGCCTACTTCAGACCGAAGCAAATTTGATTTTGTCATTTTATTATGATCATCTTTCATTAAGAGTAAGTGGATCTTGGGTTAACGCAACTGTCTTGTCTGTCCCATGTTGTTGTTCTTAATGGTCTCATCCAGACTAAAGCTCTGATGGATAAATTGCAGAAGACTGTGTCCTCTGAGGGAAGGTTTAAAAATCTGAGGGAGACCCTGAAAAAGTGAGACGTTTTCAAATGATATCAATATACATAGCACAAATAAAAAAATAAAAATGTGTTTTTATTGTCTTGGTTACATACATTATTCTTTCACTTTCTTCCTCCAGCTGCAACCCTCCATGTGTGCCATACCTGGGAATGTATCTAACAGACCTGGCCTTTATTGAGGAGGGGACACCCAATTTTACTGAGGAAGGTCTTGTTAACTTCTCCAAAATGAGGATGGTAGGCATGCATAAAACAAATGCACAAGGGTATCTGTCCTGTCCATGTACGCTGTACTTTAATTGTCAACTTGAATTCCACATTTTTTTTCTAGATATCACACATCATCAGAGAAATCCGCCAGTTCCAGCAGACTCCGTACAGAATAGAGCATCAAGCCAAGGTACTTTTCTGTCCAACATGTTGGAGCTAACACATTAAAACTGTCAGATAAAGAAATTATGATCCAGAATAACCAAAGATTAACTTAACAGCTTGTTTGTAGAAATTAGTTCATATAACTATTTTGAAAACACAGATCCTTTATGGTAGTGCTAGTCTCAGCTGCTACCAGTCCTCTGTTTCTGCTACAAGATTTTCATCTTTCAAACATCCACTGAGCATCAAAGCAACTCTCTCAGCTACTAGCTGAGAAACATGAAGGGTACTTTAGATAAAGACAGCTATAAGATATAAAATCAGTGAGTTAAGCACCTTACTTGTGAAGGCATTTTGTTCCCTTTTAAGACCATCTAGTCATTTAGTTGCTAAAAATGTTACACATCTTGCCCTTTAGTAAAATGTCTTTTACCCCCTTTATTTTTTCTGTCCAGGTGACCCAGTACCTTCTGGATAAAACTTTGATCATGGATGAAGACACACTCTATGATCTCTCACTGAAGATTGAGCCCAGGCTTCCTGCCTGAGTTACAGCTGTTTGTGGCCAGTGGGAACCTGCCAGACCTGGATCCCCCCTCAAGGGCAACACGCCCACATAATCTCATCGAACAAGAGAAAATCGGGTAGTTTTGAGAGCGACGTGGAAATGGAAATAAGAGCGATAAAGACTGAAGTGAGAGAGGAAGAAGCTTGAGAGTTTTACAAGAGACTGAGGTAGCATGAGACAGAATTTTTGTTGACCGATTGTCTTCAAGGAGAAGAAGAGGAAAAGGTTTTGGCTGGATTGCATGAGAGTTTTGAGGAAATGGCATGTTTCTCCGTGTGTGCTCATCATTCCTCAGTTGAGAGTGTGATGCACCTGACATCACTTCCTCAGACCAGCCTGAGAGTGCAGGAAAGGCTTGGAGCATGGAGTGAATAGATGAAATACAGTGGACATAACAGAGATGTAGCATATACAGATAGTGTGACAGAGAGATGTCTGAGCTTGTGTCTCTGTGCTGTTTGTCTGTGTTCTGTTGCCTGTGCGTTTCTGTGCCATGTCCTAGAGCAAGAGCCCCAAAAAATGCTTTCTGTCATGATGGTCACTGCCTAAAACTTGCATGATTTCAGCTTGGGATGTAACTGTCTAAATGGCCTTCAATCTGCCCCCTGACCCTCAGCTTAGCATGCTTCACTCTTTAACTGGGTGACTCTCTAAGCCACTATGCATCTTCAGTGGGCTGGGAAGGGCAAAATGCCTTTAAGCCTTCAAATATAATGTAGAAAGACACTAAAATAAAACATATAAAGATAATTTAAAATGGAAAATTTGATATATTTTAACAAAGTGGCTTATTTTTCCATTGATACAACAATTAATTCTGTATTTGTCTTTAGTCAGTCTTTGCCTAAAGACTCCCCATGAGAATGAGGCTTTTTTTTTTCTTTTTTTAAAGAAATGTCCACATGAATGATACAAAATTAAAACTTTATCAGTGCCTTCCACTAGTGTAGGTCAATTTTCCCACAATTGCCAATTAACATACGAATCCTGCTTAGAGATCTTAAGATTTCCTGTAAAATTGGACTGTAGTTTCACTCATTGTTTTTTTCAGAAAATAGGTCAATGTAGACTGAACAGTAGCATGTTAGTGTGAACACAGTAAAGTTATTGCAGCATCTAATTGTCAGCAAATATCTCCCTCTAGTGTTTAAACATTGTTATGACCTCTACTGATCCAAAGCTTTTGCAGCGTTTGTGTGCAATTTGATTTTTATTTTTATTTTATTTATTTTTTTTGGCTTTTACAAATTGTCAGATACTGACATGTGTAGTCAGGTCCCAGTGTGTAACTCTTAGATGTAGGCTGGGACAGTTTTTGCACTCTCTAAGATGTAGCTTTGCTTGAGTGACAGTATGATCGTTATTTACCATGCTATTTATTTCATCAGATACTGTATTTATCTTATTTTTGTATATAGTGAGTCCACACATATCATATGATTGATGAAGACATACTTTGAATTGTCATGCTGTGAATATAGATTTTATTGGGGGGGGGGGTTCGTCTCTCTTGCTCTCATGTCAAACTCTAGTTTTGCATCCTAAGCTCTTGTATTGCAAGACATTTGTTTAATTTAAAAAAAAGTCTTTTGAAAGTTAAAAAAATGTAGCATTTGAATAATCAGATTTGTTTTATGTGTTGCTGATATGATAAACATATTTGTCCTGCATGCACACAACAGCTGCATGTTGTGCATGTCTGACCGGACGTTCCCTGTACGTTCTCCCTATGCTTCTCTATATATAATATTGTCTCAGTAGCTGTTGGGAGACTCTGCTAAAAAGGCATAGAAACAACATTTTGTCCATCAAATCTGGCACGTTTGTCTCTTAGTGTACTTCACAAACGCAAGCATAATGTTTATGTCATCTGCAGAAACAGCCTGTTGTTATGCAGTAGCAGTGTTGGAAGTTATGCAGGCCTCAATGAAAACAGAGGACTTTCCTCGTAAAACAATAAGCTTGCTCCAGACTGATTAGAGGAAATGTCGTCAGGCTTTGCTTTTGGAAAAAACTTGTCCTTTGCAATGCGTCTGTAATTCTAAGTGTCTGTTTCGCATACAGGTTTGGGAATACAGGATGCTGTGTTTGTATTGTAATATTAGTTTTGTGTATTTGTTTGCATTTTTCACTTGTAGGTGCAGGGGAAATAAATTCAACATGCCTTATGTGTTTGACGGTTCAATAATTTCAGTGACACTAAGCTGCTTCTGCTTCTGCTTTCTCTGGCAACAGCTGCAAATGTTAACTCATATGTGGGTTTTTCTACATACTGTAGGTCTCCGACAGGTAGGTCTCTGGAAGAATTAACTTTGTTTTGGTTATAACCAACATCAGGCTATGGTACACAACAGCAGAAACAGTTTGCATATGTTTATATGTAAGGAAAGACATAATTATATGATAAGAGATATGAGTTCAATTATCCAGGGGTATCCAGTGTCAAACCTGAGGTTGCTCTTAAAATAATTTTTTAATTTAGGAGTTTAAGATTTTGTAGGTTTACAGTTTGAACCAGATGTTGTACCAGAGGACCAGATACAGTGGCATAGCTTGGTGCCAATATTAACATTTCATCTAGTATTGCTACTAATTTTAGAGTCACCAATTAACCTGCATGTCTTTGGACTGCGGGAGGAAGACAGAGTACCCAGAGGGAACAGACACTGGACACAGACATGCAAACGCAACACAAACTCCACCCAGCCACAAAGAAAGGCTACGGACCAAGAACCGGCTTGCTGTGAGACGACAGTGCTAACCACAGCGCCCAAACACAGTTAATGTCTGTCATTAAACAGTTCTAGAGAGATGATGTTACATTTAAGTGCACTAGCAAATAATTTGCATTTGATCCTAAGAACACCAGGGTGGTCAAACCATGTACCAAAGCAAAGAATATGAACATTTAAATATTATCAATATACTATATTGTACATTGACAGAAGACAGATAGCACTGAAAGAACATAAAACCTTTTTTTAGACTTTAGGTTGACTGAATCACAAAGCACTCTTAAAAGGTACTGACAACCTCTGTCTTAAAGTTGAAGAATGACATCAAGGCCTGATGTCACGTAGTGTGACCCTGCATGGTGGCCATCCTGCCACCCTGTGGTCATGAATGGCATCATCTCTTTTTGCACCAGTAAAGGCCTGACCTGAGGACAGTCTGTGATCTGTCAATCTTGCTAACCATATTAGTAAAACGTGAAATTAGCAATGTCAGACTACAGCTTTGACAACAGTGAGGTTTAAAAATGAAGAAGAATCACTGGTTTCAGTATATACAGTTAGAAGATCTGACATTGCTATGTTGGTTTATTGCAGGAAATAATGTCAGAGTGAGGGAAAGAGTGAACTGACCAGGCAGAGACAGAGGGACTGAAAGAGAAAAATGGCATAGTGTGAGTCACAGGCAAGTTAAGCAAGTGATTGCAAGGTGATAAAGTCATTGTTCCAAATGTTGTTGAAGATTTGTGCCAAGTTGTTAGTGTGGGATCTGCTCTCAGCTTTTAGTGCTGTTAAACTGACTGGAGGGTGGCATTTGTACGTTGTAAGCATTTGTCTCTCAGTTGGAGCTTTATAGCAGATCAACCAACACGACTCCTGTTTCTGAGGGACAGATAGATGACAGTTAGATGAAGTTCACTACAACACTATGGGCTGACATCATGGCCTTATCCAGTCAAAGACAGCAGCTAACAGGCTTTGTGAAAATTAGCAATGCTGGACATGAAATATCAATTTAGAGATAAACTGTAATGATGAATAAAGTTGAATAAAAGTGTGAGCATTAGGCCAGACGTTTGTGTAGTATTTTCGCCTCCTTGTGAAACTTTTTTCCACACCCTCCATGTCAGTACTGAAAGTGGACTTTACACTGAATGATATATAGATACAATAAAAACACCTGGAACATGGAAGTGGAGGAGGTGCCTTCCTTTTGAGCTACAATACTGAAAGAAACATTTTTTGTATGACGGCCTGTTGCAGGTATAATTGAGATTAACGTTAGATTAACCCTTTTGTTTGGCTATAATTCCTCATAGTTTGGCCTTTCATAGACTCCATTGTTGTAAGTGTAAGTAACAATAGTTGTAAAACCTTTCTTCTGATCTTATAAAACCTGAAATGTAGAAAAGTACTCACTTCCTGTTACAGTACGAACAAGAGTCTATTTGGATTTATGTTGCTGGAGATTAAAAGAACCAATCACATATATAGAGAGAATGTGGAAATCTATTGTTTTACAGTTGGAGTCTGCAACATCTTTAACTAAAGTGATGTATCATTTTCTGTAGCGGACTTCTGAAAAAATTGTCATTAGTTAAAAATGACGTCTATTATATATCCTTATAAAATTAGTCATGAAGGTGATACAGAGGTGATGAATAAGAGCTTTTGAGCGGTTAAAGAGGGTCCAGTGTTATCCTAAACAGGACATTAGGGTTAAACCTCCAGCTGATATGTCACAGAGCACTGAACACATACACTGCCTGGATCAGGGTGGTAGGTAATGTTTACTCTATTGATTTATCACAGGTGTCAGGAATTACTATGAGTGGTGCTGCAGATAAGACTGATCGATCATCCCAGTTATGTCAATAATGTGTGTAAAGGAGCAAAGTATTTATGGTCTTAAATAAGTGTCATCTGCGTTGTAAAGAGCACATAAATTAAATCATGAAAGTCAATAGTGAGCATGTATGTATGTACTGTATGTATGTTTGTGTTTGTATGTGTGTGTGTGTGTGTGTGTGTGTGCAAGCATGCATGTGTGTGAGTGCATGTGTGAAGAGACAGGCAGACATGCTGACTGACAGTAGAAAGAGGATTTTCTGTCTGTTGCCCAGTGAGAGGCTAATCCCGAGCCAGTGTCCCCATCTCTCTCTCTCTCTTTCTGATCCCGTCTCTGTTCTTCAGTCATCTCTCACTCTGCAGATCGAGCCTCTCTGGATTGAGCTGCAGGAAACTCACTGACCCTTCGCTGCCTCCACTCTTCAGACGAACCTCAGGTGAGTAATGGACTTTTCCTCCTCACCCCTCAGCTCTTGCTGGTCTTCTCTGTCTGTGTTTTCTGCCTTGTTATTCTTGTGTGCTTCCTCTGTAGAAGTGTTGCCCACAGCAGTTGTTCAGGATAACTTTCAAACTTTATTCATTAGAGGTTTTGATCGAACTAGAAGCAATGACTTTCCTCTGAAAAAAATTGAATATTCTGAAAGATGACAATGCATTTAAATTGTCATGAGAGCTTGCAAAGGGCTAAGTAGGTTTGAAGATATTTCAGAAGTTTTAAATCATTTAGAATAGAAATGAAGTTGTGTTTTACAGCATGTCTGCATACATTAAGAGACTCAGCCTTTTGTTTTTTACTTGCACACTGTATAGCCTACACAGCAGCCTCTTGTATTAAGGCCTCTTAATCTGCCTGATATTAACAGGAACCAGCCGCCTGTCAACAACTGGTCACCTTAATTTGCCTATCAAAGCTCCAGCAGACTGACCGCTCTTACATTTAACATCGATTGAGAAACAAAACAAACAAAATCCATTCAAATGAACAAAACACACTTTGTGCACCTTTACCCATTTAAAAAAAGGTCAAAGGGTACAAGTGCCTCTCCTCATTACTTTTCCTCTTCATTTAATCTTCTGGTCTCTGATGGGAATCCCTCTAATCCTACTGTTTCTTTTGAGTGTCCTCTCACCCTATAACCCCTCCCCCTGACCTTTAACACATCCTATACAACTCATCACTTCTCCACACTTGCATACCTCCTCTTGCTCCTCCTTTCTAAGTCTTTCTGATATTTTTTCAGTGAGTATCTCTGATATCTCCCTCGTCTCCTTTGGAAGTCTTCCTAAACACCTACTTACCATATTTTTTCCATCGCTCCTCTCAAACTTGAGTTTCCCTCACTTCCTTTCTCTCCCTTTCATCCTTTCCAGTATTTATTTGACTCCTCCTCACCACCTGCCCACTTGCTGTCTCTTTTTGTCTTGTGTAAGTTAAGCTTACCATCCCAGGATGTCAGAAAGGATCGTGTGTTGTCCTCAGCTGATGCCAGCTCCAAACTGGCACTTCAGCTTAACCTCATTGCCTGCTACTATCAATACTGTGTGTGTGTGAGGGAGAAAGGTGACTTACCATGTCTTAAAGAATGACATAACATTTGCATTTATGTTATGGATAATGTGCAGAGATACAGCAGCATCTCATAGGATTGCTGTAATGTTAATTCATATTGCAGTTATATGTATCTATTTTTCCATTTAATACACTGAATCCAAAAATATTAGAGACAAGACCATTTAGGTAAGCTGTCCTTTGCTTGCTTCGCTTGTCAGTATCAGTTCTGATATTTGATTGACATTATCAGGCTGACAAAGGGGCAATAACATATCATATTAATATGGTGGTATCTCTCTCAGTATCCAATTACAAATTATCTGATCACCTGAGCCGGTGGCTCACCCAGAATGACCAATCAGAAGGCTTCCTCCTTGTCTCCAGAATAATCTCATCACACAGACTGCAGGAGTATCTGTTACTTAAGCATTTGATAGCTTAATGCAATTAGTAGTTTTGTCTGAACATGTTCCTGTGTACGTGTGTGTTAATACATCCAAATGTAAATGTAAAAATGGTTGAAATGCAGCTTCCATTTGTGTCCTCACAGATTTCAAGACTTGAACTCCTTTAATATGTGTCCATTTGTGTACTGTGGTTTAAAGAGCAACAAATATAAAAAGTAAAATATATTTCACGAGCTGCTGATAATTTAAGTTTTTTTAGTTTAAATAACACAGAAGAAGGTTGAAGGTTGAAGAGGAAGAACACTTGAAGGTGATGCAAAGTCACCTCTGCCCTCTGACCTTTCATCAGGTAATAATCCCAGACCACGTAACCATGGCGAACTCTTTCACCCGTATGATGTCTGGCCGCAACACGGCAGTGATGTTGGCCAGCATTGGAGCTGGCACACTGGCCTCTGGATACCTCCTGAGTGACAGCACTGCTGCAGCTGAGAGGAAGAGGGCCTATCCACCTAGGTACATGTGTGTGAGTGTGTATGTGTGTATTTGTGAAGTATTTCAATAATCCTCCTAGTTTTCAAACATTATTGTTTCTTTCAAAGAAGATATTGAGGCAGCTGATTAATTTGTCACAATTACAAATTAAAAAACCTCTTCATTCTGAGGTTTACAGTTCATACAAACATGTTCACGGTAATGCACAATAATGTTTGAGTTTATTCAGACACAATGCGTGGTATATGTGCATGCGTGGTATGATCCAAAGTGACGTGAGATAAATTTGTGTTTTTTTCTCACTGCTGAATTTCAACAAGACTGTTTCTGTCACCAGAGAGAGGCCAGCAGCTGTTACTGCATAATTTCTTGGCAAAGCCTCCCTCATTAATTATAGCAACTCATGTTTGCATATCTGAAAGATTGAATGATTAATGGGCAAAATATAAGGTACTATGCTATGCTATGTAGTTATATATATTCAGAAAACTGCAGACATTTATGTTTATATTTCTGTATTTCTGAAGCACCACTCCTGCAAACTAAATGTTTTATTTAAAAAATGTATTTGTAAGGTTACAGACTAGGCTATGAAAACAGCTCTACTGGTAATAAAATGTAGTTGTTGATCAATTTCTACAGTGCTGATTACCCTGACCTGAGGAAGCACAACAACTGCATGGCAGCTGCAATGACCCCAACCATTTATGCACACCTGAGGGACAAGACAACCCCCAACAACTGGACCGTGGACCAATGCATCCAGACCGGGGTGGACAACCCTGGACACCCCTTCATCAAGACTGTGGGCATGGTAGCTGGAGATGAGGAGAGCTATGAGGTTGGAGTTAATGTTGTTGCAGTGAATTGTTGTGTCTTCAGTGCTGGAATTGGGAAAACTGAGTGTTTGATTTTTCTCATCAGTTGTTTGCTGAGCTCTTTGACCCTGTGATCAAGGATAGACACAATGGCTATGACCCTCGCACCATGAAGCACCACACTGATCTGGATGCTTCCAAGGTCTCTCTTCACTCTTTTGTCCTCATGCATCACATGGTCTTGTCCATTCATCATTTCCTGCACAGTATTCTTGTTCCTGTCACACATATAGTGACCTAATACTTTTTCCTGCTCAGATCACCTCAGGAATGTTTGATGAGCGCTATGTGTTGTCATCTCGTGTCCGTACCGGTCGCAGCATCCGTGGACTGAGTCTTCCCCCTGCATGCACACGCTCTGAGCGCCGTGAAGTGGAGCGTGTGGTTGTGACAGCTCTGTCTGGCCTGAAGGGAGAGCTGGCCGGTCGTTACTACAGCCTGGGAGAGATGTCTGAAAGAGAGCAGCAAAAGCTTATTGATGTTAGTGCACAATCACACACACACACTCAGAGACAATATTGGTTTCTGTAATTTTTTCTTTTGAACTTTGCCATCTAATGCCCCCTCCACCCTCATTTCTCTGTCCCATTACATTACTGGCCAATCAGGATCACTTCCTGTTTGATAAACCGGTGTCACCTCTGCTCACAGCAGCTGGGATGGCCAGAGATTGGCCTGATGCCCGCGGGATCTGGTAAGACAAGGGAAAATAAGTCTAAAGGAAGTGATGATGTTTTTGTGGCTTAGAAAACCTGCAAAAGCTGTCATCACAGAATAGTTTACCTAGAGTGCTTAGAAAGAGAAATGCCTTTGCTAAAGAATAGTGTTCATTAATTAGTTTGTGCTGGAGATAACAGGATTTTTAGTTTGCTGAAATAATAATAGAAGAGAAACAATAACAGAATCATTCATTCCATTGTTTATTTTTATTAACATAGCAGTGTCTTATTCAATTACATTTACCAATTTGTTAGATACAACTGGATATTTGGGAAGGATATAACTAAAGAGGAAGTGAAATTAGATCACACTGTTTTTCTGTAAAAATTATGTAAGAACAGATTATGTGGAAAACGTTGTGACCCCATTGCTGCAAACCTTAAATTCACCAGAAAAACAATAAACTGACTCACTTGCTGGTAGAATTCAGTATGTTAGTGTTGTTGCTTGTAGTATAACCTGAAACTTGCACTTGCAGCTCCTCCTGACCCAAACTAATAGGTGACTTTACCTCCTGCTTGACTGCCTGAATTATCCTTTTGACGCTTTTCAAGCAGCTGCTCTGCAGTGATCAATCTTCTCCCTCCTCTGCAAAAAGTCTTTCCTCATGCCTCCCTTTTTCATTTACTTCCATAAGTCCAGCTTCAGGATCATTTCCTGTTTGATAAAGTAATGATGCTCCAACTCCAACCTCCTCCCCAGCTGTACCTTCATGGCACATGAAAGGCATGACAGACACCTGAAGCATTTACTTTGCTGAGTGTGATTAAAAAACAGATTTTCTTCCAAATGATTTGTATCAGCAGGTGTATTTACGTGGATATCAAAACCCAGCTTTGAATTGGAGATTAATTTTACCTTCCTGATTGCCTCAGGCACAACAACGAGAAAAACTTCTTAATCTGGATCAACGAGGAGGACCACACAAGGATCATATCCATGGAGAAAGGAGGAAACATGAAGAGAGTGTTTGAGAGGTTCTGCAGAGGTCTTAAGCAGGTATGGATGTTTCCATATCTTCTCAAACCACCACAGTCTAGTTTTTAAAACAACCACAGTCAATTCTTTTGATTTTCAATTTGAAATAGTTCATCCATGCTTCAAGTATTCAAATCTAGGTTATAAAACTTTTCTTTTAGGTGGAGCAACTAATTCAGGAGAGAGGCTGGGAGTTCATGTGGAATGAACGTCTGGGCTACATCCTCACCTGCCCTTCTAACCTCGGCACTGGGCTCAGGGCTGGTGTGCATATCCGCCTGCCCTTCCTCAGCAGGGTAACGCAGGAAACACACTGGCAATAAATGACAGCACACACATGGACACATATTCCCACCTTGTATTATAATTCTGATGTGTGAAAATGATTCAATGTGATGGTTATGATTTAGGACCCCCGCTTCAAAAAGATCTTGGATAACTTGAGGCTACAGAAAAGAGGCACAGGAGGTGTTGACACGGCTGCGTCTGGAGACACTGTTGACATCTCTAACCTGGACCGTCTGGGGAGGTCAGAGGTAAACACTTAGAGAGGAAGGCAGCAGCTGAGGTAAAAAGTATAAAAGAGCAGCAGGCAAAGAGTCAGACAGAGAAGTGCAGGCATGCCAACAGGTGTGGGCTGTGAATGACCAAACCCCCTGCTGTTCTTTAATCTGTAATCCTGGCAGGGATGTGCCAATTGAGGTTAAAAGACTTCTCTTTCCTGATCTGACCCTTTCATGCTGCACTTCCCCACAGGCTGTGATGAAGACCTCCAACTGGTATTAGACTGTTAAAGGTTACAGATGGATAAGGTCAGGGTTATGGTTGTGGTTAGAGTCTACCAATCACAACCACGCAGAGAGAATTCTACCTGAAAGGCTTAACTTGGGGAGCAAAATTCCCTGTGCTGTTAGTTAAACTTGCTAATGCTGTGAGATAGCAGTTAGGTAGTAGACAACACAGAGCAGAGCAGAGCATCACAGAGACTTTAAACTTTAGAAACAATGTAAAAAGGATTTGGGTATGACAAGATTTTGCAATGAAATAGGAAAAATCAAATAAGTGTAATCAAATTAGTTTTGTTCTTCTTTCCTGACTACACACAGTGTATAGTTTAACAACTGTTTACGTTTGATGTCCGAAAAGATGAAAAAGTACCTCCATACTCTATCTTCTTTTATTCTTCATATGATATAGGAAGTTCCCTCAGGTGTCACTTTTACACTCCTGATATCAACTCATGAAAACGTTAAATTCAGTCAAATTAATTGTGAAAGTCTCAGAAAAGTATTTATTTATTTATTCCAAATAAACCAGCTGTTTTCAGTTATTTGCTTTAAAAGAAACTAATCACTGCAACCAGATGGACTTGCTGAATAGTCAGGTAATCGTCAGGACCACAGTGGTTTATGTGGATATGAATTAAAGCCTGAATGATCATGTGATTTCTGACACTAGTTATTGTATATCCACAGGTGGAGCTCGTACAAGTAGTGATTGACGGCGTAAACTACCTAATTGAATGTGAGAAGAGGCTGGAGAGGGGTCAGGACATCAAGATACCTTCCCCCATCCCTCAGTTCAGGAAGTGAACTTCACCACTGCTGGGAATCCTGGTGTAGAGCAGGCGCTCCAACCGCTGGTCGCTAATATGTTGGTCTTACAAGATATTCACGGCATGTATAGCGCTGTACTGACTTACATGCCCAATAAGTTCATTACATGTACATGAATTTAGAGCGCAATAAACCCTCTTGATGAACTGAGCAGTGTCTAGCTGGAGTCCCTTGTCATGTTTCAGAGGTGTATGAGTTGTTAGCAATCTTCCTCTAAACTTATCAGATGGTTTCATTTCAATAAAAGTTTGAGGGCAAATCATCCAATATTTCATTAAAAAAAGGCAAAGATTAGATGAAAATCCCAAAAAGTAATACAAAATTGTGCAAGTTTTTTTCTTATTTCCTACCCAGGTCCCCCCAGATTACTCTTGTGATTGTTTGGAGGGGGGCTGACCCCTAGGTTCGGAACCACTGGACTAAACTAGCAAATGGTTTGTAAGGCTATACCTCAACCTGCTACGTCAGTTAAATACTGCTTCCACACTCATCCGTCAGTAACAGTAATATATCAATTACTTACGTATATAACAGTTATTTTTCTTCAATTCCAGTATGTTTACTTGCTATTTAAGTACTTTTTGTTGATAATAATTTGATGCTTCTTAATTAAGGTTTTGAATGCAATACATACTTATAATAGTAAGGATCTCAATAGTTCTTTCACCTCTACCAATTATTTATCGTATTATTTATTTATTTAAAATATTTATCGATTACACAGATGTGACAAATAGAAGATTAAATTATGTTTGAGATTATATAAGAGCTACAGTTAGTTCAAATAGAAATTTAAGCACAACTCAAGTGCTCACAAAGTACAGGACATACTCTGACTCAGACTTGACCTCAGACTGCTCTGCTAGTTCCATCTCTTGCTCAGACAGAGATGTTGTTATCAGGCCATGGCCAACTGCCAGACTTAATAAGATGGAGCTATATTGGACAATAATGTCACGACCTTTGCAACCCTATAATTAGGTACTGAATTAAAGTATAATTAAGTGCTTGTCTTGCACTATAACTCACAAAAAAGACTATAGTCACTGTTACAACAGCAAGTAGGTTGAATGATCTGTTTTTTTTTCTCTGTTTAAATACTGTCAAAAGAAAAATAAATACCACCAGGAATAAAAAAAAAAAGCATCCAAAGGATGGATTACTCCTCAACTGCTGGTGGTTAACCTGGCATTCAGACCTCACCTGCCTCCTGTATAAGGCCTTTAATCCAGGGGTAACAGGCCAAGCTCATTACTGACAGACACCAGACAGGCCAAACAGAGGTGGCTGCTTAACACTATACCACACCTAGTTTCTTCTTATTTTACATGCTTAGGTTAGGAGAAGTGGGGATTATACTTTATAAATAAAAGCATACTGCCATAGGAAATTAGTGTTCTAATTATTTGGGTGAATGGTCCTTTTAAATCCTGCTGCTCAGAGAGTCTTTCCGAGTCCCTCTTCCTTTTCTGGCAGCAGATTAATGACGTAGATCTATTAATGCTATTAAAGATCTACACTAAAGAGCTCAGAAGCTCTGTGTGTATGAGTGTGTGTTAGCAACGAATGAATGCTGCGATTATTACATTCTGAAGGAGGGTAGGATTCATTTGATGGACGCTAAAATTGGATTTTCTGAGCAGGGATAGTGAATAGCCAAATCATAATTCACACAGAACCAATGGTAGTGCTTAATGTGGATTTTTAACCACTTGAGGTGTATCGTCAGCATATATGCAGTACTTCTATGAAGCAAAAGTAAATTTATACATCTATAATGTCACTATTCTGCCATGGTAATTGATGATGTTTTTAGCTGTACTAACATTGATTTGTTACACATTAACATCTACAGGTGTGGCAGCTTCATTCTCTCAGAAGTGTTTTGAGTATGTCTTACATAAACACATGAAAATATGTAGCTTAAACTCAAGTAAAGCAAACTCTTATTGACACTGGAATTCCTTAGAAACATGGATAAATGATGAATAGGTGTGACTGTACAGAGCCATGAACAATAAATGATCAACATTAAACTGGGTGGTGGACACTCCCCAAATGTGAACTCCCCAGACATACTTGTTTGTACAAAACCAGTGTGGGGAGGCTATAAAACACAAAGATAAGTGGATAATGTTCATTTGACATCAGAGGTCTGACAAGTTTGAAGTTGTCTGCAAAGAGTCAAAATGAGGCTGTGTGTCTCTTTGGCGTTTATCTCCGTGCTGCTGCCAGCAGGTAAGAGCAACAAAGATACAGAAATTTAGTTTATTTTTGTTGGCCTTTGTGACCATGTTGCGCTCTCCATTGTCTGCAGCATGTGGGTTAAAGTGTTACACCTGCTGGGGTGCAAACCCTGGCACCTGCAACCAGGTATGGACATGTGCTGACCATTACGACCGCTGTGCCACCACCATTGGTAAGTTAAATGTATCACATATTATACATATGTGTGGTGTGGTTTTCATTTTTCCTCTTAGTACAGCCATAATTCTGTTAACTACCAAATCATTTTACTTATTTCATGGGACTTTCCCTTTCTTTCTCTGTTGCAGTTGCTGAAAATATGATCACCAAAGAATGCATGAGAAGTGATATGTGTAATATGGCTTACTCTGATGGTCTCAGATGCTGTACTGGAGACCTGTGTAATGGAGCAAAGCATACTGGAGTCTTTGTACCACTCCTTCTTATGCCTTTAGCCATCATTACACTCTGCATTTGAAGCTTAACATCCTCATTTGGTGCTTCTCATGGTACATTGAGTGTTCAAAACTGAAGGAAGCATACTGGTAATTTTTTGGGGTAGTGGTGATATTTGAATTATATTTGGAGCCCTTGTAAGAAGCCTTTGAAATCTGAAATTCTGGTGAATCACTGAAAGATTAAAGATTGTTTTTTTTGCACTGTATATCTGTAATTATTCTAATTGTTAAGTCTATAGTATAATTTCCTCTTTTAATTTTTACTCATTTTTACATATTTAACAGATACTGTATATTCTGGAATATTTGTTTATATTTGCTCACAATTAAACAACATATTTGCTGTACCATTTTTTTTTCAGACTGTATATGATGTCAGGAGTGTCTTTCCTTTTCAAAAAATCGAATGCATCAATGACTACATTCATACAGGAAAAATTTTGCCTGGCTTATTCATTTTAAAGATGAGGAAAAAACAACTTTGTTTGGGAAGGATGTCATGCGTCATCCTGTGTATAAACAGTAGAGGGCAGTATAGGAGAAATCACAACGTGGCACACACACACACACACACACACACACACACACACACTTTGAGCTGTGAGATGTATCCTGTAAGCAAAGTCAGTGTTTTCATGTGTTTTTAATGTTCAAAAGCTAACAAACTGATTAACTGTAACTTTTTATTTTTGGCAGTTTGAAAGAATTAAAGATTTACTTAAAGTATTCATTGTGAAGAATTTTATATAGATTTTATCTGTTCTACGGTACAAAAATGTGCAGACCAAATTTACAACCCAATGGCAGCCATGGGTCACAGTTTGATTTACTGGAGTAATTATATAGAAATTGTATAATTAATGAACATTTTTGAAAGTGAAGTCATAGCCAAGAAATTACCAATTGACCTTGTTTGCACTTCTCAAAGAGCAGATGAAGACCACACCCAGCTGATTATCAGCTTTGAACTCTGTTCAAAGTGGTTTATTATACAGTGACTGCATTTAAACAATCCTTGGTTCACCCACTATTGAGGTCATGTGGTCTACAAAATAACAAAACAACTAGGACTTAACCATTATGCAACAATTCCTCTATGCCTGTGTGTAAACTGTATTCAGTTCAGGGCACTCGATCACGTCATTCTGTGATGTTTGTGGCTAATATTGCTTTAGGTCATCAATAAGAGGTCGTAAATGAAACACAAATCTACATAGAAAATAATTTTAACAATAATCTAGTTAATCTATAGTGATAATTTAGATCAGTCAGGGAATATTTCAAACATAATTACACCAAAACACACATGGAAACAGCCTGTGAGTCACATAAATAGAGCTATTGCACATTTATGAGTCATGTTAACTGTAAGTGTAACTGTGCAGGATGAAAATTGATAAATGTGATAAATTGTTTAGTATTCTTTATACATAAATGCTGCAAACCCCCAAATGACTCTAGGCAGACGCATCACACTGTGAATAACAGACTCTGATGCATTACAGTATGAAGAATGTACTGTATGTAATTTGTTGTGATATGTCTGCTCTGGGATCAGTGGCTGATGTAAAGTTGTGACGTAGATTGATTTAATGCTCTCTAAAGAGGCAAAGAGAGCCACAGAGCTGCGTAAACTGGTAGCTAATATGTTGACTAATAGACACGTGTGCCTTTTCACCATTGAATGTTCATTTATGGGTGAAAATGCTTACAATCTGTAGTGGTCTTGCTGTGAAGTAAGGCAGATTTATGCTCTTTCCATCAGACATCTAAAACACCATACAATCACATATCAGCAGGGGTTTATTTGCTGCCAGTCTTTCAAACGTCCTACATGAGCCAAGCTGTCAGGTAAAAGGATCAAGATGCCTGAGATTGTGTTATTTTTGCTTTGTAGAATTATACTATATAAAAAAATGTAATTTGAACTCTTTATAAGGCCTAGATATGTTACAAATACATCTGGTGTTATTCTAAAAGCTGTCACGCATAAGGAAACAGTAAAGTAAAGTAGTCTGAAATAAACAGAAACAATGCCACCAAACACTTCTCACATTAAATAAACAAGCAGTGTTTAAAGTAATAAGTAGTAAGGAACTGATCTGCATTTATTTGGAGCAATTTCATCTATTCAACCCATAACAGAGATTTGTTTTGTAACCTCCACAGTACCCCTGATATCTTAGTTAGCATTACTTATGGATTATATTGTTCACATTAAGTAGTTTGTGAGTTTAGTTGGTTGCACTGTTCATGCCACATCATTTTCACTATAAGAACATGGTAGGTCACACATACAGTATGTGACTACTATTCACTAACAAGTGTTACATGTCAGTTAGGTAACTGGAACCTCTGTATAGCAAATGGTGTCAGTCAACTGTTAAGTGATAGTTCACTTTGATTTTAGCCTTGTGCCTCAGAGTCAGACCTCATGTGGTCCAGACCTGTCCTGGAAGCACATGAACTTAATTAGCTCTCCCTCTTTGATGAGGGGAATTTTGCTTTGCCACTAGTCCAAAAACTCAGATGTCCATACAAACTCTGTGACAGTTTTATCATGGCTATTTAATTTGTTCAACAAATGGACCAGTCCCACCAGATGTTGAGGAGAGGCAATAAATGATCTCTCCCTCCCAGTATAAAAACAAATACTGAATGGGTGTCGTTTAGCTCAGTCGGTAGAGCATCAGCCCCATGTGCAAAGGCTCAGTCCTTGCTGTGGCGGCCCAGGGGTTGAATCCGACCTGTGGCTGTTTCCTACATGTCATTCCCCATCTCTCTCTCTCTCTCCCCACATTCCTGTCACTCTTCAGGCTGTCTCTGTCAAATAAAGCTCAAAAAGGCCAAAAAACAAAACAAAAAATGATTCCTCTGTTAAACATGTTTAATGTTACCAAAGTCATTTTATAATAGACCAAAGCAAACAGAAAATACAGTGTATTTGTGGAGAAAAGCTTGTTGGGAAGAAAAAGTATATAGTAAAATAGTCGTAACACATTTTTCTCTCTATAGTGTATTCATAATCAGTCCAGTGTGAATAATATCTTAAATAAACATCATTTCATCTTTATGTTACTTCAGTGCTATTAATAAAGCCAGCATGTCTCTTTCAGTACAGAGTCACATCTCATCCACAAGGACTTGTGACCCTTTTTGACCTGACAAGTGACAAACTCATTTCCAGTCCACCATCACAGGCCACTATAAATACAGTAGTATTGCTGTACCCAGTGCCAGAAGAAATAATCAAACTTTATCCCTTTCGATAGCATCCAAAGTGTGTTTCATTCTCTAATGAAGACTGAAAATTGCAACACATCGAGCGAAAAAAGACATCCGCTGGTTAATTGAATCATCATGGTTGAGCAGGTTTGAGATTAATTCTACGTAAGGAGAAGATCAAAAGCGAGCCACTTAGACGAATCTCGAGGGGAATAAGAGCACTGAGGCTTGTGGGATAATCCCATTACGAGCTGCACATTCGCTCAGAGTGAGGATCCACAACTGTACAGTATATGTAAAAGATTAGGGCAGTCAGTGATGGAGAGGGGTCACAAGCAAAACGGTGTTCTTACAGTTTTAGAACATTCTGGTGTATTATTATGCACTCTCAATATTAAGCCTTTTTTAATTATGATTTTCACCCACTACGAAAGCTATTTCAGAGTTTTGTCTCTGGAACAGATTGGATTACAAAAAATAAGCGAAATGCATGCGTCATTGCTTAATACTCGTTGCCAAGGACATATTTTAATACACTGGATTTCACACACACACATTTACATCGTACATATACACACATGTATCATTGTAGGACATATGTTAACGACTCTGTCTATACGGCAAACATTTGATCTAAAATCTGAATTTATTCTTCTGGAGTATTGGTGTAACGGTCAAGTGTGTAGGATTTGGTGGCATCTAGTTGTATAGTTGCTGATTGCAACACCCTCTCCTCACCCTCCCCTTGCTACTACAGTATGTAGGGGAATTGCATGAAATGCAGGAAAAACAGAGAGATTTTACCATAGTTTGCAGCAAAACCTCACACCATCAAAAGCCTGTAATTTAAACAAGACCACAGCCACACTGGTGGCTTTGTGAAGTTGTTCTCACACGGTGCTTAGAGCTAAATGCAAATGTTAGCATGCTAACCTGGTAGCATGCCAGTGCTAACGTGATAGGGCAGTATTCAGTATTCACGACAGTATACAGTTTTAACTTGTTGGTCGTCTTAGTTTTGAGAATGTTAAATGTTCCAGCATATGATCATAAACTGAAGTATTGGACTAATAATTATTTGAACCTTGTGATGTTGTTAGATAAAACGTTAAGGAATCACCAAATTTATTGCAATTCATCCCGAGGGGGACATGAATGTCTGCACAAAATGTCATGCCAATCCACCCAATAGCTGCTGAGATATTTGTTTGGACCAAAGCTGTGTCACTGGCTAAAAAAGCAAGGTTTTAATCCCCTGATCTCCCACATCAACTGCCTTGATAAAAAACAGTTGCTGCTCAAGGCAGCTCATGGGTATGTATAAATGTGATACAGTTTTGCTGGAAAAATAAGTCTTCTGCCTGAGAAATAAACATTAAAAACCCAATACCACACAACTGTATTTATTGCAGGACCAGACTGAAGAAAATTCCCATGTTTTCAGCTCTGTAGAACATAACAGTAATGTGGTTGTGGGTAAAAAGGACAGATCCTGCAGAAGCATACTCGTAAAACAAACCCCAAGTGAACACGCTGTTCTATAATCAAACAGAAGAAGGCTCATAAAAACGGAGTGAGTCACATTAAAAATGTTCTTTATCATGCAAGTCATATTTATTTTCATATTGTCGAAGCAATATAAACAGAAGAGACAGCAGCGATGTAAAACCTCCCAGAGAATACTGAAGCATATATAAACAGAGGGAAGGTTTAAAAGAAATGCTCTTGCCAAGAAATATAATGTACCACTATTTTTTGACAAATTACTTAATAAGAAAACAATTAAATCCACTATCATCCATGAATTTGAGATGAATTAAAAGAATCCCTCAAATAAATATGCTAAGATCAAAGCTAACATGACCAGGACACTGAATAAAATATTTGGCAAAAACAATAAAAAATATTTGTTAACGGCATTCATCACTGGTGTATTTACAGAGAGATGAATGATTGTGTGTGTGCATGTTCATAAGTGTGTGTGTGTGATCTCATTCCACAGCGCAGAAGTTATCCAGACTGTTCTCTCGGGCCTTGGGGAGCTCGCGTTGTTCCAGTAGTCGGTACTGGAAGGAGACACGGTTGATATAGTTCCCACTGGACACCAGCCTCACCACCGAGTTATCACAACCAATCTTCATCTGAGCTGAAGGTCCAAAGAGAAAAACAGATGCTTTACATTGGAGCGCATACAGAGGATTCTTGTTCTCCAGCCAGCCCTTCTTAGCCTGCGTATGACAAGTGTCTTTGATCTATGTGTGAAGTGTTGAATTGTATTAATCCACACCGACTGTGGTAAATCAATAAAGATAGTACAATTTAGTATAGTAAAGAGCACATTACAAGTCAAAATGAAGGGTTTCTTTTTCCAGTTTTAATAAAAGATCCTTTATCATACACTTTTATGGGCTGTGAGTGTGCGTCACCACCACCGCAAACATTTGTTTTTTTATTATTTTTGGACTTGTCTTCAGCATAATGTGTAAAAATTTCTATAATTGGAAGCATATATTGATCTGTTGCTGTGGTGAATAGTGTTTTAATGTGTGTTGATCATAATATGCAGCTGGAATTTAAATGTTTTTGTTAATACACATGGTAAAATGTTGCAAACTGTGTTTAAAGAGTAATGCAAATTTTCAGGAAAATCAGTAAAAGCTGAAAATGGTGACCCGATCCATAGCATAGCAAAGCATAGCATAATATTATTTAGCATAGTAAAGTATAGTATAGTTATTGTCCGGTACAAAAAGTCAGATTTCAAAATTGTCACTGTTTTGATGGAAACCTGGAGACTCACCGAGCCCACTGAGGGAGAAACACAGGTCAGCTACAGGGTACATCTTAGAGGTGTCCACGCCATTCCCTCCTAGCAGCTCTACATAGTCACCCGACCCTGAACAGCCCGACCAAACCTGCCTCTGTAAAAAACAAACAATAAAATATTATGGTGCGGAAGTGCAACTAAATGTCAACTAACCAGGGCCCCACTTTGTTTGATTCTTGTGTCAACCAGCACATGCATGAGGCATGTGACACAATGCGTATTCCTGCTGGCTGAAGAGGCTGGTGTCGCATGTAAGCCATGATACACAATGAAGAAAAATATAACCAATAAAAAATGAATGAAAACAACATTGAGCCAGTGTAAACAGAGATGTCAAGATGCAGGTTACAAAATATTCAAACAGTTGACTTGAAGACTTGAAGAAAATGCATTCATCACATTTGTCAGGTCTCAATGTGTTGGCGAGACATACTGAAAATAAACATAACTGTGTTTGTTGAGAAGAAAGCATTTCCAGCTTGGTCTGCATTTGTTGGTTAATGTGTATTGATCAGAGCAATAATTAGAGTCACAGTTCTATCATATCGGCAGTAGTCTTGATATTCTGTTGTTCAGAATAATACTAAATACCCTCAAACTAAAGGGTACCGCAAAGTTCAGTCCTTGGTTCATCATGTTTTCTATCTATGCTCTTCTTTTATCACATACTTCTTATATAAAATGTGATTACATGCAGCTGTATTTGGCTGTAAAACTGTTCAAATCTTCTTTGAAAACGTAACACTTGACTTTGGAATGCTTACAACTTTCCTCAACATCTGAGTAGAAATGTCAGGTTGTTGTATTTGGCCCAGCAAATGCAACACTCACAGTTTATCATAATGTCAGCAGTCTGGCAGCCAGTGTCCGACCAGCTGCCAACATCCTCAGGAGTCATTTTGTTTTGTTCAGTCTTTTCATTAGCACGATTTACGCCATTTCTGTAGACTTCATGTGGTGTTTATTACTGAAAATCTTTGGAACTATAACTTTGAACCATTAAGTATCTATTTATCTATTTCCATACTTTAAATATTGACATTATTCTGTTAACCTTTTTATGCAATGTTTGATTTTTCAGATTTTTACGTCACATGTTGCAGCTTTGTAAACATTGTGAAAATGTTCTGTTCTATGAGTTGAACTTTTAACTTTTATGTACTTACTCGTGGTTGTAGGCTTCATTTACTCTTCTTGTTGTAACTTTTGGTATTCTTTTACGGTATTTGGGAACGTGTTTATGTAACTTTACTTAAACCTGCATTAACTGTTTTTTTGGCCACTTGGGGGCAGTGCAAAACAAGTAACATATTAGCACTAATAGCAGCTAACACTTTAGTGTTTTGTATATAATCTTTATTGTTAGTATAATAACATTATACATCAGAAACTGACCAACATCTCTAGCAAACATTCAATATGAATGGTTAACAGTTTACAAACTGTAACGTTCAATGCTTGGTTTTGTTCATGAGATTAGCTGATTGAAGCCCCTTAATAGTCATTGTATGCCCACACAGGTGTTTTCACTTTGCCTAATTAGACCTGTTGCCATGGAAGTCTAATTCAGCTCTGTTGCACCTGTTAAAGTAGAACAACTGCTGACAACAGAATCATTTAAGACACCAGTGTGGGTCTGTAAACTATTTGCCAAACAGAACATTGGGTTTTGGACGACATTCAAATAGCCTGGATTATTTACAGTTTACTGCCAATGTTTTTCAGTTGCTACAGTATCCACGCATGGCAACTACAATATGGATAAGGTCAAAATAGGACAAATATGCTTATTCGCTTTCTTGCCAGGAGTTACATAAGACGATTGATACAACTGTCATGTCCGTACAGCGACACTAGATAGCTGTAGAAGCCAGTTAGCTTAGCTTAGCTTAGCATAAACAGTGGAAACTGTCCAAACCTACAGTAATTTTTACACTTCAGTATTCGTCTTGATTAAACAAATAAGATGTTCATTAGAGGTGGATTTTGTTATACTTTTGTTATACGGAGCTGGGTTGGCTGGGTTTTTCCACTGTTTCCAGTCTATGCACCAAATCATGCTCACTATCTCCTGGCTGTAAAGAACTATTGATCACCAACTCTATGAAAGAAAGTGAATAAGTATATTTCCAGATATGTCATAGGGTCATGATAAAGTCACTTAGCCCTACTTACTGGGTTTCTATGAAAAAATAATTTAGATTACTAGTTAAGAGAAAAGAGTATTGCAGAAAAAAGTTTTTTGAAATACTGAAATACTTGTAAATAATGTTTCTCACCCACATAATGATGATGATGATGATGCTGCATGCTATGTAGAATGAATTTCATTTTTGTTCCATTTCGGTCAACTAACAAAATCCTGTACAGCTGCATCAATCTCTTACACACTTATTTTTCTGTTGCTATGTCAGAAGATTGGGCAATTGCTTCTCTAACTGGCGGAAACAGCCATCATCAGCACAACACCAGACCCATGTGAATTGCAGAATAAATCTCTGATGTGGGCAGCCATTCAGAAGTTTGGGACCAAGCTACTGGAACAAGTGTTTCCCCTCGATTAGGGTTCATGCTTAGGAAAATGGGATTAATTCTGACCAGAGGCTGATGGATCTTAATGGTGAACTGAACTTTAGTAAATGGAAATAAGATTATGTCAAGCTGTATTAACAAAAAGGTTCATATGATTAGTACAACTGGTACACAGACAAACACATGCATCAACAACTGTTTGAGATGGCACTACCATGGTCAAACTAGAGGCCTGTCTCTTTAAACTGCCATAATACTGTCTTTGTGAATTATAAAGAAGAGTTAAAGAAGAATTTCAGTAAAGTGAGAGTACTTCGTCTGTCACTGAGAAAGGTGTATGTTTGTGTGTCTCTATGTGTGTCTCACCTGTGGGCTGAGCTCATTGCTCTTGGCCTGCCCGAGGCTGAGTTCTGTCAGTCGGATCTCCACAGGATAGATGATGGAGAAGCTGCAGTTCCTGCGCTCGTGTGGCATCACCATTGTGAAGCTGCCCTCTGGACTCTGAGACATGATGTTACAGGCTTTTCACACACACACACACACACACACACACACACAGAAAGAAGGAGGGGTTTCGAATGAACAGTTCCCCATCACCAGAGAAACTCATTACTGACACCTCATGTCACAAATTGGACATAATCAAGGCTGACTGCAGGGAGGGGACACAATTAGGGCTGAGCATGAAAATCCAATTCGAGTTCTGATGAAAAAGATAAGAAAATAATGAAATTTGAATTGATAACAGTATGGTACACTAGACAGGCACCAACAGGAGTCGGAACACTTTACTCCTGCGGGCATGTTGTTCATTTAGTGAGATTTTCATGGTGAAGGAACCATGCCAATCAAAGCTGAGGAGAGAATATTAGAATAAACATTATGGAGTGTTATTTGTGCTGCAAGTGCAAGATTTACACTTTTAATGGTTGTGTATGTGAATCATTTTCCACCTGTCAATCACATTTACAGAGGAACATAATAAATATAAATAAAATCTGCTTTTCATATTAATGCTGCTTGTCAGTGCATTACAGTTTTCAAAATTAACTCTCCTAAAAGGACAGTCCCAAAATCAGATGAAATATTTTTTATTCATTGGCCAAGAAGAGTCTATGCATGTTAAGAGGCATAACATGTTGCTAATTTATATATTATATCTACGGTGTATCACATCATTGCACGTAGATATATGCTATTTTGTGTCCGGTTTTATCCAATTGGAGCCACCTTGTAACACAACAGGTGCTTCTAATCAGATGAAAGGGTTTTTTTTATTGTTGACAGTTGCAATTAATCATCAATATATTAATAAAATCTCACACACTGGCCTGAGATTTATGCTGTTTGTCTATAGATAATCCATTCAAACTCCCTTTTTTGCGTCAGAGCGCTTTCTTTGTCTGTCTTTGAATCACAGCCAGATTGTGATTGTTATGTTGCTTGACACAGTGTTAACACCGTGTTTGTCAAGCAGCTGGAAAACAGGTGCATCCCTCTCCTTCAATCTTATCCTGTCGCTCTCGGCCTTGATTAATGCTCAACCAAGTGCAAATGACCAGGAAGAGTACACATGCATGTACCACCAGCCTAGCACTCAACACACATAAACAACACAAATCTGATTTAGATGCGAGGCCTTGGTTCTTGTTTCTTTTTTTTCTTATGATTTTGTTTTTTTATTTACAATTTAGATATATTTGTATGAATCTTGTATCTGTTTATTTTGCTTTTAGACTTTTTAGCCCTCAAGTGACTTCAAGGGTGCGTGGCGGGACTCACGGAAGGGGTTGTGTAGCTTTTTGACAGCGAGGGTGAAGCCGCTGTCAGGGCTGTGAATGCGGAAGAAGATCATGGCAACGTTTTGAGAGGAGCGGCTGGTGGTTCCTGCTGTGGAGGAGCAGTAGTCTGTGTAGCGCTGGTGTAGAGGGAGCTGGTGGTCCTGCCTGCTGGGAAACTTCTCTCCCTTCAGAACCCAGCCATCAAACATCTGCAGGAGGAACATACATGGAGTGAATATAAATATAATATAAAATATGCCATGTTTATATCGTAAAAATTGTGAACAATGAATCAGGATTTCAGAACTTGATGGCGCAGTTGGAGAATGTATTCTCAATGCACTTACACAGGAATAAACTAATCAAAGCTGAATAGAAAAAGTAAAAGAATAGATGGCTAAGAATAGATAGATATTATGTAAACAAGTATGTGAAAAAATAGGTGTATATATAAACAGTTGCAGACTTGAAATAGTAGCCTACATCAGTACATCAGTCTCCCAAATGTCCTTGTATGACTGTGCACTGTCTTTGAATAACCAAAGAATGTGTTAGCTAATTAGCAAATACTGCTGTAAATCACATTTAATTCCAGGGATAATCCAACGTGAATTTTGGTCTATAAATATTCTGTAAATCTCATCTTTGTGT
Source organism: Argyrosomus regius (assembly GCA_946959425.1). NCBI lineage: Eukaryota > Metazoa > Chordata > Actinopteri > Sciaenidae > Argyrosomus > Argyrosomus regius. The sequence goes on from OX336890.1 coordinate 17,545,587, forward strand.
TCAAAAACTGAAAAAGACGTGCTGTTGTGTCGGGCATCTTTCTCTTGCCAAATAGGACCAATCTGTGCAGGTCTCATGTAACCACAGTTGGTTATCAAATAACGCCTTGACCCAGCCGACAAACCCAGTTATAAAGTTCTTCTCCCTGCCATGCCTTTTACCAGTTTGGCTCACATGGACTGAAAAAGCAATCTAACGGGTGGTTTGGCTTTAGAACTAAAGCTTCTCTTCCCACACTGGCTCTGGGTAATGTGACCAATGTAGTGAGGATCCAGTGTTTGTGTGTTTGGCCCTTAAATCTGGCACCATTTTAATCAAACAGAAGAAGATGAAATAGAATTCAGTGTTTAAATGGCAAAGGAGTGAACTTCCTGTCCTCCACTCGCAGCAGGGGTTGGGGATGTGTGGGTGTTATTTTTGGTGAGTGGAGCCAACCTTGATGAAGTCTCCGGCGCTGCAGTCGATACTGACGTCAGACAGCTCCAGACTGATGACCTCACTGGGCTCAGCGATGATGAAAGCAGCACAGGCCAACTGTGGCTGAGATGCCACGAAGGTGAAGTAGCCATCAGTGGCCAGCATGTCCAGACATCCTACAAACCACACAGAAACACACAGGAGGTATTGACAAAATATTTTCACTTAGCTTTTGACCACAAGAAAACATTAAAGCCTTGGTGTGATATTAAAAAAATAGTCATGAACTCAAAGTGTGATCAGCATCATGGTCAAACATAACAAGTCTTGCAGTGTCCAATTAACAAGTGTTGACTGGAGAGCCCATGCAGTAGAGCTGATGGGTCTCTGGGGAGTTTATGCCAAATTTATCTAGAAGTGTTAATTAAAAGTGGACAAAAAAATGACACTGTGTTAATTTATGATATTTTGCTGTGTACACTTTACACTTACAACAGGTTAGAGTTTATGTACAATAAAAGATGTAGGCATGGATTAATTGACTGACTGAACAACAGTACCTGTCTGGACACTGGAGCTGAAAGGAACACCTCTCTTAACACTAAATGTTTTCATCTCACCCCATTTTAAGTGAAAGCGTTTACTTGTTATTTGCTAAGTAATCAGTGTTAAGCATATTTAGCTACTGAATAAAGCCATTGTTTACTGCTGCACTCACTGAGAGGTCGGCGGAAAATAAAATCCTCTGATTCTCTTTTCTGGTCCAAACTGAGCAGAGAGTATAATCCATCTGCAGCTTCGTTGTCCTGAATAAAAACATGATAGAAACAGACGTCAAATTCTCTGTTCCAGCTGTAGTCGCAGAAACTTTATGGACATCAGTTTAACCTGCCTGACTTAAACTTGAAAAAGCAATGTGGCATTATTGATTATGAATCAAAAGTCTCACCTCAATGTAGCGACTGAGCCCCATCCTTGATGAGAGGGAGATCAGAAAGAGGAACAGCTGTGTGCGCAGACCCACCGACATGCTGAAGTGCGTCTCTCGGTAAAGTGTTTTCTGAAGCTGAGGGTGGAAATAACGGCGCTGCCTGAGCGGTGGCAGCTTTTATAGTAGCACAGACAGACAGGCAGGCCTACATCAGAGGGTCTCTGAAAAACACTGAGCCTTCCGGACTTAGATTCATTTTAATCATGTGAGAAAACCCTGTCGTTCTTAGCAGCATTATGACTCTTGGCTGTGTAGGAACTGCGCATGAAAAGAAATCTAATTAAAAGGCATGATGTAAACCCGGCAAAGGTGAGGTGGTTATAACATTATGGTGCCACTTTATTCATGGAAAATAACGCTAACATGACAAATACTGAAATTAAAATTAAAATCTAGAAAAAAAGCACATATGAATTTATTAGATCTATAGTGCCTTTGCATGAAAATGAACCCTTTAGGCCCCTTTACACTTTCTTTAGATGAATGAGTATTGGCCCTGATAAATAAACACAATGACATGATAAATTCACATACATCAATTTTTTTTTTGGAAGTTCAAAAATATCTAATATTGCACAAGTTGAAACATGAATTTCAAATGATTTTTGTATACGTGCAGATGGACTAATACCCTACAGTAACATGGGTTCAGTTCCCAAAAACATAGCAGGCATTCAAAACACAACTACTTGCAGCACTTGTAAGTGGGAAGCCAGTGAGGGATCATGGGGCAGCGGTGGCCTACATTTCAGAGAAGCAGGTTTGTGACTGATGGAGGTTACCACTTCAATTCCCAGTGAGGTACAGGTCTAACGCCCTCAAGAGCCCATTTTATGAAAGCTTGAGTGCTGGGCTACATCATTGTTAATTCCCAGTGTGTATCATAGTGCCTGTTTTTCTCAAGTTATAAACATTTGTAGGAGACCGGGATTTTCTGGACAAGGTGTAGCTTATCATCTGTCTCCACTGGTACTCATGAAGCTGCCAGCTGTACCTTATTTTGCCCATGATCTCCTTCTCCTCTCTTCCTTCCCTCTGCTCTGGGATCAGTGACTTGTGGCCTTCACAACTAGTTTAACCAGTTTCTGATTACTCTGCTGGATATTAGCAGTGATAGGGTGAAAGAGACATCCAGGGAAGTTGGATATACTTTTAAATAAGTATGGGGAATAATAGATAGTGTGCTCTTTCAGGCACACTCAATAAGCTTCTCCATCTCCCTGTCATTAATAGAGAAATCATGAGAATGTTTTTATGCAGAAGCCAATCAACAAATTTAATCAGAAATGTCATTAAGTATTTCTATGTTTATATCAAGTATAAATATATTCAGTAATCAGTTAGTTGGTACTGGTAGAAGACTTAAACTCAAGCACACAGCAATAGGATAAGAGAGTGGTCGTTAGAGTATGGCTGTATGGAAAAGTTTTCACAATATGGCCACTTGTTCAGTTAATACTTGACCAGCGATGCTCCAGTAAGACTCAATCAGAGAGCCAAAGTATTAAAATGTACAGCTGTATTCAAAAGCACATGTTTTAACAAAACACAGCTCATAGGTGCATTGATTTGTGGCTGAGCTGTGTGTATTTATGTTTATGTCTGGTTTTCTTTTATTTGTGATTTTCTAGTCCTCACAGTACTTTGGTCAACATGTTATTTTTTAAGATGTATTAATAAACAAGACTTAGCTTGACTTGAAAACAAGAACACACTGTAGAGAATCACATATTGCAAAGCACAGAGCACACATAAAAATGAGCTGAATGTAGATACAGGTTAGGAGAAAGAAAGAAAGAGTCTGGCAGAGAGAGAAGCTGTGATGTAATTTAGTTTGTAGTGACATAACAAATTAATTTAGATGAGACTAATTGTGATTGTCCATGCTGCCGTTGTGAAAGGTCAAACCCGGACGTAGCTGAGTGTAAGAGATGATGATCATCCTGTCAGTGTTCATACACACTTCTGATAGAAGGCGAGATTCTGTGTGAAGCTCTGGTCTGCAATTATCTTAAATTAATAAGAGCTGACATTTGTCATAGTGATGAAGGTCTGTGACGCCACACACAGGACTACAGACCAAAAAGAAAACCAAAACAATAATGAGTGTAATGAATAACATTTGGTCTAACAGCCCCTCACACTGTTGTCCTACAATGCTGATGACCTATTCAAGGTACATTACTTTCATTTAAAAGCCAGTGGTCAGTGATAATAAGGAGTTGTTTAACAAAGTTCTTGTGCTAAGAAGATGTCTGAAACTATTAGCCAGGGTCTCGCTATACTAGTGTGTTTTGCTAATGTGAATGACAGCAGAGGAAAAGGAAAATGTTAGCAAAATGCTACTTGATGTGTGTGTATGTGTATGTGTGTGTATTTCATGTGCTACAACTGCTTGTCCCTTGGCGATTTCACACAAATGCTGCGATATATGTCATGTGTTTCTGTGATACATACTATAATTGTTTAAATCTAATTTATTAAATGAATCGATTGATTTTAATGAACAAGTAACCCCACAGTCTCATTATACTGCTCTAAATGATGAACAGATATATCAATTTACATTATGCAAGTTCATCATCTAATATAATATAATCATATCTAACCTCTCATATTACCACCCTCAAACCCTCTACCCTTTTACTGAAAATCCTGATTGAATCAGTTAACACCCTGTGCTGCCCAGAGATTAACTTTTGTGCACATTTTTAATTTCTGTGCACATTGCAGAAATCAGGATGAAAAAATGCAATCGTGTAAAAAGATTAAATCAACAATTACATGAAGTAAACATGACAGCATACAAAGCTATCCCACTAATATGTGATATAAAACCTCAGACCATGAATATTAATTCAGCTGTAAGAATCAGTGAATTTTATTTGGTATACAAACGTTGGCAAATGTCCCTGCTCTGATGTTGGTGAACATTAAAATTCAGGTCTGTTTAAAATCATGGAAGGTCCATGTTCTCAGTGGAAGTGCCAGCTGCCTCTGTCTCAACAAGACAACAGACTACAACACCATCTGGTGGCAAATGTAGGAACACCATTCATTAATTTGGGTCTGTGAGGTTTATTATAATACAAGATGTGCATGAATTAGAGTTTACTACGCTTCCTAAACTACACTACACTACACTACTACTTCCTATAAAGGCGACTGATTCTGCTCATCAGAAGTTTCTTAAAGATAGAAGCAGTTAAGAAAATTTGAATGAGTGTCCTCAGTGTCTGTCACGATTGCCTCAGCTGTTCAGATGTGTCATTCACCTCTCCATGTGGTCAAAGTTAAACTACAATAATTGTCAGTCAAGACATTAGTGTTTTAAGCCCTGCCTTGTACCCCAGCGTGTAACCTCCTTCTGCACACCTGCTCCCTGGCAAAGATAGCACATATAGCTAAGTGTTTGGCACAGTTGTTCATTGTGTGTTGACTCCCTTACACACACACACACACACACACACACACACACACACACACTTCTTGTGCGGATCTGTCTGTCAACACAGTGGTCCAGCCCGGCTCTCCTCACTGCCTGACTGACCCATTCATCTCCTGTGGGGGCCGTAATGAGCCGACCCTCCCCGTTTGGACCGACCTGACAGAGAGAGATTACTTTAAAGCCTGCATGGATTTTCTCCCTTGTCCCCTCCTCCCCATTCCTCTCCCCTGAAAGTGGTTAATTCAAAGTGCATTAATGAGGAGCGATGGATAACACACTCTTCTTTTAATTACCTTCCAACGGAGTTCTTCAGGGGAGGCCTGGTGACTCCCATCTGATGCTGGCCTGTTTGTTTGCTGTGCTTTTACCGGTTAAGGTCTTTTATCTAACTTGTAGTCAGGATAAATTATAATGAAACCTTTATGGGTCTGAGATGCTGCATGGTATATTAAGGTAACAAGTAACAGGACATACAAAATAAACACCCAATTGTCTTGCTTCTGTACGCTTGTTTAATGTCTATCACACACTTTTCAGTATCAAACTCATGGTTACTGGAAAAACCTGTCTTTTGTTAATTATTAAGAATATATTGATATTGTTCAAAATGTATTTTGATTATGCTGAAATAAGAGCCACTGGAACATCTTGTGAAGAGCTTTTGCTTGTCTTTGGCCTGGTAAAGTAATAAACATATTTACAAATTGTGCAGTGATGATTGATGGTGCATGCAGATGATGAGAATAATTCTACATAATAGTATAATTAAAGAGTGCACTGTGGAATAATTGTTTTGGAGCAGCAAGGGACCTCTTTTTCCAAGGAAACACAATCAGACCGAGCGACACAATCACAGTGCAGTGGACCCAAATTTAACTAATGGGCTCAGGGAGCTAAATCATTCCTTAAAAAATAAACTAGCAAGGAAATAGTTGGTGTAAAGTCAACATTTATATTTGTATACTTTTTGTTTAATTGATCCAACCAGATTTTATCATAATGTGTCTTGTCTTGATAGCCCACTCAATATGAACTCACTCAAGCCTAATCCTAAACCCTGATTGATGAGACCCCGATCTCTAAGCTTTTCCTCGTGATAAAACACAAGTTGAAATGAATTGAAATTATGAAGGGACACTATTGAACATCTTCTCTTGTAAGATGACTTGTTCTCTCAAACAAACAATTTGTATCAGAGTGACATGTTTGTTTTTTGTCATGCACGGGTTAGTCAGAGGAGTCTGAAGAAGAGATATTTAAATTTTAAATGAGATTTAAATGAGAACAAACCTGCTTAAGTTGTATGATAAAGTACCTGCAGGGTTAGAGACCACTTCCTATCTTTATGCAGGCCACACTCCTATTTATACAAAGTCTCCTATATGTTAGACAGCCTTTCAGCTCATGTCTTGGAAATCATTCTTTCAGTTGCAGGCAGTGACCATCTCCAATTACCGGTGTAAAAACAACAGAGCATCAACTGCCTCTTTGTATCTGCAGGCTCCTGTCTGATGCTTTTATTCATGTGTAGCAGTTCCTGAAGCACCCATTGACTAGCGTGGACTATGGTATGCAACCAGGTTTCCATGATAACTAAGGCCTCAGGATTTTGTGCAAGATGAGCCAGCAGGCCACTGGTGCTGTTAGCATCAGGAAGGCTGGGTGCACTTGGATTTTTGAGCACTGATTTTTATAAATCAGACTTATTTTTATCACAAATTCTCTCAATCTTGGCCAGTTACAAATATTCAGTTTGGCTGCAACCTGGATAGTGGTATTTCACTCCTAACTCTGCATCATTGTAGAGCAGGTGGGGCTGTCCTACTGTATGTGTTTGATTGATTTTGATATATAGGTGCTGTAAGCTGAGATGATCTAGATGTATAAACTGTATGTTGTCCTCTAAACATACAGTTTGAAGTTCCTTGGTTGAAGTTCCCTCAAACTCCGAAACATGTCCACTCAGGGCAGGTGGGTGGGCCTTTGACACTCAGTAAATGTGTTCCTTCATCATTCAGCCTCCGCTGTGGTCTGGCCAGTCTTACCCAGCCTAATAAACATTGATTAGTCCACATAATCAATGCACTCAATGACAATGATTCAGTGCACTGCATAAATGTATCGACTGCAATCAGCTATAAACAGCAACCCTCTTTTTCATGCATTTTCAGTGTTTTATTAGCTATTTTTTGATGGAACAATACGACTCCCTGTAGAGTTAACAGACACGTTTCATTAAGTGATAGCGAGATGAGATCAAATCTATTGACCATCTGTCTACATGTTAAAATAAATAATTAAATAATATTCATAAGAAAGATTTTTGGACAGCACTGTGATCCGCTCGCCAGCCACCAGAAGGTGGCAATGTTTAGCTGCTGTTGGCATCAAAGTACTGACAGCTCTTTGTTGCTCTCTCATCCTGAAGTGTTCCACAGTAATTATATTTTCTGTATGTAAGCAGGGGTAAGTGAACTGAATAAAATGAGAAATATAAGCAGATTTCTGTGACTTTTCCATGCTTAAAATTCAATCAGGGGATTCAGATTAATAAAGAAATTAAGAAATTAAGTAGAAGAACTGTTGGATATTGTACCCACAGAAATAGGCCTATATTGTAAAAAAAAATTGTTTATCCACCTGCATTCAGATTTAACATGTAACCAATCTGAGAGAGGAAAGTTTTGGGGGAATGCCACAACACACCTCGCTGCTCATATAAAATACAACCTAATATCCAAAAGAGAGCCATGTGATATATCATCTTTCATTTAACAGTTGAATTCAAAGAAAAAGTGCAGTAGGAAAACCCCATCGTGAGGCATGTAACTTTGCTACTTCTGGTTCCCGTGGCCATGCATGACCAGGTCATGTAATGAATGTTGATAAAGTAGAAAAGCCCGTTTAATCAGGACGGATCACTGTGCAGAGGTGGAGAATGTCAGAGAGAGCAGGCACAGCTGCTTAGTGAGAAATCCAATATTGACTGTCGGGATAAATGTCCTGCATATTCTCTCATCTGTCCCAGGGGCTGTGGTATTATGCCTCTCACGTTAGCTCTCCTAATTGGATTAAAAATGGCTTGTTATTGGGGAGAAAAATGACTGAGAAAACTATCATGATTATTGCCTCTCAACAATGTTGGCTCCCAAAGCTGAAGAGGTGAAGTAATTGTCAAGGCTTTGGAAAATGTCAGAATCTGGGGGGGGGGTGCAGTCTGTTTTAAAACAGTTGCTTTGATTGATTGTGTTTTAAGATCAAACTAATGGGATACAATGCAGTAACATTTCAGTGCCTCATTATCTTATAAAGCAAGAAATGTCACAACAAAGTCTAGCATTCACAGCATTTATTTGCAACATTTTGTATTTTGTTACATTTTTATATAATCAACTAAACTTTGTGTGTGTGTGTGTGTGTGTGTGTGTGTGTGTGTGTGTGTGTGGGGGTGTGATTGTAGGTAGACATGTACTGTATGCATGCACGCATGGCTGTTAATGCATGTGTAACAGAAACGAAACAGACAAATCCATCAGAAATCCACTGGGTTTTGGTTTGTATACCACCAGGAGCACTCATTAACAGAAAATAAATGCTTGATGCCATAAAGCTGACAGTGTCTCATTCATAGTGACACTCTGGCTAAATTACACATAAAAGCACTGATAACATCATCATTAAATATTGATTTTAAGGATGGTTGAAACGAGCACACATCCACACATATTGCGCAGACGAGGAAATTTGGATGAGAGTCAAAGCGGATTGAGCGGAGTGGTTTTTCCACCGCTTCTCGTGAGAAAAAGATGGACAGAACAGAAGTGGAAGGAGAAAAGGAGAGAGTTAGAAAGGGGGAGAGAGGGTAAAAAGTGGAGGGAGGTAAAGGGTTGGGGGGGGGGGGGGGGTAGAAAGAGATTTAAGGCTGAGGCTCAGAGCAGATGTTAGTGTTGATGATGATGGATGCAGGTTGTTGAGATGCAGAGTTGTTATCATGAGAGGCACTCGCAGCCTCCTCACAGCACACTTTCCACCCAGATGTCACTGTGTGCGCATATGTGTGTGTGTGTGTGTGTGTTGTGTTACACAGCAGTGGAGAGGGAGATGCTGAAATGAGCAAGCCACGTGCCCAAATTAGGTTAACACTAAATCTACTTTATCTATGTTGGTTTTTATGAAGTTGTAGATTGAACATTTTTAAATGCAAGACATTTCCTCCTCAGTCTAGATCAAATGCAAGTACTCACAACAATGAACAGAAGCATTGAGATACAACAAAGGAGAGTTTAGACACTGATTGGCACAGATGAGGCTAATGAACAACTATCTTTCACACTCATAGGCGCAGACACAGTGTGGAAAGGCCTTCCTACATTGGTAGGCTTTTAGAGGAACACACAGGACATTTTCTTACATCAAACCATGTGTCACCGGGTTACCACATACATCCTTGCAATAATCCAAATTCATCCAAAAAACCACACACATTTGCCCGCACACATGCATAGGCAGCAGGTGGTGTGTGTGTGTGAATGGGACATGTTGAGTGGTAACCTGCTCTACACTCTAACCAGATAAAAGGTGCAGGACAGAAACACGTCGGTAATTGATTGCTAATTAGTTCTTTTGTTGTCGTCCATTGTGTCCTGACAGAGCTTTGCCCTGGGCTGTCTATTCACACACAGACTCCCTGGCCTCACAGAAATAAGCATAGCAGCCAGTCCATAATGAGACAGACTGATGTAACCCCAGCAGGCGATAGAAGCTGCTTTACAAAGCCTCTGCTATTGAACTCTTGAATGCAGAAGACTTGACAGTGTAAATGGTGGATTCTCAGACAGAAATGCATGCATGCAAGTCTCATTCCATGATTCATGATGAGGTGATGAACGTAACCCCCATAACTGTCCATCTGCACTGTCCCCCCCTTAGCTGCATCCTGCTTTACAGTATGTGTTGCAGCAGACTATGTGCCATTTCCACTGAGTTGCTTTACCCACATCTCTCTCCCTCTCTCATCAGTGCATGAGAAATTACCTAATGAGGAATGGGTCGCACATTTCCACAAACTCATTAACCCGCGAGCGAGTGAGACTAATTGCAGCGTTTGGGTAATGTGATTTCACATCTGTTACTGCAGCCCAGGACACAGTAGTCAGCACAGGGCTGGATCTGGTGGGCTGAGCCACACATAGAGCTAGATTTACCAGAACAACACACACACACACACACACACACACACACACACACACACACACACACACACACGCTGACACCGCTGCAGCTCCAGCCTGGATGGGTGGAGCAGCAGTCAGTTTGGCTGTGGTTATAAGGTTTGATCAACTGTTGTCATGCAATATCTTGTAATTACATGCCTCTGTAGGGTAGGTGGGCCACCTGCATTCATTATGAAAAAATGATAGACTGCTGCAAGACCAGAGCTGGGATGGTGGGATGGGTAGTATCGAGGTAAATATAGTATAAGACAGATAGTGACCATCATGAAACTAGCAGTTATTTAACTAAGAAAAAATTGCATTTGTTTTTTTCTCAAGATGACCATTTATTTTGAAATTGAGACAGTTTGCCATCTGTTTTCTACACATAAATGGGTTTAACCTCCTTTTACATAACATATTTAGACTGATACTGGCTTACACTGACTTTAAGGTTCATCGAGTATAAGCCATTGATAACATTCTGATATTTTTCACTGTGATTTGACTATAAATACAACCAAATATTCTTGGTTATAGGTTTTCCTTCCTTGCTTTGCTGAAATTAGGCTTTATTCACAGTTTGTACAATAATACAGTGTGTCCTGGCCATTGTATCAATATCTAAATGTAATCACAGTGTGATCCTCTAATATGCTGCTGCATGGCAGACTTGTAAATAGTTTGGAAAATAATGTCAAAATTGTTTTTTTTGTTTTGTTTTTCTGTATGTTGGAAAACTTCAGGCTATTTCATTCAAGCTAATTATGTATAATGGAAACATAGGGTTTCACACACACACACACACACACACACACACACACACACACACACACGCACACAATGTGAAAGCACAGAGAAGAATAAATGATTTTTTCAGGGTCTTGACTTGGGTTGGTATTTTCAATAATTCAGTAAATTACTGCAAACAAATTTATGTTAATAGAAAAGGTGGGAACCAACTGTTTAATATGGGAAAAGTAATATACTTTTGTTAATTATGATTAATCCTTTGTTTAACCCCCCTGCATTGTTACAGAAACTCCAATTATAAGTTTACAGGCAGTGGGACTGCTTATGGTAATGCCATATCTCATCAATTACCATCCCGTGACCGTAAATTGGCCTCAGCGCTGACAACGAGATGAGGTTAACACGCTGATTAATTTGAGCTGCTGTGATTTCAGGCTCAAGTTGACACTTATAATCTTTGACACAGACAGTGAGGTCCGCTCACTTTCATAATGGAAAAATTTTATTTACTTCTTTGGGAGTTGAGTTTATAGACATTACATCTCACACCAGGATAATTTGAAATTAAAGTAACGCAAACAAGGTGAGAGTTTTGCTTATTACAGAATTGATGGGCAAGCAATGAGGTATTTTGAATAAATGTCAAATGATCAAAAGGTCTAAAGGCTAAACTGTTTAATACTGATTATCTGTATTTATTTATTTATTTTTTGTTATGATGCAGAGGTAATGTAGAAAACACTACAAGCTAGGTTTAATAATAAATCAGAAATAATGAAAACATGTCAGTTTACAAACTTCAGGATGACATTGTGTCAGTTTAAATTCATAAATGTCTCTTTGTCAATTGCTTTAAAAACATATCATTGATATTATATTTAATCGTATGACTACTGTAACCAATTTAGTTGCCAAGACAGAAAAAATAATACATGCAAAAATGCAAAAAAGCTATTTTCCCTATAATCAGCCCATAAAACGCACAGATCATGTTTTATCATTTATTTATCTAACTGATATTATATCAATTATATCATATATTGTTACCATAAAACAGCTGTTTGTGCTGCATAAGAAGGGTGAAGTAAACCACATTATTTATCGTGTTTTCTAGGACAGGGATGTACCACATAGATTTGCCTAAGGTTTATTGTTGTAATTAAGTTTTCTAAAAATTAAGAAAATATGAGATCAGTAGTAAACTCACCGATAACACTGCACCAGTACGAGCAGCGAAAGGACTAAAGGTCTAAAAATGACCAATAACCAGCTGCAGAGACAAACCATTCATTCCTTATATAGTGGGAATGATAATTTACACCACAGTTTAGCAAATTGGCCACTCGACAACTACTTAATAGGAAATGCTACTGCTACTCCTAATGCAATGTAAACATGAGTAGCCTGCAGAAATATAGTAAAGTGTGACTCAGTTACAGGTTGAGAGGCGTACTCCATTAATAGTGTAAAGTGTTTTTGATAGGCTAAAATTGTTGCCTTAATATTTCTCTAACATTCCTATGAGAACTGGGCGGACTTGAATTTCTATAATAACCCCAGCTGGATATTACAAGTTTAGTTTTACTGCAACTAATCGATTATGACATTTCTGCATCGCGATGGTAAGATCATAGCAGACAGCTTTAGCCTTAAAGTAAAAGCTTTAGAAACTATATGCTGGTATATGCTATAGACACACACACACACAGAGGCCTGTGATTCTTCCTGTTTAGTTACAGTCCATCCAGTCCTCTCAGTGGGATGACCGTCATGGTTAAAAGCAATGACCGTCACATCACAGCACTGACATCTTTACCGCTGCTGTCTGCCACCATGGGACCAGTCACCCTTCATAAACTCTTTAACCCTGTCACCTCAAACACTGTGAAAAAACAAAACACATATACACCTTTATATACACACTGTATGTGAGCAACGACCACAGCAGGCTGTGCAACAAAATTACATCTTAGAATATCTCAGCAGTCAAGCCTACGATACACTATAAGCTTAGTAAAAATATTGCATCATTCCCATAATCCAAATAAACTATAAATGTATTAATAGGTGCAATCTACAGCCTCGTAGGTCAGTACTCAGTGCCTACAGGAATTTGTACAAAATGGTCATTATGATATTAAATTTAATGGAGACACGAATCATTCTTGTTTTGACATTCTTGAAAATTACTTTTATTTGTTTCTTCATTTTAAATTGGTACAAACCCGTCAATGTGGTGCATTTCGATGTAAGATCAAACATTTAAGAAATGTGTCAAGTAATAGCACATACAATAAGTTAAAACATGTCACAAAAAAGACCAGCGGGTACATAGCAAGAATGTTTTATCTACACAAAACATCCTAAAACAGAGTAGGCCTACTGAAAGATCATTGCATTTTTTTTCCCTCTTTAGATTTTATGCTCCAAGTCTCATGCAGACGAGACTGCTGTCGTCTAACAAATGTACCTTTTCAATCTGTGTGGGCGCCAGTTTCTCCTTAAATTATCCAAGCGTTTAAATCCACATGCACAGTGCATGCCTGAGACCTAGTTCAATAGGCCTACCTACAGTATGGAGCGTGTGCGGTAGGCTGTTACCAAAATTTATACCCAATCTTATAAATAACCGTTTTGACATAACACAACTTCACCTGAACACAATAACATGTGTGCGTAAATACACACTCAGTGAAAACGTAAATACGACGATTGTTTGGCTCCCAGTAATTAGGGCCTATAGTCTAGAGATCATTACAATAGTATTTATCATCAATAGTTGATAAAATCCTTTTTGAATTAACAAGATAAATAACCCCGAACCCAAGTTTTCTTTCTTCCATTTGTCCATCAGTGGTGTCCTTTTCTTTTTGTCATTATGTCTAGATGAAGTCATACAGTCTCCATTTTCTCACATTTCAGGCCTGATTAGCTCACTCGTTCTCTCGTTTTGATCTAAATAGCGGGAATAAAAACAAAAAAGAGCCGCTGTTTGGGGCTGGGAGAGGGAGTTTGTAGGAGAAGGGTGTGGTGGGGGTGGTTTTTGAAAAGTCACTAAGTGAAACTCATGGACACTGTGTGCTCCAGCGCTTTGCGCCGCAGTGACGCGATGCTTGTCCCTCTCCACATGTCACTGTCCGGGGAACTACACAGCTGCGGGGAGCCCGTTACGTTCGTAGGGCCGGAGAGAGAGGCCGACATTCCGGGGAAATGCGACTGGTAGAGGTGGGACTGCAGACCGGAACCGTTGGAGGACAGGCCGTTGGAGAGACCCATGGAGTTTGGTGGTGGGCCTGGACCCAGACTGCACTGTGACAGGGACTGTGGCATGCCCGGTTGGCGACCCAAAGCCGGCGGGAGCTGCAGCTGAGACACCCCCGGCATCCCCGTAGCCCAACGAGAGTCGTTGGCGTGGAAAGAGCACAGGCTGTTCTCCATGGCGGCCGCGGCAGAGAACTGTGGCAGGCCCGGTGTTGGGAGCAGCGTCCCCGGGGCGCGGAAAACATTGGTGGTCTTCTTCCTTTTCTTCCACTTGGCGCGTCTGTTCTGGAACCAAACCTGCAAGAGACAGAACCGTGAGCCATCAGAGGGGCGCACCAAGGAACATTATGTCTGTAGCAGTATTTTCTTATATTACTCTGTGGTGAGGGCAGCTATTGATGTTGGAAGCGTGTTCCAGCAGTATGTGCTAAAGTAACCATGGAGAAAAACAGCCATGGATGTTGGAAGCATGTTCAGGGGGAAAATACTATTCATTAAAATTTTGGCCACACTCAGACAAAATGTAGGGCTCTGATACGACACTAGGGTTTATAGGATAGTAATACACCAAAACTGATCCACTCTGCAGGAACATAAACTCTCTATCAGCTATGGGGCCTGGTCTGAATTTGACACTACTGTCTGACCACTGGGTGAAAGAAATTAATAAGATACAAATGTGAACCTTCTGAAATTGCCCCCAGATTCATTATGAGAATACATTCACTAACTTAGCAGGTACAGTTCATGAAAACTTCTAAATTGCGTTAGTATAGGGTACAATATCCTCTAAAAGGAGGACAACATGATACCCTGTGTTTTTAAGTCGCTATGAATGGAGCTGAAAAAGCCAAACGGTCAGTGTTAAATTAATTAATAAATTAACTGCACAGCACAGAAGTCTCTTTGTACAAAAACACAGCTGTCACAGTGGGGTTTTTTTTAGTCCTCTTGTTCCGCATTATTGGGTCGAACAATTTATCTTTCTAACATCTTATTTACAAGCAGATTAGCTGAAAATTGCCCTAAATATTGCGCGGGCTTAAATACAAATGGCTTACATTACAGTACACAATCTACGTGAAAATAAAATGTAGCCATCGCACATGCACGCGCGACAAACCACAAACACACAGAGTACACAAGCTTAAAAAACGCACGCGAGTCTCCAGTTGGGCGTTATAAAGATTTCATCATCTTCGGCCGTGATTAATGCGCGCGCGAGGCCGTGAGTCGATGCCTCCGTATTAAAAGTGAAATCTCTCGCTCTCATTCCGCTCAGCCATCCGTGAAACGTCGCCCAAACCCATTACACTCGAGGGGGAAAGAAAATGCAATTTCTCATTCCATTAAAAAAGTACAATATATTCTTGAGTCCTATTAAGACGTCGCTGATAGAGCATTTTAAAGGAGAGGCTGTGGAGGCACGCACGCACGCAGGGCTAACACGCCCACTGAAGGCTGCACCTGCACGGCCTGCACCAATGTTTACCAACAGACAGCACGAGCCGAACCTGCGCCGAGCGGCTCGGATCCCGCAGCACACCAGAGTAAAGGATTGATTATTAAGGTGACTAATGATTATACTGGTTTTATTGCTTTCAGTGGGATAATTTGCATGAATTTCACATCACTGCTTAATAACCCGTTCACTGATATAAATAAGACTGAAATTGGCTGATAATGTGTTTGGTTTATTAGAGCCTGCTATGTTCCTGCGTGTTTGTTCAAAAATAAGCACTGCATGCCCCAATCATTTAAAATGTTTAGAAGTGGTTTGTATGTTTAATTCCCAGGAATTAATAAATATATTTTTAAACGTCATAAAATGTGTGCCACCTTAATGAATGTTAAAAAAAGGAAGTCATATTAATCTTAAAGATCTACTCTGAAATATATTTTAGCCAGGCTGAGTCCCTGTATCTGTTATGCTAATAGAAATGATAGAAAAAATAATTATCAACGGCTTAATGCGCCCAATTTTATGCAATTGTTGCAAGTTTAAATTTCAAATGTACTCAGGAACAAATATAAAGAAAGAAATAAAGATTCCAGTATTTCCGGGGACTGTCAACACAGGTAGTACAATATTTTCTTAACACCGGTTCCCTGCTCGTTATCCGCAGGTGAGACGTGTTTCAGCACCTTGGACAGAGCCCTTTAGATGGGCACGTTTTCTTAAAATGAAATATCGCTTACTATCAGGGTCAACACTGACAAATTATGGGATATTTAAATCATACAATTCACTTTAAAGAAGCTTGTGTCGGTATATTTGGTAAAACAACAAATCTATCCTTCATTTGATTTAATTTTATTGAGTTGTCTTTCATGCACTTTTAGGCAAGATACAGTGCTGTGTGTAAACAGCAAAGGAAAATATTTTGAAGTGATTCTGCCACTTTAATGACAATCTGCACAATATTACACTTATGGTTTGATATATCTTTGACTGCATCAATGGAGTCAAGCCACCCGTTGGCTTTGATATTCCAAGAGTTTGCACCTAAAAATGTAATACCTAACTTAATACCTAACATTTCAAACAACTGAAAACACATGGGGCAGATTGGTCTTGAATTATAATCAGATTGCAGCCTATTTTGCTCACAGTCTTTCAGGTGGATTTAAAGAATAATTATTATGATTTTTGAACATTTATATGATGCTACAAGACCCACACCCCGCCTCATCATGTCAGTGTTTGCATCCTGTAAAATCATCCACATTGCACAAGTGTTTACCTGAACTCTGGACTCAGTGAGGCCGATCCTCAGCGCCAGTTCCTCCCTCATGAAGATGTCAGGGTAGTGGGTTTTGGCGAAGCTGCGCTCCAGCTCGTTGAGCTGCGCCGGGGTGAAGCGCGTCCTGTGCCGCTTCTGTTTCTGCTGGCTGGATGTCTGACCGGAGCTCTGCTGCGGTTGCTGCTGCTGCTTCTCCTGCTCCTTCCCGTTCACCGGCATGCCGGCAGAGTTGGATCCCACTGTGGCGATGTCTTCTCCCGGCAGGAGA
Source organism: Argyrosomus regius (assembly GCA_946959425.1). NCBI lineage: Eukaryota > Metazoa > Chordata > Actinopteri > Sciaenidae > Argyrosomus > Argyrosomus regius. The sequence goes on from OX336890.1 coordinate 17,562,682, forward strand.
GTGGTTCCCTCTACAGAGTCTGAACCAGGGGCCATGTCTCCCGGATGCCCCTGGTCTGGTACCCCACCACCCAGCCGACACTTGAGAGCTTCTCGGTGTCCGAGTAACTCTGCAGCATCCTTCATCCCTGAGAGGATGAGGAGGAGAGGGGCTTTGAGTAAATACATGGCAGATTTTAAAGCGCAGCATCTTTAAACGAGAGTTACATGAAATAGCTTCTTTATAACAAGACGTACATTCATTTGAAGAACAGAACACATAAACTCAATGTAGCTTGGGTCGTAATTTTATACCGTAATTTTTGCTGTCAAGTCATTCCTGATAAATTACTGTAAAGATTTGCTTCGACCAACAATAAACCACTTAGCTGTTAACACAATTAACTACACAGTCTATCTATCACTTCACAAGGTTGAACAAGAAGTTGAAATCTTACACTGGAGTTTAGGGCCGGAGTTTAGTGATGATAACTCACCGAGCCGAGCATCCAGGAGGTCGGCGTGAGAAAGCATCGCGTACCGCTCCAGGGCGAAATGCGCTCCAAAAAAATCCTACAACTTTGGGGCAATTTAAAAAGTATATATCGTCTAAATGAACGAAAATTCGGTTTGTGGTTAAAAAAGGAGGTCCCTTGCATTATAATGTCCTTTAGAGCGATGGGGAGGCGCTTATTAGTTGAAAGAACCTGTGAGCTTCCTCAAATAAGAGCCAATCAGAGTGGGAGTTTGGAAATGTCAGCGACGTGACTCCCCCCCTCTTCTTCTTCTTCTTCTTTTTTTTTTAAACACACATACGCACGCACACAAGCAAGCGCGCACACAGAGCCAAACGCGCACGAAACACTACAATTCAATTCAATCCTCTGCCATTCCGTCCTCTGATTTATTAGCTTTTCATGCTTAAATTATTCCACGTTAAACATCTTAATGTGTTTGTTTAATCTCATATAGCCTGTGCCATGACAGGACTGTTTGTGGATAGATATACATGTAAAATACTGGAGGTGAGCCCATGCAAAGGCTTGTTTTATTTTGCCAGAGGTGATGGGAGCTTACAGTTATTTGAGCCAGAAAATGTATTGCCATTAAATAATTAGCCATATAAAAATCTTAATTTTCAAATCACTGGGCTGTGTTAATCAGCCTGTTCACAACCGTGAGCTGGAAAGGGAGGATTCATTTGCCAAATTAACGGGGAAAAATCTATAAATTAAAACAAATTTCAAGCTGATTACTCTTTGATATATGTATTACTGTTTTCTTTTCTTTTTACTATTGAGATAAATATCAGATTGAGTGCATTCTGTACAGATCACAGTGTGAACTTTGGTCATAAAATAAAAAAATACAGGAGATGAGAAGCCTTATAACACCAGGCCTCCTTCCAGCACCCCGGAGTCCCACTTCCCTCCCGTCCTTGGATCACAAACAAAACGAATATCGCTCCCATTCCCCCATTGGCAGGTGATTTGTGGAGACAAATCGAGGAAATAAATAAATAAACGAGTACAGATGGATTTAAGCTCTGTTAGTGATCGGCCGCTTTAACTCCCATCGACTTTTCATCAACGCGGGCGCAATTAAAGGTATTTAGGCCTGTTTGGTTCAAACAAAATCAGACGTGGTAGACCCTAAACGATTGTGCCCCTTTAGCAGGGGTCCATAAGTAGGTCTATTATACAATTAACAGGACAGCCATTGATCTGTGCTCCACTCTTACTTCTCCAGACAGTGCTGGTTAGAGAGGGCTTTTGGCAGATGTCAGGGTGAGCCTGGTGAATAGACCACCGCCTGGGACTAAATAGGTTTCTTTGCAGCCGCACAAAGGAGGCGTCCGAGCGAGGACTCCTCTCTCTCCTCCTGCACCACATAGGCAGCTCATCTTTTATGCTCCTCAACCGCAATCTGTCGGGACGCAGGAAGTAGCCTATATGTGGCACAGCGTGAAAACTTTAGGAAATGGACTGGTGCATGGTCCACTGAGACGAGGAAAGCTGTGACCATGCAGCTCCCGAAGGTTTCAGGAGAAGCAATCATCATCAGCAGCAGCAGCAGCAGCAGCAGCAGCAGAAGAGAGGCTCTATTCGTTTGATTCAGACGTGTCAACCAGGAAAAAGGAGAGGAGAGGGACTCTGCGTTGGGAGTAGTAAGGCCAACCCTGCGTTTGTGAAGGGCTTGAGCCTGGAGAGACGGTCTGTATGCTTTGGAAGTTGTTTGATTTCCAATTAGTGTAAGCATGAAGACGACTGATGTAACATAACAGAAAGAAACAAAAACTAAATTAATAAAATAAGCCCAAGAAAGTCAAAGATAATTTTAATTTGTACTAAAATACTAGCTCTTTAAATGTAATAATACATTTTATTTATTTATTTAGGCTAATTACAATTCAGTATTATTTTAAGGCCATTAATTAACTTGCTGTCAGTCTAATAATGACTCAGACAGTGATAATTATTGTTTTGTTTAACAATAAAAAAAATAAAACGTAGTAATGTTTCTTTATTTCTTGATTTTTGTGTAGAAAAATAAATAGAGAAGAGAAATATTAATATTTATTTAATTATGTTGATTTAGTTGAGTTATAATATTAATAAAATTACATGTCTGTTGGATTATAATTTTTAAAGTATTATGATGTCTTACTGTGCCTTTAAAGGATAAAGCCCAATTCAAATCATTAATATGGACGCCCATAAGAAACGTGTAAAAATCAAAGGGTTGTAGTTGTTTTTGTCAGCCCGCTAATCTGAAGCCCTACATGATAAATATTGATATTGTGGTGTGTTGCAGTGAAAACAGTCCCCGGATAGCAGATATCCCCTCAGCTGTCCGATCCTCAGGCTGTAACTTATTGCTGTAATAAGAGGAACCCACTTGAAATGGGTCTATGTCTCACTCAGCCTCCCTAACTGGACCGCATCAATCTTCTCCCCCAGTAAAAACACACTCACATACAATCCTCCCGGGTTAATGCGGCGCATCTGAGTGCGGAACGGCTGTTTACACGCGAGGAGACACTTTTAATGGAAGCGCACCAAAAACAAATGCAATTTTGTAGAGCAATTTCAAAGATCAAGAATTCCGTGTCCACCCTCTCCGCGGTTTTTTAGCAATCAAACTGCGTTAAATCCATTGCTCATATGGGCCCTTTGCAGAACAGGTTAAAACAATACAAGCAACAAAAAGCAGATGCAGGGGTAAGATCCTTTACACCACACACACATTGTAACACTGGGGGAACTGTGTTTCTTATGTTCAGGCCTACTACATCGCCTCGTAGGCATCTGCATTCACTCAGTTATAGAAATGTAAAAGGAAAATCGATTTTCCAATCTGCAGAAACAGCTCCCTAACAAATCACAGTAGTTTTGTGCAGGTGATTTGATGACATTCGGAGGAATAAGAGGCAGACCAATAAGTGCGTTGCATCCGAGCCCGAGAAACTGCAGAGATCGGAGAGAGCCACAGGCAGGCAAACCCATTAGAGGCTCCCCTCTTCGGACACCCAGCTTTGCTGCACCACCCCGCGCATCTCATGCCCCAATTAGACCTGCTGCCCTCCGCCTGGTCTCCGTCACTGCGTGATCTGGTGCACAGAGCGGTAATCACGGCTTCAAATAAAATAATCAGCAAAGAAGAGCGATTTCCTTAATGAGGAAGAAGAGGCGTGTGTCACGGAGAGTGTGGTGAGTGCGTGCGTGCATGTGTGCGTGTGTGTATGTGTGTGTGTACGTGCCTTGTTACTGGTGGTGGTCATTGGGAGGTTATTAAAATAGCAATGAAAGTCACAATAGGTGTCATTAACAGAATGGTCTTCAGAGTCTCAGCATCTTAAAAATGTCTCATTACTTCGGCTGTTAATGGTTGACCCCACGCTCAGGCGCTCTGTGATCAGGATGCTCGTTTCATTTAAACAGCCTCAAGTTTAAGTTAAAGTCACTCTGTATGTGGTTCATCAACATTAAGTTCAGCAACTAATGCCTAAATTAAACATGAAGATGTTTCATGTCCAATATAACCAAGGAAACGTGCATTTATAGCATCACCTTCCCACACTGGGTATCCATGTGCATGTGATATTTAAAGGCAAAGATCAGAGATACACTTTTCTACACTTTCAATTGGTGAATTTAATTGGAAAACCTGTCTCCTCTCTTATTATAGTGGCTCCTGTCTTATTGTTCCTCTGCAGGTGAGTGCAGAACAGCCTCTTTAAACCTAGTGCTTAATAAAACTGTGATGTTGTGATGATTTAATGACTAATAACAGCTTGTTCTCCACAAACAGACCATAAATATTGACTATTCGGCTCAAAGTTTCTTTAACACCTGATTAGTCACCTAATTGACTAAAAGATGGCAGCCCTACACATCACACACTTTGAACAAAAGGCTATAGGGACTGGTTAATATGCATGTGAAATCAGGATATATATCCAAATCATAGATGCATATATTCAGTTATCGTCCAGTGAAACTCAAAGGTATGCCAAAACACCAATTTTGGTAATTTTATAATTGTAGTTTAATTTAAAGGATTTCTAGATAGTCACATTTCTGGAAATCTATGAGAAAAATCATAAAATGATATTTGAAATCAAAGCCGTTTCCCTCTCTTTCTAAAAAGAACTACAGGGTTTAAGGCCAACAGCAAAACAAATCTTCTCTGAAATCTGTTTTGACAGCTTATTGTCTGAGGCTATCCAGTGAGGGGTGTGATCCAATCCTGAAGCTTGATTCCACCTGATCATGAGCCCTGTATGTTTTCATTATTTCTCAAGCAGTGTAGAGCAGCAGCATTGTGTGAATGTGCTTTTTTTTGTGTGTGTGTTCATTTAATTTCCATCCATAAATATTCTTGATAATTTAATTAATCTTATCTTAACTTAATCACACTTAAAAAAGAAGCAAAATATTTAACTAACAAGGTTAGACTATTAAGCATAGCCTGTAATCTATTGTATTTGCAGTGTGACCTCAGTCATTTAGGCTTCTCCAGCTGTCTACAGATCTAATTCCTTCTCCTCCCTGACACCTTGACTTTCCCTCCAGTTCTGCTCCAGCTATTAGAATATGTTCTTTCTTAAGTCCGGTCATTAGTTAGGTCCATTACTGTGGCTCCATCATTAGGAAGCTGTAATGCATCATTGAAGGTAATGAGTGCCTTACATTACAGGTGCCAGCGAGCCTTAAACACACTGAATGAGAGCCTTTTTCGACTCTGCAGCCTGAAAACAACTCCAGTTTTACTCATTTTTATCACAAATCTGCGAGAGAGCAAGCCACCGATGATCTGATTATAATATGGGAGACTTCATTTACATACAAATAACGAAGATTGCAAGAGTGAAGATTGGTTAAAAAATCCCATTATTTATTATTTAATAGTAGAATTTGAAAATAACTTCATTATTCTTGGAGCAAACAGACACATATATGCTCAGAGACCTCCTTCACACACAAACACACACACTTGTGCTCCTAAAATACCAGATAAAGGGGAGGACTTGGGTCAGTAGTGTCTCTGAGTAGCTTGAAATTAGAAACATGTGCTGGTAATTATCAAACTGCAGCAAAGCCACATCATGCAATTTAATGCCTCAGCAAATTAAAGAATAAATGGGATCAGTCTCTTTGACCTTGCTCACTCTGACTTGCCGAACTTGATCTACCTGATACTTCAAGTGTGTGACTCACACATATAGAGGCGCGCACATGCACACACACACACACACACACACACACACACACACGCACACACACACACACACACACACACACACACACACACACGCAGTAGAATAAGAGAAAGAAAGTTATACATGTGTACATAAACACATCCTAAAAATGAGCTGATTGTGTTGATAGGAACAATGTGAAAGCAATGCAGTAAAACCTATGAAATAAACACACGCATGCAGACACACACACTTGTTGTATTTCTCTGCTGTCACCGCCCATAACACCTCGCAGCTTCCCTGTGTTTGCAGTGCGTTACTCACCCAGCCAGTTCAGCTCGTCTCTCACTTCACAAATCCCACACTTTTCCCATCCATCCATTCTCTTTATCACCCTCCCCTCGTCTCCTCCCTCTCTCTCCCTTTCCTTCTCTCCATCCACTCCGCCACATTTTCTGCTGCTTCTCTGCTAAACACGGCGCACTACCCCTCCCAAGATTAATTGATCATCAATTTAGCTCTAATTTGGACCAAGTCAGCTGGTAAATGGGGCAGTTTTCCCTGATTGTTAGTGAAATGTGTGCAAGTACATTGATAAATTTTGATTATTTATCAATTACAACCAAATGAACTAAATCTATTGAATAAATTCTAGCCTGATTGCCATAATAGAGTTTGAAAATATGGCTATTGATAATGATTCCGGCTAATAGTCTTTTCCGGCCGTGGTTGCCGGCTTGTCGGAATGACAACACAAAACTCATTTTTCACAGAATCAGCTGAGTGAGTGCGAGGCCGATCTTTCATTAATCAGTCACATTACGGAGCTGATACGCCGTAATACGCGACGCTTTCCTCAGAAAGACTCAAACACTTTGTCATATTTTATGTCAATTACCAGTCATTTCGTTGTGTTCCATCAAGACATCTTGTAATAGTTAACATATGCTAAGGTAAAGCTCCCTTGTCCCGCCCTCCGGGAGCTCCATTGGAGGATGCCGTGTCTGTGTTTGTGGAGGAGAGAGAGGGGGCTGATGATGAAATGGGCCCTGCTCTTAATTTCTTATTTTCCTGAGCTGAGGCGCTTATGGGAAGGGTGGAGCAGGGGCTTTTTAAATGGACCTGCCACCGTGTTTTCCCAAAGTTAATGGAAAAGCAGCTTGCTGGAAAATAGGAGAGGGGAAAAATTGGAATTAGGTTCAGAGGCTTTCACACACAATAGCAACGGATAACTACGAGCCTCACAGACAACATACAAATTAGTGCTGTCATTCTATCAACTAAAATTAGTTTTTCATTTAGAATTTCATGTGTTGTTCGCTCATAAATATATATATACACCGTTGCCCATAAAGTTGGAATAAAATATTTTTACCTCTTCTCGTGAAATGATTTTGACAATATGATTTATTCTTGATAGATAAAGTGTATCTCCTCAAAACTGTATTGATCAATGTCGTCCAAACATATCACAGTGAAAATTAAACTACAATTAACCTGATGTGTATAAATAGTAATAAATAACATTTCTAAAGAAATTTTGAGTGTGCTTGACTCTGGCCCCGTCGCCCCCATACATCTTTTATTTTGAAGGGAGTCTTATTTTGAAAGACTTGTCTTGTCTGTGTGTGTGTGAGAGGGGCCAGGTGGAGGCCACCAATCAGAGCAGAGCAATCAAACGCAGCTGCTCGAGTGACATTAGACACTGCTGAGAGAGAGAGAAAAACGTCTGAAAGTACCCCTTGAACAACAAGGATTTCTGGCCAAACCGTAGTTCCTATAATTGAATCGACTTCACTGTGAGCATCCTGAGCTCTTCCTGAACGTCTACATATATATTTTATGTGGGTGAAGTTAGGAAATTGGACCTTTAGAGCGATCGGAAGAAACTGGTATCTCTGCTTTCCTCCAGAAATTTTCCCGCCTTTTTAACATGTTGGTCTATGAGGCCGTGGGTTGGTGTTGCTGGTGCATCAGTGCGTCCCGCCAAAACTATAAGTCTGAGAGGTTTAGCAGATGACAAATTTCCCTACGTTTCTATGTATAAATTATTTCTGTAGAGTGACATTTGTGGCCTGGGGAGCAGTTTACAAATTTTACAGTTTTTTCTCTCCCTCTCCACTCTAGCTATGATGTCGGTCACTCTAGCCTCTCCATAAGGTAACATAGGGGGTTTTTTTTGACGTGTTTTTGCGAATAATTAGAAAACCATTTGGCAAATCCTTAGAAAAGACATAGCACACTTGTCATGGCCGAGCCCGGTCGATTTGACACCTTTTTTGTGTATGTGCGACCAAAACTGCAGGAGGAGTAGCGCGCCGAAAAAACAGCAGAAGAAGAATAAGAATAAGCCCGAGGAATAATATATAGTGTGCTTTGTTTCTAACATTATGGGCAACAGTGTGTATATATATATATAAATGAACTAAAATGTCAGTAAATATAAACCATGTAGGAATGGTAGCATGAGATGTTGTGCCACAGTGAACAAAACTGATTTGATCTTAAATGTGTCTTACATTTGCCCTCTCCAGCCTGACTGCTGGGAGAAAAAGAAAGGAGCTGGAATAACTGCGATATCAGCCTTCCTTTTTAATCAATGATATGAGCCCCTCTGCACCAATCATGGCTGCTGGAAGCAACTTAATGATCAGCATTTAGACTGGGCAGGTAAACCACCGCGCTATAGAGCTAACACAGGGGCCAACTGCAGGTGAATTAACCTAGTCCAGATCTAATATGCTGGTGTCAGCTCTGGTTAGTTCATGGCGAACTGTGGCCTGTATTGGCAGTGGCATAGCATCCAACATTGTCTCCCTTATATGCCAGCAGGCAGCTATCTATAATCGATGGCCACTTTTAATTGGACAGGCTGTCTGTTAGTGGACAGCTGAAGGTTGTGCAGGGAGGGTAGCAACACTGTATTTACCACACGGTTATTATTGTGGATAAATAGGTTGAGGAGGTTTTTTTTTCTATAAAAAGCCAATCAAGGCTTCTGCTGTTGCATGACAGTCAATTATATTTGAACATTTCACACGCTGACCCTCAACAATTTATAAGTAAGTCCAGTCATAAAAGCTAATAGGAACGACATGCTATAGAAATATTAATATTCATTTATTTTATATGATCCAAACTAGCGAATAACCATTATTTATACATCACTGATAAATTGTTGCAAATACATTATTAACTCTGCAAATAACAAAGACAATTCAACAGTTTACTATGTTACAGACAACTGCATAGGCCAATTGTTTCCAGAGATAAAGAAACAACCATTAACGCAAATGTCATTTAAGTCTAATTGAAGTGAGTGCGCCTATTATATCCAAACACAACTCATTTTTACGCCTCTAAAAAAAAAAAAAAAGGTAGATTGGTGTTGAATATACCCAATCAATAAAGTTAGACAGAAATATCTTCACTAATGTAGTCAATAAATGAAATCAGCTGCTATTGGCCTAATTTCTACCGAGGCAAGCAGGTCAGAGAAGAGAGAAAAAAATGTGAATTAATTCTCTCTAAGCCGGAACGACCTACTGATGCTGGGTTGAAAGGCTTTTCATTCCGTATCTACATACTATTCATTATGTCTAAAATGAACTCCGCAGAGGTAGGCTACACTGCCTTGACTAATATGCCTAAGTGACTTTTCCCTTATTTCGCCTCTTGATTTGAACCTCTGAGGTGCGTGAGTCCAGGCACGGTTAAATATCACGCAAATCTGTGCCTGCATACGTTTAAAATTGGTCATACATGTTATTTGGAGTAGCTGAGACACCATCTGATGAACACTGTCCTTTCTCATTTCTCCCTCAGGATTGATGATTGGAACCCCCCTCCAATCCCCAGCCTCTATTGTGCTCTATTTTTCCTTCTTTGTTATTATTAGTCTTTTTTTTTTTTTTTTTTTTAAAGCGGGTAGCCAGTCTGTGAGGAGGCTGGAAGCAGGAGACGAAGGGCCACCGGTGGACATGCTGCTTTTGGCGCAGCCTCTAATTGATATTGAGCGAGCTGCTGGTGAGGAGCGCACAGGGCCACTGCTGGCTAATCTATGCTTTAATCAGTGTGTGTAATGAGAGTGGCGGCACGCTCGGAGAGAAAAGAGACTTACAAGCAACGTCTGTCAGGGTCCGGGGGAAAATGTTGGGTCTAATTGTCGCGATTAAAGAAAACTAGAAGACTTTGGGCTTCTTTCAGAAGAAGAAGGAGGAGGTGGAGGACGAGGAGGAGAGGTGGGGGTGTGCTTTCCTTCAGCACCACCTGAGCGGAGACCTCAGGCGCTCTCCATGGTGCTTGAAGTTGCAGGTAGCTTTAAACAAGGGTCCTATAACTGCCACCTATAACTGTCTTTGTGTCTATTTCAAATCTGGATTCTCCCAATTATAGTGCCTATATCTTACGTGAACCTGATCACAATTCTGGTGAGGTAAGCCAATTAATGAATGAGGCTGCTATTGTAACAGAACAGTCCGTACCGAAGGGAGAGAGAGGAGGAGAGGAGGAGAGGAGGCAGGAGGAAGGGAGGCCGCAGACTGAATAGCAAGCGGAACATTAGCAGAGGTGTGTGTGGGAACACTGTCAGGCAATTAACAGGGCATTAGAGATGACGCACACACACACACACACACACACGTAACCATGCACGTACACACATGTACGTCTACACATCACATGATACAGTCTTTCTTTCCCCGATACACGCGCAGTTAGGTGTGTTGCACACATTTGCAAGTGGAAGCTACTTTTCTGAGGGCGTTTGTTTCATTTGACTTAAAGAAAAATGTAGTTGACGTTCACTGCTATACATTCTAATATAAAAATAATAATAATATAATAAATACAGGAGAAGGGGTAGAAATAAACAAATGTATAGTTATTACTTACTTATTATTATATGTTGTTGTAATAATATATCAACAGTTGACTTTATGGTCTCAATAAAGGTTTTACGTTAAAAAAAAAAACACGTTGCCATGACAGCGAGTTCAGTTTAACGGCTTATCGTGGCAGGTGTTTGAATCTGCGGTTGAATGTTGTGATTGATGTGATCTGGTTGATGCTTGCTGTGAGCTGTATTTGAGGATGGTGAGTAAACTTTTGTTGCCTTGTGCTGAGCTCTTGTTCAGTAATTATATCACAGCGTTTGTTAGTGTGACAGTTTAGCACCTCAGCCAGATACCTGCTCCCGTACGGAGACTGCTGTTAGCTTGGTCAACTAACGGAAAGCCGTTTGAATAAATCGTTTTTTAAAATGTTGAATGTAATTTTCTTTCCAGCCACTAAAGAAAGATGAAAAGGGCAAGAAGGGGAAGATGTCTGCTGCTGTAGCAGACGATCTTAAGGAGCTGTCCAAGGAGCAGGTCAGAGAGCTGTTGGCCGATGCTAACATATCAACAGTTGACTTTATGGTCTCTATAAAGGTTTTACTTAAAAAAAAAAAAAAAAAAACACGTTGCCATGACAACGAGTTCAGTTTAACGGCTGATCGTGGCAGGTGATTGAATCTTTCTCAAGCTATCACATTTTTTTTTTTTTTTGTAATTTTTTTTAATGCAATTTTTTGAAGCTATCACATTTTTAACTCCGGTTACTGTGAGCTGTATTTGAGGATGGTGAGTAAACTTTTGTTGCCTTGTGCTGAGCTCTTGTTCAGTAATTATATCACAGCGTTTGTTAGTGTGACAGTTTAGCACCTCAGCCAGATACCTGCTCCCGTACGGAGACTGCTGTTAGCTTGGTCAACTAACGGAAAGCGTTTGAATAAATCGTTTTTTAAAATGTTGAATGTAATTTTCTTTCCCAAGAAAGAAGAAAAGGCCCAGAAGGGGAAGACGTCTGTTGCAGTAGCAGACGATCTCAAGGCGATGTCCAAGGAGCAGGTCAGAGAGCTGTTGGCCGATGCTAACATTGATAGCTTTATTACAGCTTTGACTGAAGTACTTATACTTACTTATACTCACTTACTTAACTTAAACATTTTGCGTTTATTTGACAGCTACTTTGCAGACTGACTGTGTAACTCACTTATTTTACTCCTTATTAATTACTAGGCCAAAGAGCACACTTATGTATCCCCGCTATAGGTGCCGAAAGAGCACACTATAGTTATCCCCCCTTATTATTATGAGTGTGCCTGAAAGAGCACACTATATACTATTCCCCATACTTAATTTTATTATTATTATTATTCTTATATTTCTTCCGTATGTTTTTCGGTTCGCTTCTCCTCCCAGAGTTTTGGTCCACATAAACAAAAGTGGTATCAAACGGCGGCCGACGGAATGGTGCTAACTTTTCTAAGGGTTTCCAAACGGTTTTGCCAAAACGCCAAAACCACGCCAAAAAATAATGGGTGTGTATTGGTAGAATGTTTGCAGCCACAGTTGGTGACATCATCGCTAGAGGGCAGAGGGAGAGAAATTGCAAAAATAAATTTTAAGCATTGAGACACAAATGTCATTCCACAGAATTAATTTTTCACTAGAAATGAGAAAATTTGTGTAGTCGCAGTATAACACTGCTGAAGCTGTCAGCTTTATAGTTTGGCGTCACGCCAAAGATGCGGCAGCAACACCCATCCACAGCCCCATAGACTGCCATGTTAAAAAAGCGGAAAATTCTGGAGGGAGCAGAAGTAACCTTTCTTAATCGCCGAGAGGGCACAATCTTCATGTTATCACACAAAACAGTAATGTAGACGTTCAGAAGGGCTGACGATGCCAAAATGAATCGGTTCAATGATAGGCCAAATGGTTTGGTCAGGAGTCCTTTCTGTTCGAGGGACTTCAGCATTTTTCCCTCTCTGGGCATTTCCAACTGACATTTTAACAGGTGCACCTAACTGCTCTGCTGATTAGGCCCGGCAGTTGGCCCTGGTTGCTTGGCAACCTCCTGCCTGAGGAGCAGAGGGGGAGGGGCTGTTTTCACTCACACAGCTTGTTGTATTAATACTGAATTTGCTGAGCAGTGTCAATAATAATGATGACGAGCCAGAAGGCACACTCAAAATTTCTTTAGAAATTTTTCTAGTTATTATTATTATTCTTACGCCCTTTTTTTGACGCCTCCCACAGTTTTTGTCACACATACACAAAAAGGTGTCAAATCTCCCGGACAGACTAATTTTCTAAGGGTTTTACTTTGCCAAAAACCAAAAACCACGCCAAAAAATGAGTGTGATGTTTTTGGTTTTTATTTCCCCACCAACCATTTAAAAAGCGAAAATTTCTGGAGAAAGCAGAAGTAACATTTCTTTGAATCGCTGTAAAGGGGACATTTCTTCCTGGCAATCACACAAAACAGGTCTCTAGACGTTCGGGAAGGGCTCAGCATGCTCACAGTAAAGTCGGTTCAGAGATTGGAGCAACGGTTTGGTCAGGAGTCCTTTCTGTTCGAGGGGTGGCTTTCAGACGTTTTTCTCTCTCTCAGCACTGTTTAATCTCACACAGCAGCTGCGTTGATTGCTCTGCTCTGATTGGTGGGCTCCACCTGGCCCCTCTCACAGACACAGACAGGGAGCAGAGGGAGGGGCTGTTTTCACTGTCTTTATAATATCAATGACTATCAGGGCTACATTTTTAATGTCGGCCATTTTATCCTTCTCTGTCGCAGACACATACACAGACATAGATAGAGAGACACACAGACTTTCAAAATAAGAGTCCCTTCAAAACAAAATATTTTAGAAAACTCTCTCCTCAACAGGCAAAACACGCACGCACACACACACAAACATACACAACCACACACACACACACACACACAACACAACAAGACTTTCAAAATAAGAGTTCCTTCAAAATAAAAGACTGTAAAACTTTCTCCTTAACTGCCCCCCACAAGCCTGACTGTGATTAACTTGATTGAACTCTCTGTATAATAACAATGACTGTCAATAATACAGTTTGAATGTCGGCCATTTTATCCTTCTCTCTCAGAGATAAACACAGACAGATAGATGGATAGAGGAGACACAGACAGACGACAGACAACACAGACACACAGACACACACACTAGACAAAATTCTTTCAAAATAAGAGTCCCTTCAAAATAAAAGACTTTGGAAAACCCTCTAATTAACAGACAAAACACACACACACGCGCATACACACGCTGACAGCTATTTAATGTAGGGCTCGACGGGGCCAGAGTCAGGCACACTCAAAATTTCTTTAGAAATTTTTCTAGTTTCTATTATTATTGTTACTTATTTAGCTCCATTAAGATTAGGGATGCACGATATTTCGGCATTAATATCGGTATGTGTGTCGGGAGAGGGAGAGGGATTTGGCCATGCGGTATTTGTTTGGGCACGTGACAGTGTCAGTGACGTAAACGCAGCACAGGATTGTGGGGTGACGCCCAAACCCCACCGGGCCCGTCCGCGGCGACGAGTGAGTCGCGTCATCGCGAGTAATACGCGGCCATTCATGTATCAAACCCCACCGGCTCCACCGTGGTCCGTTTCAGTTCTATTTCCGGTGGATTTTCAAAATAAAATACCCCATGCAAACTGCCGGGCGTAAAAACGACAGGTAGCCCTGTAACCAGTGTTGGGTAGTAATTATTTATTAGTAACGCCGTTACGTAACGCCGTTACTTTTTTCAGTAACTAATAACGTAACGCGTTGTTTTCTTAAATTCAGTAACTCCGTTTCCGTTACCAAACGCTGCGTTACTCCGTTCCTTTTGGTGAGGTTTTACATGGGTTTTACAACGGCACACAGTTCCCATAACATTTTAGCGATCAATAAAGTTTAATTGAATTGAAAAACAAAGCATTTGTCGCCCTGTAGCGTCCCACACGTAAACAAACACGCGCCATGAAGAGGACTGGACAGGTCAGGGCACGGCATGATGGCGAGCGAGAAGGGGAGGATAAGTTTCTCCTCGTGGAGGTATTCACATTATTTTAAACTGGAGAGCAGAGGGGAAAACAACATCTCGGTAACTTGTAGATTGTGTCCCGGTTCAAAAGTACTTTCAACGGCGAACAACAGCAACAGCAACCTGCTGAAGCACCTGGAGAAGCGGCATGCTAAAAGTTAGCAGCTAAGGTAGCTAACGCAGCATCCGAGACGGAGTCAGACAGCAGCGAGCTTGTTTTTGAATACCAAATAAGAAAGATAGGCTTGCAGTTTGTAGCCTATGGAAGACTTTATGGCCTGACTGAAATAAATAGGCATTGAAAAAATACTTTGGTGTTTGTGTCAAGGTTTGTGTTGGTGCACAACGGATCATATTGCTTGGATGATTAGATTCAGTGATGTGGAAGCAAATGAATTGAAACAGTTGTTTTAATCAACAGTCTGTATTATTCAGTATCAGTACAGAACTGAAATGACGGCTAGAGGGGAACTCAATCAATCAACCTTTATTTAATGGGAGCAATGGAAAAACGTTGTACAGTAACTAAAAAGTTACTTTCTCAGTAACGCATTACTTTTTGGTTTAAGTAACTGAGTTACTAACTGAGTTACTTTTTTACAAAGTAACTGTAACTAGTTACTATTTTTCAGTAACTAGCACAACACTGCCTGTAACCTTGTTATTTGGAAGTAAAACACGTTTTGAAAATAAAGGAAGACATTCAAAAATTCAGTTTGCATGATTTTCAGTCTGTACAAAATTTTATCATCTCAGAAACTTTATTTATTTTTTAACGTATATCGATATCGGTAAATATCGGTTATCGGCCATAACAGCAATATTAAGATCGGATATCAGTATCGGCCAAAATGTTCATATCGGTGCATCCCTAATTAAGATTATTTATTTTCTCATATACTCATGTTATTTCCATAATAACCAATATTTATTTATTACATTTTCTACTCTTATCACTATGTTTTATTGAAAAATTGTTGGAGTTCACGGCAATACACATTTCACTATGACTATGAATATGTAATATAATATTTAATTGTAGAATACATAAAACAATAATCTGTAAAAAATAAATTTGATATGGAAATGCTGTGTAAAGCATCTGAAAAATACAATATAATAACACTGTGGATTAATATGACAATAAGCATAATTCCTCATTTTACTTTGATATTCAAGAATGTTTCATAATAATACTGAATCATACACACTATTGGATTAGATTAAACTATAATACTCAGTATGAAGAACACTAAATATGAACTGTTCTCTTTTGGCCTTAATTCATTTTGACGTTTTGACTGATTCTGAATCTTAAAACTACTCAAACTTGGATCAACTTAGATTTGATGTCAGTGGTCTTGACTGCAGCCCTGGTGCAGAACTAAAATTATCTACATTTAAACTTCACTACCACATCAAATAATCCATCTCTAGACAGAAAACATTTATACAGTTAGATATGGATGGTGTAAAATGCTCTTAAAGAATCTGAGCAGCAACAAGGATTCTTATTGGAGAACTAATCCCCCATTGATAAACATACCAGAAATATAGCATGAAGAAGAAGGTTGGCTATCAGGGAGATAATCAATAACCGAGGATCATCCTTAGTAAAGAGGTAGGCCACGATGACACGATGACTGTCTGTGAACCTCCAGCTGTGGGAGGAGGCACTTCGCCTTCAAGAGGAGCTGCGCACGTTGCGGAAGGAAAAGCTCCACTTCCGGCAGCAGCGGGACAAGGCCATAGTTTCCTGGGAAATCTCCAAGAGGAAGCTAGCGGAGGAGGATGGCAAGCTGATGAACAAACAGAGGGCAAGGGAGGCAGCAAAGGAGCGCCACCGAGCGGAGATCGATGTGAGCTGCACGCACGCACCATGAATATTTCACATATTAGTTTATGAATTTTATGTTTGAGTATACTCCTGCAAGATGCAGAGGTACAGCTGATTTCTCTATCATCTGCCCACATCTACTGATATTCTCTTTTATATGCATCCACTCTGTTGTTTATTTTGTTTGTTTTGTTAATTACTTACATCGTATTCAATGAAGAATAAAGTTTTTTAATGAAATCTACAGATGCAAATGGACAAAAAAAGTGTAGTAAAATAAACTAAATGTGTATTTCCTTTCCACTCGTTTGGAAGAAGATATATTATGGAAGGAAAACAAATTTTCTGAAATTCTGATTTTAAATAGAGTATATTGAATGTCACCAAATCCCATTTGATCCGTGCATTCATTTCACATGTAAACACCACGTTTAATTATTGATGGCTAGGAGTATAAGCAGAAGCTGAAGCACACCCTGCCAGAACACCACGACACCGCCTCTGGGCTGAAGATGGATGCCGTCGCCTCAACCTCGCGGATCCAGAACCAAAATACAGAGTCAGAGATCGGGCTTCAGGAGGAACTGCATGACCTGGAGAAAGACTCCATGGAGAAGAAGCTCCAGAATCAAAAACTCATCGAGGAGCTCAAGCTGGTGAGTCTGGTTTCATTTGTACACTCTGGTTTTGCACTTATTTCCTGTTTAATTTCTATAAGTGAGCTCCTCTACCAACAGAAACACCAGTTGGAGTTAATGGAGATGGATAACTACTATAAAAAAAAAGTTAGAGGTGAATAAACTCAACTCTCACTTCTGAATTAAATTCAAAAACTGCTGTCATAAAATCTGTCCAAACTTTTTCCTTCTGTTGCTTTTTTAAAAAGAAATGGAGGTAGAATATCACGAGAAATGGGAGTCCATGAGTAAAGAAGCGGCCAAAAAGCGCAGAGCTGAGATCCAAGAGTTGGACGACAAAATGAAAAGCCACGTTAAAGATTTGATGGAGGAGCATAACAAATCTCTCTCGGAGGCCAAGAAATACTACCAAGAAATTAAGGCGCAGCACAGTGTTATGGAGGTGCCATGAATGTGAAGTTTTTGATGTAGTTTCACTTTATTTGGAGACAACGGTGTTTATATTCTAGATAATTTATTACTCAGGCAATTTTAAATGTTCATGTCATTACTGTTTATAACTTCATATAGATAATACAGTTCACAAATGTGCTCTTTATCTTATTTAACATAGCTTTCACAGAAACAATTCCTTGAGATAAACTTAAATTCACTTACGATTTTTTTTTTAATTATTACTAATAATTCGGATTTTAATTGTTTTACAAAGATGTTTTAGCATTTTTGCATCTTCTGTCACAAGTAAAAACTGTTGTATTTATTTGAGAGTAAAATTTATACCACTGGGTCTACTTCAGCCAATCGATAATTTTATAACATTTACTTGAGAATTTTTGAGTTGTACTAACCATGACTAATATAACTAACTTGAATGAAGTACAGCGGTTTGCTTGTGCGTTTCTTGTTTGGCAGAGTTACATTTTCAAGATTAAGAAGCAGAAAAAAAAAAACACAAAGATTAAAGAAACTAAGGAAGAGATCAAACGTCTATGTGAAGAATTGCAGAAAGAGGAACAGAAGAGGACTGAGCTCCAAAACCAGCTGAAAGAGATGAAGCGGGCCAGGGGCCAGGCAGCAGTGCGTTCACTGCACACAAAGCAGCATGACACTTTCTATTATCTTGACTTGATACAAATATACAAATGAAAAATTATGCTAATTCAGGATTAGGATCATCAAATGGTCGTGGAGATTTATTCATTAGTATACTCACTAAAGGGAAACTATATTTAAGTTTATTTTTTATAGATTGGCCCGATTTGTTTCTTTGAGGATAAAAAAACATGTAAACTTTAAACCTAAGCATTCGGAGAGAGTTTATATCTGTGTCTAGTTTTACTCTGACTGAGTTTTACAACTACATGGAGAATTTATTCAACAGCTGACAATGAAATAATAATTAAACTTACTGGAACCATTATACCATAAAACAATAATAATTTTCCTTCAAATTGTCTGACAGATGAAAAGAACTCCAGTGAAGGTCATTGAAAAAGAAAAAAGAGAAATGTTGGTGAAGCATGAGCTGCTGCTGCAAGCTTGTGAAAAGGTAAAATACCTCATCACAAGTTTCACCTTCATTCTGCCTGGCAGGTTGTTTATATAGGGGTTTTTTTGTGTGTGTGTGTCTGGCAGGTTGAGCAGGAGCGTGACGACATGCTCAAGAAGCAGGACAAAGCCATCATAGAAATACAGCGGAAGAGCGGACTGAAGGACCTGCTGCTGGAGAAGAAGATAGCAGCACAGACAGAAGTTCTGGAGAAGACCCAGGCGCAGCTCTACGCTGTGCTTGCGGCCCAAGGCGACAGCAGTGCTGCAGCCAAACTCGAGGTACAAGTCAAGTGTGAAGGGGCTGGGATGCGAGTCAGCACCTCCAAGTCTGAGGCCATGGTTCTCTCCTCCTCTTGGCTCTATGTCTAGACTGCAGTGCATCTACAATGTTTGTCTGCAGAACCTCAAACTTGTACTGAATGTTGAAGCACTGTATTCCTACAATGCGACAAGTCTTTCAGCTTTTAATTTGGGACTTTTAAGGACATTTGTATGTGATGGTGTGTGTCACATCCATACTCATCTTTCCAACAAATATATCACATAAAGGATTTTTTTCCTGCTTGTAGGAACTAATGGACTCTAAACGAGCCCAGATGAAGGCCGCAGACGATGCATTGGCTCAAGAATGTAAGGTGAGTCGTCAGTTTGCTAATTTAACTAACTGTTCTGAGAGAAATCGCTGTCAGATAAAAGGGTGATGAAATAAACTTGTGACCTGCAGAAGTATGACTACGTGCGGGAGATTGTGAAGGAGAAGCTGACAGCTCTGGGTGTCCCTCTGTTTAACATTCCATTGAAGACCTCAGAGCAGATCCTGCGTGGACTGCCTCCTCGTTAAATTCACGTTCTTAAACAATAATAAATATTTTTGTCGCAGTGCTATTGATTTGAGTCATTTAGAAGTTCTTGATTTTCCTCAGTGGTGTGTAAATTATCTTATTGCTTAGTTTAGTTTAGTTATTATAACTGTAGCAGCTCTGGGGAATGGTAATGTGTGTTGGTCCAGCCTAAAATATCTCAAAAACTATTGGGTGGATTAACAGAAATTTTGTGCAGACATTCATGGTGCTCAGAGGATGAATGCCTCTGACTTTGTTGATCCTCTAACTTTTCATCCAGCACCAAAAACTAGCATTATTTTTGGTCATAAGCCAAAGAAACCAATAGCAACCCACAAAAGTCCTTCAGAGGTGGTCTCATTGGTGACTGTCACTTTAATATGAGTCATTGTCCAAAAAGATACCGCAGTTTTTGGACCAGATTCATTCAATTTTCATGTAATTCTGTCTGAAAACAGACAAAAGACAAAGTTTGTTCAAGAATTTAAAGCAATAGTTTCACATTTTGAGAAATGTGCTTATTTCTCAAAATAATTTCTTTAAGTGTTGTTGTTAGGAATTTCCAAATGGTTAAAAGGGGCAAATGTGGTTATTAGCAAAAAGAAGAAGATATTATTAAAGTTAATAAATAAACGTTATTAATTCAAATTAATAATCACGGGGCACCACCCTGAAATCAGCGACTAATAACCAAAATATGCTACAGTCTCAAAATTAGTTCACTGAGTGAACAGTGAAGGTGTGAATCTGAGCACTGACATAGAAGCAGGGCTGATAGTGGAAAAAACATCCTGAGCCTGAACTTTTTTTTGGGGGGGGGGGGTATGTAGGCGCAATTCAACATATAACATACAGTATATACATTATTATACATATACACATTATTTGAAAGGCTATTACTATCTATTAACTATACTGTCTGCCATATTACGACATTGCTCTTTGCATACTCTGACTACAGATTACACTACAGCAATACAAAGACAGGTCAGTAGTTGGCAACGACACGTGAGGCGCCAGAGTGTCAACACCTAGCCTAAGTCCCGATCCGCCCTCCTTCTGATTGGTTAGTAGGCCTGGAATGAAAGCTGCGCTTCTATTGGATTCAGAGATATGTCTAGATAAATCTGGCCGAACCGAAGGGCACGCACTCTTTCCTCTTTTTTCGCAGTCAACGGCGGCACACCGGAGATCCGGCACGCAGTCGTGCCGATACGCCGGAGATCCGGCACGGCGCCGGAATGCTATCAGCCATGTAGAAGAGGTTGGCTTCATTTGCTCTGTACAACATTAAAGAGACCAGCATGTATGTACACAAACATTTATTAAGAAGAAAATAAAACATGGACAAACAATACGGCCTAATCTAGTAATAAAGTAAGTGTGTGTGTGTGTGTGTGTGTGTGTGTGAAACGCGGGCTAGAAAGAATGTGTGTGTCCCTCTTAATCTACACGTGCACGCGTATGAAACACATGTCTGACCAGAGACAAAGGAGGATGTGAAGCGGGAGATTTGAACAACCACATGTAGGCACAGTGACTGTATTTTATCACACAGTAACACAGCAGTTGAACGGTGGTTCATCTACCATGGCACTGGACCTTTAACTGATAAACTACAGCTGTACCGATCTTGTTAAATATGATGGCACAGATCACAACATGAACAGAATAAAAACACATTACAACATATGTAACTAAACAAACACACTAACAAAGTTAACAGTTTCGTGCTTAGCTGTGTTAAGCTAAATGCCCAGTACGTTACCGGTCCATAAAGAAAAGAGTTGCGTCGATTTGCCGTTTGGTTCCGGCGATCCTGTGAGCCCGGCAGGAAAAGATCTGGTCCGGTGAAGTGTCCTTGCTCTGGTCCTTGCTCTGAGGCTGGTTAGGCTAAATTAATTCATGTCATTACTGATGCATTCATGCAGATTGGGAGGGAACTTAACTTTTTCAGATGTGAACCGGCCACAGACAGATAAATGTATAATTCACCAGCCACTCAACAGTAAATACTGTTTAATGTCACTTTCATATTTGAACAGTATTTGGCATGTCCCACCCTGCTGAACCAAAATGAGAGAAAAAGACGGCCAGTCGAGCTCCCACAGTCACATTCTACTCTTTAAAAAGGTCGATGCTTTTTCTCGATGCTTCCTTTCACCTGATGGAAATGAAGCATGCGCTAGCTTATGTTAAACGTTAGCTAGCCAGCAGGCCTAATTTCACCGTGAAAAATAAAAAAACTGTCAAATTTATGTTGCTGACGAAGTCCAAACTATCGACCAGGCTTTGAATCATTGGCCTAATGTATAAACCATGCGAGTTATGGCAAAGAACGGCATAATTAATGACATTTCAGCCACACATGCAGCAGAATATTATGAGCACACAACTTACCTGGGACAGTAGTCTGACCGCAATGAGCCGATCCCCGCAGGAAGCTGCTGAAACGCACCGTCGCCTGCAGGTGGTGCTGTGCGTGACGTATAATAATGTCCATCTTACAGTAAAATATATCTTATCCTAAATATAAAAGCTTTCATTTTTAACTGTGCTGGCTTTTAAAAGGTACAAATAAAAAGTACAAATTATGTTCACAGTGCGTTGGCTTTCATATCTGGGCCAGTTCAGCCAATCAGAAAGCTTCAAATTCTGTTTCCTGTACCGTTTGTGGCTGGTCGATTTTTATTAAACACACATTATTTTCTTTACATCTCAATATAACTGCTACAGGGCAGTATTCTGCTACTGACGATAACTACCCATCTGCAATATAAAACGTTATACCAAAAGTTGGCGTCGTCACCATAGCAACGGTCGCTGAGGCTCATGGGAATTGTAGTGTAGATTGACACAACAAACCAATGAAATTACGATATTTCTCGAAAAAGAAGCAGAAATATTTCTTAGCGATGGCCACTACACAACTCTGCAGTCTCGTTAATGATCAGGATGATACATTTATTTTATTTTGACCCGAAAAAACTACGAAAACTCCTTATTTTCTGTCATATGTGCCGCTTACGCATGAAAACAGTGCGCTTCCGGAACCTATAAATTACAGAAAGACAAGATATCGAATAAAGATAGGACCTAGAATTTTAAACGTCAATTAAGACATTAAAAACACATAAATGCGATCATCAAAACCACGAACACACAGCTGTAAAATACGTGGCGCAAGCACGAAAGATGCTTCCTATTGAAATACATAAGTTTTAAAGTCGTCCTGAGCAGCACGAAAAATATAATGCCAATCGTGCGGGAAGCACGAATTAGTACATTAAATTTCGTGACAGTTTCACGAACTGCCGTGAGACTGGGTTGGAAAATCACAGCATAAACGGGTCTGAGTGAGGTGTGAGAGAAAGGGAGGCGGGAAGAGAGTGGGAGAGAGGGAGAGAAAGAGAGAGGGGTCAGCTGATTACTCATACAAACAGACTGAAATAGACCGCGGTGCTGTGGGAATGTGCGGGGAGGGGAGGCATGGAGGGATGAAATGGGCTTCCATGTGACAGAAACAGAGCACACCTCAGTCTTCCCCGGCCGGGTCCACTTCCTGTCCCCGGTGCGAACACTTTGTCCTTTCATCAATCACACCTGCATGAATTTATACACACTATAAGAACAATGCGCACACTCGGGCACATTCCTATTTTCTCTTTATATAAATAACGCAGCTGGTGGATAAGCAGCCCAGCTTTTATTTCAAACAGATTTTTATCATCACATAACCGAAGAGGGATTTCCCCACCCTAACAAAATGAGATATCCATCAGTCCACAGAAGTGACAACTTCTCTAACAAAATGATTGATAGCACAAAGGGGAAAGAAATCATGGCACTTTTTAAAGGTTAGGAGGCACCTGGAATCATCGGCTAACAAAATGATTACACCTGCACAAAGCTGATCCTGTAAATTTAAGAGATGTGACTGATGGACCTTGGTTGCTGCTGTTGTTATGGATGATATTGTGTTTTGAGACTCTTTAGCAGTCTTATTTAACTGTGATTGCAAAACGAAGGGTGGACTGGTGGGAAATTTTTAATTAAACCTTGTAATATTTAAAAATGTGTGTACCAAAAACTGTGAATTTATCCTAATAAAACTGTCATGCCATGTTATCATGAACTATTATTATTAAAACCTGTAGGCTTTTAGAAATGAGTTATGCATATTTTAAATAAGTTGTGGTCTGTATATCTTTATTTCCATTTTTAATATTTTGTCTAAATAAATTGAAAAACAAACCCTGGAGCGTTTCCTCTCTGTATCTGTGCTCCCCATTTGTAAAATGTCCGGCGAGACGGAGAAATGGAGATATCAGGAGCGATCGTATTTATGAGGCTTTCTGACAAATAGGCGCAGTTACGCTCCGCAGGCGCACTGCCTGTTTACATAGACCAGCTCCATTTCAGCGCCGGGCGTTTATGGACCGTGTACGTGCGTGTTGACGCGCGTGAGTGTACGTGTGTGTGTGTGTGTGTGTGTGTGTAGTCCACAGATGGCCTGGTGACCTTGGAGAGGGTCACCTGTGAGGAGGTGATATACATCCCGCAGAGACAGAAGAAAAAACAGCTTTGTGGACGCAGACAGCTCCAGCACACCTTTCATGTGAAGCTGCTGAAGTTTTGAAGGTGACTGCTTGATTTTCCCTCATGCATCTGGAAATGCCAGCGTCCTGTACGCACTCTGCCTCTCCCGGGCTCCCCTGCGCTCTAACTGCCTATTATGCCTCATATTGGAACGACCCGGAGTTATTTCCTATACAAATAAAGTGCCTTTGAAAGAGATTAGAGAAATATGTATGATTTCCAGCTTAATTTATTTGATCATTCCACATTACAAAGCAACGTAGTGCTCAAATGTGATAACAAGTTTTCAGTTCCTTTCATTATGTAAGAGAAATTAGACCTCGATAGGATTTCACTGGGGCGCGGTGGTCCCTCGGATGAAATGTAATTTGTGAGGAGAATTTGTTGTATCTGTCACAAATATTCCCAATTAGCTGCGTAATTATTTGAGGGTTTCTGCAATTACGGCTTAAACCGGTAAATTTGAAGCTGTGGCTGTCCCTAATTGGTCTAGATTTGATATTTTGCATATTTGCATAATGAGGAAATTGGGAGGAAATTGTGTTCATCCATTTGTGAAAAATTCTATGAATTTTATGAATCTGAAAGCCATCCCCTTGCGGTCGGTGACTTTGTCTCAGCTCCCAGAGGAAGCAGGGCGGGAGCGCGCAGGGCACGGTTACGTCTCCATGTGCGCTCCAGACGCACTCAGGGTGATCGCAAGAGCTTTACAATACTCTCTGCAGGAAATGTTGCAGAGATCTACGTGCTGTAAATAAAATAGCACACAAATAATTTTGATTAATATTCAGGCCAACCCATAAAAACACAACATTACTGCAGCAGGATGTATAAGAATATACATTTGTGATAGAGACTATGTAATGGAATTTGCTTTATTCCTCTGTTCACTGATTTATTAAGCATTAGCAGAAGGGCCATGGTTATCTTTTTCATTTTCCATCAGTTAACAAACAATATGGCTGTATGGGTTTTATTAAGAAGTCTTTGATTTTGTCATTAGGTTTATATTAGATAATTCATCCAGATTGGTCTGTGAGACTTAATTATGCATTATCACAGTGTGCTGATTGATATTGAGAAAGCTAAGTGTTCTATGTAATTGGTAATAAAGAAGGTAATTTTAGAAATTTGTCCAATCAGTAATGATTATGAGGCAGTGAGTAGGTAATGATGTTAACCCTAGTTGCCTCTTACACAGTCCACCTCTAGCATATCAAATATTAAATATAATAAGACAGTCTCTACAGAAAGAGGAAACACCCTGTTCACACACATTAACATTATTAGAAATATTTCTAGTTTCTAAAATTAATTTAGAAAATGAGTTCAAGAGGCCAAAGCTCAGGTACAGTCAGAGGCTTCACCTCTGAGGTGTTTCTCAGGCTCCAACTGGTAATAGTGGTGGTGGAGTGTGTGTCCTCCTCATGTATAAGGGCTTTAGCCCACTGAGAGCCGTATATCAGAAAGCAGTAAAAGAGAGACGCTAAGAGCACTGATGAATGTCTGAGAGATAGATGTGTTAAGTGACCTTGGTACATTACACTCTCCTTCAAAGCCAGAGCAATGAAGATTAGTATAGTCTTATCTTGCCATGCCAAGTGTGCTTGTGTGTGTATGTGTGTGTGTTTGTAGTCTATAGGCTGTATCTTAGCCACTTTTCCAAGAATATCTATAGGAACAATTGCACTTGAATATAAAAGTGTCTACAGGTCTTGTGCGTTTCAACTTTTTGTTTTGACCGGTGTGTAAATGTGTAAAAAGTAGTTTAATTTTATACTTGAAATATTAAAATTAGGTGCGTAACTGTCACATGAGCCACCATTTTGCTTTTTAATGTAACTAACAAGGATTTTTACCATACGTTATTGCTGCTGGTTATTTTTTCAATTATGTTTCAATTAATCAATTAATTGTTTGGTCTTCAAAAAATAGTGAAAAAAGCCAAGGTGGCATCATCAAATATATCAAACCTACAGAGATATAAACAGAAAAAAAGC